>OX388351.1:64921720-66314236 GCA_947579665.1 Sympetrum striolatum | reverse complement strand
AGTAATTTTAGCATAATAATACCTCGGATTTATTTGGACGAATTCTAGTCTCCCAATACCACTCTTAGACTTAAATCTCAAGATTCTCAACAAACTTCTATCCTGAGTTCGAACCTGGTACCTCGGCGTTGATGGTGTAGTTCGCTAACTCATACGCCCCCGAGGCCCATAATTAAAATATCCGAAATAGAACGAGTGGTTTGTCTATGTGCGTGGTATGGAAGGGATCCTGTCGCGAGAGAAGAAATGAAGGAGAAAAAGTCTTCCTCAGCGAGGACTTCCCATCGCATATCTTATCACATCTATCAATTTATTAGAACGTTCATTTTTAGTGAAAATACCGAAACTCAACTGGTCTGATATCGAATAAACTCCGCGAACATTAAAAAACTGTTGTAAGATGACCGATTGAATCTTATTTACCATCGCGCTACGTTATTATTCTTAATTTTCTTACGTTTTACTTTTCAGCATCCTGTACGCAGATATAGTGGGCTTCACAGCCATATCATCCACATATTCTGCCTCAGAACTCGTGAAGATACTGAATGAACTATTCGCCCGTTTCGATCGTCTAGCAGAGGTAAGTGAACTTCAATGTGGAGATTCTTTATGGATATGAATGCTGGAAGCTGTTTATAGAATTTGCTTAAATGTGGTATTATTTTCGGCTCTCTTTTCCGATTGAGGCATTTGTTTAGCAATAAGTGAAGCTTCAAGTTTTCATACTATTCGAAGACGAAGTCTGAAAAATATCAGTTTGCTTCGAAAAAACTCGTTCTTCGAGGTTAATCTCATAAGTCAAATCTGTTTCGTCTCTCTTGGAAGCAACTCAGAATATCAAAGAAAACTAAACATTTATTCTGTCATCTTCGTTCAGCTTCCGCTCCAAGGTATTTACACTTCTCCAAAAAAAGCGTAAAAACGTTTCATTTGCTCGGATGACACTTGGCTGGCTTCTGCCTCTAAACAGCGAACGGCACAGAAGCGATGTCGACAGTGAAGAACGGCGGTGGGAAATTTATCACCGGGACTTTGAGACGTCATAACAAACATCCACTGATCGCAGAAATAAATGATTTTTCGGTACATTTTTCATGGCAAATATTCATACGGAAAGCATCGGGGTGAAGGAAAATATGGTAGTTTCGCCGTCTGCTAAATAGAAATTGTTTCGCTTTTTTTGATGCTTTCTCGAGCAAGAGAAATATTGGGATGCGAGGAAAGCAAAACCAATGGAAGAAGTACGTGCGAAAAGTTATATTTGATTCATCCGCTACGTGGAAAAGTAAATTTGTCTAAACGGTCCGTTTCCCTTTAAATTGGGGTGCAAGAATGTATGGTTGGTTTTTAAATCTGTTTATGTTAAATATCGCTAATGCGCTTGGATATACGTAAAATATTTTAAGTAGTAAAG
Source organism: Sympetrum striolatum (assembly GCA_947579665.1). Classification (NCBI taxonomy): domain Eukaryota; kingdom Metazoa; phylum Arthropoda; class Insecta; order Odonata; family Libellulidae; genus Sympetrum; species Sympetrum striolatum. The sequence continues at coordinate 66,312,819 of OX388351.1, read as the reverse complement.
TTAAATTACTCAAGTAAATCGAAGCAACATTTCCATACTTATGTAATAAACATAGAAAATATTATAATGTTGAAAATATGTAATTATATTATTTTTAAATTTAAATTTTAAAAATTGCAGGTGCTCTTGTAATTTAAGAATTTTCTATTAGGTTTACAATCAACCAATTACATGCTAGTAATTTTTAAATTGGAACCGATATTTTCTTTTATGTTAGATTGAGCACAAAGGTAAACCAAATACATCAGTAGTCAATCGCTTATAGTATCGAAGAACCCGCAAGAAAGCCAAAGAAGTGAAGATCCTTTTCGGTGTCAATGAACCACAGCATCAGTTTTCCCCCTCCAAAGTTGCTCCATATTTATGATTTCCATTCCAGCCATACAATGGATCGACCACTAGTATTCCCTTCTCTCGTGAAAACTTCTGGGCTGCTCTTCCTCCAAAGGATGTATCCCTCGCCAATCCACTTCTTCCTGAAACTTCTATTTATTTCGCTCGAAAGTTTTCGATACTTGTTCTCCCAGTTTTGTTTATATGTATATGTCTGCTTTGACAATCCTGTTACTGGCAGAAGCTGTATACTTGGTCAGGCTGTGGTTGTCTCGTAATTTGAATTAATAATATCATTTGAAGAACAAATTTTCTAAAGGTTGATAGGTTGTTGAAGTTTTACATTAATGGTATTTTGCCGACATGGAATTATACCCATCTTAGGTTACAATACAAGATTACTGCATTTATTTTTCTATTGGCGAAATATAAGAGAAATATGTTTATCCACGAGAAATGAAGCGATTTTGCAAGAGAAATATCCTTAGTGACTTTCACGAAAAGCGATGGAAAATGCCATAGTATGATTGATTCGAGCAACGGTTTGGTAAGGAGAAGATTTGGGTTCGAATCTCGGTCTCTTTTTTATGTTTTACTATCGTTTGGGTGAATAAATAATGCATAATTACATTGATATACAGAGGTTTGATATATTTAGTTTTTAATGGGAATTTTAAAGCGGTCAGAAGAGAAACGTAGTTGATTTATTAATGTTTCCAAAGAAGAGTTACACTTCGATATTCATAGTCTTATGATGCATTGAGCACGGGCACAAGATTGCCTGAAAAGTGAGCCGAAGTAGTTATGACCAGCTCATACGTAAGTCTAATCCATGTAAAAATAATTCTCTTAGATAATTATATGATATAATTAATATATTTGACATTAATAAGAGTATATAATGTTCACTTTCATTTTGGATTCCGAAAAATCTTTTCTGCTTTCGCTATTTCCTATTTCAAGCTTCATAACATCCACTTTATGTTAGTTAGCATTATGATAATACATTACAGTATGAGAGGCAAAGAATGAATTTTAGTTTGGGTTACTTTACAGTAGAAATAGTTTAGAAAAAAACGTTGAATTCGAATGATAAGGCTGTGAAAAGAAACGAGGGCTTCTTCGAAGACGAAGGGACGAAAATCTTATCAATTTGAAATTTAAATTTTTGGTCGAATGGAGTTAATTTATAAAAATCCTCTCAAACACGTACGTATTTACGAGTAAGGTAAAATAAACTTATTCAAATGCTAAAATCGAAAATTGATCGAGTGCTATCAAAATGCATGGATGAACTTTATTTAAAATATTCACAGTTATTTCGGAGGCATAAAAATCTGCGTTTATTGGATTCATGTTAATCTAGTTTATCCAAGGGATAACTGTTCATAACATGCAAATTGTATTGGTCTCGTGCTTCTAGGCGCATTGTGTACTCCGGCGTATATATCGCGTTTGAATATGTATGGTCCAATTATCTACATACTGCCAGCTGTCAATCGCCGTTTACTGTGAGTTCTTTTGTGAGATTGTGGTTTGATACAGATCGAGAATTCCAATACGACCAACTTTTTATAGCAAACTCATGCTCAGAATGAGAGTGAAATAACAGAGTGGATAATATATACGTTGGGATATTCTAATTCTTCGTGAAATAAAAAGAGTGTTATAGAACAGAACGTATTAAAAAATAGTATATTTTAAGTATAAATATCTAAAAAATATATTTGTTTTTACAAAAGGACAAACTTTAACTAGTTATATTTCTTATTTATGGTTAAATTAATAAAGTAAATTTCCTTATTTAAATTATATTCGTTTCTCCTTCATATTGGGTATATTTGTGAATCTCATTGTATATCTGGAATTATAAAACAAACGGAGTATAGGAATTATGTACGGATATAGGAATAAATTGTATTAAAACTCAAATAAACAAATATAATACTTTCTAAAAATACTTATCTTGGAGTGACAAAATATTAAAACCTTCATTATCTTCAATGTAACGTAAAATTCCATAATTTAGTGAAGATTCTATGAGAGATAAAATTATTGTCGAAACTTTTAGGAATTAGTTTGCTGTGTGAGCCCTTTATCATACTATTAGCAAATTTCATGTTTTATAAGATCATCAAAGGATCATCGATATCTGTATGGATACACTTCTGATTATATTTATCAGCGAAGTAACCCATTCCCTTTAAATATCGAAAGAAATAGCTCGTCAGAGGAACGATTTTCTCATTATATTAACCCTTAATTACATTCTGTCCAAAGCGGATTAAGATATCCCGTGTCTTTATCATTGACAGCGTTATCAGCAGCTGAGGATCAAGATATTAGGGGACTGCTACTACTGCATCAGCGGCGCTCCGATGGAAAGACCGGACCACGCTCTCCTCTGCGTCAGAATGGGCTTGTCCATGGTGAAGGCCATCGAGTGAGTACCCATTTAATCGTATAATTGGATTTCTTCGATTTTTTCCCAAGTCATTTAATTTCCGTTCATGGCACCAATTTTTGTCGTCGTAAGGATTAACGGTTAAAGTCGTCATGGAGACGAATAACCATTGGATTACCCAACAAATTTTTTCATTCCAATTTCTTTGTACTTCTTTTAATATACTGGAAGTTATTTTCGATTTCTATCTCCGAAAAGTGTCCTTTATGGTCCAGAGATATTTTCTTCAAATTCCATCAACATTTTTCCAGCAAAGATTCCTCAGAAATGTAACTGTTGAAGGTTTTGTTCGGTGTTAGACTTGTGGTATGTGTAAGGTGAAGTACTCGTTGTCCGTTTCTTGGATTAAATATCAAAAAAGAGTACAATTATATATGCATTAATGATACCTTTTGATGAAACTAATGAATCTATTTTATGTAAATATGTTAGGATATGTTTTTGTGTAATTATACACGAAGAGAGTAGATTTGAAGTGGATGAACCCTGGAAAAGGCACATACGCTTAATGATGTTAATTGCAAATAAATAGATCTTTACTTCATCGTTTGTAAGAGATCACATTTTAATTTAATAGTTTTTAAACTGGAATATAAACTTTCCTTTAATGTCCTTAAATTGATTTTAGAAAATTAAGGAGCGTGGTGTACATCGGAAATCAATGCTCGTAAACTATTAATAAACTATAAGGAGAAGGTCAGTTCATAGAAATATGAATGAAAGAAGGTGATGAGTATATTTAGAGGAAGAAAATATGAAAAATAAGATAAATATTGAGAAAAATATATGATATTTTACTTTAAAATGTACGTGCACAAAATTCAAGTTGCCACACAAACTTTTTCAGTTTAAAATAATCAGGTATTTTCTTTTCCCTTCCCTCAAAAGCTTTCTTCTATATATTTAGTAAAATTAAAATGTGAAATGCTTATATCCTTCTGTTTATCTCTAGAAAATATAAAATTAAAACAAAATTCCCTAGTGCTTAAGTTTGGTAAAATTTTTCAATTCGACAATACGAAACAATTTTCATTGATTATGAATAAATAGCTAGTTATTATTCCAAACATTCAATTTTTAGCGAAACTGTCACACAGGACATCGCAATATTTCTTTTAGAATATTCAAGTTTCTATTTCAGGCTTGTAAAGGCGTCTTTCTAAAATTTAGTTTCCTTTAAGATCCCAAGTAACAGTATTTTAATCACTGACGGATTTTCGCCAGAGAAAATCAATATTCCGACATGTAATGGCTATATTATTATTTAAAATGATATATTTTGGCTTACTTAATATACTACTTAAATACTTTAAAGGAGCAATTAAGAGCATCGAAGATGTCGAATTAATTAAAGTATTGGATATGCCTTTAATCTATAACCAAATTGAAGACCTTTTCGGTGAAATTTAAGCTAGAGCTTCCTTTGCCGATTTTTTCCTTGAACGCCTTAGTTGATTTATTCTTTTATGAGCACTTTCCAGATTTCCTATGTCTGCGATAGGATTTCATATTTACGACCAAAAGTGCTTTCAGGTATTTTTACCTCAGATATCATCGTTTTCAGTGTCTTCTTCTGCTTTTTGGTATATGTGAGGAAATTGAAATGAAAAAAGCCTTGCCAATCTACATGGAAGATTCCAGAAATTGATTTTTATATATTTTCAATTTCAGAATAAGAAGTTAACGTTAAGACAACTCTGGCATTGGTACGATTACAATTATTTAAATAAATCTGAGGTCGTGAACCTGATGCTCTTATTCCCTATGGTGCCTTTTTGACAATCCTAAGAAAAACGTGCGTCAAAAGATTTTTTCGCCAAACTTGGCCATTGCGTCATGTGAAAATGAAATGGAAAATACTCTATCTCAATACAATCAGTCATTAACTTCGATTTCCTTCATACATTTTGAATGACAAAATATGCGAATGTGTAGTTAATCGGTGAAGTCACGTTTGGAATTTCTTTATAAAAAGGGAATGAAACGCTGTATAAAAGTTCTTCACGGTTTATGAGAAGAAGCGGCGGTTACCGTTTGTTGTTTGATTACGGCCAATAAGCCGCGTGCGGTCTGATCGTTCCTCTTACAGCCTTATCATTTCAGGTGGTCGATTAGATAGAGCTCCTGATGCTCCTAGTACATAGGTTGGAGCGTTGAATCAGTTCATTGAATGCAGCATGAAAAAAAAACATTATCCAATAACACTCCCAAAGTACTATTTGATTTGTGAGTTGCGACAAATTTAAATTGTGAATGTATAGAATATTGTTTACAAACGCAAAATATAAAACGGAAAATTAAATAGATATTTCCCTTTTCAATGTAAGCATGATTAATGGTACAAATTAATTGATGGCACTCCATCACATTCTATCCGAATTCCACTTTAAAGACGAATTTCATAATGTGTCACTTGCGTCACCGCTCTGCGCGTTCTGTATTCCGTTCTTATTATGTCTTCATCATGGATTAATAATAAAGTTAACGAAAAGGGTTTCATTTGGGGAATATATATTACGAGTATAAAAAATACATCATAGGTGAAAAGAGGTGACGTAAAGTGGACAAAAGCACAGAGTTAAAAAAACACTTCTTAACCCTCTAAGTAAGTGTTTCTTAACTCTTTCTAAAGTACCTACCACCTGCATGAAAATGGTAAAAAGAAATCTACGCAATTATCGCAAAATTTGTATAATATGACTCATCTTATTTAGTTAAAATGACTTCACATTGTTAATCTACTTTTAGGCGATCAATCATTTTCAAGTTATATACCGCCGATATAAGAAACGCAAAAAAGGAAATATGTGCAAATTTTAGAGTGTAATTAATATGTACTGATTAAGATAATTTGGTACGCATACCGCCGATTTAGTATTACCCTGATTTGAAAAACACTAAATATAGGCCTATTAATTATATAACAAAGTAGGAACTTGTCTAGCGATACTTGAAGGAATTTCATATTAAACACAGTTAAAAACACAAAATTTGTACAATTCCACAAGGTAAAATATATACAAACAGTTGACCAGTTTCGGCGGTGATTACGCCATCCTCCGAACTGGTATGTTACGAATATTTATATGAACATGGAATGTACGTAATTTTGGCAAGGACAAGGAGGCTCACACAATAGAGCGACCACACTTCCTGTCAACGAGGATGCAACTGCAACTCGTCGCCAACTCGGGAATTGCGACTTTCACATGGATTCGTAATCCCTCCACGTTAAGTGTATGAATGCACCGCAGCGGGGGGCAGACGCGGAGGATAATTAAGTCCTCGGTGGGCAAATGCCGATATCCGCACGAACGTGACTCCATCTCCAAAAGTGGGCGTGTGATCAGCTGCCCTCCTTATCCTATCGATCCTACACTGCGGTCGTGATACACGCTTTCTTCCTCTCCTTTGCCCACGAAAATATGAGGGAATCATGGGTCGCTGGGGGTGACAAAATGTTTGGGGGAAACATTTTCATTTGCAAGGCGTCCCTGTCTATTCTCACATGGGCCTAACCTCGCCTAGTGAAGGGTCTATTTATCTATCCGCTGTGTCGCATTTGCATCAGACAAAAACCGAAATTTCCTCAGATGAAGAGACGTAGGCCCGAGTGGGCAATGTGTTCGCCTTGGGTGAAAGGATTAGATTGCTGGGGGGAGCATTCATCGGTGTACCCAACATCGTGATACATATGAAAGCAGATCTGAATTAAGCGGGTCAATTTCGGCCATTAGACGGCGTTGTAATCGATGTCCACGGCCCCAAACAATAATGCTGTTTGGCAATCGCGGTCTTTGACTTCAAAGTAACACGTTAAAGAGAATATGGGTTTGAAAGATAACGAGGTAGAAGAAGACTGGGAACATAATTCTTTCATCTTGGAATTCCTCCAAATATTTCAAAGAATCTGTTAAAAAAATACAGCTAGGTTTCAGGCCGAGGACCTTTTCCTAATACTATTTGGGATGGAAGATTAGGTTCATAAATTAACAGTACTGACATTCATGAAGCGAAGGGAACTCATGGCTTGAGGTATTAATGAAGGAATCAGGAAAAGATTAGCAAAATCCTTGAAGCGGATCGTTTTTTATGTGGGTGTGAAACGTCGACTTTGAGGAATGAGGAAGTGAAACATTTGGAGGTCTTTGAGATTTGGGTGCAGCGTTGATAGAAAAAAAACACAGAGGTGCTGGAGATGGTTGGATAGGAGAAGGTTTAAACTGAATTAAGTGTCGGTGGAGGAAATGGGTGGATCAAATATTAAGAGGGGCTGGTAAAGAAATTGATTTTGGATAGAATACAAGGGAAGAATCAAAGGGAAATGCAAAGAGAGAAGATGATATAAAGGGTGAAGTGAGCCAAAAACGAACATAGAGGATAAATAATAATAATAAGGTTTTAATATGTCCTGTGGCAAGCCCCCTAAGGACAACTGTAAATTACGGTACAGGAATCATATTAGTCGAAACCAACGAAGTAATATAATATTAAACACTCTAGATTAAAAAATAATCAAATAATAAAATTTAAAGCCTTTTTATAGTTTTTGAATCACGGATTATAGTTGGCAGGGAGTTCCAGAAATGTATGGCAGATGCTATGAATGTTTTGTGGAAGGTAGTAGACCTATGTGACAGAATTTAAGAAGTACGAGAATTTTTTCTTAAATCAGGACGGGAGAGGTGAAAAGGAGGTAAAGTGAAATCATTATGTATATACAGAAGCCTATTATTATTCATAATGGTAAAAAATAAAATAGTCCAATAAAGTAATTCCTTATTATTGGTGCTGTTAGCTAGCATAAATTTTGTAGATATGGGCTAACATGCTTATATCTATAAACATCGCAAACATATCTAACACATTGGAATAGGGATTTTAAGAGACATCAATCTTACAGAACGCATGCATGCAGTACTGAACAGTTAATAAATCCTCCATATATCGTGCTTCTGGAAATAGAATTTATCACGGCTACCCGTTTTCATATTCTACATCGTCATCACGACTATCCGTTTTCGATCCGTAAGAGATTGCAAACTATCCGACCCGCAAAAACAAATTATCTAACCCGATTCGTAACTTTTTCGCGAATTTCCGCGGTCGAATAAATTGCGCGTTTGCCCAACGAGTAAATTCTACTATGTTTTATTATCAGCCTTATTAATGTATTTTCATTTTCTTCATTTCTTTGAGATTTATCTGCCATTGTTCTACGTTTATTTTAATTCATCTATAATTAATGTCAGTTTAGTGAAGTGGAATTATTTTATCTGATTGCTTGTAGTGTCAGTTATATTTTCCCAATTTCTTTTTGTACAATTTCTATATTTTCACTGCCTATCATAACTCTTTTCTTTCTCCTTCATCAAAAATACAATTTTCTATCTGTAGGTTTCGCAGGTTTTTCACACTCCCCTTCTTGTCAGTGTTTTCCTGCAGTGGAATTTTTTTTCCTGAGCCCTCAGCTTAGGTTTCTTCAATCCACATATTACTTTTCTTCGTGTACTTTTGCAAACTATCTCTTTCTTTCTGTTTCGCATATGACGATGGGCTAGGTGTAAGAAGAGACTTTCTAGTCTCAATCTCGACCGAATAAAGGCCATTTATTATTATTATTATTTATCTCTCAGCAGGATGATTGCAGATGTGTAATCGAAAACATGGGACGCCAGTCTATCTTGGCCTAGTCTATGAGGAATTTGCGTAGGTTACATTCAATATCCAGGGTTTCATTTCGGGGAATAATTATGAAAAGGAAAAAAATTCCCTTTTGTTCTTTTCGGAGAGAAGAATTCCATCTCCATTCATATTTCCCCTCGATGAAAAGGGATGGAAATCCTCCGCAATCGAGAGATATGCGTTAAAACTGCCTCCAAAGGCTCCCAGAAGGAGCCGCGAATCCATTTAGATCGAAAGCCACAGAAACGGCGATTTCTTCAACGAAAATTATGCAAAATATTTGCCCGAGCGTTTCTCGGCTATGGTGTTAGAAAGAGGGGAATCTCTTTGAATAGATATTCGAAATTTGGTTAACTCGCCAAGATCTATACTCAGATCGGTGGATGAAGGAAGGTTTTCAATCTTTCAATTCTCTGTTCATTTATGAATTGGGGCTCTAAATAAAAAAAAATCAGATTCATTGAGAAAGCACCAATAAGAGGCATTAAAAGCGGAAGAAAATATTTGAAATAATTCAAGATTAAAGGACGGGTTATTTAATTATAATATGTTGCATTGTTATAGATTTGATGGTTAAATATAATAATTCCAAATTTTAATTTCAATGAGAAAGGAAACTGACCACGTTCGCAGATAATTATTTAAAATATGTTCAGTTTCTAATAATTATCTTTCGCGTAAAAACGGCGTTGGATGACCTAACAAGCCCAACTCTGAGATTGTTTGCTACCCTATGTTCACCTTTGGCAGAAAAGAGACGCTCTCATAAAATAGTTCCAGCGGCATTTGTAACTCGATGGCTGCAGAAGTATTCTTATCCCTGCAGAGTCATAAAAGTGGTGGCCTAACTCGAGAAAATCGTCGAAGAAAAAAGAATGTAAAATCACGTCCACCGAATTTTAGTTCCACAATATTTCCTCCAAAGAAATTAAAATCAGTGTTTCAAAGAATACTTGCAAAAATTTCAGGTCGGCAATTCTTATCATGTTATGGGTTGAATGGAAGGGTGGACTTTAAAGTCTCAATTTAAAGATATTTTTTATTTATTATGGGTTATGCATTCAAAGCTTATTTTCCGTATGAAAAAACTGACTTAAGATAAAATTCGGGTAACGAGTGGTTCGATATAACAACAAAAGTTGATGTTTGATAGGTCTTTCGACTTTTGGTGATGATTTGATTTATGCGTTCATAAAAATATCTCTCTAAGAGAACATTAGGTTTGCATAACACGGATTTGTTTGAAACTTTCAGCATATTTTCCTCTCTCAAGAATGATAGATACGATTCCAAACCAAAAAAATGCATGAGTTCACCTTCAAATGTATGTTTAATTATTGATCAAATTTCTTTAAAAATATTCCATTGCGTTACTTTGCCGCAAACATTTTACAGGACTTAATTTAGCGAAGAAGTAGTATATGATTTCTTGTAATTCGTTAATCATTCCTAGAGATGTTTGTTTTTCGCAATAAACGATAAAACCAACAAATAACGCGAATTTAGGCCGATTTAGCGAAATAAAGCTCATTTCGACAGTTTTAATAAGCAGCACAGATTTTGGTGAATTTCGCTTCATTTATCGTTTTTAAGAGAGGAAAATGTAATTTTGGTATGATTTAAATGAATGTACAATATATATTTGTATTATTTAAGTATTTACTGTCCTATTTTTGATCACTCATGAGATCTTTGCTTACGCGAATTCAGCTTTGATCTTTTGCAATAAATTCACAAAACTAAATTACTCTCTAAAATACATGTTCAGCAAGGCGCTGGCTATCGACAGTTCTTCAATGATTATTCGCACGTTTACAACAATGTATGTACGAGCGATGCATTGTGGAAAGACGCGCTATCAGCTTACCAGAAAACGGATAGAAACTATTTTGTATAATTTACAGTTAATAATATCTACAATGCATTTAATGCTTATGCTAAAGTGTGCCTAATGTTATTTCTTTGCTTAAATGAGAATCTGTGAATATTGGTAACACCAAATTTTAGGAAACATAATAAAAACACAAAAAACCACAATTTGGTTTTCAAATCAACAAATTTCAGAAAAAAATAAAAACATTTTCAAACACCTCTAATTACTCCTAGCAAGTGAGCTGGTATTTGGGATCGTTCATGCTTCTATTCGTGATTTCTTTCGAAGAGTCTACGCCGGAATCTTATGCCGCCGGAGTTGCAGGAGTGTCAGGGTGCAACACGGTTATAAGGGGAACACCAGGCGTACGAAACATGTTCCTACTACTAAAGGTACCCTTTCGTGAGAAACTTTCAGGGTATTTTCCCTGATCACGCAAAATAGGCACGAGTGCAAAACATGGTGCTCTTACAACATTGGTCATGCAAAATTTGCATTTGAAAATCCGCCATACAAATGCTTTACTCCGTGGATAGTTTCTCAGGATAAAGCACAAGCGTCATTTCATTTCACATAGGCCCTAACAGATAATCTCCAGAAATAATGGCGGTACATTGTCTTAATTTTCTGAAATTTGTTTTAGGGTTTATTCCAGGGATGATAGAGGATTGAGAATATATACAATTATTAATAGGTTTTGGGTTCGACGCCCGGCTGATACGAAATTATTCGATAAAAGATTAATTGCCAAGAATTTAGAAATTCTCAAAGCAGTTTTCGAAACAAAGGACGACTTTCACGTGGTATGACGATTTTAGATTAACTCGTATGTGGGCCTTAAATATTTCCCTCTCTTCGAGCGCTATAAATGTTCTTCTATTGGAAACGAAAGGCATGAATAAAGTTAAAAACAACATTCTTTAGTATTAGACATCGTGTATATTACATGTGTAAATTAATTTTCTATATGTACAATTAAATACAATGTTATTGGGTTTTTTTCCTGCATACGGATAGTTGTCGTATTTTTTCGGGTATTGCTAATTTTGGGCGTAAAGTACGACGCTCAATTTGAAACTCTGACATAAGACAGTTTCCATTTGACAGTTGAAATGGTCGAAAGTATTATTCGTGTTTAGTTTGGGCCTCGATTTTTAGCTCTAAATTTTGGGACTCTACTTGAGCCTCGAATGTATACGGTTTACATATTTACACGGGACCATAAGAAAGCATGATTTCATTGGCTTCAGCTCTTGCTTCCCTCCGTTCGTGTATTTTAAGTCCTGATGATAGGAAATCGACCACCAGCACACTGTTGGCGGCGATCTCTGGGTAATGCTTCGCTCCACCGCACAGATGCCTCGGTGTTTGCGGCTTTTCGTTGACCGCGTGAACAAGGAAAGCCTTTAAAAGGAGTGACCTTGCGGAGTAAAGAGTCCACGCACAGCGGAAAATTCATTTCCTTGAAAGGATACTCTTGCATGTGCAAAGGGTTTATATTACTGGCTAGTTATTGGAATATCTTTCGAGTAAATGAGGTTATTTTGATCGTATTTAAGATTTTTTCTGACGAAAATATACTTTTTACGTGTAATCAATCAGTTTAACTCGCAATAAGTTTCATTTTCGACGAAAAATGGTAATTAAGTATTTATTTATATTTTTTCATAATGAGATTGGGCATTCTGCCCTTGATTAATTGCGCGTATCTCGAGGGCTTTACCCTTGATTATTTTAATGCTCTTTGACATTTAATTATGTTACCGATCAGCTATCTGCCACGTTAATTAATGTAATCTCACGAAATATGTATTTTTAATTCCAAAACATACCTGAGAGGTTTTACAGCTTTTATTCCCTGAAATATTTATAAGCTGTACTTGTAGCGATTTTATATTATTTTATAAATTGATGATACGAATTATGGATGTCGGAGGCAAAAGATTTGTTAAGGAACAGATAATATGAGGAAATATTGTATATGAATGAGGAAAATTGCGTTCTCTCCTCAGTAGGTAAATAGCTATGTGATTGGCTATCATGTTTATGTATTTTCATTCTCCCCTTGTTGACTTCAAACCGGGGTTTTCACAAGCACTACCGCCTTCAGCCAAGAGATATTAAGTGCATTTAAGATAAGTTTTTGTTGCCCCTCCGCATTGAATATAGGACTTCATTGTTTGTGTTACATATCTACAATCCTGTCTTCATTTTCGACCCTTGATATCAAATTTTGATTCTCTAATAACGTAAATATAAATTTTGTAGTTTTTATACTCTCATCCGGGAAAGCTTCTTTAGTCCTGGAGACAATTTCAATTGGAACATAAAGATATAGGATTTTCACGAATTTTTTCTTATAATCAAAATTCTTCGATAAGTCTCTTTAAGAATCTATAATTATCTTATATTAGTCCCTTCAAAAGGATTAGAAGAACGTAAGTAAAAATCTCCTCTTTATCGTGCACCAGAAGACCCATTGAAATTATTCCATTAATCAAGATACGGGAGGCAACGGCGAGGCATTTCGGCTCTAGAGTATATCGAATCCCCGTTGAAACCGATTAACGCTCCAGGGCAAAGCTTAAATTGCCCGATCACGGGTTTTATTAGAAGTCCTTTCATGTGATGGATTCGCATCTGTTGTTTACGCTCGAAGAGTATGCGTGGGATAGGCTTAGCTAACAAGCGTCAAAGTAGGTTGACTCTAAGCAGCGTGATTACCATAGTCGATGAGACGGGCATGTGTCTCGGCTGCTTAAGGGAAGATATATCGTGCATGTGATTGGTGCTTTGAGCTTTACGAGGAAATTAATCGAAAGCGAGAGTTTTTACGAAGTCTTGGCACTAGTAAACCTTAAAAGTTCCGATTCGTACTTTTTTCTTCGCTTCAATTTCATTAGGAGACTTTGCTTGTTTTTACAGCACTCAATATGTTAATATATAGCTACTATTATTTGGATATTCAAGGATATGAGGTATTTAACTTACATTAAGGGAATATAAGCGAAACCAATTCTGAATTTCTTTCGAGATTTAATGTTTTTTTGATTTTAAAGCTCTAATTTTCAAAATATTCTAATTTTTATCCGTCTTAATTTATTATACCCAATCCATTTCTCAATAAAATCAATCCGGTAAACTTTAACTGTAAACTCCATTATAGTAAATGGGTGGGAAATAACAAAATTCCTGTTTTCAAAAAAATTTAATATCTACGACCGGTTTCGGACGTTAGTCCATTATCAAGCACAAGAGTTATTTAGGAGTACACATACATATACAAAGAGTACAAAACCAAGGCACCAATCAGATTAGCCGTTGTCGATAGTGGGAGGGCTGTTAGGGGGAGGAGAAAGCAGGTTAACAGTGGACAGCAGGGGAGAATAATTAGGGAAAAGATGGATGTTGGTGAGTGTGTCATTGTTTTGTACGTGGTGTATTATTTCTATTTGTTCGAGATAGTTTAGTTTAAGCACAGCACAAAGATAAGAAGAGATAACACAAAGGATGCAAACTAAGTTATTGTGTTATTCGAAATATTCATTATCCTTCACGCGTGTATTTCCTTCGCTTTATTCAATTTGGAGTATGAAAATTAATTTATATATAAATGCGGTAAAATAAAGTTATGAGAAATGGAAGAATTCTAAAATACATAAATATCTCGAAATTCTTACGTAATTGCAGAACGTTCAGTCCTTGCATTTTGTATTATTTGTTACCGAGTAAAACAAATAATGGAAGTTAATCGTCACCCATTCGAAAAATCTCGTTTAAATTGCGTTTCTATGGATAATATGGTAAAATGGAAAGCGTAGCTGAATCCGGAATTCTCCCCGAGAGAAATCTTATTCACTCTCGCCCACGCCACCCAGTTCATTGAGAATTAATTCGCCCACAGTGTGAAGGAATCTGTCGGTTGGAAATTTAATACCCCATTGACTGACGTGTTATGAAAAGCGAGTATCCCCTTTGCTGAGCGAAAATGGAAGAATCTGCGGACACGTGACTTTATGTGTTTTTCGGGCGCATTTACGTGTATACTGAAATCTGTCTGATTATTTCATCGCTGTCGAATTTGAAAGGTCATAAAGCATCGCCTGTGGGATTCGTCGCTAATGAAGTTCCTTTCTGCTTTTTTAATGCCTTTCGTTATTTGGCATCAATAAATAAATCCTTGATTGAAATCGATTCAATTCCGGGAAAACTATGAATGGAATAAAATATTCTTTGCTGTGAAAATAATAGCCTGGATGTATAATTATTATGTTTTCAAAACAATATGATCTTGCGTTTTAAAATTCATGACAGAGTTGTTATTAACTCGATCTCTCAATTGCAGCGCTAATATGTGGGCATCTCGAGCAATCATGTATCGTTATTAGATATTGTCATTGACAGGAGATTGTCACATTAAAAAAGCGCTGCTTTATGATGTGAAATTATATTTCATTCAGGTCTCTGATAATATTTAGTTAACATTAAGTTAGCTCATCGAATATGTAACACTAACCTTACCTAAGTGGAGTAACTGAGAACATATGTTCCGCGACAATTTGGAGCGTCAATGGAGAATTGGAGAATAAAAGACTTTAAATGCTTTCTTGATTAATATTTTAAGTTTTTATTACAATATCATAGTTTTATATTTAAAAATGATTACCAAATAAATAATTTGTTGTAATTAAATTATTTTTTAATTTTACAAATAAAATTACCTAACCTAAATATAAGCTTAGTGTTCCGTTAAACTTCCCAGGTTTGAGAAGTGTTCCATTGCAGAAAAAGTTTGGGAAACCCTGCACTAGTAAATGTAATCATCAAGTCTCATAATCTAATGCAATAAAGAAATATATATATATGAAGAAAAGAAGATATAGTATAAATTACGTAGTAAAGCCTAGGCTAGGCGAATTAGGTTACTTTGTAAAGAAACGGTGATTCTTATTTATTTACCTAGCAAGAGGCACTTACGTACTTTTGTTTTTTTGTCCAATATATCTGAGGCCAATTCGGAGTACGAGGAATAAATTGAAGCTATACAATATAAAATAATAATAATGCACAAAAAATAAACGGAGGTCTTGCGTGTGTGGGACTCAAATCCAGGTATTTCACTTTGGATGCTCTCAGCTAGATATTTATTCCTAATCATTTGGTAATCTCTGTAACTGTTTCTATGGGAACCGTTGTCAGATGTCGTTATTTGGTCCGTCCAGATCATTACAGCTTACCGTTGGTATTACAGTTCGTCTTGCTTGCAAAACTTTCCTTAATACAGAAAGAGGCTGCTCTACATGATGGTTTAATTTGCTTGGAACACGTATTTGGAAAGAGAAAGGCTTTCGTTGGAGTTCCAGTAACGTATGGTTCTTTCAACTCCGCTAGCGTTTTTGACGCATCAAACTTCTTATAAATTCAGATCTTAACCTCTTTCTTAAGGACTATATTTGTGACAACAGAAATTTAAAATTTTTCGGTAGGTTCTAATCATTCAAAACAAAATACTTCAGCATAGCGTTGTGTGCATTGACTTAAATTGTGAGAAGGCTAAACAAATTGAAGCTTTACAACACATCCAAGAATGAAAAAATAGATATCGGTTTTAGGTCGTCTAAGGTTTGCTTTAAAGGCAGATTAGAACGAAAGAGAAAATGAACAGTACTACACATTAAAGCACTTCTAGCAAACGTTTGTAAAAACCTCACATTTCACGGTATAAAAGGTCTCTATTATGGCAATTTTGCAACATAACTACTAATATTTTATAATAAACGTAATGCAGTTTTTGATCTACATAATTAGATTATTTATACTGAGAAAATATTTTTTTGGAAATAATGTATTTTTAGAACCACGCTTCTTGTTGCTCATTTAGAAATTCAATCACCCAGGCATAATGTCATTAAGACTGCTCAAAAATTTTGCATGGTTCTCTTTGGTGTAGACACGATAGTACCTCAAGAGTATATCTCAGCGAGTAACCTACAGTGAGGTTACACTAGGGGATCACTGTTGGATTTAAAAATATTCATGGTGCAGGCGTGTTGGAGTTGAAATAGGTGAATAAGAGAGATGGGAGAACACGAGAGACGCCTCATCAAAAGAGTACGTGCTGCGGCCGAGAGAATGAGTTTATTTTTTCTATTTGCGGGCGCGCGTGGACGCCATTTTATCCACACTGCGCGAGCTCAGAGGAAAGAGATAGTCGAGACATTGGCCTCGGAGTGAGGGCAAGGAAGAGGAGGGAAAAAATACACGAGGAAAGAATGAGGTCTGTCTGGTAATTAGGATTGAATCCCTAGGGAAAGTGAAGTAGGATTGGCAGGAAGTAACTTGCTTCGGAAACAATATCCATTTAACGGAACATCGTCACCTTGGCGACGGTGTGTTAGAAAAAATGGCGACAACGGACTCGGCAAAGGGAAATGAACTGATAAAAAATCATACGTCGAAATAATGTTTATTAAATGATACAAGATAATTAAATATGTAGATAATAATCGATGGCACGCCGTACTTTTAATTCATAATAACTCTAGTTAGTTTCCATATTTTAGTTGGCCAGATAGTTGATTAGAATCAATTTCTTCTATTTTATTCTTAAGCGGTGATTACTGAATGGTGAACATTATTATTTGTTTGTTCTGAGTGCGACAGTCAACTGTTTGGAGGCGAGGTATATCCTTGCATATCCTTAACAATTATACGGTTTTTCTAAATTTTAGTTTACGCTCAGATTCGAGTTCGATAACTCTTTTCGTAGTCCAGAATGTTGTTGTGCACCTTGAGACCAACAACGTGCTTATCAATAATTGAAATAGCTTCTAAATTATGTGACGTCATCATAGATAGATAAAACTTGACAAAAAAGGGAACGCTAATAGTTTTCTGTTCACCGTTCCGCTCTGTCGACTGCCGCCGAATTGCCTTTTGAAGAACTGACCAAGTTAACCGAAAGCTCATTCGTCACAATCGATGAAGATACGTTTTGTTATATACTTAGTAGATAAGGGGAACAAATTAAGGAAAAGTTCATAAATATATCAGGATTATTCTCTTTAATTAACATCCACTTGCGTGAAAAATGGGAAGATATAATTGTTAAGGCATTGGTTAATACTGAAATGAAACTATTATACCCTTCGGTTTCTCTGACAGTTGAATTAAATATTAATCAGACGTAAAATAAAAAGAAGAGTGAGCCAAATCATGAATATTTAAAAACTACCATGGCAGTAATAATTACAAATTTGTTATTATCACTTTGGTTTTAATATCCTTTCATTCCTAGGTATTTCAAAGTGAAAATATTCCAAGTTACTTCAGTTAAATTTTATTTTAAAAAGAAACAAAATATACTTTGATGTGATAAGGGAATTTTCAGAGGAATCTAAAGTCTTCGCTTTTTGTCCCATACGCTGAATTCGAAATGTTTTTGTAGCATCAAAGTGTTCAATTTTAAAATCTTCGATCGTCACTGTCTTCATTTATATGGAAACATGATTTTAATATAAACACCCATCCGAAAATATTTGAAAATAAACGGGTTGTCTATGTCTATGTAAGAATCCTGCAACCACCTTTCGGCGTGTGGCAGGGGGTGCTGGCACCTTGACTCTATATTCCTAAACGGTTGCTTTCGCGTATAGTTCGTGGAAAAAATGGATTTTTGAAACGATTCGTTCTAGCTTCTATTTCCCTAATCTTCCTCGCAGTATAACAACGGCTCATATAACAGGGAGGTCGCATTATATCGGTTACATAATCTGAGAACGTAATTTCTCTGAACTTATTTAATAAATTTATCCTTTGAATTTTTCTTCTATCTTCTAATGATTCCCATCCCGCGTCCTGTAACATCTGAGTAACTTTCGCTGTTTTATCGTAACAATTCTTTACAAATCGTATCACCTTTCGTTTAACGTATTCTAAATCCCGAATATGACATTTCTCGGCGGGGTCCCATACACTTTTTTGTTTTATATTTGGCTGATTAGACTGGGTTTTATGCTATATTTGGCTGATTAGACTGTGTTTTATGCTATATTTGGCTGATTAGACTGGGCTTTATGCTATATTTGGCTGATTAGACGATGTACAATTTGAACGGCATCTCTCACTTAACTTTTGGCATCCATTTGACTCAACGAGCTCCTCGTTTCACATCCAAAATTCCTCGGTGAATTTTATTTTCTCATTTTGAGAAAGGAGTCTTTTTCCAGCCCTTTCGTTGATTTGGCGGTGTCTTCATCGTATCTTTTAATATGCGCATATTTGAGACGCTCTATCAATCGATTTTTAGCTATTCGCTGGAATCGATTCCGTCGCCGTTGAAAGGATGCCCTATGGTAATTTAAGACGGTCTCCTTTTGGGCCCGGAGGTGTGGGCCCCCAATGAATGTTGAGGTCGTCTTCATCGATCCTCGGCACTCTAAGGAGTACGCAGAGGACAAACACCTCTGCATTAATTCCCATCTGAAATTCCTCTCTATCTCGGCCTTTGGGATGATTGAAAGGACTTCTTTCTAAGAATGTTTTAAGTTTTGGTTGGGGTTTATGCACAATGAGTCAGACGAATCAACTTCCTATGCTTTACGCGTAAATAGAACTCTCGTCCACCACATACGCCGTTTTTATATAAAATTGATGAGACAAAAATGTAAAGATAGGATGTAGTAAACATCTTCGTAACTTAGGATAACGAAGGGAAAAATTACTTGCACAGAGAAGCGGACGAAAAAATACGTGTAACTCAGTAAAATAAAATTGAAGATCCTCTTCCAAAGGGTACATGCAAAAGAATATTAGAAAGGAAAAAATATTTCGTAAAGGGATTAGTTATGATAAAAAAAGTTGCAGTTTATATAGCTGGAGGTATAAATTTTGTTGAAACATCCTCAAATTTTAAACTTTGAGCTATCGCTGAAGACAATTACACACAAAATTGTAGGCAGGGATTATAATTCGCGGGAATGTAATTGTGAAATCCGTAGCTTTCATTTTTTAATGGAAAAGTCAACTATAAAACTTTGTGTTCGAAATTAAGAGACAAAATACGAGAGATACTTTTAAGATCGTGACGTTTTGTTGAGAACAATGTTTTCTATCTTAAATTCAATTTATAACACCATTATTTTCTAATGTTTTTCTAACCTTCCAAAAATACTATCATTCGAGCTCTAAGAATTTGTTTCAGCCACCTTCATTCGGGTGAATTTTCTTTCACTGAGCCATTCATTTCCGAATGCGTTCATTCTTGGGATGAAGTGCATTTTTCTGGTTGGTGCACTCTGGTTGGATGCATCCATAGCGATCAGAATTGCTCTTGAATCTGTCCAGACACTGGTGCTCACACGATTCCACTTTTGCTCAACTATCACGTTGCATATCTTGCCTCCTTATACCCAGGCGTTCCTGTGGAATATTGAATTCAGTTGTGATGATCTTGGCTATTTTGCGGATCTTCACGCAGAAATGCCATATCGTGGATTTTGTTGACCATCTCTTATGACCTTCACTGGAAGTCCTTGATACACCATCGATGCTCGGACGACCGCAATTCCATTCGCAATCGATGTCTTGATGCGACGGGTCAAGATATTTTATTTTTACAATTTTTCTTCCGTGTCCTTTATTTTTTCTCCACGCATGAAGTAGTATCAATACTCGGAATTCAATATTCTTCATTTGAGAAAATAAACACTCACTTATCTGATTTCGGACGAACGAAATTTAAACCGAATTTCAGTGAGCATATAAAAAAAACACATCCAACATCAGAGATAAAATTAAACATGTGATTCAAGCGGTCTCGTGCCAAAATGTCTGACTTATCAAACGCCTCTCGCATTAGGTGTCGCGCGTTTATCGCTATGGTTTGTTATTTACCGGTAGAAAATGTACATACTGATCAGGATAATTTGATAATTACAGATAACTCGAAAGGATGTAATTTTGTTCTTAATCATGCCATTCGAAATTAGCATCTCTGAATTATAATTTAGAAACGCTAACTTGGAGTATTTCCATGATGCGCCTTATCATCTACTCATATCACCTCCTCAACCCGTCTGGAGTGGTTCTGAGAATCCCTAAGCCACTCGGTAAACCTTTTTCCGCAATTACCCGTCGAATATTCTCTTTCGACGAAGCCTCCTTATTAATGCTATGGTAAATCTCGCCGAAAGGATAGCCTACGGTTGGAGAGCCAGGGATTGACCGTTTCTTGTCACGTAATCTAGGGTCTGGATGAGTGGAGGAGAGGGATATGCGGTGATTGGGATGGGAGGTGATTGATAAAGGAAAGGAAGGAGGTAGAGGAAGATATGCAAGGAGCTTATAATCATGTGGGATAAAGTGAAGGAGAGGCAAAAGAATATTGAGTTGTATGATTTAAAAATAGTCGAGATTCTTGCCTTTATTGTTCCCTCGTTTCAGTCAAATACTTTGATGAGTTTGATAGTTAATTTTAGTTTATTACGAGTAAAATGTTGCTTGCATACTGCAAGCAGATCGACAACACTAATTTCATAACGGTATCATATTGGGACGGTCCCGGAAAGGAAAAAAAGGATTGAAAATATTCTTAAAATTCGCTTCAATTTAATCGTTTGGTATCGAACCCGGGTCTTTTTGGTGAAATTTCTATTCAGCACATCAGAAGATCATTACTATATATAAAGCTGCAAATCCGACTCATTCATACAAATTCCTGGGCATTTCTAATCGAGCTGGAGGGCTGAAATTTTCAAGAGAGATTTATAATTGACAGTCGAGTTGGGAAAAAATCGAAAATCTACAGATTTTATCCTAGGTTTGAGTCCAGAGACGATTATATTTTTCAATGTAATTAAACGGGAAAAACGAAAAATGGCCATGCAGAGCAAATTTCTTTCGTTAATTAAAATGTGTAAAAGTAGAAGTAAGGCAGTGGGACTTGGTCTATATTATGTCTTAAAGATCAAAGTTTTCTTTTCTTGCGACCGATTTTAACATTCCGACACGAAATATGCAAAATTTCAGTTTGAACGCCAATTTTTTGCGTCTTTTTCTAATCATTTCGAAGATTAAATCTATGACAACGACCATTGTTTAAATAGAAAACAAATTTGTTTACAATGCTAATTTGATACACCATGATAAAGGTTTGATGCATTTTGAATATTTTTTAATGTTTCTTTCAGTATATGTTATTACTGAATGTTGAAAAATGTAAATTGCATCAAAATAGACAGCGAATATCTGCATGGTCAATGAATTATTCGGTAATACATCCTGTGATAACATAGGTTTATGTAGAGGATACGAGACCATGTATCAACGAAGATAATCTGAAAAGTCATGTAAGTAGTGAGATTATTCGAGAATGAAGTACATAGATATTAAAATATGAATTAATAAATAGGGATGTTAATGTATATTAAAAGGTTTAACGACAATCTTTAGAAATGACATAACTGCAAGCAATACGAATCATTAGTTTAACGAACACTATATATTACAGTAATATTTTATTTCATAGCTCGCTTAAACAAATACATTTATCATTTACTAAACTCAGACTAAAAAGTTCCATTCACTTTCATACTACATACATACATTGTGATATATTGTCACCGAAAAGCTCATAACCAAACCCAATGCTGCCCGCCTTTCTTGAAGGACCATGTTATCATTGAATATCAAGAAATTGTTACTTTCATGTAAATTAACAAAAAACAATCTACTCAGGAAATACATGGTGTCATTGAACGATGTTAGGATATCGTTGTTCTAAGTATATGGTGGATTTCTTTTCGTGTGTTAGTTTCTGTGCATTTTATTATATGCCTATTATGTTTCTTCTTTTCTATTTTAATTACATATAATTATTCTATCATCCTCTCCAAAGAGAATTTAAATTCAGTTCTTTTTCTACGTTTTTTTAATTCATACGTAGTGCACTATTAGTACGTAGAATATTACGTAATTCAGTTTTCATCAAAATGAAAAACAAAAATCTACACATAAAATACATTGATTTCCTTGAATGACCTTCTGATTACGTCGTTCTTCGTGTTCGCTGGATACTTTTTGGTTAGTATAAACAATTTTTGCATGTATCATTGTATTAATATTATTTTCCCATCTTCTCCAAACGCGCTTTAGAATAAAGTTCTTTTTCTACGTTATTTAAAACTATTTACATAATTACGTTGCCTATTGTCTATTTGTTTATTCAATTAGAAACGGAGCTCATTGTCGTGGTAGACGCCATTTAATTAGTATAGGATTATTTTGCAGTATGTCTTACACTGAACCGAATACTACACAGGTAATCGTCTATTTATTTTCCTTATTTTTATCTATGCAGATTTTTATTCTAACTTTACTTTGTTTGGCGTATCTCCTTAATATAATTTTACGAATGCGTATTCTTAAAGACTCCCGTATCACATAAACGTGAAAGGCTTTCGAAATAATTATATTACTATCATATTATTTGGTGAATCTCGATCTCACTTATTTGAAAATTATGTATACAATAGACAGTTGTATAATTAAAAAAATTTTCTTTCCATATATGTTATTACTTAAGGTTGGAAAATGTTAATTTCATCAAAATGGACAGCGAATATCTGCACGGTCAATGAATTATTCGGGAATACATACTGTGATAACATAAGTTTATGTAGAGGATACGAGACCATGTATCAACGAAGATAATCGGAAAAGTCATTTCAGTAGTGAGATTATTCGAGGATGAAATTGAAAGTTCTACAATAAATCTATTTAGTGGGAATAGGAAAGCAATTTAGCTTATAAATTTTCTTTAGTTACTGGTATTATACCGGATCAAATCTATATGTACATACCTGAGTAAAAGTAAGTACCACCGAAATTTACATAATCTTAAAATGACAATTTCAGAATATTAATGAAATTTATAGTTTTCCGGCAATCTTTATAAATAATATAAATACAAACATTATTACAATCATTAGCATCAAGACCACTAAAGTTTAGTGATATTTCATTTCATAGCAGACTAAACCAAATCCATTTATCATATACTGAATTCAGACTATAAAGTTCCATTGGAGAGCAATTTAGCTGAACATTCTTATTAGTTACCGGCGAAGTAAGTATTATACGGGATCAAGCCAAACTTTACCTGAGTAAAAGTAAGTTCAACTGAAATTTACATAATCCTAAAATATTACTATCAAAATATTAATGTAAATTGATAGTTTTAATGACAATCTTTAGAAATAATATAACTACAAACAATACGAATCATTAGCATCACGACCACTATAGTTAAATAACAGTAATTCACTTCATTCTCACTTAACCTAATGCATTTATCATATACTGACACTGTGTCTAGAAAGTTCCTTTGCCATGGTCGTTTCCGATTCCTGCTTTACTGCGTTATATTTAATAATAATATTCATAACTTCTCTGATGAAAACAGGAAGATCCAAATTACAACCATTTCAATAACTATTACTATTAACAAAGACACTCAACCATTCTATAGCCAGAAAATCTAGCAAGCCGGAATTCGAACCTTAGTGTTGTAGTCATAGCACGCTAACCACTCCGTCACCGCAGCCGGTGTGTAAGGTATTTGCCCTTAGTTTCTCCTACGATCGACGGATAAACTCAAGTGCACTGACTCGCGTGCCACCTCACAGTGTGCCTTCTGTAGATGACGTTCCTTTTAGGAGGGGAAGCTATAAGTAAAGTATTCCTCACTTCCATACTACATACATTGTAATACATTGTCATCGGAAAGCTCATGCGGACAGCCAGATCCATTGCTGCCCGCCTTTCTTGAACTGCTGCTGCTACGTTCATCGAGGCGGGATCCCGAAAGAGATGGTATATCCCGAAAGAGATACCACGGAATCAGCCGATCGTCGCCGAAACCTTCGACCTTATATATTTATTTAGAACTGAGATCCAAAACTAAGAAAGGTAGGAATTGAATTGAGAATCGACGTGTTTTCACTTGCCAGCTGTATGTCGCGCTAGGAAGAGTACGTTCCTCAGAAAATATCAAGGTGTTAGTTTCACCGGAAAGGATATTTGATAATATTCCGCACGCCGTCAATATTGTCCTCATCATCATATGGTGATCTACCCGGAAGCTGGCGCTGCGGCCACAGTTACCACAGGTAACCAATCGTCCATCGATTTCTCGCATTTTTATTTTATGCAGATTTTTATTCTAACTTTACTTTGGCGTATTCCCTTAATTTAACTTTACGAATGTGTGTTCATGAATAACTCAACTCCAAAACTCCCGTATAAAATGAACGTGAAAGGCCTTCGAAGTACTTATTCTATTATTATATTATTTGATGAATATCGCTCTTAGATTTAAAATTATGTATACTAAAGACAATGGCATAATTAGAAAGGCAAATAAATATAGCATATAGACCGATAACTCAGGATAGTATCCCTTAATTATTTTCTTTGCTTGCAGTCTGCAAGCACCCATTTACTAGTTACTATATATAAAGCTGCAAATCCGACTCATTCATACAAATTCCTGGGCATTTCTAATCGAGCTAGAAGGCTGAAATTTTCAGGAGTGATTCATAATTGACAGTCGAGTTGGGAAAAAATCGAAAATTCCCAGATTTTGACCTAGAATTGAGCCCAGAGACGATTATATTTTTCAATGTATTTAAACGGGAAAAACGAAAAATGGCCATGCAGAGCAAATTTCTTTCGTTTATTAAAATGTGAAAACGTAATCGTTAAGTAGCGAGGCTTGGTCTATATTGCGTCTAAAAGATCAAAGTTTACTTTTCTTGCGACCGATTATAACATTCCGGCACGAAATTTGCAAAATTTTAGTTACAACGCCAATTTATTTCGTTTTTTTCTGCTCATTCCGAAAATTAAATCTATGGCAACAACCATTGTTTGAATCAAAAACAAGTTTGTTTACAATCCTGATTTCATATTCCGTGATAAAGGTTTGATACATTTTTAATATTTCTTTAATGTTTCTTTCGATATATGTTATTACTGAATGTTGAAAAATGTAACTTTCATCAAAATGGTCAGCGAATATCTGCGCGGTCAATGAATTATTCGGGAATACATAAAGTAATAACATACGTTTATGTAGAAGATACGAGACCATTTACCAACGAAGATAATCGTAAAAGTCATGTAAGTAGCGAGATTATTCTAGAATGAAGTACATAGATATTAATATAAATCAATAAATAGGGATATTAATGTAAATTATAAGGTTTAACGACAATCTTTAGAAATAACATAACTGCAAGCAATACGAATCATTAGTTTAACGAACACTATAGTTTATTAATATATTATATTTCATAGCTCACTAAACCAAATGCATTTATCATATACTGAACTCAGACTAAAAAAACTGTTTCACTTTCGTTCTATATACATTGTGATAAATTGTCACCGAAAAGCTCATAACGGCAACTAAACCCATTGCTGCCCGCCTTTCTTGAAGGACCATGTTATCATTGAATATCAAGAAATTGTAACTTTCATCGATATGAACAACAAATATCTACTCTGGAAACACATGGTATCATTGAACGATGTTAGGATATCGTTGATCTACGTATATGGTGGTTTGCTTTTCGTGTGTGTTTCTGTGCTGTTTATTTTATGCCTATTATGTTTCTTCTTTTCTATTTTAATTACATATAATTATTCTGTCATCCTCTCCAAAGAGAATTTAAAATTAAGTTCTTTTTCTACTTTTTCTTTAATTAATACGTAGTACACAATTAGTACGTAGTATATTACGTAATTCAACTTTCATCAAAATGAAAAACAAAAATCTACACATAAAATACACTGATTTCCTTCAACGACCTTCTGATTACGTCGTTCTTCGTGTTAGCTGGATAATTTTTCGTTAGTATAAACAATGTTTGCATGTATCATTGTATTAATATTATTTTCCCATCTTCTCCAAACGCGCTTTAGAATAAAGTTCTTTTTCTACGTTATTTAAAACTATTTACATAATTACGTTGCCTATTGTCTATTTGTTTATTTAATTAGAAACGGAGCTCATTGTCGTGGTAGACGCCATTTAATTAGTATAGGATTATTTTGCAGTATGTCTTACACTGAACCGAATACTACACAGGTAATCGTCAATTTATTTTCCACATTTTTATCTTATGCAGATTTTTATTCCAACTTTACTATGTTTGGCGTATTTCCTTAATATTATTTTACGAACACGTATCCATTAAAGACTCCCGTATCACATAAACGTGAAAGGCTCTCGAAATATTTATTTTACTATCATATTATTTGGTGAATCTCGATCTCACTCATTTGAAAATTATGTATACAATATACAATGGTATAATTAAAAAAAATTCTTTCCATATATGTTATTACTGAAGGTTGAAAAATGTAACTTTCATCAAAATGGACAGCGAATATCTGCACGGTCAATGAATTATTCGGGAATACATACTGTGATAACATAAGTTTATGTAGAGGATACGAGACCATGTACCAACGAAGATAATCGGAAAATGCATGTAAGTAGTGAGATTATTCGAGGATGAAGTTGAAGAATCTACACTGAATATTTAGGGGGAATAGGTAAGTTCTTTTACTACGTTTTCTTAAATTAATACATAGTACACAATTAATACGTTGTACCTTACATCATTAACTTCATGAAATTCATTCTTTGTTTGGCGTATTTCCGTAATTTAATTTTACTTATGCGTATTCATCAAGCCTGGTGGCCACCGAATGCGAAGCGGCACTGAGCTGAGTTGAGCTGGAAAAAGTGACGCGGAGCGAATCGTAGCGAAGTTTTAGTCTCCGAGGGTCGGAAACTGGAGGAGCTGAGCTGTGCGAAGCGATTCCTTTCTAAACTACCAAGATGGCGTAAGTTTAGCCTTTAGTTGCCGACCGAGAATTTAATTCTTTGATTACGGTTAAATCACAGAAATTCCGCAAGAGGCGGATTCTGTCACAATATTATGCTGGCACACTTTAATTAAGATATTATTTACAGCCATTGGACACGAATTTATCTATTTCGCTAATATCATATAAGTTCCTATCGTTCGTACCTCACTCGAGTACACTTTTCATTTTGCAATCACGGTACTGATAGTATAAATAGTTTTTAATTTTATATTAATAATTTGTTCAATTATTTTGTAAAGAGAATCACAAAAATTAACCACTTTACTCACATAAGCATGGCAATTCAATTTTTCTTCACTCTTCATCCATCGTCATACTTTTGCTGACGGGTAAATGTCTCGGAGAGGAGCACATGCCTTTTTCTTAATCTACTTCAAATTGCCGTATTTTTAATATTTTTAATGGTGCATAAATGAATATCCTACTGTTATTGGTTTTAGTGCTATGGTAAGCTGGTGTTCCTCTCCAAGACCTACTGACGATTTCACAGTATTAGTTTATTTTCAAAAACTGACCTCCGTTCAATGATTATATTTACGAGAAAATTATTCTCGGCTGTAGTGAACCTTTCCGACGACATTTTCTCAATGATTGCGTTCCGCTAAGACGAGTAAATATCTTAAATTGGGATTTAATTGATTTGTAACCACATTGGAAGTAATTAAATTAGGTTTACGATCACAATTATCATAGGTTGACAGAGTGATTACTTTTTGTGAAATTGAATCGTTCATCAATTATTAAATTAATATTTCTGAAAGAAAGCTGTAATTGGGAATTAATCACACCTTTCAAGCTCATAAATGTGAATCTTAGGTAGGTAGTGTTGTTAAAAGTGCTTCGACAGCTTAGGTCATTTCGCACATTGGCTCCCACCGGGAATCAAACCCGGGACCGCTTTCATCAAAGGCAAACGCGCTGTCCACATGACTATCCGGGAGCCCTCAAAAATGTGAATCTTTCACACACTGATATCAATTCAAATACTGCCGATGAAAGAAGCGAAAGGCTCCCCCCTCCACCACTATCACGTTGAGAACGGTGGAGGGGTAAGCTGACTTCGCTTCAGAACGAACCACGACCGTTCGGAAGATGTGCCTTGCGAGGCAGAGTGACGTCACAATTCTCAGCTCAACTACGCTTCGTATCCGGTGGCCGCAGCTGCATTAAAAAGTATAGATTCTATTGTGAAAGCGTAGTCCGCTCAACGTAACTTCGCTCAACTTACCTTCGCTTCGCATTTGGTGGCCACCCAGCCTTAATGTCTCAACTCCAAACTCCCGTATCAATTAAACGCAAAAAGCTTTCGAAATAATTATTCTATTATTATATTATTTGGTGAATCTTGATCTCACATTTCAAAATTATGTAAACGATAGATAGTGGTATAATTAAAAAGAAACGTAAATATAACATATAGACCGATAACTCAGGGTAGTATCCCTTAATGATTTGCTTTGCTTGCAGTTTGCAAGCACCCATTTGCTAGTCTTCTCTAAATACGTGTGAAAATTCAAGCAGAAATATTGGCTGCAATTGCCTCAAACGAAAACCTACTTTTCACGAATGTTAATAGCTCTCTGGATTCGAACCAAGGACGATCGTGGACATCTAAAACATGATTTTGAAATGTATCTAAGACTTCTATCTACATGCCGAATTTCATGTTTCTATATTGTTGGGAAAGGGTTCAAAATAATTACTGAAAATCGGATCAGTTACTGATTGTAGAGACGCCTGGTGTCGAATCTTGGACGTATTGGAAGCTGTGAATACACAAAATGACTTGCTAGGACTTGATCTAATTTCATATAAAGTTTGAAGTCGATATCATGCCGGGAAGTACCTAAAATTTGTTTCCGTTATCCCCATAAGAAATGCATTGTGGAGTGCAAATGGCCCTCTGGGATCGAACCAAGGACCATAAGCGAACACAAAAAATTTGATTATGAAATATATTTATGATTTCTAACCCCATGCCAAATTTCAAGTTTCCATGCATTCGGGAAGAGGTTCAAAAAATCTTAAAAATCGCCACAATGCATTTTAAACGGCCGTTTTTTGCCCCGACCTAGCATCAAACCCAGGATATTTTCCGTAAAACTCATTTATGTTTCCGATAGATGATGACCATATATATAGGTTCCTTGAGTTTCGATTCTCTACCTACCCGGAAAGTATTTTTTTTTAATTCCCGAAAATCAAAGCAATGCATTTAAACGGGAAAAATCGGGACTTTGGGGCCCTCTGGAATCGAACCCATGACAATGAGGATCAAAATCGCAATTTTTCTGGAGGTTATACGTTATGGCCAATATGTCGTAAAAATTTCAAGCCATTGACGCTAGTGGTTTAGCCTGTGACTTTGTATCCTCTCTCTATATATATATATATGAATATACGAGTAAAATGTAGCTTGCATACTGCAAGCAGATCGGCAATACTAATTTCATATCGGCATCATATCGGTAATGTCCTCAAAAGAAAAAAAAAAGGATTGAAATTTTTCTTAAAATTCGCTGAAATTTCATCGTCTGGCATCAAACCCGGATCTAACTGGTGAACTTACTATGTAGCACAATAGAAGATCACCATCTCTAACTATGTATGAAAATTCAAGCAGAAATATTGGCTACAACTGCCTCAAAAGACGCTCTAATGTTCACGAATGTAAATGGCTCTCGGGACTCGAACCAAGGACGATCTTGGAAATTTAAAAAATGTTTCTGAAAGTTATTAATGATCTCAATCCATATGCCAAATTTCAAGTTTCTATATTATTGGCAAAGGTTTCAAAACAATTCCTAAAAATCGGATTAACTTCTGATTGCAGAGACACCTGGTGTCGAACCAAGGACACATTGATAGCTGTGAATGCACAGTTTGATTTGTATGGACTTGATCTTTCTATATGCAATGTTTGAAGTCGATATCGTGCCGGGAAGTACCTAAAATTTGTTTCCGTTATCTCCGTAAGAAATGCATTGAGGAATTTAAATGTCCCTCTGGGATCGAACCAAGGACCATCAGCGAATATGTAAAATTCGATTATGATATATTTTTATGGTATCTAACCTCATACCGAATTTCATATTTCTATGCCATCGGAAAAGGGTCCAAAAAAAATCTTAAAAATCGCCACAATGCATTTCAAACGGCCGATTTTTGCCCCGACCTAGCATCGAACCAAGGATAATATTCGTAGATGTCTTTATGGATTCCTTTAGATATACATGGCATATAGCGATCCCTTGAATTTCAAATCTCTCCTTTTCCGGGAAGTGCCTCAAAAAAATTTTCGAAAATCCCCGCCATGTAATCTTATGGACAAAATCGCGACTTTGGGGCCTTCTGGAATCGAACCCATGACACCGAGGTTCAATGTCAGCTTTTTCCTCGAGGTTACACGTCATGGCCATAACGTGGTAAAAATTTCAGGTTGGTGGCACATGTGGAACATGGTTAGAATTTTGATCCCCTATGAATGAATGAATGAATGAGTGAGTGTGTATATAGGTACGAGTAAAATGTTGCTTGCATACTGCAAGCATATAACATGTATTTATAATCTTTATTCACATGCCAAGTTTTGAGTTTCCGTGTTATCAGGAAGGGCTTAAAAAAAATCTTAAAAATCGTTCCAATTTCTAATTTTTGTAGACGCCTGGTGTCGAACCCAGGACCTATTGAAAGATGCTAATAGGCATAACAACTTGTTTTAACCTGATCTTAATTAATGCCAAGTTTGAAGTCCATATCATACTCGGAAGGTCCTGAAATAAAACTCCATAATCCCCATCTGAAATGCATAGGGTAATGTAAATGGCTTTCTGGGATCGAACCAAGGATGATCAATGAAATCTAAAACACGTTTTTGAAATGTATCCATGATCTCTATCTATATGTCGAATTTCAAGTTTCTATATTATTGGGAAAGGGTTCAAAATAGTTCCTAAAAATTGGATCAATTACTGATTGTAGAGACGCCTGGTGTTGAACCCAGGACCTACTGGCAGCTGTGAAAACACATTATGACTTGATTTGACCTGATCTTATTAAATGCAAAGTGTGAAGTCAACATCTTGCCGGGAAGTACCTAAAATTTGCTTCCGTTATCTCCATAAGAAATGCATTGTAGGATGTAAATGGCCCTCTGGGATCGAACCAAGGACCATCAGCGAGTTGCTAAAATTTTATTATAAAATATATTTATGATATATATCCACGTGCCAAGTTTCAAGTTTCCAAGTCATCTGTAAGTAATTTAAATCTTAAAAATCGCAATGTAAATTAAACGGGAGAATATTTGCCCTGACCTAGCATCGAACCAAGGATAATCTTTGTAGATGTCTTTGTGGTTTCCTTTAGATATGCACAGCATCTAGCGATCTCTTGAATTTCAACTCTCAACTCTTCCGGGAAGTGCCTCAAAAAAATTTTCGAAAATCCCCGCCATGTATCTTACGGAGAAAATCGGGACTTTGGGTCCTTCTGGAATCGAACCCATGACACTGAGGTTCAATGTCGGCTTTTTCCTGGAGGTTACACGTTATGGCCAATACGTCGTAAAAATTTCAAGTCAGTGGCACTTGTAGAACATGGTTAGAATTTTGATCCCCTATGAATGTATCTATTATATATAGATGCTTCTCCGGATTCATTCATGGATATACCTATATAGATAGATAGATAGATAGATAGATAGATAGATAGATAGGATACTAATTCACAGCCTAAACCACAAGCGTCATTGACTTGAAATTTTTACGACGTATTGGCCATAACGTGTAACCGCCAGAAAAATTGCGATTTTGATCCTCAGGGTCATGGGTTCGATTCCAGAGGGCCCCAAAGTCGCGATTTTCTCCGTAAGAATACATTACGGGGATTTTCGAAAATTTTTTTGAGGTACTTCCCGGAGAGAGAAAGAGTTGAAACTCGAGGGATCGCTAGAAGCTGTGCGTATCCGACGAAAATCAGAAAAACATCTTAGAATATAGTCCATGGTTCGATGCTAGGTTGGGGCAAAAATCGGCCGTTTAAAATGCATTGCGGCGATTTTGAAGATTTTTTTTGGATCCTTTCCCGATAACATGGATACTTGAAACTCGGCACGTGGATAGATATCATAAATATATTTCTTTATCAAATTTTTTGTATTCGCTTATGGTCCTTGGTTCGATCCCAGAGGGCCATTTGCACTCCACAATGCATTTCTTATGGGGATAACGGAAACAAATTTTAGGTACTTCCCGGCATGATATCGACTTCAAACTTTCTATGAAATTATATCAGGTCCTAGCAAGTCATTTTGTGCATTTGCAGCTTCCAATACGTCCAGGGTTCGACTCCAGGCGTCTCTACAATCAGTCACTGATCCGATTTTTAAGAATTATTTTGAACCCCTTCCCAATAATATTAAAACTTGAAATTCGGCATATATATAGAACGTATAAATACATTTCGAAAACATATTTTATATTTCCTAGATCGTCCTTGGTTCGAATCCAGAGAGCTATTAACTTTCGTGAAAAGTATGTCTTCGTTTGAGGCAGTTGCAGCCAATATTTCTGCTTGAATTTTCACACGTATTTAGAGGAGATGATCTTCTGATGTGCTGCATAGTAATTTCACCAAAAAGACCCGGTTTCGATGCCAGACGATTAAATTGAAGCTAATTTTAAGAATATTTTCAATCCTTTTTTTCCTTTCCTGGACCGTCCCGATATAATGCCGTTATGAAATTAGTGTTGTCGATCTGCTTGCAGTATGCAAGCTACATTTTACTCGTATATATATAGGTATATCCGGAGAAACGTCTATATATAATAGATACCTATATAGATAGATAGATAGGATACTAATTCACAGCCTAAACCACCAGCGTGATTGACTTGAAATTTTTACGACGTATTGGCCATAACGTGTAACCGCCAGAAAAATTGCGATTTTGATCCTCAGGGTCATGGGTTCGATTCCAGAGGGCCCCAAAGTCGCGATTTTCTCCATAAGAATACATGGCGGGGATTTTCGAAAATTTTTTTGAGGTACTTCCCGGGGAGAGAAAGAGTTGAAACTCGAGGGATCGCTAGAAGCCGTGCGTATCCAACGAAAATCAGAAAAACATCTTAGAATGTAGTCCATGGTTCGATGCTTGGTCGGGGCAAAAATCGGCCGTTTAAAATGCATTACGGCGATTTTGAAGATTTTTTTTGGATCCTTTCCCGATAACATGGATATTCGAAACTCGGCACGTATATAGATATCATGAATATACTTCATAATCAAATTTTACATGTTCGCTGATGGTCCTTGGTTCGATCCCAGAGGGCCATTTGCACTTCTCAATGCATTTCTTACGGAGACAACGGAAACAAAATTTAGGTACTTTCCGACATGCTATCAACTTCAAACTTTGCTTGATACAAGAGTAAGTCTTTACAAATCAAACTCTGCATTCACAGCTTGCAATACGTCCTGGGTTCGACACCAGGTGTCTCTGAAATCAGAATTTGATCCGATTTTTAGGAATTATTTTGAAACCTTTCCCACTAAAATAGAAACTTGAAATTCGGCATATAGATAGAGATCATAAATATCTATCAGAAACATATTTTAGAATTCCACGATCGTCCTTGGTTCGAGTCCCGAGAGGCATTAACATTCGTGAAAATTAGAACGTTTTTTGAGGCAGTTATAGCCAATATTTCTGCTTGAATTTTCACACATAGTTAGAGATGGTGATCTTCTATTGTGTTTCATACTAGGTTTACCAGTAAGACCCGGGTTCGATGCCAGACGATGAAATTTCAGCGAATTTTAAGAAAAAATTAAATCCTTTTTTTTTCTTTTAAAGACCGTCCCGATATGATGCCGATATGAAATTAGTATTGCCGATCTGCTTGCAGTATGCAAGCTACATTTTACTCGTATATATATAGGTATATCCGGAGAAGCGTCTATATATAATAGATATGAATGAATCCGGAGAAGCATCTATATATAATAGATATATTGTAGCCTTGTAAAATATAATTCCCTTTACGATAATTGAATTTATTTAGTTTCCTTTTTAATAGCTTATCGTTACCGTTAGTATATTCTATAATTAGAAATTCATATTAAAAAAGAGATAGCATGAGAAAAATTGAAAGAGTTTTTGTTAAACTAAAAAGAGACCCTAATCAAAAGTTATCCAGGGTAGAAAAATATCCAAATAGGTAATGTAAAGAAGGGTGAAGATAGGTCGGAATGATTAAAGTCAATTGTATCTAAAATTAAATAAAAATAATTGAAATACATTTATGCATGTGAATGACCGTGGAAAACTCATGAACCAAATAATTGATGAAAATAGTAGTTAAAAAAGGTAAGGGTATTAATAAATATATAAAAATACCAGTTATAAAAATAAAAACTACTGATTCGAATCATAAGAAAGGAATTCTGGGTGGTAAACCATTTCTGAAGTGAAATGTAGGCTTCGGATAAATACTATGATATACTGATTTTATGGAGCTCGAACGTTTGAAAAAGTGGCACCTTTACTACGCCATTTTAATCCTCATGGATTGGCGCTATCACAATGGCATTGGGAATTAAATATATGATATCTCGTGTAAAAAGAATATTTACTTAGTTGTGCTATTCCACATGTTATTAGGGCGTAATAATTCAATATTTATAGTTGTGGGATTCGTTCACTTTGTTGAAGAAACACTTTTGTTGAAGAAACACTGATATTCAGCTTCTGATGAGAATATGCTACGTAAAATCTTTGTTTTGCACAAAAAAGTGGGAAATGTAAGATAGGGACGTTTCGATTTTGGCCTGTATGTTTTGGTGTCAGAGAAAAGTTTGATTTAAAAATAAAGTTAACATTTTTATCGGTGAGTCGGCATCGGCGAGTGCTTCAGTTGTATATTTAATATTTGCGCGTCGCTCAAATTCGAAATATGAGTGTCCAAAGACGCGGAGCTCGGCTTTAAATATTTAATGCGGTCGCTCTCGAAGCAGAGGTGATTAGCAAAGGTTCAATATGGCTCGATATGGAAGGCGTAGTATTCTCTACTTTGCTTCGAAAATTGCCCTCGTAACAGAATATTTTTTGCCTCAGTATTCGGTGTGGGCATATGTATAGCTTCCCTGGGATTATTGATCTCTCAGCATCCTATTCAAGCAAACTACGCTGATAAAAATAAATAACGCCTATATTTGGGCGAGACTTTAAAGACTCATCTTCTACCTAATGGATCGTCTATGTGTAGTAGAGTAGTGTAGTATAGTAGTCTAGTATATCGAATAAATATGATCAAATGTAATTTAGTTAAAAATGGAGCGGGAGAAAAACTTAGCTGTGAACCTAAAAAAATCGTCTTTGATGTAAAATGCGCTAATATAAGAAATAAAATTAATGATTTTGATTGCCTAATAGAATCAAAACTTGTTTCCAAATATCAAGAGCTAAGAAAAATCTCTCGTTATCATTAAAAAGATTAATCGGTTTCAGATTTAACGAAGAAATCATTCATTTCTGATACTCCTTATAGAATAAAACTGCAATTTCGTCCTCGTTATAAACATATTTATCAGTAAGATGACCGAATTCAGTTCACAATGACATATTCTATTTAATATTACTATTTTATGTTTTCTATTAAATTCAAGGAAGTAAGCTAATACAGAACATTTACATAGAGAACGCTTCTTTCTCTTTTTCTTTCATTAAATCAACGGAGAGTTTTTTAAGTTTGAAATTATGCCACGGTTGAATTTTGCTTACATCTTTATAAGTCAGTACAAAAAATTCTGAAATTATTTACTGTAAATTCATCAAAAAACGTTTAACGGTACTTTGAAATATTGAATTCTTGGCAAGTGAAATATTTAAAATTTGTCTTTGTGTAAAACGTAGTGGAATATCTACCTTTAATTTGCTTTCATCCTAGAATCAGCTCGATTGCTCGTGCCTGGCAGGAAACTACTGAGGTATATGTATCGTTGAATAATAGCATACACCTTGGTCGCTACTCATTGAATGCGATAATGAATCATTGCGCTATGCTGGAAGTAAGGGCATTATTAAAGTCGACTTCGACTAAGTAAGAAGACAAAATAAATCTTAAATGAGCGAATTAATCCCTCCCTAAAGTTTAGAGACGATGAGGTCCATCATCCACTGATTTTACTGGCAATATATTTTCTGCAGAAGTCTTTTTATCATCCAATAAAGACACGGCGATTACTATAGTCTATTCCATTTATAAATTTGAACTCGACTACTTAATACTGCCCCTTTCACTAATGTATGTGCACTCTCTCAGGAGTTAGCGTTATCAATCAATTCCATTTTGGCGCATCCATTTTTAGCGTACGTGTGTTTGCCCTTCTCGCGTTATTTCCGACAATCAAGGGGACCAAACACATCAGTTACGGTGTCTTCCCCACCGAGGATCTCGAGGCCGCGCTCATATATTTCGGAAGTGATTTACGGCCCTCATTGAATCGTGTGTCACGCGATCTTCGCTCGCCAAAGAAGCCTTGGAAATTTTCCAGTCGTTACTTCTAATTCCCGACTTGCTTTTACCAATGTGAAGGAACTCGACGCAAATAAATTCAAGTTTTGCGTATGAAATTTCAGAGCGAAGAAATTAATTTTTTACCCAATTTCCACACTTATCTCGGTGTGCTGGAGGAATTTGTAACTTGTGTAACATTAACGGAAGTTTCAAGAAAGATAATTTGCAGAGTTCGATGTTTATTTGGTGGAAGAAATTGCACACCAAATGTGTTATTTCTTCAGGAGATTCCAAAAGTGTCCCAATGCTTTTTACATCTAGAAATTTCTAAGTTTTGAGAGTCACTTAAGACTTGATATTCGCAACGGACAGCTGATATATGACATAGCAATGATGAATAGCATTGTAGACTCGAATTTGTAAATGAGAGGAGTACGAAAATATAAAAACGAAATATTTAATTTATCGTTCATGAGAAATCGTATCAACTTTAATTAATCTTGAAAATTTTCTTCAACTTAGAATTTAGGGTTTTTAATTGCTTTTATATTCAGCATGAATGACAATGCAACCGTTGAAATACCGTGAAAAAATGATTTACTTAACAAAGAAACGATTAACCTTTTTATTTAGCATAACATTCACTATAGTGATTTTTCTTTTTTAAGTATTGCGTAACAATAGATTTAATTTCAGATAATATTTAAAAATTTGGTGTTTCAAAATTTTCTTGAAAATAAATTAGAAATATCCATGTCATACTGTAGGTATTTAAGGGAAAGAGAAGTATTTTAATTATCAAGGATAATTCTCATATAATTACTGACTCAAAAGATAAAAGTTGTATCAAATCACCTAATCTATGTTACTTTCGCTCAATATTACGCAATATTTTCAAACGCTATTTATTATACTATCTTCTTTTCAAAAGAAATATTTCAAAACTACCGTGGTATCAAATGAAGATTTATATCGAAAGCCGGAGGTCTTAGCACTATTTGGATTCCGAGTATGCAACTGATAATCTCCGCGCAAATGTGTTCTGGAAAATCTCCAAATTCAGTTTCTCACTTAAATTTCAGCATCACCAACCAAATCATTGCGATAGATTGGAATTTAATTTGTAGGCACTGTATCGGACGTGATTGAAATTCTTGATCGACATTTTCATTTCGTTTGGCATATTGAAAATCATATTTATGGCCTCTGAAAATAACTGATGGTCCGATCACTTGTGGAATAGAGGATCTCCCATCAAGTCTTATGTTATTTGATTGGGTTTTAGGCTTATAAGCTATATAATTTCACGCTATGTATGTGCCTATACAATACACCAAAATGGCCTCACAAGAGAGAGTGCATGTGAAGCGCCTCCTGTGTTTGCCAAAAGGATTAAAATTTACAAGGATTAGCTGCGAAATATTTTATTTAGAAACTAAAAAAGCTGCAGAAATATAAGCGTTATTTATTTGGGTGTTTTAGATTAATAAATGCATAAGGACATCTGTATAATGTTCACGCTGTTCTCTTTTAGACGAACACGTTCATTCCTTCAATACTAATCCACACTTTCTATTCGTTGATAAATTTGTCGCTTTAGACTCATCCAAAAACCTGGTTAACTTTATTTTATTATTTAAATATGCAGCCTTTCTTTAGTATCTTACCAGTCACATCAAATAGCGTACGATATCTCCTTTTTCCTTTCTATTTAGAACA
The DNA here is from genome assembly GCA_947579665.1 of Sympetrum striolatum. Taxonomy (NCBI): domain Eukaryota; kingdom Metazoa; phylum Arthropoda; class Insecta; order Odonata; family Libellulidae; genus Sympetrum; species Sympetrum striolatum. The sequence continues at coordinate 66,274,268 of OX388351.1, read as the reverse complement.
AATCACATTCTCATAGAAATTGATATTTAGCATATTACATCAATCCATCCTTCCGATTTGTCCTAGTAAATGCTAAAGGTTTCCATTTGTAGAAATAGCTCAGCCTTAATTTTATTAATTCATTATCTTTATTCATTATTCGTTATCTCTTATTCATGCATCACCCAGCCATGACCATCGTCCTATGTACAGTTTATCATACAACGGATTCCAGCAGCATTCAGTTTGCTAATAGATTGCTTCTCCTGACACACCCAACTTCCTCTATTAGAAAACAAGATGGGTGCCTGCAATCTTGAATAAAGCCATTTCAATCTATTCCGACAGTTCATCACATAAAAACACCTACCGTTTATATTTACCATACTTCTACCTGCATTCACTTACCCTACAATCTCTACATCTCCTTTCTTCTATAATTTTTAGAAAAAATTTCACTCATAGTGTGCGAAATCATCCACAATATAAATTTTATCACCATTATACAAACAAATCTTCGTAGGGCCTAGTTGGGACTGTGAGATTCTATATTCAACTTATTCCTCGTGCAATACAAAATACATACAATGAACACAGCAATTTCACAAGAATATAAACAGCAATGCTTAGATTATTAAAAAATATGGTGGAAATAGAAAATAAATTAGGAAAAAATGGGGTTAATGGTAGTTATCTGGAGGTTTCAACATTACTTTTTTTCAGGTAGAAATTTGGAGGGTCTCCATCCTAATTCGGACCCTTGACTCACCTTCACAGCTCAGTTGCGCCCGGCCGCCACAGCAGGGGGGACCATAAAAAAACTGACCGCGTGGAATACGATTTAAAAAGTTATCAACAATTCAAATGAGCAACAATTTATTATCTTCGACGTCTCACTCGTCCTAAGGATTTATAGATTTTTGCTAGAAATCCCTCCCCCTAACCCAACCCATCCCCGGGGCAACGTTGCCGTGTGTCAACGGGTCATTTCTAGCAAAATCACGAAAATTCTTAATTTTCATCGTAGAACGTCGATCAGAAGACGCTTGTACATCTTTCAGCACGAGTAAGACGACGAAGATAATAAATTGTTGCTCATTTGAATTGTTTATAACTTTTTCAATCGTATTCCACGCGGTCAGTTTTTTTATGGTCCCCCTGCTGTAGCGGCCGGGCGCTCCTGAGCTGTGAAGGTGAGCTAAGGGTCCGGATTAGGACGAAGACCCTCCAAATTTCTACCTGAAAAAAGTAACGGTATAACCCCCAGATAATTACCATTAACAAAAAATGGTTTTGTGGAGGAATAATTGATATTTCGAGCACAGAAAAGAAATTTCCAGCTGCTATCCACGAAGACGGGTAGATATAAACAAACTGCGAAATTTGCTGGAAAGAATGAAATACAGAGATCACAACGTAGAGGATAATGAGAATTACTTACACATACAATATGCATTAGGAAATAAATATTCTTTGCCATTGAAAGTTGAACAAAGTACTTTATTCTGTGAATAATATGAACTTATAATTATGATAGAATAACCATCGTTCGGTTTGTTGATTCTATCTAACACGCAATTCTCGATTCATCATCATTACCGTAATGCCTTTAAAGCCCGAATATTGGCTTGTTTTAGCTCCTCTCTTCGAATCGCTTCAATCTCTCATAATCCTAAGCTTAAGCCATTACCTGCTTCCCAACCAAGGTCTTCCTATACATGCCCTCATCAACACTTTATCCCGGTGGGAGCCAATGTGCGAAATGACCTAAGCTGTCGAAGCACTTTTAACAATACTACTACTAGATCAACACTTTATACAAAGGCTGTCGCACTATAATGTGTTTTTTTTTCATCTCTTTATCAGTATTTTCCATTGCCTTATGTCATAATTTTGTCGTAGTATTCGTTAATCATTGTTTGTAGTTCCTTCTTTTTTAGTTTCACATTTCCATCGCTATTTATACTCTCTACTTCAGTTGAAGTGCAAGTTTAACCCTTAAAGGACCAAGGGAGGGCTACAAATTGTCCACCACTTTTCTTTTTCAATATTTTAAGAACTTAATCGTGTTGCACAGTCTTATAATTTCATTACATTGCCCAATATAGGTTTTTAAAGATAACTTTATGTTGATGCATTTTGTACGTTTTTTTAAGCAAAGTAAAGAGAGCGGAAATAGGCGGTGGACACAAACTGACCCTCCCTTGGTCCTACGCGCGACATATTTCTCAACCAAATGGAATCATATATTTTGACAATTAGTTTTTGAATAATTTTAATAATTTAATTTAATTTTTTTATTATACCTTGTTGTTGATTTATAAGCATAAATAACGGTGATTTACAAACTTATTTTCCGAATTAGAGCTTTAAAGCCGGTACCATCGAGGAGAAGCTTTATCATATCCTCATCTTTGATGAGTTTATTTAAATAAAATTTTCATTATTTTTATCACAGTAGTACTATTGTTAGCTGCAAAAATCATTGTAATAAGTTTTTAAAAATCCAAGAAGGCATTTGCTGAAGAGATATTATGTTTCATTATTATTTTATCGAAAAAAACAAAAGTGGACAGTTTTGACCCTCCCTTGCTCCACGGAGTAATCAAAAAAAAGGTTGGACTTTTAAGGGTTAACAGCCAAACAGACGAACCCTTCACATAGGATTATGTGTACCGTGTCTGTATATTCAATAATGTATTTTTTATTGCCAGCAGTTCTTTTTACGGTAGAATTCCCTATTCTCGCGGGATATTTCTAAATATCGAAGTTCTTCGTCACATTCTTGTGTGACTGTTTTTAGTTAAACCAGAATATTTTCCTCCCTGAAACTACATATGTGTAATGCATGTTCGATTACGTATAGTTAAGATATTTCGTTCATTTTCCGTACTCAAGCATCACTTTAGCTCCACGTGACTGACACGAGTGAGGTGCTGAATGTATTACGCCACAGTAAATTGCTCTCCGCGTAAGAGCTATTCGTGCGGGTTATAATCGGAGAGGATAATACTGCGCTTTGCGTTCTTCGGATGTTTTTGCGATCGCGACGTAATCGCTTCGATCGATATAACTTCGCAGTTGGGATTTAACGAGCGAGATGAATAATTCAGCGGAGGTTCTTCTCTCTGTCAACCGCAGTTTTTTAGCTTTTAATGCGCATCTCATCTTCGTCACTATCTCTCGAAAACTTTCCTCCGAGAGTTCTCTGGCGCACGCTACTTAGCCATTCCGTTCTAATGAAAACCGGCAAAAGCGGATTCGGTCGAGCGTGTGCGTGAGGCCGGTGATAAATCTTTTTCGGAAAAAAGTGGGACAAAGTGCGCGTTTTTCGTTCGTCATCTTCGCTTAGAACACGCAAACAATCTCGGCACAGGATTTCAGTTTGATTGTTTTCACACTCCTATTGCGGACTGGTTTCTCATCTAGTGCGGGCGTGATTTGTTTTTGTTCCTGTACTCACCACCCAAAGTAAGGAATGGATGATAATTGAATGCGGACGGTGAACGTTTATAGAACTGTCTATGAAATTCTGATGCAGCAAAGGTGTATAACCTTTCAAAGTTCATGCGCCAATTAATTTTTATTTAACTGCGTTTCACAAAGCAAGTTAAGGAGCAATAAACTGTAATAAGTAATTGATGATGTATCCGTTCTAACTTAGATGTTAGCTCTGGAATATATGCAACTCGTAGAGCTCGCTTATTTCATTTTGAGACCAGTCATATGCGAAAATGTATACGTAATGCACTTAAAGGTTTCAATGCAGTTGGGTTGGTGACAAGTCGACGCAAATTGCGAACGCTTTACATTAAATTTAATAATAATAGAAGGACCTTATTCGGGCGAGATTGATACTAGGAAGTCTCTTCATAAATCCATCCCATCGCCATATGAGAAACAGAAAGAAAGAGATAGTCTGCAAAAGTACTACACGAAGAAAACTAATATGTGGATTTAAAAGAAAACGTTAGCTGAGGGCTCAGGAAAGAATTTCCACTGCAGGAAAACACCCACAAGAAGGAAAGTGTGAAAAACCTGTGAAACCTACAGATAGAAAACTATGTTTTGTGATGAAGGAGAATGAAAAGAGTTATGATAGACAGGCAGAGAATAGATAAAATTTATACCAAAAAGACCGGAAAAATACATATTCACTTCAAGCAATCAAATCAAATAAAACAACTTCACAAATGACACTAATTATGGATGAATTCAAAATAAGCATTAGCAATAGGAGATTTATCTCAAAGAAGGAAGTGAAAATACAGTCAGAATCACATACAAATGCAAGATAAAAAGGTCTAATACACTAAGATGATAAAAGAAGAAACATGTTGCAAGAATTATAGTATAACAAAGACAACACACGTGAAAATATTTTAAGAATACAATTTGAAACACATAAAAATGTAAAATTAAAAGGTTTAGTACACTAAAAAATTCATGGTAAACAAATTTTTATTAGACCACTAATTTAATATCCAAAAACACGACCTAGGCATCTAGTTTCTTTTTCTTCCTAACCTTTTCTCTCTCCCCCTTTCATGAGTGTATATATTCGGAAGTGTGTTTTTATTTTTCACCTGATGATGTAGCGACGCTACGAAACCTAGGTAGTGTTTTTTGGATATTAAATTAGTGGTCTAGTAAAAGTTTGTTTACCATGAATTTTTTACAAGTTAAGAAGTACCATGATGTTAACCCTGAAATGGTTTCGTCTAGTACACTAAAGAGGCAAAAGAAGAAAGAGTTTATTTAGAGTTAAATTTGGATGCAGGAGCACTCAGACTACGGTAATAAAACCGTTATCGATAGATTTTGCTACGGTGAGTCTACTTTTCCATTGGTGAATTGGATATTTCTGAATTAATATGGGCTGAAAGACAGAAATTACGACAATGTGACAGTCCTTCTGAAATCGGATATCCTGTACTGCCCTGGATTGATATATAAACTGCCCAAAGAAGCATTTATACTAGAACAACTTAAATGTATCTTAATGGACTTCGAGGAGAGGTGGCAATTTTATAGGCTTATTCATAACCAGGAAAGTAGACGTGTAGCATGGACTCGGATACCCAGGGCCATTCATTCCTATTACTCAAATTAACGAATCCCTCTTCCTTTGTTTTTAAACTCAAAATAAGATACTCTTAGCAAGGTGAGCTATGGAGCTCTGCGGGAATGCTTTAAAGAATTTTTCAGGTATATACTTCTCGTGTACCTGGAGACCCTAACTCTATACTCCGAATGTTAATATTAGTTATGACCCGCTAAATAATTTCTCTCGCTCTTGACAGCTCGCATTCGTGATGAGTTAGGCTAATTAGTTATAGGCCCATTGCTTTTGTATTCAAAATTATAAAGTGGATTTTTCACTTTGCTTCCGTGATCCAATCCTTAGCAAAGAAAACATAATACATTGCGTTTCAGCATGCACTTCGGAGAACAGATTCTCAGGGTTACTCTTTTCAATGCTGATTTTCACGGTGAAATTCAAGAGATTTTCTAAAGAACAATATGTTGTAATTTTATTGATTTACCAATAACTGAAAATTCCAAATATCTTTCATTAGATATCAATTAGTTATTAGCACATAGGAAATATCTCATAATCCATAACTAATAGCGTTAATTTCTTCTTATTTATCACAGAAATTCTTTGAAACGGATCGAAAGTGAGAAAGTCCGTCATTACTTTCATTCTGTGGGGACACACCCTGGAATATTCGAAATTTTCATTCAGTACTTGGAACTGATGCAAAGAGAGCATTTAACGATTGATGATGCCAATCATTTTGGCTGATATTCTAACATATTTTTCAGCAAACCATCCTCCAAATTGAAAGATGAACATTATTATCTGTCCGTTCATTTGTTCATCTGTCGAAGGAAACGTTTCCTTTGATTTCATATCCGCTAAGCTTCTTTTGACAGGATCTTTGATCGTGCATTCTCTTCTCTGATAATGTCATGTCTGGTTAACTTTTTCATATCAATTCCATCAGCGTTATTCTCTCTTAATATCTCTCGTATATGATCTTTTCTGTACACTTGATTTCCTTCATTTACTCCCTGCTTCCCTTCTCAAAGCTATTTGAGGTACGTATCATTTTTTCCCTAGCATCAATTTATTTTGTTTCCGCTACCCTTATGAATAGAATATTTTCACTCATTTCTTTCAGCTTGAGGGAAATATGTATTTCATTTATCTTTGTCCCAGCCTTGTTCACGGCAAAAGCTATGAATGCTTCCAAGATATAAGTGATACTGAATAAGGGAATTAATATAGTCTCTCTTTATTACATTTAGTTATTCACGGAGCCTTTGTGCTACACTTAGTAATTTTATTTCTTTCGTATGCAGAACATAATGATTTAGCCAGGATAGCTAGGACAAGTGACCTTACTCCTTGGCTTGCCTAATAAGTCTCATTATCACTTCAAAGCCTCTCTTTAAAGATCTCTCTTCTTTATGTATATTATAGCGAATGGTATCCAACCGGCCTTCGGGATGATGCCATTTCAGAAAATTTTTTTTTTACAAAAATGTATTCCTCAGGTTTATTCCAGAATTTCAGGTTTCATCAAGTGTTGCACTGTCATACGATGGATGCGAGTAAGAATCTTCAATAAATTATCAGGATATAAATTAAACAGCATGTGATTAAACGGATTTTATCTGCATTTATATATGAGGGCATTCTGAATGACCTGCATCCATATTTTGAATATTAAAAGTACTCACGATATGCAGTGCACCTGTATCTAATAAGTTGCCAAATTAGGGTTTGCAAATGTTATTTATTACGTTTTTAGGAGTACATAATTACTGCGTACCCACCATAATGAATTGAAATGAATAATTCAGTTTATTCAATGTATTTTTCTGCACAATTCCAGTTGCTCGGACATATAATCTCAACGCACGAGGTCATCTAATACAATGCAAATGTATGATCAGTTAACTGAGGACACGTGTCAAAGTTTTCTTTCAATTCCACGGAAATAGGTTTTCTCATCGGCGTAGTTGAGATGACTCATTGTTTGCATAATTTACGCTATTTATAAAATAAATTAAAAAGCCACTGTATACGAAAGAGTGCACGCCGTGGAAGGTTTTAGCGTCGCTGTCCTGCGAGATAAATGTGCTCTTTTTTATCGCGTGTTTGTGAGCAGATTGGTATGCTTTAGGGGAAGCCGATGGCGGAATGTTTTCGTTGCGGGATTGATTGTTGATCCAGGCTTCCGGATGTGAAAGGAAGGTTTTGGGCGGTTCTCTGTTTTTGGTACACTGTTTTCCGCCATCCTCAAAGACAGGTGCTTTTCGTTTTCCAAAGGAAAGGATCTTCGCTCTTGCATGGATGTGATGAAAATACAAAATTCAAGATGTTTTCAAACGTCTGATTTTATTTTTTCTCTTTTATCGTATTATTAATCGTTTGATGGTGAAGTTTTACAGAGAAAGTTTATCTTCCAGTTATTTATGTCTCAGTCTTGTTTATGGCTGTGATAACATAAGCCACTGAGATAATCGTTCGTAATGCTCTTGAATACTCAGATAGTCGTAGAACTCTCGTTTCATAGAATTTAGGTCCTTTGAAGAAAGAAAGGGCAAACTGTCTGTAACTTATCACCAATCCTAGTGAGCGTATACCCTTCCTCGGGGAATTCAATAGCTGATAGTAGAAGAGCTGTGTTTTAAGCCGACTTCAGGGCTGGAATACTTCACCGATGGAGGATAAGAATTTATCTATAGTTGCAAGGTGGCTATTCATTTACGTATCATCATCAATCACAGAATCTCTAAAATGCGCAAAAACTTCTCTGCAACGCGAATTACTTGTATAATTCTGGTAACAATGGATTAATACTGGTACCTCTGCAGATGTACACAGCATTTACTAAATTAATGAAAATCTTGAGTTTTATAATTGATAACATAGATTTATATATATAATTGATTACTATATTTTAATCTCTAGGAGTAATGGTGTATGTCTTCAGTGAGATCAAGGAGCATTTGATTCTTAATAATTGATGAGAACTTCGTAATGTAAATCCTCACAACTGCAGGGTCTAGTTGGTTAATTTAATTCTTCAGGCCATTAAGCAATATGTTATCCAAGCTCGTATAGTCATCAAATTCAATAATATTAATTATAGCTAATTAATACCTTATCATACCTAACTTGGCCATAAACTGCAATATTCGACATAGAATGGACTAAAAGACCTCTAAGGAAAAACTATTTAATTCATTGGTGGATTTATTTGCGAGTGAATTTTTTTCCATTGCTTTTTTGAGGCAAATATATTAATTTATGCATGTCCCATCAGTTACTCTGGTTCAGGAATTGTTTGTGTTTGTGATAAAAATCAATTTAGCCTACTTTTTTGTAGTGGAAGGCATTGCGGAGTACCTAATTTTCTCCGATTTTTGTTTTGAATTCTGTAAATGAGGGGTTGACTCGGTGCACGACTTTATTAATGTTTATATTTCATATAAAATCAAGGTGGCCTAATATTATGGAACGCCATCTAAAAATAAATCAAAATCGTACTTCGTATTCTCCACAAATTTATTTAGAAACGGCTGATTTCGACAATGACAGTCATCTTCAGGTATATTTCATACTTTTATTCGAGTCTATCTGCATTACGTTGTCCCTCGACGATTATTTTTCGGATACGAATTTAATGTGTATCTCATTTCATGCCCTGATGTATGTTCTTTCTCCCAAATCCATTCTTTATATCCTCAAAGTATTTAAAAGGATTTATATTCAAATTACTCCTTTAATTTTCCATTTAGGTTTTCTCCAACAACAGCGATGGGTTAGATAGAAGAGTTGGTGATGTCGCCCAAATAAAGATGTTATCTATTTCCTTAATTGGGACACTTGGCACAATTTCCCCGTTTTCTTTCTCCGCCTTTCCTTCTCGGATTCCATTTTAAGCCGGTGGAATGAGTGTACGTGAGATAGATTTAAAGGCGAACGCAGTTGCGAGCAGAGAGTGAAAAGTGGAGTTTCTCCATTACGACAAGCGAGGAAATAATACTAACTATACCTTTCTTTTGTCCATTATCTAATTTTTGTATTCCGTACCTGATTATGTCGGAAAGTGACGAAACCGGTAGTACAGCCTGAATAAATAATTATTTTGTGGAGTCATTAAGTATTTATTTCCTCGTTTGTCATAAATGAATAAATAACGTTTTTCTTTCGGGAAAAATGGAAATTCTTAATTTTCCTCTTCTTTTTTCTCCTCCACTGTCAATTAAAATAGATCTGAAAGATCTGATAGTAAAATGTTTGTAAGTTGATATTGAATACGAAAACTTTAGTTGTGGTTATAAAAATGTAAGTGAAGCTTAGAAAAATGTAACCACAGCAGAAAGTTCACACCCACATAGAAAGTGGTGTGTGAACTCGCACAAAAATCCTGAAAGAAATAAATGAAAGTTATTTAAAGATAAACTCATCGTAGTTTCAAACAAAAATTATAGTACAGATATAAAACATTCAAATAAGATACCCTACGAACAAACAAATATATTAGCAAAAAATAAAATTTACAGCGATTTAGGTAATTTGGCTGGAATTTCAACCTTAGGAATCACTAAAGAAATCAAATTTGATTAAATAAATCAGACGTCAGTATCTTTCTCTCTCTCTCTCTCGATATTTTTCACTTAGCTTAACGATATCATACTTAAACTAATTACAATCTTATCTGAGTTATTGTCACATCTGAAAACTCAATCCATCCGTATTAAGCTTCAGGCAATCCAATTTGTTTTATCTAGGCCTTAAATTCTTGGGCATAACTGATATTAAAGTGGAAAATATCCCCATCATTTTCTTTCAAACTCTATAACGAGAATCCTAAAGTCGGAACCAAATACCGTTCTCAATACGTCATCGAAGCAACGCTCGTCTTTCACGGAACGAATACTTTTTTCTCTGGGGCGCATCCATTGAAGGCGTAGAAGAAATCTCGGAAATGGATTCCCTCGGAATAGGCGCGTTGTCCCTTTAAGCTCGGCGAGAAAACGCAACGCTAAGGAAAAGGGTATCGAATCTTGGACTGAAGGCGGATGGATACGAATGTCGTAAGAGATGGAGTGGATTTGAATGGGCAATTCCTTCTTGAGAGCTGTCAGAAAGGAATGGAGGAACAGAAGCATGGAAATTGAGGAATTGGAAGCAGATTGGGAGGAACGAGATATTAGAGGCTGCGATGAATTCGCGAGTAAAAAGGTATTGCGTACAAAATGTGATAATTTATTTGATTAAATTCCAGCGATTCTTCTATTAAAACGTGTGCATAAAGTTTCGTAATCTACTTGGATCCCCTTTAACTTTCTTTCGAATGCGTGTACTTCCTGAGCAATTAGGGAGACATCAAGCATCTTAAATCTTTCATTTCAAGAATCTTAGAGCTTAAATTTAAATGTAGTTTTAATTGTTTTTTTCTGATGAAAGAGGAACTTATCTACTTTCTTTTATTTGGTATTTTTGTTGAAATCGTTTCTTTTTTTGCTTATTCCTGGTTGATACAATTGGAATATTCACTGTTCATTATAAAATATTACTCTCTTCGTGCATTTTAAGAGATGAAACTATTTAAACTGTTAAATTTTCTATTTGTTTATCTGTTACTGCTTCATTGAATCTTTTCAATGAGATCCTTGCTTCAGGGTAAAGAAAAGAAGCGTGTATTTGTCATTTACTTTTGTCTCAGTGTTCTCTGAGATAATATGGCAATTGATGAGGTACAAGTGATACTTAAAATACCAATCATTGAATTAACTATTGTTTGTACTAGCTGTATTTTATGGATTCGTATTCATTGGGTGATTATGATTCAATGGAATTCATTAGTTTTTTTTTCTGGCTCAGTGAGGAAAACAATGGCAAATAACTTCAATCTTTATCCTTCCTATTAATAGTTCTCTCTCTAGAGTCCCTGATGATGAATATTTGATTGGATTTTGTATTAATAAGATTCTTTACTGAAGCAAATACAGTATTAAACTCCACGTAACATTGTATTGAACTCCCATTTACGTCGCAAGAAGAAGACATTTTATACTGTTCTCAATGTGATTTATGCCACTGATTTAATATTTATAATTGTGTTACCGATACCATTATGAAATTGAAACTTTTCTCTTTTAAACGAGATACTCATACAAGCATCTCAAATTCTGTTCTATGCGGTATTTTGGGATTTTTTGTACACTAATTAGATTCAGTATCTCAAACAGACTTTTATTTCTAAACGATTGTTATTTCACAAGAATATATGATTAATTATGCTCGTCGTCGACTTTTTAGGATTATGTCGTCCTTGTTACTTTCTCTTTATACGTTGTATAGAGAAAGTATTGTTTTCATGAAAAAATCGAGATTTCAACGGAAATACATGTTTTGGGGTCCCTAGAACACGTTTTGACCATTTTCGGAATGATTTATATGTGTATGTGTGTGTGTGTGTGCTTGTGGGCGCTCTAACGTGAAAACTATTTGCCGTATCAATACCGAACTTCATATATAGTACTGTGTTAGTTGCTGTCGGAGTTGATTATCTTTTGGAGTAAATCGGTCAACCGGAAGTTAAACTTTATTCTTCAAAGCTTATTTCCGTTTTTGCAAAATATCTCCATTAATATGATATTTAAGTATATACCATTATATATAAAATATAAAAATATTATATAATAAAATAAAATGTAATTTACTACAACTTTTGTTTAAAATTTCTTTTTGTATCGCTGATTGCTTAAGAGTAATGTGCTCTAACATGAAAAATATTTGTCGTATCAACACCAAATTTCATATATAGCAATTTGGTAGATGCTTTTAGAGTTTATTAGTTTTTGGAGTTTATCGGTTCACCAGAAGCCAAGCTTTATTTTTCGAAGCTCGTTTCCGTTTTTGCAATATTTCTCCATTAATCTGATAATTTGGTAAATACAATTAACTACAAAAGTTTAAATAATCTGATGTGGCCAATAAATGACTTTCTCCGTATTAATTGAAAATAGAAGCCTATGTCGGTAATATATAAATAACGTCATAAAAATGAGTGTTACAGAAAAATCTTTCCAACAAAAGTTGTAGTAAAATACATCATCTATAACTTTTGTGCAAATTGTATATAAATACATCACATTCTGTTGGAGATATTTAAGAAAAACTACAGTTTTTGGATAAAAAGCAACTTACGGTTAGCGAGTATTCACTAATAACTCCTAAACAATCAGTGCTACGAAAAAATGTTTCAAGCAAAAGTTATAGTAATGTACATTATCTATAAATTTTGTATGTAATTGTATATACCTACATTGCATTCTAACAGAGATATTTAAGAAAAAAAATTTTGTTCCGGATAAACCGCAACTTCCGGTTCAGTTATATTCATCAAAAATTGATTAACTCTTAGCATTGTTAGAAAAATACTAAATATGAATTTTGGAAATGGCCGGATAATTTATTTTTAAGATAGAGCGCCCACAAACTTTTTTTACCACAGACAGACACACACACAGACACACATGTTCGGGAAAATAGCGAAAACGAGCTCTATAGGCCCCAAAACATCTATTTCCGCCGTAATCTGGAGGTCGAATTTTTTTGCGAATATACTACTCTCCTCTTTTCTATACTACGTATATGGAGTAAGTAAAAATGCATCTGTCAAACGATATTCTACAAATGTCTGATTTACTGGTCAAAGTGAGGATTCGTAAATTGTCGCCCTAATTACAGATCATCGGATCGATTCCAAAAGAACGATCGGCAGTAATAACCCTGGAAGAGATGAGAAATCAAAAAATCCGCGTAGAGATATTCGCAGAGATTGTTAAACCGGTTTGCGATGCTGCGGATCGAAAGAAAGGCGCACAAAAGAGATGGAATGTGGGTGAAAATTCGGAAGGAAGTTGATATTGGCGTCCAAAGAAACAAAGACCTCTTTTCGGGGACCAGTTGGGCACACTTACGCTGCGGTTGTTGTCAGGGGCGATGCGCGATCTTTCCCCTGAGACGATCCTCCGAATGGTCTGCAGTTCCGCACCTTTTCTACGAATTTACATTTTTAGGAACCAATTATGATGCCTCGGAACGATACGGGAGGAAATTATGGTAATGTTATCACGTTTCGAATACACCCGAAGGGAATGGTTTTTGTACATAACCTCGCCTACATTTCGGAAAAGCTGTGGTATTATTTAGTAATGTAGATGTCATAGTAGGAAAAACTGGTTGTGTTTTTCAGATTTTAACTAAATAAAAGATGATACTCTGCAAATTTATTATCGAAGGCAAATGTATGATTATTATTCTGGTATGTCTACGTACGCTCACAGGCAGATGCCTATCGGCATATGGCAGGATTTTAGAAAAATAACTCAATTCCGATTTTAAACCTCTCTCGAGACCTGGTATTGAACTTGAACTTGATTTCTTGAAATTCTTAATAATATTTTTTATTTGCAGCCATATTATTTAAAACACACAAAATCTGTCCGATGTAGGTATATTTTTACTATAATTCATTCCGCTTAATTTGATTTTTAGTGATTATGGCATGAGCTTGCTATTCAGTAACTGATTAATTTCTTATTTATTAGATATAATATATGAAATTTGTGAATATGTGACATACCGTACTTAATATCTCAATAAATTTCTCTTACTCGATAATCTACGTTTACTTTGATCCACCGTTCCACAACCCAGCCGTTTGAATCGCTTCTTCATAGTTTTTGTAGTTGATAAAGTAGGCTATCCTTACCGTCAAATGTTTGAACTTCCAATAAAATTTCAATCGAAGATCTCCTTCTTGGTTCTTTTCTGTTTTGTAAATATCGAAGGATTCCATGGGCTTTTTATTTAGGTTTTATTGTACTTTTAGAATACTTATATTTAGCAAATATAATCGTAGAATTTAAAATTTGAATAATTAGCATTTATTGGCATAAGAGAATTGAAAAATAGCTCATAGTTCATTTTTTGCATCAAATTTCAAAAGCGACGTTCAAAAGGCTTTATGATCAAAGATAATTGTTCAGTAACAGCGTTAGACTTTTTCAGTAGTGCTTAATGTCTTGATCGGAAGGATTCAATCGTGCTTGGCTCTATCGCATTTCATTAAATCCCTCAAACGTCGAAAGAACGGAAATGAATTTCTCCCCTGTGAAACCATAGTTTCATTTCTCGTCAAGGGCGTCTCGAGAATGGAAAAAGAGGAAAAAATTGAAGAACATTTGGTCTGTGACGCGAGATCTATTCTCCAGCCCGCTTTTTGAATAGAAAACGCGCCTCCGCTGTACAGATCTTCAACTAATCTGGAAAATTTCATCGCCGACTGTGAGATTTCCCTATTCGTTTGTGTACCTTTCCCCCGTATCACGTGTAAGCGAAGAGAGCTTTAAGAGAAGGGATGGCGAGAGATAGGGGTAATGCGAGTTAATGAATGGAACTCATGGCAAGGAATGAGGAGTTTGCTATGATGAGCATTTCGTAACCATATTTTGAGTTCAAACTAAAGTAGATTGAGCCGATTCTTTTCCTGTTTTATGGAATTATAATCACGCCATAATTATAAGCATAATTTTGGATTCGATTCTAATCGGCCGTGGAATCACATTTTCTCTACATAAATTACGAATATAATGTGAAAATAAGTTATTTTTAGTGTACAGAAGGGAAAAAGTTTCCCTTTTAAATGAGATAAAATTAATTCGGGATTTAAATTACATCTCCCATTTGATTCCGTTTCGATTTGCATGGGTTTGATTTCTCTAAAAAAGGGTTGGATCCCCCAATTCAATACTAAGTTTATATAAAATGCTGCATTCATGAACGGCTATTTTGGATTAAAATAAAAATTAAATCATAATAAATAGCGGTATACGTTACAATGGAATGATAAATTATTTAATGAATATCAATGAAACAATGAAACCATAGCACTTTAAATTGATATATCCCGTGGTACAATAATTTAATATTTTATAATGGATTATCCTTGAAATAAGGACCAAAATCATTCACCATGTTTATAAAAATACATCTCACGTTTATATTAATATGGGAGATAATCGATAAGAGAAACATGATTGCGACACAAACCATAAGAAGACTTCCCCACAGCTGTTTTCACTATTAGGCAGACCACCTCGCAGTACCGAGTTCGTGCCCTGTTGGCGACGTATTTCCAGAGGAAGTGCTGGGAGCAGATTGCGACCTAAGCGAGAAAACAGTGAACAGATATGAGAAAAGAGTGAAAGGTAGTTTTGCAAACTGAGGGTGGCTTCCGAGTTGGCGGCCGAGACACCGGATATCCGATAACTTATCTGTCTGATCGTAACCCCACCAATATCCTTGTTCGAATGAAAGGTTACTTAAAATTTTAGCGATGCATTATAATAGAAAAGAATGATTAGTTTAATGGGTCATTGTAAAGAGGAATTGGAACTTCGGTTATTTTTTTAAATTCTCTGATAGTATCGTCCAAATATTTAATTTTTCTATCCTAAATGAAAGAGTACACCATCTATTATAATAGTTCATTTAATTCCTCTCTCTTTCGTCGGCAGAGGAATTTTCTCTCCCTCCGAACGTTTAAAAAACATGAACTCAGAAGGAAAGTACACAATTTCTTTCTAGTGCCAGTTATCCACAATTTCTTTGAATAGAAGTTAAGAACGGTCCCTTGGCTTAGCGAGCCTGGTTTGAATAATGTCCTCAGACATCCTACTGAAAGAAAAAAAAACGTTTTTGAACTTACGTGAGCAGATCTATGCATCAGCAGTCTGCTTTTTGAAGGGAAATCTCGAAAGGATGAAAGAACCGCTTCCAAACACGGAAGTGGGAAACAGAGGAAGGGGTTGACAAGGGGGAGTTCAAAGCCAGAATGGTGTCTTTTGATGAATGTCCAGCGTCAGTCTGGAACGGCGAAACCCCCCGCCTCCTGCCAAACGCAATTATTCAAACGTCGGTGTTTGCTCTTTGCTCAATTTCATTATTTTTTCCGGTGAAAAAATAAAACGTGGAAGATTACGTTATAAAGTCATAAAGGGTACCACGGCCAACGTTGGGAGTCATTAGAAGATGAAAGATTGATGCGTGATACCGGAGGGACCCTCTGGGGATTGTTGAACCCAAGTGGCTCATGTTTAGCTGCTCGCCTTGTGCTGACTGTCAATGACACGATCCGTTCTAAAAACTGGGGGCGGCATATTTTGGCTACGTTATTTTACGGCGTGTCGTTCTTATATCGACAATGATGGAAATAATTTTAAGGATATATATAATGGCCCGGCCATTCACGATTTTCTACAATTATTTGCAAACAATTCAGTCTAAGAATTATGTGACGTACTTTGTAGTATATTGTACCAATCTTTGTTACTCTACGCTGAAATTTTGCAGTATATATTTTTGTCGGCTTTTTTCTCTCTATGTCTTGCAACAACGCACCTTTCTCCAGTAAGAAATACTCGGAATCATAAAAAATAAATAATGTGATTTCTTATAACTCACATGAATAAATGACATCCATACATGATGGTGCCAGCGTGCTAGTGAAACTGACCTCCAAAAAAACCAATATCAACTTAAAATTGGTATACTCTCTTCATTTTAATGGATATCCTAGAAATCAAGTCTCATACTAATTTTATAGTGAAAGATGTACTTCTTCTTCACTTCATCTATTAGGTCTTATCTGCCTGTTATGGTATCAACCTCTTCCCACTCTTACTTATGTCAATTACTGAAATTTAAAGCCGCTTAACGCGAGGGAAAAAACACAAATAAGGCAGGAATGTGGACTTGCTTTTTAATTTTCGAGATGAAAGCACAGCACGGCACACTCAGTACTTCTTAAGATTAATTAGATGATAAAGGAAATTGATTACAAAATTGCTGCGGAATTTCCGGGGTGTTTATTATGGGGTCCTTATTTTACGTGCTACTTATTAGAGTTAATTTAAATCAAAATTAAACGAATTTCACTTTAGTTTTCTTTGATATTATCAACACAATTACGAATAGTTTTGGAGTTTTATATATACATTTTTGAAATTAAACTGGAACATTTTTCTAGCAAACGCTTTATATTAAATATCGAAATCACATTCCATTCACGGACCTTTTCCTTATGGTATTTTTTGCATTTAAAAATCATTTTATTTTATTTATTTTGCATATAAAAATCATATTTAAAGATTATCTTAAATTTACTTTCATTCCTCATTCGAAAATTATTGAATAAATAAGTTTTATTTAATGATTATGATAATTAAATAAGAATTTTATCCACGTCAACGATCATATCGATTCTTGTAGTTAATTTCTTATGACAACGATTTTTGTTAATTTTGACGAGCGCTATATGTTTTGGTGGAATGGTAATCAGATGCTCTTTTCAAATCATCTGGTAACACTTGTTTACTCTGTCAGTAACAAGTAACTTTTTGTCACCAAACAAAACAATAACTATGTCATACTGAGTTAAAGAATTCATGCTCTCTTTATTCCTTTTTTTGTATACTCATTTTACCATCAAGGCTGTATTTTTTGCTATCTGCAATTCCTATTTACTCTCGGTTCTATTTTGTTAAGATGATTTACTCGGAGCACTGAGAAATAATTCATCTCTTTAGTGCAGTCGGTCATCCAAACATTCAAGCTTTATAGGCATTTTATTTCTCGTTAAGGATTCTATCCTTTCCTTAAGTATCTTGCTCTAAACTAGTACGTCGTCTGTCTAGAACACGGTTTTTCTATCTTAATGGCTTCTTAATGCTGCTGCGATAATCATTATGTTTATGTATATTAGGAGAGTGATTAGAATTAAATAATTATGTCAGAGTATAAAAAACAGCATTAGTAATTTTTATGGTAAGTCGCGGTTTTAATGTTGCAGACGGTACAAAACACTTTCACTGATGAGATAATTTGCAAAATTATATTCTACGACCTAGGATATGACGCATAGCATCACCATCAGGAAAAGAAAAATTTTGAGACCGGAATAGCAGGGACGGTGCAGACTTTCTGCCACTGTGAGGTGGGAGGGTTGTGGCCGCCCTCTACTACTATTACACTACCTTCAAACGATTCTTCTTTTCTCAAAGATCGATATTTATTATTGTCATTTAAATGCTTGTCAATTGATTTTATTTCATTTATAGTTATTTTTTGTAAAATATATTTTTATTGTCATTTAAATGTTTGTCAATTGATTTTATTTCGTTTATAGTTATTTTTTGTAATATATATTATAAAGAAGCACGCAGGCATATTAATATATGCTAATTAAGGATGGAACCTAAGGAAAGAACTGGCGGCCTTCGGATACACTTAGAAGTAAGTACGTTGTGATACGTAATGGGAACTTCTTGCATAACATGAAGTTCTTTATTTTTTCGAATGCATCCCTCTAAGTGATTGACTATGAGAATCGATCAGAAAGTGGAGTTTGACGCAATCTGCATTAGGTCTCTCTGTCCAGGGTACGTCCTGGGGCAACTGCCTACCATCTGAAAGCGACCCTGAGGAGAAAGTGGTCCGAGAAAGGACGGGTGCTATTGTGGGAGAAGGGAAGAGCTGACCTTTGATAGAGTGGGGATTTGGAGAAGAATTTGAAATTTCTAGAAGCTATAACGACTTAATGCGAAGGTCTTCGTTAGAGAAGGGCAAGTACTTCTTTCGGGAATCAGTCCCTTTCGTACCGTTTCCTATTTTTATCATAATTTGAAAGCAGTAATGGATAATTTTTGACATTTCGCAAACCTATGAAAACGTTATGCGATAGATATTTCTTGGGATTTTAGTTAGACCATAGCTTCCTTTAAATTCGATTTTCTCGACGAATTTTGTGAATCGTTAAAGTATAAAGTATTCCCTTTCCTAATTTTAACGATAATTCATCCTGTATGTAGGCAGTAAATAAGAATTACGTTGACTTTTCCAGACCTTTCTATGATCTTTTCATGGCCTTCGTTATCCCGCCTAGAAATTGCCGTCTCTCCAGTGATTTGTGGCCCATTTCCTTTGCGGCCACTACCTTTCGGATTTCTCCGCACGTAATGAAACGTCTTTATGCCTCTGAGACTATCAAGTCGCTTCCCCTCCAATTTATAGTCTTGCTGAATTCTCAAGTTTTTTTTTCCACGTTCATTATCGGTTCCTACCTATGAATAGCCTTTGATTTGGGATCTTGAAACTTTATCCCCCAGTCTTTTTCCTGATTTATTAGCGTAATTTTCTTGCCTTTTGTTAGCTTTACTATTTATATATTATTTTAAATGTAGAAAAACCGGAATTAATATCTGAATTAATCAGGATTCGGATGCGTATCTCATTTGCAATTGAGGGCTCCATTACTCAGACCTTGCAAATCAGAATATGCAGCTTAATTAGATAGGGCATGATAACTGGGAGATCCAGGTTCGACGCCACCTTTGAATTTTTGCAGTAGGTTCTTTCTATACCATAAATCATCCTTACGCGTGCGTTACTCATAGCTTATTCTTCTAAAAAAACTTCTTTCAATTTTTCTAAGATGCATTTTACTCAATTATCTACAACAAAATAAACACTAGGCATGATTTCCACCTTCGGAGCTGCTCAATTATTGTGAAGTAACTGTAAATTACATAAATGAAGGGCAAATTTATCTTTTATTCACAGGTGTAAGCAAAGCTTGGGTTCAGATGATTGAGATTCTTTTAGTTATTAACTTACTTTAATCTTTTTTTAGTGAGCGCAGCTATATTTTACTATTCGAGCAAACAATAGTAAATTATAAAGGCTATGTGTTGAATATAATTATAGTAAGCTTGCAATTTTTTAAACATTATTTAGCTTTCTGTATCCGATGATTCTTCTCCGGTAAGGAATCGTTCGTGTGATTAAATTGGAAAACAGGCAGTCTTTTTCTTGTATAACATTGCACAAAGTAACCGGAATAGATCCAGTTATTTTAATATTTTGTAACATTGATGCAAGATATCTTAAAATTATCACATAGCTTATCTATGCTTACCAATAAGAGTAATTAAACCTTTCCATGATAAACTACATAATGTGTTTGTGGTTGGTTATCATTCTGAATTTTAATCAAGTATAAAAGGCATAAGGATGATTAGTAATTGACAATTTAATCTATTCCTTCGGTAAGATAAAACAGTAAATTTGGTAAATAGATGGAAGGAAACCAAATTTTCAATCTCATTTTCAATTCTATCGCAATTTAAAAGTCTTCGTTTTGAAGATCCGTTTGCGGGCATTGAGGAATCTATTATTGGGTATGGTGTTGACTGTAAGAGTCAAGTATTCCACTCCATTAATATTGAGGCGATTCAAGTCAGGACTTCAGAATTCCGTGGACATTCCGTAAATATCTGCGGGCATTGGGTGATGCAAGGCCGGATTTCAAAGGTGATGCGCCACGTTCACTCGAATCCGTTACTATTTTCGGTTGGAGAAATAATCCGAATGGCTCCAGAATCAGAAAATAGAATCTAATTTCCACGCGAGTCCGTAAATCTTCCACTTGGGCGTATCGTTAATTAAGTTTGCAGTATTCCGAATCCCCACCTCAGAGGATCGCCTTTAGGCGGAGATCGGGGGCGATTTGCTATTTACATTCACATTAAGTTAATTACTTCAATTTCCGTAATTAAATGTTGGAGCATATATATTTTTGACCCAAAGTAATGTTTAATACCATCTGAAATTGAAAATGGAATATATGACATTGACACAACATTAAATTACATCAAAATTGAGATAATTTTTGCAATTCACTTCACGCCTTTAAAAAAATATTTAAATCCAAAGCATATGATTAAAAGAGCTAATCTTGCTAGTTTTATAATTTGATACTCTTTTTTTTATTATACTATTGTTTTATGTTAAGATCAATTTAAGATACATCACAATCGATCAATCAAGGATTAGGACAGTTAGGTGATATTATATTTACCGAAACGATAATTCAGCGAGAGTCAATTTATTTATCTGAAGCTAATACAATTTATGAATTTCCTAACAGCAAAAATATTCAATCGCTATCATATCACTTTTTGTTGACTTGACTTTAAACGCTCCAACACTTGCCGGTATCAATCCTTATAACTTCCCCCTCAATTATTTCCAATTATCCTATCAATCAATCATCGACGTGAAAGCTCTTTTATCCATGCATTTTCTACAATTTCATTCCAAAGAATGCTCTTATACCAAGCATTTAATCAAAATTTACTTGGAAGAATAAACGATGTGTATCGAACATTTAATCGAATCATAGAACCTATAAAGCATATTATCGCTTTGCTTTGGGAAAGTTATCTTTCATAAATTAAAAACTAGTAAATTCAAACGTCTAGCCTTCTTTTGTGGCATGTTTATAATTCCCCGATTTCCCGAAATGCAGTTTAAAATATTATATACTTTTCTAATAATGTTTCGGAGTATAAGTTTGATTTTTCTCATAATCACCGTTCGTCCTAGAAATAGTTTTTCGTTCAGTTGCATTACATGTCATCTCCATCGTGCGCATGCTTTTGAGTCCCGGAAACAAAGAGATTCTCCGAAGTGGAGATAATGCGAGTAGTCACGTTCCACGACGGAAGTTTTTCTTGCTTTAAAACTGTTTCGCTCGAAGCAAAATGCAGGCACATTGTTATGACGCTCTTTGCACGGGACATGCATGGGTCTATACCTTGTAAATATTCCAACTTTAATGTATCAATCTTGGGAAAGAATCTTACGTGCTTACATAAAATTTTAAAAAGGGACATCCGTTGACGATCGATTTTCTGCATATGCTATCTGTTTTGGAAGGAAACCTTTCTTCTCAACTTAAAATCCAACTCTCAAGGTTCTTTTCAAAATGTTTTTGGTCCATTATTCAACCTATGTTTGCAATAATTCGATAAAATTTCCTGTTAATCCACAAAGTAATTCATTATAAGCACCCATTGTGTAAGAGGAAAAATAGAGTTGTTCAACGCACTGTTTTCGTGGAGTAACATTGAATCGTGAGCACAGAAGTACGTCTGAATGGAGCGCATCCAAAAGAAATTACTTGCATGCGTCACAGAACAAAAAAAACCCATTATGGGAGGAAATCCCGGGATAACCACGCTTAAAACTTTTATCCGCTCTCATACGTGACTGCGGTTGAAATGTCGGATTATAGGTCGGGGAAATCCGAATGCGGGTCACATAAGCCGGATTACTGAGCTCCATTGAGATGAATTTTTTAACGAAGCCAAGTGTTTTGAACTCGGGTCCAAAAAGGGGGCTTTGCACCGGTTAGGAAATCGTTCGCACTAAATTGTAAAAAAGTTAGAAATGCCTTTTCGTGACCTATGCCTGTTCATCTTCATAAAGGTTTGCCCTGTACAGTGCTTCTCTTCTGTATTTTCGTTTCGTGACCTGCGTTCCATTTTGTTGTTCATTACTTTAAATTGTCTATGTCTATGTAAGAACCCTGCAAGCCGCCTTTCGGCGTGTGGCAGGGGATGCAAGCACCTTGACTCTATTTTTCTAAACGGTTGCTTTCGCGTATAGTTCGCGGAAAAATGAATTTTTGAAACGATTCGTTCTAGCATCTATTTCCCTAATCTTCCTCGCAGTATAAGAACGGCTCATATAACAGGGAGGTCGCATTATATCGGTTACATCATCTGAGAACGTAATTTCTCCGAACTTATTTCATAAATTTATCCTTTGAATTTTTCTTCTATTTGTATTTTCTAATATTTCTATTATCTTCTATTTGTATGTCTTCTATTTGTACTTTTACGGCCACCATTTTTTTAGACTGTTAAGAAATTTTCTTCCAGGGATGTATTAGTGAAAGTTAGTGTGATTAATACGTCACCAATAAACCTGAATTACCCTTTTCTGCTTACATTCAACGATATTATTTACTTTTATGTTCAAAATCACATTATTTTTGTTTATCATATGCAGCCATCTTACCCTTAAAGACCTCTTCCAAAACTATCTTTGAAATTTCCACTTTCTTAAGGTCTATTTTTGGCATATGCATTTCGCTACACTCCAGAGAAATGTATCAACAGTTATTCTCTACAGCCGCAGCGTCGTTGTGATAGTTTACTTCTGGATTGGATAGCTATGCCCATAGGAAAAGCTTTCTTAGCTATTTTAGTTATTCTATTGATTTCTAAGATTAATCAACTGCCTTTCTCAATCATAGTACAAATATAGACCTGGTGCTGATCGAGCTCTAATTGGTCTCAAGCCCCCAACAGGAATATAGACTTTCTTAAATAATAATAAAAGGAGATTTCTAGTTAATGTTTTAGACCAATTACTCAGTGAATTGAAGAGCATTTGTTCGCTCAGAACTACGACATCCCTCAGAACATATAACTGAGCAATAAGATTCTTGCGGATACTTTCATAGGAAAAATGACAACTTATTCATCTTAATAATTGAAAAATCCAGCAAATCAACTGATATAATAAATTCCATTTTTTATACGTATTTCTGAACACAGACTTTTACTAGATGCTGATGGACGTTTATAAGGCTGTTGATGCAGAGTTTTCCAAGTCAGTATCGGAAATAAACTTTCTTTTCCCCCAAAAGATGTTTTTTTTTTTTCCCAGAAAAAGTCATGGATCTCTTTAATTGACCATTAAATAGCGAAATATTCATTACTTCAAGGTCCAAATATTTAACTAATTTCCCAAGTTTAGTTAAAGAGTTAAGAAAAGGGTTACGAAAACTCAGATGGTTAATCTTTAAGGCTGCATGAATGTGAAAGGAGTTAAAATTTTAGAAATGTACGGTGCTAAAGGAGTGCTTCGTCGAAATCTCCTCTGCTAATGGATATTCACAATAACAACAAAACAGACATAGTTAGGGTTTTCATAATGGACGAAAATTTCAGAGATTAACTTTTGAATTTGAAATTACCGTACTCCGCTCAAATGAGGAGTACGAAAAAAGAAACTAGAAAGGATTTTTCCTTTAGTGAATCCTCAAGAAAATAAACCCGCAGCAGGAACTTACTTGAATGAGTAATCGAAATTATACATGCGTTCATCTTGGCTCTTGGCCGTGGTGAGATTTGCAAATCAAAGCGCGAATTTGCATGAAAAAATTGGGCTCAAAACTCGCGGCGAATAAACGATGCAAATTAGATGGACTTCAAATTTCGTAAGGAGAGAACCGAGGAAAAAGTACGGAGGCAAAAGTAGCGCGACCATGTTGAGTTTGGGATGCAGTGTAACGAGTGATGAGGGATAGAAAAATAGAGAACGATCGGACCTCCGACGCCCTCTCCCAGCAATCTCACCATCTCTCTACTTTCCTCTCCTCTTTTTTACTCTGTGTTTCCTTCCATCTCTTTAAAGACTTACTTTAATTTATTGCGACCCGCAGTTTGACTTGCGAGCCCTCGAGAGTTTATATGTCCAACTCATCAGTGTTTTACATCCAACCTCACCCACTCTTAATTTATTATAATTTATTTCCGTAATTATCGCTTTCTCTTTCCTTCTTTAAATATGATATCGTTCTTGTTTCTGTATGCTTATCAGTATATTATGAAAACCTCCGATAGTGGCTTAGATTAATGAGTCTAATGATATAACACTCTTATATCACCATACAGTAAAAAACTTATGATATATTAAGCCCAGAGGACTTTTTTAAACCTCAAATGGCCATTAGAAACCCTGGAGAGAGGCGACATCTACTAATTAGACGTTTAACAATCTGTTAACCTGAGAATATTTGTACGTGTATATGATTATCATTCAAGACCATCATCATGTTTGAATTTCCTTTAAAATAGATCTTATTCAGAAAGAAAGTTACTCAGTACTCTGATTAAGAACTTAACTTTGAATCATTTCTGTGTTCTTTTATTAAATGCATAATCGAGTAAAAATCAAATAATCAAGATGTTTATTTTTTGGATAGAATTTATTTTATTTTTCCTCTTTTTGATATGTGGTTTAATTGAACTACGCCTGACGTAATTCGATTTTCCTAGAAATTCGTAGTTGTTTTTTAGAATCCAAAATGCGAGAATGATCTTAAATTGATGGTCCTCTGTTAGCATCACTATACTTAATATTCTTTAATTTCGTTTTGTCGAATCAATTATTCTCCAGCGAATGCCGATCATTTATTTTTATTTATTTATTGTATTATTTATTAAAGTATTTATTTATTATTTTATTTCTTTAATCATCGCCGTTCGCCTTTTAACTGTTATCGATTTCCAGACGGCCTTCGTTCAGCGAAAAGAGGGATTGAATGTGGTGTCTCAGTCCCTTTTCTCTCGATGATTTTATCTGTCTACTGTCATCCTTTCTTTCCACTCGATCTGCCTCTTTTTCCCGCTAAGTCTTTTTCCTCTCCATCTCCTTCAATTTCCCCTCTACTTATTTTCTACACCTCATCCTCTCATTTTTCCGATTCGCTCTTCTTTCCGGATTTCGCTAAGCTCTCGTCTCCTCCGTCTCTCTCTGAGCTCTATTTTTTCACGCCATCTTCTTCTGTTGCAATTTCCGAGCTCCGTTCGAGGAAATAAGCTTTAAACTTACTGTATGTCCGATACTCCTTTCTTCTCCTAGCTTTCCCTTTTTCTGAAGTAAGCAAAAGCTTTCTTTGGGCTTTATTTCACTTATTTCGTGAGTTATTTCGAAATTGGTTATTTAGTCCTTACTGCGCTAGGTTATAGGAGTTGAAGATATTGATGGTAAAATTTAACGTACGTAATTTTCTCTCTTCTCTTTAATATGGACCTGTAGGAACCCACGTAGATAATAAATTTACAGAAAAATGTAAAACGCGAAAATTATAGGGAGTCGCAGAGTAAAAATACCAGAGTTTTAGAGTATACATAGTTTAGAGGATTCAGTACTTGATAGTTTGGAGAGAAAAAAATAGAACTCAGGAGAATAAAAATATAAAATAGATCGATTAGTCACCCACAGAAAATAACAATCATTGCAAATCATCAACACATGGAGTACTATAATATATTTAGCATAATAATGAAGTGTCACATATCGGTGTCGTTCGATTCAGCTTCAGTATAAAGAAGGAATACTGAATTTTTTTAGGATGAAAATAAGCGTAATCGTACATTTTATCGATCATTTATGTATTCAAATGTGACACACATCCTCTCCAATCTTCGTGTCTCATAAAAGGTCCATAAATTTAAAATGAACCTTTCGATTCGCTTAAACATGATGAAAATGGACTCTTGTGTTATGAGAATGCTTCTTATAAACAAGAAGGCGATCCCTGAGAAAAAATGAAAGTGGATTGAGGCTGCGGTATTCAGGACGCGGAGAAAGGGAATGGAAAGGGGCCGAGCCCCAATTATGTGGTTCGAGGGCTGCGAAGAATCGCCGATCAGAATTTATTAAGGAAAGGAACGAATTTGAATTTTTGTTCTCTTGGCCAGTTTCCTCCGGGCAGCCTTTTCAGGCATTTTTAAGCAAAATCCCAACTATATTTTGCAGCGTACATTTAGACCGTATGAGTGATTTCCTTCTTTCGTACAAAATGTTCTACTTATATTTCATTCAATGAAAATAAGTCATCAAGATCGATAGGGACTTCCTTATCACGACAAATAGGGCCGTTTTTAGATGCGCAGATAAATGTATCTCTCATTTACTTTATCTCCGTCTTGTCATAGCAGTGATAATATGAAAACTGTTTTGTTACGAGTGATACTGACTAAGGACATTTATATTGGTAACTCTAAGTGAAGTTTAATATAAAGTGTATTAATAGTAATGTGCTGCCTTTTTCGGTTATTGCTCGGCGAGGAAAGCGAGATCTTGCCCATATCTAATGATTTATGTAGCTGATGCTTGTAGAGACTGATCTTTCCCTCGGACTGATAACTGTAGAGACGCATCAAAGCTGCAGCTGAATCCTACAGTCATTTATTATATTTGAAGAATGAAAATCATTCATATTCTCCTTTGGTTATTAGAGCACACGTGATCAGCTTCTCTCCAGAGATTTCCTATTGTCATAAGATTAAGAAAATTCAACGATATTTGTTACGAAAACTACAAAGAATTTTTCGTTTATCGCAAGAAATGATTATAATATCTTAATTCTTCATGGCTGATTATTTTAAAAAGGAAATGCGATGTTCCAAATCATTCAAAGGGCCAATATAAGTGTTGCTGTGATCTATTAAAGGAAGCCAAATACGGAGTTGACACTTGCATATTAATGCATTCGAGGATTTGAACGATAGAAAAGTAAGTTCTTTTTGGGTAATCCTCCGTTATTCGAAATTTAAATCTTGAACTGGAATTGGGTCGATAGTTATGCAAATACATTCTGAGGGCCGTCTCCAAAGTTCCTGCCAAAGTAAATACCTTAAAAGTCGTTTCTGCTGTAGAGGAGGATTTTTATTGGGGTCATATTCGAAGACATTTTTCGTTTTAAGTCGTTTTATTTTCATTGAGACCCTACTTATATTTCTATTACATTTTCTTGTAGAATATTTCAAGATTGCTGAGAAGATAAGTTAATTTGTACATTAATAAATGAAATAGGTCTAATTTAGATCGCAGATGGCGCCATCGCATTGGGAAAATATTATTCCTAAGATCCACGCAACCAGCTCAACTTTTAGTAATGCGGGATGCATGCCAATCAGGATATCATTATTTTATATTAGAATATTTGCTTCAAAAGTGCAAACTATTATTGTATTTACCTGGAGAGGAATGTCTATATGGCTGAATATACACCTCAATCAAGCCTTCGTTTTATTTATTTTTAAAAATTTATTGATTATATGTTTTTTACGGAAGATACCTGCTCTAGGAAATCACGGTGATCGTGTCGGCGAAAACCGTGATATCAGCTCGGAATATTAGTCGATCTGCATCATAGCCTGTGTCTTTGAGGTATTATAAACGTCAGATTGGATACTTAGTAATATTTTAGATGATAGGCTCTTTCTGATATCGCAGACCCAGTCGTTAAGTGGTTCGAGTGAAGAAGCCGTATAAAATATGGAGATGTTTGAAATTTTGACATGTTTTTTGGCTGAAAATTGAACAGTGTATCGCCACGTGCCTTCTATGTCTGGCTTCGGTTTCTCATTATCTGTGTGTCAATCAAGGTACGTGCAGCGCTCCACCAACTCGCCCGTGGACATGCGAGTTGGGATCCACACGGGAGCTGTTCTGGCCGGCGTCTTGGGTCAGCGCCAATGGCAGTTCGACGTTTACTCCAAGGACGTCGAGCTCGCCAATAGGATGGAGAGCAGCGGCCTGCCAGGGTGACTATACTCTCTCTTTCGTTGAAACGGATACCAAATAGTTTGCTCAACCAGACGAATCATTCTCTTGGAATTATAATTAACACTGCAATGTACAGCTTTTTTATTTTACATTGCTAAGGTGGCTTTAAGATTGTTATGCCAAAAGTATCTTTAGCCTCTACGGGATTTGCTCTTGCTTATTATAGTTGGCATATTACTCTAACGATTAATCTAATTATAATGGACTCTTCTGAATTTATCGACCATTTACAAAAACAATATCTGTTTCTCTTTCCTCATTAGTTTGATTTCAATCTTTTGAATCAGGAAAAAGTACCTTAAGTCTACTCCAGTATTGAAGTTGGTAACATTATTTTATAATAATAAAAATTGCAATGGATGCTATTAAATAGTTAATATATTTATTATTAACTATATAACTATATTTCCAAGCTCAAAAAATTATTATTCTAAGATATTTACCATTTTAGATATATTCTTCTTACATCGTCTGATTTTAAAATATATTCTCCAGTTTATCTGGATAAGTATCAAGCGTCAATTAGAGGCAAAATTAAAGATTGCTGATACTTTAATCTATTGAAATAGTTTTTGTTTTTAAATTGCTACCATAGCTTATTTAAGTAATTGTTTCAAAGAATCAATTAATAAAAACTCTAGCTTATTAATTTTTTCAATCAATTTAATCAAATGAGTGTTAGAAACTAAAACAAAACATGGAAAACTTGCATCTCCTCAAGGCATTACGTGAGGTATACTCGTTTGGTTTCATCGGAATCACGTGATTAATGAGAGCATTTGCATTGCTCGTTCTTAAAGTGAACCGTTTACAAAATCTGATTCCACTCCGAATGAGCGAAGTTCGCACGGAATGTTATTTCCGGCCAAAACTATTTAAGCGACGTATCCTCATAAATCCCTGAGGAGTGACAGTGAGCGCTGTTGCTGGTCCTCTTGTATAATCCGACGCAATCCCTTTGCAGCCGTGTACACATATCGGATCGAACGCTGTCATTTTTGGATGGACAGTTCGAAGTCGAAGCAGGATACGGAGAGAAGCGGGAAGAGGCCTTGAGGATAGCCGGACTCAAAACCTATTTCATCGTCAGACCCATTAGTACAAAGGTGAGTCGAAAATACCTCCCTGGTAAAGCAATGGTAACAGGATTTTCTAGCCAAAGTAACGGATGGCTACGGGATTATCTTAAGGAAGAATTAATATCCACAGCCACTTAGTTGAATATGAATTCTTTCATAACTTACGGGTAGTTAACATAAAACTGTGTGTGATCGTGATTTTTTCCCCGTTTTCCCCGAATCTAAGAAGTTAACATAAAGCTGATTCCATTTGCGATCATCTCCAGTGTGTTTTAAATCAACCAGTCTCTTAAAGCGATCGAAAAATCGATCAATAATGGGATTTAAAAATAAATCACAAAATTAGAGAATCAAATGTTCAATTGGAAAGGAAGAGGATATATACAGAGATGTAATATACATATATGAGATGGTCAAAATAGCTTTTCTTTACAAAGATCCCCTCTAGTACATTTTGATTGGGCATGATAAAGCACAGTCTGTATCTGCATAAAACGTTTGATACTTTCCCCTTAGGTTTACTCCTATTATATCTTCTCTTCCTTTTGCCTTTCAATATTCACTCACTCTTTCTCTCCTCTATAAAAGCCTTCCCTCGCTTCAGTCCCTTTATATCCAACTTTTACGCTTGAATTTCCTCTCAATAATAGAAGGTAGGCATTGTAGGTCTTCGAAGTCTCCAAAGGCGGTCTTTTAAGCTTACTTTGCTATTATTTTCATACGGTCGTTTCCCTCTCCTCCGAAAAATCATTAAGTCGACTCGAGACTTAATTACTAATTTGTGATCCGAAAAAAATGTAAGCTACACCCCTCTTTTATTTTAGAAGAAAGGACGGTACTCCTCTTCTTGACCTTTAGCTGACTAAAGACGTTTCCCGTAGATAAATTTCAAAATGTGCCAAGAAGCTTAAAGTGACTTGTTTACGGTCGGGTCCAAGATGGATTGAGGGCGTAATCGATCGAGAATATTTGATTCAATGTTTCTCGGAGTCGAGTACCGTATTCATTATTTTCGCTCAATTATTTGAATTAAGACCAGAGGACGCAAAGGTGGACGGTTGAAGGAATAAATTTTCCAATTTCCATTTGTTTGTTGTAATTCAATTAATATAAATATGACTTGTATAAATGTAAAAAACGAACGCATGGTAAATAAAGTCATGAGATTTGCTAAAGTAGTACGGCAAAGTTAATAACCAAGGTTTATGATAACTAATAAAATTATAATATTAAACTAGAATTGGTGAATCAATTACTTTTTAATTTCTTGGGATGGAATGAGCACATACGTAACAAGAATAAAAGCCTAGAAAGGGGTGAAGGGGGTGTGGAAACATTGGTGAATTTGTGTTCTTCTCTATGAACATGAAATGGGAAGAGGACATGGAAAGAATGGAGGACTACAAAGTTTATAAAGTATAAAGTAAATATATTATCATCAAAAGTTGTAATTAGCAAATTTTGGTTTGTTAATCTTCCCCAAGCCATCGTATTTCCGCGTTAATGAAAAATTGGGTCAGTATGTAATTAAATGCCAATGTTTAGCCTAGAACTGATTACTCCTCATTATATCAAACGTACGTGCCTGTCTGAAAAATTTACTCGATTTTGGTCAGCGATCGTCACCAAATTCACACATTTGGATAACCCCGCGTTTTAAATAGAATTTGACCCGCTGTTCACTGACTTCTAATGAAAGATGATGCGAGGTATCTATAGGCTCAAAGTTGTTTGCTTTTAAAGCCAGGCTAAGGATTCAAACTTTTCAAGAGATACAGGATCCAAGAAGTAGCGGAGGTTGTTTAAATATTCAGTCATTCAGGATGGAATGCATGCATTGCCTCACAGGAGCCATTGTAAACTCCTTCTGACTGACTTCCTCTGGAGGATGAAAGGAATCTTTTCCGCAATGATATTTACAAGAGTGTGAGAGAGAAAGAGTTTGTTCCGCCACCCAAATCGCTTGTCACTTGTTTTCAGGGGGAGGAGGCGGGGGAGGGGAGAGAAGCGGCGGACGAGGACGAAGAGGAGAGAGAAGAAGAGGAAGAAGAAGAGAAAGACGAAGACGAGTTCAAAAGGAGGTTGAGACAGGACCTGATAAACAGAGACGGACACAGGTATTCCTTCATTTGTCCCTTTGATCTCAGAGGGAATGCAATTTCCGGAATTGAAGACGTTCACTAGAATCCGATTGATTTCATTTCCTTTTTCTCCTGTTTTTGAGCTCTCGGCAGTTTCTGCCCTTGAACCATTTCCTCCTTCCCGCGGTTTCTTTAATGTCTCCACTTCTACCTTACAACTATCGCTGACTTTCTTCGTATTTTGTGGGATTAAATCTATACGCAATTTACTTGCCTTTTCATAATGAAAAACCATATACAGTAAACCCTCGCTAACAATAATCTGAAAGGACTGGGCAAAGAGTTCGCGTTAAGAAAAATCCGTGTTACCCGTAGTGCGGCAAAATAGTGCGGAAATATTTCCTGAAGTGTTGACGTCTATTATGATGTTGACGTGTAAGTAACGATCACAAAAATATCTATGAAGTCTTTCTTTATCGCTTGGTAGGTAAATATATTCCTTCGTTTAATTTAGTGATACTCTTGCAATAAACTGGTAAACAATTTTTACTTTACATCACAGTCAGGCATTGCATATGTTAAAAAAATTACCAAAGTCTTTAAAGTCAGAAGTTTTCATTATTTTTTTCAGTAAATTTTAGCTGCCTGACTACCTGTCTAACTATCTCCTTGGGTCATCGTTTCAATAAGAGGGACCAAGGTAACGTATTACCCAGTAGGATTAAGTGATGCCGGGAAGCAGTGACCATACGAAAGCAAACGGTAAAAAGGAAACACGTTACGCAAATATGCTAGTATGCGAAATAAGGGTTAGAAGTCACTGTGCAAAGGGAAGGACTTGACCCCCCGTTGTTCTTTACCTGTATTTCAAACGTTCCTTTTGTTATAAGCAAGCCATGGTTATTTTTCTGCCTGGTAGTCCGCCATAAGCAACTTATGTGATTCACGGGATAGAGGAAACTGTTCGAAATTCGTCATAACCGAAATTCGAGTTAAACGAACAAAACCCCGTAAGACACTATACATTCCTGCCGGGACCGTGATGTTGTTCAGGTTATCGAAAGATTCGTGTTGAACGAGTACATGTTCTCGAGGATTTACTGTATTTCATTTAAAATATAATGTTATATATCAAGGCTACTATTGTAATTTCAGAGTATAATATTTCAACGTACTGGTTACATTTAACTTTTTCTATTTTTTTGTGAATTTGTACCTATGAATTGACATTTTGCTTTCGTTTCGTATTTATTTATGAATTGAACCTTCATTTTACTTTGTTTCGTGGGATTCCCACTCCCTCGCCATGTTTGCAACAGCGAGGGATTTTAAATTGTGGCTGGGAAAGTTTTTCGCACACGTTACTATATCTTTATATTTCTTCTGGGATTTTAATAAGCATTAAAATAAAATATAAGTTTTGATGCAAGTGAAATCCTGACCTCGCTTTTTAAAAGATAAATAAAACCTAAACCAACATAATATTTTATGGATTTTCCTAAATCTTTTAATACAAAAAGCTACCTTCGTGTTATAAGTAACTCCTTAAAAATGTAATGATTTTATGTAGTATTTCTATGTTTTTATGTGTATATTTTATTTCAGAAAACGTGATAAATGTACGCATGTAGTCTTAAAAGACTTTTCCAAGCCGTGGTATCCAAGGGGAAAGGAAAGCAGAGGGAGAAGAATCACTCTTGACCGAAGGATTTTTGTTAAAAATCTTCCATCGAATTTGTTGCAATGATTTTATTTTATAAGTCCTATTTTTAATTTTTTACTTTATTGTTATAATTTATTTCTTTGAGTGTGTATTTCGAGTTGTAAACTCATTTCTATTCCACGTCTACGATGCGAAAATGTAGTAAACGCATTGACTTTTCTTACAGGTGGCTGATTACAGATTTGGAAAAATATGCAAGGCGACCTCACGGGTTGGTTTGCCTTTTCATCTATTTCGCATTCCAAGATACGAAAGGTAGTAGAAATTGAAGAAACGTATACATATATTTTCCCAGCTTAAAATTATTTAGTGCACAACACCTAACTTGACTACGCAGCCAAATCAGGTTGTTCTATCTTATGCATTTTAATTTTGCTAGAAAGCAATAGTCCCTCGTAGATTCCTAGAATATCTTTTGCTCAGTGCAGATTAATAATTAATATAAGTATCCATAGTTTTCTCTTCCGTTGATGTTTGAGTCATTTCAAATGTACTTGTTGAACTGAATCCTCTCGAATTGTAGGAATATATTCCTGTGAGTTTCCGTGAAAAGAAAATGATCAGCATGATTTAGAAAACAAAATCTCTCGTTAAGTTTTTATTATAAACCTTGAGTAATCGCTTTATTTGAATAGTTTATTTCCTTAGCTTTGCTTATTATATTGAAAAAATACATTGGAGTATGTGGCTCAAAAATATTATTCCAAAAATTATTTAAATTAGAAAATAATTTCTTATAGTAGTTAATTATTTAGTAATTTCATCGATGAAATAAGTGGAGGAACGGCGAATCAAAACTCACAGGATAAGGTATTTGAATTGGCAAGTGCGCCACAAAGCAAGGCTTATTCATCTTCTTCATCAACTTTCTTGGACCAACCGTCAAATGGTCGTCGAGTTAAAATAATGAAAATTATAGTTTAGTAAGCACGGGTGTTGAGAATCCTAAGACCGTGATATAATACCAAAACTTTGTTTTCTTAATGGTAGTGTTTAACCAACGCTCTTCTGGAAACAATTAATTAATTTAAGCTATATGAGGCTAAGACTGTGTAACTGGACTGGAATGGTGGTCTGGATAAAGACACCGGCATAAAGTAGGTTTTCACTTACGTGCAACATTGATGGAAACTGAAAAAGAAACTGTAATGGTACAGTCCTGGCCAAAATTAACGCAGCACCTCCCTTGCGATCCTAACGACCGGTGGTGCGTTAATTTTGGACAGGACTGTACGTAAATAAGAGTCGAGGATGTCTACAATTTGAAAAGCAGTGAAAATAGGTTAATTGATAACATGATGACGAAGAGCGGCTTTATAGTTTTTTTCCACCTTTTACAACCATTCAGCTCAACCACCGCTCAACCTTTGTAAGAGTAAAGGGAATTTAGTATTACAGACAGCGTTTATTTCCTATTATTGTTGGTTGTAATCACATAGCTTAAGGTCGAGAACCCATGACGCAGGAGTTTTTATATCTCTGTCCAGTTTGAGATGGCGCAGATAATCTTTCGACTGTTTGACGGGAGATTAATGTGTAAACATATTAACAAATATATAATACCTATCAAGGATAATCACTTTTACATGAAAATGAATGACTTTGTCTATGTTTCGGATCAAATTCTGATTGACTCAAGACTAACGAGTATCGAAACACGAAAAAATCGTGGATTCGAATGAGAATAAATTTGATGCGCGAATTCAGTAAACCATAAAATCCTTTCGACGTTCTTGACTGCAGCCTCACGTCGGATTGGAGGAAACTTTGCTGGAGGCGTTTCAAATTAAACCTCGCCTGATTAAATTACGTGCCGTAATTGATTATCGAGCTCCATCTACGCAAGCGACGCCAATTCGCATCAATTTGCGATTGCGACGTTTTTTTCCCATTCAACGGGCATCAATTACCTCTCGTGTTATGATAATTTAAAATGGTGTAATCGGCAGCATAAATTAGATGGAATTCGCATTTTTGGAGGGGAGTGTTGCGCATAACATATTAGCTTGGTGATTTCATCCCCTACTGTATCCCCTGAAAGCCAAACAAACAAACTTTTGTCCTAATCGTTTAATAATCAACATTACGTGATGAGGAATTTGATGGAGCAGTGAGGCAAAGCGTTAGAATTTAAAGCAACAGTGAGGTCTCCATTAGAATGTAAAATAAATTTATTTATCCGCATCGTAAAATTAATATTGAAAAGATAGAAAGAGTGCAAATATGCACTTCTTAGGCGTGTTTGTTAGGGAGACACGGGAAAGCGTGACGGAAATGTTAGATATCCTCGGTTGGGAATCGCTAGAAAAGCGTCGCAGAGTAAATTTGTGTGTGAAACAGAGGCATTGGAGGAGTTAAAAAGCAGAGTAGAGGAATCGCATTGTATAGCACGAGGGGATAATAAGCGAAAGTTAAAGATGAAAAGAAAACTGGATGGATAAATATAAATATTTATTTATCAATAAAAAGTTAAATAATGGATTATGCTGCCTGAGAAGTCTTCCCACCCTTACCGATTGATAAAAAGGAGTTTAGAAAAGAGAATATATTTAGATACAATGATAAGTGCTCTATTACATTTACTTTTATAGATATTCCACAGTTACAGATATTTCATATTTACACCACCATATCCTTAAGCTACTTATAAATTGATCAACTTATCATCATTAAACTTAAGAGTTTGCACAATTTATACACAATGATGTTCTCTAAAATCCTTATAATTCTTCAGTAAGGGTTGGAAGGCCTCTTTATTTGCCATTCCTAAACCCCTTTATCGATAAACGAGTACTTAGCGTTATCTGTTATCCTCAGCTAAAACTTCTGTACATAACCCCCTCGTGCCTCCTAATGCAGTGCATTATAATTACGTTACATAATGCGTGTAGACACGTTTTTCGTTAAAATGTAAAAATGTGTTAGGTTTCTCTAGTAACGTGTGTGTTGTTGAAGCTGCCACTTGACGCCAATCACAATTCGGCAAAGGTTAAAAAACAAAATAGATAAATTTGCGTAGATGTGTTTGCAGTGCTCCTTATTTACTAATTGGTGTTCATTTGGGCTGTCTGTTGATCCGCAGAGAGTTGGCCAAGCACATCAACTTTTTCACGCTGTCCTTCCGGGATCCAGATGCTGAAAGAGAATATCATCGGCACAAGGAGTCTTTTTCTGGAGCCTCCGTCCTCGCCCTCCCTCTGGTTCTTCTGCTCGCAGCTGCAGCTCAAGTCATCGTCTTACCACGGTGAGTACTAACCTCATTCACTTGTATTTATTATTACGGAGGATTGACTTTGAAGATGAGAAAAGTATTTCGTAGCAGAGACTGAACTCGAAAATATAACAGTCCAATATTGAAACTAGACGAAGTGATATCTCGGCGAGCGAGTAACCATGTACCTTTTCGTCAATTTTAGTTATTTTAATGTACGTTTTGGTGGGTGCCTTAATCGAAACCTCACAAAAATGTTTAATTAAATTGTGTAATCTTGTTCGTTGGTAAAATTATTTTGGATGTTTTTGGCAGTTTTTAAATGCTTCTGACCATTAGAGCTGATCTGGTAATTGCATATTCGCCAACAATGTAGATTGACGAAGGTGATTGAAGAACCAATCGCCTTCATTAGCCGAGGTATCACGCAACAGTTATGAGTATAAACATCCTCGGAAATACCGAGCGTCCTTGTGAAGTGAGATTGGAATTCACAACTGTGAAACTAAACATACAAACAGTCCAATCGGTCAGAGCCAATTAAGCCTCTGAGACTTTAATTTAGCCTCTAAAGGTAAATGCAAGCAGCAAGTAATTGCCATGCTATGAACGGTAATCGGAAAGATGACGGAAAGAGGAAACATCTGACAGGAGCAAGTTTCGAACCAGGGCCTTTAACTTAACCAAGATGATTAGTTTATCCGCTTCACAAGTGGAAAACCCGAGTCTTGGTTCTTTCAAAACTTCTCCGTATTATTTTTTGACTCTAGAAATCAGAGACTTGATAGAATCCATGCGTTTTGTGGAGACAGTTGCTGAGGAGCGAGATCGCTGCCGGTAAATACCACATGGGTTTCTTTAGACATACAATTAACGATGAAAATAATTATTAGCAGTAATGAGCGACTACTATCTTTTGTTTGTGCGTTTCAGGCATTGTGGTCGAAAAAAGTTTAATAATAATTAAAATGGTTAGATACCTTAACATATAGTGACTATAGTACTCATAATTTGGTAAATGATAGATAAATAATATATATGCTCTACTTTTGTCTCAGGGTTTTTATTCAGAGCTCTGATAATACGAATGCTTCAGAGGTAAGAGTGATGTAGAATAATGACATCCATCTCGGCCATTCCTCATTGAATACTAACAGTGGTTTAATTCATGTCGCCATTAAGCTATTATTCAGTTCTACGATTTGTTCTGCTGATACTGTTTTGACTCAGTAAGGAAAGCAAGGGCAAACCATCTCACCCCTTATCTTGCATAGTAAGTTCCTCTTCTAGGTATTGGTTGCTAATGGTATAGGGGTCGAGTATTCTCTCAGCCTTCGGGTCGAAGATTCCGCAGGAGGAATGTGAAAACGATGATGATTTCAGGTATAATAAATCATGAAGAATAAAATTTTGTAGATAAAATATAAGCTACTGATAGCCTACTGTATGTAATTGCAGATTCTACTCATTTCCGCAGTTTCGCTTGCAATTTCCTTCAAAGGGATTCTCAGTAAAATAATGGTACAATTTTAGGTTTAGGCTATTTGTTTAATCTTTGCAATTCGATTTAGTTTTGAGGAAAAATAAATGCATACGCAAAACGCACAAAGTTGATGAGGAAAATCAAAGAAATTAGGGAAAATGGCTGGAACAAACAGTGTGGGTAACGGGATGAAATGAGATGAAAGAGGGGGAGTGCAAATGAAAAGAAATGAGAGGCGGAGATAGTTGAAGAGAGAGAGAGAGAAAACGTTAAAGCGGAGAACGAATAATAGGAGAGGTAGAAGTGAGAATCCTCGTTGGTAGTTAAGTCGAAAATGAGAATTAAGTTGCAGGTGCAAGTAATTTAAGGAAGAGAGGAACAAGTGATTGCTAAATAAGAGAGCCGTTGGAGAGAATTTGACGGAGCGATGAGCGAGTCTTTGGCCATAGGATGTTTTGTAATGACAAACATTGGTCGATTATGCCGGAGGGCAAAATGTTGTTTCAACAAAAATAATGCCATCGCCCAAGTCAATTTTGTGGCGTACCTAATCTACCCCACGAAAGAGCTCTTCCATTAAATGTCCTCTCGATCGACCGAAATCAAGTGAGCTGAGTCCGACCAACCTTATCTATGAAGTTTAATTTTTAAATTTGAAAATATATTATTATTTTACTACGAAATATATGAAAATTATATATTAACATACATTCAAAATAATTTTAAATGTTCAATTCGAATTATTGTAATTGTAATCCATTTAATTTTTTCATCATTATTATTAACACAATGATTTTGAATATCGATTTTTGACTTAATGATATATTTTAATTAAAAAATGAAATGAAAGAAATTCCACCACAAACGCTCATTCATGTTTTACGTTTACCCTGGAATTTGGTTTCAATAATTTAAAATGAATTTTACATTTTGTATTTAAACATAGTTAAAAATAACCAGCGGAATTTATTTGATGTTTATAGCCGTGTAACAAAGTCAAGTCCGTGGCATCTCTTTGTAGGATATGGCGCCATTTACGGTGGGTCAGTTCGTCGATACCCATTCCGCCAAAGTGGCTTTCCAGAGCGCTTAATTGCCCTAATTTTTGTTCATTAGAATAAAATAACATTAAAATCTACTACTCATAAGGAATATATCTTTCTCTCAAAAGGTATTCGCTATTTCTTACACTAAAACATTGAAATCAAAACATTTTCATTTATAAAACCAATCTCTTGTAAGAATTCAACACACGCAGAATCCACTAATGAATACAAAAGAATAAAACTATACGCATGAGTTAGTAGCGTATTTTAACGATCTACTGAATTCCTTTGCATAATTATTACATAATATTTCTTGTTTCTATATGTTTTGCTGCATAAATGAGTATCTCCATCAATTAAGAATTTTGAGTGTGATTGAATTTTCCTTCTTCTCCGAATCTAGATATTTTCTTTTCATACTGTTACCATTCAACTCTTTTCATTCAGTTAAAAAGAAAGGACAACAGCTGGAATACATCTTTCGCCCCTTAACAATCTCTTCTTACTTGCATACAGACGCTGCTCGAAAGGAAACGGTAGTCCTCGTGAGAAGAGAGACAAAAGATTATTAGGACTTATTAACGGAGCCATTACACAAAGGGGTCTTGAAAAGTCCAAGATAATGCATTGGCGCTGTTATGCACTATATGTTGCATTCTTATTAACAATCAGAAGGCATTCTTAGATTAGAGTGTATTGGGAATTCTTATTATAGATATATGCCAGGGTTTCTCAATTTTTTTCTGTAATGGAACACTTCGCAAACCTGGGAAGTTTAACGGAACACTTAGCTTATTTTAAGGGTTAGGTAGTTGTATTTGTAAAATTTTAAAAATCATTTAATTACAACTTATTATTTATTTAGTAATTATTTTTAAATATGAAACTATAATATTATAATATAAACATAAAATATGAATAAATAAAGCATTTAATGACTTTTATCCTCAAATTCTCCATTAAGACTACAAAAAGCCGCGGAACACATATTCAGGTTCAGCGGAACACCGGTGTTCCGCGGAACATAGTTTGGGAAACTCTGATGTATGCAAATCATATCCCAGGGAATGTGAGTCGGTGTATTTAGGACATGATTTATTCAGCTCTTTATTTGACGTATTTCTAAGCACAAGCGGATGAAAAAAATAAGACATTTTATAAATTTTATTAGCTGAAAAAGTGATTTAAAATGTTAGAAATGTTCGGAATGTTGAACGGAAATTCTATATCTGCGAGAGGATATGAAAGACATTCGTAGTATTAAATACCCGAGTTTAAATTACATTAACGGCTAATTTAGCTTTAGAATTGTCTAGAGACACATTTTTTCGGAATTCGGATCACAATATGATCACGTTTGACTTCATCGGTATAAACTTCTGGAAAAGAATTTCACGCGAATAAAATTTAGTTGTCGCTAACAGTTGGCATTACTACAGAAAATTCGAGTACGTAAC
The DNA here is from genome assembly GCA_947579665.1 of Sympetrum striolatum. NCBI lineage: Eukaryota > Metazoa > Arthropoda > Insecta > Odonata > Libellulidae > Sympetrum > Sympetrum striolatum. Next base: position 66,233,840 of record OX388351.1, on the reverse strand, counting down.
ACATGGACCCAACTCTGAAATCATAGGACATGGCATATTTTTACTAGAAGTGAAGTCACGAGACTGTCGATATCTATTTAAGATCAAAATGAACGCCATGTCGTGCCTAGTAACACTCATATTTCGGTTATTCTCTAATTATAATGAAAGCTATATTGCCAGTGACGCAAGGGTTAGCGTGTCAACCTACCAACGCTGAGGTCTCAACTTTTAATTCTAGTTGGAGTACGATTCTTTGTGCATATCTTTAACATAATTCCCGCGCAGTACCAAATCTCAGGGCATCCATTAGAGTTAGTGCACGACAACAAATACCTTGGAGTCACGTTTAGCATAACTTATCTTTTAAAGAACACATTCGAGATGCGATAGGAAAAGCGAATAGAATGCAAAGATTAACTGGTAGATCGTTGAGAGGATGCTCATCGAGAGTCAAAGAAATAGCTTACTTTTCTCTTATTCGGCCGAGTCTAGAATACTGCTGTGCGGTTTGGGACCCACACGAAGTAGGTTTAGTCTCAGATTTAGAGATGGTCCAGCGTAGAGCAGCCCGATTCGTTTGCGGGGATTTCAGGTTTGATAGCAGCGTTACGGCAATGATAGAGTCCCTCAGTTGGAATTCACTACAGATGAGAAGATCTGAATATCGTCGGAAACTTTTCGAAAAGTTCATTCGTTCAGAATTTATAGACGAAGTAAGTGAAATGTTAGTGCCAGTAAGGAGCGAACACGATCTCCGAGAGGCATCGACGAAGCGTTATAGGGAAGTAATCGCAAGGACGGATAATTACTTTTGGTCGTTTTTTCCCCAGGCTATTAAAGATGCTAATAGGGATGAATGAATAATGGTGGTGTATTACAACCCCTGCCATACGTCTCAAGCGGCTCGCAGGGTATATATCTAAATCTAAAATCTAAAAAAGAATTGTAGGTTTAGTCTAGTTAGACTAAAATTCGCCCGATAAAGGCTTGGATATTACCATCATTATCATGAATTGAGAACGGGTTCTGACCAAACTGAGAGTAAACGGAAGATTCAGTTTTCTCTGAAGATTTTGTTCGATTAAAGGTCGGGTGGCGTGATGCATTCAAACTGCCGTTGTAGTTGTTTCGTCGCGTTCATCCTCAACGCCTTCATTAAGTCTCCGGATTCAACAAACCAACAAAAGTAAACTGAGCACTTTGGAGAGCGTGGAAAGACATTCAAATCCAAGAAACAAAAGACGGCAATCTAGCGAAGGGAGTTTTTCGAGGGAAATTTGGAGGAGGGAATTAGAGGAAGGAATATTAAAGGCATCACTTTCGATGGAAACAAAAGGAGAAGTCGTAAATTGTGGCGAAGAGCGGTTTTGCTTTGGAATCGATGTTACGAGAGGGAGGAGATCGGATTAGAGGGAGAGAAGAAAGTTGGAAATGTGATTGCGAAGGTGTGCGAGTGTCGGAGATGACAGGAAGCCCCGCTTATGGGCAAAAAATAAAAAAAGTGACCAAAACTGCCTGTTTCTCCATTTAGATTTCAAATTTGGATCCGTCTCCCTTTACTGACCATTTTTCCACGGCCAAACGACTTTCAGGGCATTTTTTGCCGTCGTTTTTCAGTCGGTCACAAATATTGATTTTTAGTCGACTGTTCTTCTTTTGAGCTAACTAAGAGAAATGTGTATCCCGAACCTATGTCTTAATAATGCGTGAAGCGAAATGTAATGTATATTTAATTTCTTGTTTTGTTAATTGGAAGTTTTTATGTAATTTATTACTGTCATTTGCCATCAATATTTTTCTGGGGGACCTTGCAATGTTTCTTATCATTTCTCAAAACAATAATCTAAATATTAAAATAAACACATATTTCTTGTGCTACTCTGCTGCTTTTGCCAATATCTGGTGAAGTCATCCTGCGCTCCTCTGGGGGTGCTTCACATACAATGGACAACACACACAACCATTCCTTGATCAGGGAAATCCGATCAGCCGGTATTCGAACCAGGACCTTGGGGTCAGAGCGTTAGTGCAGTCATAATGCTAACCACTCGGACACCAAGGCCGGTATTTAATTTATATATACGAAAAAATTGTCTAAATCTTTATTATATTCACAAGAAAAACTACAATGAAAGTTATTTTTGTTGTTTCGCTCGCTATTTTTGTAACAATATTAATTTTGTTTCATGTTTGACAGAGAATAGAATTAATGTATTCATTTCATAGATTGAAAATTCTTAGCGACACTAAGTTATCGCTAAATAGGCAATATGATGAATTTCATATGGTTGACTTTTTAAATAAAACGAGTGAAATTGTTGTAATTTAACAAATCATATTACTCATCATATTGGTCATCGATAGATACTGCATTGCACAAACAGAGTATTTGCTAATATAAGGTAAGTTGGTGAAATGCTCAACCGGGAGAGATGCCCCAGTCGTTGTGTTTTTAAGGAAAACCACAAGATTGCTCTACTGACGGAGTGCGTCAGTCAGTTGGAAGGCACATGTCTCTCTGCAAGAGTTACATGGCGATTGATTCTTTTTACGCAGTTTTATAACATAATTTCAAGTAGGTACTGTTTTTTTCCTCCCTGTTATAAGATAGAGTATAATGTTTCTGGTTGGCATCAGTTTAAAGGTTTGAACATTTTGAATTAAAGAGCGAAAACTTGTAACGATAGGTTCATCTATTATCCACGTGCAGTGACTGGCCATCTTGGACAAAGTGTAGCCCCACTGGCTTTAAGAGCATCTCTCCCGTACTGAAAGGATATACGCCCTACCTCTTCTCGAGATAGATGTCCCAGTGCTATCTTTAGGAATATGTTAGGTATTAGTATCAATTTAACTTTAAGGTAATACTGATTAAGGCTTTTTTCAATAAAACGTTTGCAATCTACATTTAAGTTTCAATTCAAATTTAAATCCACGGTCGAGTGCATTTTGTACACGATCAAAAGATGACGTAATGTTTAGTAAGCACAAAGATGGAGCGTTTTGCCACTTTCTTCTGATCGAAATGTAATACCCGGCAAAAAAGTTCCACCCGCATGGACGTCACAAATACAATTTTTTCCGAAATCAAGAAATATCTTCTGTGAGAATTTTTGCCTCGAAGTGTCGACAAACAATCACAATTATCGTAGTTTGTATCGGTTAAAATGACAATATTTTAGCGTAAAAAGATGTCACTCCCAAGAAAACTGATGACTAAGCCTCAATATGCTATTTATATGCCTCTAGAGGGGGCTGACCTAAGTTTTTGCAAATGATACTTCTAAACATGTTTTAAACTTAACTTAAACGTTTAGTTAGATCCAAATTTCAAGTTCAGTTTAACAATATTGTCATATAAAAAGCGCTTTCCAGATTAAATGCAGTTTAGGGAAATGCGGAGTGTCTTTCACAGAGGTCTCACCCGGACACTCGGAGAGATATCCAAATGCATGGATCGGTAAAATGTTAATAATTTGGGGGAAAAATTAAAAAAATTGTTTATATACTATTCATAATCAATAAATGATATATATTCTGTCATGCAGTTTCACATTCTTATCATCACTTAAGTCATTTTTATGAAGTAATTTCCTTAGGTGGGGCATCTCTCCCGGAATTACCTTAGAGGGAGCTGGAAAGGTGTTGCTCGAATCTTCGTATCACCGTAGATAAGTTATCCTGTACCATCTTAACCTTATAACTTCGGTTTCATCTTTATGAGCACTGTGATCTGTCGGCAAATGCAGGAGTTGTTGGTGCTCAGCTACGATCTTTTCGAGCGAACAGTGGTGAATAACAGCTGCACGTTGTCGATTGTGATGTTATGCAATTCCAGAAGCGCACGTGCGACGCGTATCCACAACACCTCCACTGTGTTCATTGTTTACCCTTTAGGAGTGAATTTCTACTGAATATTGAAGAATAAAGAAGCCCACAAGGCGAGGAAAAGAGAAATTTTCACAATCGGTGCACGTACCGGTGCATTATGTGATGTAACCATTCACACTACATTTCAACTCAAGAGTTAACTCTTAACTAACTTAAATCAGAGTATACTTTGACTGTAACTTTAATCACTTTACTCTCTGTTGTATTTACAGACCTGAAAATCCTACAAATGCCCTAAAAATCCTAACTCTGCCACCTGGCCAAATGGCCCAATTGCAGTGAAAATGAAATGAAATAGATAAATAAAACTTTCAACGTCCTTTAACAGTTAAATATGGACATAACTTTAGTAAGCGTTTGATTGAAGGAATTATTTTAATGATAATAATAATAACACGTCTTATTTACGAGCGATATTAATTGAGACTCACTGGTCTCTTCTTGCATCCTGACTATCATCATTAAAGATTTAACTGAAAGAGATAACATTTGGTTGTTGAAGAATAAGTGACAAGAGACGCTCTTAAACGCGTCCTGCAAAAAATAAAATGTGATTTATATAAAATCCCGAAAGCACCTATGAGTAACAACACATTTTAATGGAAAGTAATCTAATATATTTTATTAGACATATATATATATATATATGGCAAGGTTTTCTTATAAAGTTTGAATGAAACTTGCTGTTTGCGATATTTTCAATTTACGAGCTCGTAGCTCTCTTCTGTTTGATGCTTTTGGTCGAATTCGTTACAAACGAAGTAAATAACCATTTATGTGATTGTAGTAGCTGCTACACCGAGAGGCGATGGATATTTTCCACTTCTTTTTGATGCGTTTCCATAGAGCAATAGTTCGATATCGGATTGACGTCGCAGGGAAGAAAACGTGGCACTTACATAGCATTTATTAGTAGCCGAACGAGAAAGAGAAGAAAATCATACATCTCACAAAATAAACTTCTCCTACGGAAAGAGAACGAATTCCCCGCTTTCTCGGTGGCTTTGTAAATATTTATCAACCACAATTTACTTAAAACTTCACTAGAATCTCTGTAGGAACAAATATGAAAGAAATAGATTCCAAATATTTTACAAGTCGAAATTCTTCGTTTTTGGATAAACAGAAAGAAATAGTGTTTGATTGTCATAAATGTTGACTTAATTTTGAATTAAAGCTATGGATTCAATTAAACTATTAGATGTCTTATTTCTATTTGTAAGTAATAAATGTTTTCAACTGCACTATCCCTGTACTATAATATTTCGATTTGATGGATATTGATAATTTTTTCCTGTCTCAACCCTTCCTTAATGTTATGTAAAATCATTTAAAGGATTTTTTTCTTAAACTCTAACAGAAAGAATAGATCATGTAACGAACTATTTGTTTTAGCTGATTGGGGTTTTAAATTAGGGTGAACGAGAATATTTGGTGGTAAAATGATCTTGTTTGTTATCATTGTAGTTAAGCAACCGATATTTTACGGAAACTTCTATTGAAAAAATTAACTTCCAGGTATGTCATCCACTTTTAAGGTGTTTTATTAATGGTGCCCGGTGAATTGATCCGGGGGGAATTCGTACGCGGGGAATTCATTAGCGGGGAATTGATCCCCCGCGCTGAGGATGTACTACCAACCCAACCCCACCCACCCCACCCCGACCAAACCCAACCCAACCCCACCCACCCCACCCCAACCAAACCCAACCCAACCCAACCCAACCCCACCCACCCCACCCCAACCCAACCCAACCCAACCCCCCCGGTTAATTAATTTATAACATTAACCAATAACCAGGGCGAGTAGATTAACATAATACTGAATAACATCAGCGCGGGGGATCAATTCCCCGCGAATGAATTCCCCGCGTACGAATCCCCCCAGGATCAATTCACCGGCCACTTTTATTAAGGTTTAAACAATATTCTTTATCATAAAAAATGAAATTATTTTCATAAAGATCGTATGCTATTTTAGCGAACATTGTGTTCATATCATTTTTGACGCATTATGTTTTCTTCTGGACCAACATGTCAGTATATTGGAACACGGCAATCTTAGATATTATTATAATGTCATTGGTAAGGTTTTCCTTTGACTAAATGTTTTCACAGCTAAATATTTTGGCATTATACTTTCGAGTAAAATATAATAATATGATTGGAATACTCGTACTTGGGATTGTGTAGAGCCGCTTTTAAAAATGACTAATTTCCTATTTGAAGAAGCTACGGCACCCAAATTACAGTAATATCCTTATCCGCGAACTACGAGAGATTATCTGGTACACTTCCGTCGGTTGCTGATATAAATAATCCGCTGAATTCCAATTGCAAATCAATGAGATTTATTTGCTGTAGAGCGAACGGACCTGCTAAGCCATCTTGCAATTTTCCTTTCCCAAGTATTAGAAACATCGATCCGTAAAACAGAAAGAAACAGAAGCTCCTTTATTTTTGTTATTCAGCTGTTCTCTTGGAGAAATTGGAAATAAAGAAACCCGCCTTTGACGAATGACTGGCGTTTGCTTTCAGAAATGGACTTTTTTTTCTCTCGGCGAAAATAGATGCCATTCAAGTGACTGAGGAACAAAACAGGAACCGTATGCTGTCTTCGAGGCCATGTCTTGGCCATAATCTGTCAATTAATACGGGCCATTGTTAAGCGTATTGATATGCCTTTAGGCGGGAGTTTTAAAGAGTAACAAGTTTGAAATCTTATCTCTTTTATCTCTTCTCTTCCGTCAGAAATTTTGATTTATTCTAAATAAACCGTATAATTTACCGAATGACGAAATGCACGCCTTTACTGTTAAGCGGGTCTCTCTGCGTGTTTAGCTTCCTTCATAAATACACCATAGTTCTTGCTTTATCGATCATTTTCTGATACTTGTTGATTATTATTGCTCATTTTTTGATCATGTCGATCAGCTATTCCCTCAATTGCTTCTCTAACATTGCGTACGCTTTGCTTTCTTTTACTCGTATCGTTGAATTTAAGTGAATGGCGTGGCATATGCGTAGAAATATACTCCAAATCGTCTCGAAAGATAGTTAACTTTCAGCTTCTTTCGACGATGAGAGAGCTCATATTTCAGGTATTCATTTTCATTACTCTTTATAGCTATCTTTATAAATGCTGATATCTGATGGACCGAATTTCTAAAAATGATTAACTCATATTTTCTCCGCATTAGCAAATATGGCCATCTTTAATAATTCTGTGGAATTCTGCTAATATTTTTTATTCGTCCTGTTCCTTAGTCCTTATTGCTTTCCTTTTTTACTTCGTGTGATTTTTTATGAACGTCGCGCCTTCCCTTGCCTCTGCGGCCGAGTTCAACGCCAACAGAAACTTGCACCTTAACCAACTTTGGATTCTCTTACCTGCAAACTTTTCTCGTAGAGCAAGTTTCTGAGTGCAACGTGATAGCAGTTCTCCGTTCTCTTCGGAAACAAATTTTTGCGAAATATTCGTCATAAGCTCAATTACATACACACCAGTGTAAACACCGGGTCAAAATTTTGAAAGTTGATGCTGTTTTCCACTACAGGGATGCTTATCATCATTGAGAAGTATTTTCTAGTTGCTAAATAAATCTCTATTGTAAGAAGAAACAACCGTTAGATGTTATTACTCTACGAAATGTTTAGAGAATTTAATTTTTTCTTCTTGTACGTTATGGACCCACAGTCAAATTTAATGTATTTTAAATCTGCGAAACGGATTTTAAAAGGTAATAGTGATTCAATTTGTAGAATTATTTGTTTCGTTGACATCGTTCGAGTTTCTAAAACAGATTTCACGGTCTTAATATACCTTATGTTCAGAGATATTCGTAGACCTCTGTATTCAACTTTCCCTCGAAATTTAAATTTTCGGACTACTTTATAGCGTGGGTTTACGTATCCTTTTTGTTGTTCAGTTTGCTATTTCGCGAGAAGAGAGAAAGGGGATGCTAAAAGGAGTTCCTCAATAACGTTGAAGGTTTTATTCGGTGAGTTCTAGAAACATTGCAAAATTTAACGTATGTTGTATGTCATCTATGATGTCATGTAATAGATAGTATTATTGAAAAATCATCTTGTTATACTTCTGATGTTCTCAGACTAGAGATCTCAATGTATTTCAACCCAGGTCCATTCGTTACTGAGCCCAAACCGCCTCAAGCCTATGCACCAATTTTCTTTCTCAAGCCCAACCCGAGCCCGAACTTTCCATAAATCGCCTTGTAATTAATCTTTGTGATTTGTACACACATAGTATTTTTACCCTTTCAAGAAGAATGCTTTTAATAATCATTGCGTTAAAACTTTAAGAGGTTTTTGCCTTTATGCAAGAAACTAATGCCCTTTAAGGACGAATAATTCTTTCTTTCCCAAGTTATTCACAGGCCCGGCCCATGTACATACTCCTCAAACGTATGATTACGTTGCTCAGTACTCAGAATTACTTATCCATGTCAGCGGTAATCTTGTGATATATAGGTTGAATAGTGTTTTTTGATGTTTTGACATTCACGGTATTAGCTCGATTATTATTATTGATAAGTAGGTACTGTAGCCATTGCAGCATCGTGCACTCATACAAAACCACAGAAATAAAAATAAGTTCAACAACTATAACAGTAACACATCTTAAGAAAACACACTAAATAGTGGTTTACACAAATTTCTATCGTAGACATTTTTTTCTTAAGATTTGTTCTTTGTTATTTATTAAAATTTTTCCTTTAATAAAATTAAATTTTAAAATATCAATAATTGACCTACGGTACATAATTGTTTAAAAAGAGCATTAATATAACAAATAACACATGGAAAGAAAAATCCAACAGATGGCAGAAAAAAACATTCAAACAATACGAAGATTTTAAGATTGATAATAACGTAAAAAGAACGAAAATTCAAGTAATTGGTGAAAAACATCTTAGGGGGATTTAAGCCAGGGATCGCAAATCTTTCTGACAAAAAAGCCAATATTCGTATTGGTTTGCAGAGTAAAAACAACGAAATGAAAGTTTTAGTCAAAGATAATAAAGATTAATGAGATCGAGCCTTTATGTTGAACTCATCCATAGTACTTATATCTATACTTGCGTTTGTTGAAGTAATTACAAAAGAGGATTTCCGAAGCAACGCTACCTTCTCAAAATATGAATTATAAATCGGTCATAACTGTTGTGTTGCGCTACAAAATAGCAATTAAATGTTTAAATCAAAACCTTAATTTGGTGTTTCCGTACATCTGAAGTAACTCCAGAAGGAAGCACAAGTGCCGTGCAGTATGCCGACCACAGAAGATCATTCCAAAGAGACATGGTTGGAAGACGTGAAGGACTTAGTAGAAAAAACCCTTGTGAACCCACAGAAAATCCAAATAAAACTGAAACCACATTTAGTAATATTCTAGGTAAATGCTTTATCTGTAATATCTCGTAGGTGATTATTAGTGATAGGCCCAAATTTATATTCAGTGCGAAGCGTACCGAGTTAAAAAAGACTCGGGAAATAATGAAGTGTCGAAGGTAAGGAGATAATGAGGGGGTCCTAGAAATGTAGCAAACCACGAGGGGATCCTCATTTCGGCCACTTTTGCGGAGGACTTCGCAAGAGGTGTTCATAATGGGATTTATGATTGTGCCGAAAGAAATGGTTGGGCCCCGAGTTAATACCTCCTTCTCTCTCCTGCAGGGGTCTCGTCAACATCGTCTCTACCGTCGCAGGGCTCATCCTCTTGTCTGCCTTCTCCTTGGTCATGGCTGCGGAATCTCTGCCACCGGTAAGTGTTCCTTTACATCGATTTCTTTCGAAACTTTGGCTGAAGAGGGTTCTGAAGAAGTTTAGTTTCCTTCTATGCGTTCAATTTACTCAACTTACTTTTTTTACAAAGTTACGAAAAATATACTTCCATTTATGGACCTCGGATGTAAATTTGGTGGTATGTGGGGACCATTTTATGGCAAAGGAATGAGTGGAACTGTATAGAATGGGTTAAGTGGAATATAAATGCACTCAAAACGGCTGAATGTTTAAGGATATTCAAAAGGAATCGCTCACGGTATTGATGGACGAAAGAAGATTAAATGAAGGAGGTATTAATGCAGCAAATTTTAAATCGGAAAATTTCGATCCAACTGATTCCACGGTTTTGCACTTTTACTTATTTCTCTAAAAAAGTACGATTAAGTTATCTGTTTATATTTTGAATTTCCACAATAGGTACTTCGGCTTATTTAGAATTATAAAAATGTATTTAAAGTTTGCTTTTTGTTTTACTGCTACTTCTTAAACATCATCATAATTAATGCCCTGCAACAGTGTGTGGCAGGGTACTATGTAAACACCAAGCGTTTGAATTACTTCTGTAACTTGCGACAAGAGTCGCAAAACTTTGAAATTGTCTACATTATCAAAAGTTGATCCAACGCAGAGTATAGGCTACTTTTTATTTCCATTAAGTCCACGGTTCAAACTCAGACGGGACCTTTTCAAAAGAAATACACGTATGGGTCATTTTTTTCGTAGCAGGGTTCATTTCTTTTGCAAAATCAAATTAGAAATAATGGTCCTAGAAAGTCGAATCAAGCACCAAAAGAAGGAAAATAGAATAAGAATTCTTAATTTGGTCGTTGAATATCGTTTTCGATTCGAAATTGCGCACATTTTGAAAAGTACGTGAATATTTTATCAAAATTTTGAGGTCGTAAACAACTCATCCCCCTGACGATCAAGGCGATTGTTGAGTCCCCAGCTCATGTATTTATCCGTAAGAACACATTGAAAAAATATGCATACTTCAAATTAATGTTAAGAATAAGTGATAAATTATATGAAGAGTGAGAAATTTAAGGAGATATTGGTAACTGCAGCTATGAACGATATACCGTGAAGAATCGAGGGTACAAACATACCAATACCAGTATTCAAGAAAGATTTAAAATTTTATGGAAGCATCTGTAGCAACCAAGTTTTATGTATACCAAAGTAATTGTTTACTGACTATTTCGTGGGATAAATGGGCAAATAGTAGTTTGTAAGATTAAATTGCTTTCTCTTTATCAATAAAACGGAATTCGTATAAAAAACCTGGTAAGTTTTGAACATTTTTAATATAATCTTCTGCATTTAGTATTACAACTTATCAATTTACATCGATAAATATTTAGTGATTGACGAAAATGGATTTGGTGAATATCGTAAAGATTTCCCAGATTCCGTGTCGGAGTTAAACGGCGATTTGTAAAGCTGTAGCAAATCTCCAACATCGTATCCCTCCATCGAAAAGGTAAAGCAAGTTTATGTTTTGTTATGCGCAGAATAGAAAAGTTATTAATTGTGATTTTTTAGGTGCTTCCAATTCTTATATATTTACTGTCTTTCTGTTATCGGTGTTTAATCTTTGTTTCTGTTTTGGCTTTGTGATTGCATTTGTGTTATTTGATGAGCTCCATCTTTATGTTACGTATTTTAGTATTGGGGTACAATTCAGCTCCATGATACACTTACTTTATGCAAAGAATATTCATCGGTGGTTTAGGAGTGATATATAATATATTTCTGTTTTGTTTAATCATGATTTCCGAGAACCGATTTTTCCTTTCTGAAAATGTCTCCTAAACGGTGGTGCTGCTTATCCTAATATGATCTTCGAATATATTTTTTATAATCTATAAATGGTTTTTGTCTTCATCGAGGAAAGTGAAAATTCAAAGGATGTGAGCTTGAATATTTAAGCGACTTTGTAGACTTAATTATAACTCTATTTACTTTGTTTATTGGTTTGGAAATAATAACAGCATCTACCAAAAATTATGAGGCATGTGTTACGATCAAGACTGTATAAGTAGTATTTATAAATTCAAATTTTCCCGTTGAGAATCAACGCGCAGTTCTGCTATATAGTAATAAATATTTCTAAACGATTCTGCAAAATCTCAATTAGGAGAAATGTACGACATTAATGAGCTACTCCGATATCTCTCGTCTTAACATTGGAGAGATTCATTGGACACCTCATTAACACTGCGGAGGTATTGGTTTGGAACAGAGAATTCCCTTTGAGTGGTCATTAAAAACATACACCAGAAACTTCGCTGAGGGTTGGGAAAGGTAATGAGTTGCTCGATATATGCAAGGGAAGTTGGGGAAAATTCAAGGATATACTTCACACGGAGGAAAGAGAAATAAGGAAAGAGTTCATATCTCTTCCAATATTAATCCAAGTCATCTTATACTTGATCTTTAACGTCTTGGGAAATTAATTAAAACTTCCGACTTTAAAACCGGCATTTGCTTTATTATCCCCTCCTTTTTGTGCGAAAGTAAATAAAAAGTCGGCCTTCGTGTTGGCTCAGCTTGTGTTCTATTATTCAGTGTTATTGCGGCCACTCTGAGCACGTTTTTCCCCGGAGCAGGACATTCCTGAATTTTTAACCGCCTTTACTGCACTCGTGTTATTTCAGGTGTAATTCTTTTAAGGGGGTTGTCGTCGTCGCCTCCATTTCCGGTCATAGCTCACATCTTGCTGCATTAAATAATACAGCTTATTTTTTCGCAGGCGAAATACTGCATTGTTCTTTCCGTAGATCTCACTTTTAAACATAAAATTGACAATCTCAGGCGATGTCTTGTGGAGTTACGTCATGATGGAAAAGTACAAATTTGTTATTTTTCATCTCACTTTTAAACATTTGGATGAATCTGTCGGAAACCTAAACTTTAATTAATCCCCCACATTCTGCTGTAAGGAAATGAGTGTCCTATCCACGAAGCTCACGGGTATTGCCTCTTTACTTATTTGGTGCGACTCAATGCTGTTTATATTTATTATCGTACGATTTTCTATCTCAAATCAGTTTTAATATCGCCTCCCTGAACCAAATTTTCAATTTTTTCGCGTATAAAGTAAAACATCGTTTGCTCTATCGAAAGAATTCTTTCATTGAAATTTTATATGAGAAACAAAGAAATATCATTAAAATATTTTCTTTCTTTCATCTGCGAACGGATTCTCGCGAGCGATTTTTACTATTTAAATGGCTCCTTCTTGGGCAACTAGGCTCTTCTCCATAACCATTTTGGCTATCCGCAACGTTTCCTATGAATTGTATTCCATCCCGACTCCCTTTCTCCCTCCTTAGATTCTTTTAGTGTCACGTGATCCATTAATAAAAGATATTAGCACCTATAATCATCCTAATAATCGAGACACCACACCCTATCATGCATTTCAACAAAACCCATATTGAGGAATCTTTTACTAATCTTTTTTCAGACCTGATGATGCAGCCATGCTGCGAAACCATGGTCGTTTCTGTACTTTTGCTGTGGTTTAGTAAAAGATTCCTCAATATGGATTTTGTTAGCATTAATAATAATCATAAAGTTGCACCTTATTCCGTGTCGCCTATCATGCATGTATTCATGATCGTATGGAGTTTCGACGAAACGATATTCGTTTCACGTTAAAAGATTGATGAATCAGTGAGATATAATGTACAGGGGAAGAGCGAAAGCGGGAAACCGCAAGTATAAGTTTGGATTCCCTCGTTTAAATAATAAGAAGAACGTATTTAATAATAGAGGTGGTTTATATGACTTCAATAACATATAAAGATCATCCGCCAAAACTTTACTGTGGAAAGATGTGTTGTGATTGAGAGGTTTTATAACTTAGCGTTGTCACTTCATCTGATGCTTACACTTTCAGGGATTACCAAAAGCACTGGTGAAAGCAAGTGAAGGCCTAAACTCTTCTATTTGGATGCGTCGACTAACTGGAATCATCGTAATTGCTCTCTTGGCAACCGCCAACTTGGCAGACATGGTGAGTACTATATATTATGTAATTTGAGACACTTAGAATAAATATCAATTTACTGAGAGTATTACTCTAGCAACTACTTCCTACATTATTCTAAAGACAGTTTATCATTATAGCACTTGTGTTATGTGTGGATGAATAATCTTCTAAAAATACTCATCAGTTTTTTTTTCTAGGGTTTAAGATATTTAAAAGAATAGTTTTAAGGATTTACCATAGCAAATGCACTTACTAATGCGGTACTCTTGAGGTAACGGTAATAGGCAAGGAATTGTTCATTTCAATTGCGGTGGTTTTGCATAATTCCGTTTTATTCTCCTGCAATCGAATCAATCAATAAAAATTCCAATGCGTAGGTTCTGTATTTTTTCAGTATTTGGAGAAATTTGCATTGGGAGGAAAGGGGAGTGAATTACGGCCGTATTTATAGTCGACTCATTCACCTATACCTAACGAACCCCTTATGAGTAAGCTGCCAGGCGAGTGCCACCTATTGGCATTTATAAACAACTCCCAGCAGTCCTCTGACGAGGAGACGGACTGGTGATAAATTTGGTAACAGCGTTGCCAAAAACTTGTTTCGCTATTCAGTTTTTTTTTATAATCCTTTACGTTCCTTTCTGCTAATTTTTTTGGTTCACATGAAATCTTGTATTGATGGCAAAGTTTACATAGGTATTGTAAATTCTAATAACATTTAAGCTCTTCCTAACAATGAAAATCAGTTTCATGTCAATCCTCATCCATTTTCAGCTCTACACGTATTTATTTTCATGTGTAGACCAAGGTTCTGTTGAGCTCAATGTTCCTGTTAATGACATTTACAACAGTCTAAGGAAGGAATGGATATAAATGAAAAATAACTTCAATTTACAATAAAACTATTTAATTTATTATAACGTATCAACTATCACTACGGAAGCTGTCACTTCTTGAAACTGCATAACTATAATCAAGATAGAAATAGGTTTATGTTTGTGAGGTTGTAGTTACTTTCTATCTGGTGTGATGTTTCCAACTGTTCATGAATGTTTAATTTGCATCCTTTGGGTAATTTTTTTAAAAGTTGAGGAAAGAAGTGATTATAGTTTAGAAGGTTTTTGAAGTTTTTTGTTTTGAACATTTTGGGAAATTTTAAAACTCCCACGAACCGAGTTCTCGTGTCAAAACTTTGATTTTAAAAATTACCTACACCGATGTATCAGTTAGCATAACGCAACGTATTAACGCCGGTAATGTCAACTTTAAGTCGATTAAATAAAAAATCAAGAATAGATATTGCCTCGGTAGCATTAGATGAATGAAGCAGCATCTTTATCTATCTAATGCTTAACAAGTTTCGGTATCTAGATACCGTAACTTGTTATACAAACAATAGAAATGTCGACTTCATAAGACAATATATAGGAGACTTTTCACCAACTTTCTTCACATTCACAGATAAATCCTGAATGAATACATTTTCACACGCACTATTAATGTCAACGGATTCTATCCATAAGATTTATCATTTGAATAGAATAATTTATTTATTACGTAATTACGATTCCAAAAATTGTAAATACTGCATCTACTTATCTATTGCACTAATTATAATATGAAAATCAATATCAAATTCAGCAGTTATATATATTGATTCACAAAAAACATAGAACATACACTAAGTATGTAATACACAAGACTATAGAAAGCATTATATATAAAATCACAAAGTACAACAGCAGATATAAACTTAGATACAATCATTAGCATACCATAGTTAGAGCAATAAATATACAAAATCAACTCAATACAATTTTGACACATATCATAGTATGTACTAAAAGGGATCTGTTATATGTTTTTCAAAATTTTTTAGGCAAATATTTTTTTGATTTCTTTCTTTACGTTGGACATAGTATTTCTTAAATGTATGTTATAAGGTAAGTCATTAAATAACATAGGTATTATGACATCAAGTCGCTTCCTGCCATACATATCATAATAACTTGGTACATATATTGGGTAAATTTCTAGAAGAGTCCAGTTTGCGTTTTATTTTTATTTTTCAACTAAATTTAGCCCATTTCCGATGATATTTTCAGGGATGATACTTCAAACATTGCGGCTTCTAGAAATTTACCTATATGGTAAATAGGCCTAATACTGTAATAATACCTTGTGGCATTGCACTGTAAATATTTACTCTTTCTCCATGGTAGTCATCTGCGTCAAAGGTTATATATCACGAATACGACAACGAAAGGCCACAGAGAATCAGCAATCAAGAGTAGGAATAACCCGTGCACAACATAAATATGTCTCTACTAATAAGTATAGTAATTGCCAATAAATTCAACCTCAAGGAAATCACGTAATAAAACTAATAACTTCACATTTCTTAACGACTGCCCAAGTTGAGGTTTTAAAACATCCGTTAGATAGTTTTAAATGCATTAGGATAAAATAAATACATACCGAAAATATTCTGCTGACTTGTACCCTAATTCAAAGAAACTTTGAGGATTCCACAGTCCACTATTTTATTTTATACATCAATTGTTGAATCTAATCGAGCGAATCGAACAGATTATCCGCCATGTTTGTTGTTTACAAAATTAGTACGCAGTTTTGCCACCACCGGTATCACGCTTTAGGGGTTCGCTGGATCACCTATCTCGGTTACCCAGCTTAGATTTAGATTTTAGATATATACCCCGCGAGCCGCCAGAGGCGTATGGCAGGGGGGCAGCTTTTGACAGCTTGGGAGTCTCTAAGGGGGTTGTAAGGGGTAGAAAGAGGACTATAAATACCGTTTTTGGCCTTGGGGGACTGCTAGGCGCTGGGAAACTCCTAGGAGTCGACTATAAATACGGCCCTTAGATTATTTATATTTCTTAAAAGGTGTTCTGAACAATTTTATACTTTGTGTATTTTATGATGAACGCTGGCCGACAATAATTGGAAAAGTTACTGATGAAGGCTTTCAAATATCTCAGTAAGTATCTGGTGATCAAGAGATCAAAAGGTGCCAATATTATAAAAACCCTCCGACAGCCAATCTTTGGTTCAAATGTTCTCTGACTCTATTCCTCTGATCATTCAGCATCTTAATGGATTCTAAGTCAATGAGGCCTCCATCGTCGCTCCACTATTTGCGGACGAAGCCTTGGCTTCCAAAGGTGTAGGTGAAGGAGATTAAGAGCATTAGACAGCAATAAGATCTGCTGATAAAAGCGTTCAAATAAGGTTAATCTTTACGCAGGAATAATTATTTCCTCGTATTGTTTCAAGGCGCTCTTTCTAAATTTGAATTGCGGCTCTTCCTGAAGTACTGCTTGTGGTAGCATTGACAATACGGATTATTCTTATGATTATTACGAAGTCAAAGATAACAATATCCCTCGCGAGTATTACGAAGTAGGGACCATTGTTGGCAGCCAAGGAGAAAATAAGTTTTTCCAACAATGCATCCCACGATCGTTTCAATTACAACACTGTCATTTTAGTTTACGTTTTTCAACAGCCTACCTCAATAAGTTATTTATTTATTGATCATCAGCACTTTTTGGGACACCCAGAATAATCAATAATTGCACTTAATATAGGTTTAGTTTTCAATCGATTTTTGATAGGCTTGCTGCGAATGGCCACAGCCCAGCACCAACTGCACTCTCGAAGAAGCGTCTTTTCTGACCACCAATTCCACCCCAGTGGGCAGATTCGCGAGGCGAGTGGTGGGCAGCGGCGAAGAAGGCGACCTCGAGAGGGGAGACGCGACATCCTTCACCACTCAACTACCCTTCCTCTCCTCCAAAGGCTTCGAACTCGTGTCTGCATGTCCCCACCCCACTTACTTCACGGCCACAGCTGTGCTCATCCTGTCCGCCTCGTCCTTAATCTCGCACTTGCCCCAGGGCTGGAAGACGGCTTTGATGGCTGTCGTGGCCACCGCTCACTGCCTTCTTTTGGTCCTCCTGCACGAAGATCTTGGGGATTGCGCCACGCTCGGAAGGGAGGCCGCTGGGTAAGCTCTCGCTTTCACCTTTTTCTTTTTAATGAATAATTTGGAGGGATTGTCATGTTACTCGTGTTTTTGCAACTGTCAAGAAGAGATTGTGCTTAATTTTCAGATCCATACAGGAGCGGTACACTCTCTCTGGCCTACTCCTTGCTGTGACCATCGCCCTGGCTTTCCTCAATCGACATGTAAGTGGGCACTCGTTCCATATTTATCTAAAAATTAGAATTGCGCAATATTATACGTGCGAATGCTCTTAGGAAATGACGAAAGGCACAAATGTGGCTGTTAAGATGATTTTGCGATATTTAGGTTTTATCCTATAAAAATAGACTGATAAGTAACGAATGACATCTAGCGATATTTGTTGGAAATTATTAATGAATTATTCAGTTGATCGACTTGACATAATATTTTTGTTTTTTCCTTTGACTCCCAAGTTTTCAATTTTGGTTGTAGACTATTATAATATGCAAACCAGAATGAATGTTAGGAGTAAATTAGGTCCCGGTGTAAGAATAACGCTCATTAGCGCAAATATTTAGTATCTTTTTTCGAAATAGTACAGTAAACATGAGTAACTCACTTTCTTCTATATATTTCACGCTATATTAGGAACTGGAATGAGTGCTACATGCTTTTCATTTAGTCGTATTTTTCCTTCGTTTCATCCGTAATGTTTAACATGATTGTATTTAAATAATATTGAGATGAATTAAAGTTTTTTACTCGTAATAGGGTACCATCAAATTCAGATATTTGTAGTTATATTGTTATTTATTATATATGTGTCTGGGCATTGTTTAGTGCTGTGGCCAAATAACCTTTCGCCATACGTATTCGTATTACGCTATTCGTATTTATTCCAGTAAGATATTTCAATCGCATGGTATGTATATACCACCAAAGCGGCAAAATTGATTATTGCTATGGATGTTGCGAGTAAGACAAACCAATTACTATAATTTGTCCCAAATCGACCATAAGAAGGAAAATACGCCATTAAAGAACGAAGTAGCACTTATTGTTCGGTTTTCCGTTAGATTTTATCTTTTCAGCCTCTCGAAAATTTTTTTCGATGCTTTTGGTCACTTCAACCCAAAATCGTTATTTTCTCTACGTCTTACATTTTCAAGCGTTGACGTATTCCATGTATTTGCTCTCAGTTCATTCTGAGTAATCGCATTGTGATGAACTTGTGTGTTTGCCTCTCCCCGCAGACCGAAAAGGCCTCGAGGCTGTTGTTCCTCTGGCGGAGGGAAGTCGAGGAGCGCCGGGAGAGGGCGTCGGAGATGCGGCGACGCAACGAGGCCCTCGTGGGCAACGTCCTGCCTCCACACGTCGCCTCGCACTTCCTCGGAGGGAGACGGCGATCACACGACGAACTCTACAGCCAGAGCTATGCGGAGGTCGGAGTGCTATTCGCTTCCATGCCTAATTTCTCAGGTACGGACAATTGCTGCTCTTCTCTCCGTTGCTATGTAACAAAATCAACAATATTCAACCGATTCATCGAGCTATTCGGTAGATTTTTCAATTATGTTTTATACAATGATTTCCTTTTTTACTATAACTATCATTTTATCGCTATTTTATAAACAATTTTAATTTACTACTTCCGCCTTCACTTATTGGAACCTTGAAATACTATTCATCTTTATAAATTTCTCAGTTATAGTTTCGCATTAGCTTATCATCTTTTTCAAAGGATTCACTATCTGCTAATTCCATCTGATAAGCATGCGCCGTTTTCTTTAGTAACGCCCATTCTTAATGCATTAGGACTGTTTGTTTATAAATTAAACACGGTATTTCATCCCAATATGCTATCCCAACTTTTCAAGTGTATTTCAAGTGGCACGATGACGATTCACCATGAAACTGCAACGTCCACACTAGTGGTGAATTTTTGTGGTGACTTTAATTTCTCGAAATATATTTTTTGAATGATACACCTTTAATATTCTCTTCCTCGATTCCATTTGAGTAGTAAGGGATACAAGAGAATATTGCAATGATTCCTCCGTTAATTTCCCGAGCACGGCGAATTCTCATGAAAACGATAGTAAAGGAAGTGAAGTTATAACTAACCACTTTTCTCCGATATATTTGTGTAAAAATATTTCAAATTCAATGTGACCGTAAATGAAAAGTTTTTTAATCTCTATGGTACCACATCAATACAGATAATTTACAGAAAGGTGCTCTGCTGTTCAGTTGATGTTATTTATAGATCTTTATAGACTTTCCACAGGGAACATTGGAATCAATCATTCGTTAGGTATTGACTCATTCCCCCAAACCTCTTGACATCGTATCGCGACACAATTGGTTCCACAAATCGAGATCAATTCCTCGACACTTCCTGCATTCGTTTCCTCGTTTCGTCTCTCCATTTTTTCGATCCAAGCACAACCGCTCTTCGGATCAAAAGAGTGTCGAGCAAACATTCACCGAGTGAGGAAAGCCGTCGTCTGCAGCGATTTGTAGTCGAATGAGGAGAGCCAAGTAACCAATCACGGAGCGGAAAGATGCATCTCCGTGACAACGGGACGATGCCAGAATCCGTGGTTTTTAAGATCTCATCCCGAAGAGTCGTAAATGCGGTTTCATGGAAAACTTTCTTCCGAACGATACCATCGATGCATATGGAATATTTTAATCCGCCGGACACGGTCCTTTCGTAACCTTTGTTTTATTTTAATTAGAGCATTGCGCGACTTTTTCAGCGCTTTCTTATCCATGTCATTGTTTCTTTTTAGTTAAGCAATTCCTTTTATCTTTTGAGCTCATCCCTGAGTTTTATGGTTCTTGTTGTAAAAATGTGCTCCAAAATATTTACGAAACATTTGATGGGAAACAATTAAATCTTTTGATCGATATTCTGGTTTATATCTACACACTTATACTAAATACCAACTTTCGGTGTGTGTTATGGGGTGATTTCACTATGACTCCACTTCTCTGTGTTATCCCTTATTAGTAGAGGCGTTTGTTTTTCGCAATAAGCGATAAAACCAACAAATAACGCGAATTTTGGCCGATTTAGCGAAATAAAGCTAATTTCAGCAGTTTTAATAAGCTGCACGGATTTTGGTGATTTTCGCTTCATTCATCATTTGTAAGAGAGGGAAATGTAATTTTGGTATGATTTAAATAAATGTACAATATATAATTGTATTATTTACGTATTTTTATCATATTTTTTATCTCGCCTAAATCCACGAAGAAATATGTTTTGTTTTTCCTATCATTTATCGTGTCAATATGTTTTTAATAAAAATATCATGTTTTGTTGATCCGCAGCTGTAAAAGCATTTTCCTTAGGTGTAAACAGCACAGTTTTAAATAAATTTAATTTAATCTTTTGTATACATTACAGTTAATAATATTTTTAATGCTTTTAATTTTTATGCTAAAGTGTGCCTAATATTTGCTTAAATGAGACTCTGTGAAAATTAGTAATACCAAATTTAGGAAACATAATAAAAACACAAATCACCCCAATTTGGTTTTCAAATCAACAAATTTCAGAAAAAATAAAAAACATTTCAAACACCTCTACTTATTGGTAGCTGTTTATATAGATATAGAGAGCGACTAAAAGTCATCGACCCGAATCTCAAGGAAATGGAATATTCCTATCAGGATATAATTTTTGATTAAATAAATGGACGGAAATTGGGATTTTTTGTTTAAATCCGCCCAAATCTCAGATAAAGTTGACTGCGTAAGTGTTTAAAGATCTTAGTTTGGCAAAAAGAAATTGAGATCCTGAGACCGGGTCAGAATGCCACACAACCGGAATAAATCAAAACTGCTCATAGTGGAGTTTCCTATGATTATTTCCACACGAGGCGGTGGTGTATTGTCTTCGCAAACACTGCTGTGCACTGGGAAGTTTAGAGGAACGTAGAGCTTCGATTTATTTCGATGAGTAAAATGGGAGTTCTGAAAACGGGGAGATTTGAAAATTATTGTCATATTTTGAGAGTCTAGACTCAGCATCTAGAGATCTCTATTTATATCTCCGATGATGATTTATTTACTTTTGAGGAGCTGAAATGGAGATAATCGAATCGCTGGATGCAGACGTGAGAAATTTGGATGAGGAATGGGAGAGAAGTTCGGCTTTAAGGGAAATATTTCCAGGCATTTCACGCCTGAGTAGGCCTTTACATTCGTGTGGGATCACTGCCTTGGTATTTCTGCTCAGTTGCAAGTTGACAGGAATCGCATCAATATGAACCGCATTCAATCGTGGAAATAATTGCTGAAAATTAGTGGTAGTATTGTCAATAGTTATTTGACAGCTGAAGGTACAAGTATAGGGACGAGCCATCAATATAAGGAAAATTACGAAAGATATAGAATAAACTGGTCGATATTACAAAAAATATTTCTGTTGCCAATTAGTTAAAAATTAAACATGTTCAGGGACTTTATTTTTAGAGTTTGCAAATCAGGAATGATAAGTACGTGCTTTCAAATACTAAATATTTGAGCAATGCATCGAAGAAACACAGTTAGATATGAGGCAAGCTGAAAACTTCCCAGAGTTATAGAATATTTTCAGTTTTCCTCGTCGGATATCAATTCGTAATATATTATACTTATGAACTATATATGTATGATCTAATTAATATATAAGATGTAAAATTTTCTAGCAAAATTAGTAATTCCAAGTGAAATGAAATATAGTGCCAAATTCAATTTAACTCTGAAGTATCATCGAAACGAATCGCGGCTTCGATTCGAGAGCCGCTGAATTCAGGATTAAATTTAAAATATTTACTCTATTAAATATAACAGGAAATTGGCGGTGATTTTTAAGTCCGTTTTTCTATTGCTAATACACGCACAATACACGTTGAAGAAGAAGCAATTTGGATGAATGCGTAATTTATCAGCCAAAGAACTACGGATAAATATCAATTTTGAAAGATCCTGAAGTTGTAAAAGTTATTTTTTATTAATCAGAGGAGGTTCATTATTCTAATATCTTCGTTTATAATTCGCAAAATATTTCTTGTGGAAATATTTATTAATACGTCTCGTGAGATTATCTGAAGTTTTAAAGTAAAGGACCCTCGTTAAGAGGATTCCCTTGAAAAGTAAGGAAGGCCATTTTCTTTTGATGGTAGCTCATCTTGCAGCAGTGTCAACGGGAGTATTCGATTTCATTTCACAAATTATGCAAACGGCCCTAACCAATCGAAACTTTGGGACATCCCAAGTTCAGACCTCCTTGGGAAGTTCTTGAGAACGGGGTGAAAGACTTTCACAAAACAATAAAAAAAACCTTAAACGTTCTTTATTATAGATTTCTTGACTCACTCCATATGTGAATATTTCCAGATTTCTACTCGGAAGAAACGGTGAACAACCAAGGCCTGGAATGCTTGAGATTCCTCAATGAAGTGATATCTGACTTTGATGCAGTAAGTATTATATAATATTGTAATTCGTTGCAGATCAATTATGATCAGTATTTGATATAAATCTTCTCCTAATAATACATAGCTGAACGAGATATTACGTTGAATTCATTTTCGAACGGATATTTAATAAATATCAATGGATAAATGAAATGTAGTCATATCGAGGAAGATGCTATACGATGCAAAATTACTGCAAAATACAGCGGTTAAGTATTAAACTCGATGATTTGAAGTAATCGATCGATATAATTGATTGATAATCGATGCATTTCAGAGCACTAGTGTTTAATTAACGGTATTTGAAACGAAGGAAAAGAAATGAAGTACGTTGGATCCTCTGATACACGAGTAATCAATCCTCAAATGATTTCACAATATACTTTTAAAGAGGAATTCACTAGAAATATTAATCATCCTAAGGTTTCGGTGAATATTTCCCAATCTGATTTTTCAATTCCGAATGATACGACGCTAAAAATCACAGAATATCACCAAAATAAATTCAGCCACTACTCTTAGCTGTATTAAAATTATTTTTTGAGAGATAAAATAAATATTTCCCTAAAAAATGAGGTTTCGTCGCCTAAAGGCTTTTACGAATATCAACTATCGTATAAGCGAGTTTACTTTTTTGTTATATTGGGAAATTTTATCGGAAAAGATTCTGATTTCATATACGCCAGATAAAACGTTTTCTACGCGTACGATGTAGCGATGCGAGCAACTGATCGGTGATAACACTGCGAAATATTGTTAGTAATTTAATCAGTCTATCAGCCACGGGGGATAAAATTATGACGATAGCTTCGCCGTGAGTGTTATTCAAATATCCAATCGAGAGTTCCATTTCGGGTTGGATTCTCTGTCGTGAACTGAGATAGTTACAGTTTTGGCCGCCAGATGTAGGGATGAGCGCGAAGGCAACCTCTTGCTTGGCGATACAGCCATCTACCTGAAAGCAGTCGATCCAACGCTCAGAAATGTGAATAGAAAATAAACCGCATCGATAATTAAAGTTTAAAAATCTCAATATTGATGGATACACTTAACTGAGAATTCGTACTACTGAATAATTACGTGCGTTCTACTATGAAGTAAGATCGGCATCTAATTACACTGTTTTCGTGGTCATTATTCAAGGCAATGGCTCATAATTTCGAGGAAAGCCATTTCCACGCAATTTTGTTTCCTGTGTGAATCTTATAAGAATGGAGTCTCAATTATCTTAATGCTTTCTTGCACGTGTTTGCAAGAGTTATTACGCAGAAGTACAGATGAGCTCTCCCATTACGTTGATGAATTAATGTTTTTAATATTTTAGCTGTTGGAGAGGCCTCAATTCCAAGATATCATCAAAATCAAGACGATCGGCTCCACTTACATGGCTGCAAGCGGTCTGAACCCCTCTCACAGCGTTAAGGTGAGTCCCAAAGAAAATTGATTAATATGGAAAGTGGTCGCTCATAAACAAGGATAAGTTGGGTAACTAATGGTGATTAGATTAACACGGTGGATTCAAAGGAGCTACCATTTCCCTAAAGTTAAGGTAGTTTGCTAGTTGTTTAAACACCGTAAAGGAACAAATTTTCATTCGTTTGGAATACAAATGAATGTAAATATGACAAATGTGTGCGACGAGATTGTTAAGTGCTAATAATATTGGTCTCGTCTGTCGGATACTCGCAAATACAGTGGTACCTTGGTTAACGACGCTAATCCGTTCCAGGATAATCGTCGTTAACCAAAACCGTCGTTATCCAAGGCGCGATTTTCCACAGGTATAATAATGGTAATGGATTACCATATTTCCCGGCTTTGAGGACGCACCCCAGTTATTGGAAGCTAAACTTATAATATTTACCGATTTAACTCCGGTGAGACAACATGTGCCTATGTGAATTAGCTACAATTTAGCATTGAACTATTTTTAATATTCTCCGCTAGCTGCTATTCAGTATGTTTTTATGATGTAACATCGTAACGTACACCAAATATTAGTTTATAATATAGTGATTATAAATATACATGCTGAAACACGTGAAACTCCGGAAAGACCAATCGACGAGGCGTCGTAAGCCAAATCCTACGTCGTTACCCAAGATATATTTTGGTTACAGCAACTCGTCGTTAACCAAGTCCGTCGTTAACTAAGGCCGTCGTTAACCAAGGTACCACTGTATACACTTTTCCCCGGCCGCATATTCGCTGTTAGCAGAGCGGATTATTTCCCCAGTCTCTGCTTGGACCCCTGTTGTAGAAAAGGTCTCCAATAATGTTAATATTTTTATTTGTAATGAAGTAAATGCTTAAAAATGGGATGATCTAAAATAAGATCAAATGTGTTACAGCCGGAGGACCCCCACCTCGTCAGATGGGCGCACCTTGCGCTGCTCGTGGACTTCGCGTTTGAACTGAAGAGCGCTCTCACGGGGATCAACGAGCAAAGTTTCAACCACTTCGTTCTTAAAATGGGTAAGATACAATCAAAACGTCGTTTATGAAAATTATATACAGACATCTAGTCTTTTTATCACATATAGAGAAGGCCTTTGATCTCTAAACATCTTGTTTCGATGTAAAGAAGCAGATTAACGGGATTCCACGTCCTTTAGTTTAGATTTTACTTTATCATCGATAAGTTTTTTGCGAAATTCTGACGGTTAATACATTTTATCAATTAGAATAAACTTTGGAATAATGTAGCGTAAGTAGTCTTATCAACTGATGATCTACGTTTGCATTTACGTAATACTATGTATAGTTCATAAAGCCTTCCGTCGTGCAGCCAAGGGGACTGTTAAGTCGTCACCTACGCTCATCTTTCTCGGAATAAGGAATATTTGAACGTCAAACTCCGACTTTTCAAATGTTTTGCTCTCCTTCATTAATGAAGCAGAGTGGACGCTTATACTAAGTTCTCCGATATTATCTTCTGAATAATTTACAACATTTAATTTGAGTTTTTACTATTTCGCGACAATATCCTACGTTTTACAAGTAATAGCCATCCATAGCGAAACACACGTCTTTTCTATTTCACGAAGACTTATCTGCAAGGCACCTTACGTTGCATGTACACCATGGATGAGGAATAACCAGCGTAACTCCAATTTTGTAACGGATATGGCTATCCCACTTCAAGTTATTTGTTAGGGTTAACAATATATATTTATCTGCAAATTGTCTCAAATAAATTTCCCTAATCTCAGGAAATACTCATCATGCTTTAATCGTTAACTGAGTTTTAAAAAATCAAAGAGAAATATAGTTTATAATTGTTTCCAAGCATTATTTTCTCTCACTTTCACCGTCTAACACAATCGATATCTTTCTTCCTTCGCTTCGGAGATCGTCGTTGCTACGATACATCCAAACATTTCATCCTGCTTTTGAATTATTGATAGCAAAAAATGCACACGCAAGTCGATTGCGAAAATCGAAGGCGTCAGGTTGACAAAGCAATTTTGGCTGATACCTTTCACAGGGGCAAGGAAGCCATAGTGTTACTCGGGATAAAAGGGTATGAATATTCATCTCAAGCATTGCTTACTCCACTCTTTTCAGCAAAGAATACAGATTTTACCTCTCAGAACTTAAGAATCGATTTAATTGAAGTTAATAACGACACATTTTTACGATGTTCAAATTCAATACTTTTTATGCAATAACTACATTTAGCATCCGATGTTAGACCTTTATAAATCGAGCTTGATTTAATTAAATCAATCTTTTGCGGATTCATATTGCTCGATTAATGTGTTACTATAGGGTAAGAAATCCGAAGAGAAAATTAAAATGCATAATTTACAGTTATTTAGAAGAGGTTATATTTTATTATTCTTTATTAACAAACTTAAATAACTAGATGTTTACATCGATCTCACACTCAGATGTTTCTGGAATATTTATTCCTATTCATGTCGAAAATTCATTAAAATAGCATTATTAAATGCTAAAGTCTACGATCGGCAACGATCAGTAAAATGTTAAATTTAAAGAAATAGATTGCAAACAACAAGATTAAACACTCATTGTGTAGTTGTTGCTTGTAGTTAATTATGAATCCAAGGAAGCATAAGCTTTAAAACCTACTATTGGATTCATTGTTCACGTTTCTACATGTATTAGATGTAGCTGCCTTTTAATAAATATAACTCTCCCTAAATCCATGAACTTATCTACGAAGGCATGCATTCTACGAGGGTATTCATGCATCTGAGCTCTTCAAATTAAAGTCAACAGCGGACAATAATAATCTAAGCAAAGAGCGCTCTCATTTTATGAGTTTTTATTAATAATCTCGATAAGTTTTTCCTTTGAAAATTCTTGATACAAGTCTTCTTTGAAGGGATCAACCACGGACCTATAACAGCTGGAGTTATAGGAGCCAGGAAGCCCCACTACGACATTTGGGGGAATTCGGTGAACGTGGCGTCCAGAATGGAGAGCACTGGGAAAGCAGGTTGTATTCAGGTGAGAGCCATTTCTCTCTTAGGGATTGATGTTTGCTGGCAGCTCTTTTATTGACCAGCTGCATCTAATGACTCTTATAAATCTCCCACTTTTTTCCTCTGAGCCTTATTCCTATATGATGAATGATGGTTTGGGTGATGATGAGGATGAAGTTGGTTTTGGCGATGATTTTTAACTTTTACGCCCTTCCTGCCGCCAACCCTGAACGGGAATCTTACAAAGCTTCCACCTGCTAATTTAATTCAAGTAGTTCCTAATGAACATGTTGAGGTAATTCGTATCGAAATTTTGGTATTTCATTTTGAACTACTTAATTGAAAATTCTACATATTCTAAACATAAATACAAACCTAAAAATCATAACTTTACGAATCTATATTCGCTGAAAACCGCTGAAAATGTTTTGTTATGAACAAAAATAAAACTAAATTCCTCTCCAGTTTTGCCTTCCCACACCGTAGATAGTCAAAGTGTAGCTTGGTGTACTAGTAGAATTGCGAAATAATGCTGCTAAATATTAAGGATTTCACCAATTCTTGGAGGAATCGAAGAATCGAAGTCTTTAAAGTCGATTCTGAATAAATACTAATTTTTAAAAATGGGCAAATTTATAATTTCTGTGATTATAAATGTCCCGGGTGTCACTATATGATTACGCATGTTGGTGCACTTAATCTCAATGACCAGATAACTTGGCGAAAGTATGTTTTTCTCTTTTTGATGCTTGGAAAAGAGGTGTAACGGTCGCCGGGAACGGTGACTTCGGCGGCGGCGGCGATTGACAGGACTGAGGAGCGCGACGGCGCGCCATCGCACAATGGGCTGAAATAGAAAAAAGCCCTACGTTGAGCCAAAAATGTTTTTTTTTTGTACTTGAAACTCGATCGAATGCAAAAATATCGAATTTTATGCTTCCGCTTGTCGTTTTTAATATTTTCAGGCGTCAAAAAGATACAGGGCGTCAAACTTGAGAAATTTTCACAGTAAATGAGAACTTCGTATTATTCGCTTGAACATTCAAATTGGTTGAATTATTGCGACTTTCGAGAAAAACCGTTGGAAAAAACAACGATATAGTAATTTAGTAGAATTATTTATCTTGCGATTCGTTGAATTGTTTGTACTCTGAGTATTTGATATGAGTATAGTATGAATACTAAAATGAGTGAGGAAAGATCTGCTGTTTTCATGGCGAGTTGTGGCTAAAAAATCTTCACGTGTTGTCAACCGGGTGAGTTCGCTGGTATAAACCGACGTTTCGGCATCGGCCTCTGATTTAATTTTCGAGGAGTGTTCCTCACTCATTCGGTTGACAACCCGTGCAGATTTTTTAGTCAGTAAAATGAGCAATTGATCATTTAAAGCAACAAAATGGCGGAACCCTATTTCCTCCAAATTTCGAGATAAAGTAAGGAAAACAACTAGGTAAACTGTGATGGAGCATCAAGTATCATATACCACTCCTATCTACAAGGCTTCATGATATGGAATCTGAAAAAAACTGTTTCATTTTACCTGCTACCCTGAGATTGTGGTGGATTTTCTCGTAAGCGCTGCTCCATGTCATCGGTGTCAAAGAATCCTCAAATCCAGTTTTGCTGTCTTTTTGGTGAAGCGAAGTCTAAGTCCTCTTGCTAACCATATTAAACAATAATGTGAAGGTAAAGGGAGAAAGAAAGAAAGATACTAGAAAGATAGTCAGAAAATATTACATTACACGGAAATGTGCCCCTATTTTAATTTGAGGCGTGAAAACAATTATTGCGATGTTTTCATCGATATGATAAATTGTAGGTATTGAGATATGCTTGGCAGAATTGACGTTAAGATATATTCACATGTATGTAGACATTTTAGCCGACCCTTATGGTACGGGCTTGGATTTATGTCTGTAACACTCAAGTGCCATGCTAACTTGCTCGCATCAAATCATTGGCTAGCATTATTTGACACTTTTCACATTAAGTACCTGCACCGAAGGGCTCAGGACTTCAAGGGATGAAAAATGATCTGTTATCATTAAAAAGATGATTTTATGGAATCCAGTATGGTTCAAACAAATCCCATTCACAGATGGACAAAGTTTTCAGAATATCAAAGAAATTATTTTTTCTGTTATCAGTGAAGATTCAAATGTAGGACTTGACACAGTGATTACTAAGCCCACTGTTTTCACCAGTTCAGGAATTTCGTCACAATATGGAAAACTTGTAACCTCTGCAAATGAAAACCCCCCATGAACATAAGGTGAAGATAAACTGAAGAAGTACATTAAAAGAGAAGTGGGCATAGATGAAACTGGAAAATACTGGCTCAACAGCCAATTCCTAAGACTGTAACAATTTGCTCTAAAGTATCTTTGTATACTATGGATGCAAAAAGAAATTGGTTGGATCCAGAAAGGGTCAACATGATTTTTTTCTTACATAAAACTTAAATAAACAATTAAAAACAATAACTATTAGAAATGTGGCAGTGGATTTCATTGTGAAATGAGTCCTTTGTATGAGCATTGCTCTTCCATCATTTTCTTGCTAGGTTTTATTAAAAAGTTCAACTTGAATTAAAATTATTCGTTTAGAATTTCTAAAAAGTCAGTTTACTTGGAAATTCATGGTCATGTACGTAACTACATACTACTGTCACTATTATGAATTCTTTGCACGATATTTTGTGTTATTTTCCCAAAAAAGATGAAAAAGTTGGTACAATTTACATTACTCTTGATTATTTATTGTAGTTTAATGAAAATAAAAATTTCTCCAAAATTCGTACTTATAGAATCGAGAATCGGGAATTGATAACTCAGGAATTAACACAGAAAAAAAATGGAATCGACCCATCCTTACTAAATATGTATGACCATATAAACCCAACCAATCTCAGATTATACTTCTCCTTGGAATAATGTTTTGAATTCCAAATTGGCTGATTATTTTTGAAGTTATCATAGAATTACGGTAAGACGTAATACGATTTTCAAATAAGAGAAGAATTAAGTTAAAGTTTTGCTCAATACCTTGAAAGTTTCCTTCACGACCTGGGTCTGTGGTTCTACGGCAGATAAAACTCTGGTCGTGAAAATAAATACTAATAGGTATTTTACTGCATTCCTTTCGTCATAGAATGCGGCAATAAGTATGAGGACAAAAAGGGGATACTACGAAATCGGCGTTTACAGCGAAAAATATTAGGAGGAATTCCGCCCCTACTCATATGATATGATATGTTTCCCTCTGCAGTGGAATACAAGAGAACAGACTTTGTTTTATTGATAATACCATTTAAATACTGAAAGAACTCACCGAAGCTAATGATGGAGGAACTTTCAATCATTACGTATTATTGTTTTAATTAATATCTTTCCTTTACTCTTAGGATGGATAGGTTTTAAAAATTTATACAATTTTAATCAACCCAAGAAACCCAGCGCAACTCATGAGATCACTCATTACGAAAGAAGTGTAAATCTCTTACGTGTGATACATAAAAAGGTTTTTTTTGTTAGTCAATTGAAAAATGTAAATGGTGTTCTAAGTTTGTAAAACGTTTACGGATATCATTATATATGAACAGTAATATTTATGCTTATGAATGTTTGACTAAGATTTTCTCGAAGGTAGTGTGTTAAATCAATTTGCATTCTGCATTTTCCATAAGCAATTGTCTATATAAAAGTATATTACTGTCTAGTAATAGTGAATGAAATCATGGCTTTAGATCGTGCTGGTCGGTAGATGATTTATTGAAAGAGAAAAGATCTGTCATACCCTTGTTTTCTCCATGATTTTCTTTTGGCACGGACTTTACCAGAGTTGTGTCCTACTTTCACAGACACCTTGACTCTTTTGTCCTCTCCCTCAGGTCACCGAGGAGACGACGGAGATCCTGAGGCCGTTCGGCTACACATTCGAGCAGCGCGGCCTCGTGTACGTCAAAGGAAAGGGTCAGCTGATGACCTATTACCTCATAGGGAAGGAGGTAGAAACGCCGGGAGGATGTTCGCACTCCGGAAGATCGTTGGAGGTGACCGAGGAACTCAAGTAGGCCTGAACGATCAGAGAACTTCATCTCAAGATAAACTGACTGCCCTCGGAGATCGATGCGGGTATTATTCTGGGGGACGACGTAGGGACCAAACGAGGAGAGAATTCTGCAGGAAGATGAGGCGGAAAGTGTTTTCAACAGCCGACTCTATGCCATTTTCCCACGTTTATTTTTCAAAGGGCGGAAGATGTGAATAGTGTAAAATGGCTGAGCGTGGATCGCATCTGTCGCGAGTCTCTCTCCTCTAGCAGAAGATAATATTACAGGGTAAGATCAAATCGGAATCGCCACACGTGTCCGTGTTGCTCCCGAAATCTGAAGATGAAAAAAATCAATGTTTTGAGGACGGAGGAACGTTGAAGTCGATGGAATTCATCTGCGCGTGGGGAAAATGAAACTCGGAGGTTTTCCTCTCGCATACGGGAAGAAATGTCAAACTACGAGATCGCTAGATGAAGTAAGGCCTTCATCGAACGTTTCTTCCTCTTGTTGTATGTCTGCAGTTTCCATGGGCTCATGCTGGAGCCTTCCTAATTGCTTCAAAGTGTTCAGTTTCTTCTGAGAATCGAAGCTGCCGATACGAAGAAAGTCTTTCATCCAAGGGATCGACCTCTGAATAATCGATAGTACATTTCGAGAGAAATAGTTCTCCCTTCATCGATCCCTATATATCGCTTCGATAGTTATCGTAGGACATATCGATTCCTTAGTGTCTCGCTGTCTTTCCTAGACTGTGTTTCGAATGTCTCACTCCATTTGCTTTTCGGACTGCGGCAGCTCCCGAAGGTCCTCCTTACAGATCCCAAGGGCAGTAAGCATCCGACCACTCGTTTGGAGCTAAGTGTATTTAGTATATCGGTATCCGATCTATTGAGTTTAGGTTTTCAATTCACGAGATGTATGCGAATACCTTCTCCTGAAACTAAGAGTGAACATAGGCCTAATGAACTCTCTCCTCATAGCCTAGCTAGTTGTGAGCGAATGAAGATGGTGATAAATTTGAGATGTGGACGTGATGTAGAGACTGTCCGTTGGCGCCGCTGAATAAGACGCGCTCGTATTATTACCGGTAGCGGTTGATTAGCGTAGCTTCGGGATACTCCCATTGAGAGCGGCGCTCCAGGTGCCGCCAAACATGCGCGCTCCACATCTACCTAATGGAAAAGTAATTCTCGCGACTTTTAAATGGAATCAATTTTAGATCAGAGAGGAAAGCATCCCTTTCCAATATTTTAGCGAAAGTAAAAAAGATGATTGATGTACTCAGATACAAGTGACTGTAATCGATGTACCCACATCCTATAATGTATGCGTTAAATGTAACCCCATAAATGATAACTGAGCGGAATTCTGTGAGACGGACTCTTCTGTTGTCTGAGATCTTTGAGATAGATCGTTTCTGTGTATAGCTCACTTGCGTTGCTCAGCAAGTTTGGTATTTTAGCTATTTAAAAAAGCAAATGCATCGCCCACGACCACGGTGGACTTTAGGCATTCAAAATTTTATTGAATTTCTAACTAGATCTCCAGCATGATAATTGAAATTTTATTAACACGGTTTTGAGTTTTATTTAAGTGGGGATGTAATTTTTATTATTTTTATCAATAATAAATATTTTAGAAATTGTTGGCTATTTTCATTTTCTTGTATATACACATAAATATTATTTCATTCATTGTTGTAAAGGAAATTTCATCTCATAATTTCAAAGGTTCTCTTCGGGATAAATCTGCCATGAATGGACTGAAGTTGTGGAGAAATGTATTCCTGCAAATCCAATAGTATGAAGATAAACACAACGTCAGATTATTTGGGAAAAATAGAAATCATTCTTACATAGATATCTTCAAATTCCATGGCCGAGGATTGTTGATACAAGTAAATATAACTACACAGGCAAAGCTTTTGCCTGAAACAATAACTTCATTGCCTATTTTACATATTAATTAAAAGTTATTCATAATTTTTGCATAATGAAATTATGTAAACAATGTTTTTATATTTTCAATTAATTACTCATTTAAATGATAACTCTGGATCTTATATAATTTTGATAAAGAAAAGGTAATTTAATTCAGGTAACGTTTAAACCAACGGTACATACATAATTATAATCCATAATAAATTGATAATTATAAGTAAAGGATTGAGATGACTTTGCACATAAGGGCGTGCACCCAGAAAAATTCCCAAGGAATTTCCCGGACCTGTCAGACTTTTTTCAAGTCCGTTTTTCCTTGGAAATTGATAATTATAATGATAATTATCAAATTATCGTTGGTTGAAGGTATATTATTATAATATGTATACCCATATTGGTGTCAGGCATATGATTCTCTATCAATTCATTTTGAGCATATATTTTGTTCAATTTGTGGAAATACCACATTAAAAAAAATCTTTTTAATAACTAAGCATTAATTTCATTCACTTTACTTTTCTTTAGATTTATCTACTTTTAAAATCAGGATAATTTTATAGTTAAATATTTCGCACACGTAAAATCTGAAACAATTTAGATAGTCAACGTGAAACTATTAGTAATTGAGAAACAGGATATTTCAACTTACGCAGCAGGATACCTCTACACATAGAGAAAAGGTACAGTATAGTTCTTTACAATAACATTGAACATTTTCTATCTGTATCTTGTATAAATGTTTGTTTGGTATAAAATATAACATACGGCGTGAGAAATTTCAAAAAGATATATTTCTTTGCATTAATTCCGGCTAAGATATCAAGTGAAATGCAATTTTCAACTTAGCCATGAAAATCTCGGTAATTTTTAATTTGTTTCTTTATTCCTTTGATTATGGAAAGTTCAAAATGGACGAAGATTTTCATGGTGTCGCTTTTCGTACGAATTTTATCAAATAGTGTTTCAACCCCGAAAGTTAAGAATATGTTCCTTTGTATGTGCAGTCTTAAAAACATCTTTCTAATTCCCTCAAATGCTGATTTAGGTGTCAATCGATACAGTAGATGAAAAGATATTTCCTATGTTATTATTTTTAGTGTCATTGTTATGATATAAAATGTGCCTTTGATTTGGCTCAACATTGCAATCCAATACGGATTTGCCCAATACCAAAATTAACGATTCGATTTCATTTTGAGAGTTGCAGAACCATAATATACCAAGAATCCGCCCATCCATTCTTTGAAACTTTATCGATGAACGTCTAAGGGGAATTAAATTAAGGGATTTCAGTAAATATACTCCACAATTTGAAACGGCTGAAAATTTTATTCGGTGAATTGAAATAATAAAATATTGGCGACAACGATAAGGTACATATCATTGTATCAAATCCATAGAGTTCAATATCTTCATGAATATCAATGATTGTGCATTAAAACCGTCAAAGTCCAGAAAACTGCAGTTTTTACATGCTCACCGTTAAAATATTTCTTAGTTGACAATACAACAACCTTAAGATAACTTCAAAATAATACCAGAAAAGACATCAAGCAAAAAATTTACCTTTTGCTTGGGATTTAGGCAAACGCAACGACATTTTCTTCCTTCTGAAAAAAAACTTTACATGTGAACATCTTTTGACCCAATAGGAAACACGTAGTGAAAGATCCATCTCAAGTCGAGATGAATCTCGTGTGTACGGGAGGCAAGTCAGAGATGAGGGATTAAGCGTCAGTAGAGTAATCGGTGTAAAATAGATCTTAAGTTATAATTCGGTCACCATCGAGATTCAGTCATTCGTAAAATCAACTAGAACAATTAGCATCTACCAAATGTATTTTAATTAAATAAGGTAGGTATGAAAAAGGGAAGTATTTAAGGATACAGAAGGGAATTTCTGGAAAGAATTTGATTAAAATTATATTAAATAACATATCTGCTCACAGTAAAATCGCATCAAGTGCGATAGCCTGAACATATTGATAAATCGTCTTCAAGTACCATAAAAAAATAAGATCCGTTTATTTCGTCATCGATGCCAGAAAGACATCCCAAACAAATAGAAAAGCTTTTGATTGAATTACATTTTTATTTTGGTCTAAAATACCAATAACCGCGGTTTAACTCGGGTTAAATAATCAATTATCAAAAAATAATATCCAAGAATGAATCAAAGTATATTTACTCTTTTTATAAATTATTTTAACTTAAATCGATTATTTTCCCGTAAATTCTTAATAAATTTATATTGGATTTAAATATAATGCGCTGCAGTATTTCACTGGAGAGCAGAACTGGACTGATTGCCTTAGTTTGGCTGCAAAGGAAGAAGGCGCTGGCGGGATATAAAGGGAAGAAGTACCATAAGAACATGATAATATAGAATTCACGCGTATCAAAATTAACCCTCCAGGTGCTCTTGAACACAAGGGAGAGAAGTCTCCCGACTTTTATAAGGTGTGTGTATATATATATTTTTAAACATGTTTATTTTTCGTTTTTTATTTATTTCGCATAATTTATCTGATGTATTTGTATTATTTTTTATTCCATTAAATCCACTCTTAGAACATCACAGAAGGAGAGGTCACACGCACGCCGTGAATGACACTTTTCAGATAAGAATGAGAAAGACGAGAAGTGGAGACGATTCGAATGGCATCGTTCAAAGGCATCAGATTCTCAAGAAACCATCATTTCGATAAGTCTCAGGTTTTGATCATTTTTATATTCTTTTCTTATTCGTAACGGTTAACTCTTGCATTGTAATCAGACGATTAACGTATTTCTCGCGAAAAATATTTCGAACTCATCTCCGTGGGGGTGATTAATATTTATTGATATCACTATATGAGATGGGTGGCGTACAGAAGATTTTGAGGAATATTTGGAATGAAAATATACTTTTTAATATGAATGTAACTCAAATAAATAGTAGATTAGTACATTTATAGAAATAGCGGAGTTAATCGGAATCGTTCGCCTCAAGATTTTGAACGAGGAATGATAAGTTATGGGGAAACTTCAATTGGATCACTATATCAGGCAAACGTACTTTGTAGATTAGGTGATCATAAATGATTTCAAAACTCAAGATTTTACTCCTGAATGTTTATTTCATCTACAAAAGAAGAATTAGGGAATTTTCATGGAAAAAGGTACTTAAGATTGCTGTGCATTCCTCGTTGGAGTAGCTAAGAAAGAAATACTTTTTCTTTGTTTCCGTAAGCGACGTAATCTCAAATAGTAAGGCCACAGCAGTAATCGGCTGTAATCAATTAACATGTTTCAACAATCACTACATTAATTTATTATAATATTTTTTGTACCTTAGTTTTTAGAAGAAATTGTCCGTCTTTATAAATTTAAGGCTACGAAGTCATCGGTGTAGAAAGGAAATATCGGCTGGAAAATATTCTCTAGATAATTGAACGAAACGATATTTTCTTTTCTACTTTACAAATTTGTTCATTAATGAGTATATCAGAAAAAATGGTGTTAATTGGATTACTTAGCCTTGTCAGCAATATCTAAATATCGCAGTATGTAACAGAATATATAACTTTTGAACTCGATAAATTAATCCCTAATAACATGCAATAATTGATACCGGAGGCACTCTTTCGGAAAAGAGAGAATAAATGATATGGGATTAGGAAAGATACATAATTGTCACTTAATTCCTTAATACGATCGAAAATGTCCCGAACTCTGCAAAAATGTATTTCCATTTGATTGTTAATCCTGAGCGCCCCACTGCATTAAATTCTAAATTTATGTTTCTAAGTTGAATAGGATACCAAGTTCAGTTAGGACTAAATTGATAGCTTAAAATATTGCTCACATTTCGGATATTCATCAAATTCATAATTTCATCCTTTTCTTATGCGTCACTTGATTTCGCCCATTACATTCTAGAAGTGAGACAACTGACAGCGTTAAATTTTAAGTAATATATTCTCAATAACAAGAAAACATAATGGCAGAAGTGGAGAGCTGCAATTTTCCTAAGTAATAAAATGTTATGTCTGATAAACATTATATTTATGTGGAAGAATAAGAAGAAACTCTGGGGAAGGATATCCGTCCGTTCAAACAGGAAGTAGATGACCATCAAAATCCTGAACGCTTTTCTCTTCTAAAACTGAAGGCACTCGTATATTTAGAGAAATGTATTCCATTTAATTCCTGTTTTTCGTCGTTCCCAACAAGAAAGAGCTCTCCAGAATGTTATTCCTCACCGAATATTCTGGATCGTAGAGTGTTAACCGGATGGCAGGTCCGCCTCTTGCATGTTTGAACGCGACGTGCTTGGTGAAGGACAGATGGGAATAAAAGTTCCATTCATACGGTAGACGAATGCGATTAACATGAATTCAGAGCAAGAATAGAATACAGTCCCTTTTATCATTTTCATTTGACAGAGTTTGGCGGACAGATTCAGTGGTATCTACAATCACTCACAGTTTTCATCACAAAATACAACGGGTGAAAGATTCCTACAATCCTACGAAATGGAAAACGTCGTCTGAATCGAAAATTTTAAAAATTTGCTAAATTATTTAGGAAGAGAGAGGGTATTTTTAGAATGACGCGAAATGGATCACATCTTAAAAATCTTTGATTGCTATGTTTACTATTTCACAATGATACCCTCGCTATCAGAGATTACACGAAAGAGCAAGGCATAGTGTCATTCTCCTAACAATCTCATATAGCCATCGTGGGTGATATGATATGAAAAATTCACAGGTAGTTTGGTATATCCTCAAAGAACTTTTGAGCCATCAAAAGACGATTTAGTTTTCAACAGTTTAGGCTTTTAGCTTATCCTGCGTTATTTGTTAGACACCACACTGCGACATTATTGGTCCGCTTACAAAAAAACGAGAGGAAATCGAGACACATCTTATCGAACACTGAAGCGATAAAATTCCACAATAACAGGCATGACGGAAACATCTGAAAGTCGTTCTCTTGATGTGCGTTTGTTGGGAAAGGCAACGAAAAAAGTATCTTCCTCGGATATATAACAAGAGTTCCATTGTTTTTGCCAAATTTACGCATTTTTGATATATTATCCTACTTTTATTGTCCCTAGGGAAGGATACAAGCGAATTATTGCAAAGTATTTTGGAAAACAGAGCGGATATAGTCGTTGTCAACGCCGCGAAAAAACAGACCGTTCTATGACTAGCGTACAAACGGTTAGGTCCAGTTTTGGTAATATCATCATTGGATGACCAATGTCTGCGGTCGGAATGGTTCGTGCTCATCTGTAACACGGCAATCCAATATTGTTTATTTTCCGCCAAGTTGTCGTTCAGCGAAAGAGCCTTCGTAACCTCGATCCGAGGCACGTTCTTTGTTTTATCACAAGCTATTTTTCTCTCGTTTGCAACTCGTTGTGTTGCTTAACAACCTACTTGTTGACTATAGAATACGGGTGTCCTATTCGTAAGCTAACTCGGATGCCTAAGTGAAAACCAGGATCCATCGGAAATCATAAAATGAAGAAAACGCGTTCATCGGTCGCGACTTAGTGATTTCCACTGCCCGTAAATGGCGAGACATTGAGGCAAAGCCGCAGGAATACACATATGGAATGCGTCGAACACACACACAGACACCTAAATTTAAAAAAATATATGTAAAGGAATTCAAACGGTCGAGAAAATTTCGAAAAACATGCACACACTTGAAACCGAATACACGAATATTTCAAGACGATTATCCACAACCGAGCAGGATCTTTTGGATTGAAAAATAAAGCCTCGCTCCCGCCTCATGCACATATATATATATATATGTATATAAAAACACTCAGGAACGTCGAAACACACCTTTTGAAAAAATCGGGAAAGGAGGACTCTCCTAAACTCCAGCCCAAAACGCTACCGTCGTCGGCTTAAATTCAAAGCGCGCATCTCTCCAAAATATTTCGAGAGGTAGGCCGATCCGTTATTTCCTTTTTGTGCGCTGACGTCTTTTTATCTTCGACATTAGAATTTTATATTTCACCACCATTGTGTCTCGGACGAGACAGTCGGCATTTCGCTCGACATTCAGAGAGAGAAAGTCCACGTAAAAACAGGAGTGAGTCAAAAAGACGAGGAAAAACCGACCCTTGAGGCTTCCTCTGGGCGATAGAAGTGACTCGAAAGAGGCACGCAACGAGAGGTTTGATCAAAACACGAAGAAATGGCCCAAAACGGCAACGAACATTTCTCCCGCGAGGGAATACCAACGGATTTCCAGGAACAGATGAAGAACGCCCCGCGGGAACACGTAAACAATCGAGATGCGTTTGATGTCCTCCTCCCGGCCGCCGCTCGTCACTTGTCGAAAGCCTCGGTCCCCGCCGCGAGTTCATTTGAGGTGCTGTGCGGGGACACCAGCAACCCTCACGTCCTCACGTACTTGTAAACCACCCCGAAAACTAGGACACTTATGAGCACCAACACCACCGTGGTGACCACTTTGGCGAAGGCATTGAGACCCGACCCCGCCGTCGACGAAGAGGACACCGAGGAGAAGGAAGTTCCCCTCCTGTTCCTCCTCGGAGGTTCACCGGTCCTCAGCCCCCTGACCGCAGCCAGGCCCGGAAACGCCAGCGACTGCGTAAAAGTGAGCTTCTGGAAGGAACCGGAGAAGCTCCGGAGTCCCCCGACGCTACCCCTCGAAGAATACTCAAGGTCCAAGGCATCCATCAAGAGAGAGACCCTCCTGTGGGATGCCCGAGATGAACAAGAGGATGGGGGCGGGGAGCAGGGCCAGGGGGCGGCGTCGCTGCGTGCCGATGAGGCCGAGGAGGCTCTCCTGGCGTACGAGGAGGCTGAGGATCGGCGCCTGGCCGTGGGGATCGCAGACTGTACCGATACCGGAAGGAGGAGCGGGCTGACGGGCGGTTGGTCGGAGCACCTCGCGCTCCTTTCTTGCGCCAACTGTTTGGACCAGGCGGAGAATCTGGCTCTGGCGCACGCGGTGGCAGCTTCCACTGTGAGGAGGTCCTCTTCTTCTTCCTCCTCTTCCTCCCCCGCATTCCCCCCTTCGTCGTCTCCGTCCCTGTCCTCCTCCTCGACTTCCTCGTCGTCTTCATCTTCTTCGTCGCCGCCCACTCCGCTGCTCGCGGCGTTGAGCGACCGCTCGGAACTCGACCTCCTGAGGAATCGGGCGGAGTTCGGGTGCAGAAGGCGACCTCCCGTGAAGGTGTGCGTGGACTCCCGCCGACTGCCGCTCGCGCCACTTCCGTTACTGCTGCACTCTCCGATGGGGCTGGCCTGGAAGATGAGAACAGAGTTTGAGAGTTGCAAAGGCCATTCAACGGAGGATATTCGAGAAATGTGTTTAATTTCAGTTCTGATTTTCGTATCAACGTCATAAAACAAATGAGTTCTGGTCAGTAAATCATAGAATAGGAAAAGGATAGCTCAATTGCTCCTTATTAACTTGAATTAGTCTCAGAGATATTACTTAACTCCAAACAAAATTCCTTTGATATTTTACGCGCCGACTTCAGTTAGCACGAAATACGGAACAAGAAAGATTTAATTATTTTGTATCGGAAATGGAATATAAATCAATACTCAATTAAACACAATCAGCATCTAATGAATCAACTATTTCGTAAAAGAAATTTAATGCCCAGTTGGAATATGTCAGAGAGAAAATAACTCAAAAATTCTCTGGGAACTCAGAAAGTACATTATCACTTGTACTAGTATTGAGAAAAATCCAAAGTATTCAGATAATGGACATCCTTGTAACACAAAAAATTGTATCTTTGTCAGTAAAGATCAAGAAAAGCATTTTAGATTAGATATTTCCTTTGTTTAGAAACCTATATTTAAGATCTCTGTTAAAATTTAATAAAGAAAGCAAGTTTATAGGATTCCGAACAATGCTCCCTCATTGATCTTTTCTATCTAGGCTTTATTTTTGTAAAGGTCCCCAAAATCATGGTTCATTATAATGAAACAGTATTCTTTGAAGTTTTATATTGTCTCGGAAAATTCTTTGACAGGAAAACAATGAAGTTTATGTGGGATAGTTACTCATACTCATGATACATTGAAACAGAAAAATAATATTCTCATCATCGAAAATCAATATTTTTCAAACTTACGATAAATCCGGCAAATTATAGATATAGTACTTCTATGCTATAGTATTTGGAAATATCATTTTATCAAATATTTATATTTTCAAATCAAATGTTATAATTTCACATAATAAATAGTAAGATAACCATCACTTAAAGCAAATCTATTCTTATTCTTCCTCTAAAACGGGATGATGTCTTTTAAAGTCATGGTATTCTAGTGAGAAAGTAATCACAAAACGTTGTCAATTTTGTAGATATCAGCGGAGAATATTTTAAGTGACGTAGGAAAATATTTTTCAGTTGTGTGCATTACAGTTCTACAAAATGAGACGTAATTAAAGAAACCATCGCATAAATATGTCATAATAAATAATATCGTATGTACCTGAGAGAGTAGTGAGGAATGATCACTATGAAAGTTAAACTCAGAGGAAATCATGATCGCTGTAATATCAACAGAGAGTAAAGTATTAAAGAAGTTTCAAACGGAGACACAAGTGACTGTGTCATTTAATATGGAAGTGTCCCTGTTCCTTACGTAAGCTGCCTCTCATATGTCAAGCAATCATTAATGGATTTTTCCATTTTTATCACCAGATATTTTTATGAACAAGATATTCGAATCATCTTATGAAGGCTTTCATATCTTTAGATGTGCTTCCCTCCTCCGATTGAGTGATGAAGGGATTGCAAAGGAGAGCGGAAGGCTCTGCAGAGCGTGGAATGAAGTTTGGACTGCGCTCCGTCTTCTTGGCACAGCTGCAGTTACTGTCCAAAGAATCTCCACGAGCTTAGCATCACGCACTTCAGTAGTCAAATTGGAAGATGGCTGAATCTAATTACGAAGTCCTAGATATTTCTTGCTTTGCTAAGTGAAAGAACACTCGAGTGAGTAAAATGTTTACTCGTTCATCATTTCCGAAAGTCTTTCTTTTTAATGGGCTGCAGCTCTTCTAAGAAATACATTACTTACGATAACGAATAATTAAACATCACTTAAACATCACAGTGTGAAAAGTGAACAACTGCAGTTGAAATTCGAATTTAAATTGACATGTGCGATTAAATAAGGGAAAAATTGTTCTGCTGAGGGCAGAAGATAACGACTGAAGATTAGCATATAATTCTGAGCATTTTATCGAGCTGAAACATTTCAGAGAAATGCAAGAGAACAAGATCAATCTTTTTATGTTCATCACTAAGCAATTAATCACGTGGTTTCAAAAATGTTGCAGCAAGTGTAGCTTCTGCAATCAAATCAGAATTTTTAAATTAAAAAAATTAAACGGCTCTTTGATGTTCCAAACAGCGTTCGTTTCATACAGTTTGCTTACTCACGAAATTACAACGTTTAGATTTCCTTTCAATTGCGATTAAGCAAAGATATTGATATAAAATTCTTGGGTGTATTTTTGACCC
Source organism: Sympetrum striolatum (assembly GCA_947579665.1). Taxonomy (NCBI): domain Eukaryota; kingdom Metazoa; phylum Arthropoda; class Insecta; order Odonata; family Libellulidae; genus Sympetrum; species Sympetrum striolatum. The sequence goes on along the minus strand of OX388351.1, from coordinate 66,190,729 downwards.
CAATTTCTAAATATTTTATCGCCCTCGATTCAGAAAACACTTAATACTAATTGAATAACAATGCTTAGATCAAGTATTACTGTAAGCATGTGCTTACCATCTAGATATAATGTATGCATTTAAACGGGTTCGACTTTGGCGAAAGCGGACCCGGGTTCGATTCCTGGTTGTAACCCATGCGTGCGAAATCATCTAAGATGTCGAAGCACTTTTGAAGCAACATCAAAAACATGAATGCTTTTCATTTACCACGATTTGTTACTCATAATATCTAGAACCATAGAATTTACCAATCCTTTTGACGCATTTAAAACTTCGGGCGCCGTTTCTAATTTTTTCTTCTGTGGAACGCTTAAAAGCACTTCCTCTGCAAAGGAATAGAATCCTGTAATAAACATTGGCACATTTTATCAGCTCAGCCCGATCACCTTGCCATCTTTCACGCACGCGCGTGAGAGCACGCGTGTCGCTCACCTGAAACGAGTCGATACCGGAGTCTCTCCGCTCCTCCGCTCCCTCTTTAGGCGGAAATACAAAGCTCGAACCATCCTCGAGGCCCCTGTCTATGGGCCATACCTGCAAGAGGGGGAGGCTCACTCCCCCCGGCCTTCGGTCCCCACCGTCTTCTTCGTCTCCGGAGACGTCCTCCACCACCACCCGGACCTCCCCCACAATTCCCTCCTCGTCCTCCCCCTCTCCACCCTCCTCTTCGTCTCCCGCCTTCGCCCTCCTCCTCCTCTCCGCCTTGCGATGGGCCGGGCCCTCCACCACCTCCCCTCCCCCCTGTCTCCTCCCCCCTGCCTGCGGAGGTGAGGATCCCCAGAGCCTCATGCTATCTCGACTCTTCATGTACGCCTCCCCTGCAACAAGATATACGCTAATGTGACGAAAGAAAGGAATTCCGGTGCGGACTTGTGCACCCAATGCTCCCCGACCTTTTGCCTTCACGCTTCTATATTATGATTAATGGAGGCACCTTGGGGAAATTCCGCAGCGTAAATAAACCACTATTACTAAATTTCCGTCAAAGTTTTATTGAAAAGGTGGTCTGAAATGATAGTCATCATTGGAAAGGGGATTAGGATTAGCCTTGCGCCAAGTTTACTGGGAAAAATGTGTGATACGTTACTAGGACTAAAACGAGACGTTCAGCTTCAGGGATGGATTAACTTTTTTATTCAAGGTAAATAGAGCAATGTCCCTCTTTCCTTTTAGAGGGGCAAAAATGGAAAGTGTATTGGTTCGCATCCAAGTCTTGCGTAACTTTTTTCATTTCCGTTTATTTTCCTCGTTCGCCATAATTTACGGAATTTTCATGAGTAGAATCTACAGATTACAGTGACTATGAATGATTAGAACCAGCTGTGTTCTGGTGAGATATTTGATATTATTTTTTACAAAGGACTTATTTTACTCTACACCATCTCTGAATGATTAGAACCAACTATGCTCTATGTCAAAGTCAAGCATAGCGGTAGAGAAAAGGGGCTTTTAAAATTAAGTGAATCAGAGGTTGTACTTTTTCTAAATTTTATTTAGTAACAAATCGATTTCGGGAAATTATCGCTTTTGTTAGAGTAAAACATCGAGCACTGAAATTGAGACCTAACACGTTTCAACGATAGTAGATACAAAAAAAAGGAAAACAAATGAAGTAAAGGGAATTGGGTGCAATCGGGTAAAGAAGAAAGAAGTTCATTAAGTTGAAATGAAATTAAATGCACCTTAATATTGGCAATCAGTCACCGAAACCAGTCGATTACAGAGAAAATAAGATTTTAGATAATACATGGTATATAACTGCACGCTTTACAAGATAAAATATACCAGTAACCTTTACGCGTTTGCAACCTTTTTTTAATTTAAAATAACGAAGAAAGATTACAGTTCCATATGCAAAGGTTAAGCGAACACTTTATGTAAGATTAGAAGTAGTAACCTAAGATACCTTCGGACAGTAGAAATACCAAAACCCCATATCTGTGATACAGAACATGGGTTGTGAAGCACCGTCGGAAAGCTCAAATAACGACAATACATGAACGAGATGAGTAGACACTATTTTCGATTCCCCTTTTGTGACCAATTCAATTATGAAAGAATTAAATTACCTTGTTTGAACAATTCTAATCAAATTAATTGCTAATAAGAATGAGTTTACGAAATTTCCAATCAAAGAATATTTTTTCCAGTTTTGTCAAAACTGTGGGGTTAAGTTTAAAAATCCTCGGAAGAAGGAAAAAGAATTGTTTTTCTTCTGTATAGAACAATTACTTAACTTATACGTCTTTGAAAAATAAGGTAATTTCTGCTTCATTCGATGGAAGATAGAAAAGCAAAGGGACAAATAATTTACAGAGGTAAGATGGCTTATACGATAAACTCGTAATCCATACGGAGAAGAGAAATTAACGAAGGTTCGGCCACTCGAGGATAACAAAAAAGAAAAACGGAAGACTTCTTCTGCACCGGCGAAATAATTAATTTCCTACGTCTTTACGAAAATGTATCCTTTTCATGGAGGGGTTATTAGAAAGCCATTTTACGGGCGAATAATGATATAAGTCATTACTCAGGAAACCGTCTGGTTTTCAAATGGAACTAGAAGAGAAGCTACGAGATATTCTTGGAGATAATGAAATCCACGTATCACAACAAAAAAGAGAGGATGAAATATTTCTTCCTAGCATTTTAATTATGTACCTGTAAACATTTTCTAAATAGATTTCATCTACATCGAACCAAAAAGGCAACTTATTTGATTTTCGTATTGTTAACACGAAGAACATTATTCTGCTACTTCCAATTTATCCATGTCGAATACGAATACCTTAAAAATAACCTGAATATTTAACTGAAAAGTGAAAAAAATTAGACAAGGATCGTAATTTAGAATTTTATAAAAATAATTATTCAAGCAATTCCGGGTGGAAAAGTGAGCTAAATTGTGCCATTATGATAAATAAAGAGCACTTATAGATTTATCCCTTGTGCTGAAATAGCTTCTAGCAATTCACTCTATTAGATACCTATCGCCTTTAAATGTAAGATACTTTTGATTGGTTTTGTTTAATACCTATGAAAGTGAAATTGATTAGAATCAGAAATTTATTTATTGTTAGATAATTTAGAACTATTGCTAATTAATATGGGAAGAGCATGGAGATAAATTAGTTGGAAGAAGTAGAGAAGTTTTTAGTCAGATTGTGATATGAAATTATACGCTTATTCTTTAAAATCTTATCAGATTAAGAATATTTAGGATATGCTGACGATGATTTCCCTATATTTCACAATTAAACGCTCAAATGGCTTAAACATAAATGCTTCTACTCATTATTTTCCTTTCATAGTTGTACATCCATACGATGCCTCAAACATACCCTTTTATGACCACTCATGCAATTTTTACTCCGTATTACTCTCTGGAAGACCATCTAAACACATATCATCCGAAAGCAAACAGTATTTCACGCTCCTTTTATAAAAGCTGTTTCCTGTGGACATTCTTTCGTCACGCAAGTGCCATGGACTATTGTGGTTTTGGTGTGATCAATCTCCACTCACTCCCCCGGTGTTCATGCGCCAATGTTGTCGCCTCTGCAGTACTCGCGGTGGTCACATGCCGTCCAACTTTCACGCACTCTTTTCTTCCTTCTGCTATCATCGATCAAAACTCTAAGGGAACAGCTTCCGGGAATTATGAGCCTGCGTCGAATTGCTTTTGCCAATATGAATTATTCGCGCACTAATAATTTTCCCTTCAGGTGCGGGAGAGAAAAAAATGAACGTCGGGGAAAAGAGCATCGATCGATCGAAGAATGCGAGGTACCGGACGGAATTCGTCTGTTTGGATATTCCATCGCGGAGACGAGTTCACATTAACCTATGCTGCGATGTATTGCGGAGCAGCAATCATGAGGACCACAGTGAATAATACGTATGCGGACAATGCGTGATAAAAGCTGACAGCGATTCTTTATTTATCATAAATATTGGCTCCTATTTCTTGCTACCAAGTATAGATGACTGGGATCCTTACATCCTTTGTTTCAGGTTTGAGGTTAATATATATTTTTTTCGAGAATTACATTTAAATGGGAGAAATTAATACTGACTCAACTCATATTACATATTATTCTATCTAAATGAATGAAACTTTTTGTAGTTAAGAAAATAGGAATAGGATGGTACAAGACCTATTTCAAGGTAAATTTACTACGGAACGAAAATTGTAGCTGGAAGGAGTTAAAGAAACATTAAAAATCTCTGTTGGAGCTCTCAGAATTTTACAGCTCTTCCGTAACGTAGTATTTCTAGCAATCTGAACCATATTATTTATAACGTTGTATTTACAGGTATCCCTACTTTATGTAGACGTGACCAGCATTTACAGGGCCGACTATTTTCCTAGAGGACTACGTAGAACTGATAATTATAGAGTGAAAAAAACATAATACCTAACTTTAAGTTTTTATCATAATATCTAAAATATATATTTCGAAGACGTTAGCTATAAAATTGCCACCAATTACTTTTAATGCTAAAATATAGTCGGGAAAACCTATGATCTCAAGTATTTTTTTACCATCAGATTCTGTTCAATTTCGAAGGTAAAGAAAGAAATTATGCGTGGCTAGGTTCTCTTGTGTTTACGGAGGATATGGCGTTTATTGTCTTTGTTGACTTTCTCGTTGTAAGATGAGACATTTGAACGAATCTTAGATGACCTCCATTCGAAAGAGACTTTTCCTTCTTCGGGAGAACACATTAATCTTAAACGATAATCAAAGATTGTAATGCCATATCAAATGCTTCGTTTTATTAAGCTGCTGTGCAATTAAAAGGAAATAAGTTAAGATACACTGTAAATAATTCGAAGGATAAATATAGGAGGTTGATAAACACAAGCATCTAGGTACATAATTCAATACAATTCGAGGATTTAGCCTACGTTTTTAAGACGTCTCTGCTTTCTCCGGAAGTCCGAGAGAGTAGTAAAAATTACCTATGATTCCCGCATGAACTTTACCTGTTTAATTGCATCATAACATACCGATTCAACATATTTCCATGCGATTTCTAGAAATACGTAACTCATTGCGTACAACAGATACAAATATTGAGCTTTCGGGGATACAAGCGTATGTAAATTGTAGTCGGGAGGATTTGGTGTCGAGAAGTCTCCTATTCACATGCTCAGGCAATTTTGCCTTTTATTCCAAAATACAGCGACTTAAAGAGAGGCTTTTATGTAGGAGACGTTGCATCGTAGTGGTTTTTATGGCGGCGAAATGGTTGGAATGGAGGCGTCGTCTGACCCCGTTTCCCCGTCGGGTGCAGTGGGCGGAGTACTCCTTTATGTTGAACTAAAGAACTGCACACTCACAAGGACAAAAAAAACAAGGAAATCTATTGAGATTTCTGGTGTAATTGGAAAGAAATAGCTATTAAATCCACATCTAAATCTCCTTTCTAGTCGCCTCTCGCCGTGTGGCAGTAGTAAGAATATATCTCTTTGTGCACCATAAGGATATTTCTCTAGCAGCGTACATTTCGCTGGGTAAATGCATCTTTGAAGCAGCTGGTTCCAGCAAATATCTCCCTCATTCTTCGTTCTTAGTAGGTCAATATAACCGAATAGACGAATAATATCTACTATGGCTTCCTAGTATGTCTTAACTCTCGATTAATTAATTCTAGATTTATTCAATGTGTTAGACCTAACTTTAAATCTATTTTGTTCTAAATATTCCCATGCGGCTTCAAGAAGTGAGATGGTGATGTTGATTGATTTTAAATTCAATTTAAAATGTAGCATTCCTTAGGAAAACGTTTGCATTCACGTCGAATCTTTTCTAATCCACGTAAGAGGCGCTTGTCTGCTGGGTCGCTGCATTCATGCAAGTTGGGTCTAAATAGCGTAAGCTTGCGTCGCTCAGAGACTCCTACGATGCTGCTACCGACTTTTCTCTTTACGAGGCGGTTTCTTAGGTTACAATCCACATGTGTTACGGATATCTCTTGTTAATTCATACGTAAGTGTGATTCCAAGATATTTTTCCGAGACTACCGTTATTTAGTTCCTCTCTATCATAAACAGTGGGACGCTTATCTATCATGCTTACATTTTCACGGATCTATTTCGTTAATCATTTTACCGAATATCTTGAAATGGAGATAATTTTAAAAACAACCGCATTCACTATTCTCAAATCGTCGTCTTTCCTAATATTCATGAGCCCAAACAGTCTTTTCCTCGATATTTTTACAACTTTTACAATCATAATCTCTGGAGGTCCAGCGGAGATATCGGAAACTACATTTCTTAAGGACTCTCTGGGATGTTTTCTAATCAAATTTGTGTGTATTACGTGAAACGTTAATTAAAATAGCTAGTCCCAAAATGGTACAGTTAATTCACTATTATCTTAGGGCGCCCAACAATCTGGTAACGTTTAGGAATCATTTGAAACTTTGTCACTTTTAAAATGCAGCCCAACTTTTCGTCTAAAGATGGCCTCAAATTGCAGAAACGTTTTATCATTGAGTGAGGAGTGCACGTACACAGTAGGTTAAATGGAGCGAAAAAAAATTGCAAAACTTCTAAACTTACACGCACCAGCATACCATAGCATATTATTAAAAGTCGATGCTGGACAGACCATGAGGTAATAATTATTTACCTTTTTGTCCCCGGGTCGATCCCAGATGGATTGGAAGGTAATTTTAATTTTGGTTTTTGTAGGTCGTATTTCGTTTGCAAAATTAAATTAGCAATAATAAACATGCGAGTAAAGGACGAGCGCCAGAAGAAGGAAAATTTAATAAAACTATTATTTTTACCAAGAAACATCCTGATTCCTAATTCGAAATTATCAAAATATTTAGGAAATAAAGGAAAATTTCCAAAATTTGAAATAGTTCATCAAAGTTCATCTGTTCCATCAAAACTCTGGACGCAATTTCTATCATACTTGGTACGCAAAAGGTAAATAGGGGAGAGCACATTTTATAAAATAACAAAGTCTTATTTGGCGTTCAGAATTACACTAAGTAATTAATATGGTAACTAGGCCATGCTTCTAACATACATACCAAAATGTTTACATATAGCATTTATATCTTAACTGTTAGAATTTATTTTTGTAAACTTTGCCTCGCGGCGTCTATCCCGTATGATACAGGAGACGTAAGGGTGATGCGCTGCATGTCATTAAAACAGACCAAAACTGATTTCTCTATTCCATAACTCCAGTTTTCTTTAAATTTTCGCATTGATGAATATATGAGGAAATTAAGCAATATACATATTTTTTATATATTTTAACTATATTTCTAATGAATGGTACCTACGACTTCAGTGTATTTGAAAAGTAGATTGGCAAACTAAGGCTATGTTTATGTCATTTTATTTGAACGTACAAATATAAAAACTAAGAAATTGAATTAACATGGGCTATATATATTTTATTTTTATCGTAAAATACAAGTTAAAAATAAGAAAATCAGTTAACAGAGACTTAATAAGGGCTTTTTTTATATAAAATTAAATAAAAACTAACTGAAAAATAAATTATGTCAATTCACTTAAGTTTTGCCTTGATTTAGATGAAAGCATGCATACCAAATCAAAATAGTATTATTTATAAAAACAATTTTATGGTGGTAGGCTAAATACAAAACATATATGGCGTTCTTCTCTTGTCCCATCTCCTCTTAATAGTTCTCGCAGTTACCCCGTATAATCTTTCTGATACCCGAATCCAAAAATTCGGCGTGTGGCAGGGTGTGCAAGCACAACGACTCTCTTTTCCTTAGTGATTACTGTCGTACATCGTATTTCAAGTAAATAATAACGAAATTCCACATCTCATTTCTTACATTTGTTCTCGTCGAGTAATTCAGGATTAGAATGGCCTTTATAATTCGTCGTTTCTCGGTTTATATGCTTCAGCCAGTATGTGATGAAACAGCTGCCAATACTCGCACATTACAATCGAGGGATTTTTGCGGAATTATATCTTCAAGTTGTTTATTCGATCTCGAAAGGTTTCTCTGCAGAAGATAATATGTTTTCTTAATATTATACTTTCTTTTATACTTTTAGTTGGCATATGCACGTTCTTCCTATTAAACGGCCTTCAGAAGGCGTGCAGTTTAATATTATGAGATACTAATCAATCATAAAATTGTTAACTAATTTATACAATTTATCAGTAAAGGAGTTAATTTGGGATTCACAATATAATATAAAGCCATTTGAATAAATTTATTTGAGGTAAACCTTTGATATATAACCTCACCTACGTGACAATGATATTGTTTATTATAATATTAATCTTATTTTATATCCATTTTCACAATTTAATTCGAAAGAAATTTAATAAAATGAAAATTATATTATTATTTGTTAATTTTCAAATATTTAGAAAAAACTCAGTTCTTCGAAATTGACTTAATCTCGTATTTGTGACTTTCCATAGGCTATGTATAAGGATTCCATTAGACAGACGTTGCATTGAGTAGTATTAGCAGTTGCAAAAACAGAAAGCATCATGAAGTCAAGAAAACACTCAAGGGTACGTGAAAAAGTCACGCATATGCAGGGATTTAAAGACATGAGAAATGGTGGAAATCCACACGGTGAGTACCAGTTTTTGATGTATTACGTCTCATAAGATTTCGCCTCAATATTTTCGATTAGCCATAATTTCGCTGATTGATTTGCGGTAAAGAGTGTTCTTAAGCTTTAGTGAAACTGGCTGCAGTGATAAATTTAAAGCTAGAATTTGGATTGATGATCCAGCGGCGGATAGAGAGTAAATTTTCGTTTGGATCTTTTTACCCTTTAAGATATCCATATGTAAGTTCGTTATTTAGATTATGAATTTGATCGCAAGCATATCCTTACCCTATCGAATCTGGGGAGTTATTTAAATTTTATAAGCAAGGATAGTCTATACCATCCATATATATGGCTACTTATTACGTTTTAAAGATGCTAGACAGGGGTCATTAACCTATTGAGTTAAACACAACTATCAGAACTACTATAATTAGTAAATTTGATAGGTGTTGAGCTTTATCAGAAGAAAGATGAGCGGACACATAACCTTTCCGAGAAACAAATATGGTTAAATTAATAGCATTTTATATAGATTGTTTTGCGAAACGTAGGCTCTAATAGGCACAAAAGGTAGAACCTAAGGAGGATGTATTGAAGTTTATGAAATGAGTGTATGACACAGGGTCGAGAAATTGGGTTGGTGTAATATGTAAATAACGTACAAGTACGAGAAATGGTGGGTCGGATAGAATGAATAAAGTAGTTGGGATTCAGAAAGGTAGGATGAAAGGGAAAAATAAGAGGAGAGAGCTGTGACTAAAGTTGCTGAATGATATGAGGGATTTCATCAAGAAGAAAAAAAAAGAACCTAAAAAAAACTATTTGGGCGCAATAACCTGCCAAGAGTTTGAAAAATGCAATACAAAAATTCTCATCAGATAAGACAGTTGTTTAATACTAAAACAGGATGATACTCACTTATAAGTGATGTCATACAGGAGAGGCTGTTTAGTTTAATTTTTTCTCACCATTAGGACGAGAATGGGCATTTCCTTCGCTTAAAATTTAACAATGCCGTATATCTTGTGAATTTTCACTTTCTAAAAGAACAATTTTCTTACAACCTCTTATTTTATTTGGAAGGATATTACTGGTTTATTTGTATGAAGTTCAATATTAAATGAACTGAAAAAATGGTGTGATATTTTTGAAATCAGTATTTGTAAGTCTTTTTTTCGTGCTTGTGCTGAAGTTTTAGCGAGATAAATACCAAAGACCATTTCCGAGAATCGTATCTATTCAGCATTAAATTCGCTTTTAAATCGAAACTGGTCAACTCAATGGTTGCGTAGATATATAAGTATTGATTGAAAGTGCTCGAACTGGGTCGATTAATTTTATCTATGGTTTCATCGAAGTAACTCATTGCATCATATTATTCCTTTAAATCTATTTAATTGAAAATGGGAAACCATTCAACTTACGTTGTTCATCTAACGTAGTAAACGTTTTCCGTTTGAAATCTTTTCACACATGTTTTTAACGAATGTTTGTATTTGCTGGTTTGTGGTTTATTGACCACTTATTTATTTTCGTTTCAATCTGGCTCTTGGCAGAGATTACATGAATGTTTATTGTCACAAGTGATGCGTAATGATATTCATTCTAAATTTCCGTTATTAAAAGGTACGTGTTATTCGCCAAATACTTCCATGAGTATTTAGATACGTTGATATTTCCACTTATTGTGTTATAGCTGAATGAAGAATATCAAACTACCTCAACCCTCATCTTAAGCCTCATTCCCCACTCTATTTTCGGCAGCTAATAGAAGTTATGGCAGTAACTACGAATGACTCACGACACTGTTACATGTAATCGAATTCTACAAATTGCTTTTCTATTTTTTAAGTACTCATTCCGATTGATTTTTTTAAATAATCTTTATCGATAATTATGGCAATTAAGGCCAGAGACGAAGAGATTGTGGAGATTCAATAGAGTAAATGGCGAATCTCTAATGAAAAAAGTAGAGATACACAATAGGTGTGAGTAGTTGTGGAAAAACACATTGAGGAAGGGCAATCAATCATGGCGAGCTATTTAGGTCAGAGAGGAATGAGGTTGTTCAGTGAATGTGTGTGCGTAAGGAGATGCAGAGGAGGCCAAATAAGGTTTTGGAAGAAAAAAACATTCGCAAGCTGAGATATAGGATGAATCTAACACGGAGAGAATGTTACGATCTCTTCTTGGTTTATATCATCAATTTGAAGATAGAAGTGGATTGGGTGAGAGGAAATGTTCAAACCAAATCCATTCGTATTATTCCCCATGATTTACTCTTCCATTATTTTCTGGTCTTGTACTTCTCTCGAAGTTCTTTATGCATTAAACTGCATCATGAAAAGCTAATTCAAAATCCGAGAGAAGAAAGTAAAGCAGAATTTATATTTGAAAGGATTGGATGAACTTCAATATATTGGAAGATGCTAATGAAAATGGGGAATACTGATTTACCACAGAAAGAACTGCAGTACGAGGAAAGATTGAATTAATTAGCATAAACATAGGAAAAAGAATAACAAAAGAGAAGAAAGAGAAGGATGAGAAAGCATGTTTGCATGTTCGATTAAATTCTTAAAAAAGAGTTGATAATTTGGAAAGAGAGAGAAGGAAATGCATTTATCTTGGTTCATTTATCAAAAGAGGGAGAGATAAGTCGGAAAAAGTTGCCTCGATGGAGTCCTCCGTAGGTTAAATATCGGGAGTTTGATTAATGGAACTGTGAGAATGATAGATAAAGAGGTCGAAGGAAACGAATTTTTTGCCCTTGAACATGATTAATAGGATGCAGTTGCACGTCAGTGGAATATGAACACCAATAGTGGATTCGCCTTAGGAAGAAAATCCATAATGCACGCGGATAAGAGCTACATTGGATAAAATGCTGGTTTGCTTTCTTTGTGAGTTATTTTAAACACGAAAAAGACCCAAATAAGAGCATAAACTCCGAAATGGATAATGTATAAAATCGTTGAGAATGGTAGGCTACTAATAAATGCTCACATGTGTATTCGCATTTGAACTTTTATCTTTCATAATGTTTTGAAAGCATAATTAATTTATAATCGGATTTTTTACAGTTGAGCTATGCACAAATAGTCACACATTAAAAATGCCAGCGCCGAACTACATTTTCCCTAATTTTAATTAACCTTTTAATGATAAAAATTGCCCTACCACAAAGTTCATCTGTTCTAGCTCATGGATCAACTTAGAGACAAACTTAAAAAGCCTAATTTCGAGATAAATATTGTTATATGTTTTTATATTTTGCTATGTTAGTCTCATTAAAAATGCGTATTTTCCCTCTCGTGAGGTTTTCCAAAATTCTCGACTTTATACCTAATGTTTCAGCATGTGAATGTTACTTGAGCTGTTTTATGGTTTAATTTATAGAGTGTCGCTGCCACTTTATAAGAACAATCGTGTACCTAGGTAAACAATGGAGAAACATGAATAAGCTTTCAGAATATTTGAAAATATATTTGGTATAGAGAATGTATTTTAATGTTAAGAACGGCATAAATTCTTTTATTTGATATTGTTTACAAGGAAGGTCCTTTGTCCACCCTCTGGTGCCATAAGCTATATTTCAAAACAGTAATCTTTTCTTTCTACAAAATTATTACCGTTTCGTAAGTTTTTGGAAGTTAGAAAACGCCTTCACAATGTGATAGTGAATAAGGAATAGGACGGTTCGGAGGTACACATTTATGGAAAACATCCTCTCGTAGTGCGGCGAAGAAAGAACGAATGAGAAAGGAGTGATGCAGAGAACGGAGAGTCAACGAAAGGTTTAAAAAGCGGGGAAGGGAGAATAATGGCGTGAGGGGTTGAATCAACAGCTTATATCGAACCGAAACAGGGGTCAGGGCGGCGTCGGGAGGGGAACAGAGGAGGGATGGAGGAGAGGGAGGTTAGGCCATCAAAATGACTATGACACAGTAAAGCAGGGTATTTTTAAGTGCCAGTCAATAATTATCCGAACATGTACATGCCTGTTGATGGTTGTGGAGTGAGTGGTGAGGTTCGACAGAGAGGCAAAACTTGACCAAAACGTAATGATGAGACAATAGGAGAGCAGAAAAGTGTTATTACAATCGCCTTCAGGACAATGTCAATATAAGATATTCTATAACCTTTTATTTATAGACGCATTTTCGTAGCACCCCGGGCCAATTGCCGAAAGGCGGCTTACCATTATTAAGTAAGTTAACACGGTTCATGGGCAGACATCCGAAAATAATCAACATTATTTACAATAAGTAATACTCTACGGATGATTCATAAAATGCTGATGACTTCGTTCGCACTCATAATATGATTTATTTCTTAAGTAAATAGCTGAATTTTCTTTCAATCGACCGCGTAAATATTCTCAATTAATTAAATATTAAGTTCTTCGATTATTAAAATAGTTTAAAGTTTTATATCATAGCCAATTGCAGTTTATAAATTGTCCTTCTAAATGTATAGTGAAGGTAATTGCATTCACTGTCAAAGATATTTTCATCTTTTAAGAACAGAAGTAAGTTTAAAATAAATTTTTTAGAGAGTAATGACAAACTGTCGTCGATTTTATACATTTATGTGGAGGTCATACATGTAAACATAGAGGAAGTACATGAATACCAACATTGATGATAAAAATGATTTTATGTCTGAGCGAATAACGCCCAGAAATTCGTAAGAGATACCCAACGAAACCAAGTGTTATCGGAATAACTAGAAATATTACCATTCGTGAAGAACGTATCATAGTAAAATTTATTTATGTGAAGTACCAGATACATTGTATAGTAATATTGAAGCAGATTGGGTTTCAAAATGAAAAAAAAAATATTACAAATGAAAGAACGTTAATTATTTAAAGGAAAATTAATATTTATATTCATTTTTCCAAACAGATGGTACATTCTTATAGGAACATTTGTTCCAAATTTTCCCCTCATTGATTTTTTCCTTCAATTGTTTCTTTGATATTTCACGGAGTGAAAGGTTATGGATATCTTGAATGGAATCTTAGCACTCAATAAAACAAAAATAAGAAATGGTCTCAAGAGGAAAGTTCTTTTCCAGAGTGTTGCATTACGATCTGGAAAATAAAGAAATATTTCAGATAAATTATTCTGGAACTTAAACTAAACTCAAGTTTAAGATTCGTTTTAATCATCGCCGTTGAAGTTTTTGGGACTTTTGAAATGCGATTCACAAAAACATGGAATGTATACGAAGAAATGTCAGGCGACACATTCGCTCTGAAGAATCAAACTCGACACAAAAGAAGAGCTTGACATTTGAATGTCAACATGGAATAAATGTTAAAATTTAGCCAACAAAAGTGAAGAAATAAAATCGGAGCTATACCTGTTACTGTTTTATAGATTCTCAGTCAAAAAAATTTTATATTACGGAGATTTTCAATGAAAACGTATTTATCTACGGTTCTCCTCTTAAAATGGAGGACCATAAATAGGTAACACAATAAATTTTTTGAACTTGTTGTGTACTTGTTTAATCAGAGTGTGATTAATTACGTGAACATAAACTTTTTTATGATTAAAAGTGTTGTGTACGGATATCTTTCTTATTGTAGAGCAGATTAATATACGTGTTGTGTTTGAGAACCAGTGTATAAAAAATAAGCGGAGTATATAGAGAAGAAAAATGAAGTGGTTGAGCTACAACGATCCTTTGGCCGATTTTACGCTAATTTTTGTGTTCAAGAAGACGTGAGTTTATAGTTATCATACGGACGGAAAAGCGAATTATTTTGCAGTACCGCTCGACTATGAATTTTCTAATGGAATCGAGTACAGATAGAAAAAGTTGGACAGGGCATCAAAATGGAATATTCTTGGTAGAATCTAAAGATATAAACCGAGCAAAATACCTTAGATTTAAATAAGCAATTTGGTAAAGAACAAAAATTCCTGATTCTCTTTGTTTCTGTATTTATTTTATAATACTGAATTAGTAAAATAAACAAAAAGTTTGGAAATTGATTGCAGAAATCGCAGTGCCTCCATAACTTTGATAAATATTCTGTATCGATTACGTCATATCAATCGAAATTTGGTCCAGATATTACAGTAGTCCTCTAGATCGAAAGATAAAGGAAACAAAAGTTTCTCCAGAGTCGATATGAGTGGGCTGGACTTGGTGGGATAGAGTTGGTGTTTTTGTATCTTTTCGGGTCACGAGCCTTGACATATTTTCCAGCTCTTTGTCCTTGACCAATGCGCTTCCGCTCAAGAACTACGTCACACTTTATTTAGATATTGCTTGCTTTGAGATTTGTTCCCCAGAATCCTGTTTTTAGTTAGAACACTTACACAGCCTTGCGTTCTTTGGGGTTTTCCAGTTTCTGGTATACTTGCTATTTCTTTGCGTCATTGGTACGAAATAAAAATTCTTTCAAGGCGTCTTTCCTGCTTAGAGATATGACATTTCTGAAACGTTTTCGTTGGCAATTTTAAAAGATCAGTAATGCAATACTCTTAAAGGCCCTGTATTTTTTCTGGATTTTATTGGCTTCATTTATTTTTGAAAGCGTTTTCCGCAGTTTCACTCGATTGCGGAGAATTATTAAATTTTGCAAATTCAGTAGCAAAGCAGATGAAGCTCTTAATGCTTTGAATCAGAATGGTAGAGAGCATACTGGGAAAAAAATGAGCTACTTCGGAAGCTTGACAACATCAATCTACAGAATTCAATTTTATAACATTCAGTCTCTGTTCACTTTTGTATCCTATACTTTTAAGAATTATTACTAAATTTATGCATTTAAACGGTACTAGCTCATTGAATTGTTGAAATTTTAGGCTGAAAGAAGTTTTCGTTAGAACAACGTTTCAATTTTTATAAATTCATTATTACCAGGAGATTTTTATAATGACCTTAAATTGATAGTATTTCCTTCTCTGCTATAGTTATTTCATGAACGACTTAGAATAATGCCAAAGGGAAACAGAAAATATATCAAATTCATATCTTATTCGTACCGGTCTCCAAAATGCTTATGGGATTAATTTTTTCCTTAAATCCATAATAAACACAAATTTTTCAAATTTCTCTAACACAAATTATCCCTTCCTTTTCTTTAGATTTTTTCAAACTATCAGATATTTGTATTCTGACCGCAGGACCAAAACGACAGTTTTTGTTGATGTTTTGGTGACCTTGTTAAGAATTAAAGGATATTTTCATAACGCCCCGCAAATCCTTCAAATAATTCCTACTCTTAAAAAGCTTTAAATTTGGAATTAATGGGGACTGAGACGAAGATGGATCAAACCTTGATTCGCATATCGCGTGCTACAAAATATTCCACGTAAATCAGAGATCCACTGGAAATTGCTACGCAGCCCTTTTGCTTTCAATGTACTCTAGGTCTGATTTAAATTTGAAGATAAGGTAGAAAAATCATAATAAGGCTGATTAACTATGGAAAGTAAGATTCTCAGAACATCTTATGCCACCAGTGTATTTATCTTGTCAATATGCATGATTACGATTTTCAGTCTATTAGGTTCTGATATTTCTGTCTGTTATAAATGTATTGAGAATTAAGAGAAGATATATTTATTTGAATACAATCCGTACAATAATATCGGCAAATGGAAACCATTGGGTTGATCATTCGAGGGCTGTTTCATACGAACAATTCCATCCGGATAAAGGTCATGTTGCTTGATATCAAAAGAAATGAAGGAAAATGAGATTTTGATAATCTTGTGCACCACTTGAAATAACAGTGCAGTCATGATTCCCTTTCAAGGTGGATGAATATCATGGTACATACAATCTTAACCCTTTCAGACCTGAATTTTTTCTGTGAGTTTATTTTTTATTTCTGACTATTTAGTTGATGTTTCCGCTATTCAATAAGCAGTAACATATTATAATGAACATCCTTTGACACAGGGCTGACATAATACTAAAGTAAAAATAGCAAAACCATAAAAATAAATATTTTATTAATATGAATACTGAACAGTAAGCGCTGAAAATGGTGTCCAATATATTGGACACAGGTCTGAAAGGGTTAAGGCAATAAAGGAATTGTAGGAGAGAATGATCTGCAATGTTATTTTTTGAGAAAATGTATGTAGGAGAAGTATTTCTTAAGCATTCAATAATTCACGAGTAATAGCAAGGTTTCGTGTCATTACCCTGATTCCCTTCCCTCTTTGGTCCGTTCTATTCATCACATACTTATCTGAACTCTTAATTTTCTTCTTTCGCCTTTGCTATTCGTATTTTCCTCGAAATTTTATCCTCTTATATTCTTTGGTAAGAACTGCTTAGTGTTCATATACATTGTGTATGGGTGTGTTTATTCCACCGGTTCGTAATTTGGACCGTGAAGCACTGTGTCAACGAAGATACTATTCAACATACTTTGATCGATTTAGTTCGCTTAGGGGCATATTCCCGTTTTTCGTTCAGTAAACAGAAACATAACCGAAGAATAAGTGGAACTAAATCCAAAATCACGAAATTTTAAGTTCTGGAGAACAATGAGTATGCAAAAACGTGGAGGAACGCTATGGTTGGAAGGTCACCAAGGATGCTATGGCACGGTCACTAACATGCGTACCGCAATTTTTATATCGTTCCCATCGGATCGATTCTCTCACAAAGGAATAAACGGGAGGAACAATTGTGCCGAAGCATTTTCTTGGAGAATAATCGGTGTTGCAGGGAGAGGTTCATCGGATCGATCGGCTGGGAAATGGAGGCGAAGGAGATTATGAGAACTCTGGGAGTGATTAAAAGACAGAGAGAGATTTTAAGGAAAGGTCGGGATTATGGGTATCGCGCGAATGACAATGCGCTGCAATAAACAACAGAAACGACTTTCACGTCGTTTCCATTTTTAAGTAGATAGCTCCCTCTATGTTTTGAGGAGTTAAGGCTCGGACAGATTTTTTTAAGATAGCGCGTTCTATCGCCGGAGGATTCACTGTTAGTGGATTAGAATTTTCTCGAGATTTGTTTTCCATCGCAAGTGCTGAGGAAAGAAATGCTTACCTCCCTACACTTCCAAATTATGTATTAAGACAAAAGTTTTGTCTTAGGAAGTCATTTATCTAACTTGATTATTGTTTTACGCAAGAGTATTACAGATGAGTTATACTTGATTTTCTGCTGTATCTAGAAACATTTGTTTCGTTGGAGAATTGTCCAAAGTCGGAATGAGGAATGCGGATTAAATGCGGATGAATAAGTCTACGTTTATCATTGTATATATAAATGCTCATATTAAAGGGAGTAGTGTCTCATCTAAGTGAAGATACAGAGAGAAATCGTAGTATTATTATCAAAACAATTAAATTAGAGAAATTAACATGGTAAACATAGAAATCCGTTGATATAATGCTGATACTTGCTACGACACAGAGCAAATTTATTTGACCTTTAAATAACCATGGACTGTTTGTCGAAGAGCGTTGGTTATAGGCATTTGCATAAATGAAAATTCATCTTGATAATAGTTCTATCTGCCGTATTAGTTCTCTTTTCACTTTTTGTGATTAAGAAAAAACTTCACTTGTCAAGATCTATTCTCTCTACTACACTCATAGTTTGCATAAATATATATTGCAATTTGTATTAAGAAGTACAGTAGAGAATATATATTTTTTAAGTTCATATAATTGTATTTATAAGGTATAAATTCCGTCATTATACTGCTTTTAAGGCTTTAGTTGATATCAAGGCTTATCATAGGTAATCAAAAGCTCGAAATTTTTGTAAAAGTCGTATTTATGAGGTAATGTCATTTAAATCATAAAGTAGCCAAAGATAATGGAAATTCATGCATATCTGTCAAGACATTCTAATATCAAATACACTTTTCCATTTGCATCTGAATAACACAACTATTAGGACTCACGTGAGTAGGCAATGCCTTCACACAGTTAAGTAGCGCGGGTCGCATAGCAACTAGGATACGCCTTCTCCGCACCATAGTTTACGTTTTCCTAATAATTCTCAACTCCACCACGTTAGACTTACTTATCTATGGAGAAAATAGGCGATCAATAGCTTACATTAAAATGGATTTTAAATAACTTAATAATTGAATAAATCTTTTAAACATAAGTATAATTTTAACATCGCAGGAACATCACATTGGCGCAAGAATTAGCTTAAGTTACATGAAGGGGAATATTCACCTTCCTTCTGGTTATTAAAATAAATCAGCCTATCTATTGATATAAAGAACTGCCAGTTTGACTAACTGCATTTACCGAGGGTTTACATATTTATGAAGCAAATCAAGGAGAGTACGTGCGATAACTATCCGGAAGATTTATTCATCGATCTATACTATTTCAATACGAAAAACATAATATGAATCAAATATGTCTAATGTTATATACTTCGGTAGCATACCCGGATGGTTGAATCCCGGTTTAATTTCACTTTTTGTATGTTTTCAGTCCAAAATCGATCATTTACACTGGAGTTAGCGCTAAACTGAAGTATTCAAAAGGAATCTCGCGCATCTAGGTTCGCAACAGCACTACCTCTCGATAACAAATTAGAAGAGAGACATTTCAACGTGCAACCATGGCTACCAACATCTCGCGCTCTTATAGTTACGAGTTCACGAAATTTTTCCGCATTAATCAATACCGCAAAGTTGAGCCTCATTAAGTCCTTGCATCGGCCATTTAGAACGGAATATCCGCAACGCGATGTACGTTTGCTGCCCGTCTTAATGAATCTTCGGCTTTGAGCACGTGTGGTAGTCCTCCTTGAGAGGAGCAACAGGAGGCGGTGGGGAATGCACAGAAAACGTGCGCCAGAATAGGGATAAACGGGGGGTCAAGCTGGAGGTTAGGGGAGATTGAAAAGGGACCTTTCCGATTGGAAAAACGAGAGATGAGGGAGAATTGTATTTTGCTACGACGCATACCAACAAAGAGAAGGATGAAGATTGGTTTTCGGTATTTATTTTAATTTGGTTGAAAATTTGATATAATTGCGGCATAGCTGAAGGCAATAAGAATATTTTTTCGCATGCTTTTGTTTCTAATATAACTGAGAGTGTATATTTAAGATACGTATATCGTTACAAATTATCGCTTGAAACTTTTAGAATTCATCCTCTTTCACATTTTCACTCGAAAGGAAATCGTAGAAAATTAATCGTACTCTTTCATCTTCGTCAATGTAATTTTACATATTAATCTTTTCTTTAAAAGCTTTTGGAGACAGGTTGTTCTTGTTTCGCTCGCAACGTTGCAAACATAGGAAGTTAACAAGAAAGAATTTGTAGCCACTGTAAACATGCATGGATAAGTGAGGAATATATATATGTGTAATCATACAAGAGCGTAATGAAGAGAAAGGAAGTGGAATTCGTCATGCCATCAAACTCAACGGACAAACCAAAGAAGAGGAGAATGATAAAATTTGTCACCCAAGAGGAGGTCTCCAATATTTCGAAAGCACAATCAGCTGTCCTTACTTCGGATCAAGAGGCACTCGGATATTTTCGAATCAATCTAACTTGGCGCACGAATCTTCGGAAAATACGCAACGGAAGGCCAGCGTCGGGAAAACAAAATCATCACCAAGAGGAACTGCAAAGCCGTGGAGAAAACACGGCGGGGAACACAACAACACATGGCGTCACCGGGCGCTCCATTTACCTCATAGAGGCACTACACACACGAACATTTTTATTTCCACACACTACTCGCACTCACGCATCCATACGCAGTTACCTGATGAGATAAAGAGAGAGGAGGAGGGAGAGGGGAGTTACTGCATTCCGTGTCTCTCCCGCACTGACGAGCCCTATACTGAGATGGAGGCAGCTTCGGTCGGGGAGAGAAGGGGAGTGCGGCGAGGAAGGGGGTGGAGGGGAGGGAGGGGAGGGGAGAAATACGCTACTTGATAGAGACGTTGTTTTTACGAGGAATTGAGGGGCAATGAAAACTCGGGAAAGTCACCGATGTTCGGCAGAAGAGGTGATGACGATTGGCAGTTGAGTTGACGTTGCCTTTCTCCGAATACGTGTCTTTGAGGAATAAATACGATGAAAATGATTAGGTGTTATGGCTGATTTTACGATTCGACGATAGTAGTAGACGTAGTATTCCGTAGATTTCCTCTCTGGATTGCTTTTTTACCTGGAGGTGCTTCCTCGATTGTGAAACAATTCCTCTCGAGGTTTACTCACTTTTCCTCCTATTTTCTATTTATAACTTCCCAACGCCTCTCGCCTTTTCAAATTGATTTCATCAGGCAATTAAAAATTACGAGTATGGTGTTGTGTTAGATAAAATAACGATGCTTAAGGAATGAGCTTTTTTGGTTCTTGGACCCAAAATAGATTTGCTTCATTAAGATCTTTCCAGATTATAATTTTCCTTGTTCTTATGGTGAAACCTCTCATGCTGTAATATCAAATAAGGTATTGGGAAATAACGGTGATTGGGATATTGATTCTGTGGCATTGATTTAGAAATAAGACGATGGCCAGATGAGAAATTGTTTTCGATAACATTCAATATAGTCAAGATTAATCTCTGTTTAATTCCTGATTTATTTCATATTTCTTTTCCGAGTAAGTGGCCAGTGTTTTGCCATTCCTCAACATTTATTTCGTTATGTTAGATTCATGTTATTTAAATTAAGGAAACGAAAGTTAGGAACACAATATTCCAGGAAATACTAATCGATCCCCTCAGTTTTTTAGAAATAGTTTTTGACAATGTTTCTTGAACAACATGAAGTCATGTCATATTTTATAATAAAAATAATTTATAAATTTTGTACTTCCGTGAAACAAATATTTCGGTATACAATCGTTTTTATTCATATTCTTGCCAATATTATATTTTTTCTAGATCTCTGTTAGTGATTCCATTAGAATGTAGCATTAGGATATAAATATGATAGAATGCATATCTCAAAGTATATTTCTAGGTTTCTGTTGTCAATGGAAATTTTTGCGCTCCATATGTTTCCTTGCAAAAATTATTCGCAGAACGAATAGATAGGTAATTGGTTGTTCGTGTTGCGTATAGTTGCGTTACGTATAGTTGCAATAGTGAAATTTTTAAGAGGGAATTTGTCCAAAATTTAATCTTCAATACGAAATTCCAAATACGTATGTGCATCATGATCACACCTCTCATCATCTCACCTATCGGACGAGCCAAGTTTCTAGAATGAATTATTGAATTTAATCACCTACAATCTAATGTAATGTTTCCCATTTTGGCTTTTTCGGTGCATTTACTTAAAATTTTTCATCTTTTTAAATTTTTTGATCGAAAGATCAACAATAACATCAAACGAAAATATATATGTATATTCTGATCAAATGAGAAATCAGGTTTCAGTGTTGATAGGTTAAAACAATAATTAAGTTAAGTTGTTCAGACAAGTTCTTATGTAAGCGAAATGTTGAGCCCCTTATCACTTTTTTGGGCATGATTCACTGTGCAGACGGTTAGGAAATATTGAGGATATATAAAAGAACGCACTTAGTCATTAGGGGAAGGTTTGTGGTGAAATCAAAGGACGAATATCGGTATTCGAGGAACATCGGCCGTTACAAACGACGGCTCGTACATCATAAAATCGGGAAAGAAATCGAACGGAGGCGAATTTCGAAAAAGAAAATTGATGTTCGCGCGCGGGGAAAAATAAACGATAAATAATTGAGAGGAAAGAGATAAAAATGGCGTCCGACTCACCGAAAGCTAAGCTTTTAGCAGAATGAGTCACGTGATTAAGCTCATTGCGAGGGATTCGTGCATCTGAGAGGAAAAAACAAACGAAGGGAGAGATTACAATTTACGAAGTGTCCGTAGGAATGACGGCAAATGAAGGTCAACACGAGAGCAAAAAACGAGGAGATCGGGTGAGAATTTCTGGCTTTTGAATGCGAATTGTTGAAGTTGCCAGTAGCAGGGGAATTTTATATTATAGAGAATAAGAACGAATGACCAAAACATGCATTAAATCGTAAGTAATGCATGTTTTTGTAATGGAAATAATACATGTCTTTGTAACTCGAAATTATAAGCATCATCGATGCTTATAATTTCGAGTTCTGTATTTATAAATTTCTTCACACCCCTTCATTTTGAATTCGATCGACCTGTCGGTAGTTACTCCAACTGTCAATTTTGATATCTATTATCCTTCTGTATCACCGAGCTCTCATTGTTTCTGGTTTACTATTTGCTGGTGTTATACCATTCCATACTTAAAAATAACTTCCTATTGGTGGGTTTGATAAATCGTTTCACTATATTCTTTTCTATTGCCCTTTCTCTATAAGTATTAGTTTAGTTTTCGTAGAAAATATTTTTTTGTATAATTCACATGTCTTCTTTATCTTCATCAAATTTTGATATCAAATTGATTCAATTTCCACATTAGACTCTAGGATTTGACCCAAAAATGTCTTGATTGTTATTCTGAGGAGTCTAAAATTCCGAGCAGCAGTTACAAAAATTTATATAAGAAAGGCACCTAATTCCAATGACGTAGAACGTCAAACGTCTTCCTCTAGTGGCCCATCCAATATCTTCATGATTATAATCTAACTAATATCCAACATTCTAGATAAAATAATATCTACTTTATTCGAAAGACCATCGAATTCAAGAAAATCGTTAGGAATACCTTACACGATATCGCAGAGCTTTTCAAACCCATCTGCTGCAGAATTCATCGCGTTAAGCAATCTTTGAATTTACCTTCGAGAATGGAGGTGTGGTCGTTAGGTTTATTATGATGCACGGTATAGCAATTATTCTATTTGTATGGACGAGAGAGATGTGGGGCGAGGAGGAAGCTTGGGGTTGGCGAGATTGTGGCAGGAAGAGATCGTACGCATGCGCACAACAAGTGTGTGTACTAAAACGCCCATTTGGTACCAAACTTCCCTCTCTTCATTTCGAACACGTCCATCCTTTCCGCATCACTGTGATCGCGTTTTTACGTTCCTTAAAAATCTCGTGAATCCTTCAATAAAATATTTTCAATCCATTCTGCTGCTATTGTAGATATTCTATCTATTGTGGTTTAATTTCGATTCAGACTGTGTATTTGGTAAGTAGCGATTTCATTGGTGTCATATAATAACCAATAAAATGAACTCCCAGCAAGAAAGGACGGCACCATGAAATGTATATTTTAGTGTTTGTGTGTGAATGCGTGCTTTTGAGTATCGACCTGATTTGGTCGGCTTTAGTTAGAGGAACGCATTAGAAAAGATGCCGCTCACCAGATGAGGAGTGAGGTTGTTTTCTCTTACTTTATTCAATGAGGAATGAAGGCCATCGTAAGTAATTGAGCCCACGTCAGTGCAGCAATGGCCGCTATAGATAACCCTTCACAAAGCATTCGGGAAAGAGTAAAATGAATTCCATCATTCAGAATCACTCATCAATCAGTATGTTTAGCTTTAAACTTATCTGATACAAACCTAAAAGAAAAATAAACAAAACGTACAATTAACAGCATGTATAACCACAAGGTAAGTTAAAAATATTCCACGAAAAAAATTGCCAAAATATGATTTGCGTGATACGCGGGTGTTTTTATTCGGTAAACGGTCCATTCCGGAGAAGATTAAATTTGAATTCCATCCAGGAATGCCATCGTCTGCAATTTATTGGATTGACGTATAATGGCGTAATCACCAGAGTTTGTGAAAATGAAATAAAGACGGACACCTTGGGGCAAATCACAGGGGAGCGAAACACGGCTTAATTTCATTCCGAACATTAAAGCTGTCAAGCATTGATGGCATCTTGTCTATATTGCTCGCAACTGCAGACTTAATTAAATCCACGCGTGAGAAATTGAATAATGTAGGATGTCGAAGATGAGCACCGTTGGGACACCAATCAATCCCTGCGATATGGAGAGACAATCGCACGCTACGTGACCGCATTTCCACCTACTGATCCCAAACACCCCTACCGACACACGCAACATTCGCACTTCACCACTTTAATGGCGCTGTAATTCAAAATATTTTTCTCGTCGTGGCGACTGCTGTGACGTTTATGGCGCTATTCGTAGTCGGGTTCTATATTCTTGGAGTTTTGTTTTTAGTTTTCCGGAAAGGCAAAACTGGCAGGTCACTCATTAATGTAGTTGCATACTTACCCCGCAGTATAGTGATACCCTGCAAGCCGCCCTTCGGCGTGTGGCAGGGGGTGTAAAAAACAGTGGTCTGAAATAGCTCTCGTTATAGTCGCGTGTCGTTCGTGAAAAGAATGAATTTTCTAGCGATCATAGTAGCATTTCTCTAATTTTCTGCTCATTATCAGATCGTCCGTGGTGGAAAGAGAGGTCGTAAAATCAAATCCTCTGCTAACGCACTTTCTCTGAATTAATCAAGCAATCAGGCCCAGTTTCGAATTTCCTTTATTTTAAATATTCCTAATCTGCGCATGAGTTCTAATTTTGGCGTTTCCCACATATTATTACTATTTTTTTCTGCTAAAAATGAATAAATACAGAATAAAAATACGAATGCCTCTTAATTATGAATTCGACCAAAAAAGCGTAGTCTAAATTATAAAATAATAATTAATTTAATTATGTAGGAATAAAATTTTCCAATGGCAAATATTATGTCGAAACGAGAGAAAGACTCGAATATCTCTTTCGTGTGCTGCTCATATGAATCACCAGTTGAGTGATGATTGATTATGACAATCCTATTCGTAACTTTGAATACTTCAAGATCCCCAAGAACACTCAAGACACCCCAACAATAAAATCTGCATATGATCAGCTCAATTCAATGGACGTAGAAATAGGACACAATATTTCTAGAGGAATTCATTAATTTTCATCGTCTGGACGTCGGAGTAACACTTCATATGTTTAAGTCAGATCGAAAAGTCGCTGATGTGCATCTTGACAGCATTTCAAATGAAGGAGTTGAACAACATTACGTTGAAACTACAGATCTTTTGTGATTAATGTAGACCATTTAATGCAGAACAGAAGTAGGATATTTTGTTCAAAAGAGTCTGACACACTTCAAATTAATTTATTGCCGTACGTTTATATATCTATTACAGTTTTCATTTTACAATTCATAACAATTTATCAAATAAATCGTACTCCTCGTACATTATTGTTACTCTAAAACCTACTAAAATTTGTTCTCTTTCTGGAGAAAATAATTTAGCTTCACAGAATTAATGACTCATTTTGAAATGCAAGCGCCTTTCACTAATTTTGCACAATAAATATTGCCAATCCAGTTACTTAAAAAAATTGGAATAACGCTTTTGATAACTTATTGAGTTCCAAAATATCAATTTGGTTACAAATTTAGTTTATAAATATTTCCTACTAGCTATCATATCCATTTTAATTTGACACATGAAATTCATTGTGGCATTTCTTCGTCTTCTTCATTTTTTATGTATTTTATATGCCACAATTTTAATATTTATTACGTAACCGACTATCACCCAGACGTCTATTTGAGCCGCACATAATGCAGAAAATCAACTCTCTATTAATTTTACAATAAAAAGCAGGCAAAACATGAGGAATTCGCATCATATGTACAATTTCCTATAGATCGCTTAGCATTAGATGGAACATATCAATACTCCTGAAATCTGACATGCTTTTCCTGATCTGCTCATGATTGTGTGTCTCAAATCGCACTCAAATTATTCTCTACTCCCCGTGCTCTATACTAAACTAGTAAGGTTGGCGCTGAAGGTGTTAATCCAATTTCTCGTCTTAATTCACTATTAGGAATTCATATGGAGAGTAAGTACTCCAATCATCTCTATTCAAACGATCTCTCCGCATCTATTTCTTTATTTCATCACTTCACTTTGTTCAATGTTTGGTGGGGGAAAACTTTGGAGGACCCTTTGCAACAGGTGTTGATTCTCGAATACCTTCTGCCGTTCTGGGACACCATCTTCATCTCCCGCCTCCCAATTCCTTATTCGCCTCCGCGGATTTGTTTTTTACTTCCCCAACTTTAGAATATACCTCATTTCTTTGCCCTTTCCAGGGGGCATCCATCAAGATCTCATAGTAAGAAGAATCCTCCTTTCGCGTAATTTCTTCTTTTTTCAATTCTGAGCGAATCACCTGAATAGCATTAAGAAGGAGACGAGAATCGCAACTCCCGACTTAATTAAGCAAATGAGATGCTCCTCGGATTTTTATCTCGCCTTATTTTCTTCCTCGAGGATAAATGTCTGATACTATTGAAAGGGGCTCTCGTTTGTGGCCATGAATAGCTCCTCAATAACGAAAAGGAATATTCGAGAATCGAAGAAAGCGTCTTTCGAAAAGAACTTCGCTGATTTTATACGAGTCACGAGAGTATAATTAATAATTTCTAAATAAATTACGTCTTTTCGTCATTAAAATCTATTGATAGTGTTTCAGCTTTCAATACGTTGTTTGATGTGAATAATGGTGGTTCTCTCAGTTCGTCTGGAGTTAAAGAAGCCTTAGAGGTATGAAAGATCAAGAAGCTGATCTTATCTATGTATAACAGGCCGAATAATACTTCCAAATTGAGATATATCCATCAAAATGAGATGAAGGAAAATATAATTACCTGTTTTAACAATTTCAAGACGATCTAGTGTTGGATTTCTAAGCGTTGAATTATCTTAAATGTTCTGTTTTTTAGTTGCAGCACGTATCCTAAAACTCCGTACTCAGCATTCTCTTTCGTGATAACTTATTACACCATTTATATCGTCCATCTTCCTTCACTGCCTTCTCTTGGACCCTATAAAGCAAGCTTGAGTAAGCAATGAACACTTACTGATAATAAAGGAAATTCCTAGTCAAATATTGTAATTAGCGTAAACCCCTTTAAGATCAGTATCTAAGTTTTAACTTAAAATCGTCCTATGTCAGGTATCTCACTAAATCGAGAGTTACATTATAATTTGCATTATTTTTTAAATTTCATAATATTTGTCGACGAATTGTTTTTAAATTTTATTGATTTGAATTGATCCACTTCAATCCCACTTTCGAATGATGCAATGTTCAATTCCACTTTCGAATGATGCAATGTTCAATTCCACTTTCGAATGATGATGATCATTTATGTCTCAGTCAGTACTAAAATCGCACTCCTCTACTTTATTTTTTCGCGCTTTAAAATTGAACTACAATATACTGCATTATCAGAAAAATCTAACTAGGAAGAAGAGGACTTCTAATTAACGATGATCATTTCCCATATTCTGCACCTCAATTTATAACGCAAATATTGAGGAAATTTTGCTACGCTCGAATCACTCCGTTGCGAAGTTAAAACGGCTGACACTGGAGACCAAACAAACTAGGACTCCTTAGACGAGAGTGTGCGAAACAAATGGGCCCTTTTAGCGGGAGAACCTATCAAATTATCTCGACTATCAAATAACGCGATTATTGAGGGAGTTGTCAAGGTGATTGCAATGCTCTCGTCCCTCCATCTTCCCTTCTTCGCGCTTCTGCAAAATTAGTGCTCGCGGAGTACGGCAGACTAAAGGGTCCATTGCCCGGGAAATATCGATTTTAAGCCCATTTCAACCTCCCTCCCTTAGGTGCCTCCCCTCTCCCCACAACCCTTACCTCCTTCCCCTTCGCAATAGGCGTTCCTTTGATTACCGTTGTATATCATCTCTAGGCTGCTCGTAGACGATTCGCGAATTGTGTAAGGACCGTATGCAATCGAGAGTCCAAATACCGCAGATATTTACCATTACGTTCTTTAACTTTATAATCACTAACGCTGTAGGAGCTTCTACTACCACATAGTGATGCATGTAGTATTTTCCATCCTCGGAAAGGGGGTCGAGAAAATGGTTCTTTCGTTTACTTTATCTCAGTCTTTTATCTAGGTCATTTATCTAGGTCTTTCATCTAGGTCAGCCATGAATGTTGCTAATTATTTTAGAATTATCATTTTTTTATTAGAGTGGAATTCATTTTATTTACTTGTGATTAAATAATATGAATTTTCGTTTTTCATGCCATTCTTGATAAATATTGAGTGATAGAGAGTAATTCGTTCCTCATATAATCTCGTTAATTCCTTCTCCAAAAACTTTGAATGTAATGGTTGAGGAATAGAAGCCAGATAATGCCTATAGATTGGAATATTTCTAGTTTATGTTCTTCGAAGGAAATACCAAAGTAAGCAAAGCACGACAGTCCAAAGGGGGTTTGAAATTATTTTGACTCCAGCCCTAAATGTGCTTCCAGTCACATAAAAATTCAATTTTTTCTAACTCTGAATTAAGTTTTACTGGAAAATCAACTGGTCGAGCATTCAGGATCTATTAAACTGTTATATTTTGTGGCAGGAGTTCATATATACCGATATGGTCAACAAGGATCATCATCAAATTCTGTACTTCAAACAAATACTAATGATAATTACATTAACTAAAAAACAAAGTCTACGACATTGATAATGAAATTCCCACTTACGGCATCTTCTGGTTGATAAATTATTTTTGGATACTTATTGAGCGTTTTCCTTTTCCACTGATTATGAATAGGTCATTCATTAAAATAGGCTTAATAGTTTAACTGGAATATGGATAGCCTTGCGATAGCTTTACTATTTTAGCTATATATATCTCGCACAACCTGTTGTCCTGTTTTTGGTTATTAAAACCTTCCGTTTTATCTGTGTTTGCGGTTTATTACTGTCTGCTGTTTTACCTACGACAAGAATGAATGCTTAGTTTTCATTTCACATTAAACACTTCATTTACATATCAGTGAAATTTGGACATTCATTTTGGTCACGCCATATGTTATTTTAGGACTGGTTGGATGAAACAAAATGTTGTCGGAGTTAATGATGAGCGTCCTGACGTCATACATGACACATTTACATTAAATTTCAAGGTTCTCTGACAAAAATATACTTAATGTACGTACATTGAACAAATGACTGCACTGAAAGAATGTAAATTGACTGCTTATCATTACTTCATGAAAGCAAAAATATCCATAAGTAGAATTATTCGAAAAGTGAGTTTCGATTGAATATTTGTTGCAAAGCGAAAACAGTTTTGATTTTTCAATGTTCTCAAGCTTTCTTGGTGTTTAGAAATTCAAGTTTTTATATAAAGGGAGGAACTAACTTCTTTGGTAAACCAATTAAGTTATTTTACGTTGATATTTGTAATTACTACGAGGGATAAAGCTTAACCTTAAATAACCCGCATCACATTCATGAGTTTCCTATAGAGCACGAGATATATGCTTCAATGGATATTTCAGGTTAAATTATTTTCATTTCAAGCAGAAAACAGTTTCTGCAAGCAATAATAAATTCAGAGCTTAAGTTCCTGCAGATATTTTAAATATAAATAAATATTAATGCTAGTGTGTTATTTAGCCTGTCACGCACTTGTTGCTATACGAACATTTTCAGGTCCAATTTTCCTCCAGTTACGTGCCAATAAAATATTATTAACACAACACATTATATAACACGTTATAACACAACAATTACTGAAAATTAAGTCGACCAAAAATATTTTATACATTTTTTTCTGGAATACAAAGATTCATCCTTTTAATTTCCAATGAATAATGAATGAGTAAGTAATTTGACTCGCTTCCTTAGGCACAATGATCAAAAATATTTATTAGAAGCTTAGAAAGCATTAAGTTGCTTCTAAAGAAAACCAGAGCAAAGGTAACCCACATTAAAAGTGGGTGAAAAGTGAAATAGTTAGTCAGAAAAAGAATAATTGATGTATTTCTGATCATGCTACAGATATTCTCAGCTAAAATCCATGAGTTGATTGGTTTGGTTCTCCAGAGGAATACTATTTCACGGCATCACATTTTTTTCAGACATGTGCTCGAATTTACGTTATTTACTTTCCGGGCAGCTGTTTTGTTTCTTCAGGTTGGATTAAAACTCCATCTCTCATTATATATCTCTTTATATACTATTTGAGATACTCTTATTAAGTATCTATTTTTATCAATATTCCCTTATGAAGATTTTTCGTTCGTCTTTTGCTCCACATTTCGGTCGCTCTATTCATCTATGGTATTCTCTTTTCCATTTCTCTCTTTTGATTTACGTCTTTTAAAGCTTCCTCCTCTTTAGCCCATCTCTTTCGCATTTGGTTCCTCCTCTTTAGCTCCTCTCTTTCGCATTTTCCATCTCTCAATTACACCTCTTTTCCACTTCACCCACTTTCTTTTAGGCCCTCCCTCCTTCGGATGTAATCTCTGCAAGTGAGCGCTTTCTTTCATCCGTGTGACGTCTGAGGGCAATAGGAGAATATCTAAGCGGGTGACACTTAGCAGCCCTCTCCTGGAAAAGACAAGTGGAAAACAAAATCCAATGATCTCTCACGTTTTTCTCACATCAAAAATGGAATTTTACGTAATGGACACAATCTGTGCATTACGTAAAATCTGTACTACTATTTATCTTCTATTATATATAGATGCTTCTCCGGATTCATTCATATAGATAGATAGGTAGATAGGATACAAATTCACAGGCTAAACCACAAGGGTCATTTACTTGACATTTTTACGACGTATTGGCAATAACGTATAACCTCCAGAAAAATTGCGATTTTGAACCTCAGTGTCATGGGTTCGATTCCAGAGGGCCCCAAAGTCCCGATTTTTTCTATCTAAATGCATTGCGTTGATTTTCAGGAATTTTTAAAAAATACTTCCCGGATTGGCAGAGAATTAAAACTCAAGGAGCCTATATATATGGTCATGATCTATTGAAAACGTAAATGACTTTTACGGAAAATATCCTGAGTTCGATGCTAGAACGATGCAAAACTCTGTCATTTAAAATACATTGAGGTAGTTTTTCATTACTTTTTTTAAATGCACTTATCGAAATGATAGGAAGTTCTTGCTTATATGGAAGATGTATATTAAGCTTAGGGTTTTGAAAAATATTTAGGTAAGACCGTACTGTTCCTGGGTTCGATGCCGGGGCACATTAAAATTTCTCTCATAAGGAATACATGGGAAAAGTAGGATGTCGTTTGAAGTAGTTGCAGCTAATATTTCTGCCTGAATTTTCATACATAGTTAAAGATGGTGATCTTCTACTGTGCTGCATAGGATGTTTTACCAGGAAGACCCAGGTTCGATGACGTGTGGTAAATATATCTGCCATTTAAAATACATTGAGGTAGTTTTCTTTATATATTTTAATGCACTTATCGAAGTAATAGGAAGTTCTTGCTTAGATAGAAGATGTACATTAAGACTCGGTTTAAGAAAAAAATTTAGATAAGACCACGCGGTTCTTGGGTTCGATGCCAGAGCATATTAACATTTCTCACGTAAGAATATGTGTGAAAAGTAGGACGTCGTTTGAGGCAGTTGCAGCCAATACTTCTGCTTGAATTTTCACACATAGTTAGAGATGGTGATCTTCTGTTGTGCTGCATAGTAAGTTCACCAGGAAGACCCGGGTTCGATGCCAGACGATTAAATTGCAGCGAATTTTAAGAATATTTTCAATCCATATTTTTTGAGGACCGTCCCGATATGATGCCGATATAAAATTAGTGTTGTCGATCTGCTTGCAATAGTATGCAAGCTACAATTTACTCGTATATATATATATATATATATATATATATATATATATATATATAGGTTTCGAATTTTAAACACATTATAATACCAATGTAAAATCCGAAACATTTGTAAGTCAGACATCTGCGACAGAGGACTTGGGCATCGTGGATTTATTACGGGGTAAGAAAGCAATATGAGATAGAAATTAAAGAATTTAAAATGGTAACATTTGGAAATGCAGTAAGCGACGCAATTGAGAAGCGATTTGAGGACTGTACAATACATTTTTTTTCTCTGAGGACCCGATTATTAATAAACCTAATCTCATCTCATTAATTATATTAATTAATCTCATTTGCTCTATATCTCACAAGAATGGATTTGTTGGCATTCATTGGTTATTGGATTTGTTTTTCTGTTATTGCTTTGAAGGAATTTTCAAATTATTTTTCTCAGGGTTTGAATTTTTGGCATTTCTCTTCCTTTCAATATTATTATCTATTCAATGTATCCAAATTCAAATTCCGAAGAATTTTAATCCTAATCAATTCGGTTTGAAATTCTCAATCTGTCCAGTATTTTCAGTTATTGTTGTTTTTAAAGGCTTTCATCAGATCCTTCTTCATACTTCATCAGACAGTGGTGTGATGCTTCCTAAACGGCAAGGCTAAGTTGTATTTTGGAAATTTGCGTAACAAATATGCACCGTTTATCATTGATGTGGATTTTGTCGAGATAATTCCTCCTTCCATTGAATTTTTACAAATCATGAATAGGATACTTTTTACATTTCATGTAAATTATTGAGCTAACTTAGATCAAATTCCATGTATATTCATTCTTAGTGTAGAAAATGACATAAGACCTGATATTGTAAGCCCATATCATGATTATTAAACGCATAGCTGAGCATGGGTTATATATGTGAAATCCCAGTATAGGTATCCCAGGATTTAAAATATGACCGAATTTACTTTGTCTTAATTATGAAGCTCGTCATATACAATTCATTTTGTAGCCTGGATTGGGCCCCTTGAATTTAAATTGGGTCTGATTCAGATACTCTTAAGCAGTGTTGTCTATCGTTAAATGAAAGGGAAAAACGCCGGGGATATACCAGAGTTCTAGAATTGCTTATTTTAAAATATCATGAAATCTAAAAACTATGATAATTATGAATTCAAACTCCTATTAGATCACGTGCTTTTATCTAGCTTCAATTCTCCTTCGTAAAAATTAGTAAAAACGTAACTTTATGAGTACGCGTGAAAAATAAATTTGGCCCTGTACTCTCCTTGAGGGATATAACTAAATATATTTGCCGTGAATATCAAGGTGTTCGTTGGATAGCCACCGATACCCGTTCTGCATTCCGGTACATGTGTGAAAGATTCGGATTTGATCTCCTTTGGGCTGAAGAATGACTCCGCCAATTTGCAACTCATCATCCATCGCGAGTGAATGAGCATAACGTTTTTAAAAAGTCTTTGGCCCTTGTACCCCGAGATGGTAAGAACCCGCTGGATCCGTTCTCAAATAATTGGGTCATTCGCGAGCGTATGCAAGGCTGCAATGCAGAGAACCGCCTCTCCGATTAAATTTGGAGCCGCCGATTCCAAACTGCGGTACGGAAGTGCGCGAATGGGTGTCATTCGTTCGCATATTCACCTTAAAATAACCGTTCCAATTTAAGTCGAATGCCTCGAGATTTCGTTCATCGCGAGCAGCTTTCGTCGAATTCGACTAATTTGTAGCGAACGCCTTTTTCAATCGGAGTGGGAGCAATTGACAGGAAAACGGTTGGATGATTTTGGACGATAATATTGAAGGTCGAGTTGAAGATTGAATTAATGGGATGAAATAAAGGAGAGAAAAATAGAGCTGCTATCTTCTAGAAGTCGTACTATTTCCTAAAGAGATAAAGTTTGATCTTCTGATGCCCGTTTCATTATAGCGTGTTTTCTGATTGCATAAAGTTAATACAAATATGATGTTCAAGTTTAACTTAACTGACGTATATGAAACTAAGGACATGCATGTACGAATACATAAATAGGAATTAATAATAATTTACCTGAGCTCAACTTTCAGTAGAAACGTTTCATTAAGGATATTGCTTCAAGACTAAGCATAAAAAAATCGTTTCAATATACTTAATAGCTATTATTTATAGAAGTATTCTGAGTTCGACAATTGCTCTCGTAATTTATTAAATGTACACCTTTTCAAAGACATCCACGTTGAGTTAATAAAAAAAATGCGGCTGGAGAAAATAAAATTTCCATTGAATATATAAACATGAGGGAAAACTTACTGCTGAAAGTTACATTGCCTTCTATACTCATCACATTGAAATGTAGAACTATTTACCTTTCTCGATTTTTCATATACTCTAGGGAATCAAGACTCATTGTATCTCACTACCACAAAGTGAAGTCTGAACCCGTCACTTGTATTCTAGGGCATCTTATCATCACGGCCGTGAACAAGGATCTAATAAAAGTGACGATTAAAGGAGATGTTGTTATCCATTCTATATTGTGATAAAAATGTATAATGCTTTATTCGTCAATATTCTGTAGAGGAAGAGATTTTTAAACAAAAGAGAAAATATATTTTTTGCTGAAAATGAGTAATATCTAGATTTGAAAAGTTCTTAGAATAACGTCAAGTCCCGAAACACTCATGGAGCAATATAAATGCCATTATTTCAAGAGTCTTAGCCTATCTGGAATGAAGAAATAACTTTTTTCTAACTTATAACTTATGCTCATATAAATATTGCAGATTATCTCTAAACGTTTCGTATGCTCATTAGCCATAAATATTCCTTTCTTCTTGTCTTCGATAATTGAATGGCTATTTAGATAAGATAAGCCAAAGCCCACTTTAAGTATAATTTTTCCTATCAGAGCAAAACAGTTATTGGCACTTAATTATCATCAGAAAGAAAGAACGATACCTTTATTAACAAGAGAGTTGGGTGCAATTGGCTAAAGTAATGAGAAAGAGTGCTAAAATGAAAGAAGATGTACTTAGGAAGAGAATGAATGGAAGAAAATGTAGGATGGCAAACAAAGAGAAGGGATATTTGAGGTAAGAAAGGGAGTGAGGATAAACAAAGGCAGAGTGGGCATGTTTGCTCAATCGGCGCCTAAATGGACATTTTTAATGGGTATGAGAGTGGTAATGTGAACGAACGAAAGACTCGTCAGGTAACAAGGATCGAAACTTCAATTCGATTCTAACTATAATATTCTGGTACAATATTTTTTTAGTAAATGGTTGAATTGTTAATAAGATCAATTAAAATCAGAATATGGGAATATGGGAAACAACTTGGTGAATTTGACGGAATATTTTCCTACTTCTGAAAAGAACACGAGGAATTTAAGCACAAACAAATATCGAAAGTTAGCCGAAAACAGAAGTTGAGTTTTAGTGTGAAGTTAGGGATATAGACACAAAAAGAAAAAAGTATCCTACTTCTTCGGTAGTAAGCTAGGTTATGGACTCACTAACTGTGAAAGGTAAAGGAGTAACAGTGAGTAGAGTTGTCCAAGCAAAAAGGTTATTAGAAAAAGAGCTTTTAACAAAATATGATGATTACTGCTTAGATGTGAGGAAGTGGTCCATAAAATATTTTTGAATATCGTTTTCTATGAATTTAAAAATTGAGTTGCAGCGGTTGAAAAAAAGAAGCAATACAAATAGGTTGTCGCAGAATGATGATGAAAATAAAATGGAGAGAGCGATTGCCTTCGAAGGGCGAATCAAGGAAGTATATTGGATGGCGCCGAAGAAGGAAATCAATCGAGCACAAACTGAAGCTGCAAAAGACAGATTTTTGAAGGTCAGTGGAGCCCAAAACTGAGAACACATATTACTCATTATTTAGTCGCTCCATGATTCATAGTCTTTGGCTGAGTAGTATTTTTAATCGTTAATCATAACTCCGTGTATAAGACAGGGATAAAAACTGGATATAAACAAGTGGGGAAAAACGTTGCCTGTTTTAATAAAAACAGTCTCGAGCAATGAATTGTTGGAAAATGAAGCGAATTAGAAAAGAGAAACACTACTTCCTTTCATATTTTGAAAAAGTAGGATTATATCTCATAGTCGTCCTATATGAATTACTTACGAATAGAATTTACAGATTTGTTTTAGAAATATCTGACATAGAAACGCATTGTTAAAAGATATTTTCTAGATCCATTATTACTAGCAATCTATTTTAAACTCTGACTTAACCAAATAAACACGCATGGCTTTAAATTTACCACATGTGTGAAGGAATCGTTGAGAGCTAGTTTCAATAAATCAGGGAAAAGATGGAGGTTAAAAGGAGAGAAATAGGTTTCACGTTGCCCATAATAAATTTTCCGTCAACCTTACGTAACAATATACATAGTAACAAATAGGTCTTTGTAGATAATCCTTTCCCTTCTGATCTGAAACCTATTCCAAGGTCAACCACTTCCTCCGAACTCCAGGAAAATTATTCATCATATGAAGACACTCACTCTCTTTTCCACAATACTCATCTTTGAGCTGATTACGGCAAGGTTCACGGAATCCCAATGAATTGTTCGGAGTCCATTGCATTTTGCAACAGCTACAAACGTACGAATTTCGTAAGATGTCTGAGATCTCTTTTCGAGGCAAACAATGAGAACAAACATTTGGTATCAGTTTCTTTTATTTGATACCTAATTGAAGCTGTAACTTGACTTTAACGCCTAAGGTCAGCGTAGTATTAAGGAACCTCTTAAGTCCAAACTGTTTTAGTGAGAGCTTTACGTTTCTTTTCACTCTTTAATGAATAATCCCTTAGTTTATTTATGTTGTCATAAACACCAAATGAATGGAACACTCTCAAGAAGTTTTTCTTATATGCGTTTTAAAGCTCATCACAAAAAGATCAGGTTACGTGAAGGCTATCATACAATTACGATATTGTGTAGTGTTTACGTCTCGGGAAGTGTAATTATTGATACTAATACTGTTGATATTTCATTGTATGAGCCACTTTGGAATACGTCTGTTTGAGCTATTTCCTTTTATTAAAACTGTTTCCCTAATTCTTTCCCAAAACTCTTTCATCCTTTCTATGTTTCTTTTTTGTTTACTCGATCTAAACTTATTTCTTGATTTGCTCTCGATAAAAGTTAGATTTTGTAACTTATCTAAAAATGAGAATTATGATTTTTAGTTCCTATAAACCCTTAGCAGTTTCTTTAATCCTCGTATTGGTTGACTTTAGAAATCGGATTATGTTGAAGCCTTCCTGTTGGATTCGACCTTCTTACGTGCCCATGAATTGCAGATCTTTTTCTTGTCGGATTTGTAATTTTATCAGTGTTTCCATAGAGTAAGATGTTGTGAAGTTTTCGGTGTTGTTCCTCTATTTTATTGGTACTTATGGTTTTTCTATATTTTTCCTTTTGTAATATATAATTCTTTCATGACCGTTTTCCTATGTATACCCAGTCACTTTAATGCATGAAGTGCTCCGGGAAGAATTCCATTGTAATTTTGCTATTGATTGATATAAAACCTATGATTTAATTGTTTTTAATTTAGTGTGGAGCTACAAATCTCGAAACTAGAAAGCAGAGGGGTATTAGAATAAGGGTAGGAGGGTGAAATTAAAATCGCAGGAACGATAAGGAGCGTGGGCGTGATAAATGGGTCGTCCGCGTTTCGCTTTTTCAGCTCTCTTTGAAGAGAGAGCAGCCTTCGCTTGTATATTTACGCCAAGTAAACAAGGGTGTGCAGGTAAAAGGCAGAGCGTTAATATGGCCTGTTTTTTTTCAAAGAGAATCTCTTTGCGGTCAAAGGTGATATTTTCGGGGATATTTATTGCGGTTAATGAGAATAATTTCTTTGCCAACTTCTCGAGGATTCTTTTTAAACTATTCGATTCCGATTTGCAACATATGCTCTGGAGAGTAATTGCAAGTTATATTATCCAGCAAAACCTCGAAAGAATAAAGGTGAATGAAACCTTAGTTTCGTGCACAGATATGTTAGAGCTGAATTTCCCATTTAACTTTGCAGCGGAAAGCATTTGAGTCGTTGTGGAATCCCAAGCATTTATTTTGTTTCGAATTCCAAAGTCATCGACGACTGCAGAACAAAATGTACCAAGAAACTGCGGAAGAACGCATTTTAGAAGCCAATCTGCAGTGGACCAAGTGCTCCTATGGTATGGAAAAAGTCTACGGTTATACACGAGATAATTTTACGTCACGTTTTTCGATCATTTCTGGAAAATAAATGACGAATTAGAAGAAAAATAGAGCGAAGAAACTGGAAATTTCAGTAGATTTCTCAGTTTTCGATGCTTTTTTCGATCATTTCTGGAAAAAATGAAAAATCAAAATAAAATAGGGCTGAAAAAACTGTAAATTCTGCTAAAATTCTCAGTTTTCGATGCATTTTTCAATCATTTCTGCGAAAAAATGACGAATCACAAGCAAAATAGAGCGAAAAAACAGGAAATATCGATAAAATTTTCAGTTTTTTTCTGTTTTTTCGATCATTTATGGAAAAATGCCGAAACACAAATAAAAAAGAGCGAAAAAAAAGTAAATTTCGCTGAAATTCTCAGTTTACGTCACGATTTTCGATCATTTCTGGAAAATAAATGACGAATCAGAAGAAAAATAGAGCGAAAAAACTGGAAATTTCAGTAGATTTCTCAGTTTTCGATGCTTTTTGCGATCATTTCTAAAAAAAAAGACTA
The DNA here is from genome assembly GCA_947579665.1 of Sympetrum striolatum. Lineage (NCBI taxonomy): Eukaryota > Metazoa > Arthropoda > Insecta > Odonata > Libellulidae > Sympetrum > Sympetrum striolatum. The sequence goes on along the minus strand of OX388351.1, from coordinate 66,151,760 downwards.
ATTCTAGGATAAATATGGCGAGAAAACTGATGTAATCGCTAAAATTTTCAATTTTCTTCGCTTTTTTTGATCATTTCAGAAAAAAATGAAGAATCACAAGAAAAATAGAACGAAAAAACTGTAGATTTTGCTAAAATTCTAAGATTTGGTCGCTTTTTTGATCATTTCTCATAGAAAATGAAAAATCACAAGTAAATTATAGCAAAATAACTGTAAATTTTAGTTGATTTCTCAATTTTCGATGCTTTTTGCGATCATTTCTGGAAAAAAAGAATAATTTGAGGATAAATATGGCGAGAAAACAGATATTTTCGCTAAAATTCACAGTTTTCGTCCCTTTTTTTATCATTTCTGGAAAAAATGACGAATCAAAAGAAAAATAGAGCAAAAAAACTGTAAATTTCACTAAATATCTGAGTTTTAGATGCCTTTTTTGATCATTTTTGGAAAAAATGAAGAATCAGATGAAAAATAGAGCGAAAATACAAGAAATACTGATAAAATTTTCAGTTTTTTTGTCTTTTTTCGATCATTTATGGAAAAATGCCGAATCACAAATAAAAAAGAGCGAAAAAACAGTAAATTTCGCTAAAATTCTCAGTTTAAGTCACATTTTTCGATAATTTCTGGAAAATAAATGTTGAATAAGAAGAAAAATAGAGCAAAGAAACTAGATATTTCAGTAGTTTTCTCAGTTTTCGATGCTATTTGCGATTATTTCTGGAAAAAAGACTAATTCGAAGATAAATATGGCGAGAAAACTGATATTTTCGCTAAAATTTCTCAGTTTTCGTCAATTTTTTTACCGTTTCTGGAAAACATGACGAATCACAAGAAAAATACAGCAAAAAATTTGTAAATTTCACTAAAATTCTCAGTTAACGTCACGTTTTTCGATCATTTCTGAAAATAATGACGAATCAGAAGAAAAATAGAGCGAAGGAACTGGAAATTTTGCTAAAATTCTAAGATTTGGTCGCTTTTTTGATAATTTCTGATAGAAAATGAAGAATCATAGGTAAATTATCACAAAAAAAAAATTAAGTTTTAAAAGATTTTTCAGTTTTCGATGCTTTTTGCGATCATTTCTGGAAAAAAAGACAAATTTTAGGATAAATATGGCAAGAAGACTGATATTTTCGCTAAAATTCCCAGTTTCCGTCAAATTTTTTATCATATCTGGTAAAAATGACGATTCTCAAGCAAAATAGAGCGAAGAAACTGGAAATTTAAGTAAATTTCTCAATTTTCGATGCTTTTTTCGATCATTTCTGGAAAAAAAGACTAATTTGAAGATAAATATGGCGAGAAAACTGATATAATCGCTAATATTTTGAATTTTTTCCGCTTTTTTTTAATTTCTGAAATAAATGAAAAATCACAAGCAAAATAGAGCGAGAAAACTGTAAATTTTGCTACAATTCTAAGTTTTGGATGATTTATTTTCTTATTTTTCGAAGAAAATGACGAATTACGAACAAAATAGAGCAAGGAAACGGTAAAATTCAGTAGATTTCTCATTTTCCGTCCCTTTCTTCGAACTTTTCTGGATAAAAATGACGAATCACAGTCAAAATAGAACGAAAAAACTATAGATTTTGCTAAATTTCTAAGATTTGGTTGCTTTTTTTTTAACATTTTTGGAAGAAATGACGAAGCATTAGCAAAAGAGAGCGAAAAACCTGGAAATTTCACTAAAATTTTCAGTTTTCGTTGCTTTTACGATCATTTCTGCAAAAAATGATGAATCACGAGCAAAATAATTTGAAAAAACTGTAAATTTCCCAAAAATTGTCCTTTTTCGTCGATTTTTTTGATAATTTCTGGAAAAAATAAAGTATCACAAATATAATAATGAGGAAAAAAACTTTAAAATCGGCTAAAATGCTCAGCTTTCGATGCATTTTTCAATCATTTCTGCAAAACAATTTCGAATCACAAGTAAAATAGAGCGAAAAAACCGGAAAGTTTGATAAAATTCTCAGGTTTTTACTATTTTTTCGATCATTTATGGAAAAATGCCGAATCACAAATAAAAAAGAGCGAAAAAACAGTAAATTTCGCTGAAATTCTCAGTTTACGTCACGATTTTCGATCATTTCTGAAAAAAATAACGAATCACAAGCAAAAACGAGCAAAACATTTGTAAATATCACTAGAATTCTCAGTTTTCGATGCTTTTTACAATCATTTCTGGAAAAAAGACTAATTCGAAGATAAATATGGCGAGAAAACTGATATAATCGCTAAAATTTCCAATTTTTTACCGTTTTTTTTTGTTCATTTCTGAAATAAATGACGAATCACAAAAAAAATAGTGCCAGAAAACAGGAAATTTTGCTAAAATTCTAAGATTTGGTTGCTTTATATGATCATTTTTGGAAGAAAATGACGAATCATAAGCGAAATAGAGAGAAAAACCTGTAAAATTCAGTAGATTTCTCATTATTCGTAACTTTTTTCAATCATTTTAGAAAAAAAGAGTAATTCGAAGATAAATATGGCGAGAAAACTGATATATTCGCTAAAATTTTCAATTTTTTACCGCATTTTGTTCATTTCTGAAATAAATGACGAATCACAAGCAAAATAGTGCCAGAAAACAGTAAATTTTGCTAAGATTCTGAGATTTGTTAGCCTTTTTTCATAATTTTTGAAAGAAAATGACGAATCATAAGCAAAATAGAGCGAGAAAACTGTAAATTTCACAAAAATTGTCATTTTTCGTCGCTTATTTCGATCATTTCTGGAAAAAATGATGAATTACACATAAGATAGATCGGAAAAAACTGTAAATTTTGCTAAAATTCTAAGATTTGGTTGCTTTTTTTGATCATTTCTGAAAAAAATGAAGAATCACATGAAAAATAGAACGAAAAAACTGTAGATTTTGCTAAAATTCTAAGATTTGGTCGCTTTTTTGATCATTTCTCATAGAAAATGAAAAATCACAAGTAAATTATAGCAAAATAACTGTAAATTTTAGTTGATTTCTCAATTTTCGATGCTTTTTGCGATCATTTCTGGAAAAAAAGAATAATTTGAGGATAAATATGGCGAGAAAACAGATATTTTCGCTAAAATTCACAGTTTTCGTCCCTTTTTTTATCATTTCTGAAAAAAATGACGAATCAGAAGAAAAATAGAGCGAAGGAACAGGAAATTTTGCTAAAATTCTAAGATTTGGTCGCTTTTTTGATAATTTCTGATAGAAAATGAAGAATCATAGGTAAATTATCACAAAAAAAAAATTTAACTTTTAAAAGATTTTTCAGTTTTCGATGCTTTTTGCGATCATTTCTGGAAAAAAAGACAAATTCTAGGATAAATATGGCAGGATATTTTCGCTGAAATTCCCAGTTTTCGTCAATTTTTTTTTCATTTCTGAAAAAAATGACGAATCAGAAGAAAAATAGAGCGAAGGAACAGGAAATTTTGCTAAAATTCTAAGATTTGGTCGCTTTTTTGATAATTTCTGATAGAAAATGAAGAATCATAGGTAAATTATCACAAAAAAAAAATTTAAGTTTTAAAAGATTTTTCAGTTTTCGATGCTTTTTGCGATCATTTCTGGAAAAAAAGACAAATTCTAGGATAAATATGGCAGGATATTTTCGCTGAAATTCCCAGTTTTCGTCAATTTTTTTTTCATTTCTGGAAAAAATGACGAATCACAAACAAAATAGAGCAAAAAATTTGTAAATTTCACTAAAATTCTCAGTTTTCGATGCTTTTTTCAATCATTTCTGGAAAAAAAGACTAATTCGAAGATAAATATGGCGAGAAAACTGATATAATCGCTTATTTTTGAATTTTTACCGCTTTTTTTTAATTTCTGAAATAAATGACGAATCACAAGCAAAATAGAGCGAGAAAACTGTAAATTTTGCTAAAATTCTAAGTTTTGGATGATTTATTTTCTTATTTTTCGAAGAAAATGACGAATTACGAACAAAATAGAGCAAAAAAACGGTAAAATTCAGTAGATTTCTCATTTTCCGTCCCTTTCTTCGAACTTTTCTGGATAAAAATGACGAATCACAGTCAAAATAGAACGAAAAAACTGTAGATTTTGCTAAATTTCTAAGATTTGGTTGCTTTTTTTAACATTTTTGGAAGAAATGACGAAGCATTAGCAAAAGAGAGCGAAAAACCTGGAAATTTCACTAAAATTTTCAGTTTTCGTTGCTTTTACGATCATTTCTGCAAAAAATGATGAATCACGAGCAAAATAATTTGAAAAAACTGTAAATTTCCCAAAAATTGTCCTTTTTCGTCGATTTTTTTGATAATTTCTGGAAAAAATAAAGTATCACAAATATAATAATGAGGAAAAAAACTTTAAAATCGGCTAAAATGCTCAGCTTTCGATGCATTTTTCAATCATTTCTGCAAAACAATTTCGAATCACAAGTAAAATAGAGCGAAAAAACCGGAAAGTTTGATAAAATTCTCAGGTTTTTACTATTTTTTCGATCATTTATGGAAAAATGCCGAATCACAAATAAAAAAGAGCGAAAAAACAGTAAATTTCGCTGAAATTCTCAGTTTACGTCACGATTTTCGATCATTTCTGAAAAAAATAACGAATCACAAGCAAAAACGAGCAAAACATTTGTAAATATCACTAGAATTCTCAGTTTTCGATGCTTTTTACAATCATTTCTGGAAAAAAGACTAATTCGAAGATAAATATGGCGAGAAAACTGATATAATCGCTAAAATTTCCAATTTTTTACCGTTTTTTTTTGTTCATTTCTGAAATAAATGACGAATCACAAAAAAAATAGTGCCAGAAAACAGGAAATTTTGCTAAAATTCTAAGATTTGGTTGCTTTATATGATCATTTTTGGAAGAAAATGACGAATCATAAGCGAAATAGAGAGAAAAACCTGTAAAATTCAGTAGATTTCTCATTATTCGTAACTTTTTTCAATCATTTTAGAAAAAAAGAGTAATTCGAAGATAAATATGGCGAGAAAACTGATATATTCGCTAAAATTTTCAATTTTTTACCGCATTTTGTTCATTTCTGAAATAAATGACGAATCACAAGCAAAATAGTGCCAGAAAACAGTAAATTTTGCTAAGATTCTGAGATTTGTTAGCCTTTTTTCATAATTTTTGAAAGAAAATGACGAATCATAAGCAAAATAGAGCGAGAAAACTGTAAATTTCACAAAAATTGTCATTTTTCGTCGCTTATTTCGATCATTTCTGGAAAAAATGATGAATTACACATAAGATAGATCGGAAAAAACTGTAAATTTTGCTAAAATTCTAAGATTTGGTTGCTTTTTTTGATCATTTCTGAAAAAAATGAAGAATCACATGAAAAATAGAACGAAAAAACTGTAGATTTTGCTAAAATTCTAAGATTTGGTCGCTTTTTTGATCATTTCTCATAGAAAATGAAAAATCACAAGTAAATTATAGCAAAATAACTGTAAATTTTAGTTGATTTCTCAATTTTCGATGCTTTTTGCGATCATTTCTGGAAAAAAAGAATAATTTGAGGATAAATATGGCGAGAAAACAGATATTTTCGCTAAAATTCACAGTTTTCGTCCCTTTTTTTATCATTTCTGAAAAAAATGACGAATCAGAAGAAAAATAGAGCGAAGGAACAGGAAATTTTGCTAAAATTCTAAGATTTGGTCGCTTTTTTGATAATTTCTGATAGAAAATGAAGAATCATAGGTAAATTATCACAAAAAAAAAATTTAAGTTTTAAAAGATTTTTCAGTTTTCGATGCTTTTTGCGATCATTTCTGGAAAAAAAGACAAATTCTAGGATAAATATGGCAGGATATTTTCGCTGAAATTCCCAGTTTTCGTCAATTTTTTTTTCATTTCTGGAAAAAATGACGAATCACAAACAAAATAGAGCAAAAAATTTGTAAATTTCACTAAAATTCTCAGTTTTCGATGCTTTTTTCAATCATTTCTGGAAAAAAAGACTAATTCGAAGATAAATATGGCGAGAAAACTGATATAATCGCTTATTTTTGAATTTTTACCGCTTTTTTTTAATTTCTGAAATAAATGACGAATCACAAGCAAAATAGAGCGAGAAAACTGTAAATTTTGCTAAAATTCTAAGTTTTGGATGATTTATTTTCTTATTTTTCGAAGAAAATGACGAATTACGAACAAAATAGAGCAAAAAAACGGTAAAATTCAGTAGATTTCTCATTTTCCGTCCCTTTCTTCGAACTTTTCTGGATAAAAATGACGAATCACAGTCAAAATAGAACGAAAAAACTGTAGATTTTGCTAAATTTCTAAGATTTGGTTGCTTTTTTTAACATTTTTGGAAGAAATGACGAAGCATTAGCAAAAGAGAGCGAAAAACCTGGAAATTTCACTAAAATTTTCAGTTTTCGTTGCTTTTACGATCATTTCTGCAAAACATGATGAATCACGAGCAAAATAATTTGAAAAAACTGTAAATTTCCCAAAAATTGTCCTTTTTCGTCGATTTTTTTGATAATTTCTGGAAAAAATAAAGTATCACAAATATAATAATGAGGAAAAAAACTTTAAAATCGGCTAAAATGCTCAGCTTTCGATGCATTTTTCAATCATTTCTGCAAAACAATTTCGAATCACAAGTAAAATAGAGCGAAAAAACCGGAAAGTTTGATAAAATTCTCAGGTTTTTACTATTTTTTCGATCATTTATGGAAAAATGCCGAATCACAAATAAAAAAGAGCGAAAAAACAGTAAATTTCGCTGAAATTCTCAGTTTACGTCACGATTTTCGATCATTTCTGAAAAAAATAACGAATCACAAGCAAAAACGAGCAAAACATTTGTAAATATCACTAGAATTCTCAGTTTTCGATGCTTTTTACAATCATTTCTGGAAAAAAGACTAATTCGAAGATAAATATGGCGAGAAAACTGATATAATCGCTAAAATTTCCAATTTTTTACCGTTTTTTTTTGTTCATTTCTGAAATAAATGACGAATCACAAAAAAAATAGTGCCAGAAAACAGGAAATTTTGCTAAAATTCTAAGATTTGGTTGCTTTATATGATCATTTTTGGAAGAAAATGACGAATCATAAGCGAAATAGAGAGAAAAACCTGTAAAATTCAGTAGATTTCTCATTATTCGTAACTTTTTTCAATCATTTTAGAAAAAAAGAGTAATTCGAAGATAAATATGGCGAGAAAACTGATATATTCGCTAAAATTTTCAATTTTTTACCGCTTTTTTTGTTCATTTCTGAAATAAATGACGAATCACAAGCAAAATAGTGCCAGAAAACAGTAAATTTTGCTAAGATTCTGAGATTTGTTAGCCTTTTTCATAATTTTTGAAAGAAAATGACGAATCATAAGCAAAATAGAGCGAGAAAACTGTAAATTTCACAAAAATTGTCATTTTTCGTCGCTTATTTCGATCATTTCTGGAAAAAATGATGAATTACACATAAGATAGATCGGAAAAAACTGTAAATTTTGCTAAAATTCTAAGATTTGGTTGCTTTTTTTGATCATTTTTGGAAGAAAATGACGAATCATAAGCGAAATAGAGAGAAAAACCTGTAAAATTCAGTAGATTTCTCATTATTCGTAACTTTTTTCGACTTTTTCTGGATAAAAATGACGAATCACAAGCAAAATAGAACGAAAAAACTGTAGATTTTGCTAAAATTCTAAGATTTGGTCGCCTTTTTGATCATTTAAGGAAAAAATGAAGAATCAGATGAAAAATAGAGCGAAAATACAAGAAATACTGATAAGATTTTCAGTTTTTTCTCTTTTTTCGATGATTTATGGTAAAATGCAGAATCACTAATAAAAGAGAGCGAGAAAACAGTAAGTTTCGCTAAAATTCTCAGTTTACGTCACGTGTTTCGATAATTTCTGGAAAATAAATGACGAATCAGAAGAAAAATAGAGCGAAGAAACTGGAAATTTGAGTAGATTTCTCAGTTTTCGATGCTTTTTGCGATCATTTCTGGAAAATAGACTAATTCGAGGATAAATATGGCGATAAAACTGATATTTTTGCTAAAATTCCCAGTTTTCGTCAATTTTTTTATCATTTATGGAAAAATGCCGAATCGCAAATAAAAAAGAGCGAAAAAACAGTAAATTTCGCTAAAATTCTCAGTTTACGTCACCTGTTTCGATAATTTCTGGAAAATAAATGTTGAATAAGAAGAAAAATAGAGCAAAGAAACTAGATATTTCAGTTGTTTTCTCAGTTTTCGATGCTATTTGCAATTATTTCTGTAAAAAAGACTAATTCGAAGATAAATATGGCGAGAAAACTGATATTTTCGCTAAAATTTCTCAGTTTTCGTCAATTTTTTTACCGTTTCTGGAAAACATGACGAATCACAAGCAAAATACAGCAAAAAATTTGTAAATTTCACTAATATTCTCAGTTAACGTCACGTTTTTCGATCATTTCTGAAAAAAATGACGAATCAGAAGAAAAATAGAGCGAAGGAACAGGAAATTTTGCTAAAATTCTAAGATTTGGTCGCTTTTTTGATAATTTCTGATAGAAAATGAAGAATCATAGGTAAATTATCACAAATAAAAAATTTAAGTTTTAAAAGATTTTTCAGTTTTCGATTCTTTTTGCGATCATTTCTGGAAAAAAAGACAAATTCTAGGATAAATATGGCAGGAAAACTGATATTTTCGCTGAAATTCCCAGTTTTCGTCAATTTTTTTTTCATTTCTGGAAAAAATGACGAATCACAAGCAAAATCGAGCAAAAAATTTGTAAATTTCACTAAAATTCTCAGTTTTCGATGCTTTTTTCAATCATTTCTGGAAAAAAGACTAATTCGAAGATAAATATGGCGAGAAAACTGATATAATCGCTAATATTTTGAATTTTTACCGCTTTTTTTAATTTCTGAAATAAATGACGAATCACAAGCAAAATAGAGCGAGAAAACTGTAAATTTTGCTAAAATTCTAAGTTTTGGATGCTTTATTTTCTTATTTTTCGAAGAAAATGACGAATTACGAACAAAATAGAGCAAAAAAACGGTAAAATTCAGTAGATTTCTCATTTTCCGTCCCTTTCTTCGAACTTTTCTGGATAAAAATGACGAATCACAGTCAAAATAGAACGAAAAAACTGTAGATTTTGCTAAATTTCTAAGATTTGGTTGCTTTTTTTAACATTTTTGGAAGAAATGACGAAGCATTAGCAAAAGAGAGCGAAAAACCTGGAAATTTCACTAAAATTTTCAGTTTTCGTTGCTTTTACGATCATTTCTGCAAAACATGATGAATCACGAGCAAAATAATTTGAAAAAACTGTAAATTTCCCAAAAATTGTCCTTTTTCGTCGATTTTTTTGATAATTTCTGGAAAAAATAAAGTATCACAAATATAATAATGAGGAAAAAAACTTTAAAATCGGCTAAAATGCTCAGCTTTCGATGCATTTTTCAATCATTTCTGCAAAACAATTTCGAATCACAAGTAAAATAGAGCGAAAAAACCGGAAAGTTTGATAAAATTCTCAGGTTTTTACTATTTTTTCGATCATTTATGGAAAAATGCCGAATCACAAATAAAAAAGAGCGAAAAAACAGTAAATTTCGCTGAAATTCTCAGTTTACGTCACGATTTTCGATCATTTCTGAAAAAAATAACGAATCACAAGCAAAAACGAGCAAAACATTTGTAAATATCACTAGAATTCTCAGTTTTCGATGCTTTTTACAATCATTTCTGGAAAAAAGACTAATTCGAAGATAAATATGGCGAGAAAACTGATATAATCGCTAAAATTTCCAATTTTTTACCGTTTTTTTTTGTTCATTTCTGAAATAAATGACGAATCACAAAAAAAATAGTGCCAGAAAACAGGAAATTTTGCTAAAATTCTAAGATTTGGTTGCTTTATATGATCATTTTTGGAAGAAAATGACGAATCATAAGCGAAATAGAGAGAAAAACCTGTAAAATTCAGTAGATTTCTCATTATTCGTAACTTTTTTCAATCATTTTCGAAAAAAAGAGTAATTCGAAGATAAATATGGCGAGAAAACTGATATATTCGCTAAAATTTTCAATTTTTTACCGCTTTTTTTGTTCATTTCTGAAATAAATGACGAATCACAAGCAAAATAGTGCCAGAAAACAGTAAATTTTGCTAAGATTCTGAGATTTGTTAGCCTTTTTCATAATTTTTGAAAGAAAATGACGAATCATAAGCAAAATAGAGCGAGAAAACTGTAAATTTCACAAAAATTGTCATTTTTCGTCGCTTATTTCGATCATTTCTGGAAAAAATGATGAATTACACATAAGATAGATCGGAAAAAACTGTAAATTTTGCTAAAATTCTAAGATTTGGTTGCTTTTTTTGATCATTTTTGGAAGAAAATGACGAATCATAAGCGAAATAGAGAGAAAAACCTGTAAAATTCAGTAGATTTCTCATTATTCGTAACTTTTTTCGACTTTTTCTGGATAAAAATGACGAATCACAAGCAAAATAGAACGAAAAAACTGTAGATTTTGCTAAAATTCTAAGATTTGGTCGCTTTTTTGATCATTTAAGGAAAAAATGAAGAATCAGATGAAAAATAGAGCGAAAATACAAGAAATACTGATAAGATTTTCAGTTTTTTCTCTTTTTTCGATGATTTATGGTAAAATGCAGAATCACTAATAAAAGAGAGCGAGAAAACAGTAAGTTTCGCTAAAATTCTCAGTTTACGTCACGTGTTTCGATAATTTCTGGAAAATAAATGACGAATCAGAAGAAAAATAGAGCGAAGAAACTGGAAATTTGAGTAGATTTCTCAGTTTTCGATGCTTTTTGCGATCATTTCTGGAAAATAGACTAATTCGAGGATAAATATGGCGATAAAACTGATATTTTTGCTAAAATTCCCAGTTTTCGTCAATTTTTTTATCATTTCTGGAAAAAATGACGAATCACAAGCAAAATAGTGCCAGAAAACAGTAAATTTTGCTAAGATTCTGAGATTTGTTAGCCTTTTTTCATAATTTTTGAAAGAAAATGACGAATCATAAGCAAAATAGAGCGAGAAAACTGTAAATTTCACAAAAATTGTCATTTTTCGTCGGTTATTTCGATCATTTCTGGAAAAAATGATGAATTACACATAAGATAGATCGGAAAAAACTGTAAATTTTGCTAAAATTCTAAGATTTGGTTGCTTTTTTTGATCATTTCCGAAAAAAATGAAGAATCACATGAAAAATAGAACGAAAAAACTGTAGATTTTGCTAAAATTCTAAGATTTGGTCGCTTTTTTGATCATTTCTCATAGAAAATGAAAAATCACAAGTAAATTATAGCAAAATAACTGTAAATTTTAGTTGATTTCTCAATTTTCGATGCTTTTTGCGATCATTTCTGGAAAAAAAGAATAATTTGAGGATAAATATGGCGAGAAAACAGATATTTTCGCTAAAATTCACAGTTTTCGTCCCTTTTTTTATCATTTCTGGAAAAAATGTAGAATCAAAAGAAAAATAGAGCAAAAAAACTGTAAATTTCACTAAATTTCTGAGTTTTTGATGCCATTTTTGATCATTTTTGGAAAAAATGAAGAATCAGATGAAAAATAGAGCGAAAATACAAGAAATACTGATAAAATTTTCAGTTTTTTTGTCTTTTTTCGATCATTTATGGAAAAATGCCGAATCGCAAATATAAAAGAGCGAAAAAACAGTAAATTTCGCTAAAATTCTCAGTTTACGTCACCTGTTTCGATAATTTCTGGAAAATAAATCTTGAATAAGAAGAAAAATAGAGCAAAGAAACTAGATATTTCAGTTGTTTTCTCAGTTTTCGATGCTATTTGCAATTATTTCTGTAAAAAAGACTAATTCGAAGATAAATATGGCGAGAAAACTGATATTTTCGCTAAAATTTCTCAGTTTTCGTCAATTTTTTTACCGTTTCTGGAAAACATGACGAATCACAAGCAAAATACAGCAAAAAATTTGTAAATTTCACTAATATTCTCAGTTAACGTCACGTTTTTCGATCATTTCTGAAAAAAATGACGAATCAGAAGAAAAATAGAGCGAAGGAACAGGAAATTTTGCTAAAATTCTAAGATTTGGTCGCTTTTTTGATAATTTCTGATAGAAAATGAAGAATCATAGGTAAATTATCACAAATAAAAAATTTAAGTTTTAAAAGATTTTTCAGTTTTCGATTCTTTTTGCGATCATTTCTGGAAAAAAAGACAAATTCTAGGATAAATATGGCAGGAAAACTGATATTTTCGCTGAAATTCCCAGTTTTCGTCAATTTTTTTTTCATTTCTGGAAAAAATGACGAATCACAAGCAAAATCGAGCAAAAAATTTGTAAATTTCACTAAAATTCTCAGTTTTCGATGCTTTTTTCAATCATTTCTGGAAAAAAGACTAATTCGAAGATAAATATGGCGAGAAAACTGATATAATCGCTAATATTTTGAATTTTTACCGCTTTTTTTAATTTCTGAAATAAATGACGAATCACAAGCAAAATAGAGCGAGAAAACTGTAAATTTTGCTAAAATTCTAAGTTTTGGATGCTTTATTTTCTTATTTTTCGAAGAAAATGACGAATTACGAACAAAATAGAGCAAAAAAACGGTAAAATTCAGTAGATTTCTCATTTTCCGTCCCTTTCTTCGAACTTTTCTGGATAAAAATGACGAATCACAGTCAAAATAGAACGAAAAAACTGTAGATTTTGCTAAATTTCTAAGATTTGGTTGCTTTTTTTAACATTTTTGGAAGAAATGACGAAGCATTAGCAAAAGAGAGCGAAAAACCTGGAAATTTCACTAAAATTTTCAGTTTTCGTTGCTTTTACGATCATTTCTGCAAAACATGATGAATCACGAGCAAAATAATTTGAAAAAACTGTAAATTTCCCAAAAATTGTCCTTTTTCGTCGATTTTTTTGATAATTTCTGGAAAAAATAAAGTATCACAAATATAATAATGAGGAAAAAAACTTTAAAATCGGCTAAAATGCTCAGCTTTCGATGCATTTTTCAATCATTTCTGCAAAACAATTTCGAATCACAAGTAAAATAGAGCGAAAAAACCGGAAAGTTTGATAAAATTCTCAGGTTTTTACTATTTTTTCGATCATTTATGGAAAAATGCCGAATCACAAATAAAAAAGAGCGAAAATACAGTAAATTTCGCTGAAATTCTCAGTTTACGTCACGATTTTCGATCATTTCTGAAAAAAATAACGAATCACAAGCAAAAACGAGCAAAAAATTTGTAAATTTCACTAGAATTCTCAGTTTTCGATGCTTTTTACAATCATTTCTGGAAAAAAGACTAATTCGAAGATAAATATGGCGTGAAAACTGATATAATCGCTAAAATTTCCAATTTTTTACCGTTTTTTTTTGTTCATTTCTGAAATAAATGACGAATCACAAAAAAAATAGTGCCAGAAAACAGGAAATTTTGCTAAAATTCTAAGATTTGGTTGCTTTATCTGATCATTTTTGGAAGAAAATGACGAATCATAAGCGAAATAGAGAGAAAAACCTGTAAAATTCAGTAGATTTCTCATTATTCGTAACTTTTTTCAATCATTTTCGAAAAAAAGAGTAATTCGAAGATAAATATGGCGAGAAAACTGATATATTCGCTAAAATTTTCAATTTTTTACCGCTTTTTTTGTTCATTTCTGAAAAAAATGACGAATCACAAGCAAAATAGTGCCAGAAAACAGTAAATTTTGCTAAGATTCTGAGATTTGTTAGCCTTTTTTCATAATTTTTGAAAGAAAATGACGAATCATAAGCAAAATAGAGCGAGAAAACTGTAAATTTCACAAAAATTGTCATTTTTCGTCGCTTATTTCGATCATTTCTGGAAAAAATGATGAATTACACATAAGATAGATCGGAAAAAACTGTAAATTTTGCTAAAATTCTAAGATTTGGTTGCTTTTTTTGATCATTTCTGAAAAAAATGAAGAATCACATGAAAAATAGAACGAAAAAACTGTAGATTTTGCTAAAATTCTAAGATTTGGTCGCATTTTTGATCATTTCTCATAGAAAATGAAAAATCACAAGTAAATTATAGCAAAATAACTGTAAATTTTAGTTGATTTCTCAATTTTCGATGCTTTTTGCGATCATTTCTGGAAAAAAAGAATAATTTGAGGATAAATATGGCGAGAAAACAGATATTTTCGCTAAAATTCACAGTTTTCGTCCCTTTTTTTATCATTTCTGGAAAAAATGACGAATCAAAAGAAAAATAGAGCAAAATAACTGTAAATTTCACTAAATATCTGAGTTCTAGATGCCATTTTTGATCATTTTTGGAAAAAATGAAGAATCAGATGAAAAATAGAGCGAAAATACAAGAAATACTGATAAAATTTTTAGTTTTTTTGTCTTTTTTCGATCATTTTTGGAAAAATGCCGAATCACAAATAAAAAAGAGCGAAAAAACAGTAAATTTCGCTAAAATTCTCAGTTTACGTCACGTGTTTCGATAATTTCTGGAAAATAAATGTTGAATAAGAAGAAAAATAGAGCAAAGAAACTAGATATTTCAGTAGTTTTCTCAGTTTTCGATGCTATTTGCAATTATTTCTGTAAAAAAGACTAATTCGAAGATAAATATGGCGAGAAAACTGATATTTTCGCTAAAATTTCTCAGTTTTCGTCAATTTTTTTACCGTTTCTGGAAAACATGACGAATCACAAGCAAAATACAGCAAAAAATTTGTAAATTTCACTAAAATTCTCAGTTAACGTCACGTTTTTCGATCATTTCTGAAAAAAATGACGAATCAGAAGAAAAATAGAGCGAAAGAACAGGAAATTTTGCTAAAATTCTAAGATTTGGTCGCTTTTTTGATAATTTCTGATAGAAAATGAAGAATCATAGGTAAATTATCACAAAAAAAATTAAGTTTTAAAAGATTTTTCAGTTTTCGATGCTTTTTGCGATCATTTCTGGAAAAAAAGACAAATTCTAGGATAAATATGGCAGGAAAACTGATATTTTCGCTGAAATTCCCAGTTTTCGTCAATTTTTTTTAATTTCTGGAAAAAATGACGAATCACAAGCAAAATCGAGCCAAAAATTTTTAAATTTCACTAAAATTCTCAGTTTTCGATGCTTTTTTCAATCATTTCTGGAAAAAAAGACTAATTCGAAGATAAATATGGCGAGAAAACTGATATAATCGCTAATATTTTGAATTTTTACCGCTTTTTTTTAATTTCTGAAATAAATGACGAATCACAAGCAAAATAGAGCGAGAAAACTGTAAATTTTGCTAAAATTCTAAGTTTTGGATGCTTTATTTTCTTATTTTTCGAAGAAAATGACGAATTACGAACAAATTAGAGCAAAAAAACGGTAAAATTCAGTAGATTTCTCATTTTCCGTCCCTTTCTTCGAACTTTTCTGGATAAAAATGACGAATCACAGTCAAAATAGAACGAAAAAACTGTAGATTTTGCTAAATTTCTAAGATTTGGTTGCTTTTTTTAACATTTTTGGAAGAAATGACGAAGCATTAGCAAAAGAGAGCGAAAAACCTGGAAATTTCACTAAAATTTTCAGTTTTCGTTGCTTTTACGATCATTTCTGCAAAAAATGATGAATCACGAGCAAAATAATTTGAAAAAACTGTAAATTTCCCAAAAATTGTCCTTTTTCGTCGATTTTTTTGATAATTTCTGGAAAAAATAAAGTATCACAAATATAATAATGAGGAAAAAAACTTTAAAATCGGCTAAAATGCTCAGCTTTCGATGCATTTTTCAATCATTTCTGCAAAACAATTTCGAATCACAAGTAAAATAGAGCGAAAAAACCGGAAAGTTTGATAAAATTCTCAGGTTTTTACTATTTTTTCGATCATTTATGGAAAAATGCCGAATCACAAATAAAAAAGAGCGAAAAAACAGTAAATTTCGCTGAAATTCTCAGTTTACGTCACGATTTTCGATCATTTCTGAAAAAAATAACGAATCACAAGCAAAAACGAGCAAAAAATTTGTAAATTTCACTAGAATTCTCAGTTTTCGATGCTTTTTACAATCATTTCTGGAAAAAAGACTAATTCGAAGATAAATATGGCGAGTAAACTGATATAATCGCTAAAATTTCCAATTTTTTACCGTTTTTTTTTTGTTCATTTTTGAAATAAATGACGAATCACAAGCAAAATAGTGCCAGAAAACAGGAAATTTTGCTAAAATTCTAAGATTTGGTTTCTTTATCTGATCATTTTTGGAAGAAAATGACGAATCATAAGCGAAATAGAGAGAAAAACCTGTAAAATTCAGTAGATTTCTCATTATTCGTAACTTTTTTCGACTTTTTCTGGATAAAAATGACGAATCACAAGCAAAATAGAACGAAAAAACTGTAGATTTTGCTAAAATTCTAAGATTTGGTCGCTTTTTTGATCATTTAAGGAAAAAATGAAGAATCAGATGAAAAATAGAGCGAAAATACAAGAAATACTGATAAGATTTTCAGTTTTTTCTCTTTTTTCGATGATTTATGGTAAAATGCAGAATCACTAATAAAAGAGAGCGAGAAAACAGTAAGTTTCGCTAAAATTCTCAGTTTACGTCACGTGTTTCGATAATTTCTGGAAAATAAATGACGAATCAGAAGAAAAATAGAGCGAAGAAACTGGAAATTTGAGTAGATTTCTCAGTTTTCGATGCTTTTTGCGATCATTTCTGGAAAATAGACTAATTCGAGGATAAATATGGCGATAAAACTGATATTTTTGCTAAAATTCCCAGTTTTCGTCAATTTTTTATCATTTCTGGAAAAAATGACGAATCACAAGCAAAATAGTGCCAGAAAACAGTAAATTTTGCTAAGATTCTGAGATTTGTTAGCCTTTTTTCATAATTTTTGAAAGAAAATGACGAATCATAAGCAAAATAGAGCGAGAAAACTGTAAATTTCACAAAAATTGTCATTTTTCGTCGGTTATTTCGATCATTTCTGGAAAAAATGATGAATTACACATAAGATAGATCGGAAAAAACTGTAAATTTTGCTAAAATTCTAAGATTTGGTTGCTTTTTTTGATCATTTCCGAAAAAAATGAAGAATCACATGAAAAATAGAACGAAAAAACTGTAGATTTTGCTAAAATTCTAAGATTTGGTCGCTTTTTTGATCATTTCTCATAGAAAATGAAAAATCACAAGTAAATTATAGCAAAATAACTGTAAATTTTAGTTGATTTCTCAATTTTCGATGCTTTTTGCGATCATTTCTGGAAAAAAAGAATAATTTGAGGATAAATATGGCGAGAAAACAGATATTTTCGCTAAAATTCACAGTTTTCGTCCCTTTTTTATCATTTCTGGAAAAAATGACGAATCAAAAGAAAAATAGAGCAAAAAAACTGTAAATTTCACTAAATATCTGAGTTTTAGATGCCATTTTTGATCATTTTTGGAAAAAATGAAGAATCAGATGAAAAATAGAGCGAAAATACAAGAAATATTGATAAAATTTTCAGTTTTTTTGTCTTTTTTCGATCATTTATGGAAAAATGCCGAATCACAAATAAAAAAGAGCGAAAAAACAGTAAATTTCGCTAAAATTCTCAGTTTACGTCACGTGTTTCGATAATTTCTGGAAAATAAATGTTGAATAAGAAGAAAAATAGAGCAAAGAAACTAGATATTTCAGTAGTTTTCTCAGTTTTCGATGCTATTTGCAATTATTTCTGTAAAAAAGACTAATTCGAAGATAAATATGGCGAGAAAACTGATATATTCGCTAAAATTTTCAATTTTTTACCGCTTTTTTTGTTCATTTCTGAAAAAAATGACGAATCACAAGCAAAATAGTGCCAGAAAACAGTAAATTTTGCTAAGATTCTGAGATTTGTTAGCCTTTTTTCATAATTTTTGAAAGAAAATGACGAATCATAAGCAAAATAGAGCGAGAAAACTGTAAATTTCACAAAAATTGTCATTTTTCGTCGCTTATTTCGATCATTTCTGGAAAAAATGATGAATTACACATAAGATAGATCGGAAAAAACTGTAAATTTTGCTAAAATTCTAAGATTTGGTTGCTTTTTTTGATCATTTCTGAAAAAAATGAAGAATCACATGAAAAATAGAACGAAAAAACTGTAGATTTTGCTAAAATTCTAAGATTTGGTCGCATTTTTGATCATTTCTCATAGAAAATGAAAAATCACAAGTAAATTATAGCAAAATAACTGTAAATTTTAGTTGATTTCTCAATTTTCGATGCTTTTTGCGATCATTTCTGGAAAAAAAGAATAATTTGAGGATAAATATGGCGAGAAAACAGATATTTTCGCTAAAATTCACAGTTTTCGTCCCTTTTTTTATCATTTCTGGAAAAAATGACGAATCAAAAGAAAAATAGAGCAAAATAACTGTAAATTTCACTAAATATCTGAGTTCTAGATGCCATTTTTGATCATTTTTGGAAAAAATGAAGAATCAGATGAAAAATAGAGCGAAAATACAAGAAATACTGATAAAATTTTCAGTTTTTTTGTCTTTTTTCGATCATTTTTGGAAAAATGCCGAATCACAAATAAAAAAGAGCGAAAAAACAGTAAATTTCGCTAAAATTCTCAGTTTACGTCACGTGTTTCGATAATTTCTGGAAAATAAATGTTGAATAAGAAGAAAAATAGAGCAAAGAAACTAGATATTTCAGTAGTTTTCTCAGTTTTCGATGCTATTTGCAATTATTTCTGTAAAAAAGACTAATTCGAAGATAAATATGGCGAGAAAACTGATATTTTCGCTAAAATTTCTCAGTTTTCGTCAATTTTTTTACCGTTTCTGGAAAACATGACGAATCACAAGCAAAATACAGCAAAAAATTTGTAAATTTCACTAAAATTCTCAGTTAACGTCACGTTTTTCGATCATTTCTGAAAAAAATGACGAATCAGAAGAAAAATAGAGCGAAAGAACAGGAAATTTTGCTAAAATTCTAAGATTTGGTCGCTTTTTTGATAATTTCTGATAGAAAATGAAGAATCATAGGTAAATTATCACAAAAAAAATTAAGTTTTAAAAGATTTTTCAGTTTTCGATGCTTTTTGCGATCATTTCTGGAAAAAAAGACAAATTCTAGGATAAATATGGCAGGAAAACTGATATTTTCGCTGAAATTCCCAGTTTTCGTCAATTTTTTTTAATTTCTGGAAAAAATGACGAATCACAAGCAAAATCGAGCCAAAAATTTTTAAATTTCACTAAAATTCTCAGTTTTCGATGCTTTTTTCAATCATTTCTGGAAAAAAAGACTAATTCGAAGATAAATATGGCGAGAAAACTGATATAATCGCTAATATTTTGAATTTTTACCGCTTTTTTTTAATTTCTGAAATAAATGACGAATCACAAGCAAAATAGAGCGAGAAAACTGTAAATTTTGCTAAAATTCTAAGTTTTGGATGCTTTATTTTCTTATTTTTCGAAGAAAATGACGAATTACGAACAAATTAGAGCAAAAAAACGGTAAAATTCAGTAGATTTCTCATTTTCCGTCCCTTTCTTCGAACTTTTCTGGATAAAAATGACGAATCACAGTCAAAATAGAACGAAAAAACTGTAGATTTTGCTAAATTTCTAAGATTTGGTTGCTTTTTTTAACATTTTTGGAAGAAATGACGAAGCATTAGCAAAAGAGAGCGAAAAACCTGGAAATTTCACTAAAATTTTCAGTTTTCGTTGCTTTTACGATCATTTCTGCAAAAAATGATGAATCACGAGCAAAATAATTTGAAAAAACTGTAAATTTCCCAAAAATTGTCCTTTTTCGTCGATTTTTTTGATAATTTCTGGAAAAAATAAAGTATCACAAATATAATAATGAGGAAAAAAACTTTAAAATCGGCTAAAATGCTCAGCTTTCGATGCATTTTTCAATCATTTCTGCAAAACAATTTCGAATCACAAGTAAAATAGAGCGAAAAAACCGGAAAGTTTGATAAAATTCTCAGGTTTTTACTATTTTTTCGATCATTTATGGAAAAATGCCGAATCACAAATAAAAAAGAGCGAAAAAACAGTAAATTTCGCTGAAATTCTCAGTTTACGTCACGATTTTCGATCATTTCTGAAAAAAATAACGAATCACAAGCAAAAACGAGCAAAAAATTTGTAAATTTCACTAGAATTCTCAGTTTTCGATGCTTTTTACAATCATTTCTGGAAAAAAGACTAATTCGAAGATAAATATGGCGAGTAAACTGATATAATCGCTAAAATTTCCAATTTTTTACCGTTTTTTTTTTGTTCATTTTTGAAATAAATGACGAATCACAAGCAAAATAGTGCCAGAAAACAGGAAATTTTGCTAAAATTCTAAGATTTGGTTTCTTTATCTGATCATTTTTGGAAGAAAATGACGAATCATAAGCGAAATAGAGAGAAAAACCTGTAAAATTCAGTAGATTTCTCATTATTCGTAACTTTTTTCGACTTTTTCTGGATAAAAATGACGAATCACAAGCAAAATAGAACGAAAAAACTGTAGATTTTGCTAAAATTCTAAGATTTGGTCGCTTTTTTGATCATTTAAGGAAAAAATGAAGAATCAGATGAAAAATAGAGCGAAAATACAAGAAATACTGATAAGATTTTCAGTTTTTTCTCTTTTTTCGATGATTTATGGTAAAATGCAGAATCACTAATAAAAGAGAGCGAGAAAACAGTAAGTTTCGCTAAAATTCTCAGTTTACGTCACGTGTTTCGATAATTTCTGGAAAATAAATGACGAATCAGAAGAAAAATAGAGCGAAGAAACTGGAAATTTGAGTAGATTTCTCAGTTTTCGATGCTTTTTGCGATCATTTCTGGAAAATAGACTAATTCGAGGATAAATATGGCGATAAAACTGATATTTTTGCTAAAATTCCCAGTTTTCGTCAATTTTTTATCATTTCTGGAAAAAATGACGAATCACAAGCAAAATAGTGCCAGAAAACAGTAAATTTTGCTAAGATTCTGAGATTTGTTAGCCTTTTTTCATAATTTTTGAAAGAAAATGACGAATCATAAGCAAAATAGAGCGAGAAAACTGTAAATTTCACAAAAATTGTCATTTTTCGTCGGTTATTTCGATCATTTCTGGAAAAAATGATGAATTACACATAAGATAGATCGGAAAAAACTGTAAATTTTGCTAAAATTCTAAGATTTGGTTGCTTTTTTTGATCATTTCCGAAAAAAATGAAGAATCACATGAAAAATAGAACGAAAAAACTGTAGATTTTGCTAAAATTCTAAGATTTGGTCGCTTTTTTGATCATTTCTCATAGAAAATGAAAAATCACAAGTAAATTATAGCAAAATAACTGTAAATTTTAGTTGATTTCTCAATTTTCGATGCTTTTTGCGATCATTTCTGGAAAAAAAGAATAATTTGAGGATAAATATGGCGAGAAAACAGATATTTTCGCTAAAATTCACAGTTTTCGTCCCTTTTTTATCATTTCTGGAAAAAATGACGAATCAAAAGAAAAATAGAGCAAAAAAACTGTAAATTTCACTAAATATCTGAGTTTTAGATGCCATTTTTGATCATTTTTGGAAAAAATGAAGAATCAGATGAAAAATAGAGCGAAAATACAAGAAATATTGATAAAATTTTCAGTTTTTTTGTCTTTTTTCGATCATTTATGGAAAAATGCCGAATCACAAATAAAAAAGAGCGAAAAAACAGTAAATTTCGCTAAAATTCTCAGTTTACGTCACGTGTTTCGATAATTTCTGGAAAATAAATGTTGAATAAGAAGAAAAATAGAGCAAAGAAACTAGATATTTCAGTAGTTTTCTCAGTTTTCGATGCTATTTGCAATTATTTCTGTAAAAAAGACTAATTCGAAGATAAATATGGCGAGAAAACTGATATATTCGCTAAAATTTTCAATTTTTTACCGCTTTTTTTGTTCATTTCTGAAAAAAATGACGAATCACAAGCAAAATAGTGCCAGAAAACAGTAAATTTTGCTAAGATTCTGAGATTTGTTAGCCTTTTTTCATAATTTTTGAAAGAAAATGACGAATCATAAGCAAAATAGAGCGAGAAAACTGTAAATTTCACAAAAATTGTCATTTTTCGTCGCTTATTTCGATCATTTCTGGAAAAAATGATGAATTACACATAAGATAGATCGGAAAAAACTGTAAATTTTGCTAAAATTCTAAGATTTGGTTGCTTTTTTTGATCATTTCTGAAAAAAATGAAGAATCACATGAAAAATAGAACGAAAAAACTGTAGATTTTGCTAAAATTCTAAGATTTGGTCGCATTTTTGATCATTTCTCATAGAAAATGAAAAATCACAAGTAAATTATAGCAAAATAACTGTAAATTTTAGTTGATTTCTCAATTTTCGATGCTTTTTGCGATCATTTCTGGAAAAAAAGAATAATTTGAGGATAAATATGGCGAGAAAACAGATATTTTCGCTAAAATTCACAGTTTTCGTCCCTTTTTTATCATTTCTGGAAAAAATGACGAATCAAAAGAAAAATAGAGCAAAAAAACTGTAAATTTCACTAAATATCTGAGTTTTAGATGCCATTTTTGATCATTTTTGGAAAAAATGAAGAATCAGATGAAAAATAGAGCGAAAATACAAGAAATATTGATAAAATTTTCAGTTTTTTTGTCTTTTTTCGATCATTTATGGAAAAATGCCGAATCACAAATAAAAAAGAGCGAAAAAACAGTAAATTTCGCTAAAATTCTCAGTTTACGTCACGTGTTTCGATAATTTCTGGAAAATAAATGTTGAATAAGAAGAAAAATAGAGCAAAGAAACTAGATATTTCAGTAGTTTTCTCAGTTTTCGATGCTATTTGCAATTATTTCTGTAAAAAAGACTAATTCGAAGATAAATATGGCGAGAAAACTGATATATTCGCTAAAATTTTCAATTTTTTACCGCTTTTTTTGTTCATTTCTGAAAAAAATGACGAATCACAAGCAAAATAGTGCCAGAAAACAGTAAATTTTGCTAAGATTCTGAGATTTGTTAGCCTTTTTTCATAATTTTTGAAAGAAAATGACGAATCATAAGCAAAATAGAGCGAGAAAACTGTAAATTTCACAAAAATTGTCATTTTTCGTCGCTTATTTCGATCATTTCTGGAAAAAATGATGAATTACACATAAGATAGATCGGAAAAAACTGTAAATTTTGCTAAAATTCTAAGATTTGGTTGCTTTTTTTGATCATTTCTGAAAAAAATGAAGAATCACATGAAAAATAGAACGAAAAAACTGTAGATTTTGCTAAAATTCTAAGATTTGGTCGCATTTTTGATCATTTCTCATAGAAAATGAAAAATCACAAGTAAATTATAGCAAAATAACTGTAAATTTTAGTTGATTTCTCAATTTTCGATGCTTTTTGCGATCATTTCTGGAAAAAAAGAATAATTTGAGGATAAATATGGCGAGAAAACAGATATTTTCGCTAAAATTCACAGTTTTCGTCCCTTTTTTTATCATTTCTGGAAAAAATGACGAATCAAAAGAAAAATAGAGCAAAATAACTGTAAATTTCACTAAATATCTGAGTTCTAGATGCCATTTTTGATCATTTTTGGAAAAAATGAAGAATCAGATGAAAAATAGAGCGAAAATACAAGAAATACTGATAAAATTTTCAGTTTTTTTGTCTTTTTTCGATCATTTTTGGAAAAATGCCGAATCACAAATAAAAAAGAGCGAAAAAACAGTAAATTTCGCTAAAATTCTCAGTTTACGTCACGTGTTTCGATAATTTCTGGAAAATAAATGTTGAATAAGAAGAAAAATAGAGCAAAGAAACTAGATATTTCAGTAGTTTTCTCAGTTTTCGATGCTATTTGCAATTATTTCTGTAAAAAAGACTAATTCGAAGATAAATATGGCGAGAAAACTGATATTTTCGCTAAAATTTCTCAGTTTTCGTCAATTTTTTTACCGTTTCTGGAAAACATGACGAATCACAAGCAAAATACAGCAAAAAATTTGTAAATTTCACTAAAATTCTCAGTTAACGTCACGTTTTTCGATCATTTCTGAAAAAAATGACGAATCAGAAGAAAAATAGAGCGAAAGAACAGGAAATTTTGCTAAAATTCTAAGATTTGGTCGCTTTTTTGATAATTTCTGATAGAAAATGAAGAATCATAGGTAAATTATCACAAAAAAAATTAAGTTTTAAAAGATTTTTCAGTTTTCGATGCTTTTTGCGATCATTTCTGGAAAAAAAGACAAATTCTAGGATAAATATGGCAGGAAAACTGATATTTTCGCTGAAATTCCCAGTTTTCGTCAATTTTTTTTAATTTCTGGAAAAAATGACGAATCACAAGCAAAATCGAGCCAAAAATTTTTAAATTTCACTAAAATTCTCAGTTTTCGATGCTTTTTTCAATCATTTCTGGAAAAAAAGACTAATTCGAAGATAAATATGGCGAGAAAACTGATATAATCGCTAATATTTTGAATTTTTACCGCTTTTTTTTAATTTCTGAAATAAATGACGAATCACAAGCAAAATAGAGCGAGAAAACTGTAAATTTTGCTAAAATTCTAAGTTTTGGATGCTTTATTTTCTTATTTTTCGAAGAAAATGACGAATTACGAACAAATTAGAGCAAAAAAACGGTAAAATTCAGTAGATTTCTCATTTTCCGTCCCTTTCTTCGAACTTTTCTGGATAAAAATGACGAATCACAGTCAAAATAGAACGAAAAAACTGTAGATTTTGCTAAATTTCTAAGATTTGGTTGCTTTTTTTAACATTTTTGGAAGAAATGACGAAGCATTAGCAAAAGAGAGCGAAAAACCTGGAAATTTCACTAAAATTTTCAGTTTTCGTTGCTTTTACGATCATTTCTGCAAAAAATGATGAATCACGAGCAAAATAATTTGAAAAAACTGTAAATTTCCCAAAAATTGTCCTTTTTCGTCGATTTTTTTGATAATTTCTGGAAAAAATAAAGTATCACAAATATAATAATGAGGAAAAAAACTTTAAAATCGGCTAAAATGCTCAGCTTTCGATGCATTTTTCAATCATTTCTGCAAAACAATTTCGAATCACAAGTAAAATAGAGCGAAAAAACCGGAAAGTTTGATAAAATTCTCAGGTTTTTACTATTTTTTCGATCATTTATGGAAAAATGCCGAATCACAAATAAAAAAGAGCGAAAAAACAGTAAATTTCGCTGAAATTCTCAGTTTACGTCACGATTTTCGATCATTTCTGAAAAAATTAACGAATCACAAGCAAAAACGAGCAAAAAATTTGTAAATTTCACTAGAATTCTCAGTTTTCGATGCTTTTTACAATCATTTCTGGAAAAAAGACTAATTCGAAGATAAATATGGCGAGTAAACTGATATAATCGCTAAAATTTCCAATTTTTTACCGTTTTTTTTTTGTTCATTTTTGAAATAAATGACGAATCACAAGCAAAATAGTGCCAGAAAACAGGAAATTTTGCTAAAATTCTAAGATTTGGTTTCTTTATCTGATCATTTTTGGAAGAAAATGACGAATCATAAGCGAAATAGAGAGAAAAACCTGTAAAATTCAGTAGATTTCTCATTATTCGTAACTTTTTTCGACTTTTTCTGGATAAAAATGACGAATCACAAGCAAAATAGAACGAAAAAACTGTAGATTTTGCTAAAATTCTAAGATTTGGTCGCTTTTTTGATCATTTAAGGAAAAAATGAAGAATCAGATGAAAAATAGAGCGAAAATACAAGAAATACTGATAAGATTTTCAGTTTTTTCTCTTTTTTCGATGATTTATGGTAAAATGCAGAATCACTAATAAAAGAGAGCGAGAAAACAGTAAGTTTCGCTAAAATTCTCAGTTTACGTCACGTGTTTCGATAATTTCTGGAAAATAAATGACGAATCAGAAGAAAAATAGAGCGAAGAAACTGGAAATTTGAGTAGATTTCTCAGTTTTCGATGCTTTTTGCGATCATTTCTGGAAAATAGACTAATTCGAGGATAAATATGGCGATAAAACTGATATTTTTGCTAAAATTCCCAGTTTTCGTCAATTTTTTATCATTTCTGGAAAAAATGACGAATCACAAGCAAAATAGTGCCAGAAAACAGTAAATTTTGCTAAGATTCTGAGATTTGTTAGCCTTTTTTCATAATTTTTGAAAGAAAATGACGAATCATAAGCAAAATAGAGCGAGAAAACTGTAAATTTCACAAAAATTGTCATTTTTCGTCGGTTATTTCGATCATTTCTGGAAAAAATGATGAATTACACATAAGATAGATCGGAAAAAACTGTAAATTTTGCTAAAATTCTAAGATTTGGTTGCTTTTTTTGATCATTTCCGAAAAAAATGAAGAATCACATGAAAAATAGAACGAAAAAACTGTAGATTTTGCTAAAATTCTAAGATTTGGTCGCTTTTTTGATCATTTCTCATAGAAAATGAAAAATCACAAGTAAATTATAGCAAAATAACTGTAAATTTTAGTTGATTTCTCAATTTTCGATGCTTTTTGCGATCATTTCTGGAAAAAAAGAATAATTTGAGGATAAATATGGCGAGAAAACAGATATTTTCGCTAAAATTCACAGTTTTCGTCCCTTTTTTATCATTTCTGGAAAAAATGACGAATCAAAAGAAAAATAGAGCAAAAAAACTGTAAATTTCACTAAATATCTGAGTTTTAGATGCCATTTTTGATCATTTTTGGAAAAAATGAAGAATCAGATGAAAAATAGAGCGAAAATACAAGAAATATTGATAAAATTTTCAGTTTTTTTGTCTTTTTTCGATCATTTATGGAAAAATGCCGAATCACAAATAAAAAAGAGCGAAAAAACAGTAAATTTCGCTAAAATTCTCAGTTTACGTCACGTGTTTCGATAATTTCTGGAAAATAAATGTTGAATAAGAAGAAAAATAGAGCAAAGAAACTAGATATTTCAGTAGTTTTCTCAGTTTTCGATGCTATTTGCAATTATTTCTGTAAAAAAGACTAATTCGAAGATAAATATGGCGAGAAAACTGATATTTTCGCTAAAATTTCTCAGTTTTTGTTCAATTTTTTTACCGTTTCTGGAAAACATGACGAATCACAAGCAAAATACAGCAAAAAATTTGTAAATTTCACTAAAATTCTCAGTTAACGTCACGTTTTTCGATCATTTCTGAAAAAAATGACGAATCAGAAGAAAAATAGAGCGAAGGAACAGGAAATTTTGCTAAAATTCTAAGATTTGGTCGCTTTTTTGATAATTTCTGATAGAAAATGAAGAATCATAGGTAAATTATCACAAAAAAAAAATTTAAGTTTTAAAAGATTTTTCAGTTTTCGATGCTTTTTGCGATCATTTCTGGAAAAAAAGACAAATTCTAGGATAAATATGGCAGGAAAACTGATATTTTCGCTGAAATTCCCAGTTTTCGTCAATTTTTTTTTCATTTCTGGAAAAAATGACGAATCACAAGCAAAATCGAGCAAAAAATTTGTAAATTTCACTAAAATTCTCAGTTTTCGATGCTTTTTTCAATCATTTCTGGAAAAAAGACTAATTCGAAGATAAATATGGCGAGAAAACTGATATAATCGCTAATATTTTGAATTTTTACCGCTTTTTTTTAATTTCTGAAATAAATGACGAATCACAAGCAAAATAGAGCGAGAAAACTGTAAATTTTGCTAAAATTCTAAGTTTTGGATGCTTTATTTTCTTATTTTTCGAAGAAAATGACGAATTACGAACAAAATAGAGCAAAAAAACGGTAAAATTCAGTAGATATCTCATTTTCCGTCCCTTTCTTCGAACTTTTCTGGATAAAAATGACGAATCACAGTCAAAATAGAACGAAAAAACTGTAGATTTTGCTAAATTTCTAAGATTTGGTTGCTTTTTTTAACATTTTTGGAAGAAATGACGAAGCATTAGCAAAAGAGAGCGAAAAACCTGGAAATTTCACTAAAATTTTCAGTTTTCGTTGCTTTTACGATCATTTCTGCAAAAAATGATGAATCACGAGCAAAATAATATGAAAAAACTGTAAATTTCCCAAAAATTGTCCTTTTTCGTCGATTTTTTTGATAATTTCTGGAAAAAATAAAGTATCACAAATATAATAATGAGGAAAAAAACTTTAAAATCGGCTAAAATGCTCAGCTTTCGATGCATTTTTCAATCATTTCTGCAAAACAATTTCGAATCACAAGTAAAATAGAGCGAAAAAACCGGAAAGTTTGATAAAATTCTTAGGTTTTTACTATTTTTTCGATCATTTATGGAAAAATGCCGAATCACAAATAAAAAAGAGCGAAAAAACAGTAAATTTCGCTGAAATTCTCAGTTTACGTCACGATTTTCGATCATTTCTGAAAAAAATAACGAATCACAAGCAAAAACGAGCAAAAAATTTGTAAATTTCACTAGAATTCTCAGTTTTCGATGCTTTTTACAATCATTTCTGGAAAAAAGACTAATTCGAAGATATATATGGCGAGAAAACTGATATAATCGCTAAAATTTCCAATTTTTTACCGTTTTTTTTTGTTCATTTTTGAAATAAATGACGAATCACAAGCAAAATAGTGCCAGAAAACAGGAAATTTTGCTAAAATTCTAAGATTTGGTTGCTTTATATGATCATTTTTGGAAGAAAATGACGAATCATAAGCGAAATAGAGAGAAAAACCTGTAAAATTCAGTAGATTTCTCATTATTCGTAACTTTTTTCGACTTTTTCTGGATAAAAATGACGAATCACAAGCAAAATAGAACGAAAAAACTGTAGATTTTGCTAAAATTCTAAGATTTGGTCGCTTTTTTGATCATTTAAGGAAAAAATGAAGAATCAGATGAAAAATAGAGCGAAAATACAAGAAATACTGATAAGATTTTCAGTTTTTTCTCTTTTTTCGATGATTTATGGTAAAATGCAGAATCACTAATAAAAGAGAGCGAAAAAACAGTAAGTTTCGCTAAAATTCTCAGTTTACGTCACGTGTTTCGATAATTTCTGGAAAATAAATGACGAATCAGAAGAAAAATAGAGCGAAGAAACTGGAAATTTGAGTAGATTTCTCAGTTTTCGATGCTTTTTGCGATCATTTCTGGAAAAAAGACTAATTCGAGGATAAATATGGCGATAAAACTGATATTTTTGCTAAAATTCCCAGTTTTCGTCAATTTTTTTATCATTTCTGGAAAAAATGTCGAATCACAAGCAAAATAGAGCAAAATAACTGTAAATTTCAATAAAATTCTCAGTTTTCGATGCTTTTTTCAATCATTTCCGAAAAAAAGAGTAATTCGAAGATAAATATGGCGAGAAAACTGATATATTCGCTAAAATTTTCAATTTTTTACCGCTTTTTTTGTTCATTTCTGAAATAAATGACGAATCACAAGCAAAATAGTGCCAGAAAACAGTAAATTTTGCTAAGATTCTGAGATTTGTTAGCCTTTTTTCATAATTTTTGAAAGAAAATGACGAATCATAAGCAAAATAGAGCGAGAAAACTGTAAATTTCACAAAAATTGTCATTTTTCGTCGCTTATTTCGATCATTTCTGGAAAAAATGATGAATTACACATAAGATAGATCGGAAAAAACTGTAAATTTTGCTAAAATTCTAAGATTTGGTTGCTTTTTTTGATCATTTCTGAAAAAAATGAAGAATCACATGAAAAATAGAACGAAAAAACTGTAGATTTTGCTAAAATTCTAAGATTTGGGCGCTTTTTTGATCATTTCTCATAGAAAATGAAAAATCACAAGTAAGTTATAGCAAAATAACTGTAAATTTTAGTTGATTTCTCAATTTTCGATGCTTTTTGCGATCATTTCTGGAAAAAAAGAATAATTTGAGGATAAATATGGCGAGAAAACAGATATTTTCGCTAAAATTCACAGTTTTCGTCCCTTTTTTTTTATCATTTCTGGAAAAAATGACGAATCAAAAGAAAAATAGAGCAAAAAAACTGTAAATTTCACTAAATATCTGAGTTTTAGATGCCATTTTTGATCATTTTTGGAAAAAATGAAGAATCAGATGAAAAATAGAGCGAAAATACAAGAAATACTGATAAAATTTTCAGTTTTTTTGTCTTTTTTCGATCATTTATGGAAAAATGCCGAATCACAAATAAAAAAGAGCGAAAAAACAGTAAATTTCGCTAAAATTCTCAGTTTACGTCACATTTTTCGATAATTTCTGGAAAATAAATGTTGAATAAGAAGAAAAATAGAGCAAAGAAACTAGATATTTCAGTAGTTTTCTCAGTTTTCGATGCTATTTGCAATTATTTCTGTAAAAGAGACTAATTCGAAGATAAATATGGCGAGAAAACTGATATTTTCGCTAAAATTTCTCAGTTTTCGTCAATTTTTTTACCGTTTCTGGAAAACATGACGAATCACAAGCAAAATACAGCAAAAAATTTGCAAATTTCACTAAAATTCTCAGTTAACGTCACGTTTTTCGATCATTTCTGAAAAAAATGACGAATCAGAAGAAAAATAGAGCGAAGGAACAGGAAATTTTGCTAAAATTCTAAGATTTGGTCGCTTTTTTGATAATTTCTGATAGAAAATGAAGAATCATAGGTAAATAGGTAGGTTATCACAAAAAAAAAATTTAAGTTTTAAAAGATTTTTCAGTTTTCGATGCTTTTTGCGGTCATTTCTGGAAAAAAAGACAAATTCTAGGATAAATATGGCAGGAAAACTGATATTTTCGCTGAAATTCCCAGTTTTCGTCAATTTTTTTTTAATTTCTGGAAAAAATGACGAATCACAAGCAAAATCGAGCAAAAAATTTGTAAATTTCACTAAAATTCTCAGTTTTCGATGCTTTTTTCAATCATTTCTGGAAAAAAAGACTAATTCGAAGATAAATATGGCGAGAAAACTGATATAATCGCTAATATTTTGAATTTTTACCGCTTTTTTTTAATTTCTGAAATAAATGACGAATCACAAGCAAAATAGTGCCAGAAAACAGGAAATTTTGCTAAAATTCTAAGATTTGGTTGCTTTATCTGATCATTTTTGGAAGAAAATGACGAATCATAAGCGAAATAGAGAGAAAAACCTGTAAAATTCAGTAGATTTCTCATTATTCGTAACTTTTTTCGACTTTTTCTGGATAAAAATGGCGAATCACAAGCAAAATAGAACGAAAAAACTGTAGATCTTGCTAAAATTCTAAGATTTGGTCGCTTTTTTGATCATTTAAGGAAAAAATGAAGAATCAGATGAAAAATAGAGCGAAAATACAAGAAATACTGATAAGATTTTCAGTTTTTTCTCTTTTTTCGATGATTTATGGTAAAATGCAGAATCACTAATAAAAGAGAGCGAAAAAACAGTAAGTTTCGCTAAAATTCTCAGTTTACGTCACGTGTTTCGATAATTTCTGGAAAATAAGTGACGAATCAGAAGAAAAATAGAGCGAAGAAACTGGAAATTTCAGTAGATTTCTCAGTGTTCGATGCTTTTTGCGATCATTTCTGGAAAAAAGACTAATTCGAGGATAAATATGGCGATAAAACTGATATTTTTGCTAAAATTCCCAGTTTTCGTCAATTTTTTTATCATTTCTGGAAAAAATGACGAATCACAAGCAAAATAGAGCAAAATAACTGTAAATTTCAATAAAATTCTCAGTTTTCGATGCTTTTTTCAATCATTTCCGAAAAAAAGAGTAATTCGAAGATAAATATGGCGAGAAAACTGATATATTCGCTAAAATTTTCAATTTTTTGCCGCTTTTTTTGTTCATTTCTGAAATAAATGACGAATCACAAGCAAAATAGTGCCAGAAAACAGTAAATTTTGCTAAGATTCTGAGATTTGTTAGCCTTTTTTCATAATTTTTGAAAGAAAATGACGAATCATAAGCAAAATAGAGCGAGAAAACTGTAAATTTCACATTAATTGTCATTTTTCGTCGCTTATTTCGATCATTTCTGGAAAAAATGATGAATTACACATAAGATAGATCGGAAAAAACTGTAAATTTTGCTAAAATTCTAAGATTTGGTTGCTTTTTTTGATCATTTCTGAAAAAAATGAAGATTCACATGAAAAATAGAACGAAAAAACTGTAGATTTTGCTAAAATTCTAAGATTTGGTCGCTTTTTTGATCATTTCTCATAGAAAATGAAAAATCACAAGTAAATTATAGCAAAATAACTGTAAATTTTAGTTGATTTCTCAATTTTCGATGCTTTTTGCGATCATTTCTGGAAAAAAAGAATAATTTGAGGATAAATATGGCGAGAAAACAGATATTTTCGCTAAAATTCACAGTTTTCGTCCCTTTTTTTATCATTTCTGGAAAAAATGACGAATCAAAAGAAAAATAGAGCAAAAAAACTGTAAATTTCACTAAATATCTGAGTTTTAGATGCCATTTTTGATCATTTTTGGAAAAAATGAAGAATCAGATGAAAAATAGAGCGAAAATACAAGAAATACTGATAAAATTTTCAGTTTTTTTGTCTTTTTTCGATCATTTATGGAAAAATGCCGAATCACAAATAAAAAAGAGCGAAAAAACAGTAAATTTCGCTAAAATTCTCAGTTTACGTCACATTTTTCGATAATTTCTGGAAAATAAATGTTGAATAAGAAGAAAAATAAAGCAAAGAAACTAGATATTTCAGTAGTTTTCTCAGTTTTCGATGATATTTGCAATTATTCTGTAAAAAAGACTAATTCGAAGATAAATATGGCGAGAAAACTGATATAATCGCTATAATTTCCAATTTTTTACCGTTTTTTTTGTTCATTTCTGATTTAAATGACGAATCACAAGCAAAATAGTGCCAGAAAACAGGAAATTTTGCTAAAATTCTAAGATTTGGTTGCTTTATCTGATCATTTTTGGAAGAAAATGACGAATCATAAGCGAAATAGAGAGAAAAACCTGTAAAATTCAGTAGATTTCTCATTATTCGTAACTTTTTTCGACTTTTTCTGGATAAAAATGGCGAATCACAAGCAAAATAGAACGAAAAAACTGTAGATTTTGCTAAAATTCTAAGATTTGGTCGCTTTTTTGATCATTTAAGGAAAAAATGAAGAATCAGATGAAAAATAGAGCGAAAATACAAGAAATACTGATAAGATTTTCAGTTTTTTCTCTTTTTTCGATGATTTATGGTAAAATGCAGAATCACTAATAAAAGAGAGCGAAAAAACAGTAAGTTTCGCTAAAATTCTCAGTTTACGTCACGTGTTTCGATAATTTCTGGAAAATAAGTGACGAATCAGAAGAAAAATAGAGCGAAGAAACTGGAAATTTCAGTAGATTTCTCAGTGTTCGATGCTTTTTGCGATCATTTCTGGAAAAAAGACTAATTCGAGGATAAATATGGCGATAAAACTGATATTTTTGCTAAAATTCCAAGTTTTCGTCAATTTTTTTATCATTTCTGGAAAAAATGACGAATCACAAGCAAAATAGAGCAAAATAACTGTAAATTTCAATAAAATTCTCAGTTTTCGATGCTTTTTTCAATCATTTCCGAAAAAAAGAGTAATTCGAAGATAAATATGGCGAGAAAACTGATATATTCGCTAAAATTTTCAATTTTTTACCGCTTTTTTTGTTCATTTCTGAAATAAATGACGAATCACAAGCAAAATAGTGCCAGAAAACAGTAAATTTTGCTAAGATTCTGAGATTTGTTAGCCTTTTTTCATAATTTTTGAAAGAAAATGACGAATCATAAGCAAAATAGAGCGAGAAAACTGTAAATTTCACAAAAATTGTCATTTTTCGTCGCTTATTTCGATCATTTCTGGAAAAAATGATGAATTACACATAAGATAGATCGGAAAAAACTGTAAATTTTGCTAAAATTCTAAGATTTGGTTGCTTTTTTTGATCATTTCTGAAAAAAATGAAGAATCACATGAAAAATAGAACGAAAAAACTGTAGATTTTGCTAAAATTCTAAGATGTGGTCGCTTTTTTGATAATTTCTGATAGAAAATGAAGAATCATAGGTAAATTATCACAAAAAAAAATTTAAGTTTTAAAAGATTTTTCAGTTTTCGATGCTTTTTGCGATCATTTCTGGAAAAAAAGACAAATTCTAGGATAAATATGGCAGGAAAACTGATATTTTCGCTGAAATTCCCAGTTTTCGTCAATTTTTTTTTCATTTCTGGAAAAAATGACGAATCACAAGCAAAATCGAGCAAAAAAACTGTAAATTTCACTAAATATCTGAGTTTTAGATGCCATTTTTGATCATTTTTGGAAAAAATGAAGAATCAGATGAAAAATAGAGCGAAAATACAAGAAATACTGATAAAATTTTCAGTTTTTTTGTCTTTTTTCGATCATTTATGGAAAAATGCCGAATCACAAATAAAAAAGAGCGAAAAAACAGTAAATTTCGCTAAAATTCTCAGTTTACGTCACATTTTTCGATAATTTCTGGAAAATAAATGTTGAATAAGAAGAAAAATTAAGCAAAGAAACTAGATATTTCAGTAGTTTTCTCAGTTTTCGATGCTATTTGCAATTATTTCTGTAAAAAAGACTAATTCGAAGATAAATATGGCGAGAAAACTGATATTTTCGCTAAAATTTCTCAGTTTTCGTCAATTTTTTTACCGTTTCTGGAAAACATGACGAATCACAAGCAAAATACAGCAAAAAATTTGTAAATTTCACTAGAATTCTCAGTTAACGTCACGTTTTTCGATCATTTCTGAAAAAAATGACGAATCAGAAGAAAAATAGAGCGAAGGAACAGGAAATTTTGCTAAAATTCTAAGATTTGGTGGCTTTTTTGATAATTTCTGATAGAAAATGAAGAATCATAGGTAAATAACCACAAAAAAAAAATTTAACTTTTAAAAGATTTTTCAGTTTTCGATGCTTTTTGCGATCATTTCTGGAAAAAAAGACAAATTCTAGGATAAATATGGCAGGAAAACTGATATTTTCGCTGAAATTCCCAGTTTTCGTCAATTTTTTTTAATTTCTGGAAAAAATGACGAATCACAAGCAAAATCGAGCAAAAAATTTGTAAATTTCACTAAAATTCTCAGTTTTCGATGCTTTTTTCAATCATTTCTGGAAAAAAAGACTAATTCGAAGATAAATATGGCGAGAAAACTGATATAATCGCTTATTTTTGAATTTTTACCGCTTTTTTTTAATTTCTGAAATAAATGACGAATCACAAGCAAAATAGAGCGAGAAAACTGTAAATTTTGCTAAAATTCTAAGTTTTGGATGCTTTATTTTCTTATTTTTCGAAGAAAATGACGAATTACGAACAAAATAGAGCAAAAAAACGGTAAAATTCTTTAGATTTCTCATTTTCCGTCCCTTTCTTCGAACTTTTCTGGATAAAAATGACGAATCACAGTCAAAATAGAACGAAAAAACTGTAGATTTTGCTAAATTTCTAAGATTTGGTTGCTTTTTTTAACATTTTTGGAAGAAATGACGAAGCATTAGCAAAAGAGAGCGAAAAACCTGGAAATTTCACTAAAATTTTCAGTTTTCGTTGCTTTTACGATCATTTCTGCAAAAAATGATGAATCACGAGCAAAATAATTTGAAAAAACTGTAAATTTCCCAAAAATTGTCCTTTTTCGTCGATTTTTTTGATAATTTCTGGAAAAAATAAAGTATCACAAATATAATAATGAGGAAAAAAACTTTAAAATCGGCTAAAATGCTCAGCTTTCGATGCATTTTTCAATCATTTCTGCAAAACAATTTCGAATCACAAGTAAAATAGAGCGAAAAAACCGGAAAGTTTGATAAAATTCTCAGGTTTTTACTATTTTTTCGATCATTTATGGAAAAATGCCGAATCACAAATAAAAAAGAGCGAAAAAACAGTAAATTTCGCTGAAATTCTCAGTTTACGTCACGATTTTCGATCATTTCTGAAAAAAATAACGAATCACAAGCAAAAACGAGCAAAAAATTTGTAAATTTCACTAGAATTCTCAGTTTTTGATGCTTTTTACAATCATTTCTGGAAAAAAGACTAATTCGAAGATAAATATGGCGAGAAAACTGATATAATCGCTAAAATTTCCAATTTTTTACCGTTTTTTTTTGTTCATTTCTGAAATAAATGACGAATCACAAGCAAAATAGTGCCAGAAAACAGGAAATTTTGCTAAAATTCTAAGATTTGGTTGCTTTATCTGATCATTTTTGGAAGAAAATGACGAATCATAAGCGAAATAGAGAGAAAAACCTGTAAAATTCAGTAGATTTCTCATTATTCGTAACTTTTTTCGACTTTTTCTGGATAAAAATGACGAATCACAAGCAAAATAGAACGAAAAAACTGTAGATTTTGCTAAAATTCTAAGATTTGGTCGCTTTTTTGATCATTTAAGGAAAAAATGAAGAATCAGATGAAAAATAGAGCGAAAATACAAGAAATACTGATAAGATTTTCAGTTTTTTCTCTTTTTTCGATGATTTATGGTAAAATGCAGAATCACTAATAAAAGAGAGCGAAAAAACAGTAAGTTTCGCTAAAATTCTCAGTTTACGTCACGTGTTTCGATAATTTCTGGAAAATAAATGACGAATCAGAAGAAAAATAGAGCGAAGAAACTGGAAATTTGAGTAGATTTCTCAGTTTTCGATGCTTTTTGCGATCATTTCTGGAAAAAAGACTAATTCGAGGATAAATATGGCGATAAAACTGATATTTTTGCTAAAATTCCCAGTTTTCGTCAATTTTTTTATCATTTCTGGAAAAAATGACGAATCACAAGCAAAATAGAGCAAAATAACTGTAAATTTCAATAAAATTCTCAGTTTTCGATGCTTTTTTCAATCATTTCCGAAAAAAAGAGTAATTCGAAGATAAATATGGCGAGAAAACTGATATATTCGCTAAAATTTTCAATTTTTTACCGCTTTTTTTGTTCATTTCTGAAATAAATGACGAATCACAAGCAAAATAGTGCCAGAAAACAGTAAATTTTGCTAAGATTCTGAGATTTGTTAGCCTTTTTTCATAATTTTTGAAAGAAAATGACGAATCATAAGCAAAATAGAGCGAGAAAACTTTAAATTTCACAAAAATTGTCATTTTTCGTCGCTTATTTCGATCATTTCTGGAAAAAATGATGAATTACACCTAAGATAGATCGGAAAAAACTGTAAATTTTGCTAAAATTCTAAGATTTGGTTGCTTTTTTTGATCATTTCCGAAAAAAATGAAGAATCACATGAAAAATAGAACGAAAAAACTGTAGATTTTGCTAAAATTCTAAGATTTGGTCGCTTTTTTGATCATTTCTCATAGAAAATGAAAAATCACAAGTAAATTATAGCAAAATAACTGTAAATTTTAGTTGATTTCTCAATTTTCGATGCTTTTTGCGATCATTTCTGGAAAAAAAGAATAATTTGAGGATAAATATGGCGAGAAAACAGATATTTTCGCTAAAATTCACAGTTTTCGTCCCTTTTTCTATCATTTCTGGAAAAAATGACGAATCAAAAGAAAAATAGAGCAAAAAAACTGTAAATTTCACTAAATATCTGAGTTTTAGATGCCATTTTTGATCATTTTTGGAAAAAATGAAGAATCAGATGAAAAATAGAGCGAAAATACAAGAAATATTGATAAAATTTTCAGTTTTTTTGTCTTTTTTCGATCATTTATGGAAAAATGCCGAATCACAAATAAAAAAGAGCGAAAAAACAGTAAATTTCGCTAAAATTCTCAGTTTACGTCACGTGTTTCGATAATTTCTGGAAAATAAATGTTGAATAAGAAGAAAAATCGAGCAAAAAATTTGTAAATTTCACTAAAATTCTCAGTTTTCGATGCTTTTTTCAATCATTTCTGGAAAAAAAGACTAATTCGAAGATAAATATGGCGAGAAAACTGATATAATCGCTAATACTTTGAATTTTAACCGCTTTTTTTTAATTTCTGAAATAAATGACGAATCACAAGCAAAATAGAGCGAGAAAACTGTAAATTTTGCTAAAAATCTAAGTTTTGGATGCTTTATTTTCTTATTTTTCGAAGAAAATGACGAATTACGAACAAAATAGAGCAAAAAACGGTAAAATTCAGTAGATTTCTCATTTTCCGTCCCTTTCTTCGAACTTTTCTGGATAAAAATGACGAATCACAGTCAAAATAGAACGAAAAAACTGTAGATTTTGCTAAATTTTTAAGATTTGGTTGCTTTTTTTAACATTTTTGGAAGAAATGACGAAGCATTAGCAAAAGAGAGCGAAAAACCTGGAAATTTCACTAAAATTTTCAGTTTTCGTTGCTTTTACGATCATTTCTGCAAAAAATGATGAATCACGAGCAAAATAATTTGAAAAAACTGTAAATTTCCCAAAAATTGTCCTTTTTCGTCGATTTTTGTTGATAATTTCTGGAAATAATAAAGTATCACAAATATAATAATGAGGAAAAAAACTTTAAAATCGGCTAAAATGCTCAGCTTTCGGTGCATTTTTCAATCATTTCTGCAAAACAATTTCGAATCACAAGTAAAATAGAGCGAAAAAACCGGAAAGTTTGATAAAATTCTTAGGTTTTTACTATTTTTTCGATCATTTATGGAAAAATGCCGAATCACAAATAAAAAAGAGCGAAAAAACAGTAAATTTCGCTTAAATTCTCAGTTTACGTCACGATTTTCGATCATTTCTGAAAAAAATAACGAATCACAAGCAAAAACGAGCAAAAAATTTGTAAATTTCACTAGAATTCTCAGTTTTCGATGCTTTTTACAATCATTTCTGGAAAAAAGACTAATTCGAAGATAAATATGGCGAGAAAACTGATATAATCGCTATAATTTCCAATTTTTTACCGTTTTTTTTGTTCATTTCTGAAATAAATGACGAATCACAAGCAAAATAGTGCCAGAAAACAGGAAATTTTGCTAAAATTCTAAGATTTGGTTGCTTTATCTGATCATTTTTGGAAGAAAATGACGAATCATAAGCGAAATAGAGAGAAAAACCTGTAAAATTCAGTAGATTTCTCATTATTCGTAACTTTTTTCGACTTTTTCTGGATAAAAATGGCGAATAACAAGCAAAATAGAACGAAAAAACTGTAGATTTTGCTAAAATTCTAAGATTTGGTCGCTTTTTTGATCATTTAAGGAAAAAATGAAGAATCAGATGAAAAATAGAGCGAAAATACAAGAAATACTGATAAGATTTTCAGTTTTTTCTCTTTTTTCGATGATTTATGGTAAAATGCAGAATCACTAATAAAAGAGAGCGAAAAAACAGTAAGTTTCGCTAAAATTCTCAGTTTACGTCACGTGTTTCGATAATTTCTGGAAAATAAGTGACGAATCAGAAGAAAAATAGAGCGAAGAAACTGGAAATTTCAGTAGATTTCTCAGTGTTCGATGCTTTTTGCGATCATTTCTGGAAAAAAGACTAATTCGAGGATAAATATGGCGAGAAAACAGATATTTTCGCTAAAATTCACAGTTTTCGTCCCTTTTTTTATAATTTCTGGAAAAAATGACGAATCAAAAGAAAAATAGAGCAAAAAAACTGTAAATTTCACTAAATATCTGAGTTTTAGATGCCATTTTTGATCATTTTTGGAAAAAATGAAGAATCAGATGAAAAATAGAGCGAAAATACAAGAAATACTGATAAAATTTTCAGTTTTTTTGTCTTTTTTCGATCATTTATGGAAAAATGCCGAATCACAAGCAAAATACAGCAAAAAATTTGCAAATTTCACTAAAATTCTCAGTTAACGTCACGTTTTTCGATCATTTCTGAAAAAAATGACGAATCAGAAGAAAAATAGAGCGAAGGAACAGGAAATTTTGCTAAAATTCTAAGATTTGGTCGCTTTTTTGATAATTTCTGATAGAAAATGAAGAATCATAGGTAAATAGGTAGATTATCACAAAAAAAAAATTTAAGTTTTAAAAGATTTTTCAGTTTTCGATGCTTTTTGCGATCATTTCTGGAAAAAAAGACAAATTCTAGGATAAATATGGCAGGAAAACTGATATTTTCGCTGAAATTCCCAGTTTTCGTCAATTTTTTTTTAATTTCTGGAAAAAATGACGAATCACAAGCAAAATCGAGCAAAAAAACTGTAAATTTCACTAAATATCTGAGTTTTAGATGCCATTTTTGATCATTTTTGGAAAAAATGAAGAATCAGATGAAAAATAGAGCGAAAATACAAGAAATACTGATAAAATTTTCAGTTTTTTTGTCTTTTTTCGATCATTTATGGAAAAATGCCGAATCACAAATAAAAAAGAGCGAAAAAACAGTAAATTTCGCTAAAATTCTCAGTTTACGTCACATTTTTCGATAATTTCTGGAAAATAAATGTTGAATAAGAAGAAAAATTAAGCAAAGAAACTAGATATTTCAGTAGTTTTCTCAGTTTTCGATGCTATTTGCAATTATTTCTGTAAAAAAGACTAATTCGAAGATAAATATGGCGAGAAAACTGATATTTTCGCTAAAATTTCTCAGTTTTCGTCAATTTTTTTACCGTTTCTGGAAAACATGACGAATCACAAGCAAAATACAGCAAAAAATTTGTAAATTTCACTAAAATTCTCAGTTAACGTCACGTTTTTCGATCATTTCTGAAAAAAATGACGAATCAGAAGAAAAATAGAGCGAAGGAACAGGAAATTTTGCTAAAATTCTAAGATTTGGTGGCTTTTTTGATAATTTCTGATAGAAAATGAAGAATCATAGGTAAATAACCACAAAAAAAAAATTTAACTTTTAAAAGATTTTTCAGTTTTCGATGCTTTTTGCGATCATTTCTGGAAAAAAAGACAAATTCTAGGATAAATATGGCAGGAAAACTGATATTTTCGCTGAAATTCCCAGTTTTCGTCAATTTTTTTTTCATTTCTGGAAAAAATGACGAATCACAAGCAAAATCGAGCAAAAAAACTGTAAATTTCACTAAATATCTGAGTTTTAGATGCCATTTTTGATCATTTTTGGAAAAAATGGAGAATCAGATGAAAAATAGAGCGAAAATACAAGAAATACTGATAAAATTTTCAGTTTTTTTGTCTTTTTTCGATCATTTATGGAAAAATGCCGAATCACAAATAAAAAAGAGCGAAAAAACAGTAAATTTCGCTAAAATTCTCAGTTTACGTCACATTTTTCGATAATTTCTGGAAAATAAATGTTGATTAAGAAGAAAAATTAAGCAAAGAAACTAGATATTTCAGTAGTTTTCTCAGTTTTCGATGCTATTTGCAATTATTTCTGTAAAAAAGACTAATTCGAAGATAAATATGGCGAGAAAACTGATATTTTCGCTAAAATTTCTCAGTTTTCGTCAATTTTTTTACCGTTTCTGGAAAACATGACGAATCACAAGCAAAATACAGCAAAAAAATTGTAAATTTCACTAAAATTCTCAGTTAACGTCACGTTTTTCGATCATTTCTGAAAAAAATGACGAATCAGAAGAAAAATAGAGCGAAGGAACAGGAAATTTTGCTAAAATTCTAAGATTTGGTCGCTTTTTTGATAATTTCTGATAGAAAATGAAGAATCATAGGTAAATAACCACAAAAAAAAAATTTAACTTTTAAAAGATTTTTCAGTTTTCGATGCTTTTTGCGATCATTTCTGGAAAAAAGACAAATTCTAGGATAAATATGGCAGGAAAACTGATATTTTCGCTGAAATTCCCAGTTTTCGTCAATTTTTTTTTCATTTCTGGAAAAAATGACGAATCACAAGCAAAATCGAGCAAAAAAACTGTAAATTTCACTAAATATCTGAGTTTTAGATGCCATTTTTGATCATTTTTGGAAAAAATGAAGAATCAGATGAAAAATAGAGCGAAAATACAAGAAATACTGATAAAATTTTCAGTTTTTTTGTCTTTTTTCGATCATTTATGGAAAAATGCCGAATCACAAATAAAAAAGAGCGGAAAAAACAGTAAATTTCGCTAAAATTCTCAGTTTACGTCACATTTTTCGATAATTTCTGGAAAATAAATGTTGAATAAGAAGAAAAATTAAGCAAAGAAACTAGATATTTCAGTAGTTTTCTCAGTTTTCGATGCTATTTGCAATTATTTCTGTAAAAAAGACTAATTCGAAGATAAATATGGCGAGAAAACTGATATTTTCGCTAAAATTTCTCAGTTTTCGTCAATTTTTTTACCGTTTCTGGAAAACATGACGAATCACAAGCAAAATACAGCAAAAAAATTGTAAATTTCACTAAAATTCTCAGTTAACGTCACGTTTTTCGATCATTTCTGAAAAAAATGACGAATCAGAAGAAAAATAGAGCGAAGGAACAGGAAATTTTGCTAAAATTCTAAGATTTGGTCGCTTTTTTGATAATTTCTGATAGAAAATGAAGAATCATAGGTAAATAACCACAAAAAAAAAATTTAACTTTTAAAAGATTTTTCAGTTTTCGATGCTTTTTGCGATCATTTCTGGAAAAAAAGACGAATCACAAGCAAAATCGAGCAAAAAATTTGTAAATTTCACTAAAATTCTCAGTTTTCGATGCTTTTTTCAATCATTTCTGAAAAAAAAGACTAATTCGAAGATAAATATGGCGAGAAAACTGATAAAATCGTTAATATTTTGAATTTTTACCGCTTTTTTTTAATTTCTGAAATAAATGACGAATCACAAGCAAAATAGAGCGAGAAAACTGTAAATTTTGCTAAAATTCTAAGTTTTGGATGCTTTATTTTCTTATTTTTCGAAGAAAATGACGATTTACGAACAAAATAAAGCAAAAAAACGGTAAAATTCAGTAGATTTCTCATTTTCCGTCCCTTTCTTCGAACTTTTCTGGTTAAAAATGACGAATCACAGTCAAAATAGAACGAAAAAACTGTAGATTTTGCTAAATTTCTAAGATTTGGTTGCTTTTTTTAACATTTTTGGAAGAAATGACGAAGCATTAGCAAAAGAGAGCGAAAAACCTGGAAATTTCACTAAAATTTTCAGTTTTCGTTGCTTTTACGATCATTTCTGCAAAAAATGATGAATCACGAGCAAAATAATTTGAAAAAACTGTAAATTTCCCAAAAATTGTCCTTTTTCGTCGATTTTTTTGATAATTTCTGGAAAAAATAAAGTATCACAAATATAATAATGAGGAAAAAAACTTTAAAATCGGCTAAAATGCTCAGCTTTCGATGCATTTTTCAATCATTTCTGCAAAACAATTTCGAATCACAAGTAAAATAGAGCGAAAAAACCGGAAAGTTTGATAAAATTCTCAGGTTTTTACTATTTTTTCGATCATTTATGGAAAAATGCCGAATCACAAATAAAAAAGAGCGAAAAAACAGTAAATTTCGCTGAAATTCTCAGTTTACGTCACGATTTTCGATCATTTCTGAAAAAAATAACGAATCACAAGCAAAAACGAGCAAAAAATTTGTAAATTTCACTAGAATTCTCAGTTTTCGATGCTTTTTACAATCATTTCTGGAAAAAAGACTAATTCGAAGATAAATATGGCGAGAAAACTGATATAATCGCTAAAATTTCCAATTTTTTACCGTTTTTTTTTTGTTCATTTCTGAAATAAATGACGAATCACAAGCAAAATAGTGCCAGAAAACAGGAAATTTTGCTAAAATTCTAAGATTTGGTTGCTTTATCTGATCATTTTTGGAAGAAAATGACGAATCATAAGCGAAATAGAGAGAAAAACCTGTAAAATTCAGTAGATTTCTCATTATTCGTAACTTTTTTCGACTTTTTCTGGATAAAAATGACGATCACAAGCAAAATAGAACGAAAAAACTGTAGATTTTGCTAAAATTCTAAGATTTGGTCGCTTTTTTGATCATTTAAGGAAAAATTGAAGAATCAGATGAAAAATAGAGCGAAAATACAAGAAATACTGATAAGATTTTCAGTTTTTTCTCTTTTTTCGATGATTTATGGTAAAATGCAGAATCACTAATAAAAGAGAGCGAAAAAACAGTAAGTTTCGCTAAAATTCTCAGTTTACGTCACGTGTTTCGATAATTTCTGGAAAATAAATGACGAATCAGAAGAAAAATAGAGCGAAGAAACTGGAAATTTGAGTAGATTTCTCAGTTTTCGATGCTTTTTGCGATCATTTCTGGAAAAAAAACTAATTCGAGGATAAATATGGCGATAAAACTGATATTTTCGCTGAAATTCCCAGTTTTCGTCAATTTTTTTATCATTTCTGGAAAAAATGACGAATCACAAGCAAAATAGAGCAAAATAACTGTAAATTTCAGTAGATTTCTCATTTTTCGTCACTTTTTTTGA
Source organism: Sympetrum striolatum (assembly GCA_947579665.1). Lineage (NCBI taxonomy): Eukaryota > Metazoa > Arthropoda > Insecta > Odonata > Libellulidae > Sympetrum > Sympetrum striolatum. Next base: position 66,107,429 of record OX388351.1, on the reverse strand, counting down.
TATTTTCTGGAAAAAATTAAGAATCCTACATAAAATAGGGCGGAAAAAACTGTATATTTTCGCTAAAATTCTCAGTTTTCGATGCATTTTTCAATCATTACTGCGAAAAAATGACGAATCACAAGCAAAATAGAGCGAAAAAACTGGAAATTTCAGTAGATTTCTCAGTTTTCGATGCTTTTTGCGATTATTTCTGGAAAAAAAGACTAATTCGAAGATAAATATGGCAAGAAAACTGATGTATTCGCTAAAATTTTCAATTTTCGTCGCTTTTTATGTTCATTTCTGAAATAAATGACAAATCACAAGCTAAATAGATCAAAAAAACTCTAAATATTGCTAAAATTCTAAGATTTGATAGCTTTTTTTCATAATTTTTGTAAGAAAATGACGAATCATAAGCAAAATAGAGCGAGAAAACTGTAAATTTCAGTAGATTTCTCAGTATTCGATGCTTTTTGCGATCATTTCTAAAAAAAAGACTAATTCTAGGATAAATATGGCGAGAAAACTGATGTAATCGCTAAAATTTTCAATTTTCTTCGCTTTTTTTGTTCATTTCTGAAATAAATGACGAATCGCAAGCAAAATAGAGAGAGAAAACTGTAAATTTTGCTAAAATTCTAAGATTTGGTTGCTTTTTTTGATCATTTCTGAAAAAAATGAAGAATCACAAGAAAAATAGAACGAAAAAACTGTAGATTTTGCTAAAATTCTAAGATTTGGTCGCTTTTTTGATCATTTCTCATAGAAAATGAAAAATCACAAGTAAATTATAGCAAAATAACTGTAAATTTTAGTTGATTTCTCAATTTTCGATGCTTTTTGCGATCATTTCTGGAAAAAAGAATAATTTGAGGATAAATATGGCGAGAAAACATATATTTTCGCTAAAATTCACAGTTTTCGTCCCTTTTTTTATAATTTCTGGAAAAAATGACGAATCAAAAGAAAAAAAGAGCAAAAAAACTGTAAATTTCACTAAATATCTGAGTTTTAGATGCCATTTTTGATAATTTTTGAAAAAATGAAGAATCAGATGAAAAATAGAGCGAAAATACAAGAAATACTGATAAAATTTTCAGTTTTTTTGTCTTTTTTCGATCATTTATGGAAAAATGCCGAATCACAAATAAAAAAGAGCGAAAAAACAGTAAATTTCGCTAAAATTCTCAGTTTACGTCACATTTTTCGATAATTTCTGGAAAATAAATGTTGAATAAGAAGAAAAATAGAGCAAAGAAACTAGATATTTCAGTAGTTTTCTCAGTTTTCGATGCTATTTGCGATTATTTCTGGAAAAAAGACTAATTCGAAGATAAATATGGCGAGAAAACTGATATTTTCACTAAAATTTCTCAGTTTTCGTCAATTTATTTACCGTTTCTGGAAAACATGACGATTCACAAGCAAAATACAGCAAAAAATTTGTAAATTTCACTAAAATTCTCAGTTAACGTCACGTTTTTCGATCATTTCTGAAAAAAATGACGAATCACAAGCAAAATAGAGCGAAAAAACAGGAAATATCGATAAAATTTTCAGTTTTTTTCTCTTTTTTCGATCATTTATTTAAAAATGTAGAATCACTAAATAAAGCGAAGGAACAGGAAATTTTGCTAAAATTCTAAGATTTGGTCGCTTTTTTGATAATTTCTGATAGAAAATGAAGAATCATAGGTAAATTATCACAAAAAAATTTAAGTTTTATAAGATTATTCAGTTTTCGATGCTTTTTGCGATCATTTCTGGAAAAAAAGACAAATTCTAGGATAAATATGGCAGGAAGACTGATATTTTCGCTAAAATTCCCAGTTTTCGTCAATATTTTTATCATATCTGGTAAAAATGACGATTCTCAAGCAAAATAGAGCGAAGAAACTGTAAATTTAGCTAAAAATCTCAGTTCATGTTACATTCTCCAATCAGTTCTGGAAAAAAATGACGAATCACAAGCAAAATAGTGCAAGGAAACTGTAGATGTTGCTAAATTTCTAAGATTTGTTTGCTTTTTTTGATCATTTCTCTAAAAAAAGATGAATCACAAGTAAAATAGTGTGAAAATACTGTAAATTTCCCAAAAATTGTCATTTTTCGTCGCTTAATTCGATCATTTCTGGAAAAAATTAAGAATAACAAATAAAATAAGGCGGAAAAAATGTAAATTTTGCTAAAATTCTGTTTTCGATGCATTCTTCAATTATATCTCGAAAAAAAAATACAAATCACAAGTAAAATAGAGTGAAAAAACAGGAAATTAAGATAAAATTCTTATTTTTTTTCACTTTTTTGATAAATTCTGGAAAAAATGACGAATAGATCAAACAAAAAGTAAATTTCACTAAAATTCTCTCTTTAAGTCACGTTATTCGATCATTTCTGTAAAAAAATGACGAATCAGACGAAAAAAAGAGCGAAGAAACTGGAAATTTCGGTAGATTTCTCAGTTTTCGAAGCTATTTGCGATTATTTCTGGAAAAAAAGGATCAAATTCGTCGATAAATATGGCGAGAAAACTGATATTTTCGCTAAAAATTCTGTTTTCGTCAATTTTTTTACCATTTCTGGAAAATATGATGAATCACAAGCAAAATAGAGCAAAAAATTTGTGAATTTCACTAAAATTCTCTGTTTTCGTCCCTTTGTTTATCATTTCTGGAAAAAGGACCATTCACAAGGAAAATAGAGCAAAAAAACTGTAAAATTCAGTAGATTTCTCATTTTTCGTCACTTTTTTTGATATTTTCTGGAAAAAATTAAGAATCCTACATAAAATAGGGCGGAAAAAACTGAATATTTTCGCTAAAATTCTCAGTTTTCGATGCATTTTTCAATCATTACTGCAAAAAAATGACGAATCACAAGCAAAATAGAGCGAAAAAACTGGAAATTTCAGTAGATTTCTCAGTTATCGATGCTTTTCGCGATTATTTCTGGAAAAAAAGACTAATTCGAAGATAAATATGGCGAGAAAACTGATGTATTCGCTAAAATTTTCAATTTTCGTCGCTTTTTATGTTCATTTCTGAAATAAATGACGAATCGCAAGCAAAATAGAGAGAGAAAACTGTAAATTTTGCTAAAATTCTAAGATTTGGTTGCTTTTTTTGATCATTTCTGAAAAAAATGAAGAATCACAAGAAAAATAGAACGAAAAAACTGTAGATTTTGCTAAAATTCTAAGATTTGGTCGCTTTTTTGATCATTTCTCATAGAAAATGAAAAATCACAAGTAAATTATAGCAAAATAACTGTAAATTTTAGTTGATTTCTCAATTTTCGATGCTTTTTGCGATCATTTCTGGAAAAAAAGAATAATTTGAGGATAAATATGGCGAGAAAACAGATATTTTCGCTAAAATTCACAGTTTTCGTCCCTTTTTTTATCATTTCTGGAAAAAATGACGAATCAAAAGAAAAAGAGAGCAAAAAAACTGTAAATTTCACTAAATATCTGAGTTTTAGATGCCATTTTTGATAATTTTTGAAAAAATGAAGAATCAGATGAAAAATAGAGCGAAAATACAAGAAATACTGATAAAATTTTCAGTTTTTTTGTCTTTTTTCGATCATTTATGGAAAAATGCCGAATCACAAATAAAAAAGAGCGAAAAAACAGTAAATTTCGCTAAAATTCTCAGTTTACGTCACATTTTTCGATAATTTCTGGAAAATAAATGTTGAATAAGAAGAAAAATAGAGCAAAGAAACTAGATATTTCAGTAGTTTTCTCAGTTTTCGATGCTATTTGCGATTATTTCTGGAAAAAAGACTAATTCGAAGATAAATATGGCGAGAAAACTGATATTTTCACTAAAATTTCTCAGTTTTCGTCAATTTATTTACCGTTTCTGGAAAACATGACGATTCACAAGCAAAATACAGCAAAAAATTTGTAAATTTCACTAAAATTCTCAGTTAACGTCACGTTTTTCGATCATTTCTGAAAAAAATGACGAATCACAAGCAAAATAGAGCGAAAAAACAGGAAATATCGATAAAATTTTCAGTTTTTTTCTCTTTTTTCGATCATTTATTTAAAAATGCAGAATCACTAAATAAAGCGAAGGAACAGGAAATTTTGCTAAAATTCTAAGATTTGGTCGCTTTTTTGATAATTTCTGATAGAAAATGAAGAATCATAGGTAAATTATCACAAAAAAATTTAAGTTTTATAAGATTATTCAGTTTTCGATGCTTTTTGCGATCATTTCTGGAAAAAAAGACAAATTCTAGGATAAATATGGCAGGAAGACTGATATTTTCGCTAAAATTCCCAGTTTTCGTCAATATTTTTATCATATCTGGTAAAAATGACGATTCTCAAGCAAAATAGAGCGAAGAAACTGGAAATTTAAGTAAATTTCTTAGTTTTCGATGCTTTTTTCGATCATTTCTGGAAAAAAAGACTAATTCGAAGATAAATATGGCAGGAAAACTGATATAATCGCTAATATTTTGAATTTTTAACGCTTTTTTTTAATTTCTGAAATAAATGACGAATCGCAAGCAAAATAGAGAGAAAAAACTGTAAATTTTGCTAAAATTCTAAGTTTTGGATGCTTTATTTTCTTATTTTTCGAAGAAAATGACGAATTACGAACAAAATAGAGCAAAAAAACGGTAAAATTCAGTAGATTTCTCATTTTCCGTCCCTTTCTTCGAACTTTTCTGGATAAAAATGACGAATCACAGTCAAAATAGAACGAAAAAATTGTAGATTTTGCTAAATTTCTAAGATTTGGTTGCTTTTTTTAACATTTTTGGAAGAAATGAAGAAGCATTAGCAAAAGAGAGCGAAAAACCTGGAAAAAACTGTAAATTTCCCAAAAATTGTCCTTTTTGGTCGATTTTTTTGATAATTTCTGGAAAAAATAAAGTATCACAAATATAATAATGAGGAAAAAAACTTTAAAATCGGCTAAAATGCTCAGCTTTCGATGCATTTTTCAATCATTTCTGCAAAAAAATTTCGAATCACAAATAAAATAGAGCGAAAAAACCGGAAAGTTTGATAAAATTCTCAGGTTTTTACTATTTTTTCGATCATTTATGGAAAATTGCCGAATCACAAATAAAAAAGAGCGAAAAAACAGTAAATTTCGCTGAAATTCTCAGTTTACGTCACGATTTTCGATCATTTCTGAAAAAAATAACGAATCACAAGCAAAAACGAGCAAAAAATTTGTAAATTTCACTAGAATTCTCAGTTTTCGATGCTTTTTACAATCATTTCTGGAAAAAAGACTAATTCGAAGATAAATATGGCGAGAAAACTGATATAATCGCTAAAATTTCCAATTTTTTACCGTTTTTTTTGTTCATTTCTGAAATAAATGACGAATCACAAGCAAAATAGTGCCAGAAAACAGGAAATTTTGCTAAAATTCTAAGATTTGGTTGCTTTATCTGATCATTTTTGGAAGAAAATGACGAATCATAAGCGAAATAGAGAGAAAAACCTGTAAAATTCAGTAGATTTCTCATTATTCGTAACTTTTTTCGACTTTTTCTGGATAAAAATGACGAATCACAAGCAAAATAGAACGAAAAAACTGTAGATTTTGCTAAAATTCTAAGATTTGGTCGCTTTTTTGATCATTTAAGGAAAAAATGAAGAATCAGATGAAAAATAGAGCGAAAATACAAGAAATACTGATAAGATTTTCAGTTTTTTCTCTTTTTTCGATGATTTATGGTAAAATGCAGAATCACTAATAAAAGAGAGCGAAAAAACAGTAAGTTTCGCTAAAATTCTCAGTTTACGTCACGTGTTTCGATAATTTCAGGAAAATAAATGACGAATCAGAAGAAAAATAGAGCGAAGAAACTGGAAATTTGAGTAGATTTCTCAGTTTTCGATGCTTTTTGCGATCAATTCTGGAAAAAAGACTAATTCGAGGATAAATATGGCGATAAAACTGATATTTTTGCTAAAATTCCCAGTTTTCGTCAATTTTTTTATCATTTCTGGAAAAAATGACGAATCACAAGCAAAATAACTGTAAATTTCAATAAAATTCTCAGTTTTCGATGCTTTTTTCAATCATTTCCGAAAAAAAAGAGTAATTCGAAGATATATATGGCGAGAAAACTGATATATTCGCTAAAATTTTCAATTTTTTACCGCTTTTTTTGTTCATTTCTGAAATAAATGACGAATCACAAGCAAAATAGTGCCAGGAAACAGTTAATTTTGCTAAAATTCTGAGATTTGTTAGCCTTTTTTCATAATTTTTGGAAGAAAATGACGAATCATAAGCAAAATAGAGCGAGAAAATGTAAATTTCACAAAAATTGTCATTTTTCGTCGCTTATTTCGATCATTTCTGGAAAAAATTAAGAATAACAAATAAAAAAAGGCGGAAAAAACTGTAAATTTAGCTAAAAATCTCAGTTCCTGTTACATTTTCCAATCAGTTCTGGAAAAAAATGACGAATCTCAGGCAAAATAGGGCAAAAAAACTGTAAATTTAAGTATATTTATCAGTTTTCGATGCTTTTTGCGATCATTTTTGAAAAAAAAGACTAATTCTAGGATAAATATGGCGAGAAAACTGATATAATCGCTAAAATTTTCAATTTTTTACCGCTTTTTTTGTTCATTTCTGAAATAAATGACGAATCACAAGCAAAATAGTGCAAGGAAACTGTAGATGTTGCTAAATTTCTAAGATTTGGTTGCTTTTTTTGATCATTTCTCTAAAAAAAGATGAATCACAAGTAAAATAGTGTGAAAATACTGTAAATTTCCCAAAAATTGTCATTTTTCGTCGCTTAATTCGATCATTTCTGGAAAAAATTAAGAATAACATATAAAATAAGGCGGAAAAAATGTAAATTTTGCTAAAATTCTGTTTTCGATGCATTCTTCAATTATATCTCGAAAAAAAGAACAAATCACAAGTAGAGCGAAAAAACAGGAAATTAAGATAAAATTCTTATTTTTTTTCACTTTTTTGATAAATTCTGGAAAAAATGACGAATAGATCAAACAAAAAGTAAATTTCACTAAAATTCTCTCTTTAAGTCACGTTATTCGATCATTTCTGTAAAAAAATGACGAATCAGACGAAAAATAGAGCGAAGAAACTGGAAATTTCGGTAGATTTCTCAGTTTTCGAAGCTATTTGCGATTATTTCTGGAAAAAAAAGGATCTAATTCGTCGATAAATATGGCGAGAAAACTGATATTTTCGCTAAAAATTCAGTTTTCGTCAATTTTTTTACCATTTCTGGAAAATATGATGAATCACAAGCAAAATAGAGCAAAAAATTTGTGAATTTCACTAAAATTCTCAGTTTTCGTCCCTTTGTTTATCATTTCTGGAAAAAGGACCATTCACATGCAAAATAGAGCAACCAAACTGTAAAATTCAGTAGAATTCTCATTTTTCGTCACTTTTTTCGATATTTTCTGGAAAAAATTAAGAATCCTACATAAAATAGGGCGGAAAAAACTGTAAATTTTCGCTAAAATTCTCAGTTTTCGATGCATTTTTCAATCATTTTTGCAAAAAAATGACGAATCACAAGCAAAATAGAACGAAAAAACTGTAGATTTCACATAAATTGTCATTTTTCGTCGCGTATTTCGATCATTTCTGGAAAAAAATTACGAATCACAAGAAAAATAGAGCAAAAAAGTTGACAATTTTGCTTAAATTCTAAGATATGGTCGCTTCTTTTGATAATTTTTGAAATAAATGACAATTCAAAAGACAAAGAGAGCAAAAAATCAGGTTATTTCTCTTAAATTCTCATTTTTCGTCAATTTTTTCGATCTTTTCTGGAAACAAAGACGAATCACCAGCAAAATAGAACGAGAAAATTATAAATATTTCTAAAATTCTAAGATTTGGTTGCTTATTTTGATCATTTTTGGAAGAAAATGACGAATCATAAGCAAAATAGAGCGAATAAACAGGAAATATCGATAAAAGTTGCAGTTTTTTTCTCTTTTTTGAATAATTTATGGAAAAATGCAGAATCACAAATAAAAAAAGCGAAAAAATACTAAATATCGCTATAATTCTCAGTTTACGACAACTTTTTAGATCATTTCTGGAAAATAATTGACGAATCACAAGAAAAATAGAGCGAAGAAACTGGGAATTTCTGTAGATTTCTCAGTTCTCGATGCTTATTGCGATCATTTCTAGAAAAAAAGACTAATTTGAAGATAAAGATGGAGAAAAAACAGATATTTTCGCTAAAATTCCCATTTTTCGTCAATTTTTTTATAATTTCTGGAAAATATGACGAATCACAAGCAAAATAGAACAGAAAAACTGTAAATTTTTCTAAAATTCTAAGATTTGGTTGCTTATTTTGATCATTTTTGGAAGAAAATGACGAATCATAAGCAAAATTGAGTCAAAAATCTTCAGAATCTATAATTCTCAGTTTTCGTCGCTTATTTCGATCAATTCTGGAAAAAATGACGAATCACAAATAAAATAGAGCAAAAAAACTGTAAATTTCCCAAAAATTGTCATTTATCGTCGATTTTTTCGATCATTTCTGGAAAAAATGAAGAATCACAAATAAAATAAGGCGGAAAAAAATGTAAATTTCACTAAAATTCTCTTTTTTCGATGCTTTTTTCGATCATTTCTGGGAAAAAAGACAAATTCGAAGATATATTTTGCGAGAAAACTGATATGATCGCTAAAATATTCAATATTCATCGCTTTTTTTGTTCATTTCTGAAATAAATGACGAATCACAGGCAAAATAGAGCGAAAAACTCTAAATTTTTTTAAAATTCTAAGTTTTGGTTGCTTTTTTTGATTATTTCTGGGAAAAAATGACAAATAACGAGCAAAATAGAGCAAAAAACTGTAAAATTCCGTAGATTTCACATTTTTCGTCACTTTTTTCGATCTTTTCTGGAAAAAATGAAGAATCACAAGCAAAATAGAACGAAAAAACTGTAGATTTTGCTAAAATTCTAAGATTTGGTTCCTTTTTTTGATCATTTTTGGAAGAAAATGACGAATCATAAGCATAATATAGCGAATAACCTGGAAATTTCACTAAAATTTTCAGTTTTCGTCGCTTTTACGATTATTTCTTTAAAAAATGATGATACACAAGTATAATAGTGAGAAAAACTGTTTATTTCTCTAAAATTCTCAGTTTTCATCGCTTTTACGATCAATTCTGGAAAAAATGAAGAATCACAAGTAAAATAGTGCGAAAAACTGTTTATTTCTCTGAAAATTCTCAGTTTTTGTCGCTCATTTCGATCCTTTCTGGAAAAAATCACGAATCACAAATAAAATATAGCAAAAAAAATGTAAATTTCCCAAAAATTATCATTTTTCGTCGATTTTTTCGATCATTTCTGGAAAAAATGAAGAATCACACATAAAATAGGGCGGAAAAAAATGTACATTTTGCTAAAATTCTCTGTTTTCGATGCATTTTTCAATTATATTTCAAAAAAAATACGAATCACAAGTAAAATAGAGCCAAAAAACAGGAAATTTTGATAAAATTCTTATTTTTTTCACTTTTTTGATAAATTCTGGAAAAAATGACGAATAGATCAAACAAAAAGTAAATTTCACTAAAATTCTCTCTTTAAGTCACGTTATTCGATCATTTCTGTAAAAAAATGACGAATCAGACGAAAAATAGAGCGAAGAAACTGGAAATTTCGGTAGATTTCTCAGTTTTTGAAGCTATTTGCGATTATTTCTGGAAAAAAAAGGATCTAATTCGTCGATAAATATGGCGAGAAAACTGATATTTTCGCTAAAAATTCAGTTTTCGTCAATTTTTTTACCATTTCTGGAAAATATGATGAATCACAAGCAAAATAGAGCCAAAAATTTGTGAATTTCACTAAAATTCTCAGTTTTCGTCCCTTTGTTTATCATTTCTGGAAAAAGGACCATTCACATGCAAAATAGAGCAAACAAACTGTAAAATTCAGTAGAATTCTCATTTTTCGTCACTTTTTTCGATATTTTCTGGAAAAAATTAAGAATCCTACATAAAATAGGGCGGAAAAAACTGTAAATTTTCGCTAAAATTCTCAGTTTTCGATGCATTTTTCAATCATTTTTGCAAAAAAATGACGAATCACAAGCAAAATAGAACGAAAAAACTGTAGATTTCACATAAATTGTCATTTTTCGTCGCGTATTTCGATCATTTCTGGAAAAAAATTACGAATCACAAGAAAAATAGAGCAAAAAAGTTGACAATTTTGCTTAAATTCTAAGATATGGTCGCTTCTTTTGATAATTTTTGAAATAAATGACAATTCAAAAGACAAAGAGAGCAAAAAAGCAGGTTATTTCTCTTAAATTCTCATTTTTCGTCAATTTTTTCGATCTTTTCTGGAAACAAAGACGAATCACCAGCAAAATAGAACGAGAAAATTATAAATATTTCTAAAATTCTAAGATTTGGTTGCTTATTTTGATCATTTTTGGAAGAAAATGACGAATCATAAGCAAAATAGAGCGAAAAAACTGTAAATTTCCCAAAAATTGTCATTTATCGTCGATTTTTTCGATCATTTCTGGAAAAAATGAAGAATCACAAATAAAATAAGGCGGAAAAAAATGTAAATTTCACTAAAATTCTCTGTTTTCGATGCTTTTTTCGATCATTTCTGGGAAAAAAGACTAATTCGAAGATATATTTTGCGAGAAAACTGATATGATCGCTAAAATATTCAATTTTCATCGCTTTTTTTGTTCATTTCTGAAATAAATGACGAATCACAGGCAAAATAGAGCGAACAACTCTAAATTTTTTTAAAATTCTAAGTTTTGGTTGCTTTTTTTGATTATTTCTGGGAAAAAATGACAAATAACGAACAAAATAGAGCAAAAAACTGTAAAATTCCGTAGATTTCACATTTTTCGTCACTTTTTTCGATCTTTTCTGGAAAAAAAGAAGAATCACACATAAAAAAGGGCGGAAAAAAATGTACATTTTGCTAAAATTCTCTGCTTATCTTCTAAGATATGGTCGCTTCTTTTGATAATTTCTGAAATAAATGACAATTCAAAAGACAAAGAGAGCAAAAAAGCAGGTTATCTCTCTTAAATTCTCATTTTTCGTCACTTTTTTCGATCATTTCTGGAAAAAATGAAGAATCAAAATAAAATAGGGCTGAAAAAACTGTAAATTCTGCTAGAATTCTCAGTTTTCGATGCATTTTTCAATCAATTCTGCAAAAAAATGACGAATCACAAGCAAAATAGAGCGAAAAAACTGTAGATTTTGCTAAAATTCTAAGATTTGGTTCCTTTTTTTGATCATTTTTGGAAGAAAATGACGAATCATAAGCATAATATAGCGAATAACCTGGAAATTTCACTAAAATTTTCAGTTTTCGTCGCTTTTACGATTATTTCTTTAAAAAATGATGATACACAAGTATAATAGTGAGAAAAACTGTTTATTTCTCTAAAATTCTCAGTTTTCATCGCTTTTACGATCAATTCTGGAAAAAATGAAGAATCACAAGTAAAATAGTGCGAAAAACTGTTTATTTCTCTGAAAATTCTCAGTTTTTGTCGCTCATTTCGATCCTTTCTGGAAAAAATCACGAATCACAAATAAAATATAGCAAAAAAAATGTAAATTTCCCAAAAATTATCATTTTTCGTCGATTTTTTCGATCATTTCTGGAAAAAATGAAGAATCACACATAAAATAGGGCGGAAAAAAATGTACATTTTGCTAAAATTCTCTGTTTTCGATGCATTTTTTTATTATATTTCGAGAAAAACTACGAATCACAAGTAAAATAGAGCCAAAAAACAGGAAATTTCGATAAAATTCTTATTTTTTTCACTTTTTTGATAAATTCTGGAAAAAATGACGAATAGATCAAACAAAAAGTAAATTTCACTAAAATTCTCTCTTTAAGTCACGTTATTCGATCATTTCTGTAAAAAAATGACGAATCAGACGAAAAATAGAGCGAAGAACCTGGAAATTTCGGTAGAATTCTCAGTTTTCGATGCTTTTTGCGATTATTTCTGGAAAAAAAGGATCTAATTCGTCGATAAATATGGCGAGAAAACTGATATTTTCGCTAAAAATTCAGTTTTCGTCAATTTTTTTACCATTTCTGGAAAATATGATGAATCACAAGCAAAATAGAGCAAAAAATTTGTGAATTTCAATGAAATTCTCAGTTTTTGTCCCTTTGTTTATATTTTCTGGAAAAAGGACCATTTACAAGGAAAATAGAGCAAACAAACTGTAAAATTCAGTAGATTTCTCATTTTTCGTCCCTTTTTTTCATATTTTCTGGAAAAAATTAAGAATCCTACATAAAATAGGGCGGAAAAAACTGTAAAATTTCGCTAAAATTCTGTTTTCGATGCATTTTTCAATCATTTCTGGAAAAAAATGACGAATCACAAGCAAAAAAGAACGAAAAAACTGTAGATTTCACATAAATTGTAATTTTTCGTCGCTTATTTCGATCATTTCTGGAAAAAAATGACGAATCACAAGAAAAATAGAGCGAAAAAATTGTAATTTTTGCTAAAATTCTGAGATTTGTTAGCTTTTTTTGATTATTCATGGAAGAAAATGACGAATCACAAGGAAAATAGAGCAAAAAAGTTGACAATTTTGCTTATCTTCTAAGATATGGTCGCTTCTTTTGATAATTTCTGAAATAAATGACAATTCAAAAAACAAAGAGAGCAAAAAAGCAGGTTATCTCTCTTAAATTCTCATTTTTCGTCACTATTTTCGATCTTTTCTGGAAAAAAAGACGAATCACCAGCAAAATAGAACGAGAAAATTGTAAATTTTTCTAAAATTCTAAGATTTGGTTGCTTATTTTGATCATTTTTGGAAGAAAATGACGAATCATAAGCAAAATTGAGTCAAAAATCTTCAGAATCTATAATTCTCAGTTTTCGTCGCTTATTTCGATCAATTCTGGAAAAAATGACGAATCACAAATCAAATAGAGCAAAAAAACTGTAAATTTCCCAAAAATTGTCATTTTTCGTCGATTTTTTCGATCATTTCTGGAAAAAATGAAGAATCAAAATAAAATAGGGCTGAAAAAACTAAAAATTCTGCTAGAATTCTCAGTTTTCGATGCATTTTTCAATCAATTCTGCAAAAAAATGACGAATCACAAGCAAAATAGAGCGAAAAAACAGGAAATATCAATAAAAGTTGCAGTTTTTTCTCATTTTTGAATAATTTATGGAAAAATGCAGAATCACAAATAAAAAAAGCGAAAAAACAGTAAATTTCGCTATAATTCTCAGTTTACGTCACCTTTTCCGATCATTTCTGGAAAATAATTGACGAATCAGACGAAAAATAGAGCGAAGAACCTGGAAATTTCGGTAGAATTCTCAGTTTTCGATGCTTTTTGCGATTATTTCTGGAAAAAAAGGATCTAATTCGTCGATAAATATGGCGAGAAAACTGATATTTTCGCTAAAAATTCAGTTTTCGTCAATTTTTTTACCATTTCTGGAAAATATGATGAATCACAAGCAAAATAGAGCAAAAAATTTGTGAATTTCAATGAAATTCTCAGTTTTTGTCCCTTTGTTTATATTTTCTGGAAAAAGGACCATTTACAAGGAAAATAGAGCAAACAAACTGTAAAATTCAGTAGATTTCTCATTTTTCGTCCCTTTTTTTCATATTTTCTGGAAAAAATTAAGAATCCTACATAAAATAGGGCGGAAAAAACTGTAAAATTTCGCTAAAATTCTGTTTTCGATGCATTTTTCAATCATTTCTGGAAAAAAATGACGAATCACAAGCAAAAAAGAACGAAAAAACTGTAGATTTCACATAAATTGTAATTTTTCATCGCTTATTTCGATCATTTCTGGAAAAAAATGACGAATCACAAGAAAAATAGAGCGAAAAAATTGTAATTTTTGCTAAAATTCTGAGATTTGTTAGCTTTTTTTGATTATTCATGGAAGAAAATGACGAATCACAAGGAAAATAGAGCAAAAAAGTTGACAATTTTGCTTATCTTCTAAGATATGGTCGCTTCTTTTGATAATTTCTGAAATAAATGACAATTCAAAAAACAAAGAGAGCAAAAAAGCAGGTTATCTCTCTTAAATTCTCATTTTTCGTCACTTTTTTTGATCTTTGGAAAAAAAGACGAATCACCAGCAAAATAGAACGAGAAAATTGTAAATTTTTCTAAAATTCTAAGATTTGGTTGCTTATTTTGATCATTTTTGGAAGAAAATGACGAATCATAAGCAAAATTGAGTCAAAAATCTTCAGAATCTATAATTCTCAGTTTTCGTCGCTTATTTCGATCAATTCTGGAAAAAATGACGAATCACAAATCAAATAGAGCAAAAAAACTGTAAATTTCCCAAAAATTGTCATTTTTCGTCGATTTTTTCGATCATTTCTGGAAAAAATGAAGAATAAAAATAAAATAGGGCTGAAAAAACTGTAAATTCTGCTAGAATTCTCAGTTTTCGATGCATTTTTCAATCAATTCTGCAAAAAAATACGAATCACAAGTAAAATAGAGCCAAAAAACAGGAAATTTCGATAAAATTCTTATTTTTTTCACTTTTTTGATAAATTCTGGAAAAAATGACGAATAGATCAAACAAAAAGTAAATTTCACTAAAATTCTCTCTTTAAGTCACGTTATTCGATCATTTCTGTAAAAAAATGACGAATCAGACGAAAAATAGAGCGAAGAACCTGGAAATTTCGGTAGAATTCTCAGTTTTCGATGCTTTTTGCGATTATTTCTGGAAAAAAAGGATCTAATTCGTCGATAAATATGGCGAGAAAACTGATATTTTCGCTAAAAATTCAGTTTTCGTCAATTTTTTTACCATTTCTGGAAAATATGATGAATCACAAGCAAAATAGAGCCAAAAATTTGTGAATTTCAATGAAATTCTCAGTTTTTGTCCCTTTGTTTATATTTTCTGGAAAAAGGACCATTTACAAGGAAAATAGAGCAAACAAACTGTAAAATTCAGTAGATTTCTCATTTTTCGTCCCTTTTTTTCATATTTTCTGGAAAAAATTAAGAATCCTACATAAAATAGGGCGGAAAAAACTGTAAAATTTCGCTAAAATTCTGTTTTCGATGCATTTTTCAATCATTTCTGGAAAAAAATGACGAATCACAAGCAAAAAAGAACGAAAAAACTGTAGATTTCACATAAATTGTAATTTTTCGTCGCTTATTTCGATCATTTCTGGAAAAAAATGACGAATCACAAGAAAAATAGAGCGAAAAAATTGTAATTTTTGCTAAAATTCTGAGATTTGTTAGCTTTTTTTGATTATTCATGGAAGAAAATGACGAATCACAAGGAAAATAGAGCAAAAAAGTTGACAATTTTGCTTATCTTCTAAGATATGGTCGCTTCTTTTGATAATTTCTGAAATAAATGACAATTCAAAAAACAAAGAGAGCAAAAAAGCAGGTTATCTCTCTTAAATTCTCATTTTTCGTCACTTTTTTTGATCTTTGGAAAAAAAGACGAATCACCAGCAAAATAGAACGAGAAAATTGTAAATATTTCTAAAATTCTAAGATTTGGTTGCTTATTTTGATCATTTTTGGAAGAAAATGACGAATCATAAGCAAAATTGAGTCAAAAATCTTCAGAATCTATAATTCTCAGTTTTCGTCGCTTATTTCGATCAATTCTGGAAAAAATGACGAATCACAAATCAAATAGAGCAAAAAAACTGTAAATTTCCCAAAAATTGTCATTTTTCGTCGATTTTTTCGATCATTTCTGGAAAAAATGAAGAATCAAAATAAAATAGGGCTGAAAAAACTAAAAATTCTGCTAGAATTCTCAGTTTTCGATGCATTTTTCAATCAATTCTGCAAAAAAATGACGAATCACAAGCAAAATAGAGCGAAAAAACAGGAAATATCAATAAAAGTTGCAGTTTTTTCTCATTTTTGAATAATTTATGGAAAAATGCAGAATCACAAATAAAAAAAGCGAAAAAACAGTAAATTTCGCTATAATTCTCAGTTTACGTCACCTTTTCCGATCATTTCTGGAAAATAATTGACGAATCAGACGAAAAATAGAGCGAAGAACCTGGAAATTTCGGTAGAATTCTCAGGTTTCGATGCTTTTTGCGATTATTTCTGGAAAAAAAGGATCTAATTCGTCGATAAATATGGCGAGAAAACTGATATTTTCGCTAAAAATTCAGTTTTCGTCAATTTTTTTACCATTTCTGGAAAATATGATGAATCACAAGCAAAATAGAGCAAAAAATTTGTGAATTTCAATGAAATTCTCAGTTTTTGTCCCTTTGTTTATATTTTCTGGAAAAAGGACCATTTACAAGGAAAATAGAGCAAACAAACTGTAAAATTCAGTAGATTTCTCATTTTTCGTCCCTTTTTTTCATATTTTCTGGAAAAAATTAAGAATCCTACATAAAATAGGGCGGAAAAAACTGTAAAATTTCGCTAAAATTCTGTTTTCGATGCATTTTTCAATCATTTCTGGAAAAAAATGACGAATCACAAGCAAAAAAGAACGAAAAAACTGTAGATTTCACATAAATTGTAATTTTTCGTCGCTTATTTCGATCATTTCTGGAAAAAAATGACGAATCACAAGAAAAATAGAGCGAAAAAATTGTAATTTTTGCTAAAATTCTGAGATTTGTTAGCTTTTTTTGATTATTCATGGAAGAAAATGACGAATCACAAGGAAAATAGAGCAAAAAAGTTGACAATTTTGCTTATCTTCTAAGATATGGTCGCTTCTTTTGATAATTTCTGAAATAAATGACAATTCAAAAAACAAAGAGAGCAAAAAAGCAGGTTATCTCTCTTAAATTCTCATTTTTCGTCACTTTTTTTGATCTTTGGAAAAAAAGACGAATCACCAGCAAAATAGAACGAGAAAATTGTAAATTTTTCTAAAATTCTAAGATTTGGTTGCTTATTTTGATCATTTTTGGAAGAAAATGACGAATCATAAGCAAAATTGAGTCAAAAATCTTCAGAATCTATAATTCTCAGTTTTCGTCGCTTATTTCGATCAATTCTGGAAAAAATGACGAATCACAAATCAAATAGAGCAAAAAAACTGTAAATTTCCCAAAAATTGTCATTTTTCGTCGATTTTTTCGATCATTTCTGGAAAAAATGAAGAATCAAAATAAAATAGGGCTGAAAAAACTGTAAATTCTGCTAGAATTCTCAGTTTTCGATGCATTTTTCAATCAATTCTGCAAAAAAATACGAATCACAAGTAAAATAGAGCCAAAAAACAGGAAATTTCGATAAAATTCTTATTTTTTTCACTTTTTTGATAAATTCTGGAAAAAATGACGAATAGATCAAACAAAAAGTAAATTTCACTAAAATTCTCTCTTTAAGTCACGTTATTCGATCATTTCTGTAAAAAAATGACGAATCAGACGAAAAATAGAGCGAAGAACCTGGAAATTTCGGTAGAATTCTCAGTTTTCTATGCTTTTTGCGATTATTTCTGGAAAAAAAGGATCTTATTCGTCGATAAATATGGCGAGAAAACTGATATTTTCGCTAAAAATTCAGTTTTCGTCAATTTTTTTACCATTTCTGGAAAATATGATGAATCACAAGCAAAATAGAGCAAAAAATTTGTGAATTTCAATGAAATTCTCAGTTTTTGTCCCTTTGTTTATATTTTCTGGAAAAAGGACCATTTACAAGGAAAATAGAGCAAACAAACTGTAAAATTCAGTAGATTTCTCATTTTTCGTCCCTTTTTTTCATATTTTCTGGAAAAAATTAAGAATCCTACATAAAATAGGGCGGAAAAAACTGTAAAATTTCGCTAAAATTCTGTTTTCGATGCATTTTTCAATCATTTCTGGAAAAAAATGACGAATCACAAGCAAAAAAGAACGAAAAAACTGTAGATTTCACATAAATTGTAATTTTTCGTCGCTTATTTCGATCATTTCTGGAAATTTCGGTAGATTTCTCAGTTTTCGATGCTTTTTGCGATTATTTCTGGAAAAAAAGGATCTAATTCGTCGATAAATATGGCGAGAAAACTGATATTTTCGCTAAAAATTCAGTTTTCGTCAATTTTTTTACCATTTCTGGAAAATATGATGAATCACAGGCAAAATAGAGCAAAAAATTTGTGAATTTCACTAAAATTCTCTGTTTTCGTCCCTTTGTTTATCATTTCTGGAAAAAGGACCATTCACAAGGAAAATAGAGCAAAAAAACTGTAAAATTCCGTAGATTTCTCATTTTTCGTCACTTTTTTTGATATTTTCTGGAAAAAATTAAGAATCCTACATAAAATAGGGCGGAAAAAACTGTAAATTTTCGCTAAATTTCTCAGTTTTCGATGCATTTTCAATCATTTCTGCAAAAAAATGACGAATTACAAGCAAAATAGAGCGAAAAAACAGGAAATATCGATAAAATTTTCAGTTTTTTTCAGTTTTTTCGATCATTTATGGAAAAATGCCGAATCACAAATAAAAAAGAGCGAAAAAACAGTAAATTTCGCTGAAATTCTCAGTTTACGTCA
Organism: Sympetrum striolatum; assembly: GCA_947579665.1. Taxonomy (NCBI): domain Eukaryota; kingdom Metazoa; phylum Arthropoda; class Insecta; order Odonata; family Libellulidae; genus Sympetrum; species Sympetrum striolatum. The sequence goes on along the minus strand of OX388351.1, from coordinate 66,088,893 downwards.
CGATTTTCGATCATTTCTGGGAAATAAATGACGAATCAGAAGAAAAATAGAGCGAAAAAACTGGAAATTTCAGTAGATTTCTCAGTTTTCGATGCTTTTTGCGATTATTTCTGGAAAAAAAGACTAATTCGAAGATAAATATGGCGAGAAAACTGATGTATTCGCTAAAATTTTCAATTTTCGTCGCTTTTTATGCTCATTTCTGAAATAAATGACAAATCACAAGCTAAATAGAGCAAAAAACTCTAAATATTGCTTTAATTCGTTTTTTTAGCAATATTTTTTTTTAAAGATTTGTTAGCTTTTTTTCATAATTTTTGGAAGAAAATGACGAATCATAAGCAAAATAGAGCGAGAAAACTGTAAATTTCAGTAGATTTCTCAGTATTCGATGCTTTTTGCGATCATTTCTAAAAAAAAGACTAATTCTAGGATAAATATGGCGAGAAAACTGATGTAATCGCTAAAATTTTCAATTTTCTTCGCTTTTTTTGTTCATTTCTGGAATGAATGACGAATCGCAAGCAAAATAGAGAGAATAAACTGTAGATTTTGCTAAAATTCTAAGATTTGGTTGCTTTTTTTGATCATTTCTGAAAAAAATGAAGAATCACAAGAAAAATAGAACGAAAAAACTGTAGATTTTGCTAAAATTCTAAGATTTGGGCGCTTTTTTGATCATTTCTCATAGAAAATGAAAAATCACAAGTAAGTTATAGCAAAATAACTGTAAATTTTAGTTGATTTCTCAATTTTCGATGCTTTTTGCGATCATTTCTGGAAAAAAAGAATAATTTGAGGATAAATATGGCGAGAAAACAGATATTTTCGCTAAAATTCACAGTTTTCGTCCCTTTTTTTATCATTTCTGGAAAAAACGACGAATCAAAAGAAAAATAGAGCAAAAAAACTGTAAATTTCACTAAATATCTGAGTTTTAGATGGCATTTTTGATCATTTTTGGAAAATATGAAGAATCAGATGAAAAATAGAGCGAAAAATCAAGAAATACTAAAAATTTTTCAGTTTTTTTGTCTTTTTTCGATCATTTATGGAAAAATGCCGAATCACAAATAAAAAAGAGCGAAAAAACAGTAAATTTCGCTAAAATTCTCAGTTTACGTCACATTTTTCGATAATTTCTGGAAAATAAATGTTGAATAAGAAGAAAAATAGAGCAAAGAAACTAGATATTTCAGTAGTTTTCTCAGTTTTCGATGCTATTTGCGATTATTTCTGGAAAAAAGACTAATTCGAAGATAAATATGGCGAGAAAACTGATATTTTCGCTAAAATTTCTCAGTTTTCGTCAATTTTTTTACCGTTTCTGGAAAACATGACGAATCACAAGCAAAATACAGCAAAAAATTTGTAAATTTCACTAAAATTCTCAGTTAACGTCACGTTTTTCGATCATTTCTGAAAAAAATGACGAATCAGAAGAAAAATAGAGCGAAGGAACAGGAAATTTTGCTAAAATTCTAAGATTTGGTCGCTTTTTTGATAATTTCTGATAGAAAATGAAGAATCATAGGTAAATTATCACAAAAAAAAATTTAAGTTTTATAAGATTTTTCAGATTTCGATGCTTTTTGCGATCATTTCTGGAAAAAAAGACAAATTCTAGGATAAATATGGCAGGAAGACTGATATATTCGCTAAAATTCCCAGTTTTCGTCAATTTTTTTATCATATCTGGTAAAAATGACGATTCTCAAGCAAAATAGAGCGAAGAAACTGGAAATTTAAGTAAATTTCTTAGTTTTCGATGCTTTTTTCGATCATTTCTGGAAAAAAAGACTAATTCGAAGATAAATATGGCAGGAAAACTGATATTTTCGCTGAAATTCCCAGTTTTCGTCAATTTTTTTTTTCATTTCTGGAAAAAATGACGAATCACAAGCAAAATCGAGCAAAAAATTTGTAAATTTCACTAAAATTCTCAGTTTTCGATGCTTTTTTCAATCATTTCTGGAAAAAAAGACTAATTCGAAGAAAAATATGGCGAGAAAACTGATATAATCGCTAAAATTTCCAATTTTTTACCGTTTTTTTTTGTTCATTTCTGAAATAAATGACGAATCACAAGCAAAGTAGTGCCAGAAAACAGGATATTTTGCTAAAATTCTAAGATTTGGTTGCTTTATCTGATCATTTTTGGAAGAAAATGACGAATCATAAGCGAAATAGAGAGAAAAACCTGTAAAATTCAGTAGATTTCTCATTATTCGTAACTTTTTTCGACTTTTTCTGGATAAAAATGACGAATCACAAGCAAAATAGAACGAAAAAACTGTAGATTTTGCTAAAATTCTAAGATTTGGTCGCTTTTTTGATCATTTAAGGAAAAAATGAAGAATCAGATGAAAAATAGAGCGAAAATACAAGAAATACTGATAAGATTTTCAGTTTTTTCTCTTTTTTCGATGATTTATGGTAAAATGCAGAATCACTAATAAAAGAGAGCGAAAAAACAGTAAGTTTCGCTAAAATTCTCAGTTTACGTCACGTGTTTCGATAATTTCTGGAAAATAAATGTCGAATCAGAAGAAAAATAGAGCGAAGAAACTGGAAATTTGAGTAGATTTCTCAGTTTTCGATGCTTTTTGCGATCATTTCTGGAAAGAAGACTAATTCGAGGATAAATATGGCGATAAAACTGATATTTTTGCTAAAATTCCCAGTTTTCGTCAATTTTTTTATCATTTCTGGAAAAAATGACGAATCACAAGCAAAATAACTGTAAATTTCAATAAAATTCTCAGTTTTCGATGCTTTTTTCAATCATTTCCGAAAAAAAAGAGTAATTCGAAGATATATATGGCGAGAAAACTGATATATTCGCTAAAATTTTCAATTTTTTACCGCTTTTTTTGTTCATTTCTGAAATAAATGACGAATCACAAGCAAAATAGTGCCAGGAAACAGTTAATTTTGCTAAAATTCTGAGATTTGTTAGCCTTTTTTCATAATTTTTGGAAGAAAATGACGAATCATAAGCAAAATAGAGCGAGAAAACTGTAAATTTCACAAAAATTGTCATTTTTCGTCGCTTATTTCGATCATTTCTGGAAAAAATTAAGAATAACAAATAAAATAAGGCGGAATAAACTGTAAATTTAGCTAAAAATCTCAGTACCTGTTACATTTTCCAATCAGTTCTGGAAAAAAATGACGAATCACAAGCAAAATAGGGCAAAAAAACTGTAAATTTAAGTATATTTATCAGTTTTCGATGCTTTTTGCGATCATTTCTGAAAAAAAAAAGACTAATTCTAGGATAAATATGGCGAGAAAACTGATATAATCGCTAAAATTTTCAATTTTTTACCGCTTTTTTTGTTTATTTCTGAAATAAATGACGAATCACAAGCAAAATAGTGCAAGGAAACTGTAGATGTTGCTAAATTTCTAAGATTTGGTTGCTTTTTTTGATCATTTCTCTAAAAAAAGATGAATCACAAGTAAAATAGTGTGAAAATACTGTAAATTTCCCAAAAATTGTCATTTTTCGTCGCTTAATTCGATCATTTCTGGAAAAAATTAAGAATAACAAATAAAATAAGGCGGAAAAAATGTAAATTTTGCTAAAATTCTGTTTTCGATGCATTCTTCAATTATATCTCGAAAAAAAAACAAATCACAAGTAGAGCGAAAAAACAGAAAAAAAAAGGATCTAATTCGTCGATAAACATGGCGAGAAAACTGATATTTTCGCTAAAAATTCAGTTTTCGTCAATTTTTTTACCATTTCTGGAAAATATGATGAATCACAAGCAAAATAGAGAAAAAAATTTGTGAATTTCACTAAAATTCTCAGTTTTCGTCCCTTTGTTTATCATTTCTGGAAAAAGGACCATTCACATGCAAAATAGAGCAAACAAACTGTAAAATTCAGTAGAATTCTCATTTTTCGTCACTTTTTTCGATATTTTCTGGAAAAAATTAAGAATCCTACATAAAATAGGGCGGAAAAAACTGTAAATTTTTTGCTAAAATTCTCAGTTTTCGATGCTTTTTTCAATCATTTTTGCAAACAAATGACGAATCACAAGCAAAATAGAACGAAAAAACTGTAGATTTCACATAAATTGTCATTTTTCGTCGCGTATTTCGATCATTTCTGGAAAAAAATTACGAATCACAAGAAAAATAGAGCAAAAAAGTTGACAATTTTGCTTAAATTCTAAGATATGGTCGCTTCTTTTGATAATTTTTGAAATAAATGACAATTCAAAAGACAAAGAGAGCAAAAAAGCAGGTTATCTCTCTTAAATTCTCATTTTTCGTCACTTTTTTCGATCTTTTCTGGAAAAAAAGACGAATCACCAGCAAAATAGAACGAGAAAATTGTAAATTTTTCTAAAATTCTAAGATTTGGTTGCTTATTTTGATCATTTTTGGAAGAAAATGACGAATCATAAGCAAAATTGAGTCAAAAATCTTCAGAATCTATAATTCTCAGTTTTCGTCGCTTATTTCGATCAATTCTGGAAAAAATTACGAATCACAAATCAAATAGAGCAAAAAAACTGTAAATTTCCCAAAAATTGTCATTTTTCGTCGATTTTTTCGATCATTTCTGGAAAAAATGAAGAATCAAAATAAAATAGGGCTGAAAAAACTGTAAATTCTGCTAGAATTCTCAGTTTTCGATGCATTTTTCAATCAATTCTGCAAAAAAATGACGAATCACAAGCAAAATAGAGCGAAAAAACAGGAAATATCAATAAAAGTTGCAGTTTTTTCTCATTTTTGAATAATTTATGGAAAAATGCAGAATCACAAATAAAAAAAGCGAAAAAACAGTAAATTTCGCTATAATTCTCAGTTTACGTCACCTTTTTCGATCATTTCTGGAAAATAATTGACGAATCACAAGAAAAATAGAGCGAAGAAACTGGCAATTTCGGTAGATTTCTCAGTTTTCGATGCTTTTTGCGATTATTTCTGGAAAAAAAGGATCTAATTCGTCGATAAATATGGCGAGAAAACTGATATTTTCGCTAAAAATTCAGTTTTCGTCAATTTTTTTACCATTTCTGGAAAATATGATGAATCACAAGCAAAATAGAGCAAAACATTTGTGAATTTCACTAAAACTCTCTGTTTTCGTCCCTTTGTTTATCATTTCTGGAAAAAGGACCATTCACAAGGAAAATAGAGCAAAAAAACTTTAAAATTCCGTAGATTTCTCATTTTTCGTCACTTTTTTTGATATTTTCTGGAAAAAATTAAGAATCCTACATAAAATAGGGCGGAAAAAACTGTAAATTTTCGCTAATATTCTCAGTTTTCGATGCATTTTCAATCATTTCTGCAAAAAAATGACGAATCACAAGCAAAATAGAGCAAAAAAACAGGAAATATCGATAAAATTTTCAGTTTTTTTCAGTTTTTTCGATCATTTATGGAAAAATGCCGAATCACAATTAAAAAAGAGCGAAAAAACAGTAAATTTCGCTGAAATTCTCAGTTTACGTCACGATTTTCGATCATTTCTGGGAAATAAATGACGAATCAGAAGAAAAATAGAGCGAAAAAACTGGAAATTTCAGTAGATTTCTCAGTTTTCGATGCTTTTTGCGATTATTTCTGGAAAAAAAGACTAATTCGAAGATAAATATGGCGAGAAAACTGATGTATTCGCTAAAATTTTCAATTTTCGTCGCTTTTTATGCTCATTTCTGAAATAAATGACAAATCACAAGCTAAATAGAGCAAAAAACTCTAAATATTGCTAAAATTCGTTTTTTTAGCAATATTTTTTTTTAAAGATTTGTTAGCTTTTTTTCATAATTTTTGGAAGAAAATGACGAATCATAAGCAAAATAGAGCGAGAAAACTGTAAATTTCAGTAGATTTCTCAGTATTCGATGCTTTTTGCGATCATTTCTAAAAAAAAGACTAATTCTAGGATAAATATGGCGAGAAAACTGATGTAATCGCTAAAATTTTCAATTTTCTTCGCTTTTTTTGTTCATTTCTGAAATAAATGACGGATCGCAAGCAAAATAGAGAGAATAAACTGTAGATTTTGCTAAAATTCTAAGATTTGGTTGCTTTTTTTGATCATTTCTGAAAAAAATGAAGAATCACAAGAAAAATAGAACGAAAAAACTGTAGATTTTGCTAAAATTCTAAGATTTGGTCGCTTTTTTGATCATTTCTCATAGAAAATGAAAAATCACAAGTAAGTTATAGCAAAATAACTGTAAATTTTAGTTGATTTCTCAATTTTCGATGCTTTTTGCGATCATTTCTGGAAAAAAAGAATAATTTGAGGATAAATATGGCGAGAAAACAGGTATTTTCGCTAAAATTCACAGTTTTCGTCCCTTTTATTTATCATTTCTGGAAAAAATGACGAATCAAAAGAAAAATAGAGCAAAAAAACTGTAAATTTCACTAAATATCTGAGTTTTAGATGCCATTTTTGATCATTTTTGGAAAATATGAAGAATCAGATGAAAAATAGAGCGAAAAATCAAGAAATACTAAAAAAATTTCAGTTTTTTTGTCTTTTTTCGATCATTTATGGAAAAATGCCGAATCACAAATAAAAAAGAGCGGAAAAACAGTAAATTTCGCTAAAATTCTCAGTTTACGTCACATTTTTCGATAATTTCTGGAAAATAAATGTTGAATAAGAAGAAAAATAGAGCAAAGAAACTAGATATTTCAGTAGTTTTCTCAGTTTTCGATGCTATTTGCGATTATTTCTGGAAAAAAGACTAATTCGAAGATAAATATGGCGATAAAACTGATATTTTCGCTAAAATTTCTCAGTTTTCGTCGATTTTTTTACCGTTTCTGGAAAACATGACGAATCACAAGCAAAATACAGCAAAAAATTTGTAAATTTCACTAAAATTCTCAGTTAACGTCACGTTTTTCGATCATTTCTGAAAAAATGACGAATCAGAAGAAAAATAGAGCGAAGGAACAGGAAATTTTGCTAAAATTCTAAGATTTGGTCGCTTTTTTGATAATTTCTGATAGAAAATGAAGAATCATAGGTAAATTATCACAAAAAAAAATTTAAGTTTTATAAGATTTTTCAGATTTCGATGCTTTTTGCGATCATTTCTGGAAAAAAAGACAAATTCTAGGATAAATATGGCAGGAAGACTGATATTTTCGCTAAAATTCCCAGTTTTCGTCAATTTTTTTATCATATCTGGTAAAAATGATGATTCTCAAGCAAAATAGAGCGAAGTAACTGGAAATTTAAGTAAATTTCTTAGTTTTCGATGCTTTTTTCGATCATTTCTGGAAAAAAAGACTAATTCGAAGATAAATATGGCAGGAAAACTGATATTTTCGCTGAAATTCCCAGTTTTCGTCAATTTTTTTTTTTTCATTTCTGGAAAAAATGACGAATCACAAGCAAAATCGAGCAAAAAATTTGTAAATTTCACTAAAATTCTCAGTTTTCGATGCTTTTTTCAATCATTTCTGGAAAAAAAGACTAATTCGAAGATAAATATGGCGAGAAAACTGATATAATCGCTAAAATTTCCAATTTTTTACCGTTTTTTTTTGTTCATTTCTGAAATAAATGACGAATCACAAGCAAAATAGTGCCAGAAAACAGGAAATTTTGCTAAAATTCTAAGATTTGGTTGCTTTATCTGATCATTTTTGGAAGAAAATGACGAATCATAAGCGAAATAGAGAGAAAAACCTGTAAAATTCAGAAGATTTCTCATTATTCGTAACTTTTTTCGACTTTTTCTGGATAAAAATGACGAATTCATGTCATTTTTCGTCGCTTAATTCGATCATTTCTGGAAAAAATTAAGAATAACAAATAAAATAAGGCGGAAAAAATGTAAATTTTGCTAAAATTCTGTTTTCGATGCATTCTTCAATTATATCTCGAAAAAAAAAAACAAATCACAAGTAGAGCGAAAACACAGGAAAAAAAGGATCTAATTCGTCGATAAATATGGCGAGAAAACTGATATTTTCGCTAAAAATGCAGTTTTCGTCAATTTTTTTACCATTTCTGGAAAATATGATGAATCACAAGCAAAATAGAGCAAAAAATTTGTGAATTTCACTGAAATTCTCAGTTTTCGTTCCTTTGTTTATCATTTCTGGAAAAAGGACCAATTACAAGGAAAATAGAGCAAACAAACTGTAAAATTCAGTAGATTTCTCATTTTTCGTCCCTTTTTTTTGATATTTTCTGGAAAAAATTAAGAATCCTACATAAAATAGGGCGGAAAAAACTGTAAAATTTTGCTAAAATTCTCAGTTTTCGATGCATTTTTCAATCATTTCTGGAAAAAATTGACGAATCACAAGCAAAAAAGAACGAAAAAACTGTAGATTTCACATAAATTGTCATTTTTCGTCGCTTATTTCGATCATTTCTGGAAAAAAATGACGAATTACAAGAAAAATAGAGCGAAAAAATTGTATATTTTGCTAAAATTCTGAGATTTGTTAGCTTTTTTTGATTATTCTTGGAAGAAAATGACGAATCACAAGCAAAATAGAGCAAAAAAGTTGACAATTTTTCTTATCTTCTAAGATATGGTCGCTTCTTTTGATAATTTCTGAAATAAATGACAATTCAAAAGACAAAGAGAGCAAAAAAGCAGGTTATCTCTCTTAAATTCTCATTTTTCGTCACTTTTTTCGATCTTTTCTGGAAAAAAAGACGAATCACCAGCAAAATAGAACGAGAAAATTGTAAATTTTTCTAAAATTCTAAGATTTGGTTGCCTATTTTGATCATTTTTGGAAGAAAATGACGAAGCATAAGCAAAATTGAGTCAAAAATCTTCAGAATCTATAATTCTCAGTTTTCGTCGCTTATTTCGATCAATTCTGGAAAAAATGACGAATCACAAATAAAATAGAGCAAAAAAACTGTAAATTTCCAAAAATTGTCATTTTTCGTCGATTTTTTCGATCATTTCTGGAAAAAATGAAGAATCAAAATAAAATAGGGCTGAAAAAACTGTAAATTCTGCTAGAATTCTCAGTTTTCGATGCATTTTTCAATCAATTCTGCAAAAAAATGACGAATCACAAGCAAAATAGAGCGAAAAAACAGGAAATATCAATAAAAGTTGCAGTTTTTTCTCTTTTTTGAATAATTTATGGAAAAATGCAGAATCACAAATAAAAAAAGCGAAAAAACAGTAAATTTCGCTATAATTCTCAGTTTACGTCACCTTTTTCGATCATTTCTGAAAAATAATTGACGAATCACAAGAAAAATAGAGCGAAGAAACTGGCAATTTCGGTAGATTTCTCAGTTTTCGATGCGTTTTGCGATTATTTCTGGAAAAAAAGGATCTAATTCGTCGATAAATATGGCGAGAAAACTGATATTTTCGCTAAAAATTCAGTTTTCGTCAATTTTTTTACCATTTCTGGAAAATATGATGAATCACATGGAAAATAGAGCAAAAAATTTGTGAATTTCACTAAAATTCTCAGTTTTCGTCCCTTTGTTTATCATTTCTGGAAAAAGGACCATTCACAAGGAAAACAGAGCAAAAAAACTGTAAAATTCAGTAGATTTCTCATTTTTCGTCCCTTTTTTTGATATTTTCTGGAAAAAATTAAGAATCCTACATAAAATAGGGCGGAAAAAACTGTAAAATTTCGCTAAAATTCTCAGTTTTCGATGCATTTTTCAATCATTTCTGAAAAAAATGACGAATCAGAAGAAAAATAGAGCGAAGGAACAGGAAATTTTGCTAAAATTCTAAGATTTGGTCGCTTTTTTGATAATTTCTGATAGAAAATTGGCATATTTAATATGGCAGGAAAACTGATATTTTCGCTGAAATTCCCAGTTTTCGTCAATTTTTTTTTTTCATTTCTGGAAAAAATGACGAATCACAAGCAAAATCGAGCAAAAAATTTGTAAATTTCACTAAAATTCTCAGTTTTCGATGCTTTTTTCAATCATTTCTGGAAAAAAAGACTAATTCGAAGATAAATATGGCGAGAAAACTGATATAATCGCTAAAATTTCCAATTTTTTACCGTTTTTTTTTGTTCATTTCTGAAATAAATGACGAATCACAAGCAAAATAGTGCCAGAAAACAGGAAATTTTGCTAAAATTCTAAGATTTGGTTGCTTTATCTGATCATTTTTGGAAGAAAATGACGAATCATAAGCGAAATAGAGAGAAAAACCTGTAAAATTCAGAAGATTTCTCATTATTCGTAACTTTTTTCGACTTTTTCTGGATAAAAATGACGAATCACAAGCAAAATAGAACGAAAAAACTGTAGATTTTGCTAAAATTCTAAGATTTGGTCGCTTTTTTGATCATTTAAGGAAAAAATGAAGAATCAGATGAAAATAGAGCGAAAATACAAGAAATACTGATAAGATTTTCAGTTTTTTCTCTTTTTTCGATGATTTATGGTAAAATGCAGAATCACTAATAAAAGAGAGCGAAAAAACAGTAAGTTTCGCTAAAATTCTCAGTTTACGTCACGTGTTTCGATAATTTCTGGAAAATAAATGACGAATCAGAAGAAAAATAGAGCGAAGAAACTGGAAATTTGAGTAGTGCCAGGAAACAGTTAATTTTGCTAAAATTCTGAGATTTGTTAGCCTTTTTTCATAATTTTTGGAAGAAAATGACGAATCATAAGCAAAATAGAGCGAGAAAATGTAAATTTCACAAAAATTGTCATTTTTCGTCGCTTATTTCGATCATTTCTGGAAAAAATTAAGAATAACAAATAAAATAAGGCGGAAAAAACTGTAAATTTAGCTAAAAATCTCAGTTCCTGTTACATTTTCCAATCAGTTCTGGAAAAAAATGACGAATCACAAGCAAAATAGGGCAAAAAAACTGTAAATTTAAGTATATTTATCAGTTTTCGATGCTTTTTGCGATCATTTCTGAAAAAAAAAGAATAATTCTAGGATAAATATGGCGAGAAAACTGATATAATCGCTAAAATTTTCAATTTTTTACCGCTTTTTTTGTTTATTTCTGAAATAAATGACGAATCACAAGCAAAATAGTGCAAGGAAACTGTAGATGTTGCTAAATTTCTAAGATTTGGTTGCTTTTTTTGATCATTTCTCTAAAAAAAGATGAATCACAAGTAAAATAGTGTGAAAATACTGTAAATTTCCCAAAAATTGTCATTTTTCGTCGCTTAATTCGATCATTTCTGGAAAAAATTAAGAATAACAAATAAAATAAGGCGGAAAAAATGTAAATTTTGCTAAAATTCTGTTTTCGATGCATTCTTCAATTATATCTCGAAAAAAAAAACAAATCACAAGTAGAGCGAAAACACAGGAAAAAAAGGATCTAATTCGTCGATAAATATGGCGAGAAAACTGATATTTTCGCTAAAAATGCAGTTTTCGTCAATTTTTTTACCATTTCTGGAAAATATGATGAATCACAAGCAAAATAGAGAAAAAAATTTGTGAATTTCACTAAAATTCTCAGTTTTCGTCCCTTTGTTTATCATTTCTGGAAAAAGGACCATTCACATGCAAAATAGAGCAAACAAACTGTAAAATTCAGTAGAATTCTCATTTTTCGTCACTTTTTTCGATATTTTCTGGAAAAAAAGACGAATCAGATGAAAAATAGAACAGAAAAACTGTAAATTTTTCTAAAATTCTAAGATTTGGTTGCTTATTTTGATCATTTTTGGAAGAAAATGACGAATCATAAGCAAAATTGAGTCAAAAATCTTCAGAATCTATAATTCGCAGTTTTCGTCGCTTATTTCGATCAATTCTGGAAAAAATGACGAATCACAAATAAAATAGAGCAAAAAAACTGTAAATTTCCCAAAAATTGTCATTTTTCGTCGATTTTTTCGATCCTTTCTGGAAAAAATGAAGAATCACAAATAAAATAAGGCGGAAAAAAATGTAAATTTCACTATAATTCTCTGTTTTCGATGCTTTTTTCGATCATTTCTGGGAAAAAAGACTAATTCGAAGATATATTCTGCGAGAAAACTGATATGATCGCTAAAATATTCAATTTTCATCGCTTTTTTTGTTAATTTCTGAAATAAATGACGAATCACAGGCAAAATAGAGCGAAAAACTCTAAATTTTTCTAAAATTCTAAGTTTTGGTTGCTTTTTTTGATTATTTCTGGGAAAAAATGACAAATAACGAGCAAAATAGAGCAAAAAACTGTAAAATTCCGGAGATTTCACTTTTTTCGATCTTTTCTGGAAAAAATGAAGAATCACAAGCAAAATAGAACGAAAAAACTGTAGATTTTGCTAAAATTCTAAGATTTGGTTCCTTTTTTTGATCATTTTTGGAAGAAAATGACGAATCATAAGCATAATATAGCGAATAACCTGGAAATTTCACTAAAATTTTCAGTTTTCGTCGCTTTTACGATTATTTCTTTAAAAAATGATGATACACAAGTATAATAGTGAGAAAAACTGTTTATTTCTCTAAAATTCTCAGTTTTCATCGCTTTTACGATCAATTCTGGAAAAAATGAAGAATCACAAGTAAAATAGTGCGAAAAAATGTTTATTTCTCTGAAAATTCTCAGTTTTTGTCGCTCATTTCGATCCTTTCTGGAAAAAATCACGAATCACAAATAAAATATAGCAAAAAAAATGTAAATTTCCCAAAAATTATCATTTTTCGTCGATTTTTTCGATCATTTCTGGAAAAAATGAAGAATCACACATAAAATAGGGCGGAAAAAAATGTACATTTTGCTAAAATTCTCTGTTTTCGATGCATTTTTCAATTATATTTCGAAAAAAAATACGAATCACAAGTAAAATAGAGCCAAAAAACAGGAAATTTCGATAAAATTCTTATTTTTTTCACTTTTTTGATAAATTCTGGAAAAAATGACGAATAGATCAAACAAAAAGTAAATTTCACTAAAATTCTCTCTTTAAGTCACGTTATTCGATCATTTCTGTAAAAAAATGACGAATCAGACGAAAAATAGAGCGAAGAACCTGGAAATTTTGGTAGAATTCTCAGTTTTCGATGCTTTTTGCGATTATTTCTGGAAAAAAAGGATCTAATTCGTCGATAAATATGGCGAGAAAACTGATATTTTCGCTAAAAATTCAGTTTTCGTCAATTTTTTAACCATTTCTAGAAAATATGATGAATCACAAGCAAAATAGAGCAAAAAATTTGTGAATTTCACTGAAATTCTCAGTTTTTGTCCCTTTGTTTATCATTTCTGGAAAAAGGACCATTTACAAGGAAAATAGAGCAAACAAACTGTAAAATTCATTAGATTTCTCATTTTTCGTCCCTTTTTTTGATATTTTCTGGAAAAAATTAAGAATCCTACATAAAATAGGGCGGAAAAAACTGTAAAATTTCGCTAAAATTCTCAGTTTTCGATGCATTTTTCAATCATTTCTGGAAAAAAATGACGAATCACAAGCAAAAAAGAACGAAAAAACTGTAGATTTCACATAAATTGTCATTTTTCGTCGCTTATTTTGATCATTTCTGGAAAAAAATGACGAATCACAAGAAAAATAGAGCGAAAAAATTGTAATTTTTGCTAAAATTCTGAGATTTGTTAGCTTTTTTTGATTATTCTTGGAAGAAAATGACGAATCACAAGGAAAATAGAGGAAAAAAGTTGACAATTTTTCTTATCTTCTAAGATATGGTCGCTTCTTTTGATAATTTCTGAAATAAATGACAATTCAAAAGACAAAGAGAGCAAAAAAGCAGGTTATCTCTCTTAAATTCTCATTTTTCGTCACTTTTTTCGATCTTTTCTGGAAAAAAAGACGAATCACCAGCAAAATAGAACGAGAAAATTGTAAATTTTTCTAAAATTCTAAGATTTGGTTGCTTATTTTGATCATTTTTGGAAGAAAATGACGAATCATAAGCAAAATTGAGTCAAAAATCTTCAGAATCTATAATTCTTAGTTTTCGTCGCTTATTTCGATCAATTCTGGAAAAAATGAAGAATCAAAATAAAATAGGGCTGAAAAAACTGTAAATTCTGCTAGAATTCTCAGTTTTCGATGCATTTTTCAATCAATTCTGCAAAAAAATGACGAATCACAAGCAAAATAGAGCGAAAAAACAGGAAATATCAATAAAAGTTGCAGTTTTTTCTCTTTTTTGAATAATTTATGGAAAAATGCAGAATCACAAATAAAAAAAGCGAAAAAACAGTAAATTTCGCTATAATTCTCAGTTTACGTCACCTTTTTCGATCATTTCTGGAAAATAATTGACGAATCACAAGAAAAATAGAGCGAAGAAACTGGCAATTTCGGTAGATTTCTCAGTTTTCGATGCTTTTTGCGATTATTTCTGGAAAAAAAGGATCTAATTCGTCGATAAATATGGCGAGAAAACTGATATTTTCGCTAAAAATTCAGTTTTCGTCAATTTTTTTACCATTTCTGGAAAATATGATGAATCACAAGCAAAATAGAGCAAAAAATTTGTGAATTTCACTGAAATTCTCAGTTTTCGTTCCTTTGTTTATCATTTCTGGAAAAAGGACCAATTACAAGGAAAATAGAGCAAACAAACTGTAAAATTCAGTAGATTTCTCATTTTTCGTCCCTTTTTTTTGATATTTTCTGGAAAAAATTAAGAATCCTACATAAAATAGGGCGGAAAAAACTGTAAAATTTTGCTAAAATTCTCAGTTTTCGATGCATTTTTCAATCATTTCTGGAAAAAATTGACGAATCACAAGCAAAAAAGAACGAAAAAACTGTAGATTTCACATAAATTGTCATTTTTCGTCGCTTATTTCGATCATTTCTGGAAAAAAATGACGAATCACAAGAAAAATAGAGCGAAAAAATTGTAATTTTTGCTAAAATTCTGAGATTTGTTAGCTTTTTTTGATTATTCTTGGAAGAAAATGACGAATCACAAGCAAAATAGAGCAAAAAAGTTGACAATTTTTCTTATCTTCTAAGATATGGTCGCTTCTTTTGATAATTTCTGAAATAAATGACAATTCAAAAGACAAAGAGAGCAAAAAAGCAGGTTATCTCTCTTAAATTCTCATTTTTCGTCACTTTTTTCGATCTTTTCTGGAAAAAAAGACGAATCACCAGCAAAATAGAACGAGAAAATTGTAAATTTTTCTAAAATTCTAAGATTTGGTTGCCTATTTTGATCATTTTTGGAAGAATATGACGAAGCATAAGCAAAATTGAGTCAAAAATCTTCAGAATCTATAATTCTCAGTTTTCGTCGCTTATTTCGATCAATTCTGGAAAAAATGACGAATCACAAATAAAATAGAGCAAAAAAACTGTAAATTTCCAAAAATTGTCATTTTTCGTCGATTTTTTCGATCATTTCTGGAAAAAATGAAGAATCAAAATAAAATAGGGCTGAAAAAACTGTAAATTCTGCTAGAATTCTCAGTTTTCGATGCATTTTTCAATCAATTCTGCAAAAAAATGACGAATCACAAGCAAAATAGAGCGAAAAAACAGGAAATATCAATAAAAGTTGCAGTTTTTTCTCTTTTTTGAATAATTTATGGAAAAATGCAGAATCACAAATAAAAAAAAGCGAAAAAACAGTAAATTTCGCTATAATTCTCAGTTTACGTCACCTTTTTCGATCATTTCTGGAAAATAATTGACGAATCACAAGAAAAATAGAGCGAAGAAACTGGCAATTTCGGTAGATTTCTCAGTTTTCGATGCTTTTTGCGATTATTTCTGGAAAAAAAGGATCTAATTCGTCGATAAATATGGCGAGAAAACTGATATTTTCGCTAAAAATTCAGTTTTCGTCAATTTTTTTAGCATTTCTGGAAAATATGATGAATCACAAGCAAAATAGAGCAAAAAATTTGTGAATTTCACTGAAATTCTCAGTTTTTGTCCCTTTGTTTATCATTTCTGGAAAAAGGACCATTTACAAGGAAAATAGAGCAAACAAACTGTAAAATTCAGTAGATTTCTCATTTTTCGTCCCTTTTTTTTGATATTTTCTGGAAAAAATTAAGAATCCTACATAAAATAGGGCGGAAAAAACTGTAAAATTTCGCTAAAATTCTCAGTTTTCGATGCATTTTTCAATCATTTCTGAAAAAAATGACGAATCAGAAGAAAAATAGAGCGAAGGAACAGGAAATTTTGCTAAAATTCTAAGATTTGGTCGCTTTTTTGATAATTTCTGATAGAAAATTGGCATATTAAATATGGCAGGAAAACTGATATTTTCGCTGAAATTCCCAGTTTTCGTCAATTTTTTTTTTTTCATTTCTGGAAAAAATGACGAATCACAAGCAAAATCGAGCAAAAAATTTGTAAATTTCACTAAAATTCTCAGTTTTCGATGCTTTTTTCAATCATTTCTGGAAAAAAAGACTAATTCGAAGATAAATATGGCGAGAAAACTGATATAATCGCTAAAATTTCCAATTTTTTACCGTTTTTTTTTGTTCATTTCTGAAATAAATGACGAATCACAAGCAAAATAGTGCCAGAAAACAGGAAATTTTGCTAAAATTCTAAGATTTGGTTGCTTTATCTGATCATTTTTGGAAGAAAATGACGAATCATAAGCGAAATAGAGAGAAAAACCTGTAAAATTCAGAAGATTTCTCATTATTCGTAACTTTTTTCGACTTTTTCTGGATAAAAATGACGAATCACAAGCAAAATAGAACGAAAAAACTGTAGATTTTGCTAAAATTCTAAGATTTGGTCGCTTTTTTGATCATTTAAGGAAAAAATGAAGAATCAGATGAAAAATAGAGCGAAAATACAAGAAATACTGATAAGATTTTCAGTTTTTTTCTCTTTTTTCGATGATTTATGGTAAAATGCAGAATCACTAATAAAAGAGAGCGAAAAAACAGTAAGTTTCGCTAAAATTCTCAGTTTACGTCACGTGTTTCGATAATTTCTGGAAAATAAATGACGAATCAGAAGAAAAATAGAGCGAAGAAACTGGAAATTTGAGTAGTGCCAGGAAACAGTCAATTTTGCTAAAATTCTGAGATTTGTTAGCCTTTTTTCATAATTTTTGGAAGAAAATGACGAATCATAAGCAAAATAGAGCGAGAAAATGTAAATTTCACAAAAATTGTCATTTTTCGTCGCTTATTTCGATCATTTCTGGAAAAAATTAAGAATAACAAATAAAATAAGGCGGAAAAAACTGTAAATTTAGCTAAAAATCTCAGTTCCTGTTACATTTTCCAATCAGTTCTGGAAAAAAATGACGAATCACAAGCAAAATAGGGCAAAAAAACTGTAAATTTAAGTATATTTATCAGTTTTCGATGCTTTTTGCGATCATTTCTGAAAAAAAAGACTAATTCTAGGATAAATATGGCGAGAAAACTGATATAATCGCTAAAATTTTCAATTTTTTACCGCTTTTTTTGTTTATTTCTGAAATAAATGACGAATCACAAGCAAAATAGTGCAAGGAAACTGTAGATGTTGCTAAATTTCTAAGATTTGGTTGCTTTTTTTGATCATTTCTCTAAAAAAAGATGAATCACAAGTAAAATAGTGTGAAAATACTGTAAATTTCCCAAAAATTGTCATTTTTCGTCGCTTAATTCGATCATTTCTGGAAAAAATTAAGAATAACAAATAAAATAAGGCGGAAAAAATGTAAATTTTGCTAAAATTCTGTTTTCGATGCATTCTTCAATTATATCTCGAAAAAAAAAACAAATCACAAATAGAGCGATAACACAGGAAAAAAAGGATCTAATTCGTCGATAAATATGGCGAGAAAACTGATATTTTCGCTAAAAATGCAGTTTTCGTCAATTTTTTTACCATTTCTGGAAAATATGATGAATCACAAGCAAAATAGAGAAAAAAATTTGTGAATTTCACTAAAATTCTCAGTTTTCGTCCCTTTGTTTATCATTTCTGGAAAAAGGACCATTCACATGCAAAATAGAGCAAACAAACTGTAAAATTCAGTAGAATTCTCATTTTTCGTCACTTTTTTCGATATTTTCTGGAAAAAATTAAGAATCCTACATAAAATAGGGCGGAAAAAACTGTAAATTTTCGCTAAAATTCTCAGTTTTCGATGCATTTTTCAATCATTTTTGCAAAAAAATGACGAATCACAAGCAAAATAGAACGAAAAAACTGTAGATTTCACATAAATTGTCATTTTTCGTCGCGTATTTCGATCATTTCTGGAAAAAAATTACGAATCACAAGAAAAATAGAGCAAAAAAGTTGACAATTTTGCTTAAATTCTAAGATATGGTCGCTTCTTTTGATAATTTTTGAAATAAATGACAATTCAAAAGA
Source organism: Sympetrum striolatum (assembly GCA_947579665.1). Lineage (NCBI taxonomy): Eukaryota > Metazoa > Arthropoda > Insecta > Odonata > Libellulidae > Sympetrum > Sympetrum striolatum. Next base: position 66,070,631 of record OX388351.1, on the reverse strand, counting down.
CAAAGAGAGCAAAAAAGCAGGTTATCTCTCTTAAATTCTCATTTTTCGTCACTTTTTTCGATCTTTTCTGGAAAAAAAGACGAATCACCAGCAAAATAGAACGAGAAAATTGTAAATTTTTCTAAAATTCTAAGATTTGGTTGCTTATTTTGATCATTTTTGGAAGAAAATGACGAATCATAAGCAAAATTGAGTCAAAAATCTTCAGAATCTATAATTCTCAGTATTCGTCGCTTATTTCGATCAATTCTGGAAAAAATGACGAATCACAAATAAAATAGAGCAAAAAAACTGTAAATTTCCCAAAAATTGTCATTTTTCGTCGATTTTTTCGATCCTTTCTGGAAAAAATGAAGAATCACAAATAAAATAAGGCGGAAAAAAATGTAAATTTCACTAAAATTCTCTGTTTTCGATGCTTTTTTCGATCATTTCTGGGAAAAAAGACTAATTCGAAGATATATTCTGCGAGAAAACTGATATGATCGCTAAAATATTCAATTTTCATCGCTTTTTTTGTTAATTTCTGAAATAAATGACGAATCACAGGCAAAATAGAGCGAAAAACTCTAAATTTTTCTAAAATTCTAAGTTTTGGTTGCTTTTTTTGATTATTTCTGGGAAAAAATGACAAATAACGAGCAAAATAGAGCAAAAAACTGTAAAATTCCGGAGATTTCACATTTTTCGTCACTTTTTTCGATCTTTTCTGGAAAAAATGAAGAATCACAAGCAAAATAGAACGAATAAACTGTAGATTTTGCTAAAATTCTAAGATTTGGTTCCTTTTTTTGATCATTTTTGGAAGAAAATGACGAATCATAAGCATAATATAGCGAATAACCTGGAAATTTCACTAAAATTTTCAGTTTTCGTCGCTTTTACGATTATTTCTTTAAAAAATGATGATACACAAGTATAATAGTGAGAAAAACTGTTTATTTCTCTAAAATTCTCAGTTTTCATCGCTTTTACGATCAATTCTGGAAAAAATGAAGAATCACAAGTAAAATAGTGCGAAAAAATGTTTATTTCTCTGAAAATTCTCAGTTTTTGTCGCTCATTTCGATCCTTTCTGGAAAAAATCACGAATCACAAATAAAATATAGCAAAAAAAATGTAAATTTCCCAAAAATTATCATTTTTCGTCGATTTTTTCGATCATTTCTGGAAAAAATGAAGAATCACACATAAAATAGGGCGGAAAAAAATGTACATTTTGCTAAAATTCTCTGTTTTCGATGCATTTTTCAATTATATTTCGAAAAAAAATACGAATCACAAGTAAAATAGAGCCAAAAAACAGGAAATTTCGATAAAATTCTTATTTTTTTCACTTTTTTGATAAATTCTGGAAAAAATGACGAATAGATCAAACAAAAAGTAAATTTCACTAAAATTCTCTCTTTAAGTCACGTTATTCGATCATTTCTGTAAAAAAATGACGAATCAGACGAAAAATAGAGCGAAGAACCTGGAAATTTTGGTAGAATTCTCAGTTTTCGATGCTTTTTGCGATTATTTCTGGAAAAAAAGGATCAAATTCGTCGATAAATATGGCGAGAAAACTGATATTTTCGCTAAAAATTCAGTTTTCGTCAATTTTTTAACCATTTCTAGAAAATATGATGAATCACAAGCAAAATAGAGCAAAAAATTTGTGAATTTCACTAAAATTCTCAGTTTTCGTCCCTTTGTTTATCATTTCTGGAAAAAGGACCATTCACATGCAAAATAGAGCAAACAAACTGTAAAATTCAGTAGAATTCTCATTTTTCGTCACTTTTTTCGATATTTTCTGGAAAAAATTAAGAATCCTACATAAAATAGGGCGGAAAAAACTGTAAAATTTTGCTAAAATTCTCAGTTTTCGATGCATTTTTCAATCATTTCTGGAAAAAATTGACGAATCACAAGCAAAAAAGAACGAAAAAACTGTAGATTTCACATAAATTGTCATTTTTCGTCGCTTATTTCGATCATTTCTGGAAAAAAATGACGAATCACAAGAAAAATAGAGCGAAAAAATTGTAATTTTTGCTAAAATTCTGAGATTTGTTAGCTTTTTTTGATTATTCTTGGAAGAAAATGACGAATCACAAGCAAAATAGAGCGAAAAAACAGGAAATATCAATAAAAGTTGCAGTTTTTTCTCTTTGTTGAATAATTTATGGAAAAATGCAGAATCACAAATAAAAAAAAGCGAAAAAACAGTAAATTTCGCTATAATTCTCAGTTTACGTCACCTTTTTCGATCATTTCTGGAAAATAATTGACGAATCACAAGAAAAATAGAGCGAAGAAACTGGCAATTTCGGTAGATTTCTCAGTTTTCGATGCGTTTTGCGATTATTTCTGGAAAAAAAGGATCTAATTCGTCGATAAATATGGCGAGAAAACTGATATTTTCGCTAAAAATTCAGTTTTCGTCAATTTTTTTACCATTTCTGGAAAATATGATGAATCACATGGAAAATAGAGCAAAAAATTTGTGAATTTCACTAAAATTCTCAGTTTTCGTCCCTTTGTTTATCATTTCTGGAAAAAGGACCATTCACAAGGAAAACAGAGCAAAAAAACTGTAAAATTCAGTAGATTTCTCATTTTTCGTCCCTTTTTTTGATATTTTCTGGAAAAAATTAAGAATCCTACATAAAATAGGGCGGAAAATACTGTAAAATTTCGCTAAAATTCTCAGTTTTCGATGCATTTTTCAATCATTCCTGGAAAAAAATGACGAATCACAAGCAAAAAAGAACGAAAAAACTGTAGATTTCACATAAATTGTCATTTTTCGTCGCTAATTTCGATCATTTCTGGAAAAAAAGGACAAATCACAAGAAAAATAGAGCGAAAAAATTGTAATTTTTGCTAAAATTCTGAGATTTGTTAGCTTTTTTTGATTATTCTTGGAAGAAAATGACGAATCACAAGCAAAATAGAGCAAAAAAGTTGACAATTTTGCTTATCTTCTAAGATATGGTCGCTTCTTTTGATAATTTCTGAAATAAATGACAATTCAAAAGACAAAGAGAGCAAAAAAGCAGGTTATCTCTCTTAAATTCTCATTTTTCGTCACTTTTTTCGATCTTTTCTGGAAAAAAAGACGAATCAGATGAAAAATAGAACGAGAAAATTGTAAATTTTTCTAAAATTCTAAGATTTAGTTGCTTATTTTGATCATTTTTGGAAGAGAATGACGAATCATAAGCAAAATTGAGTCAAAAATCTTCAGAATCTATAATTCTCAGTTTTCGACGCTTATTTCGATCAATTTTGGAAAAAATGACGAATCACAAATCAAATAGAGCAAAAAAACTGTAAATTTCCCAAAAATTGTCATTTTTCGTCGATTTTTTCGATCATTTCTGGAAAAAATGAAGAATCAAAATAAAATAGGGCTGAAAAAACTGTAAATTCTGCTAGAATTCTCAGTTTTCGATGCATTTTTCAATCAATTCTGCAAAAAAATGACGAATCACAAGCAAAATAGAGCGAAAAAACAGGAAATATCAATAAAAGTTGCAGTTTTTTCTCATTTTTGAATAATTTATGGAAAAATGCAGAATCACAAATAAAAAAAAGCGAAAAAACAGTAAATTTCGCTATAATTCTCAGTTTACGTCACCTTTTTCGATCATTTCTGGAAAATAATTGACGAATCACAAGAAAAATAGAGCGAAGAAACTGGCAATTTCGGTAGATTTCTCAGTTTTCGATGCTTTTTGCGATTATTTCTGGAAAAAAAGGATCTAATTCGTCGATAAATATGGCGAGAAAACTGATATTTTCGCTAAAAATTCAGTTTTCGTCAATTTTTTTAGCATTTCTGGAAAATATGATGAATCACAAGCAAAATAGAGCAAAAATTTTGTGAATTTCACTAAAATTCTCTGTTTTCGTCCCTTTGTTTATCATTTCTTGAAAAAGGCCCATTCACAAGGAAAATAGAGCAAAAAAACTGTAAAATTCCGTAGATTTCTCATTTTTCGTCACTTTTTTTGATATTTTCTGGAAAAAATTAAGTTTCCTACATAAAATAGGGCGGAAAAAACTGTAAATTTTCGCTAAATTTCTCAGTTTTCGATGCATTTTCAATCATTTCTGCAAAAAAATGACGAATTACAAGCAAAATAGAGCGAAAAAACAGGAAATATCGATAAAATTTTCAGTTTTTTTCAGTTTTTTCGATCATTTATGGAAAAATGCCGAATCACAAATAAAAAAGAGCGAAAAAACAGTAAATTTCGCTGAAATTCTCAGTTTACGTCACGATTTTCGATCATTTCTGGGAAATAAATGACGAATCAGAAGAAAAATAGAGCGAAAAAACCGGAAATTTCAGTAGATTTCTCAGTTTTCGATGCTATTTGCGATTATTTCTGGAAAAATGACTAATTCGAAGATAAATATGGCGAGAAAACTGATATTTTCGCTAAAATTTCTCAGTTTTCGTCAATTTTTTTACCGTTTCTGGAAAACATGACGAATCACAAGCAAAATACAGCAAAAAATTTGTAAATTTCACTAAAATTCTCAGTTAACGTCACGTTTTTCGATCATTTCTGAAAAAAATGACGAATCAGAAGAAAAATAGAGCGAAGGAACAGGAAATTTTGCTAAAATTCTAAGATTTGGTCGCTTTTTTGATAATTTCTGATAGAAAATGAAGAATCATAGGTAAATTATCACAAAAAAAAATTTAAGTTTTATAAGATTTTTCAGATTTCGATGCTTTTTGCGATCATTTCTGGAAAAAAAGACTAATTCGAAGATAAATATGGCGAGAAAACTGATGTATTCGCTAAAATTTTCAATTTTCGTCGCTTTTTATGCTCATTTCTGAAATAAATGACAAATCACAAGCTAAATAGAGCAAAAAACTCTAAATATTGCTAAAATTCTAAGATTTGTTAGCTTTTTTTCATTATTTTTGGAAGAAAATGACGAATCATAAGCAAAATAGAGCGAGAAAACTGTAAATTTCAGTAGATTTCTCAGTATTCGATGCTTTTTGCGATCATTTCTAAAAAAAAGACTAATTCTAGGATAAATATGGCGAGAAAACTGATGTAATCGCTAAAATTTTCAATTTTCTTCGCTTTTTTTGTTCATTTCTGAAATAAATGACGAATCGCAAGCAAAATAGAGAGAAAAAAGTGTAGATTTTGCTAAAATTCTAAGATTTGGTTGCTTTTTTTGATCATTTCTGAAAAAAATGAAGAATCACAAGAAAATAGAACGAAAAAACTGTAGATTTTGCTAAAATTCTAAGATTTGGTCGCTTTTTTGATCATTTCTCATAGAAAATGAAAAATCACAAGTAAGTTATAGCAAAATAACTGTAAATTTTAGTTGATTTCTCAATTTTCGATGCTTTTTGCGATCATTTCTGGAAAAAAAGAATAATTTGAGGATAAATATGGCGAGAAAACAGATATTTTCGCTAAAATTCACAGTTTTCGTCCCTTTTTTTTATCATTTCTGGAAAAAATGACGAATCAAAAGAAAAATAGAGCAAAAAAACTGTAAATTTCACTAAATATCTGAGTTTTAGACGCCATTTTTGATCATTTTTGGAAAATATGAAGAATCAGATGAAAAATAGAGCGAAAAATCAAGAAATACTAAACATTTTTCAGTTTTTTGTCTTTTTTCGATCATTTATGGAAAAATGCCGAATCACAAATAAAAAAGAGCGAAAAAACAGTAAATTTCGCTAAAATTCTCAGTTTACGTCACATTTTTCGATAATTTCTGGAAAATAAATGTTGAATAAGAAGAAAAATAGAGCAAAGAAACTAGATATTTCAGTAGTTTTCTCAGTTTTCGATGCTATTTGCGATTATTTCTGGAAAAAAGACTAATTCGAAGATAAATATGGCGAGAAAACTGATATTTTCGCTAAAATTTCTCAGTTTTCGTGAATTTTTTTACCGTTTCTGGAAAACATGACGAATCACAAGCAAAATACAGCAAAAAATTTGTAAATTTCACTAAAATTCTCAGTTAACGTCACGTTTTTCGATCATTTCTGAAAAAAATGATGAATCAGAAGAAAAATAGAGCGAAGGAACAGGAAATTTTGCTAAAATTCTAAGATTTGGTCGCTTTTTTGATAATTTCTGATAGAAAATGAAGAATCATAGGTAAATTATCACAAAAAAAAAATTTAAGTTTTATAAGATTTTTCAGATTTCGATGCTTTTTGCGATCATTTCTGGAAAAAAAGACAAATTCTAGGATAAATATGGCAGGAAGACTGATATATTCGCTAAAATTCCCAGTTTTCGTCAATTTTTTTATCATATCTGGTAAAAATGACGATTCTCAAGCAAAATAGAGCGAAGAAACTGGAAATTTAAGTAAATTTCTTAGTTTTCGATGCTTTTTTCGATCATTTCTGGAAAAAAAGACTAATTCGAAGATAAATATGGCAGGAAAACTGATATTTTCGCTGAAATTCCCAGTTTTCGTCAATTTTTTTTTTCATTTCTGGAAAAAATGACGAATCACAAGCAAAATCGAGCAAAAAATTTGTAAATTTCACTAAAATTCTCAGTTTTCGATGCTTTTTTCAATCATTTCTGGAAAAAAGACTAATTCGAAGATAAATATGGCGAGAAAACTGATATAATCGCTAATATTTTGAATATTTACCGCTTTTTTTTAATTTCTGAAATAAATGACGAATTACGAACAAAATAGAGCAAAAAAACGGTAAAATTCAGTAGATTTCTCATTTTCCGTCCCTTTCTTCGAACTTTTCTGGATAAAAATGACGAATCACAGTCAAAATAGAACGAAAAAATTGTAGATTTTGCTAAATTTCTAAGATTTGGTTGCTTTTTTTAACATTTTTGGAAGAAATGAAGAAGCATTAGCAAAAGAGAGCGAAAAACCTGGAAAAAACTGTAAATTTCCCAAAAATTGTCCTTTTTGGTCGATTTTTTTGATAATTTCTGGAAAAATAAAGTATCACAAATATAATAATGAGGAAAAAAACTTTAAAATCGGCTAAAATGCTCAGTTTTCGATGCATTTTTCAATCATTTCTGCAAAAAAATTTCGAATCACAAGTAAAATAGGGCGAAAAAACCGGAAAGTTTGATAAAATTCTCAGGTTTTTACTATTTTTTCGATCATTTATGGAAAAATGCCGAATCACAAATAAAAAAGAGCGAAAAAACAGTAAATTTCGCTGAAATTCTCAGTTTACGTCACGATTTTCGATCATTTCTGGAAAAAATAACGTATCACATGCAAAAACGAGCAAAAACTTTGTAAATTTCACTAGAATTCTCAGTTTTCGATGCTTTTTACAATCATTTCTGGAAAAAGACTAATTCGAAGATAAATATGGCGAGAAAACTGATATAATCGCTAAAATTTCCAATTTTTTACCATTTTGTTTTGTTCATTTCTGAAATAAATGACGAATCACAAGCAAAATAGTGCCAGAAAACAGGAAATTTTGCTAAAATTCTAAGATTTGGTTGCTTTATCTGATCATTTTTGGAAGAAAATGACGAATCATAAGCGAAATAGAGAGAAAAACCTGTAAAATTCAGTAGATTTCTCATTATTCGTAACTTTTTTCGACTTTTTCTGGATAAAAATGACGAATCACAAGCAAAATAGAACGAAAAAACTGTAGATTTTGCTAAAATTCTAAGATTTGGTCGCTTTTTTGATCATTTAAGGAAAAAATGAAGAATCAGATGAAAAATAGAGCGAAAATACAAGAAATACTGATAAGATTTTCAGTTTTTTCTCTTTTTTCGATGATTTATGGTAAAATGCAGAATCACTAATAAAAGAGAGCGAAAAAACAGTAAGTTTCGCTAAAATTCTCGGTTACGTCACGTTTTTCGATCATTTCTGGAAAATAAATGACGAATCAAAAGAAAAATAGAGCGAAGAAACTGAAAATTTCAGTAGATTTCTCAGTTTTTGATACTTTTTGCGATCATTTCTGGAAAAAATACTGATTCGAGGATAAATATATCGAGAAAACTGATACTTTCGCTAAAATTCCCTTGTTTTCGTCATTTTTTTATCATTTCTGGAAAAAATGACGAATCACAAGCAAAATAGAGCAAAATAACTGTAAATTACAATAAAATTCTCAGTTTTCGATGCTTTTTTCGATCATTTCTGGAAAAAAAGACTAATTCGAAGATAAATCTGTCGAGAAAACTGATATAACCGATAAAATTTTCAATTTCTATAACTTTTTCTGTTCCTTTCTGAAATAATTGACGAATCAGAAGCAAAATAGAGCGAAAAACTTTAAATTTTGCTAAAATTCTAAGATTTGTTAGCCTTTTGTCATAATTTTTTAATAAAATGACGAATCATAAGCAAAATAGAGCGAGAAAACTGTAAATTTCACAAAAATTGTCATTTTTTGTCGCTTATTTCTATCATTTCTGGAAAAAATAAAGAATTACACATAAGATAGATCGGAAAAAACTGTAAATTTCGCTAAAAATCTCAGTTCCTGATGCATTTTCCAATCAGTTCTGGAAAAAAATGACGAATCACAAGCAAAATAGAGCAAAAAAACTGTAAATTTAAGTATATTTATCAGTTTTCGATGCTTTTTGCGATCATTTCTGAAAAAAAGACTAATTCTAGGATAAATATGGCGAGAAATATGATGCAATCGTCTTAACCGTCTGAACGGCTTGTTGAAATGTTCTGGTCGGGTAGCCTAGATGGTTAAGCAGCCTCCCGGTTAGAGGAAGACCCCGGATTCGATTCCCGGCCCTGTCCGACTTTTTTCAAGTCCGGTTTTCATTGGAAATTTCCTGGGTGCACGCCCTTATTTGCAAAGTCACCTTTACCCTTTCCTTATCTGATGTCTTCGCTAAAATTTTGCAGGAAAAGGACGAAAAATAAGCAAAATATAGCGAAAAAACTATAAGTATCAGTAGATTCTTCAGTTTTCGATGCTTTTTTCGATCATTTCTTGAAAAAATGTCTAATTCGAAGATAAATATGGCGAGAAAACTGATATAATCGCTAATATATTCAATTTTCATCGCTTTTTTTGTTCATTTCTGAAATAAATGACGAATCACAAGCAAAATAGAGCGAAACACCTGGAAATTTCACTAAAATTTTCAGTTTTCGTCGCTTTTACGATCATTTCTGCAAAAAATGACGAATCACAAGCAAAATAGAGCGAAAAAACAGGAAATATCGATAAAATTTTCAGTTTTTTTCTCTTTTTTTGATCATTTATGGAAAAATGCAGAATCACAAATAAAAAAAAGCGAAAAAACAGTAAATTTCGCTATAATTCTCAGTTTACGTCACGTTTTTCGATCATTTCTGGAAAATAATTGACGAATCACAAGAAAAATAGAGCGAAGAAACTGGAAATTTCAGTAGATTTCTCAGTTTTCGATGCTTTTTGCGATCATTTCTGGAAAAAATACTGATTCGAGGATAAATACATCGAGAAAACTGAAACTTTCGCTAAAATTCCCTTGTTTTCGTCATTTTTTTATCATTTCTGGAAAAAATGACGAATCACAACCAAAATAGAGCAAAATAACGGTAAATTTCAATAAAATTCTCAGTTTTCGATGCTTTTTTCGATCATTACTGAAAAAAAGACTAATTCTAAAATAAATATGACGAGAAATATGATGTAATCGTCTTAACCGTCTAAACGGCTTGTTGAATTGTTCTGGGCGGGTAGCCTAGATGGTTAAGCAGCCACCCGGTTAGAGGAAGATCCCGGGTTCGATTCCCGGCCCTGTCAGACTTTTTTCAAGTCTGTTTTTCCTTGGAAATTTCCTGGGTGCACGCCCTTATTTGCAAAGTCACCTTTACCCTTTCCTTATCTGATGTCTTCACTAAAATTTTCAATTTTCGTCGCTTTTTTTGTTCATTTCTGAAATAAATGACGAATCACAAGCAAAATAGAGCGAAAAAACAGGAAATATCGATAAAATTTTCAGTTTTCTTCTCTTTTTTCGATCATTAATGGAAAAATGCATAATCACTAATAAAAGAGAGCGAAAAAACAGTAATTTTCGCTAAAATTCTCAGTTTACGTCACGTTTTTCGATCATTTCTGGAAAATAAATGACGAATCAGAAGAAAAATAGAGCGAAGAAACTGGAAATTTCAGTAGATTTCTCAGTTTTCGATGCTTTTAGCGATCATTTCTGGAAAAAAAGACTAATTCGAGGATACACATGGCAAAAAAACTGATATATTCGCTAAAATTCCCAGTTTTCGTCAATTTTTTTATCATTTCTGGAAACAATGACGATTCACAAGCAAAATAGACCAAAAAAACAGTAAATTTAATAAATATTCTCAGTTTTCGATGCTTTTTTCAATCATTTCCCAAAAAAAGAGCAATTCGAAGATAAATATGGCGAAAAAACTGATATTTTCGCTGAAATTCCCAGTTTTCGTCAATTTTTTATCATTTCTGGAAAAAATGACGATTCACAAGCAAAATAGAGCGAAAAACTTTAAATTTTACTAAAATTCTAAGATTTGTTAGCCTTTCATCATAATTTTTGGAAGAAAATGACGAATCATAAGCAAAATAGAGCGATAAAACTGAAAATTTTACAAAAATTGTGATTTTTCGTCGCTTATTTCGATCATTTCTGGAAAAAATGAAGAATTACACATAAGATAGATCGGAAAAACTGTAAATTTCAATAAAATTCTCAGTTTTCGATGCTTTTTTCAATCAATTCTGAAAAAAAGAGTAATTTGAAGATAAATATGGCGAGAAAACTGATATAATCGCTAAAATTTTCAATTTCTTACCGCTTTTTTTGTTCATTTCTGAAATAAATGACGAATCTCAAGCAAAATAGTGCTAGAAAACAGTAAATTTTGCTAAAATTCTAAGTTTTGGTTGCTTTTTTTATCATTTTTGGAAGAAAATGACGAATCACAAGCAAAATAGTGCGAGAAGACCGTAAATTTCAGTAGATATCTCATTTTTCGTCCATTTTTTCGAATTTTTCAGGAAAAAATGACGAATCACAGTCAAAATAGAAGGAAAAAACTCTAGATTTTGCTAAATTTCCAGGATTTGGTTGTTTTTTTTATTCTTTTTTGGAAGAAAATGACGAATCATAAGCAAAATAGAGCGAATAACCTGGAAATTGCACTAAGATTTTATGTTTTCGTAGCTTTTACAATCATTTCTGTAAAAAATGATGAATCACGAGCAAACTAATGTGAAAAAACTGTAAATTTCACAAAAATTGTCATTTTTCGTCGATTTTTTCGATCATTTCTGGAAGAAATGAAGAATCACAAATAAAATAGGGCGGAAAAAACCGTAAATTTCTCTAAAATGCTCAGTTTTCGATGCATTTTTCAATCATTTCTGCAAAAAAATGACGAATCACAAGCAAAATTGAGCGAATAAAACAGGAAATATCGATAAAATTTTCAGTTTTTTTCTCTTGTTTCGATCATTTATGGGAAAATGCAGAATCACCAATAAAAGAGAGCGAAAAAAAAGTGAGTTTCGCTAAAATTCTCAGTTTACGTCACGTTTTTCGATCATTTCTGGAAAACAAATGACGAATCAGAAGAAAAATAGAGCGAAGAAACTGGAAATTTCAGTAGATTTCTCAGTTTTCGATGCTTTTAGCGATCATTTCTGGATAAAAAGACTAATTCGAGGATATATATGGCGAAAAAACTGATATTTTCGCTAAAATTTCCAGTTTTCGTCAATTTTTTTATCATTTCTGGAAACAATGACGATTCACAAGCAAAATAGACCAAAAAAACAGTAAATTTAATAAGAATTCTCAGTTTTCGATGCTTTTTTCAATCATTTCCCAAAAAAAGAGTAATTCGAAGATAAATATGGCGAAAAAACTGATATTTTCGCTGAAATTCCCAGTTTTCGTTAATTTTTTATCATTTCTGGAAAAAAGACGATTCACAAGCAAAATAGATCAAAAAAACTGTAAATTTCAATTAAAATTTCTGAAAAAAATGACGAATCATAAGCAAATTAGATCAAACAAAAACTAAATTTCACTAAAATTCTCTCTTTTCGTCACGTTATTCGATCATTTCTGGAAAAAAATGACGAATCAGATGAAAAATAGAGCGAAGAAACTGTAAAATTTGCTAAAATTCTAAGATTTGGTCGATTTTTTGATCATTTTCGATAGAAAATGAAAAATCTCAAGTAAATTATAGCAAAAAAAACTGCAAAATTAGTAGATTTATCTGTTTTTCATGCTTTTTTCGATAATTTCTGGAAAAAAGACTAATTCAAAGATAAATATGGCGAGAAAACTGATATAATCGGTAAAATTTTCACAGCTTTTTTTGTTCATTTCTGAAATAAATGACGAATCACAAGCAAAATAGAGCGAAAAACTTTAAATTTTACTAAAATTCTAAGATTTGTTAGCCTTTCATCATAATTTTTGGAAGAAAATGACGAATCATAAGCAAAATAGAGCGAGAAAACTGTAAATTTTACAAAAATTGTAATTTTTCGTCGCTTATTTCGATCATTTCTGGAAAAAATGAAGAATTACACATAAGATAGATCGGAAAAAAAATATATTTCAATAAAATTCTCAGTTTTCGATGCTTTTTTAAATCATTTCCGAAAAAAAGAGTAATTCGAAGATAAATATGGCGAGAAAACTGATATAATCGCTAAAATTTTCAATTTCTTACCGCTTTTTTTGTTCATTTCTGAAATAAATGACGAATCTCAAGCAAAATAGTGCCAGAAAACAGTAAATTTTGCTAAAATTCTAAGTTTTGGTTGCTTTTTTTATCATTTTTGGAAGAAAATGACGAATCACAAGCAGAATAGTGCGAGAAGACTGTAAATTTCAGTAGATATCTCATTTTTCGTCCATTTTTTCGAATTTTTCAGGAAAAAATGACGAATCACAGTCAAAATAGAACGAAAAAACTCTAGATTTTGCTAAATTTCCAGGATTTGGTTGATTTTTTTGATCATTTTTGGAAGAAAATGACGAATCATAAGCAAAATAGAGCGAAAAACCTGGAAATTGCAGTAAGATTTTCAGTTTTCGTAGCTTTTACGATCATTTCTGTAAAAAATGATGAATCACGAGCAAAATAATGTGAAAAAACTGTAAATTTCACAAAAATTGTCATTTTTCGTCGATTTTTTCGATCATTTCTGGAAGAAATGAAGAATCACAAATAAAATAGGGCGGAAAAAACTGTAAATTCAGCTAAAATGCTCAGTTTTCGATGCATTTTTCAATCATTTCTGCAAAAAAATGACGAATCACAAGCAAAATAGAGCGAAAAAACAGGTAATATCGATAAAATTTTCAGTTTTTTTCTCCTTTTTCGATCATTTATTTAAAAATGCAGAATCACTAATAAAAGAGATCGAAAAAACAGTAAGTTTCGCTAAAATTCTCAGTTTACGTCACGTTTTTCGATCATTTCTGGAAAATAAATGACGAATCAGAAGAAAAATAGAGCGTAGAAACTGTAAATTTCAGTAGATTTTTTCAGTTTTCGATGCTTTTAGCGATCATTTCTGGAAAAAAAGACTAATTCGAGGATTAATATGACGATAAAACTGATATTTTTGCTAAAATTCCCAGTTTTCGTCAAGTTTTTTATCATTTCTGGAAAATATGACGAATCACAAGCAAAATAAATCACAAAATTTGTAAATTTCACTAAAATTCTCTGTTTTCTTAGTTTTCTTTATCATTATTGAAAAAAATGACGAATCACAAGCAAAATGGAGGAAAAAATTCGTAAATTTCATTAAAATTCTAAGTTTTCGTCCATTTTTTTATCAATTCTGAAAAAAAGACTAATTCGATCATAAATATGGCGAGAAAACTGATATAATCGCTAAAATTTTCAATTTTTTACCGCTTTTTTTTTCATTTCTGAAATAAATGACGAATCACAAGCAAAATAGTGAAAGAAAACAGTAAATTTTGCTAAAATTCTAAGTTTTGGTTGCTTTTTTTATCATTATTGGAAGAAAATGACGAATCACAAGCAAAATAGAGCGAAAAAACAGGAAATATCGATAAAATTTTCAGTTTTCTTCTCTTTTTTCGATCATTAATGGAAAAATGCATAATCACTAATAAAAGAGAGCGAAAAAACAGTAATTTTCGCTAAAATTCTCAGTTTACGTCACGTTTTTCGATCATTTCTGGAAAATAAATGACGAATCAGAAGAAAAATAGAGCGAAGAAACTGGAAATTTCAGTAGATTTCTCAGTTTTCGATGCTTTTAGCGATCATTTCTGGAAAAAAAGACTAATTCGAGGATACATATGGCGAAAAAACTGATATATTCGCTAAAATTCCCAGTTTTCGTCAATTTTTTTATCATTTCTGGAAACAATGACGATTCACAAGCAAAATAGACCAAAAAAACAGTAAATTTATAAAAATTCTCAGTTTTCGATGCTTTTTCAATCATTTCCCAAAAAAAGAGCAATTCGAAGATAAATATGGCGAAAAAACTGATATTTTCGCTGAAATTCCCAGTTTTCGTCAATTTTTTATCATTTCTGGAAAAAATGACGATTCGCAAGCAAAATAGAGCGAAAAACTTTAAATTTTACTAAAATTCTAAGATTTTTTAGCCTTTCATCATAATTTTAGGAAGAAAATGACGAATCATAAGCAAAATAGAGCGATAAAACTGAAAATTTTACAAAAATTGTGATTTTTCGTCGCTTATTTCGATCATTTCTGGAAAAAATGAAGAATTACACATAAGATAGATCGGAAAAAACTGTAAATTTCAATAAAATTATCAGTTTCCGATGCTTTTTTCAATCATTTCTGAAAAAAAGAGTAATTTGAAGATAAATATGGCGAGAAAACTGATATAATCGCTAAAATTTTCAATTTCTTACCGCTTTTTTTGTTCATTTCTGAAATAAATGACGAATCTCAAGCAAAATAGTGCCAGAAAACAGTAAATTTTGCTAAAATTCTAAGTTTTGGTTGCTTTTTTTATCATTTTTGGAAGAAAATGACGAATCACAAGCAAAATAGTGCGAGAAGACCGTAAATTTCAGTAGATATCTCATTTTTCGTCCATTTTTTCGAATTTTTCAGGAAAAAATGTCGAATCACAGTCAAAATAGAACGAAAAAACTCTAGATTTTGCTAAATTTCCAGGATTTGGTTGTTTTTTTTATTCTTTTTTGGAAGAAAATGACGAATCATAAGCAAAATAGAGCGAATAACCTGGAAATTGCACTAAGATTTTATGTTTTCGTAGCTTTTACAATCATTTCTGTAAAAAATTATGAATCACGAGCAAACTAATGTGAAAAAACTGTAAATTTCACAAAAATTGTCATTTTTCGTCGATTTTTTCGATCATTTCTGGAAGAAATGAAGAATCACAAATAAAATAGGGCGGAAAAAACCGTAAATTTCTCTAAAATGCTCAGTTTTCGATGCATTTATCAATCATTTCTGCAAAAAAATGACGAATCACAAGCAAAATTGAGCGAATAAAACAGGAAATATCGATAAAATTTTCAGTTTTTTTCCTTTTGTTTCGATCATTTATGGGAAAATGCAGAATCACCAATAAAAGAGAGCGAAAAAAAAGTGAGTTTCGCTAAAATTCTCAGTTTACGTCACGTTTTTCGATCATTTCTGGAAAACAAATGACGAGTCAGAAGAAAAATAGAGCGAGGAAACTGGAAATTTCAGTAGATTTCTAGTTTTCGATGCTTTTTGCGATCATTTCTGGAAAAAAGACTAATTCTAGGATAAATATGGCGAGAAAACTTATACTTTCGCTAAAATTCCCTTTTTTTCGTCATTTTTTGATCATTTTTGAAGAAAATGACGAATCATAAGCAAAATAGAGTGAAAAACCTGGAAATTTCACTAAAATTTTCAGTTTTCGTTGATTTTACGGTCATTTTTGTATTTATATCATTTTGTATCACACAATCACATGTAAAATAGTGCGAAAAACTGTTTATTTCTCTGAAATTTCTCAGTTTTCGTCGCTCATTTCGATCATTTCTGGAAAAAATCACGAATCACAAATAAAATAGAGCAAAAAACTGTAAATTTCCCAATAATTGTAATTTTTCGTTGATGTTTTCGATCATTTCTGAAAAAAATGAAGAATCACAAATAAAATAAGGCGGAAAAAATGTACATTTTTTAAAATTCTCAGTTTTCGATGCATTTTTCAATTATATCTCGAAAAAAAATACGAATCACAAGTAAAATAGAGCGAAAAAACAGGAAATATTGATAAAATTCTCAGTTTTTTTCACTTTTTTAAAAATTTCAGGAAAAAATGACGAATCATAGGCAAAATAGATCAAACAAAAACTAAATTTCACTAAAATTCTCTCTTTTCGTCACTTTATTCGATCATTTCTGGAAAAAAATGACGAATCAGATGAAAAATAGAGCGAAGAAACTGTAAAATTTGCTAAAATTCTAAGATTTGGTCGCTTTTTTGATCATTTTCGATAGAAAATGAAAAATCTCAAGTAAATTATAGCAAAAAAAACTGCAAAATTAGAAGATTTATCTGTTTTTCATGCTTTTTGCGATCATTTCTGGATATAAAGAATAATTCGAGGATAAATATCGCAAGAAAACTGATATTTACGCTAAATTTCTCAGTTTTAGTTGCTTTTTTTGACCATTTCTGGAAAAAATGAAAAATCAATATAAAATAGGGGGTTTAAAAACTGTAAATTCTGCTAAAATGCTCAGTTTTCGATGCATTTTTCAATCATTTCTACGAAAAAATGACGAATCACAAGCAAAATAGAGCGAAAAAAAGGAAATATCGATAAAATTTTCAGTTTTCTTCTCTTTTTTCGATCATTAATGGAAAAATGCATAATCACTAATAAAAGAGAGCGAAAAAACAGTATTTTTCGCTAAAATTCTCAGTTTACGTCACGTTTTTCGATCATTTCTGGAAAATAAATGACGAATCAGAAGAAAAATAGAGCGAAGAAACTGGAAATTTCAGTAGATTTCTCAGTTTTCGATGCTTTTAGCGATCATTTCTGGAAAAAAAGACTAATTCGAGGATACATATGGCGAAAAAACTGATATATTCGCTAAAATTCCCAGTTTTCGTCAATTTTTTTATCATTTCTGGAAACAATGACGATTCACAAGCAAAATAGACCAAAAAAACAGTAAATTTATAAAAATTCTCAGTTTTCGATGCTTTTTTCAATCATTTCCCAAAAAAAGAGCAATTCGAAGATAAATATGGCGAAAAAAACTGATATTTTCGCTGAAATTCCCAGTTTTCGTCAATTTTTTATCATTTCTGGAAAAAATGACGATTCGCAAGCAAAATAGAGCGAAAAACTTTAAATTTTACTAAAATTCTAAGATTTGTTAGCCTTTCATCATAATTTTAGGAAGAAAATGACGAATCATAAGCAAAATAGAGCGATAAAACTGAAAATTTTACAAAAATTGTGATTTTTCGTCGCTTATTTCGATCATTTCTGGAAAAAATGAAGAATTACACATAAGATAGATCGGAAAAAACTGTAAATTTCAATAAAATTATCAGTTTTCGATGCTTTTTTCAATCATTTCTGAAAAAAAGAGTAATTTGAAGATAAATATGGCGAGAAAACTGATATAATCGCTAAAATTTTCAATTTCTTACCGCTTTTTTTGTTCATTTCTGAAATAAATGACGAATCTCAAGCAAAATAGTGCCAGAAAACAGTAAATTTTGCTAAAATTCTAAGTTTTGGTTGCTTTTTTTATCATTTTTGGAAGAAAATGACGAATCACAAGCAAAATAGTGCGAGAAGACCGTAAATTTCAGTAGATATCTCATTTTTCGTCCATTTTTTCGAATTTTTCAGGAAAAAATGACGAATCACAGTCAAAATAGAACGAAAAAACTCTAGATTTTGCTAAATTTCCAGGATTTGGTTGTTTTTTTTATTCTTTTTTGGAAGAAAATGACGAATCATAAGCAAAATAGAGCGAATAACCTGGAAATTGCACTAAGATTTTATGTTTTCGTAGCTTTTACAATCATTTCTGTAAAAAATTATGAATCACGAGCAAACTAATGTGAAAAAACTGTAAATTTCACAAAAATTGTCATTTTTCGTCGATTTTTTCGATCATTTCTGGAAGAAATGAAGAATCACAAATAAAATAGGGCGGAAAAAACCGTAAATTTCTCTAAAATGCTCAGTTTTCGATGCATTTATCAATCATTTCTGCAAAAAAATGACGAATCACAAGCAAAATTGAGCGAATAAAACAGGAAATATCGATAAAATTTTCAGTTTTTTTCCTTTTGTTTCGATCATTTATGGGAAAATGCAGAATCACCAATAAAAGAGAGCGAAAAAAAAGTGAGTTTCGCTAAAATTCTCAGTTTACGTCACGTTTTTCGATCATTTCTGGAAAACAAATGACGAGTCAGAAGAAAAATAGAGCGAGGAAACTGGAAATTTCAGTAGATTTCTAGTTTTCGATGCTTTTTGCGATCATTTCTGGAAAAAAGACTAATTCTAGGATAAATATGGCGAGAAAACTTATACTTTCGCTAAAATTCCCTTTTTTTCGTCATTTTTTGATCATTTTTGAAGAAAATGACGAATCATAAGCAAAATAGAGTGAAAAACCTGGAAATTTCACTAAAATTTTCAGTTTTCGTTGATTTTACGGTCATTTTTGTATTTATATCATTTTGTATCACACAATCACATGTAAAATAGTGCGAAAAACTGTTTATTTCTCTGAAATTTCTCAGTTTTCGTCGCTCATTTCGATCATTTCTGGAAAAAATCACGAATCACAAATAAAATAGAGCAAAAAACTGTAAATTTCCCAATAATTGTAATTTTTCGTTGATGTTTTCGATCATTTCTGAAAAAAATGAAGAATCACAAATAAAATAAGGCGGAAAAAATGTACATTTTTTAAAATTCTCAGTTTTCGATGCATTTTTCAATTATATCTCGAAAAAAAATACGAATCACAAGTAAAATAGAGCGAAAAAACAGGAAATATTGATAAAATTCTCAGTTTTTTTCACTTTTTTAAAAATTTCTGGAAAAAATGACGAATCATAAGCAAAATAGATCAAACAAAAACTAAATTTCACTAAAATTCTCTCTTTTCGTCACTTTACTCGATCATTTCTGGAAAAAAATGACGAATCAGATGAAAAATAGAGCGAAGAAACTGTAAAATTTGCTAAAATTCTAAGATTTGGTCGCTTTTTTGATCATTTTCGATAGAAAATGAAAAATCTCAAGTAAATTATAGCAAAAAAAACTGCAAAATTAGAAGATTTATCTGTTTTTCATGCTTTTTGCGATCATTTCTGGATATAAAGAATAATTCGAGGATAAATATCGCAAGAAAACTGATATTTACGCTAAATTTCTCAGTTTTAGTTGCTTTTTTTGACCATTTCTGGAAAAAATGAAAAATCAATATAAAATAGGGGGTTTAAAAACTGTAAATTCTGCTAATATTCTCAGTTTTCAATGCATTTTTCAATCATTTCTGCAAAAACATGACGAATCACAAGCAAAATAGAGCGAAAAAACAGGAAATATCGATAAAATTTTCAGTTTTTTTCTCTTTTTTTGACATTTATGGAAAAATGCAGAATCACTAATAAAATAGAGCGAAAAAACAGTAAAGTTCGATAGAATTTTCAGTTTACGTCACGTCATGGAAAATAAATGACGAATTTGAAGAAAAATAGATCGAAAAAACTGGAAATTTCAGTAGGTTTCTCAGTTTTCGATACTTTTTGCGATCATTTCTGGAAAAAAAGACTAATTCGAGGATAAATATGGCGATAAAACTGATACTTTCGCTAAAATTCCCTTGTTTTCGTCATTTTTTTTTATCATTTCTGGAAAAAATGACGAATCACAAGCTAAGTAGAGCAAAATAACTGTAAATTTCAATAAAATTCTCAGTTTTGATGCATTTTGCGATCATTTCTGGAAAATAAGACTAATTTGAATATAAATATGGCGAAAATACTGATATTTTCGCTAAAATTCCCAGTTTTCGTCAATTTTTTTATCATTTCTGGAAAAAATGACGATTCACTAGCAAAATAGAGCAAGAAAACAGTATATTTCAATAAAATTCTCAGTTTTCGATGCTTGTATCAATCATTTCCGAAAAAAAGAGTAATTTGAAGATAAATATGGCGAGAAAGCTGATAAAATCACTAAAATTTTCAATTTTTTGTACATTTCTGAAATAAATGACGAATCACAAGCAACATAGTGCCAGAAAACAGTAAATTTTGCTAAAATTCTGAGTTTTGGTGCTTTATTTATCATTTTTGGAAGAAAATAACAAATCACAAGCAAAATAGTGCGAGAAGACTGTAAAATTCAGTAGATTTATCATTTTCCGTCCCTTTTTTCGAACTTTTCAGGGAAAAAATGACGAATCACAGTCAAAATAGAACGATAAAACTCTAGAATTTGCTAGATTTCCAGGATTTGGTTGCTTTTTTGATCATTTTTGGAAGAATACGACGAATCATAAGTAAAATAGAGCGAAAAACCTGGAAATTTCACTAAACTTTTCAGTTTACGTTGCTTTAACGATCATTTCTGTAAAAAATGATGGATCACGAGCATAATAATTTGAAAAAACTGTAAATTTCACAAATATTGTCATTTTTCGTCGATTTTTTCGATCATTTCTGGAAGAAATGAAGAATCACAAATAAAATAGGGCGGAAAAAACTGTAAATTTCTCTAAAATGCTCAGTTTTCGATGCATTTTTCAATCATTTCTGCAAAAAATGAGGAATCACAAGCAAAATTGAGCGAATAAAACAGGAAATATCGATAAAATTCTCAGTTTACGTCACGTCATGGAAAATAAATGACTAATCAGAAGAAAAATAGAGCGAGGAAACGGGAAATTTCAGTAGATTTCTCAGTTTTCGATGCTTTTTGCGATCATTTCTGGAAAAAAGACTAATTCGAGGATAAATATGGCGAGAAAACTGATACTTTCGCTAAAAGTCCCTTGTTTTCGTCATTTTTTTATCATTTCTGGAAAAAATGACGAATCACAAGCAAAGTAGAGCAAAATAACTGTAAATTTCATAAAAATTCTCAGTTTTCGATGCATTTTGCGATCATTTCTGGAAAATAAGACTAATTCGAAGATAAATATGGCGAAAATACTGATATTTTCGCTAAAATTCCCAGTTTTCGTCAATTTTTTTATCATTTCTGGAAAAAATGACGAATCACAAGCAAAATTGAGCGAATAAAACATGAAATATCGATAAAAATTTTCAGTTTTTTTCTCTTGTTTCGATCATTTATGGAAAAATGCAGAATCACTAATAAAAGAGAGCGAAAAAACAGTGAGTTTCGCTAAAATTCTCAGTTTACGTCACGTTTTTCGATCATTTCTGGAAAATAAATGACGAATCAGAAGAAAAATATAGCGAGGAAACTGGAAATTTAAGTAGATTTCTAGTTTTCGATGCTTTTTGCGATCATTTCTGGAAAAAAGACTAATTCTAGGATAAATATGGAGAGAAAACTTATACTTTCGCTAAAATTCCCTTTTTTTCGTCATTTTTTGATCATTTTTGAAGAAAATGACGAATCATACGCAAAATAGAGCGAAAAACCTGGAAATTTCACTAACATTTTCGGTTTTCGTTGATTTTATGATCATTTTTGTATTTATATCATTTTGTATCACACAATCACATGTAAAATAGTGCGAAAAACTGTTTATTTCTCTGAAATTTCTCAGTTTTCGTCGCTCATTTCGATCATTTCTGGAAACAATCACGAATCACAAATAAAATAGAGCAAAAAACTGTAAATTTCCCAATAATTGTAATTTTTCGTTGATGTTTTCGATCATTTCTGAAAAAAATGAAGAATCACAAATAAAATAAGGCGGAAAAAATGTACATTTTTTAAAATTCTCAGTTTTCGATGCATTTTTCAATTATATCTCGAAAAAAAATACGAATCACAAGTAAAATAGAGCGAAAAAACAGGAAATATTGATAAAATTCTCAGTTTTTTTCACTTTTTTGAAAATTTCTGGAAAAAATGACGAATCATAAGCAAAATAGATCAAACAAAAACTAAATTTCGCTAAAATTCTCTCTTTTCGTCACGTTATTCGATCATTTCTGGAAAAAAATGACGAATCAGATGAAAAATAGAGCGAAGAAACTGTAAAATTTGCTAAAATTCTAAGATTTGGTCGCTTTTTTGATCATTTTTAATAGAAAATGAAAAATCACAAGTAAATTATAGCAAAAAAAACTGCAAAATAATTAGATTTATCTGTTTTTCATGCTTTTTGCGATCATTTCTGGAAATAAAGAATAATTCGAGGATAAATATCGCAAGAAAACTGATATTTACGCTAAAATTCTCAGTTTTAGTTGCTTTTTTTGACCATTTCTGGAAAAAATGAAAAATCAAAATAAAATAGGGGGATTAAAAACTGTAAATTCTGCTAATATTCTCTCTTTTCAATGCATTTTTCAATCATTTCTGCAAAAAAATGACGAATCACAAGCAAAATAGAGCGAAAAAACAGGAAATATCGATAAAATTTTCAGTTTTTTTCTCTTTTTTTGACATTTATGGAAAAATGCAGAATCACTAATAAAATAGAACGAAAAAACAGTAAAGTTCGATATAATTCTCAGTTTACGTCACGTCATGGAAAATAAATGACGAATCTGAAGAAAAATAGAGCGAAGAAACTGGAAATTTCAGTAGATTTCTCAGTTTTCGCGTCTTTTTGCGATCATTTCTGGAAAAAAAGACTAATTCGAGGATAAATATGGCGAGAAAACTGATACTTTCGCTAAAATTCCCTTGTTTTCGTCATTGTTTTTATCATTTCTGGAAAAAATGACGAATCACAAGCAAAGTAGAGCAAAATAACTGTAAATTTCAATAAAATTCTCAGTTTTCGATGAATTTTGCGATCATTTCCGGAAAATAAGACTAATTCGAAGATAAATATGGCGAAAATACTGATATTTTCGCTAAAATTCCCAGTTTTCGTCAATTTTTTTATCATTTCTGGAAAAAATGACGATTCACAAGCAAAATAGAGCAAAAAAACTGTAAATTTCAATAAAATTCTCAGTTTCGATGCTTTATCAATCATTTCCGAAAAAAAGAGTAATTCGAAGAAAAATATGGCGAGAAAACTGATAAAATCACTAAAATTTTCAATTTTTTACCGCTTTTTTGTACATTTCTGAAATAAATGACGAATCACAAGCAAAATAGTGCCAGAAAACAGTAAATTTTGCTAAAATTCTAAGTTTTGGTGCTTTTTTTATCATTCTTGGAAGAAAATAACGAATCACAAGGAAATTAGTGCGGGAAGACTGTAAAATTCAGTAGATTTCTCATTTTCCGTCCCTTTTTTCGAACTTTTCAGGAAAAAAATGACGAATCACAGTCAAAATAGAACGAAAAAACTCTAGAATTTGCTAGATTTCCAGGATTTGGTTGCTTTTTTGATCATTTTTGGAAGAAAATGACGAATCATAAGCAAAATAGAGCGAAAAACCTGGAAATTTCACTAAACTTTTCAGTTGGCGTTGCTTTTACGATCATTTCTGTAAAAAATGATGGATCACGAGCATAATAATTTGAAAAAACTGTAAATTTCACAAATATTGTCATTTTTCGTCGATTTTTTCGATCATTTCTGGAAAAAATGAAGAATCACAAATAAAATAGGGCGCAAAAAACTGTAAATTCAGCTAAAATGCTCAGTTTTCGATGCATTTTTCAATCATTTCTGCAAAAAAATGACGAATCACAAGCAAAATAGAGCGAAAAAACAGGAAATATCGATAAAATTTTCAGTTTTTTTCTCTTTTTTCGATCATTTATTTAAAAATGCAGAATCACTAATAAAAGAGATCGAAAAAACAGTAAGTTTCGCTAAAATTCTCAGTTTACGTCACGTTTTTCGATCATTTCTGGAAAATAAATGACGAGTCAGAAGAAAAATAGAGCGAAGAAACTGGAAATTTCAGTAGATTTCTCAGTTTTCGATGCTTTTTGCGATCATTTCTGGAAAAAAAGACTAATTCGAGGATAAATATGGCGAGAAAACTGATATTTTTGCTAAAATTCCCAGTTTTCGTCAAGTTTTCTATTATTTCTGATAAATATGACGAATCACAAGCAAAATAAAGCACAAAATTTGTAAATTTCACTAAAATTCTCTGTTTTCTTAATTTTCTTTATCATTATTGAAAAAAATGACGAATCACAAGCAAAATGGAGGAAAAAAACTGTAAATTTCAATAAAATTCTCTGTTTTCGATGCTATTTTCGATAATTTCTGGAAAAAAGACTAATTCGAAGATAAATATGGCGAGAAAACTGATATAATCGGTAAAATTTTCACCGCTTTTTTTGTTCATTTCTGAAATAAATGACGAATCACAAGCAAAATAGAGCGAAAAACTTTAAATTTTACTAAAGTTCTAAGATTTGTTAGCCTTTCATCATAATTTTTGGAAGAAAATGACGAATCATAAGCAAAATAGAGCGAAAAACCTGGAAATTTCACTAAGATTTTCAGTTTTCGTAGCTTTTACGATCATTTCTGTAAAAAATGATGAATCACGAGCAAAATAATGTGAAAAAACTGTAAATTTCACAAAAATTGTCATTTTTCGCCGATTTTTTCGATCATTTCTGGAAGAAATGAAGAATCACAAATAAAATAGGGCGGAAAAAACTGTAAATTTCTCTAAAATGCTCAGTTTTCGATGCATTTTTCAATCATTTCTGGAAAAAATGACGAATCACAAGCAAAGTAGAGCAAAATAACTGTAAATTTCAATAAAATTCTCAGTTTTCGATGCATTTTGCGATCATTTCTGGAAAATAAGACTAATTCGAAGATAAATATGGCGAAAATACTGATATTTTCGCTAAAATTCCCAGTTTACGTCAATTTTTTTATCATTTCTGGAAAAAATGACGAATCACAAGCAAAATTGAGCGAATAAAACATGAAATATCGATAAAATTTTCAGTTTTTTTCTCTTGTTTCGATCATTTATGGAAAAATGCAGAATCACTAATAAAAGAGAGCGAAAAAACAGTGAGTTTCGCTAAAATTCTCAGTTTACGTCACGTTTTTCGATCATTTCTGGAAAATAAATGACGAATCAGAAGAAAAATAGAGCGAGGAAACTGGAAATTTCAGTAGATTTCTAGTTTTCGATGCTTTTTGCGATCATTTCTGGAAAAAAGACTAATTCTAGGATAAATATGGAGAGAAAACTTATACTTTCGCTAAAATTCCCTTTTTTTCGTCATTTTTTGATCATTTTTGAAGAAAATGACGAATCATACGCAAAATAGAGCGAAAAACCTGGAAATTTCACTAACATTTTCGGTTTTCGTTGATTTTATGATCATTTTTGTATTTATATCATTTTGTATCACACAATCACATGTAAAATAGTGCGAAAAACTGTTTATTTCTCTGAAATTTCTCAGTTTTCGTCGCTCATTTCGATCATTTCTGGAAAAAATCACGAATCACAAATAAAATAGAGCAAAAAACTGTAAATTTCCCAATAATTGTAATTTTTCGTTGATGTTTTCGATCATTTCTGAAAAAAATGAAGAATCACAAATAAAATAAGGCGGAAAAAATGTACATTTTTTAAAATTCTCAGTTTTCGATGCATTTTTCAATTATATCTCGAAAAAAAATACGAATCACAAGTAAAATAGAGCGAAAAAACAGGAAATATTGATAAAATTCTCAGTTTTTTTCACTTTTTTGAAAATTTCTGGAAAAAATGACGAATCATAAGCAAAATAGATCAAACAAAAACTAAATTTCACTAAAATTCTCTCTTTTCGTCACGTTATTCGATCATTTCTGGAAAAAAATGACGAATCAGATGAAAAATAGAGCGAAGAAACTGTAAAATTTGCTAAAATTCTAAGATTTGGTCGCTTTTTTGATCATTTTTAATAGAAAATGAAAAATCACAAGTAAATTATAGCAAAAAAAACTGCAAAATAATTAGATTTATCTGTTTTTCATGCTTTTTGCGATCATTTCTGGAAATAAAGAATAATTCGAGGATAAATATCGCAAGAAAACTGATATTTACGCTAAAATTCTCAGTTTTAGTTGCTTTTTTTGACCATTTCTGGAAAAAATGAAAAATCAAAATAAAATAGGGGGATTAAAAACTGTAAATTCTGCTAATATTCTCTCTTTTCAATGCATTTTTCAATCATTTCTGCAAAAAAATGACGAATCACAAGCAAAATAGAGCGAAAAAACAGGAAATATCGATAAAATTTTCAGTTTTTTTCTCTTTTTTTGACATTTATGGAAAAATGCAGAATCACTAATAAAATAGAACGAAAAAACAGTAAAGTTCGATATAATTCTCAGTTTACGTCACGTCATGGAAAATAAATGACGAATCTGAAGAAAAATAGAGCGAAGAAACTGGAAATTTCAGTAGATTTCTCAGTTTTCGCGTATTTTGCGATCATTTCTGGAAAAAAAGACTAATTCGAGGATAAATATGGCGAGAAAACTGATACTTTCGCTAAAATTCCCTTGTTTTCGTCATTGTTTTTATCATTTCTGGAAAAAATGACGAATCACAAGCAAAGTAGAGCAAAATAACTGTAAATTTCAATAAAATTCTCAGTTTTCGATGAATTTTGCGATCATTTCTGGAAAATAAGACTAATTCGAAGATAAATATGGCGAAAATACTGATATTTTCGATAAAATTCCCAGTTTTCGTCAATTTTTTTATCATTTCTGGAAAAAATGACGATTCACAAGCAAAATAGAGCAAAAAAACTGTAAATTTCAATAAAATTCTCAGTTTCGATGCTTTATCAATCATTTCCGAAAAAAAGAGTAATTCGAAGAAAAATATGGCGAGAAAACTGATAAAATCACTAAAATTTTCAATTTTTTACCGCTTTTTTTGTACATTTCTGAAATAAATGACGAATCACAAGCAAAATAGTGCCAGAAAACAGTAAATTTTGCTAAAATTCTAAGTTTTGGTGCTTTTTTTATCATTCTTGGAAGAAAATAACGAATCACAAGGAAATTAGTGCGGGAAGACTGTAAAATTCAGTAGATTTCTCATTTTCCGTCCCTTTTTTCGAACTTTTCAGGAAAAAAATGACGAATCACAGTCAAAATAGAACAAAAAAACTCTAGAATTTGCTAGATTTCCAGGATTTGGTTGCTTTTTTGATCATTTTTGGAAGAAAATGACGAATCATAAGCAAAATAGAGCGAAAAACCTGGAAATTTCACTAAACTTTTCAGTTGGCGTTGCTTTTACGATCATTTCTGTAAAAAATGATGGATCACGAGCATAATAATTTGAAAAAACTGTAAATTTCACAAATATTGTCATTTTTCGTCGATTTTTTCGATCATTTCTGGAAAAAATGAAGAATCAAAAATAAAATAGGGCGGAAAAAACTGTAAATTCAGCTAAAATGCTCAGTTTTCGATGCATTTTTCAATCATTTCTGCAAAAAAATGACGAATCAGAAGAAAAATAGAGCGAAGAAACTGGAAATTTCAGTAGATTTCTCAGTTTTCGATGCTTTTAGCGATCATTTCTGGAAAAAAAGACTAATTCGAGGATTAATATGACGATAAAACTGATATTTTTGCTAAAATTCCCAGTTTTCGTCAAGTTTTTTATCATTTATGGAGAATATGACGAATCACAAGCAAAATAAAGCACAAAATTCGTAAATTTCACTAAAATTCTCTGTTTTCTTAATTTTCTTTATCATTATTGAAAAAAATGACGAATCACAAGCAAAATGGAGGAAAAAATTCGTAAATTTCATTAAAATTCTAAGTTTTCGTCCATTTTTTTATCAATTCTGGAAAAAAAGACTAATTCGAAGATAAATATGGCGAAAAAACTGATATTTTCGCTAAAATTCCCAGTTTTCGTCAATTTTTTTATCATTTCTGGAAAAAATTACGATTCACAAGCAAAATAGAGCAAAAAAACTGTAAATTTCAATAAAATTCTCAGTTTTCGATGCTTTATTCAATCATTTCCCAAAAAAAGAGTAATTCGAAGATATATATGGCGAAAAAACTGATATTTTCGCTAAAATACCATGTTTTCGTCAATTTTATTATCATTTCTGGAAAAATTACGATTCACAAGCAAAATAGAGCAAAAAAACTGTAAATTTCAATAAAATTCTCAGTTTTCGATGCTTTTTTCAATCATTTCCCAAAAAAAGAGTAATTCGAAGATAAATATGGTGAAAAAACTGAGATTTTCGCTAAAATTCCCAGTTTTCGTCAATTTTATTATCATTTCTGGAAAAAATGACGATTTACAAGCAAAATCGAGCAAAAAAAACTGTAAATTTCAATAAAATTCTCAGTTTTCGATGCTTTTTTCAATCATTTCCGAAAAAAAGAGTAATTCGAAGATAAATATGGCAAGAAAACTGATATAATCGCTAAAATTTTCAATTTTTTACTGCTTTTTTTTCATTTCTGAAATAAATGACGAATCACAAGCAAAATAGTGCCAGAAAACAGTAAACTTTGCTAAAATGCTAAGTTTTGGTGCTTTTTTTATCATTTTTGGAAGAAAATGACGAATCACAAGGAAATTAGTGCGGGAAGACTGTAAAATTCAGTAGATTTCTCATTTTCCGTCCCTTTTTTCTATTTTTTCAGGAAAAAAATGACGAATCACAGTCAAAATAGAACGAAAAAACTCTAGAATTTGCTAGATTTCCAGGATTTGGTTGCTTTTTTGA
The DNA here is from genome assembly GCA_947579665.1 of Sympetrum striolatum. Classification (NCBI taxonomy): domain Eukaryota; kingdom Metazoa; phylum Arthropoda; class Insecta; order Odonata; family Libellulidae; genus Sympetrum; species Sympetrum striolatum. Next base: position 66,041,769 of record OX388351.1, on the reverse strand, counting down.
TCATTTTTGGAAGAATATGACGAATCATAAGTAAAATAGAGCGAAAAACCTGTAAATTTCACTAAACTTTTCATTTGGCGTTGCTTTCACGATCATTTCTGTAAAAAATGATGGATCACGAGCATAGTAATTTGAAAAAACTGTAAATTTCACAAATATTGTCATTTTTCGTCGATTTTTTCGATCATTTCTGGAAAAAATGAAGAATCAAAAATAAAATAGGGCGGAAAAAACTGTAAATTCAGCTAAAATGCTCAGTTTTCGATGCATTTTTCAATCATTTCTGCAAAAAAATGACGAATCACAAGCAAAATAGAGCGAAAAAACAGGAAATATCGATAAAATTTTCAGTTTGTTTCTCTTTTTTCCATCATTTATTTAAAAATGTAGAATCACTAATAAAAGAGATAAAAAAAACAGTAAGTTTCGCTAAAATTCTCAGTTTACGTCACGTTTTTCGATCATTTCTGGAAAATAAATGACGAATCAGAAGAAAAATAGAGCGAAGAAACTGGAAATTTCAGTAGATTTCTCAGTTTTCGATGCTTTTAGCGATCATTTCTGGAAAAAAAGACTAATTCGAGGATTAATATGACGATAAAACTGATATTTTTGCTAAAATTCCCAGTTTTCGTCAAGTTTTTTATCCTTTCTGGAAAATATGGAGAATCACAAGCAAAATAAAGCACAAAATTTGTAAATTTCACTAAAATTCTCTGTTTTCTTAATTTTCTTTATCATTTCTGGAAAAAATGACGATTCACAAGCAAAATAGAGCAAAAAAACTGTAAATTTCAATAAAATTCTCAGTTTTTGATGCTTTTTTCAATCATTTCCCAAAAAAAGAGTAATTCGAAGATAAATATGGCGAAAAAACTGATATTTTCGCTAAAGATCCCAGTTTTCGTCAATTTTATTATCATTTCTGGAAAAAAATGGCGATTTACAAGCAAAATAGAGCAAAAAAACTGTAAATTTCAATAAAATTCTCAGTTTTCGATGCTTTTTTCAATCATTTCCCAAAAAAAGAGTAATTCGAAGATAAATATGGCGAAAAAACTGATATTTTCGCTAAAATTCCCAGTTTTCGTCAATTTTATTATCATATCTGGAAGAAATGACGATTTACAAGCAAAATAGAGCAAAAAAACTGTAAATTTCAATAAAATTCTCAGGTTTCGATGCTTTTTTCAAACATTTCAAAAAAAAGAGTAATTCGAAGATAAATATGGAGAAAAAACTGATATTTTCGCTAAAATTCCATTTTTTCGTCAATTTTATTATCATTTCTGGAAAAAATGACGATTCACAATCAAAATAGAGCAAAAAAACTGTAAATTTCATTAAAATTCTCAGTTTTCGATGCTTTTTTCAATCATTTCCCAAAAAAAGAGTAATTCGAAGATAAATATGGCGAAAAAACTGAGATTTTCGCTAAAATTCCCAGTTTTCGTCAATTTTATTATCATTTCTGGAAAAAATGACGATTTACAAGCAAAATAGAGCAAAAAAACTGTAAATTTCAATAAAATTCTCAGTTTTCGATGCTTTTTTCAACCATTTCCGAAAAAAAGAGTAATTCGAAGATAAATATGGCGAGAAAACTGATATAATCGCTAAAATTGTCAATTTTTTACCGCTTTTTTTTCATTTCTGAAATAAATGTTAAATCACAAGCAAAATAGTGAAAGAAAACAGTAAATTTTGCTAAAATTCTAAGTTTTGGTTGCTTTTTTATCATTTTTGGAAGAAAATGACGAATCACAAGCAAAATAGAGCGAAAAAACAGTAATTTCCGCTAAAATTCTCAGTTTACGTCACGTTTTTCGATCATTTCTGGAAAATAAATGACGAATCTGAAGAAAAATAGAGCGAAGAAACTGGAATATTCAGTAGAATTCTCAGTTTTCGATGCTTTTTGCGAACATATCTGGAAAAAAAAGACTAATTCGAGGATAAATATGGCGATAAAACTGATATTTTTGATTAAATTCCCAGTTTTCGTCAAATTTTTTATCATTCCTGGAAAATGTGACGAATCACAAGCAAAATAAAGGAAAAAATTTGCAAATTTCACTAAAATTCTCAGTTTTCTTACCTTTGTTTATCATTATTGGAAAAAATGACGAATCACAAGCAAACTGGAGGAAGAAATTCGTAAATTTCATTAAAATTCTCAGTTTTCGTCCCTTTTTTTATCAATTCTGGAAAAAAAGACCAATTCGAAGTTAATTATGGCGAAAAAACTGATATTTTCGCTAAACTTCCCAGTTTTCGTCAATTTTTTATCATTTCTGGAAAAAATGATGATTCACAAGCAAAATAGTGCCAGAAAACAGTTAATTTGGCTAAAATTCTAAGTATTGGTTGCTTTTTTTATCATTTTTGCTAGAAAATGACGAATCACAAGCAAAATAGTGCAAGAAGACTGAAAAATTCATTAGATTTCTCATTTTTCGTCCCTTTTTTCGAACTTTGCAGGAAAAAAATGACGAATCACAGTCAAAATAGAACGAAAAAACTCTAGATTTTGCTAAATTTCCAGGATTTGGTTGCTTTTTTTGATCATTTTTGGAAGAAAATGACGAATCATAAGCAAAATAGTGCGAAAACATGAAAATTTCACTAACATTTTCAGTTTTCGTCAATTTTATTATCATTTCTCGAAAAAATGACGATTTACAAGCAAGATAGAGCAAAAAAACTGTAAATTTCAATAAAATTCTCAGTTTTCGATGCTTTTTTCAATCATTTCCCAAAGAAGAGTAATTCGAAGATAAATATGGCGAAAAAACTGAGATTTTCGCTAAAATTCCCAGTTTTCGTCAATTTTATTATCATTTCTGGAAAAAATGACGATTTACAAGCAAAATAGAGCAAAAAAACTGTAAATTTCAATAAAATTCTCAGTTTTCGATGCTTTTTTCAATCATTTCCGAAAAAAAGAGTAATTCGAAGATAAATATGGCGAGAAAACTGATATAATCGCTAAAATTTTCAATTTTTTACCGCTTTTTTTCATTTCTGAAATAAATGTTAAATCACAAGCAAAATAGTGAAAGAAAACTGTAAATTTTGCTAAAATTCTAAGTTTTGGTTGCTTTTTTTATCATTTTTGGAAGAAAATGACGAATCACAAGCAAAATAGTGCGAGAAGACTGTAAATTTCAATAGATTTCTCATTTTTCGATGCTTTTTGCGATCATTTCTGGAAAAAAAAGACTAATTCGAGGATATATATGGCGAAAAAACTGATATTTTCGCTAAAATTCCCAGTTTTCATCAATTTTTTTATCATTTATGAAATAAATGACGAATCACAAGCAAAATAGTGCCAGAAAACAGTAAATTTCAATAAAATTCTCAGTTTTCGATGCTTTTTTCAATCATTTCCCAAAAAAAGAGTAATTCGAAGATAAATATGGCGAAAAAACTGATATTTTCGCTAAAATTCCCTGTTTTCGTCAATTTTATTATCATTTCAGGAAAAAATGACGATTCACATGCAAAATAGAGCAAAATAACTGTAAATTTCATTAAAATTCTCAGTTTTCGATGTATTTTGCGATCATTTCTGGAAAATAAGACTAATTCGAGGATAAATATGGCGAGAAAACTGATACTTTCGCTAAAGTTCCCTTGTTTTCGTCATTTTTTTTATCATTTCTGGAAAAAATGACGAATCACAAGCAAAGTAGAGCAAAATAACCGTAAATTTCAATAAAATTCTCAGTTTTCGATGCATTTTGCGATCATTTCTGTAAAATAATACTAATTAGAAGATAAATATGGCAAGAAAACTGATATAATCGCTAAAATTTTCAATTTTTTACCGCTTTTTTTTTCATTTCTGAAATAAATGACGAATCACAAGCAAAATAGTGAAAGAAAACAGTAAATTTTGCTAAAATTCTAAATTTTGGTTGCTTATTTTATCATTTTTGGAAGAAAATGACGAATCACAAGCAAAATAGAGCGAAAAAACAGTAATTTTCGCTAAAATTCTCAGTTTACGTCACGTTTTTCGATCATTTCTGGAAAATAAATGACGAATCTGAAGAAAAATAGAGCGAAGAAACTGGAAATTTCAGTAGAATTCTCAGTTTTCGATGCTTTTTGCGATCATATCTGGAAAAAAAAGACTAATTCGAGGATAAATATGGCGATAAAACTGATATTTTTGATTAAATTCCCAGTTTTCGTCAAATTTTTTATCATTCCTGGAAAATGTGACGAATCACAAGCAAAATAAAGGAAAAAATTTGCAAATTTCACTAAAATTCTCAGTTTTCTTACCATTGTTTATCATTATTGGAAAAAATGACGAATCACAAGCAAACTGGAGGAAGAAATTCGTAAATTTCATTAAAATTCTCAGTTTTCGTCCCTTTTTTATCAATTCTGGAAAAAAAGACCAATTCGAAGTTAATTATGGCGAAAAAACTGATATTTTCGCTAAACTTCCCAGTTTTCGTCAATTTTTTATCATTTCTGGAAAAAATGATGATTCACAAGCAAAATAGTGCAAAAAAATGTAAATTTCAATAAAATTCTCAGGTTTCGATGCTTTTTTCAATCATTTACGAAAAAAAAGAGTAATTCGGCGATAAATATGGTGAGAAAACTGATATAATCGCATAAAATTTTCATTTTATACCGCTTTTTTGTTCATTTCTGAAATTAATGTCGTATCACAATGTTTTTTTCACTTTTTTGATAATTTCTGGAAATAATGACGAATCATAAGCAAAATAGAACAAACAAAAATTAAATTTCACTAAAATTCTCTCTTTACGTCACGTTATTCGATCATTTCTGGAAAAAAATGACGAATCAGATGAAAAATAGAGCGAAGAAACTGTAAAATTTGCTAAAATTCTAAGATTTGGTCGCTTTTTTGATAATTTTCGATAGAAAATGAAAAATCACAAGTAAATTATAGCAAAAAAACTGCAAAATTAGTAGATTTATCAGTTTTTCATGCTTTTTGCGATCATTTCTGGAAATGATGAATAATTCGAGGATAAATATCGCAAGAAAACTGATATTTACGCTAAAATTCTCAGTTTTAGTTGCTTTTTTTGACCATTTCTGGAAAACATGAAAAATCAAAATAAAATAGGGGGATTAAAAACTGTAAATTCTGCTAATATTCTCAGTTTTCAATGCAGTTTTCAATCATTTCTGCAAAAAAATGACGAATCACAAGCAAAATAGAGCGAAAAAACAGGAAATATCGATAAAATTTTCAGTTTTTTTCTCTTTTTTTGATCATTTATGGAAAAATGCAGAATCACTAATAAAATAGAGCAAAAAAACAGTAATGTTCGATATAATTCTCAGTTTACGTCACGTTTTTCGATCATTCATGGAAAATAAATGACGAATCTGAAGAAAAATAGAGCAAAGAAACTGGATATTTCAGTAGATTTCTAAGTTTTCGATGCTTTTTGCGATCATTTCTGGAAAAAAAGACTAATTCGAGGATAAATATGGCGAGAAAACTGATATAATCGCTAATATATTCAATTTTCATCGTTTTATTTGTTCATTTCTGAAATAAATGACGAATCTCAAGCAAAATAGTGCCAGAAAACAGTAAATTTTGCTAAAATTCTAAGTTTTGCTGCTTTTTTTATCATTTTTGGAAAAAAATGACGAATCACAAGCAAAATTGTGCTAGAAGACTGTAAAATTTAGTAGATTTCTCATTTTCCGTCCATTTTTTCGAACTTTTCAGGAAAAAATGACGAATCACAGTCAAAATAGAACGAAAAAACACAAGATTTTGCTAAATTTTCAGGATTTGGTTGATTTTTTTGATCATTTTTGGAAGAAAATGACGAATCATAAGCAAAATAGAAAGAAAAACCTGGAAATTTCTCTAAAATTTTCAGTTTTCGTTGCTTTTACGATCATTTCTGTAAAAAATTATGAATCACGAGCAAAACAATGTGAAAAAACTGTAAATTTCACAAAAATTATCATTTTTCGTCGATTTTTTCGATCTGGAAAAAATGAAGAATCACAAATAAAATAGGGTGGAAAAAACTGTAAATTTCGCTAAAAATGCTCAGTTTTCGATGCATTTTACAATCATTTCTGCAAAAAAATTACGAATCACAAGCAAAATTGAGCGAAAAAACAGGAAATATCGATAAAATTTTCAGTTTTTTTCTCTTGTTTCGATCGTTTATGGAAAAATGCAGAATCACTTATAAAAGAGAGCGAAAAAACAGTAAGTTTCGCTAAAATTCTCGGTTTACGTCACGTTTTTCGATCATTTCTGGAAAATAAATGACGAATCAGAAGAAAAATAGAGCGAGGAAACTGGAAATTTCAGTAGATTTCTAGTTTTCGATGCGTTTTGCGATCATTTCTGGAAAAAAGACTAATTCTAGGATAAATATGGCGAGAAAACTTATACTTTCGCTAAAATTCCCTTTTTTTCGTCATTTTTTTGATCATTTTTGAAGAAAATGACGAATCATAAGCAAAATAGAGCGAAAAAAACAGTAATTTCACTAAAATTTTCAGTTTTCGTTGCTTTTACGATCATTTTTGTATTTATATCATTTTGTATCACACAATCACATGTAAAATACTGCGAATAACTGCTTATTTCTCTGAAAATTCTCAGTTTTCGTCGCTCATTTCGATCATTTCTGGAAAAATTCATGAATCTTAAATAAAATAGTGCAAAAAACTGTAAATTTCCCAATAATTGTAATTTTTCGTTGATTTTTTCGATCATTTCTGAAAAAATGAAGAATCACAAATAAAATAAGGCGGAAAAAATGTACATTTTGCTAAAATTCTCAGTTTTCGATGCATTTATCAATTATATCTCGAAAAAAAAATACGAATCACAAGTAAAATAGAGCGAAAAAACAGGAAATTTTGATAAAATTCTCAGTTTTTTTCAATTTTTTGATAATTTCTGGAAAAAATGACGAATCAGATGAAAAATAGAGCGAAGAAACTGTAAATTTTGCTAAAATTCTAAGATTTGGTCGCTTTTTTGATCATTTTCGATAGAAAATGAAAAATCACAAGTAAATTATAGCAAAAAAAACTGCAAAATTAGTAGATTTATCAGTTTTTCAAGCTTTTTGCGATCATTTCTGGAAAAAAAGACTAATTCGAAGATAAATATTGCGAGAAAACTGATATAATCACATATAGATTCAATTTTCATCGCTTTTTTTGTTCATTTCTGAAATAAATGACGAATCAGAAGAAAAATAGAACGAAATAACTCTTGATTTCGCTAAATTTCCAGGATTTGGTTGCTTTGTTTCGATAATTTTTGGAAGTTAATGACGAATCATAAGCAAAATAGAGCGAAAAACCCGGAAATTTCACTAAAATTTTCAGTTTTCGTTGCTTTTACGATCATTTTTGTATTTATATCATTTTGTATCACACAATCACATGTAAAATAGTGCGAAAAACTGCTTATTTCTCTGAAAATTCTCAGTTTTCGTCGCTCATTTCGATCATTACTGGAAAAAATCACGAATCACAAATAAAATAGAGCAAAAAACTGTAAATTTCCCAATAATTGTAATTTTTAGTTGATTTTTTCGATCATTTCTGAAAAAAATGAATAATCACAAATAAAATAAGGCGGAAAAAATGTACATTTTGCTAAAATTCTCAGTTTTCGATGCATTTTTCAATTATATCTCGAAAATAAAATACGAATCAGATGAAAAATAGAGCGAAGAAACTGTTAATTTTGCTAAAATTCTAAGATTTGGTCGCTTTTTTGATCATTTTCGATAGAAAATGAAAAATCACATGTAAATTATAGCAAAAAAAACTGCAAAATTAGTAGATTTATCAGTTTTTCATGCTTTTTGCGATCATTTCTGGAAAAAAAGACTAATTCGAAGATAAATATTGCGAGAAAACTGATATAATCGCTCATATATTCAATTTTCATCGCTTTTTTTGTTCATTTCTGAAATAAATGACGAATCACAAGCAAAATAGAACGAAATAACTCTTGATTTCGCTAAATTTCCAGGATTTGGTTGCTTTTTTTCGATAATTTTTGGAAGTTAATGACGAATCATAAGCAAAATAGAGCGAAAAACCTGGAAATTTCATTAAACTTTTCAGTTTAAGTTGCTTTTACGATCATTTCTGTAAAAAATGATGAATCACGAGCAAAATAATGTGAAAAAACTGTAAATTTCACAAAAATTGTCATTTTTCGTCTATTTTTTCGATCATTTCTGGAAAAAATGAAGAATCCCAAATAAAATAGGGCGGAAAAAACTGTAAATTCGGCTAAAATGCTCAGTTTTCGATGCATTTTTCAATCATTTCTGCAAATAACCGACGAATCACAAGCAAAATAGAGCGAAAAAACAGGAAATATCGATAAAATTTTCAGTTTTTTCTTTTTTTTCGATCATTTATGGAAAAATGCAGAATCACTAATAAAAGATAGCGAAAAAACAGTAAGTTTCACTAAAATTCTCAGTTTACGTCACGTTTTTCGATCATTTCTGGAAAATAAATGACGAATCAGAAGAAAAATATAGCGAAGAAACTGGAAATTTCAGTAGATTTCTATGGTTTCGATGCTTTTAGCGATCATTTCTGAAAAAAAGACTAATTCAAGGATAAATATGGCGACAAAACTGATATTTTTGCTAAAATTCCCAGTTTTCGTCAAATTTTTTATCATTTCTTGAAAATATGACGAATTACAAGCAAAGTAAAGCAAAAAATTTGTAGATTTCACTAAGATTCTCAGTTTTCTTACCTATTTTTATAATTATTGGAAAGAATGACGAATCACAAGCAAAATGGAGGAAAAAATTCGTAAATTCCATTAAAATCTTCAGTTTTCGTCCCTTTTTTTATCAATTCTGAAAAAAAGACTAATTCGAAGATAAATATGGCGAAAATACTGATATTTTCGCTAAAATTCCCTGTTTTCGTCAATTTTTTTATCATTTCTGGAAAGATTGACGATTCACAAGCAAAATAGAGCAAAAAACAGTAAATTTCAATAAAATTTTCAGTTTTCGATGCTTTTTTCAATCATTTCACAAAAAAAGAGTAATTCGAAGATAAATATGGCGTAAAAACTGAAATTTTCGCTAAAATTCCCAGTTTTCGTCAATTTTATTATCATTTCTGGAAAAAATGACGATTTACAAGCAAAATAGAGCAAAAAAACTGTAAATTTCAATAAAATTCTCAGTTTTCGATGCTTTTTGCAATCATTTCCCAAAAAAAGAGCAATTCGAGGATAAATATGGCGAAAAAACTGATATTTTCGCTAAAATTCCCTGTTTTCGTCAATTTTATTATCATTTCTGGAAAAAATGACGATTCACAAGCAAAATAGAGCAAAAAAACTGTAAATTTCAATAAAATTCTCAGTTTTCGATGCTTTTTTCAATCATTTCCCAAAAAAAGAGTAATTCGAAGATAAATATGGCGAAAAAACTGAGATTTTCGCTAAAATTCCCAGTTTTCGTCAATTTTATTATCATTTCTGGAAAAAATGACGATTTACAAGCAAAATAGAGCAAAAAAACCGTAAATTTCAATAAAATTCTCAGTTTTCGATGCTTTTTTCAATCATTTCCGAAAAAAAGAGTAATTCGAAGATAAATATGGCGAGAAAACTGATATAATCGCTAAAATTTTCAATTTTTTACCGCTTTTTTTTCATTTCTGAAATAAATGACGAATCACAAGCGAAATAGTGCCAGAAAACAATAAATTTGGCTAAAATTCTAAGTTTTGCTGCTATTTTTATCATTTTTGGAAGAAAATGACGAATCACAAGCAAAATAGTGCGAGAAGACTGTAAAATTCAGTAGATTTCTCATTTTCCGTACATTTTTTCGAACTTTTCAGGAAAAAATGACGAATCACAGTAAAAATAGAACGAAAAAACTCTAGATTTCGCTAAATTTCCAGGATTTGGTTGATTTCTTTGATCATTTTTGGAAGAAAATGACGAATCATAAGTAAAATAGAGCGAAAAACCTGGAAATTTCACTAAACTTTTCAGTTTACGTTGCTTTTACGATCATTTCTGTAAAAAATTATGAATCACGAGCAAAACAATGTGAAAAAACTTTAAATTTCACAAAAATTATCATTTTTCGTCGATTTTTTCGATCTGGAAAAAATGAAGAATCACAAATAAAATACGGCGGAAAAAACTGTAAATTTGGCAAAAAATGCTTAGTTTTCGATGCATTTTACAATCATTTCTGCAAAAAAATGACGAATCACAAGCAAAATTGAGCGAAAAAACTGTAAAATTTGCTAAAATTCTAAGATTTGGTCGCGTTTTTGATAATTTCGATAGAAAATGAAAAATCACAAGTAAATTATAGCAAAAAAACTGCAAAATTAGTAGATTTATCAGTTTTTCATGCTTTTTGCGATCATTTCTGGAAATAAAGAATAATTCGAGGATAAATATCGCAAGAAAACTGATATTTACGCTAAAATTCTCAGTTTTAGTTGCTTTTTTTGACCATTTCTGGAAAAAATGAAAAATCAAAATAAAGTAGGGGGATTAAAAACTGTAAATTCGGCTAAAATGCTCAGTTTTCGATGCATTTTTCAATCATTTCTACGAAAAAATGACGAATCACAAGCAAAATAGAGCGAAAAAAAGGAAATATCGATAAAATTTTCAGTTCTTTCTGTTTTTTCGATCATTTATGGAAAAATGCAGAATCACTAATAAAAGATAGCGAAAAAACAGTAAGTGTCACTAAAATTCTCAGTTTACGTCACGTTTTTCGATCATTTCTGGAAAATAAATGACGAATCAGAAGAAAAATATAGCGAAGAAACTGGAAATTTCAGTAGATTTCTCAGTATTCGATGCTTTTTGCGATCATTTCTGAAAAAAAGACTAATTCGAGGATTAATATGACGATAAAACTGATATTTTTGCTAAAATTCCCAGTTTTCGTCAAATTTTTTATCATTTCTTGAAAATATGACGAATCACAAGCAAAATAAAGCAAAAAATTTGTAGATTTCACTAAGATTCTCAGTTTTCTTACCTATTTTTATAATTATTGGAAAGAATGACGAATCACAAGCAAAATGGAGAAAAAAATTCGTAAATTCCATTAAAATCTTCAGTTTTCGTCCCTTTTTTTATCAATTCTGAAAAAAAAGACTAATTCGAAGATACATATGGCGAAAAAACTGATATTTTCGCTAAAATACCATGTTTTCGTCAATTTTATTATCATTTCTGGAAAAAATGACGATTCACAAGCAAAATAGAGCAAAAAAACTGTAAATTTCAATAAAATTCTCAGTTTTCGATACTTTTTTCAATCATTTCCCAAAAAAAGAGTAATTCGAAGATAAATATGGTGAAAAAACTGAGATTTTCGCTAAAATTCCCAGTTTTCGTCAATTTTATTATCATTTCTGGAAAAAATGACGATTTACAAGCAAAATAGAGCAAAAAAAACTGTAAATTTCAATAAAATTCTCAGTTTTCGATGCTTTTTTCAATCATTTCCGAAAAAAAGAGTAATTCGAAGATAAATATGGCAAGAAAACTGATATAATCGCTAAAATTTTCAATTTTTTACTGCTTTTTTTTCATTTCTGAAATAAATGACGAATCACAAGCAAAATAGTGCCAGAAAACAGTAAACTTTGCTAAAATGCTAAGTTTTGGTGCTTTTTTTATCATTTTTGGAAGAAAATGACGAATCACAAGGAAATTAGAGCGGGAAGACTGTAAAATTCAGTAGATTTCTCATTTTCCGTCCCTTTTTTCGATTTTTTCAGGAAAAAAATGACGAATCACAGTCAAAATAGAACGAAAAAACTCTAGAATTTGCTAGATTTCCAGGATTTGGTTGCTTTTTTGATCATTTTTGGAAGAATATGACGAATCATAAGTAAAATAGAGCGAAAAACCTGGAAATTTCACTAAACTTTTCAGTTGGCGTTGCTTTTACGATCATTTCTGTAAAAAATGATGGATCACGAGCATAATAATTTGAAAAAACTGTAAATTTCACAAATATTGTCATTTTTCGTCGATTTTTTTCGATCATTTCTGGAAAAAATGAAGAATCAAAAATAAAATAGGGCGGAAAAAACTGTAAATTCAGCTAAAATGCTCAGTTTTCGATGCATTTTTCAATCATTTCTACAAAAAAATGACGAATCACAAGCAAAATAGAGCGAAAAAACAGGAAATATCGATAATATTTTCAGTTTTTTTCTCTTTTTTCCATCATTTATTTAAAAATGTAGAATCACTAATAATAGAGATCAAAAAAACAGTAAGTTTCGCTAAAATTCTCAGTTTACGTCACGTTTTTCGATCATTTCTGGAAAATAAATGACGAATCAGAAGAAAAATAGAGCGAAGAAACTGGAAATTTCAGTAGATTTCTCAGTTTTCGATGCTTTTAGCGATCATTTCTGGAAAAAAAGACTAATTCGAGGATTAATATGACGATAAAACTGATATTTTTGCTAAAATTCCCAGTTTTCGTCAAGTTTTTTATCCTTTCTGGAAAATATGACGAATCACAAGCAAAATAAAGCACAAAATTTGTAAATTTCACTAAAATTCTCTGTTTTCTTAATTTTCTTTATCATTTCTGGAAAAAATGACGATTCACAAGCAAAATAGAGCAAAAAAAACTGTAAATTTCAATAAAATTCTCAGTTTTCGATGCTTTTTTCAATCATTTCCGAAAAAAAGAGTAATTCGAAGATAAATATGGCAAGAAAACTGATATAATCGCTACAATTTTCAATTTTTTACTGCTTTTTTTTCATTTCTGAAATAAATGACGAATCACAAGCAAAATAGTGCCAGAAAACAGTAAACTTTGCTAAAATGCTAAGTTTTGGTGCTTTTTTTATCATTTTTGGAAGAAAATGACGAATCACAAGGAAATTAGAGCGGGAAGACTGTAAAATTCAGTAGATTTCTCATTTTCCGTCCCTTTTTTCGATTTTTTCAGGAAAAAAATGACGAATCACAGTCAAAATAGAACGAAAAAACTCTAGAATTTTCTAGATTTCCAGGATTTGGTTGCTTTTTTGGTCATTTTTGGAAGAATATGACGAATCATAAGTAAAATAGAGCGAAAAACCTGGAAATTTCACTAAACTTTTCAGTTTACGTTGCTTTTACGATCATTTCTGTAAAAAATGATGGATCACGAGCATAATAATTTGAAAAAACTGTAAATTTCACAAATATTGTCATTTTTCGTCGATTTTTTCGATCATTTCTGGAAAAAATGAAGAATCACAAATAAAATAGGGCAGAAAAAACTGTAAATTCAGCTAAAATGCTCAGTTTTCGATGCATTTTTCAATCATTTCTGCAAAAAAATGACGAATCACAAGCAAAATAGAGCGAAAAAACAGGAAATATCGATAAAATTTTCAGTTTTTTTCTCTTTTTTCCATCATTTATTTAAAAATGTAGAATCACTAATAAAAGAGATCAAAAAAACAGTAAGTTTCGCTAAAATTCTCAGTTTACGTCACGTTTTTCGATCATTTCTGGAAAATAAATGACGAATCAGAAGAAAAATAGAGCGAAGAAACTGGAAATTTCAGTAGATTTCTCAGTTTTCGATGCTTTTAGCGATCATTTCTGGAAAAAAAGACTAATTCGAGGATTAATATGACGATAAAACTGATATTTTTGCTAAAATTCCCAGTTTTCGTCAAGTTTTTTATCCTTTCTGGAAAATATGACGAATCACAAGCAAAATAAAGCACAAAATTTGCAAATTTCACTAAAATTCTCTGTTTTCTTAATTTTCTTTATCATTTCTGGAAAAAATGACGATTCACAAGCAAAATAGAACAAAAAAACTGTAAATTTCAATAAAATTCTCAGTTTTCGATGCTTTTTTCAATCATTTCCCAAAAAAAGAGTAATTCGAAGATAAATATGGCGAAAAAACTGATATTTTCGCTAAAAATCCCAGTTTTCGTCAATTTTATTATCATTTCTGGAAAAAAATGGCGATTTACAAGCAAAATAGAGCAAAAAAACTATAAATTTCAATAAAATTCTCAGTTTTCGATGCTTTTTTCAATCATTTCCCAAAAAAAGAGTAATTCGAAGATAAATATGGCGAAAAAACTGATATTTTCACTAAAATTCCCAGTTTTCGTCAATTTTATTATCATATCTGGAAGAAATGACGATTTACAAGCAAAATAGAGCAAAAAAACTGTAAATTTCAATAAAATTCTCAGTTTTCGATGCTTTTTTCAATCATTTCCCAAAAAAAGAGTAATTCGAAGATAAATATGGAGAAAAAACTGATATTTTCGCTAAAATTCCCTTTTTTCGTCAATTTTATTATCATTTCTGGAAAAATGACGATTCACAAGCAATATAGAGCAAATTAACTGTAATTTAAAATAAAATTCTCAGATTTCGATGCATTTTGCGATCATTTCTGGAAAATAAGACTAATTCGAGGATAAATATGGCGAGAAAACTGATACTTTCGCTACAACTCCCTTGTTTTCGTCATTTTTTTTATCATTTCTGGAAAAAATGACGAATCACAAGCAAAGTAGAGCAAAATAACTGCAAATTTCAATAAAATTCTCAGTTTTCGATGCATTTTGCGATCATTTCTGGAAAATAAGACTAATTCGAAGATAAATATGGCGAAAATACTATTATTTTCGCTAAAATTCCCAGTTTTCGTCAATTTTTTTATCATTTCTGGAAAAAATGACGATTCACTAGAAAATGGAGCAAAAAAACTGTAAATTTCAATAAAATTCTCAGTTTTCGATGCTTTTTTCAATCATTTCCGAGAAAAAGAGTAATTCGAAGATAAATATGGCGAGAAAGCTGATAAAATCACTAAAATTTTCAATTTTTTACCGCCTTTTTTCTACATTTCTGAAATAAATGACGAATCACAAGCAAAATAGTGCCAGAAAACAGTAAATTTTGCTAAAATTCTAAGTTTTGGTGCTTTTTTTATCATTTTTGGAAGAAAATAACGAATCACAAGGAAATTAGTGCGGGAAGACTGTAAAATTCAGTAGATTTCTCATTTTCCGTCCCTTTTTTTGAACTTTTCAGGAAAAAAATGACGAATCACAGTCAAAATAGAGCGAAAAAAATGTAGAATTTGCTAGATTTCCAGGATTTGGTTGCTTTTTTGATCATTTTTGGAAGAATATGACAAATCATAAGTAAAATAGAGCGAAAAGCCTGGAAATTTCACTAAACTTTTCAGTTTACGTTGCTTTTACGATCATTTCTGTAAAAAATGATGGATCACGAGCATAATAATTTGAAAAAACTGTAAATTTCACAAATATTGTCATTTTTCGTCGATTTTTTCGATCATTTCTGGAAAAAATGAAGAATCAAAAATAAAATAGGGCGGAAAAAACTGTAAATTCAGCTAAAATGCTCAGTTTTCGATGCATTTTTCAATCATTTCTGCAAAAAAATGACGAATCACAAGCAAAATAGAGCAAAAAAACAGGAAATATCGATAAAATTTTCAGTTTTTTTCTCTTTTTTCCATCATTTATTTAAAAATGCAGAATCACTAATAAAAGAGATCGAAAAAACAGTAAGTTTCGCTAAAATTATCAGTTTACGTCACGTTTTTCGATCATTTCTGGAAAATAAATGACGAATAAGAAGAAAAATAGAGCGAAGAAACTGGAAATTTCAGTAGATTTCTCAGTTTTCGTTGCTTTTAGCGATCATTTCTGGAAGAAAAGACTAATTCGAGGATAAATATGACGATAAAACTGATATTTTTGCTAAAATTCCCAGTTTTCGTCAAGTTTTTTATCATTTCTGGAAAATATGACGAATCACAAGCAAAATAAAGCAAATTATTTGTAAATGTCAATAAAATTCTCTGTTTTCTTAATTTTCTTTATCATTATTGTAAAATATGACGAATCACAAGCAAAATGGAGAAAAAATTCGTAAATTTCATTAAAATTCTATGTTTTCTTAATTTTCTTTATCATTTCTGGAAAAAATGATGATTCACAAGCAAAATAGAGCAAAAAAACTGAAAATTTGAATAAAATTCTCAATTTTGGATGCTTTTTTCAATCATTTCCCAAAAAAACAGTAATTCGAAGATAAATATGGCGAAAAAACTGATATTTTCGCTATAATTCCCAGTTTTCATCAATTTTTTTATCATTTCTGAAATAAATGACGAATCACAAGCAAAATAGAGCAAAAAAACTGTAAATTTCAATAAAATTCTCAGTTTTCGATGCTTTTTTCAATCATTTCCGAACAAAAGAGTAATATGAAGATAAATATGGCGAGAAAACTGATATAATCGCTAAAATTTTCAATTTTTTACCGCTTTTTTTTAATTTCTGAAATAAATGACGAATCACAAGCAAAATAGTTCCAGAAAACAGTAAATTTGGCTAAAATTCTAAGTTTTGTTTGCTTTTTTTATCATTTATGGAAGAAAATGACGAATCAAAAGCAAATTAGTGCGGGAAGACTGTAAGATTCAGTAGATTTCTCATTTTTCGAACTTTCCAGGAATAAAATGACGACTCACAGTCAAAAAAGAACGAACAAACTCTAGATTTTTCTAAATTTCCAGGATTTGGTTGATTTTTTTGATCATTTTTGGAAGAAAATGACGAATCATAAGAATATAGAGCGAAAAACCTGGAAATTTCACTAAAATTTTCAGTTTTCATTGCTTTTACGATCATTTCTGTAAAAAATGATGAATCACAATCAAAATGGAGTAAAAAAAACTGTAAATTTCAATAAAATTCTCAGTTTTCGATGCTTTTTTCAATCATTTCCCAAAAAAAGAGTAATTCGAAGATAAATATGGCGTAAAAACTGAAATTTTCGCTAAAATTCCCAGTTTTCGTCAATTTTATTATCATTTCTGGAAAAAATGACGATTTACAAGCAAAATAGAGCAAAAAAACTGTAAATTTCAATAAAATTCTCAGTTTTCGATGCTTTTTGCAATCATTTCCCAAAAAAAGAGCAATTCGAGGATAAATATGGCGAAAAAACTGATATTTTCGCTAAAATTCCCTGTTTTCGTCAATTTTATTATCATTTCTGGAAAAAATGACGATTCACAAGCAAAATAGAGCAAAAAAACTGTAAATTTCAATAAAATTCTCAGTTTTCGATGCTTTTTTCAATCATTTCCCAAAAAAAGAGTAATTCGAAGATAAATATGGCGAAAAAACTGAGATTTTCGCTAAAATTCCCAGTTTTCGTCAATTTTATTATCATTTCTGGAAAAAATGACGATTTACAAGCAAAATAGAGCAAAAAAACCGTAAATTTCAATAAAATTCTCTGTTTTCGATGCTTTTTTCAATCATTTCCGAAAAAAAGAGTAATTCGAAGATAAATATGGCGAGAAAACTGATATAATCGCTAAAATTTTCAATTTTTTATCGCTTTTTTTTCATTTCTGAAATAAATGTCGAATCACAAGTAAAATATTGAAAGAAAACAGTAAATTTGGCTAAAATTCTAAGTTTTGGTTGCTTTTTTTTATCATTTTTGGAAGAAAATGACGATTAACAGCAAAATAGAGCAAAAAAACTGTAAATTTCAATAAAATTCTCAGTTTTCGATGCTTTTTTCAATCATTTCCGAACAAAAGAGTAATATGAAGATAAATATGGCGAGAAAACTGATATAATCGCTAAAATTTTCAATTTTTTTCCGCTTTTTTTTCATTTCTGAAATAAATGACGAATCACAAGCAAAATAGTTCCAGAAAACAGTAAATTTGGCTAAAATTTTAAGTTTTGTGTGCTTTTTTATCATTTTTGGAAGAAAATGACGATTCACAAGCAAATTAGTGCGGGAAGACTGTAAGATTCAGTAGATTTCTCATTTTTCGAACTTTCCAGGAAAAAAATGACGACTCACAGTCAAAAAAGAACGAAAAAACTCTAGATTTTTCTAAATTTCCAGGATTTGGTTGATTTTTTTGATCATTTTTGGAAGAAAATGACGAATCATAAGAAAATAGAGCGAAAAACCTGGAAATGTCACTAAAATTTTCAGTTTTCATTGCTTTTACGATCATTTCTGTAAAAAATGATGAATCACAAGCAAAATAGAGCAAAAAAACTGTAAATTTCAATAAAATTCTCAGTTTTCGATGCTTTTTGCAATCATTTCCCAAAAAAAGAGCAATTCGAGGATAAATATGGCGAAAAAACTGATATTTTCGCTAAAATTCCCTGTTTTCGTCAATTTTATTATCATTTCTGGAAAAAATGACGATTCACAAGCAAAATAGAGCAAAAAAACTGTAAATTTCAATAAAATTCTCAGTTTTCGATGCTTTTTTTCAATAATTTCCGAAAAAAAGAGTAATTCGAAGATACATATGGCGAGAAAACTGATATAATCGCTAAAATTTTAATTTTTTACAGCTTTTTTTCATTTCTGAAATAAATGTCGAATCACAAGCAAAATAGTGAAAGAAAACTGTAAATTTTGCTAAAATTCTAAGTTTTGGTTGCTTTTTTTATCATTTTTGGAAGAAAATGACGAATCACAAGCAAAATAGAGCAAAAAAACTGTAAATTTCACTATAATTCTCAGTTTTCTTACCTTTGTTTATCATTATTGTAAAAAATGACGAATCACAAGCGAAATGGAGGAAATAATTCGTGAATTTCATTTAAATTCTCAGTTTTCGTCCCTTTTTTATCATTTCTGGAAAAAAAGACTAAATCGAAGATAAATATGGCGAAAAAACTGTTTTTTACGCTAAAATTCCCAGTTTTCGTCAATTTTTTATCATTTCTGGAAAAAATGACGATTCACAAGCAAAATAGAGCAAAAAAACTGTAGATTTCAATAAAATTCTCAGTTTTCGATGCTTTTTTCAATCATTTCTGAAAAAAAGAGTAATTCAAAGATAAATATGGTGAGAAAACTGATATAATCGCTAAAATTTTCATTTTTTACCGCTTTTTTTGTTCATTTCTGAAATAAATGACGAATCTCAAGCAAAATAGTGCCAGAAAACAGTAAAATTCAATAGATTTCTCATTTTTCGTCCCTTTTTTCGAACTTTAGAGGAACAAAAATGACGAATCACAGTCAAAATAAAACGAAGAAACTCTAGATATTGCTAAATTTCGAGGATTTGGTTGCTTTTTTTGATCATTTTTGAAATAAAATGATGAATCATAAGCAATATAGAGCGAAAAACCTGGAAATGTCACTAACATTTCATTTTCGTTGCTTTTACGATCATTTCTGTAAAAAATGATGAATCACCAGCAAAGTAATGTGAAATATTTGTAAATTTCACAAAAATTGTCATTTTTCGTCGATTTTTTTTATCATTTCTGGAAAAAATGACGAATCACAAGCAAAATAGAGCAAAAAAACAGGAAATATCGATAAAAATTTCAGTTTTTTTCTCTTTTTTCGATCATTTATGGTAAAATGCAGAATCACTTATAAAAGAGGGCGAAAAAACAGGAAGTTTAGCTAAAATTCTCAGTTTCCGTCACGTTTTCGATCATTTCAGGAAAATAAATGACGAATCAGAAGAAAAATAGAGCGAAGAAACTGGAAATTTAAGTAGATTTCTCAGTTTCCGATGCTTTTTGCGATCATTTCTGGAAAAAAAAGACTAATTCGAGGACAAATATGGCGATAAAACAGATATTTTTGATTAAATTTCCAGTTTTCGTCAAATTTTCTATCATTCCTGGAAAATGTGACGAATCACAAGCAAAATAAAGGAAAAAATTTGCAAATTTCACTAAAATTCTCAGTTTTCTTACCTTTGTTTATCATTATTGGAAAAAATGACGAATCACAAGCAAAATGGAGGAAGAAATTCGTAAATATCATTAAAATTCTCAGTTTTCGTCCCTTTTTTTATCAATTCTGGAAAAAAAGACCAATTCGAAGATAATTATGGCGAAAAAACTGATATTTTCGCTAAACTTCCCAGTTTTCGTCAATTTTTTATCATTTCTGGAAAAAATGATGATTCACAAGCAATATAGAGCAAAAAAAATGTAAATTTCAATAAAATTCTCAGGTTTCGATGCTTTTTTCAATCATTTACGAAAAAAAAGAGTAATTCGAAGATAACTATGGTGAGAAAACTGATATAATCGCTAAAATTTTCATTTTTTATCGCTTTTTTGTTCATTTCTGAAATAAATGTCGTATCACAAACAAAATAGTGCCAGAAAACAGTTAATTTGGCTAAAATTCTAAGTTTTGGTTGCTTTTTTTATCATTTTTGCTAGAAAATGACGAATCACAAGCAAAATAGTGCAAGAAGACTGAAAAATTCATTAGATTTCTCATTTTTCGACCCTTTTTTCGAACTTTTCAGGAAAAAAATGACGAATCACAGTCAAAATAGAACGAAAAAACTCTAGATTTTGCTAAATTTCCAGGATTTGGTTGCTTTTTTTGATCATTTTTGGAAGAAAATGACGAATCATAAGCAAAATAGAGCGAAAAACATGAAAATTTCACTAACATTTTCAGTTTTCGTCAATTTTATTATCATTTCTGGAAAAAATGACGATTTACAAGCAAGATAGAGCAAAAAAACTGTAAATTTCAATAAAATTCTCAGTTTTCGATGCTTTTTTCAATCATTTCCCAAAAAAGAGTAATTCGAAGATAAATATGGCGAAAAAACTGATATTTTCACTAAAATTCCCTGTTTTCGTCAATTTTATTATCATTTCTGGAAAAAATGACGATTAACAAGCAAAATAGAGAAAAAAAACTGTAAATTTCAATAAAATTCTCAGTTTTCGATGCTTTTTTCAATCATTTCCCAAAAAAAGAGTAATTCGAAGATAAATATGGCGAAAAAACTGAGATTTTCGCTAAAATTTTTAGTTTTCGTCAATTTTATTATCATTTCTGGAAAAAATGACAATTTACAAGCAAAATAGAGCAAAAAAACTGTAAATTTCAATAAAATTATCAGATTTCGATGCTTTTTTCAATCATTTTCTAAAAAAAAGAGTAATTCGAAGATACATATGGCGAGAAAACTGATATAATCGCAAAAATTTTCAATTTTTTACCGCTTTTTTTGTACATTTCTGAAATAAATGACGAATCACAAGCAAAAAAGTGCCAGAAAACAGTAAATTTTGCTAAAATTCTAAGTTTTGGTGCTTTATTTATCATTTTTGGAAGAAAATAACCAATCACAATCAAAATAGTGCGAGAAGACTGTAAAATTCAGTAGATTTATCATTTTCCGTCCCTTTTTTCGAACTTTTCAGGAAAAAAATGACGAATCACAGTCAAAATAAAACGAAAAAACTCTAGAATTTGCTAGATTTCCAGGATTTGGTTGCTATTTGATCATTTTTGGAAGAATATGACGAATCATAAGTAAAATAGAGCGAAAAACCTGAAAATTTCACTAAACTTTTCAGTTTACGTTGCTTTTACGATAATTTCTGTAAAAAATGATGGATCACGAGCATAATAATTAAAAAAACTGTAAATTTCACAAATATTGTCATTTTTTGTCGATTTTTTCGATCATTTCTGGAAAAAATGAAGAATCAAAAATAAAATAGGGCGGAAAAAACTGTAAATTCAGCTAAAATGCTCAATTTTCGATGCATTTTTCAATCATTTCTGCAAAAAAATGACGAATCACAAGCAAAATAGAGCGAAGAAACAGGAAATATCGATAAAATTTTCAGTTTTTTTATCTTTTTTCGATCATTTATTTAAAAATGCAGAATCACTTATAAAAGAGATCGAAAAAACAGTAAGTTTCGCTAAAATTCTCAGTTTACGTCACGTTTTTCGATCATTCATGGAAAATAAATGACGAATCTGAAGAAAAATAGAGCAAAGAAACTGGATATTTCAGTAGATTTCTCAGTTTTCCTCCCTTTTAACGAACTTTTCATGAAAGAAATGACGAATCGCAGTCAAAATAGAACGAAAAAACTCTAGATTTTGCTAAATATCCAGGATTTGGTTGGTTTTTTTATCATTTTTGGAAGAAAATGACGAATCACAAGCAAAATAGTGCGAGAAGACTGTAAAATTCAGTAGATTTCTCCTTTTTGCGAACTTTTCAGGAATAAAATGACGAATCACAGTCAAAATAGAACGAATAAACTCTAGATTTTGCTAAATTTCCAGGATTTCGTTGCTTTTTTTGATCATTTTTGGAAGAATATGACGAATCATAAGCAAAATAGAGCGAAAATCCTGGAAATTTCACTAAGATTTTCAGTTTTCGTAGCTTTTACGATCATTTCTGTAAAAAATGATCAATCACGAGCAAAATAATGTGAAAAAACTGTAAATTTCACAAAAATTGTCATTTTTCGTCGATTTTTTCGATCATTTCTGGAAGAAATGAAGAATCACAAATAAAATATGGCGGAAAAAACTGTAAATTTCTCTAAAATGCTCAGTTTTCGATGCATTTTTCAATCATTTCTGCAAAAAAATGACGAATCACAAGCAAAGTTGAGCGAATAAAACAGGAAATATCGATAAAATTTTCAGTTTTTTTCTATTGTTTCGATCATTTATGGAAAAATGCAGAATCACTAATAAAAGAGAGCGAAAAAACAGTGAGTTTCGCTAAAATTCTCAGTTTACGTCACGTTTTTCGATCATTTCTGGAAAATAAATGACGAATCAGAAGAAAAATAGAGCGAGGAAACTGGAAATTTCAGTAGATTTCTAGTTTTCGATGCTTTTTGCGATCATTTCTGGAAAAAAGACAAATTCTAGGATAAATATGGCGATAAAACTTATACTTTCGCTAAAATTCCCTTTTTTTCGTCATTTTTTGATCATTTTTGAAGAAAATGACGAATCATAAGCAAAATAGAGCGAAAAAAACAGTAATTTCACTAAAATTTTCAGTTTTCGTTGCTTTTACGATCATTTTTGTATTTATATCATTTTGTATCACACAATCACATGTAAAATAGTGCGAAAAACTGCTTATTTCTCTGAAAATTCTCAGTTTTCGTCGCTCATTTCGATCATTTCTGGAAAAAATCACGAATCTTAAATAAAATAGTGCAAAAAACTGTAAATTTCCCAATAATTGTAATTTTTCGTTGATTTTTTCGATCATTTCTGAAAAAATGAAGAATCACAAATAAAATAAGGCGGAAAAAATGTACATTTTGCTAAAATTCTCAGTTTTCGATGCATTTTTCTATTATATCTCGAAAAAAAAATACGAATCACAAGTAAAATAGAGCGAAAAAACAGGAAATATTGATAAAATTCTCAGTTTTTTTCACTTTTTTGATAATTTCTGGAAAAAATGACGAATCAGATGAAAAATAGAGCGAAGAAACTGTAAATTTCAGTAGATTACTCAGTTTTCGATACTTTTAGTGATCATTTCTGGAAAGAAAGAGTAATTCGAAGATAAATATGGCGAGAAAACTGATATAATCGCTAAAATTTTCAATTTCTTACCGCTTTTTTTGTTCATTTCTGAAATAAATGACGAATCTCAAGCAAAATAGTGCCAGAAAACAGTAAATTTTGCTAAAATTCTAAGTTTTGGTTGCTTTTTTTATCATTTTTGGAAGAAAATGACGAATCACAAGCAAAATAGTGCGAGAAGACTGTAAAATTCAGTAGATATCTCATTTTTCGTCCATTTTTTCGAATTTTTCAGGAAAAAATGACGAATCACAGTCAAAATAGAACGAAAAAAGTCTAGATTTTGCTATATTTCCATGATTTGGTTGATATTTTTGATCATTTTTGGAAGAAAATGACGAATCATAAGCAAAATAGAGCGAAAATCCTGGAAATTTCACTAAGATTTTCAGTTTTCGTAGCTTTTACGATCATTTCTGTAAAAAATGATCAATCACGAGCAAAATAATGTGAAAAAACTGTAAATTTCACAAAAATTGTCATCTTTCGTCGATTTTTTCGATCATTTCTGGAAGAAATGAAGAATCACAAATAAAATATGGCGGAAAAAACTGTAAATTTCTCTAAAATGCTCAGTTTTCGATGCATTTTTCAATCATTTCTGCAGAAAAATGACGACTCACAAGCAAAATTGAGCGAATAAAACAGGAAATATCGATAAAATTTTCAGTTTTTTTCTATTGTTTCGATCATTTATGGAAAAATGCAGAATCACTAATAAAAGAGAGCGAAAAAACAGTGAGTTTCGCTAAAATTCTCAGTTTACGTCACGTTTTTCGATCATTTCTGGAAAATAAATGACGAATCAGAAGAAAAATAGAGCGAGGAAACTGGAAATTTCAGTAGATATCTAGTTTTCGATGCTTTTTGCGATCATTTCTGGAAAAAAGACTAATTCTAGGATAAATATGGCGAGAAAACTTATACTTTCGCTAAAATTCCCTTTTTTCGTCATTTTTTGATCATTTTTGAAGAAAATGACGAATCATAAGCAAAATAGAGCGAAAAACCTGGAAATTTCACTAAAATTTTCAGTTTTCGTTGATTTTACGATCATTTTTGTATTTATATCATTTTGTATCACACAATCACATGTAAAATAGTGCGAAAAACGGTTTATTTCTCTGAAAATTCTCAGTTATCGTCGCTCATTTCGATCATTTCTGGAAAAAATCACGAATCACAAATAAAATAGAGCAAAAAACTGTAAATTTCCCAATAATTGTAATTTTTCGTTGATTTTTTCGATCATTTCTGAAATAAATGAAGAATCACAAATAAAATAAGGCGGAAATAATGTACATTTTGCTAAAATTCTCAGTTTTCGATGCATTTTTCAATTATATCTCGAAAAAAAATACGAATCACAAGTAAAATAGAGCGAAAAAACAGGAAATTTCGATCAAATTCTCTGTTGTTTTCACTTTTTTGATAATTTCTGGAAATAATGACGAATCATAAGCAAAATAGATCAAACAAAAACTAAATTTCACTAAAATTCTCTCTTTTCGTCACGTTATTCGATCATTTCTGGAAAAAAATGACAAATCAGATGAAAAATAGAGCGAAGAAACTGTAAAATTTGCTAAAATTCTAAGATTTGGTCGCTTTTTTGATCATTTTTAATAGAAAATGAAAAATCACAAGTAAATTATAGCAAAAAAACTGCAAAATTAGTAGATTTATCAGTTTTTCATGCTTTTTGCGATCATTTCTGGAAATAAAGAATAATTCGAGGATAAATATCGCAAGAAAACTGATATTTACGCTAAAATTCTCAGTTTTAGTTGCTTTTTTTGACCATTTCTGGAAAACATGAAAAATCAAAATAAAATAGGGGGATTAAAAACTGTAAATTCTGCTAATATTCTCAGTTTTCAATGCAGTTTTCAATCATTTCTGCAAAAAAATGACGAATCACAAGCAAAATAGAGCGAAAAAACAGGAAATATCGATAAAATTTTCAGTTTTTTTCTCTATTTTTGATCATTTATGGAAAAATGCAGAATCACTAATAAAATAGAGCAAAAAAACAGTAAAGTTCGATATAATTCTCAGTTTACGCCACGTTTTTCGATCATTCATGGAAAATAAATGACGAATCTGAAGAAAAATAGAGCAAAGAAACTGGATATTTCAGTAGATTTCTCAGTTTTCGATGCTTTTTGCGATCATTTCTGGAAAAAAAGACTAATTCGAGGATAAATATGGCGAGAAAACTGATATAATCGCTAATATATTCAATTTTCATCGTTTTATTTGTTCATTTCTGAAATAAATGACGAATCTCAAGCAAAATAGTGCAAGAAAACAGTAAATTTTGCTAAAATTCTAAGTTTTGCTGCTTTTTTTATCATTTTTGGAAGAAAATGACGAATCACAAGCAAAATAGTGCGAGAAGACTGTAAAATGCAGTAGATTTCTCATTTTCCGTCCATTTTTTCGAACTTTTCAGGAAAAAATGACGAATCACAGTCAAAATAGAACGAAAAAACTCTAGATTTTGCTAAATTTCCAGGATTTGGTTGATTTTTTTGATCATTTTTGGAAGAAAATGACGAATCATAAGCAAAATAGAGCGAAAAACCGGGAAATTTCTCTAAAATTTTCAGTTTTCGTTCCTTTTACGATCATTTCTGTAAAAAAATATGAATCACGAGCAAAACAATGTGAAAAAACTGTAAATTTCACAAAAATTATCATTTTTCGTCGATTTTTTCGATCTGGAAAAAATGAAGAATCACAAATAAAATAGGGCGGAAAAAACTGTAAATTTGGCTAAAAATGCTCAGTTTTCGATGCATTTTACAATCATTTCTGCAAAAAAATGACGAATCACAAGCAAAATTGAGCGAAAAAACAGGAAATATCGATAAAAATTTGTGTTTTTCTCTCTTGTTTCGATCGTTTCTGGAAAAATGCAGAATCACTTATAAAAGAAAGCGAAAAAACAGTAAGTTTCACTAAAATTCTCAGTTTACGTCACTTTTTTCGATCATTTCTGGAAAATAAATGACGAATCAGAAGAAAAATATAGCGAAGAAACTGGAAATTTCAGTAGATTTCTCAGTTTTCGATGCTTTTTGCGATCATTTCTGAAAAAAAGACTAATTCGAGGATAAATATGACGATAAAACTGATATTTTTGCTAAAATTCCCAGTTTTCGTCAAATTTTTTATCATTTCTTGAAAATATGACGAATTACAAGCAAAATAAAGGCCTGCACACACCGGCGCGGAACGCGAAGCGGGACGCGGGAGCGAAATTCGCGCGGGAAACGCCAGGAGAGCGAACTTTCGCAAACACAGACCAACGCGAAACATTCGCAGGAGCAGTAGAGCGTGGGTACTGTCTGTACACATTTGATTTATTGGACGCTTGCGGTTTAATTTTAGTAAGTGGCAATGGACATATCATCAGACGAAGAGGATCTCTTCTTATTTGCACTGGCTGAAGACGATGACCGAGAAAGGTGAATAGAATTATATATTACTGATTAATTTTAAATTGTAATTCACAATTGCTGAAAAGTAAGTGATAAGTTTTAAAATTTTTCCTCAGAAAAAGAAGAAGATGGGTACATAAAATAAATGAAGAGCGGGAAACAAAGGGAGAATTTTACACTCTCATGCCAAAGTTACTGCAGGACGAGAAAAGATTTTACATATACTTTCGTATGAGAAGTGAAAGTTTTTATGAAATTTTAAATTCAATACAAAACGATATTCGGAAGTAGCATACTAATTTCCGCGATCCAATTCCTCCCGAGGAACGACTAGCAATTACCCTAAGATAAGAAGCAATCATTGACTTGAATTACGATCATTCAATAAAAAAGCTGTCATTTTCTATAATGGATTAATATTATGTAAAATTTCAAAGAAAACATAATACAGGAAATGGGATGGTTCAAGCGAAGTGAGGTACAGGCTGTTTTATAACTTTAGAATTGTTTTATTTCAGAATGGTACAAGTAAGTTATAACTCAGTGAATGAAGAAATATCATTGATTTCAAGAATCTGTTCTTCACTGTCCTGAGAGTTTTCCACTGACTTAGTGTTATTGCCTGAGAATGCAGACTGTTCATTTAAATTCTCAAGTTCTTCATTCATAATTACCTCCGCTATTTTCGTTTTGGTTATTATTTGTCTACGCGGAGAAAACGACTTAACTTTTTTCGCATAGCCTAAAAAGATTAGATAAATGGGATAATCTGTACGCCTACGTTTATTTTCAAAGTATTCTAACACTTTGTCTACCGACGTATTGTCTTTGCTCTCGTTGACAGTTCTCTTCCTCTTCGTTGGAACCTCTGGTATTATTTTGTTATCCACTTCAGTATATGAATCTGCAAGTGGTTGGTTTAAAAGGTTGGGATCCATTGTCTCCACAGTCTTTGTATTTGCATCACATGTACCCTCGGTACGAGTAGCAGAATAGCTGACGTTGGATTCAGTGTTGGCAAATGCCAAGAAAGGCTTAAAGCTTTCCATCGCATTAGCCCATTGACTAACCTTGACCAGTGGTAGTCTTTAAGCTCCTCAAATATTTGCTGTAGGTATCTCTAAGATTTTTCCATTTCTTCTTTATTGTCTCTCCTAAGGAAAAAAAAAATACATTGAAATGATGCAGTGTGAAAAACATATATTTTACATTTCAAGTACCTCGCTACTGGCGACTCGTTTACAACCATAGGACATAGTTTCAGAGTGGGATTTTCTACAGTCAGTGTCATTGTGAAGGAAGTTTGCGCAGCGATTTGGAATCGAATGCAACCTACATACATGGTTGAGCCTTCTTCTAGGGCTTGGGAATCGTCTGCTTTAAGGTTCGCCGAGAAGTGGCAATTTCCAAATTGTATTGGTAGCATTGATGGGAAACATATAACAATTAAATGCCCGAGGAATACTGGCTCAAAACATTTTTGCTACTTGAAAAAACTTTCTATTGTTCTGTTAGCAATCGTTGGGGCGGACTACGAATTCATTTGTATCTATGTGGGGGACTATGGAAACAACAGTGATGGAGGAATATTTGAAGCATCTGCAATGGGAAAAAATTCGAATCAGGAACAATGAAAGTTCCTAGTGCAAAAAAACTTCCTGGCCAAAGTCACCCAACACCTCATGTAATAATAGGTGATGAAGCATTTGGTCTAAAGCCGTACTTAATGAGGCCATTTCCACAGAGACAAGCTAGAGGTGACGTGAAAAAAGATAAATTTAATTACAGACTGTGCAGAGCAAGAAGAGTAGTGGAGAATGCTTTTGGCATTCTCGCCCAAAAATGGAGGATTTATCACAGGCCTATTGAAATAGACGTAAAATGCGTAAGCCTGATCGTGAAAACAACCTGTGTATTACACAATTTTTTAAGGTGTAAAACAGGAGAATTTGAATACAACGAACTTTTAGAACCGCCGAAGGCAACAGGCGCTTCGATCACGATAGAGAATGATTGTAAACGAGCCGCGGGTATGGCATTTCAAGTTCGAGAAAACTTTATGAATTACTTTGAATAATAAAAGATCTAATGTGAACGTACTGTTACTTTTTTAGGTGAGATTTCTATTCTGTCTTTAAAAAATATTAGGAATTGACTCACCAGTTGATCCACATTCTTTCCCTATTATGTCCCAAGTGTGATCCTTTTTCCGATTATTTCTGTAATCCGGATGGTCCAATTTGTAAAGAAGAGGATACTGCTTCACAACCTCGATCAACTTTTCTGTAGTCGACATGATGACTTGCTTTATCTTATATTCTTGAAGAATAAT
Source organism: Sympetrum striolatum (assembly GCA_947579665.1). Classification (NCBI taxonomy): domain Eukaryota; kingdom Metazoa; phylum Arthropoda; class Insecta; order Odonata; family Libellulidae; genus Sympetrum; species Sympetrum striolatum. The sequence continues at coordinate 66,012,521 of OX388351.1, read as the reverse complement.
TTCTATTCAAGTAAACCTCAGCCTTCTCTCCTTTGGATTACTTTAAAGTGAGTAGTTTGGCCGTGTCGATCAATTGATCGAATCGTGGCAGAGTCGTTGTATAGAAACAAAGTAACTTCTTCAGAAACCTTGAAAATCTATTACATCAAATAAATAATTTGTCTCAAAACGTAGTCCTCACTGAAAAACAAATCAGTAGACAAGGAATCCCTTCTTCACAAAGCTTGTGAGACATTCGATAAAGGATAAAATGTACTATTTTTTTTCTACAAACGCCAGCCTTCACTCCTACTGATCGAAAATCGTAAAAAAATTATATATTATAGTGTCAGAGAATATTTTATTTTCCGTGCGACTCACAAAATTATCTAGGAATTTATTATTAGGAATGATGTGAAATAATCACAAGATGATCCATATTCGGCTCCAATTTCATTCCATATCTCGACTTTTTTACTGCTTGTTTTTATAATAAGGATTCTCTGGGCTAAAGACCGTAAAATACTACATAAATACTTTATGGGCTACCTCGTGGTAGACATTTCTCAACGTTTTCAGATTCCGGACCAGAGTCGCGGGACGCGGGATTTCGTGCATGCAGCGAACCGAGAAAAATTCGCTGCAGTCCCGCGTTCCGCCGTGCGGGATTCGCACCGGTGTGCGCGCTTCGGTATCCCGCCACGCTAACAAAATCCCGCGCGAATTTCGCTCCCGCGTCCCGCTTCGCGTTTCGCGCCGGTGTGTGCAGGCCTTAACGCAAAAAATTTGTAGATTTCACTAAGATTCTCAGTTTTCTTACCTATTTTTATAATTATTGGAAAGAATGACGATTCACAAGCAAAATAGAGCAAAAAAACAGTAAATTTCAATAAAATTCTCAGTTTTCGATGCTTTTTTCAATCATTTCACAAAAAAGAGTAATTCGAAGATAAATATGGCGAAAAAACTGATATTTTCGCTAAAATTCCGAGTTTTCGTCAAATTTATTATCATTTCTGGATAAAATGACGATTTACAAGCAAAATAGAGCAAAAAAACTGTAAATTTCAATAAAATTCTCAGTTTTCGATGCTTTTTTCAATCATTTCCGAAAAAAGAGTAATTCGAAGATAAATATGGCGAGAACTCTGATATAATCACTAAAATTTTCAATTTTTTACCGCTTTTTTTTCATTTCTGAAATAAATGACGAATCACAAGCAAAATAGTTCCAGAAAACAGTAAATTTGGCTAAAATTCTATGTTTTGGTTGCTTTTTTTATCATTTTTGGAAGAAAATGACGAATCACAAGCAAAATAGTGCGGGAAGACTGTAAAATTCAGTAGATTTCTCATTTTTCGAACTTTTCAGGAATAAAATGAAGACCCACAAACAAAAAAAAAACGAAAAAACTCTAGATTCTGCTAAATTTCCAGGATTTGGTTGCTTTTTTTGATCATTTTTGGAAGAAGATGACGAATCATAAACAAAATAGAGCGAAAAACCTGGAAATTTCACTAAAATTTTCAGTTTTCGTTGCTTTTACTATCATTTCTGTAAATAATGATGAATCACGAGCAAAATAATGTGAAAAAACTGTAAATTTCACAAAAATTCATTTTTTGTCGATTTTTTCGATCATTTCTGGAAAAAATGAATAATCACAAATAAAATAGGGCGGCAAAACTGTAAATTCGGCTAAAATTCTCAGTATTCGATGCATTTTTCAATCATTTCTGCAAAAAAATGACGAATCACAAGCAAAATTGAGCGAAAAAAACAGGAAATATCGATAAAATTTTCAGTTTTTTTCTCTTTTTTCGATCATTTATGGAAAAACGCAGAATCACTAATAAAAGAGAGCGAATAAACAGTAAGTTTCGCTAAAATTCTCAGTTTACGTCACGTTTTTCGATCATTTCTGGAAAATAAATGACTAATCAGAAGAAAAATAGAGCGAGGAAACGGGAAATTTCAGTAGATTTCTCAGTTTTCGATGCTTTTTGCGATCATTTCTGGAAAAAAAGACTAATTCGAGGATAAATATGGCGAGAAAACTGATACTTTCGCTAAAATCCCCTTGTTTTCGTCATTTTTTTATCATTTGTGAAAAAATCACGAATCTCAAATAAAATAGAGCAAAAAACTGTAAATTTCCCAATAATTGTAATTTTTCGTTGATTTTTTCTATCATTTCTGAAAAAAATGAAGAATCACAAATAAAATAAGGCGGAAATAATGTACATTTTGCTTAAATTCTCAGTTTTCGATGCATTTTTCAATTATATCTCGAAAAAAAATACGAATCACAAGTAAAATAGAGCGAAAAAACAGGAAATTTTGATAAAATTCTCAGTTTTTTTCACTTTTTTGAAAATTTCTGGAAAAAATGACGAATCATAAGCAAAATAGAAAAAACAAAAATTAAATTTCACTAAAATTCTCTCTTTACGTCAGGTTATTCGATCATTTCTGGAAAAAAATGACGAATCAGATGAAAAATAGAGCGAAGAAACTGTAAAATTTGCTAAAATTCTAAGATTTGGTGGCTTTTTTGATCATTTTCGATAGAAAATGAAAAATCACAAGTAAATTATAGCAAAAAAACTGCAAAATTAGTAGATTTATCAGTTTTTCATGCTTTTTGCGATCATTTCTGGAAATAAAGAATAATTCGAGGATAAATATCGCAAGAAAACTGATATTTACGCTAAAATTCTCAGTTTTAGATGCTTTTTTTGACCATTTCTGGAAAAAATGAAAAATCAAAATAAAATAGGGTGATTAAAAACTGTAAATTCTGCTAATATTCTCAGTTTTCAATGCATTTTTCAATCATTTCTGCAAAAAAATGACGAATAACAAGCAAAATAGAGCGAAAAAAATGGAAATATCGATAAAATTTTCAGTTTTTTTCTCTATTTTTGATCATTTATGGAAAAATGCAGAATCACTAATAAAATAGAGCAAAAAAACAGTAAAGTTCGATATAATTCTCAGTTTACGCCACGTTTTTCGATCATTCATGGAAAATAAATGACGAATCTGAAGAAAAATAGAGCAAAGAAACTGGATATTTCAGTAGATTTCTCAGTTTTCGATGCTTTTTGCGATCATTTCTGGAAAAAAAGACTAATTCGAGGATAAATATGGCGAGAAAACTGATATAATCGCTAATATATTCAATTTTCATCGTTTTATTTGTTCATTTCTGAAATAAATGACGAATCTCAAGCAAAATAGTGCAAGAAAACAGTAAATTTTGCTAAAATTCTAAGTTTTGCTGCTTTTTTTATCATTTTTGGAAGAAAATGACGAATCACAAGCAAAATAGTGCGAGAAGACTGTAAAATGCAGTAGATTTCTCATTTTCCGTCCATTTTTTCGAACTTTTCAGGAAAAAATGACGAATCACAGTCAAAATAGAACGAAAAAACTCTAGATTTTGCTAAATTTCCAGGATTTGGTTGATTTTTTTGATCATTTTTGGAAGAAAATGACGAATCATAAGCAAAATAGAGCGAAAAACCGGGAAATTTCTCTAAAATTTTCAGTTTTCGTTCCTTTTACGATCATTTCTGTAAAAAAATATGAATCACGAGCAAAACAATGTGAAAAAACTGTAAATTTCACAAAAATTATCATTTTTCGTCGATTTTTTCGATCTGGAAAAAATGAAGAATCACAAATAAAATAGGGCGGAAAAAACTGTAAATTTGGCTAAAAATGCTCAGTTTTCGATGCATTTTACAATCATTTCTGCAAAAAAATGACGAATCACAAGCAAAATTGAGCGAAAAAACAGGAAATATCGATAAAAATTTGTGTTTTTCTCTCTTGTTTCGATCGTTTCTGGAAAAATGCAGAATCACTTATAAAAGAAAGCGAAAAAACAGTAAGTTTCACTAAAATTCTCAGTTTACGTCACTTTTTTCGATCATTTCTGGAAAATAAATGACGAATCAGAAGAAAAATATAGCGAAGAAACTGGAAATTTCAGTAGATTTCTCAGTTTTCGATGCTTTTTGCGATCATTTCTGAAAAAAAGACTAATTCGAGGATAAATATGACGATAAAACTGATATTTTTGCTAAAATTCCCAGTTTTCGTCAAATTTTTTATCATTTCTTGAAAATATGACGAATTACAAGCAAAATAACGCAAAAAATTTGTAGATTTCACTAAGATTCTCAGTTTTCTTACCTATTTTTATAATTATTGGAAAGAATGACGATTCACAAGCAAAATAGAGCAAAAAAACAGTAAATTTCAATAAAATTCTCAGTTTTCGATGCTTTTTTCAATCATTTCACAAAAAAGAGTAATTCGAAGATAAATATGGCGAAAAAACTGATATTTTCGCTAAAATTCCGAGTTTTCGTCAAATTTATTATCATTTCTGGATAAAATGACGATTTACAAGCAAAATAGAGCAAAAAAACTGTAAATTTCAATAAAATTCTCAGTTTTCGATGCTTTTTTCAATCATTTCCGAAAAAAGAGTAATTCGAAGATAAATATGGCGAGAACTCTGATATAATCACTAAAATTTTCAATTTTTTACCGCTTTTTTTTCATTTCTGAAATAAATGACGAATCACAAGCAAAATAGTTCCAGAAAACAGTAAATTTGGCTAAAATTCTATGTTTTGGTTGCTTTTTTTATCATTTTTGGAAGAAAATGACGAATCACAAGCAAAATAGTGCGGGAAGACTGTAAAATTCAGTAGATTTCTCATTTTTCGAACTTTTCAGGAATAAAATGAAGACCCACAAACAAAAAAAAAACGAAAAAACTCTAGATTCTGCTAAATTTCCAGGATTTGGTTGCTTTTTTTGATCATTTTTGGAAGAAGATGACGAATCATAAACAAAATAGAGCGAAAAACCTGGAAATTTCACTAAAATTTTCAGTTTTCGTTGCTTTTACTATCATTTCTGTAAATAATGATGAATCACGAGCAAAATAATGTGAAAAAACTGTAAATTTCACAAAAATTCATTTTTTGTCGATTTTTTCGATCATTTCTGGAAAAAATGAATAATCACAAATAAAATAGGGCGGCAAAACTGTAAATTCGGCTAAAATTCTCAGTATTCGATGCATTTTTCAATCATTTCTGCAAAAAAATGACGAATCACAAGCAAAATTGAGCGAAAAAACAGGAAATATCGATAAAATTTTCAGTTTTTTTCTCTTTTTTCGATCATTTATGGAAAAACGCAGAATCACTAATAAAAGAGAGCGAATAAACAGTAAGTTTCGCTAAAATTCTCAGTTTACGTCACGTTTTTCGATCATTTCTGGAAAATAAATGACTAATCAGAAGAAAAATAGAGCGAGGAAACGGGAAATTTCAGTAGATTTCTCAGTTTTCGATGCTTTTTGCGATCATTTCTGGAAAAAAAGACTAATTCGAGGATAAATATGGCGAGAAAACTGATACTTTCGCTAAAATCCCCTTGTTTTCGTCATTTTTTTATCATTTGTGAAAAAATCACGAATCTCAAATAAAATAGAGCAAAAAACTGTAAATTTCCCAATAATTGTAATTTTTCGTTGATTTTTTCTATCATTTCTGAAAAAAATGAAGAATCACAAATAAAATAAGGCGGAAATAATGTACATTTTGCTTAAATTCTCAGTTTTCGATGCATTTTTCAATTATATCTCGAAAAAAAATACGAATCACAAGTAAAATAGAGCGAAAAAACAGGAAATTTTGATAAAATTCTCAGTTTTTTTCACTTTTTTGAAAATTTCTGGAAAAAATGACGAATCATAAGCAAAATAGAAAAAACAAAAATTAAATTTCACTAAAATTCTCTCTTTACGTCAGGTTATTCGATCATTTCTGGAAAAAAATGACGAATCAGATGAAAAATAGAGCGAAGAAACTGTAAAATTTGCTAAAATTCTAAGATTTGGTGGCTTTTTTGATCATTTTCGATAGAAAATGAAAAATCACAAGTAAATTATAGCAAAAAAACTGCAAAATTAGTAGATTTATCAGTTTTTCATGCTTTTTGCGATCATTTCTGGAAATAAAGAATAATTCGAGGATAAATATCGCAAGAAAACTGATATTTACGCTAAAATTCTCAGTTTTAGATGCTTTTTTTGACCATTTCTGGAAAAAATGAAAAATCAAAATAAAATAGGGTGATTAAAAACTGTAAATTCTGCTAATATTCTCAGTTTTCAATGCATTTTTCAATCATTTCTGCAAAAAAATGACGAATAACAAGCAAAATAGAGCGAAAAAAATGGAAATATCGATAAAATTTTCAGTTTTTTTCTCTTTTTTTGATCATTTATGGAAAAATGCAGGATCACTAATAAAATAGAGCAAAAAAACAGTAAAGTTCGATATAATTCTCAGTTTACGTCACGTTTTTCGATCATTCATTGAAAATAAATGACGAATCTGAAGAAAAATAGAGCAAAGAAACTGGATATTTCAGTAGATTTCCCAGTTTTCGATGCTTATTGCGATCATTTCTGGAAAAAAAGACTAATTCGAGGATAAATATGGCGAGAAAACTGATACTTTCGCTAAAATCCCCTTGTTTTCGTCATTTGTTATCATTACTGGAAAAAATGACGAAGCACAAGCAAAATAGAGCAAAATAACTGTAAATTTCTATAAAATTCTCAGTTTTCGATGCATTTTGCGATCATTTCTGGAAAAAAAGTCTAATTCGAAGATAAATATGGCGGGAAAATTGATATTTTCGCTAAAATTCCCAGTTTTCGTCAAATTTTTTATCATTTCTTGAAAATATGACGAATTACAAGCAAAATAAAGCAAAAAATTTGTAGATTTCACTAAGATTCTCAGTTTTCTTACCTATTTTTATAATTATTGGAAAGAATGACGAATCACAAGCAAAATGGAGGAAAAAATTCGTAAATTCCATTAAAATCTTCAGTTTTCGTCCCTTTTTTTATCAATTCTGAAAAAAAAGACTAATTCGAAGATAAATATGGCGAAAATACTGATATTTTCGCTAAAATTCCCTGTTTTCGTCAATTTTTTTATCATTTCTGGAAAGAATGACGATTCACAAGCAAAATAGAGCAAAAAAACAGTAAATTTCAATATAATTCTCAGTTTTCGATGCTTTTTTCAATCATTTCACAAAAAAGAGTAATTCGAAGATAAATATGGCGAAAAAAACTGATATTTTCGCTAAAATTCCTAGTTTTCGTCAATTTTATTATCATTTCTGGATAAAATGACGATTTACAAGCAAAATAGAGCAAAAAAACTGTAAATTTCAATAAAATTCTCAGTTTTCGATGCTTTTTTCAATCAATTCCGAAAAACAGAGTAATTCGAAGATAAATATGGCGAGAAAACTGATATAATCGCTAAAATTTTCAATTTTTTACTGCTTTTTTTTCATTTCTGAAATAAATGACGAATCACAAGCAAAATAGTGCCAGAAAACAGTAAATTTGGCTAAAATTCTAAGTTTTGGTTGCTTTTTTTATCATTTTTGGAAGAAAATGACGAATCACAAGCAAAATAGTGCGGGAAGACTGTAAAATTCAGTAGATTTCTCATTTTTCGAACTTTTCAGGAATAAAATGACGACTCACAAACAAAAAAGAACGAAAAAACTCTAGATTTTGCTAAATTTCCAGGATTTGGTTGCTTTTTTTGATCATTTTTGGAAGAAGATGACGAATCATAAGCGAAATAGAGCAAAAAACCTGGAAATTTCACTAAAATTTTCAGTTTTCGTTGCTTTTACTATCATTTCTGTAAAAAATGATGAAACACGAGCAAAATTGAGCGAAAAAACAGGAAATATCGATAAAATTTTCAGTTTTTTTCTCTTGTTTCGATCATTTATGGAAAAATGCAGAATCAATAATAAAAGAGAGCGAAAAAACAGTAAGTTTCGCTAAAATTCTCAGTTTACGACACGTTTTTCGATCATTTCTGGAAAATAAATGACGAATCAGAAGAAAAATAGAGCGAGGAAACTGGAAATTTCAGAAGATTTCTAGTTTTCGATGCGTTTTGCGATCATTTCTGGAAAAAAGACTAATTCTAGGATAAATATGGCGAGAAAACTTTTACTTTCGCTAAAATTCCCTTTTTTCGTCCTTTTTTTTATCATTTTTGAAGAAAATGACGAATCATAAGCAAAATAGAGCGAAAAACCCGGAAATTTCACTAAAATTTTCAGTTTTCGTTGCTTTTACGATCATTTTTGTATTTATATCATTTTGTATCACACAATCACATGTAAAGTAGTGCGAAAAACTGCTTATTTCTCTGAAAATTCTCAGTTTTCGTCGCTCATTTCGATCATTTCAGGAAAAAAATCACGAATCACAAATAAAATAGAGCAAAAAACTGTAAATTTCCCAATAATTGTAATTTTTCGTTGATTTTTCGATCATTTCTGAAAAAATGAAGAATCACAAATAAAATAAGGCGGAAATAATGTACATTTTGCTAAAATTCTCAGTTTTCGATGCATTTTTCAATTATATCTCGAAAAAAAATACGAATCACAAGTAAAATAGAGCGAAAAAACAGGAAATTTTGATAAAATTCTCAGTTTTTTTCACTTTTTTTATAATTTCTGGAATAAATGACGAATCAGATGAAAAATAGAGCGAAGAAACTGTAAATTTTGCTAAAATTCTAAGACTTGGTCGCTTTTTTGATCATTTTCGATAGAAAATGAAAAATCACATGTAAATTATAGCAAAAAAAACTGCAAAATTAGTAGATTTATCAGTTTTTCATGCTTTTTGCGATCATTTCTGGAAAAAAAGACTAATTCGAAGATAAATATTGCGAGAAAACTGATACTTTCGCTAAAATCCCCTTGTTTTCGTCATTTTTTTATCATTTGTGAAAAAATCACGAATCTCAAATAAAATAGAGCAAAAAACTGTAAATTTCCCAATAATTGTAATTTTTCGTTGATTTTTTCGATCATTTCTGAAAAAAATGAAGAATCACAAATAAAATAAGGCGGAAATAATGTACATTTTGCAAAAATTCTCAGTTTTCGATGCATTTTTCAATTATATCTCGAAAAAAAAATACGAATCACAAGTAAAATAGAGCGAAAAAACATGAAATTTTGATAAAATTCTCAGTTTTTTTCACTTTTTTGAAAATTTCTGGAAAAAATGACGAATCATAAGCAAAATAGAAAAAACAAAAATTAAATTTCACTAAAATTCTCTCTTTACGTCAGGTTATTCGATCATTTCTGGAAAAAAATGACGAATCAGATGAAAAATAGAGCGAAGAAACTGTAAAATTTGTTAAATTCTAAGATTTGGTGGCTTTTTTGATCATTTTCGATAGAAAATGAAAAATCACAAGTAAATTATAGCAAAAAAACTGCAAAATTAGTAGATTTATCAGTTTTTCATGCTTTTTGCGATCATTTCTGGAAATAAAGAATAATTCGAGGATAAATATCGCAAGAAAACTGATATTTACGCTAAAATTCTCAGTTTTAGATGCTTTTTTTGACCATTTCTGGAAAAAATGAAAAATCAAAATAAAATAGGGTGATTAAAAACTGTAAATTCTGCTAATATTCTCAGTTTTCAATGCATTTTTCAATCATTTCTGCAAAAAAATGACGAATAACAAGCAAAATAGAGCGAAAAAAATGGAAATATCGATAAAATTTTCAGTTTTTTTCTCTTTTTTTGATCATTTATGGAAAAATGCAGGATCACTAATAAAATAGAGCAAAAAAACAGTAAAGTTCGATATAATTCTCAGTTTACGTCACGTTTTTCGATCATTCATTGAAAATAAATTACGAATCTGAAGAAAAATAGAGCGAAGAAACTGGATATTTCAGTAGATTTCCCAGTTTTCGATGCTTATTGCGATCATTTCTGGAAAAAAAGACTAATTCGAGGATAAATATGGCGAGAAAACTGATACTTTCGCTAAAATCCCCTTGTTTTCGTCATTTGTTATCATTACTGGAAAAAATGACGAAGCACAAGCAAAATAGAGCAAAATAACTGTAAATTTCTATAAAATTCTCAGTTTTCGATGCATTTTGCGATCATTTCTGGAAAAAAAGTCTAATTCGAAGATAAATATGGCGGGAAAATTGATATTTTCGCTAAAATTCCCAGTTTTCGTCAAATTTTTTATCATTTCTTGAAAATATGACGAATTACAAGCAAAATAAAGCAAAAAATTTGTAGATTTCACTAAGATTCTCAGTTTTCTTACCTATTTTTATAATTATTGGAAAGAATGACGAATCACAAGCAAAATGGAGGAAAAAATTCGTAAATTCCATTAAAATCTTCAGTTTTCGTCCCTTTTTTTATCAATTCTGAAAAAAAAGACTAATTCGAAGATAAATATGGCGAAAATACTGATATTTTCGCTAAAATTCCCTGTTTTCGTCAATTTTTTTATCATTTCTGGAAAGAATGACGATTCACAAGCAAAATAGAGCAAAAAAACAGTAAATTTCAATATAATTCTCAGTTTTCGATGCTTTTTTCAATCATTTCACAAAAAAGAGTAATTCGAAGATAAATATGGCGAAAAAAACTGATATTTTCGCTAAAATTCCTAGTTTTCGTCAATTTTATTATCATTTCTGGATAAAATGACGATTTACAAGCAAAATAGAGCAAAAAAACTGTAAATTTCAATAAAATTCTCAGTTTTCGATGCTTTTTTCAATCAATTCCGAAAAACAGAGTAATTCGAAGATAAATATGGCGAGAAAACTGATATAATCGCTAAAATTTTCAATTTTTTACTGCTTTTTTTTCATTTCTGAAATAAATGACGAATCACAAGCAAAATAGTGCCAGAAAACAGTAAATTTGGCTAAAATTCTAAGTTTTGGTTGCTTTTTTTATCATTTTTGGAAGAAAATGACGAATCACAAGCAAAATAGTGCGGGAAGACTGTAAAATTCAGTAGATTTCTCATTTTTCGAACTTTTCAGGAATAAAATGACGACTCACAAACAAAAAAGAACGAAAAAACTCTAGATTTTGCTAAATTTCCAGGATTTGGTTGCTTTTTTTGATCATTTTTGGAAGAAGATGACGAATCATAAGCGAAATAGAGCAAAAAACCTGGAAATTTCACTAAAATTTTCAGTTTTCGTTGCTTTTACTATCATTTCTGTAAAAAATGATGAAACACGAGCAAAATTGAGCGAAAAAACAGGAAATATCGATAAAATTTTCAGTTTTTTTCTCTTGTTTCGATCATTTATGGAAAAATGCAGAATCAATAATAAAAGAGAGCGAAAAAACAGTAAGTTTCGCTAAAATTCTCAGTTTACGACACGTTTTTCGATCATTTCTGGAAAATAAATGACGAATCAGAAGAAAAATAGAGCGAGGAAACTGGAAATTTCAGTAGATTTCTAGTTTTCGATGCGTTTTGCGATCATTTCTGGAAAAAAGACTAATTCTAGGATAAATATGGCGAGAAAACTTTTACTTTCGCTAAAATTCCCTTTTTTCGTCCTTTTTTTTATCATTTTTGAAGAAAATGACGAATCATAAGCAAAATAGAGCGAAAAACCCGGAAATTTCACTAAAATTTTCAGTTTTCGTAGCTTTTACGATCATTTTTGTATTTATATCATTTTGTATCACACAATCACATGTAAAGTAGTGCGAAAAACTGCTTATTTCTCTGAAAATTCTCAGTTTTCGTCGCTCATTTCGATCATTTCTGGAAAAAAATCACGAATCACAAATAAAATAGAGCAAAAAACTGTAAATTTCCCAATAATTGTAATTTTTCGTTGATTTTTCGATCATTTCTGAAAAAATGAAGAATCACAAATAAAATAAGGCGGAAAAAATGTACATTTTGCTAATATTCTCAGTTTTCGATGCATTTTTCAATTATATCTCGAAAAAAAATACGAATCACAAGTAAAATAGAGCGAAAAAACAGGAAATTTTGATAAAATTCTCAGTTTTTTTCACTTTTTTTATAATTTCTGGAATAAATGACGAATCAGATGAAAAATAGAGCGAAGAAACTGTAAATTTTGCTAAAATTCTAAGATTTGGTCGCTTTTTTGATCATTTTCGATAGAAAATGAAAAATCACATGTAAATTATAGCAAAAAAAACTGCAAAATTAGTAGATTTATCAGTTTTTCATGCTTTTTGCGATCATTTCTGGAAAAAAAGACTAATTCGAAGATAAATATTGCGAGAAAACTGATACTTTCGCTAAAATCCCCTTGTTTTCGTCATTTTTTTATCATTTGTGAAAAAATCACGAATCTCAAATAAAATAGAGCAAAAAACTGTAAATTTCCCAATAATTGTAATTTTTCGTTGATTTTTTCGATCATTTCTGAAAAAAATGAAGAATCACAAATAAAATAAGGCGGAAATAATGTACATTTTGCTAAAATTCTCAGTTTTCGATGCATTTTTCAATTATATCTCGAAAAAAAATACGAATCACAAGTAAAATAGAGCGAAAAAACATGAAATTTTGATAAAATTCTCAGTTTTTTTCACTTTTTTGAAAATTTCGGGAAAAAATGACGAATCATAAGCAAAATAGAAAAAACAAAAATTAAATTTCACTAAAATTCTCTCTTTACGTCAGGTTATTCGATCATTTCTGGAAAAAAATGACGAATCAGATGAAAAATAGAGCGAAGAAACTGTAAAATTTGCTAAAATTCTAAGATTTGGTCGCTTTTTTGATCATTTTCGATAGAAAATGAAAAATCACAAGTAAATTATAGCAAAAAAACTGCAAAATTAGTAGATTTATCAGTTTTTCATGCTTTTTGCGATCATTTCTGGAAATAAAGAATAATTCCAGGATAAATATCGCAAGAAAACTGATATTTACGCTAAAATTCTCAGTTTTAGATGCTTTTTTTGACCATTTCTGGAAAAAATGAAAAATCAAAATAGAATAGGGTGATTAAAAACTGTAAATTCTGCTAATATTCTCAGTTTTCAATGCATTTTTCAATCATTTCTGCAAAAAAATGACGAATAACAAGCAAAATAGAGCGAAAAAAATGGAAATATCGATAAAATTTTCAGTTTTTTTCTCTTTTTTTGATCATTTATGGAAAAATGCAGGATCACTAATAAAATAGAGCAAAAAAACAGTAAAGTTCGATATAATTCTCAGTTTACGTCACGTTTTTCGATCATTCATGGAAAATAAATGACGAATCTGAAGAAAAATAGAGCGAAGAAACTGGATATTTCAGTAGATTTCCCAGTTTTCGATGCTTATTGCGATCATTTCTGGAAAAAAAGACTAATTCGAGGATAAATATGGCGAGAAAACTGATACTTTCGCTAAAATCCCCTTGTTTTCGTCATTTGTTATCATTACTGGAAAAAATGACGAAGCACAAGCAAAATAGAGAAAAATAACTGTAAATTTCTATAAAATTCTCAGTTTTCGATGCATTTTGCGATCATTTCTGGAAAAAAAGTCTAATTCGAAGATAAATATGGCGGGAAAATTGATATTTTCGCTAAAATTCCCAGTTTACGTCAAATTTTTTATCATTTCTTGAAAATATGACGAATTACAAGCAAAATAAAGCAAAAAATTTGTAGATTTCACTAAGATTCTCAGTTTTCTTACCTATTTTTATAATTATTGGAAAGAATGACGAATCACAAGCAAAATGGAGGAAAAAATTCGTAAATTCCATTAAAATCTTCAGTTTTCGTCCCTTTTTTTATCAATTCTGAAAAAAAAGACTAATTCGAAGATAAATATGGCGAAAATACTGATATTTTCGCTAAAATTCCCTGTTTTCGTCAATTTTTTTATCATTTCTGGAAAGAATGACGATGACGAAAAATAGAGCGAAGAAACTGTAAATTTTGCTAAAATTCTAAGATTTGGTCGCTTTTTTGATCATTTTCGATAGAAAATGAAAAATCACATGTAAATTATAGCAAAAAAAACTGCAAAATTAGTAGATTTATCAGTTTTTCATGCTTTTTGCGATCATTTCTGGAAAAAAAGACTAATTCGAAGATAAATATTGCGAGAAAACTGATACTTTCGCTAAAATCCCCTTGTTTTCGTCATTTTTTTATCATTTGTGAAAAAATCACGAATCTCAAATAAAATAGAGCAAAAAACTGTAAATTTCCCAATAATTGTAATTTTTCGTTGATTTTTTCGATCATTTCTGAAAAAAATGAAGAATCACAAATAAAATAAGGCGGAAATAATGTACATTTTGCTAAAATTCTCAGTTTTCGATGCATTTTTCAATTATATCTCGAAAAAAAATACGAATCACAAGTAAAATAGAGCGAAAAAACAGGAAATTTTGATAAAATTCTCAGTTTTTTTCACTTTTTTTATAATTTCTGGAATAAATGACGAATCAGATGAAAAATAGAGCGAAGAAACTGTAAATTTTGCTAAAATTCTAAGATTTGGTCGCTTTTTTGATCATTTTCGATAGAAAATGAAAAATCACATGTAAATTATAGCAAAAAAAACTGCAAAATTAGTAGATTTATCAGTTTTTCATGCTTTTTGCGATCATTTCTGGAAAAAGACTAATTCGAAGATAAATATTGCGAGAAAACTGATATAATCGCTAATATATTCAATTTTCATCGCTTTTTTTGTTCATTACTGAAATAAATGACGAATCACAAGCGAAATAGAACGAAATAACTCTTGATTTTGCTAAATTTCCAGGATTTGGTTGCTTTTTTTCGATAATTTTTGGAAGTTAATGACGAATCATAAGCAAAATAGAGCGAAAAACCTGGAAATTTCACTAAACTTTTCAGTTTAAGTTGCTTTTACGATCATTTCTGTAAAAAATGATGAATCACGAGCAAAATAATGTGAAAAAACTGTAAATTTCACAAAAATTGTCATTTTTCGTCTATTTTTTCGATCATTTCTGGAAAAAATGAAGAATCCCAAATAAAATAGGGCAGAAAAAACTGTAAATTCGGCTAAAATGCTCAGTTTTCGATGCATTTTTCAATCATATCTGCAAAAAAATGACGAATCACAAGCAAAATAGAGCGAAAAAACAGGAAATATCGATAAAATTTTCAGTTTTTTCTCTTTTTTCGATCATTTATGGAAAAATGCAGGATCACCAATAAAAGATAGTGAAAAAACAGTAAATTTCACTAAAATTCTCAGTTTACGTCACGTTATTCGATCATTTCTGGAAAATAAATGACGAATCAGAAGAAAAATATAGCGAAGAAACTGGAAATTTCAGTAGATTTCTCAGGTTTCGATGCTTTTTGCGATCATTACTGAAAAAAAGACTAATTCGAGGATAAATATGGTGAAAAAACTGATATTTTCGCTAAAATTCCCTGTTTTCGTCAATTTTTTTATCATTTCTGGAAAGAATGACGATTCAAAAGCAAAATAGAGCAAAAAAACAGTAAATTTCAATAAAATTCTCAGTTTTCGATGCTTTTTTCAATCATTTCCCAAAAAAAGAGTAATTCGAAGATAAATATGGCGAAAAAACTGATATTTTCGCTAAAATTCCCATATTTCGTCAATTTTATTATCATTTCTGGATAAAATGACCATTTACAAGCAAAATAGAGCAAAAAAACTGTAAATTTCAATGAAATTCTCAGTTTTCGATGCTTTTTTCAATCATTTCCGAAAAAAGAGTAATTCGAAGATAAATATGGCGAGAAAACTGATATAATCGCTAGAATTTTCGATTTATTACCGCTTTTTTTTCATTTCTGAAATAAATGACGAATCACAAGCAAAATAGTGCCAGAAAACAGTAAATTTGGCTAAAATTCTAAGTTTTGGTTGCTTTTTTTATCATTTTTGGAAGAAAATGACGAATCACAAGCAAAATAGTGCGAGAAGACTGTAAAATTCAGTAGATATCTCATTTTTCGTCCGTTTTTTCGAACTTTTCAGGAAAAAAATGACGAATCACAGTCAAAATAGAACGAAGAAACTCTAGATATTGTTAAATTTCCAGGATTTGGTTGCTTTTTTCGATCATTTTTGGAAGAAAATGACGAATCATAAGCAAAATAGAGCGAAAAACCTGGAAATTTCACTAATATTCTCAGTTTTCTTACCTTTGTTTATCATTATTGGAAAAAAAGACAAATCACAAGCAAAATGGAAGAAAACATTCGTAAATTTCATTAAAATTCTCAGTTTTCGTCCCTTTTTTTATCAGTTCTAGAAAAAAAGACTAATTCGAAGATAATTATGGCGAAAAACTGATATTTTCGCTTAAATTCCCAGTTTTCGTCAATTTTTTTATCATTTCTAGAAAAAATGACGATTCACATAGAAAATAGAGCAAAAAAACTGTAAATTTCAATAAAATTCTCAGTTTTCGATGCTTTTTTCAATCATTTCCGAAAAACAGAGTAATTCGAAGATAAATATGGCGAGAAAACAGATATGATCGCTAAAATTTTCAATTTTTTACCACTTTTTTTGTTCATATCTGAAATAAATGACGAATCACAAGCAAAATAATTCCAGAAAACAGTAAATTTGGCTAAAATTCTAAGTTTTGGTTGCTTTTTTTATCATTTTTGGAAGAAAATGACGATTCACAAGCAAAATAGTGCGAGAAGACTGAAAACTTAGTAGATTTCTCATTTTTTGTCCCTTTTTTTTAACTTTTCAGGAAAAAAAATGACGAATCACAGTCAAAATAGAACGAAAAAACTCTAGATTTTGCTAAATTTCCAGGATTTGGTTGCTTTTTTTGATCATTTTTGGAAGAAAATGACCAATCATAAGCAAAATAGAGCAAAAAACATGAAAAGTTTACTAAAATTTTCAGGTTTCGTTGCTTTTACGATCATTTCTGGAAAAAATGAAGAATCACAAATTAAATAGGGCGGAAAAAAACTGTAAATTCGGCTAAAATGCTCAGTTTTCGATGCATTTTTCAATCATTTCTGCAAAAAAATGACGAATCACAAGCAAAATAGAGCGAAAAAACAGGAAACATCGATAAAATTTACAGTTTTTTTCTCTTTTTTCGATCATTAATGGAAAAATGCAGAATCACTAATAAAATAGACCGAAAAAACAGTATGTTGCGCTAAAATTCTCAGTTTACGTCAAGTTTTTCGATTATTTCTGGAAAATAAATGATGAATCAGAAGAAAAATAGAGCGAAGAAACTGGAAATTTTGGTAGATTTCTCAGTTTTCGATGCTTTTGGCGATCATTTCTGGAAAAAAAAGACTAATTCGAGGAAAAATATGGCAAAAAAACCGTAAATTTCAATACAATTCTTAGTTTTTGATGCTTTTTTCAATCATTTCCGAGAAGAAATAGTAATTCGAAGATAAATATGGCAAGAAAACTGATATAATCGCTAAAATTTTCAATTTTTTACCGCTTTTTTTGTTCATTTCTGAAATAAATGACGACTCAAAAGCAAAATAGTGCCAGAAAACAGTAAATTATGCTAAAAATCTAAGTTTTGGTTACTTTTTTAACCTTTTTTGGAAGAAAATGACGAATTACAAGCAAAATAGTGCGAGAAGACTGGAAATTTCAGTAGATTTCTAAGTTTTCGATGCTTTTTGCGATGATTTCTGGGAAAAAAAAAGCTAATTCGAGGATAAATATGGCGATAAAGCTGATATTTTTGCTAAAATTCCCAGTTTTCGTCAAATTTTTTATCATTTCTGGAAAATATGACGAATCACTAGCAAAATAAAGCAAAAAATTTGGAAATTTCACAGTTTTCGATGCATTTTTCAATCATTACTGCATAAAAATGACGAATCAAAAGCAAAATAGAGCGATAAACAGGAAATATAGATTTAATTTTCAGTTTTTTTCTCTTTTTTCGATAATTTTTGGAAAAATACAGAATCACTAATAAAAGAGAGAGAAAAAACAGTAAGTTTCGCAAAAATTCTCAGTTTACGTCACGTTTTTCGATCATTTCTGGAAAATAAATGACGAATCAGAAGAAAAATAGAGCAAAGAAACTGGAAATTTCAGTAGATTTCTCAGTTTTCGATGCTTTTTTCAATCATTTCCGAAAAAAAGAGTAATTTGAAGATAAGTACGGCGAAAAAACTGATATTTTCGCTAAAATTCCCAGTATTCGTCAATTTTTTTATCATTTCTGGAAAAAATGACGATTCACAAGCAAAATAGAGCAAAAAAACTGTAAATTACAATAAAATTCTCAGTTTTCGATGCTTTTTTCAATCATTTCCGAAAAAAAGATTAATTCGACGATAAATATGGCGAGAAAACTGATATAATCGCTAAAATTTTCAATTTTTTACCGCTTTTTTTGTTCATTTCTGAAATAAATGACGAATCACAAGCAAAATAGTGCCAGAAAACAGTAAATTTGGATAAAATTCTAAGTTTTGGTTGCTTTTTTTATCATTTTTGGAAGAAAATGACAAATAACAAGCAAAATAGCGCGAGAAGACTGTAAAATTCAGTAGATTTCTCATTTTTCGTCCCTTTTAACGAACTTTTCATGAAAAAAATGACGAATCACAGTCAAAATAGAACGAAAAAACTCTAGATTTTGCTAAATTTCCAGGATTTGGTTGCTTTTTTATCATTTTTGGAAGAAAATGACGAATCACAAGCAAAATAGTGCGAGAAGACTGTAAAATTCAGTAGATTTCTCATTTTTCGAACTTTTCAGGAATAAAATGACGAATCACAGTAAAAATAGAACGAATATAATCTAGATTTTGGTAAATTTCCAGGATTTGGTTGCTTTTTTTGATCATTTTTGGAAGAAAATGACGAATCATAAGAAAAATAGAGCGAAAAACCTGGAAATTTCACTAACATTTTCAGTTTTCGTTGCTTTTACGAACATTTCTGTAAAAAATGATGAATCACTAAATGCTAAAATTCCAAGTTTTCGTCAAATTTTTTTATCATTTCTGGAAAATATGACGAATCACAAGCAAAATAAAGCAAAAAATTTGTAAATTTCACTAAGATATTTAGTTATCTTACCTTTGTTTATCATTTCTGGAAAATATGACGATTCACAAGCAAGATAGAGCAAAAAAACCGTAAATTTAGATAAAATTCTCAGTTTTCGATGCTTTTTTCAATCATTTCCGAAAAACAGAGTAATTCGAAGATAAATATGGCGAGAAAACTGATATAATCGCTAAAATTTTCAATTTTTTACCGCTTTTTTTGTTCATTTCTGAAATAAATGACGAATCACAAGCAAAATAGTGCCAGAAAACAGTAAATTTGGATAAAATTCTAAGTTTTGGTTGCTTTTTTTATCATTTTTGGAAGAAAATGACAAATAACAAGCAAAATAGCGCGAGAAGACTGTAAAATTCAGTAGATTTCTCATTTTTCGTCCCTTTTAACGAACTTTTCATGAAAAAAATGACGAATCACAGTCAAAATAGAACGAAAAAACTCTAGATTTTGCTAAATTTCCAGGATTTGGTTGCTTTTTTATCATTTTTGGAAGAAAATGACGAATCACAAGCAAAATAGTGTGAGAAGACTGTAAAATTCAGTAGATTTCTCATTTTTCGAACTTTTCAGGAATAAAATGACGAATCACAGTCAAAATAGAACGAATATAATCTAGATTTTGCTAAATCTCCAGGATTTGGTTGCTTTTTTTGATCATTTTTGGAAGAATATGAGGAATCATAAGCAAAATAGAGCGAAAAACCTGGAAATTACACTAAAATTTTCAGTTTTCGTCGCTCTTACGATCATTTCTGTAAAAAATGATGAATCACGTGCAAAATAATGTGAAAAAACTGTAAATTTCACAAAAATTGTCATTTTTCGTCGATTTTTTCGATCATTTCTGGAAAAAATAAAGAATCACATATAAAATAGGGCGGAAAAAACTGTAAATTCGGCTAAAATGCTCAGTTTTCGATGCATTTTTCAATCATTTCTGGACATAACCGACGAATCACAAGCAAAATAGAGCGAAAAAACAGGAAATATCGATAAAATTTTCAGTTTTTTTCTCTTTTTTTGATCATTTATGGAAAAATGCATAATCACTAATAAAAGAGAGCGAAAAAACAGTAATTTTCGCTTAAATTCTCAGTTTACGTCACGTTTTTCGATCATTTATGGAAAATAAATGACGAATCAGAAGAAAAATAGAGCGAAGAAACTGGAAATTTCAGTAGATTTCTCAGTTTTCGATGCTTTTTGCGATCATTTCTGGAAAAAAGACTAATTCGAGGATAAATATGGCGATAAAACTGATATTTTTGCTAAAATTCCCAGTTTTCGTCAAATTTTATATCATTTCTGGAAAATATGACGAATCACAAGCAAACTAAATCAAGAAATTTGTAAATTTCACTATAATATTCAGTTATCTTACCTTTGTTTATCATTTCTGGAAAAAATGACGATTCACAAGCAAAATAGAGCTAAAAAACCGGAAATATCGATAAAAATTTCAGTTTTTTTCTCTTTTTTCTATCATTTATGGTAGAATGCAGAATCTCAAATAAAATAGGGCGGAAAAAACTGTAAATTCGGCTAAAATGCTCTGTTTTCGATGCATTTTTCATTCATTACTGCATAAAAAGGACGAATCACAAGCAAAATAGAGCGAAAAACAGGAAATATCGATATTATTTTCAGTTTTTTTCTCTTTTTTCGATCATTTATGGAATAATACAGAATCACTAATAAAAGAGAGAGAAAAAACAGTAAGTTTCGCTAAAATTCTCAGTTTACGTCACATTTTTCGATCATTTCTGGAAAATAAATGACGAATCAGAAGAAAAGTAGAGCGAAGAAACTGGAAATTTCAGTAGATTTCTCAGTTTTCGATGCTTTTTTCAATCATTTCCGAAAAAAAGAGTAATTCGAAGATAAGTACGGCGAAAAAACTGATATTTTCGCTAAAATTCCCAGTTTTCGTCAATTTTTTTATCATTTCTGGAAAAAATGACGATTCACAAGCAAAATAGAGCAAAAAAACTGTAAATTACAATAAAATTCTCAGTTTTCGATGCTTTTTTCAATTATTTCCGAAAAAAAAGAGTAATTCGACGATAAATATGGCGAGAAAACTGATATAATCGCTAAAATTTTCAATTTTTTACCGCTTTTTTTTTCATTTCTGAAATAAATGACGAATCACAAGCAAAATAGTGCCAGAAAACAGTAAATTTGGCTAAAATTCTAAGTTTTGGTTGCTTTTTTTATCATTTTTGGAAGAAAATGACAAATCACAAGCAAAATAGCGCGAGAAGACTGTAAAATTCAGTAGATTTCTCATTTTTGCGAACTTTTCATGAAAAAAATGACGAATCACAGTCAAAATAGAACGAAAAAACTCTAGATTTTGCTAAATTTTCAGGATTTGGTTGCTTTTTTTGATCATTTTTGGAAGAAAATGACGAATCACAAGCAAAATAGTGCAAGAAGACTAAAATTCAGTAGTTTTCTCCTTTTTGCGAACTTTTCAGGAATAAAATGACGAATCACAGTCAAAATAGAACGAATAAACTCTAGATTTTGCTAAATTTCCAGGATTTGGTTTCTTTTTTTGATCATTTTTGGAGAATATGACGAATCATAAGCAAAATAGAGCGAAAAACCTGGAAATTACACTAAAATTTTCAGTTCTCGTCGCTTTTACGATAATTTCTGTAAAAAATGATGAATCACGAGCAAAATAATGTGAAAAAACTGTAAATTTCACAAAAATTGTCATTTTTCGTCGATTTTTTCGATCATTTCTGGAAAAAATGAAGAATCACAAATAAAATAGGGCGGAAAAAACTGTAAATTCGGCTAAAATGCTCAGTTTTCGATGCATTTTTCAATCATTACTGCATAAAAATGACGAATCACAAGCAAAATAGAGCGATAAACAGGAAATATCGATATAATTTTCAGTTTTTTCTCTTTTTTCGATCATTTATGGAAAAATGCAGGATCACCAATAAAAGATAGCGAAAAAACAGTAAGTTTCACTAAAATTCTCAGTTTACGTCACGTTATTCGATCATTTCTTGAAAATAAAACACGAATCAGAAGAAAAATAGAGCGAAGAAGCTGGAAATTTCAGTAGATTTCTCAGTTTTCGATGCTTTTTGGGATCATTTCTGGAAAAAAAGACTAATTCGATGATAAATA
Organism: Sympetrum striolatum; assembly: GCA_947579665.1. NCBI lineage: Eukaryota > Metazoa > Arthropoda > Insecta > Odonata > Libellulidae > Sympetrum > Sympetrum striolatum. The sequence continues at coordinate 65,990,399 of OX388351.1, read as the reverse complement.
TGGCAATAAAGCTGATATTTTTGTTAAATTCCGAGTTTTCGTCAAATTATTTATCATATCTGGAAAATATGACGAATCACAAGCAAAATAAAGCAAAAATTTTGCAAATTTCACTAAAATTCTCTGTTTTCTTACCTTTGTTTATCATTATTGGAAAAAATGACGAAGCACAAGCTAAATGGTGGAAAAAATTCGTAAATTTCATTAAAATTCTCAGTTTTCGTCCCTTTTTTTATCAATTCTGGAAAAAAAGACTAATTCGAAGATAAATACGGCGAAAAAACTGATATTTTCGCTAAAATTCACAGTTTTCGTCAATTTTTTATCATTTCTGGAAAAAATGACGATTCACAAGCAAAATAGAGCGAAAAAACTGTAAATTTCAATAAAATTCTCAGTTTTCGATGCTTTTTTTATCAATTCTGGAAAAAAAGACTAATTCGAAGATAAATACGGCGAAAAAACTGATATTTTCGCTAAAATTCCCAGTTTTCGTCAATTTTTTTATCATTTCTGGAAAAAATGACGATTCACAAATAAAATAGGGCGGAAAAAACTGTAAATTCGGCATAAATGCTCAGTTTTCGATGCATTTTTCGATCATTTCTGGAATATAAATGAGAAATCAGAAGAAAAATAGAGAGAAGAAACTGGATATTTCAGTAGATTTCGCTGTTTTCGATTCTTTTAGCGATCATTTCTGGAAAAAAAGACTAATTCGAGGATAAATATGGCAATAAAACTGATATTTTCGCTAAAATTCCAAGTTTTCTTCATCTTTTTATCATTTTTTGTAAAAATGACGATTCACAAGCAAAATAGAGCAAAAAAACTGTAAATTTCAATAAAATTCTCAGTTTTCGATGCTTTTTTATATCATTTCCGAAAAAAAAGAGTGATTCGAAGATTAATATGGCGAGTAAACTGATATAATCGCTAAAAATTTCAATTTTTTACCTCTTTTTTTGTTTATTTCTGAAATAAATGACGAATCACAAGCAAAATAGTGCCAGAAAACAGTAAATTTTGCTAAAATTCTAAGTATTGGTTGCTTTTTTTATCATTTTTGGAAGAAAATGACGAATCACAAGCAAAATAGTGCGAGAAGACTGTAAAATTCAGTAGATTTCTCATTTTTCGAACTTTTCAGGAATAAAATGACGAATCACAGTCAAAATAGAACGAATAAACTCTAGATTTTGCTAAATTTCCAGGATTTGGTTGCTTTTTTTGATCATTTTAGGAAGAAAATGACGAATCATAAGCAAAATAGAATGAAAAACCTGGAAATTACACTAAAATTTTCAGTTTTCGTTGCTTTTACGATCATTTCTGTAAAAAATTATGAATCACGTGCAAAATAGTGTGAAAAAACTGTAAATTTCACAAAAATTATCATTTTTCGTCGATTTTTTCGATCATTTCTGGAAAAAATGAAGAATCACAAATAAAATAGGGCGGAAAAAACTGTAAATTTGGCTAAAATGCTCAGTTTTCGATGCATTTTTCAATCATTACTGCATAAAAAGGACGAATCACAAGCAAAATAGAGCGAAAAACAGGAAATATCGATATAATTTTCAGTTTTTTTCTCTTTTTTCGATCATTTATGGAATAATACAGAATCACTAATAAAAGAGAGAGAAAAAACAGTAAGTTTCGCTTAAATTCTCAGTTTACGTCACGTTTTTCGATCATTTCTGGAAAATAAATGACGAATCAGAAGAAAAGTAGAGCGAAGAAACTGGAAATTTCAGTAGATTTCTCAGTTTTCGATGCTGTTTGCGATCATTTCTGGAAAAAAAGACTAATTCGAGGATAAATATGGCGATAAAGCTGATATTTTTGCTAAAATTCCCAGTTTTCGTCAAATTTTTTATCATTTCTGGAAAATATGACGAATCACTAGCAAAATAAAGCAAAAAATTTGTAAATTTCACTAAAATATTCAGTTTTCTTAACTTTGTTTATCATTATTGGAAAAAATGACGAATCACAAGCAAAATAGAGTAAATAAACTGTAAATTTCAAAAAAATTCTCAGTTTTCGATGCTTTTTTCACTCATTTCCGACAAACAGAGTAATTCGAAGATAAATATGGCGAGAAAACTGATATAATCGCTAAAAATTTCAATTTTTTACCGCTTTTTTTGTTTATTTCTGAAATAAATGACGAATCACAAGCAAAATAGTGCCAGAAAACAGTAAATTTGGCTAAATTTCTAAGTTTTGGTTGCTTTTTTTATCATTTTTGGAAGAAAATGACGAATCACAAGCAAAATAGTGCGAGAAGACTGTAAAATTCAGTAGATTTCTCATTTTTCGAACTTTTCAGGAATAAAATGACGAATCACAGTCAAAATACAACGAATATAATCTAGATTTTGCTTAATTTCCAGGATTAGGTTGCTTTTTTTGATAATTTTTGGAAGAAAATGACGAATCATAAGCAAAATAGAGCGAAAAACCTGGAAATTACACTAACATTTTCAGTTTTCGTTGCTTTTACGATCATTTCTGTAAAAAATTATGAATCACGCGCAAAATAGTGTGAAAAAACTGTAAATTTCACAAAAATTGTCATTTTTCGTCGATTTTTTCGATCATTTCTGGAAAAAATGAAGAATCACAAATAAAATAGGAAGGAAATAACTGTAAATTCGGCTAAAATGCTCAGTTTTCGATGCATTTTTCATTCATTACTGCATAAAAAGGACGAATCACAAGCAAAATAGAGCGAAAAACAGGAAATATCGATATAATTTTCAGTTTTTTTCTCTTTTTTCGATCATTTATGGAATAATACAGAATCACTAATAAAAGAGAGAGAAAAAACAGTAAGTTTCGCTAAAATTCTCAGTTTACGTCACGTTTTTCGATCATTTCTGGAAAATAAATGACGAATCAGAAGAAAAGTAGAGCGAAGAAACTGGAAATTTCAGTAGATTTCTCAGTTTTCGATGCTTTTTGCGATCATTTCTGGAAAAAAAAAGACTAATTAAAGGATAAATATGGCGATAAAGCTGATATAGCAAATTTTTTATCATTTCTGGATTAAATTACAATTCACAAGCAAAATAGAGTAAAAAAACTTTAAATTTCAATAAAATTCTCAGTTTTCGATGCTTTTTTCAATCATTTCCGAAAAAAAGAATAATTCGAAGATAAATATGGCGAGAAAACTAATATAATGGCTAAAATTTTCAATTTTTTACCGCTTTTTTTGTTCATTTCTGAAATAAATGACGAATCACAAGCAAGATAGTGCCAGAAAACAGTAAATTTTGCTAAAATTCTAAGTTTTGGTTACTTTTTTTATCTTTTTTGGAAGAAAATGACGAATTACAAGCAAAATAGTGCGAGAAGACTGTAAAATTCAGTAGATTTCTCATTTTTCGTCCCTTTTTTCGAACTTTTCAGGGAAAATATGACGAATCACAGTCAAAATAGAACGAAAAAACTCTAGATTTTGCTAAATTTCCAGGATTTGGTTGCTGTTTTTGATCATTTTTTGTATAGTATATATCGTAGAGAAATATGGTAAATATATATATATATAAAGTTGGTGTCGCTTTTTTCGATCATTTCTGGAAAAAAAGACGGATTAGATACAAAAACAGCGATAAACTGTAAAATTTAATTAGTATTCACAGTTTTCTATGCTTTTTTCGATGATTTCTGGAAAAAAAGAATATATCGTAGAGAAATATGGCGAGTAAACAGTACATTTCGCCACAATTCACAGTTTTCGTTTCTTTAATCGATCATTCCTGGAATAAATGACGAATCAAAAGACAAATAGAGAAACGAAACTGGAAATTTCTCTATTTGTATATAAAGGAAGGACAAGAAAAAACTGGAATTTTAGCCAAATTCTCAGTTTTCGTCTCTTTTTTTTATCTTTTCTGGAAAAAATGACGAATCACAAGACAAAAAGAGCAAAATAACAGAAAATTTAGATAAAATTCTCAGTTTTCGTCACTTTTTCGATTTTTCTGGAGAAAAATGACGAATCACAAGCAAAATAGAGCGAAAAAACTGTAACTTTAGGTAATATTTTCAGTCTTCGTTGCTTTATCTTATCATTGCTGGAAAAATGACGAATCACAACTAAATTATTGCAAAAAATTGTAAATTTTCAAAGATTCTCAGTTTTCGTCAATTTTTTTCTATCATTTCTGGATAAAGATTAAGAATAACAAGCAAAATAGAGCAAAAACAGTAAATTTCGCTAAAAATCTCAGTTTATTTCACTTTTTTCGATCATTTCTGGATAAAAAGACGAATCAAAAGCAAAATAGAGCTAGAAAAAACTGGAAATTTCGCTTAAATTCTCAGTTTTTTGTTTCTTTAGTCGATCATTTCCGGAATAAATGACGAATTGCAAGCAAAATAGAGCAAGAAAAAACTGGATATTTCGCCAAAATTCTCAGTTTCGTCTCTTTTTTCGAACATTTCTGGATGAAGATTACGAATAACAAGCAAAAAAGAGCAAAAAACTTTAAATTTCGCTAAAATTCTCAGTTTTAGTCGCTTTTTTCGATCATTTCTGGAAAGAATGACTAATCAGAAGTAAGACAGATAATCTTTAGTCAAGAAGTAAGATAATAATCTTTAGTCAATCATTTCTGGAAAATAATTCGGAGTAAAAGGGAAAGAGAGCAAAAAAAATGAAAATATCGCTATAATTCTCAGTTTTCGATGCTTTTTTGAATCACTTCTGGTAAAGATGCCGAATCACAAGAAAAATATACAAATATAACTAGAAATGTCGCCAAAATTCTCAGTTTTCGTCGCTTTATTCTGTCAATTCTGGATAAAATGACAAATCACAGGAAAATAGAAAAAACTGGAAATTTCGTATCATTCACAGTTTTCGTTTCATTAGTCAATCATTTATAGAAAAAATGACGAATCACAAGTAAAACAGAGCAAAAAACTGTAAATTTCGCTAAAATTATCAGTTTTCGTTCCTTTTTTCTATCATTTTTGAAAAAAACTGACGAATCTTAAGTCAAATAGATCGAGAAAACTGTAAATTGGCTTATATTCACAGTTTTCCATGCTTATTTGATCATTTCTGGAAAAAAATGACGAATCAAGAGAAACATTGAGCGAAACAATTGTAAATTTCGCTAAAATTCTTAGTTTTCGTCACTTTTTTCGATCATTTCTGGGAAAAAATGACGAATCAATAGCAAAATAGAGCAAAAAAACTGTAAATTTCGCTACAATTCTCAGTTTTCGTCACTTTTTTCGACCATTTCTGGGAAAAATTACGAATCACAAGCAATATAGAGCAAGAAAACTTTAAATTTCGATAAAATTCTCAGTTTTCGATGTTTTTTTCGATCTGCCACCTGCTTACGAAATACTCCGTGGGACGATATTAGGGACAGGGATGATAATTGGCCCCATTACCTTATAGTCGACAACCGCACTTTTAGTGTTGAAGCAAGAATTCTACATTCACGAAATGATCTGGGAAATAAAGACATGCTACAAATGTCAAACCTCCAAATACTACGTTATTATTTATGCTTGCAATTGATCGATAGTTCTAATCATAACTATCAAAGACAAAATAAAATGATAAATGAAAATTAAACGATTAAATATGATAAAATTAATGTGTTCTATCCTCACTTTGTGAAATGCAGTATAAGCCATCGTAAATGAAATACTAAGTAACTTCCACAAATATATTTTCCGACGACCGGTTTCATCAACGAGTTGACATCTCCAGGTACAAGTGGTGATAGGTAGTGAAATTTTCTGTACCTTTACCTGAAGATGTCAACTCGTTGATGAAACCGGTCGTTGAAAAATATATTTGTGGAAGTTACTTAGTGTTTTATTTACGATGGTTCAATTAAATATGCATACGTTAACTAGGAAAGTAAAAACACCATAAATTATCAAAATAATGTATGTGTACGAGTAAAAGGCTAGAAAAGGAGCAAGATTGATGTCATTGCTCGTCATTCCTCACACTGTAGTAGCTTTCACATCATTACAGCCACAAACAGGATTGAAACAGAAGTAAATGTAAGTTAAAAATGTATCCAGTAATAATGACTAACGAAGAATTTTAAATTGATCGCAATTCATCACAGCATGAAACAGTGCTGCCACCCAAAGACGACGTCGAGAACTACGGTTTTCCGAGGGTACATGATTTATAAACGAACTTTTAAGCAATTGTTAAACGAATCATTTTGGAGCACCGAATAATATCAGCCCATAGGAACTGCTAAGTGTATCTCTTGGTAAAATAGTTGGGCGAAATGGCAATTTATCTCGAAGGCACCATTAGGAAGGATCGCAAACACTGCTTTATTCCGAAATGCACACTCATGTTTATGCCCAAATCGTCCTCTTCCCAGACTGCGTTCAAAAAGGTACTCAACGGCCACAATCTTCAGACTGCAAAAAAGAATTTATTTTCTAATCCTCAGCACCTCCTTTTATCCTTTCCTTGTCTCCGTGCACTCAGCTCCTACTACCCGCCATCAATCTCCTGACCTTTTCCCTCCTTCTATCATTTTCTCTCTAAATCCCTCTCTCCACTTATATCCACCGAACATATTTCGTCGCTCCCAAAATCCTTCCTCGGCTATCAATCCATTTACTCTATCCGCAGACCCTCTTTCCTCCCACATTCGCCCTTCTTCTCATCGATAGTCTGCCTCTTCACCTTTCCCCAAACAACCACTCTCACAAACAGTTCCGCATAGCGTAAGATATTGCGCAAAACAATTATTTACAGTAAACAACAACCACTGAAAATTGCCCAAATAAGTATTTTCATCAACTGCCATATTTATATAGTACAATTTATATCCTACAAACGTAATAAAAACTTTTGACTTCAATTGGATTGCATTTTTTTGTTATTTACACTTTTCGTGAGCCATGTTCATCGATTAAATTGGTCTGATGTATGTACGTATGTATGTACGCATGTACGTGGAGTCATCAAGCAAAAACACTTTCAGCGAAACTTAAAATTTAAATTTAAATTTTCGATAGCTGGTAACAATCCATCCCAGCAACAAATTATGGATGCATATAATATTCATTCATTGAATCATTTGTGCTGATTTACTATTTCAAACAGGAAAACATTGATAAACTCCATTATGAATTTTTTAAATCATTATTATGATTTATTATTATTTTTGTTACGTTGTTGTAAAGAAGCGTCGTAGATCCGTGCAAATACGGTAATGCGTAATATTCCCTATAGCAAAAGAATAGTATTTATATAATCATGGTTTGAAGCAATAACTTCTTGAAAATCCATGTCGGGAATGAAAATCAAAATGGCCTCGTAAAGTTTCACTGAAAGATATATATGAGCGACTAGTTTAGACAATAAGAGTCATTGAGAAATCTAACTTTAAATTAACCCAAATAAGGAGCATGTAACAGTAAAAAGCGGTAAAAGTAAGTTTTGAGGTGAATGGAAGGGTGGCACGAGAAACCATTGACTGTGGACTGAGTCGAAAATAAATGATATTTCGTTAAACTGTAATTACACTGCATATTATGAGTGATTTTTATCTGCTCCAGTCAGGAGAAATACTTACAGCGGAACAATCCGGGTAAAAAGATCTGAATCATGTCATTGCTCGAGAAAGGGTTGTGCGAAATGTGAGGAGTTTGCTGTGAAATCACTCTTCATGTTAGTTATATGCAGGTGTTTACTAGTCTGACCAACCCCGTGCTCCGTGAGCTTCGTGAGTGTTACTTTGAAGTAACTTTGAACCTCTGATTTATGATTAGAGTTAATTCTTTAAGTTTTTTTAGAATACCGAAATTTTCTTAGATTTTTGAATGTTTTGTTATTTGTATGATTGTTGTGCGGTAAAAAGCTCGTTTGGAGTTTGATGCATGTTTGGGTAAAATAGTAATAAGGGAATCAGAAGAAAAATTTCGTCACATTGCCGTTTGTCTACCATAGAAATTTTGAAGTTTGTTCGTTTGATACGGACACGACAAATACATCGTAGTTTCATGCTAACCTCGTTCGTACCGAACCAAATCTTCTCATCTTATCCTTCTTTTCTTCAATAGAATCTCGTCTATCATAGCATCTGAAACATTCTCTTCCCTGTCACTGCTCTGAAAGCATCGCGAATCAAAATGGATCGTCCTCTACGCTCCTGAAAGCTTTTTCTGCCAACTGCCCAATTTAGCGGTGTTTTGGGCACATCTTTGTTTCCAGAATACACCAGTTTTATTGCCCAAAAAGAGTGTCACCCACCGGTGAGGGAGTAAAGCTTTCTCGAGGACTTTATCTTGAGTTTGGAGGAACTTCCGGTGAAAAATACGAAAAATAAAACCTCGGACTCGCCAAAAAATTTTTTTACGAGTACCTCTTGGTAGGTTCAAATTACCTTCTCAACGCCGTTTCCTTGACTTTTTCATAACTACTTCCACCGTTTATCAAACAATTATAGTTTCCTTCTCCTGCATTATTACAGATATGTAGAATGGAAATTTATCAGCAACAATAACCGCATATCAACTTCAAGGGCGTTCTTACTTCTTTTCTTACATTCTGTTTTATCCATTATTCTGGTATTCCAATTTGATAAAGCATCGAAAAGCGCTCATTAATAGAGATATTGTCATATTTACGATTTGAGAATGAGGTTATGGATAGGTACGGTAAGGGCAAAATTCAGAAGGAAAACTTTGTTTGTATAAATAAAATTACTTATTATGCGAGACATTCTCCTGCAGTCGTCATACTTTATGCTTTGATTGCTGTAAATTATTCATAAAAGGGTTCGTTTGAAACACTACCCCTTTTTGCCACCGATAGCTTGGGAGAAGGAATTATGAGGAATTAGGTAGTTTGCCTTCGCTTTCCTTAAGTGAGCCAGAATTCTGTCAAGAGTGGAGAATGTTAGAGTAAATGCCCCTGATTCGTCAATTACTCATTTTATATCGTTCAAGAAGGAGACACCAAAGTTACTAAGCACAATTTATGTACGCATCAGTGACTTTTAAATTATCACAGATAAAAAAAGGCCGAAAGCCTAAGGAAGGATATATCTAACTATAACAACAGAAAGAATTACAAAATTCCATCAAAAAGAAATGACAGCAGGAATAATTATTAAAAGATTTCTAGATTATTTCCTCGTAGACAGCTTCTTTCTCTTACGTGTTATATTCCTTCTTATTCACCCCATTCTTTAGTTTATTTCTTAGCCCAATACGTTTTTTCCCCTCCTCCTGGTCTCCCTCTTATGAGTTCATCTTTTGTCTCTCATTTTTTCCATCTTCGCTGTCACTTCCACAGAATGATATCGAAGTGAGTATCGCTCCCGTCGATACACGAGGAGGAAGGTGCCAAAGAGGCGAAGCCAAAGCTCGACAAACGCTGTTCCCACAATGGGAGGAGCTCTAATAATTTCATAAATCTCGAGAACTCGCTCAAAGATGATTAATATGCCATCATTTGAGATGGCTTCAGCTGCGGTATGGTTTTTGTCATTATAAAATGAATTATGGTAATGGTATTTGTCTCACACGTGTTTTATTCTTTTGATATTTTTAGGATAACTTACACATTATTTATCTATCATAAACAGAACAGATTAACCGTACTATATAGCAAGATGAAATCTCAAGAATTTAAAGCTGATTAAACAAAGGACAGATATCGCTAAGTATTGATTAGATAAAAGAGGGGTTAAAGAGTGGAATATATAGCCTAAAATCCTTACCGGAGAATAAAAATGAGTGTATAAAAATATGTTGCAGAGCATTACAAAATATCAAAATAAAATTGTCTAAGTTTTTAAGTATAATGATAAGTTAATTAATTGATTTTTTACTTAGCAATATAGTAAACTAATAAATATGAATGGAAAAATGAAAAACTCACTTAGTAAAAATTCCACAAAAATATATTTCTCTACTGCGACATGTTTCAACTCACAGAGTTATCATCATCATCATCAGTTATCATCACCTGATGATAACTATGTGAGTTGAAACATGTCGCAGTAGGGAAATATATTTTTGTGGAATTTTTATTGAGTGAGTTTTTCATCTTTACATTGATATGGAATTCCACCAAGTAACGCCTTCTTCTATTGATTAATAAATATGAAATCTCTATAACATATCTGCAACAGCGAATGGAATAGTTTCTTTTTCTTAAAGCTTAAAAAGCAGCTGATATTATTGTGTGCAGTTGTATCATATGTAATGATTCTAAGAGTGATTTATAATTTTACTGCAAATTTTATTTTCCACAAAACGGTTACATGACCGGTTTCGAGCGATTAATCGTCATCTAATCGTAGAAAAATTGTGGAAAATAAAATTTGTGCAAAAAGTACAAATCACTTTCTATTCTTTCCATTATAGATTACCACAACATCTCGCCTGGTTCTGTGACCTGAGTTTGTTTGTATCAAATGTAGTTTATATAAGTGAATAGATGTTGAATAAATAGATAGTGAACAGATATGAAATATTAAAATATACACGTATAAGACTATTCATGGGTTCAGAAATGAAGAATGTGCTTTTATATTAAGTGATTTTGGTTGTTGTTTGACATTATTCAAACAGTGGTAACCAAGTAAATAAAAAGATAGAGACCGCACGCCTAAGCTAATGTGTCACTCGATGATAATTTCATAAAATATTATGAATGGGGAGTTTTTACCCTTTGATTCATAATGATTGAAGGACGATGTTTTCCGTGTCGACATAAAATGTCAATACAGATATGTAACTGTAAGTTACTTATTTTCATTTGTAAACAGTCATAATAAATAATTATGGTAACAACGCAATAGCTACAGATGGATCGATGAAACTCATTGGTGGCATTGGCAAACTTCCTCACCGCCCACCTTGCCTAAATTCCACTACAAAGCCTTTTATAGGAAATGGCGGGCGGATTCAACCAGCCTCCAGGCTGACGACTTTAAAGACGGGCATTCTACGCAAAATCAAATCATATGTAAGTTTGCAAATTGATAGACTAACTCTTTATTTTGGACCATCGTAATCCATATCTACCTTGCTCGGTAATTTTCCATTAAACATTTACAGGATATTAAGTCACTCGAAAGAAACGTGATTATTAAATACATGTATCGATTTGCAGATCAATCACCGAATCAAACCTTTCATTTAATTGCACTCTAAACCGAGTGACTGAATTCAATCCTCGTTAGAAATTAAGCATGAGTATTTGCTAAAAGAGGTAAAAACATACATTGAAGTGTGGCTGCGACCAAGTTTTTGCTGAGAAGTGCAAGTATGGAGAATCACAGGCATTGGACGCATTCAGTTGGATGAGAATTGCATTCTTATGGAAGGAAAGGGGATGACGAAGTGCATTGGAATGCTCAATGGAAACAAAAACAGGCAGATTGACGATTGAAAAAAATCTGATGTGGCCAGGACATGACTTTCTCCATATATAAAATGTAAATATTTATTTACGACAGTAATTTCGAACTCTATATTCAATCTAAACTTGGAGGATAAGTGATTCATTTATACCATATTATCTTTCACGTCACAAACATTATAAATAATGTTTATCGGGGCATGCTCGATGAAAAAAGATGAATTTGGCCTAGTGCCCACAAAGTACATAATCAGAAACTTCCGGTTTATCAGTATTTCATGAATAACTACTAAACAATCAGTCATACAAAAATATGTGTCATACAAAAGTTATAGTAAATTACATTTTCTAAAACTTTTTTAAATAATAATATATACCTAAATACCAGATTAATGGAGATATTTTGCAAAAACGGAAACGAGCTTCGAAAAGTAAAGCTCTATTTCCGGTTGACCGATTTACTCAAAAAACTAATCAACTCTGAACAGCACCCACCACAGTTCAATGTATGAAGTTTTGTATTGATACGACTAAAATCTTAAACGTTAGAGCTTCCACAAGCATGCACACACACATACAGACACACACACACACACAGACATCATTCCGAAAATGGTCAAAACGTGTTCTAGGGACCCCAAAACAGGTATTTCCGTTGAAATCTCGAAGTCGATTTTTTTCATGATAATAATACTTTCTCTATACTACGTATATGGAGAAAGTAAAAATGGCCCACAAGATCATTACTAAGGCCATATTGAGCTTAAAAATATCTTATTCCACATAACCTCTCGTAAATGATATTAAAAACATAAGTATTGAGTAAATGAATAGAGATAGAGAAAAAACTTCAGAATGAGTGGGCGTAAAAAAACCTAAATTAGTAACTTAGTGAAAAAGATCCACTGCAGGAAAACACGCACAAGGAAGGGAGAAGAACCCGCACAAACCTACTGACAGTACAAACTCAGAGATGCAGAGGAAAGCTGTGTAAAACGTGGACGTTAGAAAAATAGTACTATAAAAAAGTTACATAACCAGGGAATCGAACCTAAACCAAAACAATTTCTTTTGCGAGAGTGAAATTCTTCCGATACCGTCATTTTCAAATTATCGCAGGCAAAACTGAAAGACACGCACTTTCCCCAGCAGTACGTCAGCACACATGCTCGTGCATTATCGAAATACTTCAAACGAAACAGTTGCGTGATGAAATTTGGTGATTTTTATTCTCGAAATATTCATCCCACCTCGGTCTAATAATACCGAATAAAACGCCCAACAGTAAATCTTAACGCATACAAAATTTTACGCGGATTTAAGAATTTCTCGTATTGTATTAAACCATAGTTAAATGATGCTTTAATTGGATTACTCTTCATCCACTTGATTTTACGATTAAGTGGAATAAATTCTTATTACATTTTTCCAATCCCACATTTAAGAACCTTAACTGTGCTATCCATCAGCTTCTCTATCTTTCTTATCATTACATGGTTTATTTACAGTGATTACTTGTGTGTACCTATTGGGGGTGTTTTCTTTTGTTTTTGACCTCTTGATTATTTTACGCATTGCTTGTTAAATTCAATATAAAAGTCATGTGTCGTTTTTTGATGAATGAGTGTTCACTGAAAAACCGGAAGTGTAAAAAATTTCCAAAATGTTACAAATGAACAACCTGCGGAAAATGAATTGTTTTTCTTCCAAATCATCTCATATTCCTTCTAAAATGCTCAACATAAGTAATGGACTAGATCTTTTTATTACCACTGTCTTATCTATAGCGAAAATTAATTATAAGTAATTCCTGTACAAGGTATGTATAAGCATCGTCTTAACTATAACTCAAAAAATGTACATCGTGAAACAATGTTAACAACATTAAATCGCACAAAATGTGATTAAATATACTGACATTTGACACTTATTTTCAAATTTAAGCGTCGACCCTTGACAGTAAGTGTCACTATCGAAACTAAGCTAACTTTTACCCGTTCGCCGTTAACACTCGAACAAATGCAATATTATTATTAGTCGCTGATAATTTGCGTAGGAATAATTTACAGTTTATATAGGTTATTATGTTATTTGTCGTTATATTTTCACGTTACAGGGGTTATAAAATTTTATTTTCATCGCAAACTGCGACGCAACAACTTAATTTTTAGATCAATAGAGTAAAATGTTTGATTAATGGCAGCACTATGAAAATTAAGATTTTTCGTGACTTTGCAAGAAATTACCCGTTTAAACACGGCAACGTTGCCGTTGGGTTGGGGTAGATGGGAGGGATTTCTATCAAAAATCTAGAAATCCTCCCCCCAACCCAACCCCCTTTGAGATATTTAAAACACCTGCCTATCTGACCCCCCGTGTAAACCCGTGTGTAAACTAGGCTCCCGGATAGTCATGTGGACAGCGCATTTGCCTTTGGTGAAAGCGGTCCCGGGTTCGATTCCCGGTGGGAGCCAATGTGCGAAATGACCTAAGCTGTTGAAGCACTTTTAACAATACTACTACTACTACCGTGTGTAAACGGGTAATTTCTTGCAAAATCACGAAAAATCTTAATTTTCATCGTAGAACGTCGATCAAAAGACGCTTGTATATCTCTTAGGACGAATGAGACGAAGAAGATAATAAATTGTTGCTTATTTGAATTGTTTACAACTTTTTAAAACGTATTCCAATCGGTCAGTTTTTTATGGTCCCCCCTGATGGGAAGGCCGGGCGCTACCGAGCTTCAAGCGGAGGTAAGGGTCCGGATTAGGATGGCGACCCTCGAAATTTCTACCTGAAAACAACGGTAAAAACCTCGCTCAGCTACCATTAACCGAATGTTTTTCAGCCATTCTAAACATTTACTTAAACGAAAAATTTCTAAAAATCATAAATTTGCGAGAGTGGATTGGAGGTGATGGATTGCAAAATCGTACATTCGAATTCCGAAATGGACCCACGCATCCCAAATGCTCCCCCGAAACATTCGTCGAAACTATGCTACTTGTGTGTCCGACGCCTTTCCCTTGTCAACCTTCGTCGCCGTCCTCCTGTCAACCTCTTTTCATCATCCTTTCTTCTTTCAATCGAACCCTCCCTTTCATTCTCTTCCCCTTTTCCCTTTTCTTCCTCCCTTTAAAGACCCTCCCTCTCCTGCCTCTATTCCTCTAAGATCACGTTTTTCCCTCTTTACCGTATGATTTCCTCTCTCGAATTACGTTTCTTCGGAAAGGCTTAATGTTTTACATTTCGGAGCAAAAATCTATAAGCAGTATTTTTAGATAAGTTAAATCGTTCAATTTTGCTGCCTTACAAATATTTGATTTAAAAGGCATAAAAAATATCTTTAAATAGAGTTACAGTTGTTATCTCACATTCTTTATTTTATTTTCTTGTGTACAAATTGTGATTTTTTACATTGATTCCACCAGAGCAACGATTTTCTTTAACCCCTTATATTTATCGATTTGAATGTTTTGAGTTTTAGTTTGAGTTTAGTGCATTAATCCTAAGATGTATAAAAATATTGTAATTTAAAAACATTAAATAAAATCATTTATACTTAAACAATTGTTTTATGGACTCAAAATATTCAGTGAAGTAAAAGAATACAGAGAGAAAACATACAGTTTAAGATGCGAAAACGCTGTATTCAAAGTTGATAAGAATATTTGATTTTAATTAGTAATTTTCGAACCCGTAAGCTTGTTTGAATAGGCAAATGCTGAGTGAATTCACATGACACTCCTTACTTTTCAATCGTCACTTTTGTTCATAAGCTTCGCTTCACCCGAATTAATAATTGTTCTGATGTATTCCCATCCATTCCTTTCCTTACGCATCTTTTGTTGAGCACTTCGTTCATCATTGATCTTATCTTTTAAAAGGAACTTACAATTTATAAAATGAGCCCTTCACAATGTCATACTTTAATGAATACTTAGTTTTTACGAATTGTTTACAAAATGTTAAACGCCATTTCCATCAAATATTTAGCCCAATAAGAAAAGAATTTTGGAAATTTAAACAAATTGTCGAAGAAATTAGCCATCAATTTCCAATTCACGTACAATGTGCCACGCTTGTCTTTCCAAAATTTTGTTTGTCCATCCAAACCACATCAAACTTTTTTCGGGCATTTTTCATTTCATTTGGTTCTTACAGCTTACTTGAATTGGCAAGCATTTTCAAAATCTCATTTCACAAATCCGATTTTTTCATTTCCTTTTCGCTTCCAGCTCATATTCATCTTGCGTTTCTTACACGAATGATTTATTGATACGAAGCACGAAGGCGCTATTGTGAAATTCGGAGTATCTCTTTCTATCTCAAATTGAATCACGCATAACATAAAAGCAAACCAAAATATTACCATATTAATGATTAATTGACCCGAGTCAAACTTAATACGAGTGCTGATCAACGTAATATGAAGTCCATTCAATTTTCCCCACTCATTTCCCTACGCATTCCCTTCTCTTCTTGGGTGTATTCCTAAAGTAGAAATTATTTTCCGTGCACAAAATTAGCGCAGTCTTTTTATTTCTTCCTCTCTATATTCCCTCATTACTTGTATTTTGGTCGTATGTATTATTATTTTTATGCTTGTTTGTGTTAGATAAGGATTGGAAGGAACTTTCTAGTATCAATTTCGCCGAATAAAACGATAAATCGTTTGTAGTGGCAGAGTTGAAATAAATTAAGAAAAGTAAAAATACCTTCTAATTTTGTTGTAATATAGGTGCTGTTCACAAGCGCATTTGAGTGCGTAAAAAACATTCAGAGAAGAAAATGCAGGGGCTATTTCTTTCCAATATCTTCACCATGATTCAGATAAAAGGCAAAGATTTGATGGATCATATGCTCGAAAGTAAAGTAAACATATTTTATTCTTCTAGCCTTGAAGATGATAGCATCGCTAATGTACATTGGGTGTTAGAAGGTTAGTAGTCCGGGTCTAACCGGTGACAACGAGGAGCGTTGACGGCTTTTGGACATTTTTAAACCTATAATTAAGCCTGGTTCTAATTCCTATTCTCACTTAACCAAGCCTTTAAATCAAAGTCTCCTCCAAATTAAAATCACGAGCCAGATTCTGATCGCCAGGCAACCCAGTTTGGACGCAATAAAGGCAGAAGACTTTGTTTGTATTCTCCCTCTCCGGAAGTGGACAATTTGATGGAGAAAGTTCTCCAAAGCCCTCCATAGATGGCAGAGCGGTTGACGTAAAACAAAGAAACGGGTATATCTTTAATCTCGCATGTGGACACTCGGTCCGCAAATCCGTAGTTTAAACAAACGCGATTGTTTCGTCCACTCTTTGAGCAGATTGCCTGCATTAGCCGCAGTCTGATGACTCGTAAGAGTAAACTGCCTCTTCGAACAATACGTACCCTTAATTTAAAGCGAACGAAGGATGACTTCGTCTTTCCTGAACTTTCTGTCCAATGAATCATACGAAGCCTTAGAGCTCTTATACATTTTTTATACTTTCCATACGTCTGATCTTTATAGCTATTATTCCAACTAATTCAACTAATTACTCCGGCAATTTTAATTTCAATTGGAGCGGGAGGAATCAAAGAAATGTTTTCTCAGAGAGTTTCTTCCTTAGGATTCCATCATCGCACCAGGATAAAAACCGTACCAAGAGAAATATGAAATTAATTTATTTAACCGAACACAATAAGCTGCTGACATATGCGTATTTTTATAGCGATATGCGTATTTTTATAGCGAATTCACCGGACCACTAAGGTTATATGTAAAGTATTCCAATTCCAAACCAAATGTTGTTTCTATTCCATCTTGCAAGGAATGCAAACAACGTGAAAAATATAAATATTAAGATGGAAGTAGGTACCCCATAGGTATAACCTGTTTCCTTAGTTACCATCAAAAACAAACTGGTGCTGATACAATAATTAACTTACAATAAAACACTAAAAATGGAACCGTTTTAACAGAAAATGAAAAAATTTGTGCTCTTTATACTTGTTCGTAAAAAAAAGTAATACCTGTAAAGTTTACAAAAAATACTATATAAATTAAAAATCTTTGGACCCATATAGAAAAAAGACCTTTTTAAAATAGATGAATTAGGTTTAATTACAGGTACATTTTCTTTTCTGAAATTATACAGAATATAAATATCAGAGATAGTTGGCATGTTACCACTCATAACAAAAAACAATTTCAAAACCTTAAATATGTACAAGTGTTGTATTGGGAGCAATGTTAGATTTACAAATTATGTATATGAATGCTTAAATCTATTTTTAGGTCAATGATTCTGGTAATCCAATTTTGCAGGAGTAATGCAGACTGTAACCTATTTTTGTTTGCACTCCCCCAAAATTCTAATTCATAATTTAATTTGGATTGTACAAGATCACTGAAGATGACTCTTTCAAAAGAAAAAGGACACTTATACGCATAAAGTAAAATTTTGTAAACGATATCTTAAAAACAAGGAAACAGATACAATATGGCAAACCCATTTTAAAAATTGGTCTAAAATTACTTCCAAATATGTACTTAAAATTACATACTCTTCCAATTTGCAGAAAATTTTGAACAATATATATGATGATAGATCAAAATTATATCATCTTGACATGGATGATTTCCAATATTATAGCATATGTTCTTTGTTTTTTCGCTTAACTCTAGTCCATTGTAAGCAAACCAATTACTGAGAAAATCCAAATCTTCTTGTACTTTGTCTCTAATTATTATCCAGTTATGTCCTTCATAACGCAAAGCAATGTCGTCAGCGAAGGCCGTTAAATTTCCTTTGAAATCATGGTTATACAATTCATTGATATATAACAGAAATAATATAGGTCTCAATACAGATCCCTGCGGTACTCTAGTTTTTATAAGTATTAAATCACTATAACTATTTTCAATTTTTATACACTGAGATCGAACGGATAAGTAGCTCTTTATCCAGCCGGCATAATGGAACTCCACGAATTCCTACCTGTTTTATTTTATCCAATATCCAATCCAATATTTAGAATAATCGAAAAATTGCAGCCAAATTAAATTGAAAGAGGAATGAGGAGCTTGTTGAGTGAGCGCTTTAAAAACGCTGCGATTGATTTAAAGGATACGGAGAATTTCTATATCGGTTCTTAGGTTTTCTTTCCAATTAAGAAAATAAGCATTAACTTTTCCGAATTCACTAATCCAAAATTCTACAAGAGGATATTTCATACTGAATATTAAACATTTCTGACCATATAATGATCAAATTCATTATGTTACTAATAATTAACAAAATAAAATAGCACCCAACTTGCAAGAGATATTTGAATTGGAATTAAGAAAGGGGCGAAAATGATTGATGATAAATCCGACCACCGGAAAACGTTGAATTACTAGGAGGGACTACAGAAAACTTTTTACATAAGCCAGAATAAGGAAAATTCTATATGGGTAATTTTTCAGTTCACCGATCTTATGAACGTTTTGGTTTATGACCCAAAAAACATAAATTATGACTAATTTCTGCCATGGGGGACAATGTCTTTAATTACTCAACTTATAAATATGATTTTGCTTTAACATAAGGTAACTCAATGAATCAATATATAGTTCTGGGATAGTACGTAGTTGAAATTATGCGTCAATCCTGTCCTATTGGCCGATCAGATGTTGTGAGAAATATTAGGAAAATTGCTGCGATAAATATTAATATATAATAAAATATGGAGATAATTTAACAGTGCATAAATTACAAACCTAAAGGAGGCTCGTAGTGGATATAGATATTCAACAAAAATTTCAGGTAGGGCAAATACAAGCTTTGATGGGATCCGTTGCTATGCGGGTATATCTTAAAGAACTTCCTCTGGAAGCCTGTCATCTCTGTAAAGAGGCATTCCGCAAGACATCTGGCGCTCTCTAGCAATCACTTAGCGCACTAATTTCGCTCAAAACATTGCGAGCGTATAAATCGCTCCTCGAAGTTTCAGCGCTCTGATCCGAAGGAATTTAGAGTGAATCGTGGCGAGGAAATTTATTCGCAGCAAAAAAATTAACCGTATCGCATTAAAATTTAAATTGGGTAATGTTCACTCCACTTTCATCTGGAGAGTTACGAAACCCGAGAAGCGTCCGAGCGGTGAAAATTGCAACCATAAAAAAGAGGGCGAAAAAAGGGAAGATTGAAAATAGAAAAAGTGCCGCAGGAGACGATTAATCCTGTCTTCAGTCTCAATCTGAACCTTTTTTCCCTTACGTAAGAGAAAAGAGAAGGCAATTTCGGTTGAAAAGGCTGAGTTTCGCCGATTTTCCGTCTGAAAGGAATTCATTAATAAAATTTCAATTGAATAGTCTCATTTGAGGGACAATCCAGATTTGTGGAACACCTGGCGTAACCTGACCGAAGGCCCGTCCTTAATAATAAGGACAATTCAGATGCCTAACTTCTATTTTAAAATTTTTCAATTTTGTTTTTTTTAAATTTATGGCATCATTTTGCGTTTGAGCCATATTTTGTTGGTCAGAAAGGTTTCTAATGGTATGCAAAGGAATTCATAATAAACCTTCATACTATCTGATCACCGAAGTATATACAATTACACATTCGGGCGAATCTTCCCCAAATTTAATTACGAAATGAAATTTTCAGAAGTACTTGATTTAATCAATTATCGTTGATAATCATTTATTGTCAAATTAAATTAATATAATTCGATTTCTATAAAAATATATCCATGTCTACATATAGAAGTACGTCCAAGCATCCTGGAGTTTCTCATAGTCCTAAAATAAACTTTAAACGGATCTATTCACATGATGTAAATTCACAAATGGCACTTCTAAAAACGTTGTCCATTACATTTCCCTTTCTTCTCCGGTATATTTCATAGATTTATTTTAGTCGCATCGTGTCTTTTGCAGTTTAATTGAACTGACTTTTGAATATCTGAGTTGAGACGATTCCTCCTTAGAGAACGATCAAGTTACAAATCATAACCATGGCCTGAATCTAAGTCGAAATATTTAGGCGTGCGGTTAATGAATTTAGGTTTACGTTGATTGAAATATTTAGCGCACGACCCGGTCGCATACCGAAGGGTGACACTAGACGGCTAATTCACCTGGTTGAGGATCCGTGAAAGCAGGAGGAATGGTCCATCGGGAAGGGAGGGGACAGTGTCAGGGTTACCCCTTCCTATTGACCAAGGTTAACTTCAATAACAAAGAGACACTTTCGAAATAGTTTGTCCTGCGGTTTAGCATTCCATAATTGGCGATATCACTCAATACAACGGGAGGCGTTACACTTTTCCGCCAAAAAAAATACACTATAAAAGGACGTGATTTCTCATTACTGTTACGAAATTTCACGTTGAATGTAGGTGCAGGGGCAGTGGGCAAAATTGCGAGAATACACACTAATTGAAATATAAATCAAGAATTTTCCTAATTTTTAAGACAATTGGAGACACTGGGAAGTGGAGGGTAAGTATTTACAATATTAGTAAGAACACAATATAAAATCATACGTGAACATCATGTAAATTTCGATTTCACTACATAGTACTAACTACTATAGTAGCGCATTCTAATTTCACAAAAATTAAAATAAAACGCGACTAATTTAGATATATCGTTTTTAAATCGGAATTTGGTTTCCCTTTATAAGAATTGTTTCTAGTGCTTTTATTGTTTTCAAGAAATTCAAAAAAGTGACAGCGTCCCTTAAGATTAGGATGAAAAGAATTGTTACTGTAATATATATTGCGTATGTAGTTCAAAATTACTTAAGCTTGAAACGATAATGTCTTTGTTACAATTTAATGTAAGTAATAAAAATTATATGAGAATATTAAGGAAGATGTTAAAAAAATGAAAATTGAGGATAGATAATAACATTGACTCAATTTTATTCATGAGAGAATTTATAATACATGGTTAATAGTATAAAAGCTATGTTTCCTGTAAATATTGTTAATAGTACAAAACCTATGTCCTTCCTCTCAACGCCAGAAAGTCACCATTTTGATGAATGAAAACAATAAAGCACTAATGGCGAATACGTATTCAACGCAAGAAATAACTCGCTGAAGGAATTGAATAACCAACCTATTTAGAAATTGAGATATTTAGAAACTTTTTGTTTAAGTAGAAACCTAATAGTATTTATGACATATTTCTAGTTCCATTTGAAGAATAAAGGCGACGGAACACTCACTGAGGCTCGTTTTAACGTCTCTATTTATCGCAAAAGTAAATCTCAATGCCTTTGCCACGAAAGCAGCTCTTCCTGGTTTTTGGATATGCAACACAAAACAGGGTAATATTATTTTGATTTGCTAAAATTCGGATTAAAATCGTTCTCTAATTACACTGGTTAACAACATTTTCGTAACAAGGAATGTGATGGGCGTTCTAAACTAATTCGACGGTGCTCAATCCAAAAATTAAATCAGTTTTTTCCCAATTGGTCTCAGTTTTTTGTACTGACGCATCTTTTTCCAAATTTCTTCAAAACGAAGATGCTTACTTTTCTTTGGTAGCTAATTTTTTTGCTCTTGAGACATTATTACTGTAAAATGGGTCAGATTACGCACATTGAGTGCGTAACCTGACATACAGACATAATCTGACATAGATACACCTACGTGTAATTACTAAAGTCATATACAAACTTCCTGTTACATTACCTCTACTTGTAAATGAAAGCGATGTGGCAACATTGCTAAGAAATTGTACCCAATCACGTAAAATTGTATATATTCAATTTTTTTCAGGCTTTACACGGAAGAATCTCGACATTTTGAAAAATAATGAAGAAATAATACAATGGATAATAGAAACAGTGAAGACGGCTTTGGGTTTCTCCCTCGATGGACCTCCTCGAGCCAAAATTTTATAATCCGCATTTTGCCGTGCAATTACAGTGCTCTTTTTCCAACACATAATTGTGTTGCGATTTGCCTCACAGAATTAAGTCATTCTTCTTGCCTCGCGAGGTAGTTTGCTAATTAAATTCAACAGAAAAACATAAATTGTACATAGATAGATAACACAGCAGATACCATAAATTGTCCTCATTTAAAGCTGTGAAATGTGGCTTGTGAGAGTAAGAGAAGAAGTGCTGCTGCTGAAGGAAAAAAAAAGGGAACGCCTAGATATTAATCATAAATTCCTTCAAAAATAGAAGAAAAGAAGTAAAATGGATAGTATGAGTACTTAAAGGTAAATCCTTCGAAATTCAAACCCAAGGAAAAACTAAAGAAACAAAATATCCACTTGATTTATACTCGGCCTTCCTCTTTCCCAAAATTATTTATTAATTCTGGACTACGCCCAAATTAATTTCGCTTTTGGAATCTTTTCTGTTGTTTAAAAATAAATTGGCATCAGATATTAGCTGAACATTTGAAAATCGTCCCCATCAGCGGAAGACCTGATATCGAATCCCGGTGATGATATATATATTAAATATTTATATAATATATAAGTATATATTTAACTAAATAGCTATATCACTGTTGAATAATTTATCTTAACAATAATTAATACTAAATTGATAGAAATAAAATTTTTGATTTATATAATATATAAATATTTAATATATGTATAATTATTTATATTTATATAATAATAACTTTTATATTAAATATTTATATAATATAAGTATATATTTAACTAAATATCTATATCACTGCTGAATAATTCTCAAGATAGCAACATAAAATTGTACTAATTAAATGTAAAATGGTGATTATTACTCAATTAGACAATTGGATTATTATTTAATTTTGTTCAATTAAACATTTAAGGAGTGAATGACCCCCTCCTTTTGTGTTTAAAAATCTTCACTCTTTTTTTCTATGGGTTTTATAGCTTAAGCCTGAACTTGCTAACTCAAACAACTTAGCCAACGAGAAGAAAATGAAGATACGCGTAATCCCATTGTTAATGTAAAACATTGGCAGAAACGAAAAGATAAACGCCAAAACTCGTTTTTCGAAAATCATTTTTGAAGGCATACCACCTGCTACTTTATATACACTTTGTAGGATTTTACTGCAAATATTAAATGTGTATTATATAATTATTTGTACTCAGTTTTTGTAAATTTAGCAACATTGGTTAAATTAGAAATTTTTCTTTTATAAAATTTAAAGAAATTCTAGAATTATCATCAGAATGCCGGGAAAATCAGATATAAAAAAAGGCTTAAATATCTGGATTGTTTATTGAGGAAATATATTATATTATAGGAAAATTATATATGAGGTTGTATTTGAGTTTATATCAAAGTTATATTTGAGGAAAAACATCGTCTCTGCTCATATTGTGACTGATTGGTATTGCTATACACTAGCAAAGGGCACTATGGCCCTCTAATATAGGAAGATATTCTGGGAGTTATTGAGAAAGAAGTATGATAAAATACGATGAACGTGATGGAAAGCGTTTAAGAGGGGATAAAGCGATTGACAGGAAAAAGAAGAAGATCAACATGCGGATTGATAACCAGAGGAGGCAAATCTTCGTCAGTAGAAAACTCATTTACGGAGATGATTTCCATTTAAAACGAATTCCTGCGAAGAGCGCATCCATTTTAAATTTAATTCAGCCTGAATCGATGCAGGAGTCGTCTGAGGCAAGCACCGTTTCATAACGGCATTTTATTTCGTCTTTTTTATCCTTAGGGTTGCATAATGATGCAGGGGTTCGAAAGTAACACGGCAAAGGTCAGTCCTTTCACTCGTAGGAGGTGCGTGGGAGTGAAGAAGAGACATTCGATTACTTAAGGCATTTACAAACATTCAAAGTAATGGCTGAAGCAGCGACCACTTGTAATTAACGGATTTCCATTAGTTAAACAAAGGTTCGCAAATAATCTCTCATAAGCAGCCGAATTTCTTCAAACAATTTTGAATTTTAAATACACAGATTCATTTGGAATTAACATAAGGAGTAAAATAGTTTAAATACATAGGGAAGTATGTATCGTAAGCCCAAATAGTCAACAGCTTGATGATCATCATTTATTAATGTAAAATAATTCTCGTGTGTACAGCTATGTGCAAAAAAAAACTTTAAATTCCCTGGGCTATATACGGCTAAGGATTAAAGTTTATTTGTGTGTGTGTGAGTGAGTGAGTGTAGCAGCAGGAGACTGTTAGTTTAAACATGGTCGTAAAATGTGCTAAAATTTATCTATTTTTAAGCTTCGTGGGCACAAAATGAATATAGTATGTACGTACGTAAATATCTATTATGATTCTCAAAGCAAATGTGTGTGTATTCGGTGGTAATGTAAAATATACAACACTATTACTTCGAACGATTCATTGAATATTAATATCTGAAATAACGTGGCCCTATTAGCTAATTGGAATTAAAGAGAATAGTTAGTTTAACTTGAAACATAAAAAACTGTCTCTCTTCGGATTTTTATAAGTGATCGATGAAGCTGGCTCATTTTCTCTAATCTAAGTTTTCTCCATGGGAAGGAGGAGGAATCCATCAAGTGATCCATCAATTCAATGGAAAACAAGGGAATCTCGATACATTACAGCCAACGTTTTAGCGGGAGGGGTGATACTCAAGTGGGATCAAGGCTAAGTTTTTCTCAAAGGATATCTGCTCGGAAAAGTTGAAAATTTCCAACTACTAAAAAAATGATAAGCAAGAGGATATTCTTCAATTAACGGAGATCAGAATGTAGATGAATATTAAATAAGAGAACAAATCAAACTCAGTAAACGGATTAATTAGGGGTATCGAATTCACCGTGGCTTCCGGTAATTTACAATCAAGTTAAAGTTACTCAGGCCGCACTATTGGAGGTATGAATTAATGCTGCTTTTTAGTTTTTGAGTAATTATTGAAATAAACACCATATGAACTAATGCTGCTTTTTAGTAATTATTGAAATAAACAGCAGGTTTATTTCCAAACATAAAACCAATTCCTTCTGTTGTTTATTTTTATTTCGAGTAAGCGCTATTCAAATAAAGAACGCCGTTCTCGTAAGATGACAAGGGATGATGCGCTCTAAAGAAAATTAGTGGTAATGGATGACTTATGGATGAAGACCTGATGAAAACACCTGAAAAATGCTACGATTAATATTTTCCATCAGTAAAACCCATAATTATATTTTCTCAACATACAGATAATGTTACGAACAACAATTATTATCTTTTCATTAAGAACAAACAACATTAATGGCTAAAGAAAGAAACGAATGCGAATGAGAGCAACTTAAATAGAAAGCCAGTCATAATTGTAATTCGGATCTCTCAAGAGTAATGGATGTTTAAAAGTTATTTAGCGGTTACTACTTTGGCCTGAGCAAAAATAATAATAATAATAATAAATCGTCTTCATTTGGATGAGATTGAGACTTAAAAGTCTCTTCTTTCATCCAACCCATCGTCATTAATTATAGAATAAGAAGTAGAAAAATTATAAGAATTTTGGATGTAAAAAATCTAAGAGGTTCTTAGGAAAAAAAATCCACTGCAGGAAAACACCCACAAGGAAGGGGGGTGTGAAAAACCTGCGCAAACCTACCGATAGTAATAGCTAAAAGATAAGAGAAGAGAAAAACATTCAAAAATAAATACTACTAATACTACTATTATACTAAGAAGCTCCAAGTGGTTGACTTATGGTTAGAGGTACGTAAATGCAGTGCAAAGGATCACCATCGGCCTTCGCCTATGACTAAAGAAAAGCATTTAGCACAAACAATCGACACAAGCAATTCCAAAATTCGCAAATAACGACATGTTGCCGCGCGACAGAAAATGATTTAACAATTATTCGTCAAATAATTCTGCGTCCGACTTTGCACAGTTTATTATTCGTCAGTCAGGACAAGTGAAAATAGTTTTTATGGAATCTGAGGCCAATTGGTTGATGGCTTCATCTATAATTCTTACTGCTAAGAAAAATAATAAAAATTTCACTGAATTTAAGTGCAATATTCGTTGATCAACTCCAGCTATTCCGATTGATGCTCCTTTAATATCATTTTGGGGATTAGTTTTGTTATTGGCTCGAACCAAGTGCAATCAGCAGGTTAATGGGGGACTAAAGCCAACCACCGTCAGCGTCACATCAAAGGACAATACCATCCTTCGCTCAGAAACTTCATGCCATACTCAAAACTCCCTCTAATAAATACCTTAACTATGCTGTTTACCTTGGAAAATCCAAAATCTTGCCATGATTGCAAAATTGTGGAATTCAATATAGACCAATTGCCGTTGTTTTGCAATGGAATGAAGAACGAGAGATATTTAGGCAAAAACAAAGGGAAAGGAAGAGGTCGAAGGTGGTTCAGCTTAAATCTAGGGTGTCTATGTTTTTAAAGATTAATTAATTTTAAGTAGCTCGGTTTATTGTTCGCATTGTAACATATTTTTAACAAGATTAATAAATTACATGGACGATTCTAACAAAATTCTACTTAATCCCCTTTCAGTGTAACATATTGAGTAGATCTGTAAGTAAAAATCAATGTTCGTTCGACTTGGAGTTAAAGAACGACATGCCCTTAACAAGCTCGGTTTAATTACTTATAGCATTCTAATATCTGCCCTCATGCCTTCTTAGTAACGAAATATGGGAGAAATGTACTTAGGTGTTAATCTGGTATAATATCTTTTCGAAAGCTATCGAATTGGCGAAGAAACATCTATTAAATGGGCGGTTCCGGACGAACTACCTATTCTCGAGATATCAACATTTTCATCAAACTTTCATCTGCGCATACGTTTGATACGAAGGGAAAGCGACGCTTAATTATCATTGTATGTTTTTGCGCTGGAAAATTTTTATTGGACATCCCTACCGTAAATACACCTATATAATTTTCAAGTGAGTATCAGATAGGAAAGTTGGCATTTGATGAAAATAATTATTTGTAGTACGAAAATGAACAGTCAAGTAGGTTGAGTAGGTAACCAATCAGTTGTAAAAATCGAAAATCATCCGAACTGCTTATTATGGGAGGGATGCATCCTGATTGAGCCCAGTTTCTTTTACTATTATCTTTCCTTTCTACGGGAAATATAGAAATATTATAATTGCAATAATAAACTTAATAGCTGATTCAAGTCAATAATTCACCAAAAAAATCAAATTACATGCTAAGATAGTAATTATTTAGAATAAAACTTCTGAGAATACTTCAAATGAAAATGATAAATACTCAAAGGTGCTTTCCTGCTTAATTGAAAGAAAATCTCACACTTTTGCTGATAGTTTGAACCGTTTGAACCTAACGTGCTCTCGTGAGTCAAAAGTAACGACTGTGTTACGCCAAACTGCTAATATTTCAGTGCTTAACACACTCCAAATAAAATTACATCACTTTACCGTGAAACCAGATACCCAACTCGATGTTATTCATATTCCTCAGAGCACAGTAAACAAAATCCATGCTTCACTTGTGAAGGATCTTTGATTTATGTCAGAGAGTTTAAATCCATTTATATGTAATCATATGAATTCAATATATGTAATATGTAGTGGAGATACTCCTCAGAGAAGCAGACTCTCTGCCTGCTCAATATCATCGAAATATCATTACTCTCAAAAATTCGCCATGGCGAAGAATTTACGGATATTATGAAATCTTTGAATTATATTTTGAACTACTATTCACACCACAGATTTCCATCGATCAGATGTTTCTCAGAAATGTTTACGGCTGAAAAATTCTCTTCCATCAAAGCCATTTAGTCCATTATCTTATTATAAATCTGGGGAAAATACATATAAACAACTTGACTGGAAAAATCGGGCCTATAAAGTCCCGTCTACCATTCAAACAACTTAGGAAAGAAGTGAGACTTAGGTGATTAACAATCATAACTGCCAATTCTATCAAAGAAAAGCTCAGTGTAAATCAACAGCTAAGGAGACCTCGGGATTACTTATAGCATCAGACTTGTAAAATAAGACTTGCACAATCAGTCCTGCAGCTGCTCCTGTTGATGTCATCTTTAGTAAGCAAATTCTTGAGCCTTATTTTGATAGCATCAATGTTTTACTAAATTCTGCCATCAGTGGATCCGTCTTTGCTGAGATTGAACCCACGGTCAGTGTTATGATATCAGTGATATATTTAAAGCTCAGTTTCAAACATAATTTTCATAACAAAACATTGGTAACTTAAACGTTCTTTGTCCTCTTGAAGATATACCTTAGTAGGGTCTTTAGAAACGTGAAGTGTTCCAGCTATAGCAATAATCATTAGCAAAGAGAAAGGTGATCATTTTCGTAAGTATCTGACAAGAGTAGGAAACACTATTTCCATTTGGCTATTATCTCTTGATTTGAAGATACCAATTTCTAGCGTCGATGTTTTTACGAACGGCTCGTCGCACCTCTCAAATTGCATAACTTCGTCCAAATCCGCATTCCATCGGGAACACATTCGTCTCACCTATTTCTGCATCGGAATGATATTCACGACCAACACTAAAAAGGCTGACCTTTGAGATGACGATTTCTAAACGGGATTCCTTCCGGGGACATTCGCCTAAAACAGCGTCGCCTTTTCGCGGAGCGTGAGCCCGGTTGCGCAACCGCCTCACGCGGAAATAAAAGGTTAATTCGGAGAAGAAAGGAGAGGAATGCACTGAGGCAATTCGTCACACTCTTGCGACCTACCCTTTGAACTTTCCATCGCACGACCAACATCGATCAATCGGCTGTGAGGCACACGTGAACGGACGACGTCATTGGGAGATGAGACATTCCTCGACGTCACCTTTTGAAAAATTTGAGTTTTGGACGTTTCGAGCTTTCTTTGCGTGAGATCATTCGGGATCTCTCTGTTTGTCTTTAGGGGGGCTGTCGGATCCCCAATCAATTACTGAGGAAAGCACTGGAGAGTAAATGGGGCTTACTAGGCAAGATGAGGAGTGAGGTTATTTGCTCTTCCTTTCCCCACAAGTTTTAAATGGAAAAATTACGCATAACTGCGGACCTATGCTCCTGTGAAAAATATTTTCCGTTGCGTCCATCAGAGAGATTTAAACGCAGTATTAATCATACCCTAAATGCCATAGTTTTATCTCAGCCATAAACACCATGGGTGAAGTATAAAATGACAATTTCTTCTTTCCAATACCAAAAGATACATGAAAATTATCCAATTAATTAATATATATTCGGAGGAGTATGCTGATATTAAACGTAATTTTAAAATTAGTACACTTTATTTGCACTACTGCCAACCCTCTTCTTGACTTCCATTTCTTGAAAAATTTACAGGAGTATGATGCGACATATGTTACTACATCATAAATAACTGCAGCAAATACGTGATATAAACATAGTAAAAAGAATTGCCTTAGCTACATGGGTATCAAGTAGGTGATTTAATACATTTTAATAATTCTCAAAATTTAATAATACCTACACCTATTGGAAAATAATAGTATAGAATTACTTCAGAAGAAAAAAAGGTCATGATGATAACAATATTAAAAAATAGTTGAGTTACTTAAAAATATGTAACATTATAAATGAAAATATTTCACTAATTAATGCTCAAAATATTGCTTTAAACTACAAAACTTAAGTTCCTCCCTTTATGTACATTTTGGAAAAATGCATACTATTTAGAATAGAAGGAAGTATTTATTTCGACTCTTCATGCTGATCATTGCAGAATTTTGTTTTACTTCTGATCTTTGTATTGTTTTTGCGATTCTTTTAACATTCTATTTTCTTATGCTGTATTTTATAGGATAGAACTGTAGCAGATATATTCTGCTAATCACTGCCTGATTTATTTTTAATTTTGATACCTGATTTCTTTTTGCCAGGACATTCTGTACGTATCTTTGTATTAATTGGGCTAACGATAAGAGTCAGTCATTACCTCGGAATATAAAATAAACTTGGTGGAAATTGACTTCCTTCCACAAGGCTGTTATAGTATGTATGTAGACGTTAATTACTAATAAAATTCGCGTTCGCAGGCGATCTTTCGCGGAAATATGACGAAGAAGAGAATCGCTGTAATTCTTCCATGGTGTTTATTACGATAAAAACAGAAAATAATAATTTCACGACTATTTTCAGTGATTTATCACCATCCTTTGTTTTTAATAAACACCGTGGAAAATTACAACGACTCTCTTCTTCATCACGTTAATTACCAAGTATGATTCATCCTCAGATGTCGTTCATTGCTCTAATGTTACGCAACCGGGGCGCATGTTGGATCCTCGAATTTCTTTCAGGGGTAATCTACATCGCTTACGTTGCCATTCACCGAATGCCTTTCCCGACCTCTTTCCTTCCTCGTTAGTTAACATACTTAGGCCGAAGCAGTGGGTGGCTTCTGCCCACTTTCTGTGCTTTCCTTGACTCAACTTTCGCCATTGTGTGGTAATAAATACACATAAATATCATCGCTGGGATTTGTGTGATGCAGTACTTTCTCTCTAATTTCGAATACGTCCATCCCCGTCCGTATTTAATCCCCTTAACGTATACGAACTCATGATCCTTGATTTTTCGAGGATTCTTATCGATTAAATTCAGTTGATTAAACGCCTGTTTTCCATTGTGATCAATTGTGACTGAGATTAAAGACCTTGGAGATTATTTTTCGCATAAATGAGACCATATGCAATTTTTTATTGTCCTCAATTAAAAATACTTTTTGAAGTCCTTCGAGTCCTTAAATGTTTCACGACTTCGATATTTTTTCAGTTCACGAGAATCGGCTTATTTTTTCAATCTTTGCTGCAAAGGAAGGCACGCAGGATGAGTAAAATGAGATGACGAGAGGGAATCTAATGTTTGAGTATGATTCATCTACATGAATTTCAAACACAGCTCAGTATGTAATACTCAGCGTTACCGAGAAAAAAATAAGTAGTGACGCTTGGGGACTTCTTAACCTTAAATAGTTTTTATCATTAAAAATAAAAATATTAATAATGAGAGTAGATTCTTGGCGATAAATTTAAACTGAACTTCGAACTTTATCTATAGTTATCACATGGTAAAGGAATGCTTTAGACTAATCGGGATAATGAGAATTTCTCAAGCGTAATTTTTTCTCAAATTATTTTCTCCTTACTAAATTAAGTAGAACTTTTTTACTTCTGTATCCCATCTTCTTTCAAATAATGCCTTTTTTTGCTCCCTGACTGCCTCTTCTAGCATTCTATCTTTCAGCGAAGGCCACAAAAAGACGTTCTCCAGCGCTAGTGAACGAACTTCGCTGATCAACGATCTATTCGCTGAAAAACCTCGTTTTTGAATTTGATAAATTTTTATTGAAAAAGACTTCGGCTTGCAATACGAAACGTCACTACCATATTTGATGAATGGGATTTTCCGTTAATATTTTGGCACACGATAGAGAAAAATCGATCATTTCAATCGTTCATAATAGTACGCAAGCTAAGAATGATGATGGTCATATTGAACATTCTTCAGATTGCTCCTAGCAGAATACTATGACAAGGGAATACACTAATAGTGCTGCGCTGGCGTGGACCTATTTCGTTCCCAACATACTCGCTTAGTGAGGAGAGCAAAGGCAAACAACCTCACTCCTCATCTTGCCTCATTCCCTCTCCAGAGCTTACGGAGGGATTGAGATTCAAACTTCTCCGAACTGCATAGAGCCTCTATTAATTATGCAATCCCGAAATAATAGCGTCGACATTTGAAGAAGCTTCCAACTCATTCGAAGAAACGTTCCTCGGATTTATTAGCGTCGGTGAGACTTCAATTGCCTTCCGCATTCAAATGTCAAACGGATCGCGAAATGGAACCAAAGAGATCGACCAATCAGCTCTGAGTCATTATTACGTTCATTATTCCTAATCTGCTTACTTCCCTCAATGAATTCTTCGTGACGGTGGAAGGCACTAGAGTTTATAGGTGAACGCTTTAATGTCAACGAAGTATAGATGATATTAACGCACCACAATACTGCTTTAAAGTAATTCTCTACTGTATAACTAGAGGTCATATATAAGGGCAGCCTTATACTTCGACTCTTATGACATTAAGAAATTTGGTTAATGGTATATATCTGGGGGTTTCACCTTTACTTTTTTTATGTAGAAATTTGGAGGGTCTCCATCCTAATCCGGACTAAAAATTTCCAGTTTACACACGGCAATGTTGACGTTGGGTTGGAGTGGGGGGATTTCTAGCAAAAATCTAGAAATCTAGAAATCCTATCCCCCAACAAAACCCATCCCCGGGGCAACGTTGCCGTGTGTCAACGGGTCATTTCTAGCAAAATCACGAAAAATTTTAAATTTCATCGTAGAACGTCGATCAAAAGACGCTTGTACATCTTTCAGCACGAGTAAGACGACGAAGATAATAAATTGTTGCTCATTTGAATTGTTTATAACTTTTTAAATCGTATTCCACGCGGTCAGTTTATTATGGTCCCCTCCTGCTACGGCGGCCGGGCGCTCCTGAGCTGCGAAGGTGAGCTAAGGGTCCGGATTAGGATGGAGACCCTCCAAATCTCTACCTGTAAAAAAGTAATGGTATAACCCCCAGATAACTACCATTAACCGTATGTGTCCTCACACTTTCTGCAGATTCGTCGACAAATTTGACGCATCTTTCAACAGCTTGAGCTTGGCATGGAAAGTTCACATGAGGAAACTCAGGGAGTGTTTTTTCTTGCACCGTAATAGATATTGTTTCGTTTGTTATTTTTTCTATGACTGGAGGTGAATAAAGTTTACATTTTATTATAGATTTTAATATATTATAGATTTTCCCTTCGGATTTTGAGTTCAGGCTCTTGATTTCTTCATATTATTCATTAGCTTCACCAGCAACAAGTTTTTCGAAAGAACGCGTTTCTCTCAATCACTGGGTCTATGATTTTTGTTATTTCTTTTAGAAAATTCCTCCGTGTTTGAATGGTCTTATATATGTGTTCAGAGCCATGTATTACAGAATGATGTCTTTTAATGTTCCAAGAGCGTATCTCTTTACAATATCTCTCTCAGAAACACCAAATCGATCGCTAGCTTAAGCAGTTGCTGTTAAATTTAGCCTCATATGAGATGTAGAAGGAAATTAGGGCAAATAAATTTCACTACTTCTCTCTAGATAGGATTTTGGTTTACTTTTCAAGTCATTAATATCATATTACGTTGAAGCTGTTTCTCACAATATTACTACCTGTTTCCTTCCTTGTCCTTCCTTAAGTTTCTCTGTTTCTTGTTTGTCTAATCTTCTAATGCAGGCAACCCTGTTTTTCCGCTGATAATACATGAACTTCCTCTCGATGAGTGGGATCTTTTTGTCTTTTTCACAATGACAATTATCAACTGCAGAGCAGTCACCGGCAAATGGCTTTTTTCACATACACAAGAGTATGTGTTAATACACTTACACGCTGAACTTCAATAAGCTTGGATTTCGCTTCAATCACGAATTACTCCGTGATTTTCTTAAAAATATATACTTTCTGATACCGGTTATATGACTTAATATTTACTTATAATATTCGCCATGATATAATTTTTAATCATTTGAACAACCCGAGAATGAGAGACCACTGGAATGAAGGCTTTACAGTATTTCATTTCTACTTGAGTAGAAACACCATCGAATATTGTTGAAAATGCTATTTTTTCTTTGAATCAGATTATATTTACATTTTATAACTTTCTTCGAATCAGCACAGGAGTACATCCTCATATGTTGGAAGTTTTGCTCCACCTAGTCCACAACTGCGCGTCTTCTTTGTCACCAACACCATTTTCTGAGTCACCATCTCACGTTCTTTACAATAGTAATAGTTAATTAACTATTGTATACATGTTATACTATAGTTAATTATTGCAACGAAACTAAGGCCCATTTACACGAACGCCTCTTTTTCATTACTCCACCTCCTGCATCACCAGGAAAATTTTCATCAAAATCACCGGACAAATGTGAGAGTCTCCCCTTGTTAGTGAATATTTATGGATATTTGTTTCAACGTAATAAATAAATTGGTGCGGAGAAATGAAAAATTAGATTAATATTGTTGAGACCAGTTTTAAAATTTACCTTAAAACATATTTAAATGTAAGAGAAATGACATCAATGCCATTCATTTTTTCAAACTAAACTAATGCATAAACATTGGGCATCGCATTTTCTAAGAATGACTTAAAATGCTCAGGAAGTTCGGATCTGTTAGAGTGAAAGATTTGATCGTCAGGACTTCCATTATTTGTTAGCTATTTATGCCAGATTCATCCTCATTGCCATGAGTATCTACTCCATTAAAAAAACACCGGTTCTGTGGACTTAAAAAAGGAAGAAAATATCAAAGCAGCTTCTCAAGGCTGGACAATTATTATTCCTAAATTAACAGGCGATATTGGAGAACTGGAATTGAAAATGGGTTCACTAAATTATACATCAATGGGACACCAGAAGTAGATCAAGGTTAGAGGCAGGCGTCTGAATTTTCCTCTTTAATTGCACCGAATTCTTCCCGACGGATAATTGGAGGCCGAAGCAAACAAATTAAATGCATTCGGATATCCTTAAGAGTTCCACAGATTCGAAAGTAATCCAGCGTCCTTTTCTATCCACGACCTTCAATGGGCATAAAGTAAGTAAAGGGATTACGAATGCGAGATGCAGAAAAAATATCTGCAAAAAGTATTTCCTATTTCCGTTTTCATTGGAGCAAAGAATGTGTGGGAGAGACCGCGACAAAAAGCTGAGGGGAAACCACAGTCCGTGAAATTGTCCGTTTTGATCGGAATGCGGCAGTGTTCATGAACTGGGGAAGGCTGAACTATTCGCTACATTTTCTTTCGCTATCGTCATCCACGGTAAATTTGCTGAATCGTTGAAGGAGTTGTGATTAATAACTCTATAAGTAACATTCCTCGAAGATAATATCTCAGTGGGAATAAATCGTAAATAAGGTAAGCATTACAGAAATGTCCAAATTATCAATTACGGCGAAATGGATTATTTGATTTTTTAATGAGTATATTAAAGCAGCGGATGTGTCAATGCGAAACATTTGAAGATTTCTATCAGGGAAATTCGAGACTTGACATTGAAAATACATGAGTAAGAATTCTGAAATCATTTTAAAGATATCTGGGCAGTATTTACAAAGTGTCTTGATTTACGTTCTTTAAAATGGGTGAAACCTTTTTGAAGAAATCCTGCGCAATGCCTACGATTGATAGTAAATATCAATATACAAAAAGTTATCTTATTTAAATTACGGAGCATTAAAATGCTGTATAAACTAATTAATAGTAAAACGTGACCATGCTTCTCGTACACATTCCGCCATCTCCCAAAAAACTTGAATGTATATCTTTTTCTCAGAAGTTGTAATTGGAATGTTTCGCAAGTTTCATTCCATTTCTATGCGGGGGTTTTTCTGCCATTAGAATTTCTTTTTTCGTCTTATCCCAACTCTGGTATCTCTAGACTTCAAATCTTACCTCTTTCGTTATAATGGCTATACAAACTAGACTGTGGTGCTATACAAATACAGAATTGGATTTTATCCTGAAATCCTTCTCCATTTACGTATTTTTGGATTATTTTAACGTTGATGGTAATGACATTTTAACTGTGGCTGCATTTTATCCTATTACAGTAAAAAATCTATTATATAAAATAGAGTGTGGGTGTGTATGTATGTTCGCTAAAAACTCGAGAACCGAGAGTCGCAAGACTGAAATTTTCTGCATTATTAAAAGTCGACCCCGCGCAGAGTATAGGCTACTTTTTATTTCCATAAGGTCCACGGTTCGAACCCAGACGGGTCAAAACGTTTCCATAAGAAGTACACGTAGAGGTAATTTTTCGTAGAAGGGTTATCCTCCACAATCCCTCCATTGAAAAGGTAAAGCAAGTTTACGTTTTGTTATGCGCAGAATAAATAAAGTTATTCATTGTGGTTTTTTAAGTGCTTCCAATTTTTATATATATATACTATCATTCTGTTATCGGTGTTCAATCTCGGTTGTTTCAGAGTGATATAAAATACATTTTGGTTGTGTTTGATCATTGTTTCCGATATCCATTTTTTCCCTTTCTAAAAATGTCTCCTTAAACGTGATGCTGCTTATCCTAATGCTATCTTCGAATATACTTTTTATAATCCTTAAACAAATGTTGTGTTCATCGAAGAATTGTTCATTCTAATATTTAGATTACTTTGCAGATTTTATTATAACTTCATTTTGTTTGTTTATTGGATTGGAAATGATGATAGCCTGGCATTTGCTATCTACTTAAAATTATGATACGTGTTACGATCAAGCCTGTAACAAAAGTATTTATTAATTTTAATTTTTCCACGATGAGATTCAACGGGTACTTCAGCTAGTTTACAATATGGGAGCGGGAATAGCTCAGGCTGCGGGCAAACCGCGCGGTACGGTAGTCGAGCGGGCCGACCCCACCAGGAAGATGAATTCAAAAACCTTTGCTAACTATTATTATGAAGAAGGAAAATGTTCTGATCTATTCAAGCTCATGAATATATAT
This sequence comes from Sympetrum striolatum, assembly GCA_947579665.1. Lineage (NCBI taxonomy): Eukaryota > Metazoa > Arthropoda > Insecta > Odonata > Libellulidae > Sympetrum > Sympetrum striolatum. The sequence goes on along the minus strand of OX388351.1, from coordinate 65,953,474 downwards.
ATATATATATATAATTGAATAAAAAGTATTGAGTTCTATTTCCGTTAACGGACGAATCTTGAATGCATAAGATCACCACATTTCCCCGCCAGCGAAAAAAGGGATAGCGTTAACGCCGATTGAATTTGAGGCAAGTGCTTGCGGTAAATCGCAGCAAGCACCTGCCAGTCACTGCACACACCCAAAATCCAATAAAAGGGTTCGTTTAAACAGTCAAAATCCTCTCAACTGCTATGTTTAAACGGCATTAGTCCACCTAAATAATACACTCCATACAATTATCTTTCCATCGGTACTCCTCTAGACTTCGTACGGCCATAATTTCTAATTTTAAAGTGCTAAATAAATAGAGCGTGCAAAGACGAAAATGCACTAAAAGCGTGCATTTTGTGGTTGAGTTATGAACACTTTTTCGCTGTCTCTCAAAGCCTCAAGAAGGAGCTTCTGATAGCCTCTTGTGGGGGCCCCTGGTATAGAATTACGCGTGGAAGATTCTCGTTGCTTCGTTATGGGGAAACATCTCTCTGAAGGCTCATTGAAACAAACGGAGTGGCCACAGTGGAAGAGGCTATTCCAGCGAGGGGCTCGTTGAGGGTAGACTTAGTTACGGTTGTTAAGGCGATATATTTTTCGTGGGTGTTGTCTGATATTTTGATGAGCGGAGGGGGAAGGGGAAGGAGGGGAGGTTACCATGACGACAAAGGTATCAACATTGGTAGGAATGGCAAAAGAAAAGCGATAGGTTAAGCGAATGAGAAACAGTTGAGCATAGAGTTGCGTCATTGAAATGAGGTATGTCGGAAAACAAAAGAACGACGATAGTGGAGATTTAAATGCCTAGTAAAGCGGGTGGGGGAAGAGGACAAAAGAGCAACGATATTTTAAACTCGATCGAAACAAATGAAGAGCGAATATGATTGCGTTTTCTCTGACGACGTGAATTAAAGATGAGTAAAGAGTACAGAAAAATTACGATAAAATGATCGAAATGGAAAACAACTGATTCGAGAAAATTCGTATTGCCGTAGAAATGACATTAAATTAGGTAATTAAAGAAAAAATATGTAATTAAACGAATTTAGATTTGGAAAAATATTTAAAGGAAAAAACGAATAAAAATAAATTAAATATTAGTAATATAAATATTAGTAATGTAAATATTAGTATATTAGTAAAATAAGCGAGGTTAAATCTTAATAAACTAAGAAAGAAATTTTATTTATCATAATGAACGAATACATTTACACAAGGTGAATTGATTATAATATAATATTTTAAATAGATTTCTTATTAAGTTATTAAAGTGTAAAACATATACTATAAATAGTGAAAGTAGTAAAAATGAAAGGAATTAAAGATTCAGTACAAAACAAAGGAGGTAACGAGCGATAGTTTGACAATCGGTCTTAAAACCGATCAACGAAAGGGCGTACTACGCCTAATAAATCAAATAATAAGATATTTGCTTCCATTGGTTCGAAACATTTAGACCAATAAATTACAAAATAATTTTAAAATGATGTTTTAAATAGAATTTAAAATACAAGTTTAAATAAATTACTAATCTAAAATTACTTTAAATGCATTATAATTAATACGCAGTTCATTTGAAAAATAACCAAGCACGGAGAACAGAGTATGAGTAAATTTATTATGCTGATAATTTTAGCTCTTTTTTATCGAAATATCGGAAATTGTAAAAAAGAGAAATTGATTTTCGAGACGTGACCTTTTTCATTGCCCCTTATTTGTTAAACTGCCCCTAATCTGTCACGTTGGTTCCTAAACACCTGTTTAAACGAAGAGGTGTTCACTTCCACTGAGAATGGCGGGAGATAATCTCTCTTCTTCACTTCGACTTTTTGTCCGGTCCGCAATATGTCCGGCATTAAAAGGGGAGGAAAACCCCTCAAAAAACTCCCGTAGACATTACAGATCTTTTCAACATTAAAACAATAGATAATCACATAAATGCACATACAATTCATACATATAAGATTTACCTAAAATTATACTTAAACCTAACGTATACATAACTTATTATGTACAATTAGAAGGAAGTCAGGAATTAGTGAAAACGTATATCTATAATATAAAATAGAGTGTGGGTGTGTGGGTGGGTGTGTGTGTTAGTGTGTGCGTGTGTTTGTGGGTGTGTGTGTATGTATGTTCGCTAAAACTCGAGAACCGAGAGTCGCAAAACTTTGAAATTTTCTACATTATTAAAAGTCGACCCTGCGCAGAGTATAGACTACATTTTATTTCCCTAAAGTCCTCGGTTCGAACCCAGACGGGTCAAAACCTTTCCATAAAAAATACACGCAGAGGTCAGCATTTTCGTTGCAGGGTTCATTTCTTTTGCAAATTTAAATTATAAATAATGGTCCTAGAAAGTCGAATCAAGCACCAAAAGAAGGAAAATAGAATCAGATTTCTTAATTTGGTCGTAGAATATCGTTTCCGATTCGAAATTGCGCACATTTTGATAGATTAGGTGAATATTTTATCGACATTTTGAGATCGTAAACAACCCCTCCCCATGACAATCAATGCGATTCTTGATTTTGAGCTCATGCGTAATTCCATCAGAAGACATGGAAAATGTGTGCTCAGATACAATTAATGCTGTAGGATATCTTTTACATATATAATTCCTTCTCCGGATTCATTCATATATATTTAGATACCCAGATAGATACACAGATAGGATACTAATTCATGGGCTAAACCACAGGCGTCATTGATTTGAAATTTTTACAGCGTATAGGCTCTAACGTGAAACCCCCAGAAAAAGGCGACTATGAAACTAAGTGTCATGGATTCGATGCTAGAAGGCCCCAAAATCTCGATTTTTCCCATTTAAATGTATTGCTTTGTTTTTCGGAAATTTCTAAAAAATACTTCCCATATAGGTAGAGAATCAAAATTCAAGGATCTTACAGATATGAACATTATCTATCGAAACCATAAATGGCTTTTACAGAAAATTTCCTGGGTTCGATGCTACGACGATACAAACATATATTTTATTTAAAATATATGGGGGTAGTTTTTCGTTATTTTTTATGCATTTATCGAAACGATAGGAAGTTCTCTCTTAGCTGGAAGATGTATATTAAAACTCGGTTTAAGAAAATAAATTTAATAAGACCGTAGTCTTCCTGGGATCGATGCCAGAATACATTAAAATTTCTCACATAAGGAATATCAGGAAAAGTAAGACGTCGTTTGAGGAAGTTGCAGCTAATATTTCTGCTTGAATTTTCACACATAGTTAGAGATGGCAAACTCCTATTGTGCTGCATAGTAAGTAAGACCAGAAAGACCCGGGTTCGATGCCAGGCGGTAAATATGTCTCCCATATAAAACACATTGGGGTAGTTTTTAATTATTTTTTGATACACTTATCGAAATGATAGGAAGTTCTTGCTATGCTAGAAGATGTATATTAAGACTCGCTTTAAGAAAAAAAATATATAAGGCTATGCTGTTCCTGGGTTCGATTCCAGAGCACATTACAATTTCTCACATAAGGAATATATGTGAAAAGTAGGACGTCGTTTGAGGCAGTTGCAGCAAATATTTCTGCACGAATTTTCACACTTAATTAGAGATGCTAATCTTCTATTGAACTGCATAGGAAGTATTGCCAGGAATATCTGGGTTCGATGCCGGGCGGTAAATATATCTCCCATATAAAACGCATTGGGGTAGTATTCCATTATTTTTTTCTTGCACTTACGAAATGATAGGTAGTTCTTGCTTAGATGGAAGTTGTATATTAAGACTTGGTTTAAGAAAAACTTAGATAAGACCACGCTGTGCCTGGGTTCGATGCCAGAGTACATCAATGCAGATAAAGAATATAAGGGAATACATTAATGCACATTATACAGAATACATTAATGCACATAAAGAATATAAGAGAAAGTAGGACGTCGTTTGAAGCAGTTGCAGCAAATATTTTTGCTTGAGTTTTCATACATAGTTAGAGTTGGTGATCTTCTGTTGTTTAGTATTGGGGTTAAAGTCAGCTTCATAATACACTTTCTGCAAAGAATTTTTTTCGTTGGTTTTGAGTGATATATATATAGAATAATTTTCTGTTATTTGTTTTTAATCATCGTTACCGATAACCATTTTTCCTTTTCAGAAAATGTCTCCTATAAGGTGGTGCTGCTTATCCTAGTGTGATCATAGAATATATTTTATAATCTTCAAATCATTTTGTCTTCATCGAAGAAAGTGTTCATTTAAAGAATATGAGATTAAATCTTTAGGTGATTTTGTAGACTTAATTATAATTTTATTTACTTTGTTCATTGGTTTGGAAAAATTTATCGCCTTGAATTTGCTATCTACCAAAAATTATGAGGCAAGTTTTACGATCAAGACGGTACCAAGAGTAATTATCAATTTGGATTTCCCCGTTGAAAATCAACGGGCACTTCTGCTAGTATGTATATAAAATAATAACGATATACTCAATAATAGTAATAGATATAATATTCTAAATATTATATAATTCCAAACCTACGAACTAGTTTGGCATAACTAAAGTGGTTTACCATCATTGATGATGCTATTTTCAGATGGAATTACAACGATATTTACCCTGGAATGGTATTCTCCACCCCTCTAAGTTTCCATGTTTTTTTTTCCGTTTCGAAACGGGCAAATAGAAGTGATTTCTTAGAGTCGTAGACAAATGAATTCATCATAATAATTAGTTAATCATAAAGAAAACGATGCTCTCTCCATACTTTGGAGGAGCGATGTTCGACGCCAAAATATTTTTTCCGCGTTCGTGTCAAAAGAAAGGGAAAGCGATGACAGTGTCTATTGCGTCACGCCAACCACTTGCTCAATGATCCCACGCATTATGTACAAGGTGTCGAAGGCAATAAAAAAAGCGCTCTTTTCTCGGGATCCGTCCCGAAGAACTTTTCCCGGAGAAGAAATAGTTTGGGAAGGAAAACGCTTGGGAGAGTACGAATTGCAAAAGATTCCGCAAGGGAGCGAAGCGAAGAAAAAGAAAAAGTCAAAAACCAACGATTGTCAACTTATCGCTTACATCACAGCACTAAATATGATTTCCTCTTTCCGAGACTATATGAAAGACATTCACAAGTAGTGTACTAATAGTGTACGAAGTGTATTTACGTCAAAACCCTATCAAAGTATAGTATTGTTGCGTGTTCCGACGGTTCGCAAGGATCACCGAGAAATTAAAGACTCACTTAGAAGCAAGAAAGAACTTTAATCCGTAAAATAAATCGCGAAATACGAATGAGAGAATATTTTCTGAGTAAAGCCGCAATTTCTCTCTCAACAATGCTGTTTATTCGTTGCTACAATGTGTCCGGAGCGACGAGTAAATAAACAAATCTTGATCAGCGACCTTTCGTCGTCTTCGGCCATTCTTCGCGTCAAAAAGGGTCCAAACGCCACAGTATCCTTTAAAGTTAAGTGGAGGAATTACGTATTGTAACTATGATTTTTATGTAAGGCTTTGCCAATTTCTTTCGGAGTACGCAGTCGTTGTGAAATGAAATTATATCATCCGATCTCTCAAAATGCCCGATGAGATTTTCGGGAAGCTTTCGTAGGCAAACTGATCATCTCACTTTCTAACAATTTTCCACCATTTATTTCGACTTCACCAAACTAGGTATGACTAGAGGTGTTTGAAAATATTTTTATTTTTTCTGAAATTTGTTGATTTAAAAATCAAATTGTGGCGTTTTGTGTTTTTATTATGTTTCCTAGTTTGGTGTTACTAATTTTCACAGATTCTCTTGTAAGCAAAGGAATAATATTAGACACAATTTAGTATAAACATTAAAAGAATTGGAAATATTATTAACTGTAAATTATACAAAATATTAAATTATTTTTTTTAAACTGTGCTGTTTACACCTAAGGAAAATGCTTTCACACCTGCAGATCAACAAAACATAACATTCTCATGAAAAACGCATTGACATGATAGATGTTACGAAAAACAAAACATATTTATTCATGGAATTAGGCGAGATTTTTTGATCATTCATAAAGGAAAGAAAATTTTGTGAATTTATTGCTAAAGATCCAAGCTGAATTAGCGTAAGCAAATATGTTATAAGTGAGTAAAAATATGACAATAAATACGTAAATAATACAATTGTATATTGTATAATACATTTATTTAAATCATACCAAAATTACATTTTCCTTTCATAAAAACGATGAATAAAGCAAATATCACCAAAATCCGTGCTGCTTATTAAAACTGTCGAAATTAGCGTTATTTCGCTAAATCGGCCAAAATTCACGTTATTAGTTGGTTTTATCGCTTACTAGCTGAAGCGCCCGTTGATTCTCAACGGGGAATATGGAAGTAGATTAAATTCAAGTTGCCGGTCGTGCAATGCGTAAATTCCCTTTAGAATAAGGTCTAAAATCCCAAGCTATTCTTACTGTACAGAAAAATTCATGAGCTCGGCACAACAATCGCAAGGATCGTGATGAGGATCGGTTGCTTACAACCTCAACAATTTTGGATAATTCACGCGTATTTTATCAAAATTCTCCAAATTTCGATTCGGAAACAATATTCCACGATAAAAATTAGAACATTCATTTAATTTTCGTTCTTTTGCTTCTTGTTTCGACTCCGCACGACTATTTTTCTATTTTATTTCTTCAAAAGAAATATAGCCTGCTACCGATAAAAGTGAAGATTAGATTTATGCTTTATGCAAACCCATCTGAGCGATCTTGGTTCGAACCCAGTAAAATTATCGAATAAAATTGAGACAGTACGTCCTTCCTGTTCCCAGAAAACACGTACTACGCAAAGTTTGACGCGAATCTGGCAAACGGTTTGTACTAAAATCGAAGACACACAATCTCTTGACTGTAATTACGTACCTGCATTTGCTGGTTACCTTCTTACAGAAAATTTCTCGTTATCCATGTAATATATCGGCCTCTTCAATCATCAGCTTTATGGGCCTAAAGTCCAAGAGTATTTTTATGGGATAAAACATTAGCTCGGATTCAACAATAGGATCGGTCGTCAGGGGGATTAGTTGTTTACAGCCTCGAATTTTCACGAAAGTTTTGTATATTTTACCAATATTCTCGCAAATTCTAATCGAAAGAAAGATTCCACGACTAAAATAAGAATCTTTATTCAATTTTCTTTCTTTCGGTGTTTGTTTCGACTCTGTACTACTATTCCTTCTAATTTAATTCTTCAGGAGAAATAAAGCCTGCAACCGATAAAAGTGAAGCTTACGTGTATTACTTATGAAAATTTATCTGAGCGATCTTGGTTCGAATCCGGCAAAATTCTTGAATAAAAATGCGACAGTACTTCCTTCCTGATGTCAGAGGACACGTATGCAAAGTTTGAGACAAATCGGGCAAACGGTGTGGACTCCAATCCAAGACAAACAAACAAACCCACAAACACACAAACCCACAAACACACAAACCCACAAACACACAAACCCACAGAATTTCTGCTTTATATATATAGATTGCGAAAAAAAAACACCTCTAGCAATGACCTATGCGACCCAGAAGTAAGTAAAACGCAAGTGTTATTGACTTTGCGTTGATAGGTTGACATCGATCAGTTATTTTTCTTTTCTCCTTACAGCCCTGAAAGAGAACCGCATCCATCCTTACTGAAATCCGCAACCTTTACTTTATATGTATACTCAATTTTATCAAACTTTCAACAGCTGTGAGCTTCCATCGTCACATTTCCATTATTTAATATTATCTTTGCCTCCAATTTAAAATGAATCTATAATTTGGTTTCTAGTGAATCTTCCTCAACCCCGTATTCGAGTAAACTCCACAACCTACTCAGACTCCATTTATTGAACCATACGTTTCTTCCAGAAAAAAATACAGCGACGCTTCAAGCGAATGTACTTTATAATCAGCAAAATTGATTGTTGTGAGCAATAAAGGGAAATAAAAACAATACTTAAAATCCACAGGTGGTGATAAAGTTCAGGGAAAACATGTTCGGTCTGGCGGGAGACTTCAAAGTTTTATGAGAACAAATTGAAAGTTGTAGATGACAAATCCGATGAGAAAAATTATGATGTAAGAGGGCTCGATGAGCCAAGACAGCTTTTCCTTGATGATTAGGTAAAAAGGAACGAACAAAGTTGGCCAAATTCTGGGAGTTTACACCCATAAAGGAAATTTAAACTCATATTTACTAAAGGAGCTGGTTCAACAAATTTGGAACTCGGATATTAATAGAAACAATCAAAGCTGAAATTCGCAGAACGAGAAAGGAAACGTTCAATACCTAAATACAAGAATTATTGTAGAATCCCCAACCTATAAAAGAATCGCTAATATTCTATGAATGGTGCCATTTTTATCTGCTAATTTTTCTAAGAGGTTGAAACGAATATAATTTCAGAAATCCCATGTTTGCACTAATACAATCCCCTTACAATAATCTATCTGCTCTTCGGAATTCCTCAGGACAAATAAACGGCCCAAGCTGGAGATTAAATAAATATCGAATAGATGTCAAATAAAGGGTTTTCGAATTCATATCAGTAATAAATGTACATGAAAATTAAAAAGTAGAAGAAAGTATTAGTAAAGGTAAAAAGATGCATTCACACTTTGTAACGAGGCAGAAAAGTAAGGAAGGATGAAGATGGTAAATATAAGTTGACATGTAGTAATCAACGTACTTTCGATAGATATGTAATTCATATGCTCAACATAATTTAATAAACATGTCGAGCACACTGATGAGCTTAAATGCTTTGACTCCGCAATCCACAAAGAAGAAGAAGAGTTTGCTCATGGGAACGGACCTCGCTCTTTCCCCTAACCTCTGGTCCTTTACATTCAAGGAGTAAGGAAATAATTTAATATTTTAAGAAGCAAATAATCCACCTACTTAATTTACAAAGACGCAATAAATGTGAAGTTGCCATATACCAGTTAAACGCTATCCGGTAGTAATGCGGATTTCAGCTCCATGAAAATCATCATAAATATAATAAGTAGGGATCAGAAGAATCGACAGAATGTTTGGAAAGTAGGAGGAAGTGGAAAGAAGAGAAGGTAATGAGGTGAAGAGACTTATTGGGAAATGCTGAAGAGGGAAGGAGAAACTGGCCTTGCACAAAGGTCCTGCTTACATTCAATTTCCTCCAAGTTTCCAGAGAAGTTCAATGACTGCTTGTATTCCTTTCTGTAAATTATCTTGACCGATGACTTTAGTAATGACCTCGAAGGATTTCAACAAACAAATATTTTTCTCTCCTTTTCCGGTTTCATATATTCCGTAATTGTTCAATCTGATTAGATATACCCTTAAGATCAGCCTTACACGAATTATTGGAGAAATCCAGCGAATATTCTCGAGCCATTTTACAGAATACGATAAACATCATAACTCGAGGAGGAACTTAGGTATTAATATAAAATGATAAGATTGCCTTATGAAATGGAAAGAGTAACTCCAAGGAATATCTCTGATCATAGCCAATCAGGCTTACTTATCTTACTTCTGATATGACCTTGATGAAAGATGTCTTTGTTTTCCAATAATTTCTATTTACTCTATTTAAGATTTCTCTAACTGTAGATATTATTCATCCGTATTTCTTAATTTGAGAATCGGTTTGAAATTGATTGTTTGATGCGATTATACGAAAGAATCGCAAAACTATACACCATTTTCTGGAGAATAAATTAATGAAATTTGCTATTCCAACTACAAAGATGAGCCTTTCAAGGAAATAATACTGTGTAGCATGAAATGGGTGATTGGCCGCGAGTTAGAAGTCCCAAAACTAAATCAAACCAAACATAACGCGAAGGTGCGATTGTTTCATTAGATATCTTCGGTAAATGTAACATATGTATCACGAATTCGATTACATACCATCCGCTAGATGAGTCTATCGAAATAACATTCTCCAAAAGATTTAAAGAGATATTTTGGGGGAATTTATAAAATATTTGAACGTGTACATACCTAACACTATAAAATCGCGCGTTCATATTCCTCTTGTCTCGACCAAATCTTTTCATTGACTGAGTACTGAATAGCTTGTTCACACGCTTAGATATATTATGCCATGATTTAAGTTTTGGCGACACATTCATCAATACAATAAGTATAAATGTATCAGTACTTCTTTTAATAACAATAGCTATGGATTAATTGTCTGAAAAGAGTTATTTTAATTAAACGCGGTTGATAATTTTCTCAGCCCTTAACACTGAAAAATTGTTTATTTCAGAAATAAACCATTAATTTTAAACAAATTTCTTAACAATACGGTATTTAGGGAAGAAAAAATGCCCCTGTTAAACAATTAGGGGTTAAATACATCCCCTACCAAATTATCAAGTGCTCATGGTCATCGTAGCCACGCAATATGTTTGGACTCCTCTCAGAGTTGTCGAGTTACGATATCAGTAGTTAAAAAAACGAGCGTAGGGAACATCCGCAAAAAACATTGAATAAAAGAGGTCGAGAAGCAGATGAGCATCCCAAATTAGTCCATAGTTTAAGTGGCTTACTCGTGACTCGAAGCCCTTTCGTCTCAGCCAATCAGATTCGGCGAAAGGTCTAAATTCCCACAGTCTTAGCATCCAATCACTCATGACCTCAAAAGTGTTCGCGTTACATCAACGATCGCATTTGGGCGTTAACCGTAGGAAATTCGTTTCGCTTCTTAGAATAGGAATGTTATTTTCCTGCAGAAATCTTTCGCAACGAGGGGAATAGGAGATTGAAGATTTCCTTCGCGCGTTGCATCACCAAATTAATTTCCACTTTACGAATGAGTGAACGCGGTAAAAAATTTTTCGTAATGTGCTACTGAGGGAGTATGCTTCGTTGTAAGCGTTGCAATTATTTGGTTTAAGATGTTCTTTCTTATGACAGCCTTACGATAGATTCTCTAGGGGATCGCTTTTTGAATCCTTTCTATGATTCTATGCATCTTTCAAGGAACAACCCCATATCAGGAAATTGAAAAACAGATTTTAAAGGCGCGTGTATGTCATAAGTTGTATATATGATGATTTCGAAGGATATCGTAGTAAACTCATGTACGAATTTCTGGAGTATAAAACGCGCGCGATATGTTTAAATGCCGAGGATACGTGGAATCTCTTTGTAAGAACAATGCGTGACCTAATGGATAAATTTGTACCCTCAAAACTTTCAAATCAAATTAATGAACCTAGATGGTATAATAAGGAGACTAGGAGAGCACTAAAGAAACAGAGGCGTTTGCATTCCAAATTAAAAGCCGCTGCGAGGCAACCGAATAGTATCAACATAGATCGAGTAGAGACAACACCTACTACTATAGAGTATCTATAGTATCTATCTATCTATAGTAGTAGGTGTTGGTAGTACTCGATGGTATTAGTTCCAACTTGGTTAAGGTGACCTCGGGCGTCCCTCAGGGCAGTGTAATTGGACCGTTGTTATTTTTAGTATACATCAACGACCTCAGCAATCACATTGAAAGCAATGTTAGGATATTCGCAGACGACACAGTTATTTACAGGGAAATAGTTAGTTCAGAGGATAGATTAACCCTTTCGAACGACTTAGATAGAATTATGAATTGGTGCGATGATTGGCAATTAGAGCTTAATGTAGAAAAGTGTTCGGTAGTTAACTTCTTCGAAAGTAAATCTATAATAAATGATTATTCTTATAGTCTACGTGGGGTAAACCTAGTGTCAGTAGAATCGGTAAAGTATCTTGGAGTAACTCTCACGAATAATCTATCATGGAGTGCCCACATCCGAAATATATGTGGAAAAGCACTTAAGAAACTCGGCTTCGTTAAAAGAATAGTCGGTAGGAGCGAAGAAAAGGTTCGCGAGCGATGTTACTTAGCGTTAGTTAGGCCTCACCTTGAGTATGCATGTAGTGTATGGGACCCCGCCGAGAAATGTCATATTCGGGATTTAGAAAAAGTACAACGGAAGGCGATACGATTTGTAAAGAATTGCTACGACAAAACAGCGAGTGTCACTCAGATGTTACAGGACGCGGGATGGGAATCATTAGAAGATAGAAGAAAAATTCAAAGGATAAATTTATTAAATAAGTTCAGAGAAATTACGTTTTCAGATGATGTAACCGATATAATGCGACCCCCCTGTTATATGGGCCGTGCTGATACTGCCCGAAAGATTAGGGAAATAGATGCTAAAACGAATCGTTTCAAAAATTCATTTTTTCCGCGAAGTATACGCGAAAGCAACCGTTTAGGAAAATAGAGTCAAGGTGCTTGCACCCCCTGCCACACGCCGAAAGGCGGCTTGCAGGGTTCTTACATAGACATAGACATAGACAAGATGTAATTGCGAAGTTTTATTGGAAGAAAAGTGTTAGTAAGACTAAAATTTCGGAAAAAGTCAATCGTAAAGTATTTATTTTAATTACACATACAAATCCACTTAAGAGATTAACTTAACAAAAAAAAGAAAAGTAAAATGAAAAACATTTTACTATACGAGTTAGAAGGAAAGACCAAAAGAAATTATAAACGAAATCTGTTAAAATGTACACTAAATAATTCCCTATTTAATGCTGCAGATATATATTGATACACCCACCGCGATACAAATTCCTTTATTCTAAGGAAAGCCCCATTTAGTCCTCCATTTCCTTTATATTTACAAAAATACGTTTATATAGGACCTTTACTCGCAGTTAAACTCCTTCCCTGAATAAACATACAGATGGTAGAAGTCTCCAGCTACAGAGAAAATAAATTTCAATATAAGAGTTTTAAAAACAAGAGATACATAAATATTGACTCATCTCCAATCTGTTTAGCCCCTTCTCTAAAGAAGGCAAGAGAACACTTTCTAGGAAGCAGTCCCCTTTCTTACTCGATCAATTAAATACGTTGTCGATATAAATAATAAATACATCTCTTTTCATACAAATTTAGTTCTCAGCTAGAAGGAATTTATCTTCGCAACAAATTGACATTATGAAAAACATGATTCCAAGGTATAGTGGTACCTCGAGATACGAGCAGCCTAACATACGAGTTTTTTGAGATACGAGCCGGAGCTCGGGCCAAATTTTCGTTCAAGATACGAGCCCAAATCCGAGATACGAGCCGTGTTTTCAAGCCAAGTGCAGCCAAGAAGGCAAAAACAAGTGATAATCAAATTTACGTAAATGTTAAGCTTAGTTTAAGTTTAAAGTTAAGTGCATCGTTTTAAGTTTTTTCTTTCATTTGAAATAAGGAAAGTGTAGTTATAGTTTTAAAGTTACGAAAATAGTTTTAAGTTCTAAAAAAGCGCCGTTTACGTACGTGTCTAGAGTGCCTGCATCCCTTCCCCCCTCCCTCCTCCTCGCCGTTCACCTTCGTTAGCCGCACTCGTCTGTCTCCAAAGTAAGACTATTATGCTAAATAACTCTTTCATTTGTTTATTTCATATTTTTTATGTATTTGTTAATTATACATGTTTATTTGTTATTTAAAACATATCTTTATTCATAATTTACAATGGTTTGGGGATTTTTCATAGGTCCGGAACGGATTAAATCGAATTCAGATATTTTAAATGGGAGAAATTCGTTTGAGATACGAGCCGATTGACTTACGAGCTCGGTTCTGGAACGAATTAAACTCGTATCTCGAGGTACCACTGTAGTTAGTAATTAACATTCATCCCGCAAATAACTTATTGTAGGAAAAACGTATTGCAAATTTTTGGTTCAAGTTTTTATGATTGTATCAAAAACCTAACAAAGCGAAATATCGTCGTAAATGCATTTTTTATATGGATACTTCCAAATCACTCATAATGAAATAGGGATTTCTGAAAATCAAGATTCGGTCGAAGGTTTTCAGTTGAATGAATATATATAAAGACCCACTCTCCCACGCATTCCCTATTTTCGGATGATATTTCTTGAGATAAGCAACGGTGATAGTCAAAACTTTGGGAAACGCCCTTTCGAGGCAAATTCGTGACGGAATCCATGTTCCCTATTTTGTGGAATTACTGCAACGTTTGACAAATTAAAACGTGGAAGCCTTCGAGAATGGCACCCAAAAGTTGGGACCTCTTTCTCCGGGGAAAAAAGCCGACAAGCAGAAGAATTCAAACAGCAACTAGCTTCTCTACCGTGCGATTTTCCCTTGGGGATTCTCCCTCGGAAACTTGTCCCTCCAACATACGCATTCCTTAAATAAGCAATTCCACACCTAATGGAATCTAAAAAAAGTTTCTCGCTTTTCGGCGTGAGTCTGAGGATGCATTCAGGGGGCTTATTCTATAACTTTGGCTTTCGATCGGAATGAACTCACCCAGAATTCCTCCAAAGTGGACTCATAACGGTCGAAATGGTAATTCCGCTGAAAGCGGTATTCCATACGTACTATCGTAGCTGACTGTCGAATCGGAAACGCTGTAGCCAGATTTCTGTACTCAACTGACACGCCTTACTACATTCTCTGCTGCTTCTTCCCCAGCCATTTGCTCAGTCCATTGCACTGTCTAGGTGCACTTTTATATATTATTTCTTAAAAAAGTTAAATTAAAGACCATTTTGAATGCATTATAATGGTATTTTATAATATGTATATATTCATATACTACTTTTATATAGCTTTTAATGATTTCTTGGACAAAAAGTTGTATGCCTTCTGCGAAGCACATTGCTTTGTTGGATTGGGTTCAAATTCCTCTCTTGGCTTTGCAATAATTACAGATTCTCAGCGATTATTTCAGGTTACCCATAATGATGTACAGTATTTATTTTATTGTGCGGTAATTTGTGAAATTATGCCTTTTCTCTTCACTCCCGAAACTTCATGGTTAAGTAATGTAATGAAAACAAGAATATACATTTTTTGAAGAGTAATTTCACTGAGGGTTGTTTTTTTCTGTTCTATCCTTTGAATCAACCATGTAATTGCAAGAGTATACTCTACTGAATTTCTGTGCGACGTAACTAATATACCTATTAAGAGTGACATCTTGCCTTTTTCAAACAAATTCTTACGATAATAGGTAGGGTAATCATGACAAAATAGGTTAATATTAGCAGAAGCCGTGCCCATTTTCCTTCGGGGATAATTCAATCAATTTACGCACAACTACAGGGTGCATTATGAAAGTAATGCGCATGATTTTATTGTGACGCAACAATCGATTGCAGCGCTCTCGGATTGGTCGGATATTGTTTTGGAGAATCTCCTTTTCAAAACGAGCCCGGTCTCGGTTCGCTCCAAGCAGTAGGAGTGGTAGGACGAGTCTTTGAACGAAGTCTGTTTTTCGTTTGTGTCACGGCGCGATGGAGCGTTCACTTGAACAGCGGTACGCGATCATGTTTTGTGTGCGGCTTGGGAAGAATGCTGCGGAAACTTGTCAAATGCTTCAAGAGGCCTTTAAGGAGGAATGCATTTCGAGATCTCAATGCGGAAGGTGGCACAAGGCCTTCAAGGAGGGCATGGAGAAGGTCACCGACGAGCCCCGTTCTGGACGTCCAACAACAGCCCGAACCGATGAAAACGTTCAGCGTGCGCGCGAAGTTTTGAGTTCAGACCGTCGATTAAGTATCCAGGCAATCGCTGACACCCTGAACTTGTCGACATTTGCAGTACATGGGATAGTGACGGAGGATTTGCAAATGCGAAAGGTCTGCGCGAAGCTTGTGCCGAAGGTGTTGACGGAGGTGCATAAAGAAGTTCGAGTTTTGCGGAGTGAAGAATTGTTGAAATTGATTAGGAATGATCCAGGCTTTTTAAACTCTACTCTAACCGGGGTCGAATCCTGGATATTCGAGTACGATCCAGAATCCAAGAGGCAGAGCTCCGAGTGGCACACACAATCTTCTCCCAAACCCAAAAAAGCGCGGATGAGCAAGTCTCGCATCAAAACAATGCTGATTGTCTTCTTTGACGTCCGAGGAATCGTCCATTTTGAGTTTGTACCGCAAGGACAAACTGTCAACGCAGGCTTTTACCTGGAGGTGCTCAAGAGACTGAAACGCCGGGTCGCGCGCGTCAGGCCTGACATCAAAGACGTCTTCAAGCTCCACCACGACAATGCCCCCAGCCACACGGCCTTCGTCGTCAACAACTACCTGACCCAGAACAAGACCCCAGTGGTGCCTCAGCCTCCTTACAGCCCTGACTTGGCTCCGTGCGACTTTTTTTTGTTCCGCCGACTGAAGAGAGAGCTGAAGGGAAAGCACTGGGAGTCAGTGGAAAACATTCAAGCTCACGTTACAAGATTCCTGAGAGGCATTAGCATCGAGGAGTTTCAGGGTGCTTCCCAGGCGTGGCAGAATCGTCTCCGCAAGTGTATTGATGCAAGTGGAGACTATTTTGAAGAATTTTAGTCATTTGCACCAATCAGATCAATAAATCAATTTTTTCCAGAAAATGCGCATTACTTTCATAATGCACCCTGTACAATAAAATTCATCTGAAAATATATTTTATTGAAGAGTGATACATATTTGTAATGTGGCAATTCACAAGTATAATGCTTATATCTGTATTCTTTAAACTTCATTACTAATGGTTAATAATAATAATAACACTGTTATTTTCTATATTAAAATTCGTAAGAAATAATTTCGCTGAAGGCGGAAAGTTTCTGAAACGTTGTCTTAATATTCAGCAACTTTCAACTTGGAGCATGAGCAAAGCAAAGAGCCCATGAAATGTGGGCCCAGTCTACAGCCCTTGTAAACAGCTGCGGAGTTGGGCCCAAAAAAGAAGCACACAAGTGGCAGAAAGTAATCTCTTTTCTTCTTCATTAATGTTTCATAATTAAATTTCACAAGAAATTATGGCATTTATTCTTTCCCTGCGGCTTACCTTCTTAACCATGCTTTTCCTTCTATGCCTTTTCTAGACATGGACAGATTGGAAGTGCTATACCAAGAAAAAAGCATCTAAAATTAGAGCCAGCATGGCAGCGACAAGGGGTGGTCGACCCTGCCCACTATCATTGTCCGTTTTAGAGGAGAAACTGTTGGCATTCCTAGGGCCAGAGGAGGTGGAGGGAGATCCCTGCATTGAAGAGGCAGATGCGATCTCCCCCCCTCAAATAGTGAGTTTTGAAATATTAATTCATGCATAGAGATTGTTCCCTTGCCGAAGTACTTGAGAAAGAAATTTTTCATGGCAATAAAACTTAAAATGTATTGCAGTCTTTAGAAGAAGTGGTTGTGCTGGAAGAAGGTGGTGCGGAGGAAGAAGCAGTAGATGTGGAGGTCTCCCCTGCAACACCTGCTGTACGTTTAGAAATGAGTATAGTGAAACTAGCTTTGTGGATGCCCACCATATGTAATCAAAGGGCATAATAATGAGAAATGCTAGCAATTAAATTTTAAAGTGCTCCTATTCTTCACTATTTCACCTGAAGTTTCTATAAATATTTTCAGAGGCCTGGAAAATCAAAGAGAAGGGCTGCAGAGGTATTGGATGGCCTCATAGATGTAGAGGCACAGAAAGGGAGAATGGAGGAGGAAATGGGTAACAGGTTAAACAACAATTTAGAGAATATAGGAAAGGCCCTTGATAAAGTAGGAAATGGAGTGCAATTGATGGGGGAGGCAATGATTAGAATCGCCTCTGCCCTGGAATCCTTGGCAAAAAAATAAATAAGAGTAATTACAATAATATTGCCTACCTTATTTCCTTACCTCTTCCTAAATAACTTGGGGACATTCATTTTGTGTGATTTTGGCCTTAAAAGTTCTTGCTTTGTTGGAAGATGTATATTAAAAATCAGTTTAAGAAAAAAATTTAGATGAGACCATGCTGTTCCTGGGTTCAATGCCAGACCACATAAAAATTTCTCACGTAATGAATGTAAGGGAAAATAAGAAATCCTTCGAGGCAGTTGCAGCAAATATTTATGCACGAGTTGTCATACATAGTTAGAGATGGTGATCTTCTGTTGTGCTGCATAGTAAGCTTGATGCCAGACGGATAAATTGCAACGAATCTTAAGAAAATTTTCAATCCTCTTCTTTCTTTTGAGGAACCCATCCATATGATGTCAACTTGAAATTTGTGTTATCAATATGCTTGCAGTATGCAAGCAACATTTTACTCGTACTATACATACATAGTCTCCAACCGTTGATTATAATGGGAAAGAAATGATTATAAGCTGTTATTCCACATTCACCCAGGAGGTTAACAGTATGAATGCATTTCTCTTGTTTATGGTACAGAGATCCCCAATAGGTCTATGAGAAACCGAATTAATTGCTGCTAGAGGAAAGAAAGTCATAAGAAGTCATACATGTGAAGCATTCATCATAAATGGCTGTAAGGAAACATTGAATACCTGTTATGCAAAATGCTCAGCGCCGATTCTCCTACGAATTTCAACTCCTTCTCTAGGAAGATTGAAGTCGTCCATTGCCACTACATCCTCTTCCTCCAAAGGTAAGTTTTCAGGATTCGGCATTCCATAATGTAGAGCCATGTTGTGTAACACGGCACACGCATTTATAATGATTGCTAATAGATAGATAACTTACAAGTTAGAAGCACTTCTATTTGGATTTAAAGGAAAACCAATCATTGACTGACCAGCACGCTCAGGAGAGTAATGCAGAGCCCTTTCTTTCCTAAGACACCGAAACTGGGACTTCCACACACCCATACACCTTTCCACACAACTCCTTGCACTAGAATGGCTTCTACTGTACCTATCCTCAGGTGAATAGGCGTCTGGATTGTGGAATGGTGTCATGAGCCACGGCTGAAGTGGATATGCAGAATCACCTGCAATTTCATCATATATTTTGTTAACATAACAAAGGATAGGGGAAAATGGCAATGCTCTAATTAAATGTTTCTAACCAATGAGCCAGCTACTTCTATCACCATCCTGATAATTCTGCCGCATGTATACGAAAAGGTTGGAAGATGTCCATATATATGAGTCGTGGACTCTTCCACCATGGCGTGCATTCAAGGAGAGGATTTTCATGTTGTAGTCAGCCACCTATTGCTAACAATATATCAAAATTAATTTCTTGAGTTTCTAAATAAAAGTTGTTCCTTAGAGAACTGATGAACAAAATACATCACAATTACTTCAGGAAACAATGATACTGACAATTTGAACATTCCTACTATGAAACCCTTTCCTATTTCTATAAATATGTTCCCTATCCCGAACCGGGGGAACAATGGCAATGTGTGTGCCATCAATGGCACCCACAACTCCAGGAAATCCTTCCTCCGCAAATCTAAGTGAAGAAAAGTTCGTTACGTACGACGACGAATTATCGATTACAGTAGGATCAATTGAACTAGCTGTCACTGTATGTAGCTCCATACCGGTGACGAGGAAAGAATAAGGTTCACTACCACTCAGTAATTAGAGATTAATTGTTTACTCCGAAAATAGCCATTACCTTTCCTTGATTATCTGCTTCTCCCTTTCCATCGTCGGAAATCTCACCCAGGTGTGAATTAAGGCCCGATTTATTGCATCACTAACTGCCTTGATGCTTCTACTTACCTCCGCCTGCGACATGGCATGCAAATAATCTTGCCCGACTCTTTTTTGATACGTGCCACTGGCGAAGAAGTTCAGGGCACACAGGATCTGCATAAGTAGACATCGCTCATATATAACGCACATTTATCATTAATTTAATATAGAGTATAACTCATTTACTTATGCTTCTAGGAGATTAATATTTAGTGAAACTTTACCCGCAAATGTACGGGTATGCCAGTGATTCTCCTTGGCTGCCTCAGCTGAGGAGTTAATCTTTGTATTAAATACATAACCCCTTCTTGGGGTAATCTAAATAATCTCCGGAATTCTCCGGCGGACATCGCAAAGGGATTTGTCACGTCCCTTAGGGTTCTCCGATCTATAACCATTTCTTCTTCTTCCATTCCCTTTGCTAAGAGTATCGCCGCTGCCAGACGAACCGCCATATTTGTTGTTTACTTTTAGAATCCCGATTAACATGGCCGCCATAACGCCACCTTTTAGGTCGCGTAAGGATTCCGATAGTAAAAACCCGCTCGAGATCGAATACCGAGTTATAGAATAACTTTCCTAATTCCGATCGGAATTTGGGGCAATATAGCCGACCAATCCGACCAAACCAAAAACCATTCCGATCGAAAGCCAAAGTTATAGAATAAGCCCCCAGTCTACTCCTCATCCCTTGCTGTTACTCTATGGTTATTAACTAGTTACATTTGGTTAAGCATCTTCTTATATTACCTAATTATTCCTGCAGCACTAACGTTCGCAATAGGATTTAATTAAGGAATAATAGATCTTGTTATTTCTGTAGGAATATGTTTGGCGCAACTGATTTCGTCGATATGATTCTACAAATTTGAACACGTTGTGGTGGAGAGGTTGGTGTACAAGCACGAGGTTGCTAATCGGATTTGTTTCGTTAGGGAATGGCTACGTGTGTTTAAAAATAGTATTCATTAATGAAATTTATGTAATTGGGAAATTTCTTGCTATTTCGATTTTATATTTATTTACACATAATATCTGCTTCATCTTCTGAGAATATAATACATATATCTTTATCTTTAGTACGTTTGAAATTTATTTTCTTTCCTTCAACGGTTCATGCTATGTCTACACTTGTGCGCTTTCCTCTTCCCTCTCAACTTGCGCTTCCTCTTTCCCTTTCAACATGCGTTGCGCATGCTTTTCGGGCATGCCTCATGAGGCATTCAATTTGTTGTCCACACTGCATCATCTACTGTGCATCATGATGGATACAGAATCGGCAAGTGTGATAGCCATTTTTGCAGGTTACTTGTTTTTAAAAAATGCACGTAAAAGGTAAAAGCAACGGGACCTGGGGACAAAGCAGTTTAACAAAAATCGAAATATTGGGCTACTCAGAGAACTTCAGCATGATGTAAAGGTATTCCGGAATTTTACACGCATCTCAAATGAAAATTTTTACAAGTTGTTACGAATTATAGAACTAGACATTTCAAAGAAAAACATTAGTTTCCGAGAAGCTATTCCATCTGAAATGAAGCTATTGACAATGTTGAGGTTGAGGAGGAAAGATATTCATTACTGAGAGAGCAATTAGGTTTATACAAAGTATCGAATAATCTCTAATTGTTCGAGTGCGTTTATCATTATCTTTAAAATGGAAAATGTCTGGCGAAAAACTGCTGGAATGTTTGTTTAAGTTAAGGGATTTCGCAAAGTGGGAATAAAGTGAATCATTGATGAATGCATTGAACTGTTTTCAAATGCGAACGTTAAAATTTAGGGAAGTACGACGGATATAGAGCGCTTTGCAAGTGTCGCAAATTAATTTATAGACGCCGGATTTATAAAAAGGTTCTACATTGTCTTTTGGAAGACATAAAAATTTCCTAACGTTATTTTTATTTCAAAAAACTGGCACAATATTGAATATTTTGAAGAGATTGTCAAGTTACCTTTAAACGGATGGAAAACACGTCGCGGGGAATCCATCTGAGATTGGGATGCAAGAGGAAAAAGTCGATTGTCGATGATGCGTCTTTCTTTCCGTTGAACCAATATACCTATTTAAGTAGGTGGATAACCATTTGCAACAGCTATTTCTATAATATTTTTATGCTCGCGAAGAAAGTTTATGGTAGATAAAGAAAATATCAAATAATCTGTGGATAAGGCAGTGAAAAGCGGCGAGCTTATGTGAGTAGTGGTGATTGGAAGTAAATGGGATGGCACTGGTAGCATAAGTTGATTTTCTGTAAAATAATATAATTATAAGCATTGAATTCGATTTTTTGATTAACTAGACGTAGGGTGAGGTCAAGGAAGTTAAAGGTATTATTAGTTTCAATTTCATGGGAAAATGAAATACTACGATGGATAGAATCCAGGACAGATATGAAGGAAGAGAGTTGTCGGTTTTTTCCGCCCCAAAAACAAAAGATATCATCAACAAACCGAAACCAGCATAAAATAAATTTTATCAAATGGGACTTTGAGTAAAAAATTTCTCTTTTAGGGAGCCCATGAAAATGTTAGCTAAAACAGGGCAAGACCAACTTTTTGTTCATAAAACCCACCGTGGACTGAAAAAAGCTTTCTTTAAACACAAATTCACCAACGACAACAGGTTACTAGTTACTACTTCATCCGCATTGTTTCTTTTTAGTAACCCTTCCAACACAGCAACAGACTCTACACAAGGAACTCTGGTAAATGAGTTATAAAAATCGAAAGAGGTTTGCATTTTTAGGAAATTTCAAGTTTTTCACTTTGACGTTCAAATTCCACTGAGTTTTTCACACAATGGCATAAAGTCTGATGAATTAGCAATTAAATGATTAAATTCAGTGGCCAGCTTATGACACGGGGAAGAAATGCTAGAAACAACTGGGAGGATAAGGATGTCTTCTTTATGTATTTTTTGGAAGTCCATAAAGACGCGGGGGTAAAGGATTGGATTCAGAGAGGTGAAGTTTCTCAGTCAATCATCGATTTGAACAGAGCTTCTTTAACGTTGAAGCAGATATTTTTGATACTATTGCACAAGAAAAATTGGAAATATCTTAATGTACGAAAAATGGAACCAAGGAGCTTCTTTCAAACCATTCGGTCTACCTTATTCAACTATCGAAGAGCTATAAACGGTAAAAATATCATACAATTATTTTTTAAAAGTCTTATTAATAGAAGAATTGATCGAAGAGTAATTAGGTAGACGTTGCAGGGAGTGACGCAATTTCAAGCGAAATCTCAGCCGAGGAAAAGCTGCGAAAGATGAGGAATAATGGATAATAATCAGATATAGACATAAGAAGCTGCAGAGGGCCAAACTGTGACTCGGATCATTAACTATTTAAAGCAAGAGTAAGGGAGAGAATAATTGAAACAGAAAAAGGTCCAGAGATAGTTAAGAGAATATAGGACACAGATTAGTTAAATGAAGACAAGGAAACCACGAAGCAAAACCAAAAAGGATTAGCTAGTAAAATGCAAACCAACAGCCGATGAAAAAACTTATAAAATAAACATAGAAAAGCAATCAAAGAAGCTGTGGAAGAATCAATTGGAGGAAAAAAGAGAATAATACATGCTGATTGGTTTGACAACAACATAATTTGGGACAACAAGTGTTCCTAAATTATACAGGAGAAGAATAAAGCTAGAGAAAGGATGATAAGGAAAGAAACCAGAATGAACACTGAAAGATACCAAGGAATGAGGAAGGAAGAAAATAGGATATGCAAGAAAAAAGGAGAAAATGAAGAACAGCTACAGAAAATAGAAGAATACAGCAAACAGAATGAACGGAGATTGTTCTACGAAGTTTTAGAAAAGGTGAAAAGAGGATACCAACCAAGAATGGAAGGATTTAAAAATACGGAGGGAAATGTAGTCCAAGAAGAGAATAAAGTTCTGGAAAGATTGGTAGAACATTTCAAAGAACTTCTCTGTACAGAAGATAAGGAGAGAGTAACAACTGAGGAAAATGACAGGCTAAGGAAAGAATCAAACATAGAGGAAACTTGCTCAGAATTAAACCCACTAGACAGGAAATTGCACAATGCATACAAAAGTTAAAAATTAATAAAACTCAAGGGAAGACAATATTGCAGCAGAGCTAGTAAAATAAGGAGGAGATTTAATAATAATAATAAAAACTCTTTATTTGGCGAGGTTAGACCCATTAGAGCCTCTCTTACACCTAACCGTTAAGGGTAACTAGTATTAATTACAAAAAGGTGGAAAAACAATACAAATATATATATATAAAAAGAAAATAAAAAGAAGAAGTAAAAGAAAATAAAAGAATTGGGGTGTGGGGAAAAGGTCCTTGGCTGAAGGAGAAAAACCCACTGTGCGGGAAAACGCTCACACGAGAAGGGGAGCGAAAAAAACCCGCGGAAACACAGATGGAAATAAATACAAGCAGGTATATCACTAGTTGCATTATTGCAGACCAATGTTGTAGGGTAAATTTTTAGCTGTATGATATAGGAAACAGAAAAATGCCAGAAGGATAGAGCCTGGGAATCCTAAGCCCAATATACAGAAAGGGAAATAAACTGGTTCTCAAGAAATATATATGGAAAATACTGTTAAATATAGTATATGAAATACTCTCTAGCATCATAAAAGAAAGGCTGAAAGTAGTAACTGAGAGGATAATTGGAGAATCTCAGTGTGGGAGTAGATCCAATAGAAGTAATATAGACCAACTGTTTGTAATCAGACAAATTTTAGATAAATGCTATGATCATAATGTTGAACTGCATATGCTATTGTAGATTTTAGACAAGCATTTGATGGTATAAACAGGATCAAACTCTGAGAAGCAGTGGAGGATATGGAAATTCTATCCAAAATAATTATATTGATTCAAATGACATTGAAGAAGAGCATGGCTAAAGTAAAAATACATAATCAATTATAAAATGAATTTGAATTCAGCACTGGGATAAAGCAAGGAGATGGCCTATGGGCCACACTTTTTATTCTAGGATTACACAAAGCTGAAGAAAAAATAGATCAAAGAGGAAGAATATTTAACAAATAAAGAGAAAGAAGCAAGCAAAATGGGATTGATAGTTAATACCAGTAAAACTAAATATATGCTCATGGCAAACCTAGAGTCACCCAGGACTTGGGTATAGGACAGATAAGATTTGAAATTGTGGAAGAGTTTAAATATCTAAAATATATGTATATAACTTACAAAAAAATCATAATATGAATAAATGAAAGAATACAAACAAGGAATAAAACTTACTTTGCAAATATGAAGATACTCAAGTTAATAAACAGAAACACTTAAATACAAATATATAAACCAATTACCAGACCAGTAGTAACCTATGGAGCATAAAAATGGACACTAACAATCACACAAGAGTATGGCCCTGGTAAGATTTGAAAGCAATTGCAGAGAATATACCGACCTGATTGAGAATGGATTATGGCAAAGGAGAACCAAAGAGGAGTTAAAGACAATAATGAATTAAGGAAGATGTAGTTAAGTTCATAAAATCTTTGAGAATATAATGGTTGGACCATGTTGAAAGGATGCTTGAAACAGCAATGCTGAATAAGGTGATAGAAGGGAGACTGTATGCCACTAAACGGAGAGGAAGGTCCAGATTGAGATGGCTAATTCATAAAGGACATGAAGAAGATGAAAGTGAGAAGACAGAGAAGTGGAGAATGATCGGGGTGGAGGCTCACTTAGGGCTGTAGCTCTAAAGAGAGAGTTTGTCTATAAATTGAGACTTAAGGACCATTTTTAATTGACTTCTTATAAGTGTGGAACAAAAAATATTAAATGTTATCACACTTTCTATGCCTTGTGTAATATTTTGTATCAATTTATAGTTTAAATCAGTCCATATAATATTAACATAAGTATACCATACAACAATTTAAAACCAGGAACTAACAGATGAGCCAAGAATGGCTCACGTGGACCTTATCCTGTTTTCCCTGACTTTTCTTGTAAATATGAATTTATTCTTTATTTTTCATATTACTTTATTTGCCAATAACTCTTTTTTTACCAATTCACGTTTTATTTAAGATTCTTTGTACAATACCTTGTATTAAGAGTAAGATAGTTAAATAATATATTGTACCAAAAATATCACTTTGAATTTAGTGTTTCATGTCAAAATAAAATCTACTTACATTATAGTCCACTTTCATATTAATGAAAATTAAATTTATTTAAAAATCGTTTTTTAAATAATACTGCTTATCGGAAACAATAGTTTACATCAAAATTTTCTAAAATCAAAAGTTTATTTCAAATTTTTTTACAATCAAGAAAATAGCAAGAAAACGATTTAAGTAGTCGTGATGGTAATCAAAATAAAACTTATTTTATTACAACCATATTTCATTCAAAAGAACAAAAAGGTATATTTGAAAATCTTGTTTTAAATTATATCACTCACCAGAGTTAATGGTTTAAATCAAAGCTTCCTAATTAAATATGAAGAAATAGCCGAAAAACGACTTTCGTAGTGCTGTCAAATTAAAGTCTACTTTCATTATAATCAACTTTAAATTAAAAAAACAAAAGGATGTATTTAAAAATCTTATTTTTAATAATAATGCTTTCTGGACGCAATGTTTTAGTTACATAGTGTGGATATATAATCAAAAGAATAGCAGTTTGACTCCATCGAAGCCACATTTATTTAAGCAACTACTATGCTGAAATTAAAATTAATAGTTTCTCTAAATAAAACTATACAACAGGTATGAGCAATTTAAGTTCGGATGTTTCAGCAGAAAATACTCTTCGATTCTAAAGAATTACTTTTTTACAGGAGCCGTCTTGTGATTAGATCAAATCTGCATATCGTCATTATATTAGCTAATGCATTACTTCATTTTAGGTCTTTTGTTTTAATAACATTGTGATTCAATAAAAAGCGAATTACTGGAACGTGAGAACTCCCGTATTTTGCGTTAGTTTCCTTAGAAATCAAATCCTGGCATTTGCGTTGCACAGATAAATTTAAAGCAAAATAAATCCTGCTACCTGGGTCGATCCGATAATGACCGTAAGTTAAGAGAAATAGATGCTAGGACGAATCGTTTTAAAAATTCATTCTTTTTACGAACGATACGCGACAATAACCGAATAAGGAAGTAGTTTAGGTTCAACTGTTGTTTACACTCCCTGCCACACGCCGAAAGGCGGCTTGTAGGGTATTAATGTAGATGTAGAAAGCAAGGTAGGAAATTAGTTTCCGCGAAGTCTCTGTTCAGATGAACTGAAGCAATAATAATTTTCATAAAAAAATATGGAAAGAAGGTGATAAATTTGATCAGTCACTTGATATATTTACAGTAAAAAAATAGCAATTCGTTTAAAAAATACGGCATGAAGTACCTCGCATAGAAGCAATTGATAGTATTTACTTACCTCTTAAGATTTCCTCAAATAACACTTTGAAATGACAAATCGCAGCACTCGTTTCAAAACTTTATTTTAGCGAAAACATTACAGCATATCTGATGACCACCGGTGACGAAAAAAAACAATTTGCCAAGTAATTGCTCACCCTCACTGTATTTATTTTCGCTAACAAAAGCAACTCCTCTCAACACGTATATTCTTTCCCCTAACACTCTCCGTTAACTGAGTGGATTAAGTGTACTTTGAAAATTATGATATCTTAGAAATAAGCACTGAAGTCACAATTCCACAATATTTCTTATGGCAATTGCGCGACACTCGAATTATTTTCCGCAGCACTTCCTAAATCGACTAAAATCCTTGTATGTTCAGCAAGAAAAACTGGAAGTACACTTTCTTGGTGATAGAGCACGAAACACGTATTCGCACTATGCCAATATAGGTAAGTCCTCTGAAAGATACGTTTTCGATGTGAACAACTCGATTGCACGTGAAGAACTGAAAATGGAGGCCAAAAACATGACTACACGCAAAGCATTTCCATATTTCTTGTTTGCGAAATCCACCTTCACGTCACCCCTTATCTACTACCCATAGGGATAGAATAGCCACCAGAAAAGCAGGCTGAAACATTCGGTCTAATTGCGCAATGGAATATTCTTATCTGTGGTCAGGTCCCTCAGACTAATCAAGGGGAAATAGAGCTCAAACGAGTCATCCCTTTTCGAGACAAAACTATTTAATGATATATAATTAAGATGGTCAAATCTTTAAATCGATTGCGATTCAAATTCTTAGAGATATTGATCGTTGCAGAAGTCTTTCGGTTTCACTAATTAAATTACACTGATCCGCGATGCGGTTTACACCGTGTTTTGAGTAGGATTATGCCTTTGCGTTTTATGTAGCAATGGGAAGTTACGCATTTAAATTTCTGTCTCAGCAGAGAGTGGATTATCCTGAGTTACGATGGAATAAATATAATATTTGAGCCACAGAAGCTGCACTGGAGTTCACTTGCACGAAAATTGAATTATGCTTCAGCTCTATGAGTTTAGAAAGATCATAACCAAAATGTTTATTTTCTGGGAGAGGAATAAGGAACATACTCTCTCACTTAAAAATATTGAAAATTAAGATTGATGCTTCCTTTTGCAATAAAAACTGTTCAAGTGAAAATACATTGTTTCAATCAATTCTACACAGAGATGAAAATGGAGGTATAATATTGAGGTTGTACAAGGAGTGAGAAATAGTGTCTTGGCTGGGGCTCGAACAGAGATCCTCACTGAGGCAACCGAAACACAAATCGATATTTTGAATTTTCCCCTCCAGATGTAATATTTCCGCTTACATGTGGAACAGAATAGCCGATATTTCAATAGTATCACTAGCAGTATTTGTGAATGAGTTTACTTTTTACACTCGAATGTAAGCCGACCCCATTATAAGCCGAGGTACCTAATTTTATTCCAAAAAACTGGGAAAAGTATCCTATCCTATAAGCCTAGGGTGGGAATTGCAGCAGGTAAATTACACAATGAAAATAATTAGCTATGAAATTATAGAAAATTGACAAGGAATTGTTGGATGAGCAAGTGGAGAATTTCCCTGCCGATTCACGACAATGACGCTTCTTTGCCAAGGGAGAACTGATAAGGGGAGCCCTCCCTCGAGTTTAAGAAGAGGGGCCTTGTACTCAGCATACAAAGTGTGCAGAAAACTCGGATTTTGCATGATTATATAATTGTATCCACTGTTAAATTAATCTTCATGTATATATAACCATAGGACATTTAATACGTTTTTGCGCGGTGTAAGTTTATCGCTCTTTTCAAAATGAATTTAACATAGCAATGATCTGCTTTGGTGGGGGTCACACTTAATGACGGAAATTTCATTTATTGATATTTAATATTAGATATTTAATAACAACATAATGTATTTGTTTTATTTATTTTATAACATATTTGTTTGTCTTTGTGGACCTGAAAATGATCGTTGTATTATTCCAATGAAACTTGCGGAGAAGTGATTTTTATTTCATTCGTAATGAATTTCCTCAATATCAATACGGCCTCAGTCGATTTTATTTTAAAATTAAATAATCTGATATCGAAATCACTGGAAAGACGCACAGAATGTTGAACGAAAATCCAACAGGTTGGATTTACGTGCGCTGAGGCATGCGTCATGAAAAAGAGGTTCAGTCAACTTGCGAGAGGCATGCGCTATTGCATGCCCCTCCTTCATCATACCGTGCGCTATGACGCATGCCTGTGCTGAATACAAAGTTGCACCAGTATGGACATAGCTTTACAGATTTTTCGAAGCAATACTTACGAGATTTACGGTAGGCCTATCCTAATTCACGAGTTGTCTGCAGGTTCCCAATGAATGCCCGAAACATCGCTCACGGAGTTTTTTTATCTTTCGTGTTGTCGTTAGGATGTCTTAAGAGTCCATCCAAATACGGGTAACCTCATGTTGAATTCGTGTGCGTATTTTTTCCGCCTACGATTTTATTAAAAAATTGCAAGGGTCTAATATTGCTCCAAAATCGTTAAGAATTCTACAGCAGGAGGTTTCGATTTTTTTCATTTCCAGATTCCCTCGATCTTTTCGTAGGAATATTAGGTAAAATGAGCAATTACATTAATTGCATGATGATCCAATCATAATTTAGATTGGAGTAAAATTTGACGCAAAATAATTATTAGTAATACAAATTATTGCATCTTCTTCACATAAGTGTATACAACACCGTTTTTCACGTAGTACATCAGGAACATTTTGAGTGTAGTATTTTATCTGGACCAATGATAAATGGCGGGCCATCTGCCTGTTTCTTTAAAAATTACGTCGTTAAAGAAATGTATTAAATTATTATTAAATATAATATTGTTTATATTGTATTTATAATGTTTTATTTATAAGGAAAGGGTTGAGGTAACTTTGCACATAAGGGCGTGCACCCAGGAAAATTCCCAAGGAAAGACGGCCTCGAAAAAAGTCTGACAGGGCCGGGAATCGAGCCCGGGATCTTCCTCTATCCATGAGGCTGCCTTAACCATCTAGGCTACCCGGCCAGAACATTTTGTTAAAACGTCTTGTTAAAATGTTCTGGTATAGGTATGGTATCGTTTTTCCTTGGGAGTATTTATTTATATTATAATTGCTTCATTAAAGAAAATTATTAAGTAAATATTAAATATAATAAATAAACAATAAATTTTCAGCGATGGGGATGTCTCGTCCTTGTTGAGACCATAGAGATTGCAAATCAGACTGAATAACAAAATAATACGCATCTCTAACTTACATCGCTTGAAATTGGCGATATGAGTCTGTTTGCTGATCGAGAAATCCAACTGACCCGCTTTGAGATCTTCAACGTGAAAATTGCGTTAAGGCGACGACAGGAGGTGTATCGCGGAGGGAATCTATGGCGAGAGCTTATTGAGAGCGAATGACCAACGACGGCCACCAAAGTGAGTAATTCCCCTGGGAGATTGTTTCGCACTCTTCTGAGAATAAAACGAACCACTAGCAGTCTTTCGCAAATGGAACAGTTCACTGATTAATCAATATTCCAGGAAACATTGCTATTCGTATGCATTTGGGTCGTCTTAAATATGTAAAAGGCTAAACGGTCAACGTATTTCAAAAGGGCGATTATTCCATCTCTATCAATATGAGCATTTTAATATTTGAGAAAATGTTGAATGAATCGAATATATTACCATGTTAATGTTCGGTTATTCACCAACAGCTTTCAACAAGGTTTTTTAAGAGTACAAATGGAGCAACCTATCTGAAAGCTTAACAATATTTATATTACCGTCGAATGAAAAATATCAGCACAATGCAAATTTTATTAACCAATATTTGGTAGTTTAAATAATGTAACAAGCTGAGAGAGGCTACCAGAGATGGCTAAAAATTATTTGAAATGGCAAATTGTTTAAAAAAACGCGAGAGTATCTTTGTCTCGGAATCTCTGATGGAAATTTCAAATCATCCTTCGTTGGAAGAGGAGGTATCTCATCTGTTTATTTCTTCCATGAATCCCAACGAACTCGATCATGAAATTACAATCATAACATCATAATCATTTACAGTAACAGAAGATGGTCCCACTCCTCAATGAATCTGACTGTAACCAGGCAGAGCACTTGCAATAACCACAACCGCCATGCATAAAATCGTGTTTTGGGCACATTTCTTCGTTTCTCCTTAGTAAAGATGCGTCGATTCCGATTCTCGGTTCTCGATTCCACCAATTCTAGGAGGAATCGAGAATCGAAGAATCGAAGGTCGATTCTGAGGAAATACTAATTTGTAAAAAATAGGCAAATTAAAAAATTAGGATTTTAAGTATCCTGGGCGTCGCTTTATGATCGCGCATGTTTGCGCACTTGATCGCAATGATCAGATAACTTGGCGAAAGTATGTTTTCTTTTACATGCTCGGGAAAGAGGTGTGACGGTCGCCGGGAACGGTAACTTCGGCGGCGGCGGCGATAGGCAGGACTGAGGAGCGCGACGGCGCGCCATCGCACAATGGGCTGAAATAGAAAAAGCCGTACGTTGAGCCTGAAATGGTTTTTTTGTGTGCTTGATCGAATGCAAAAAGATCGAATTTTATGCTTCCGCTTGTCGTTTTTAATATTTTAGGCGTCAAAAAGATACAGGGCGTCAAACTTGAGAAATTTTCACAGTAAATGAGAACTACGTATTACTCACTTGAACATTCTAATTGGTTGAATTATAGCGACTTTCGAGAAAAACTGTTGGAAAAAAACGATATAATAATTTAGTAGAATTCTTTATCTTTCGATTTGTTGAATTATTTGTGCTCAGAGTATTTGATATGAATATAGTAAATGAGTATGAATAGGAATATGAATAGTAGAATGAGTATTAGATCATTTAAAGCAACAAAATGGCGGAACCCTTTTTCGGCCAAATTTCGAGATAAAGTAAGGAAAACAACTAGGTAAACCGTGATGGAGGATGAAGTATCATATTCCATGCCAATTTTCAAGGCTTCTTGATTTGAAATCTGAAAAAATTGTTCCAATTTACCTTCTACCTTGGGATTATGGTGGATTTTTCGTAAGCGCGAGCCGCGGTACGACTCGGCGACATAGAATCCCCAAATCCAGTTCTGCTGTCTTTTCGGTGAGGTGAAGCCTAACAATCAGCCCCTTTCATGTTAAATTCCTGCTTATTAAATACTCATGTGAGACAGTTTAGATTTAAGATAAGAATTTAATATATCTAATACACAAAATAGACGTAGTATTAACCCTTAACCAGTGACGTGCAATTTTTGTCACACTACCAGTGACGTGCGGTCTGGGAGACCGCAATTTTTTAAATATCTTTAAAGTAACTAAATGACACATTT
This sequence comes from Sympetrum striolatum, assembly GCA_947579665.1. NCBI lineage: Eukaryota > Metazoa > Arthropoda > Insecta > Odonata > Libellulidae > Sympetrum > Sympetrum striolatum. The sequence goes on along the minus strand of OX388351.1, from coordinate 65,921,133 downwards.
AACAAAGTTTAAAAGCCTTAATAAACTAATCAGTTATTCAATAATTTGAATTCAAATTTAACTTTATGTGAATATGAACAAAATTTCAATTATTAATCATTTTACGAAGATAGTCAAAAATTTGAATGAAAAAAACATATCCTATCAAAATAATGTCGCATATTAAAAATCAGGTGCCTATTTTTGTAGCGAAGCCTTTAATGTATTTTTGGGATGATAATTGATAAAACGTTCTTGAAAAATATTTCATTTATTGTGTTTTTCATGGATTCTGCAAACGTTCGATATTACATTTTTCGTGAAAAATGTCCTACCCCTCCATAGAAGCACAGCTCTTGCAAATTTTTTTTGTGCATTATAAAAAACAGTTTGTCTAAATTTGGACCAACAGAAGGAGGTTTTTCGTTTTTTTCATGGAGGGCAAAGTCGGCAAGTCTTCCGCTTCTCTAGTTTATCTTCGAAATTTTGAGGTTTTTCAACTGTTAGGTTCAGAATTCGGCCTATATTGGCTCTTAATTGTGTGGGAATCTTGCTGTTTGACATCATCCTCTTTAATTGTGGCCCTACTAACTCCGCTGCAATGCATTTAATAAAATCGTACCTACCCAGATACTTCTTGTCTTTTAGAGACTGCTGGAACACAAAAGAATTCACCAATGAAATGTCTAAAATCCTAAGAAACACTGCCATTGGCCATCTCCTTGTTCTTCGTCTAGATGAGTAGCTGCTGCACATTTTATGTAGTTTATCTACTCCACCCTTGATTGAATTATAGAAAGCTATAATTTCAGGTTTCATTGTCACGTCATCAGTGCTCTCTGTGGTGCATTGACGACACCAACCAAAGAGTCCTGTTTCTCTTTGGCACATGAGGAACTAGAGTCATGTTGCCGTATATCCATACAACGAGGACCCTTTTGTGCCTTCTTTTGAAGGCCCGAACTCATTGGATATTTCCCTTTAGTTTTTTCTTATCGTCCCGACATAGGTCAGTCCTTTCACCCTCAGCTTCTAAACCAGTTCAATTGAACCAATTATCAGCTGTAATATTTCGATTGAAATGAAATATTAGCTCAGTGAGACGCGGAACTGATTGCGTAGGTTTCGAAGTCTTTTTGTCTTCCTATGACTGACCTTTTCCATTGGTACTTTTTCCGGCGTACAAATAGGCATTATACAAATAGCTATTCGATGTATCCGTCATACACATCATTTTGAGGCCATACTTAGCTGGCTTACTCAGGATGTACATTTTAAATCAGCACCGACCCCTGAAGGCAATTAACATTTCGTCAATACGAGTTGTTGTGCCCAGTGAATAGCAACAATGAGAATTTTTTACGAAATGATTTAACAAATCAGAAATTGGTGCAACTGGGTCACTTTCGTACCGAACGATTCGGTCTTCATGGTTATCAAACCGAAGACATAAAATGAGAACAGCAAATCGTTGTCCATACATTACTAAACGAAAAATTTCCTTTCCCATGCCATCTGCAGCAAAAGTACTACTAATATCTTCATCGTTAGATTTAAATATTGCCGAATATATTAATAACCCAAGTAAAGCTCTTAATTCAACATAATCTAAATCTTGGATTTCTGGCCTACTCTGGTATACTTTTCTCATAACTTCTGAAGTTTGACATTTTTCCAACACAAAATCAAATTTATTATATCGTCGTCAAAAATAAGCGACCAAAAATGGAGAGGTTGCAGTTCCATATCTAGAGGTATAACAGATTACTTCAAACCTGGTTTTTCCGCGACAATGTTATGCAGACGAGTGTAAACGTTTCTCTTTGGCTCTTTAGGACTCCTTTTATAGAGATTTTTTCCAAATAACATCCAACTTTCTTAGAAATCGGATTCAATGAAACACTTACTTCCTCATCATCGTCTTTTTCATTCTCGTCGGAATCCGTATTGTGATCACTAACAATAATATTATCCTCCTCAATCTCACTTTCCACTTCACTCTCATCTTCCCTAAAGTATTCCATAACTTGCTCCTCAAAATCAGGAGCGTCCTGTCGTAGTATTCGGTCCATATTCCGCTGACAACATGCTTCACTAAAGGTCATTCATCCCAGGCACAAATAAGTAGTGGCAACAAAGAGAAATTCTCGTAGGATTTGGTTATTCTGAGTTTGCCGCCACTTCGGTCGCATCCGTAGTAAGTGACATTCTAGTGTTAGAATCACAGCGAAATACAAAGACGAAAAATTCGGTTCCATACGCATAAGGTGTTTTAATGCAAGTATGATTTAATATTTTTCTAAAAAGATTTTTATTGTTGGAGTTGATATTATAAAATAACTAAAACAATCAGTATTCTTGAGGACGACCTCAACATTAGCCTACTATCATAAAATCCATATATTTTGCCTAATTTATGCTTTTCAAATAGTAATAACAAAGAAATATGAAAATAATAAACAAATGTAATAAATAAAGTTGAATTTTGTAAGCCTCCGTAATAATATTCACCCATATTACGAATTGAGTTTTCCCGAATTAGTGACGTGCGGTCTCTCAGACCGCGCATGAAATTAAATCGCAACTTAATAGAAATACAAGTAAGATAAATGAAATTCGAAGAATTCTATATACTACGTAAAGGTATCTAAGAAGGTACCATAAATAACAGATTTGTTAAAAATCAAATAATTTTTTTATTCACAATAAAAAAATCGCTGCGGTCTCTCAGACCGCACGTCACTGGTTAAGGGTTAAGAAAATTTTACATTAGACGGAAATGTGCCCCTATTTTAAATTTAAGCGTGAAAACCATTATGGAGATGTTTTCATCGATGTTATAAAATATATTGGTAAAAAATTGCATGTATAGATAAAAAAATGTTTGGCAGAATTGACGTTAAGAATAAGTCACATATGGAAATTTTAGCCGCCCTTTATGGTACGGGCTCTGATTTAAGTGTATGACACTCAAGCGCCATGCTAACATGCTCGCATCAACTCATTGGCTAACATTATTTGACACTTTTCACATCCAGCAACAGCACCCAGAATATCAAAGAACGTGTTTTCTCTGTTATCAGTGAAGATTCCAATGTAGGACTTGACTCAGTGGCTACTGCGCCCACTTTATCCAACAGTTCCGGAATTTGGTCACAAGATGGAAAACTTTTCTGAATCTCGAAAACTACTGCGCTGATCTAATTAATATTTTACGAAAATAACAGTAAATGCCCAATAATGTATTGATAAAAAAATCAAAACAATTAAAATATGGAAAGACTCTCTAATCACCTGTGATGACCGAAAAAGGGCCAAAAATGTTGAAAAATATAAACTTTAAGTGCGATTGTGGCACGTCTTTCCGTTTTCCGAATGATATAATATTTTACACAATTTATTTTCTAACCATATGGAACAACTTTAGGGTGTCTCGAAATAATTTCAAACTTTCGAAAATAAGGACCACCCTAATATTGAATAATAAATTATATAGAGTACATAAATAACTCTTGTTGCTTAATTTCAGAAAAGAAAAACTTTTAAGAGACAAAAGGGAACTTACAATAATTTCTTATGGATCAACCTGAAGGGACTTTCCTAGAAAGATGAAACTGCCACAACAATTTTTCCTTAGTAACGAAGGTCAGGTACGCAAAATTCGGTGCGGTCGGTGTTACAATCGTATTGCAAGTTGAGTATTGTAAATATCGGTGAAATAATATAAATGCATAAATGGATGTAAGGAGAAACGAAAAATAACAAAAACTTGATCATTGACATATACAACATCCTCCAACATGACGTTTTCACACGAGCAATAAGTAAAAATTTTAAATCAAAATCTCAGAAAACCGCTTAAAATTTGAGAGAAGCAAACAAACTGGCACTCATCCATGAACGAAAGAAAAACCCATCGAAAGTTTCTCTTGAACTTAACAATAGTTTAACTCTTTCATCGACGCATTATGTACAGCGCATTACGCGTGCCTACTTCAATTGGAAATAATTAATGAGTCTGAGCAACGCAACAACGCTGACCACAGTCATTGTGGACCACAGAGAGGGAAACAATGCAAATGAGGTGCGCACATGGCAGGAGAAAGGAGGGGAAAGTGGGACTCCCAAGTGTACCGTTGTGTTGGAAAGTGGAGCCTCTGATTGTGAGAAAAATAACTCCTAGAGAACGCTCTGCGCTTTCCCATTTACTAATCCTTTTCGTGCATTACGTAAACTATATCCCAGCCTCGGTTCAGACGAATGTAGATGGAGGATCACTGGGACAGATAAAAAGGATTTAAAATTATTTGCAGCTTAGTATGGATGTTCAACTTCGATGAACAAGCAAATAACGTTATTGCATCGTCCTCAGAGGTGTACTGAGATGCAGGACCCCATTTGTTATTCACGGAATTATTTGTTGTGGGACCCCACATGATTCCTCTTCATTTTCTACAATATTTCACATGCCCTAGCAACTTGTGATTGTACAAACTCTTTGAATTATTATTCAGCACACTAATTCACAAAATTTGCTTAATTGAATGGCTTTATATCACGGTGATACTTTGCAAAACCTCAAATTAATCATGCCATATCATCAGAAATAAAATGCCCAGCATCGAGCATAACTCGGTGCTATTGTTTCACAACGAGCATATTTACAACTTTTACTGTACGCTTTCTTTTTTAAATGCATTTAAAATTTAATTACGGTTAACAAGGAAGGGGTAAATTGCACATAAGGGCGTGCACCCAGGAAAAATCTCAAGGAAAAATGGACTTGAAAAAAGTCTGACCCGACCCTGTCAGACTTTTTTCAAGTCCGTTTTTCCTTGGGATGAATTAAGGCTTTTTACTTATTATACACAGCTAATTCAGGAATTAACGAATTAAAATTTTAAAATTGTAAAAATCCATGTAAAAACATACTATTCTCCCAAGATTAAATTCAATTAAACATTTTTGAGCATGTTATACAGCGAAATGACATTCTATTTCTTTACTAAGGATCAGAATAGGCAATTGAACAAAGTTTATTAAAACTCAATTGGCTTCTTAATACCTCAAGATAATCACTATTTCGAATTAAAGAGATAAGTTCGTTTTTACAATTAAGAATTGGGTTTTAAAACTAACTTAAAAGTCACTTTATTTCTATTCAAATGAAAACTGAACCCACTGACCGATATGAGCTCATTTTTAAGACGGCTTCACTCAAACACTGCGAGAAAGAAGTATCCGAGCATAACATTTCCTCACTTAGGTAATTTCATATTTGTAGAATAGGTCATCAGCCGTAAAATTTCCATCTTTTGCGAAGGAAAGAGTTTGATAGCAGTTTATAGTTAATAGCTTTATGTATATAAGTACTTCAATTCTGCATTATGCTCACATTTCACGGCAAACACTCAACTAATTACTTCATTTTAGTGTTTATGAAACATATATACTTGATTCATGGCGCAAAGTTTTATAGATTCATTGTAAAAAATGTTAATCTCATCTCACATCTATTGTACACGGGTAGGAGTGAAATTGCTGATCCAACATTGTAATGACCTTTGAATATTTTGAGATCTAATTTAACGTGAATAAGTCCAAATTTAATCTAATCTAATTTAACGTGAATAAGTCCAAAATTTCTTACGTAGAAGTGCTTATAATTTGACCTGAATAACCCGTTATACGCATTTCACAAATCTCAGATAAAACGCATCAATCTCAACGGAGCCATCTATCAACCATTCCAAACATTCACATTAAAAATATCAAATAAGACCAAATCGATTAATTTTTCTGCAAATTGAGTGGGTTCGCACGTCCGCGTGCGACGACGGGCACCACTTCCACCAAGTTTGCGAGTACCCAACACTTTCTCCGTATCAGGAATGTGAAAAATTAAATTTTTTCTTTACATGTGTAATGTTTGATGTACGACTCGTGAGTGAATGCATTCGTCACATAAGGTTTCGAAATCCCGTATAACCTGTGTTTTAATATCACCACACCACGTTTACACCGAGCGTGACTTTTCCCTTCTCTTTGTTCCATCCTTTTGCCGAAATCTGGCTTTTCCAATGTTTGTTCGATGTCTGGAATCGCAAATTTGGGCGCACGCCGTTCCTCTTCCGTAAATTAAAACCCGAGAGAGACAGTGGTCCACCTTCTTCAATCGGTAGATTGGTTTGCCTACGAATCTCTGTTAAGTTTCACACTTATTTTTACGCTATCATCAAATAAAATACGTAATTTGCAGCATACTTGGAGTTTTTCTACCTCACTGTATCTTTTTCAGCTCATATGGTAATATTCTAATTTGCTTCACCTCTTGCTTTTGAAATTTGTGGCCAATAAGTTAATCCCTACGTTCCAGGAAGGATTTCCAAATCCTTCTTTCCTTTACATTTCTATACAATAATAATTTAATGCTTCTATTAAAAACCACCCAAAGACATATTTACGGAAAAACAATGAATAACTGATTAAGAGTTACGAACTGCACAATGATTATGAATATGAAGATCTGCGGAAAATTCTGATGGCAGTAGTACTTGTTACGGTAATGGGATTCTACTAAACAACTTGTATTTTTTGAGTCAACTCCATGCATTAACAAATACAAATATGTCAGTAATGCCGCAAAAAAGAAAGCTATGACAAAAGGAAAAAGACAATAAAACGAGTATTTTGATGGTGAACTCATCTTCTCCCGTAGTCTCATAACGATATACGGCATTAATAAGATCAAAGAATCCTATTTCTCGTTATATATTTATTTATCTAATGTTCAACATCTAATATTTACTATTACATGCAGTATCTGCTTGTCATATCCTTCCAATAAATATATCTCGCACTTCGCTCGAAATGTAGTAAACCTATTTCGATAAAATACATCCCAGAATTTATAGACGAAGTAAGTGAAATGTTAGTGCCAGTAAGGAGCGAACGCGATCTCCGAGAGGTATCGACGAAGCGTTATAGGGAAGTAATCGCAAGGACGGATAATCACTTTTGGTCGTTTTTTCCCCAGGCTATTAGAGATGCTAACAGGGATGAATGAATAATGGTGGTGTATTACACCCCCTGCCATACGCCTCTGGCGGCTCGCGGTGTATATATCTAAATCTAAAATCTAAATCTAAATCCCGAAAATATTCGTGCTGTTCTGTGCCTCAAGAGAGGCTATTCAAAGGTACTCTTTTTACATTCTTGTATAATTAACTTGTCGCTATCCGTAAGAAAAGTCCAAAATCTATATTAATGACGTTGAAAGATGGTATTTACCAAATTATTTCATTCTTACGAGAGCAGGGGAAATCTAAAAGCCTTCGGCTATTTTTTTTAAAGCTGAAGAGGCAAACAAGCGGTAAAATCAAAATATAGTGACTTTTATTAAACTGTCCTTATTTCTCCGCATTTTGCACCATCGATTCTGCTCTTGCGTCCCATATTATCGCGAGTATCCAAAGATAAAGGCGTGATCATTTCGAAGTAGGCTGATCATAGAAATATGCTAACCCAAGAGAGAGGCATCTCCTTAGGCAACACACCTCTTCCTTAGAAAGCTATAAGCGTTGTGCCAGAGGGCAAGAAAAGGAGATATTTGTGGAATGGATGCCAATACCGGAGCTGTATACAAGAGGATTGAAAACGTGCGGGTTTACCTTTTGAGAGAGAGTGTTCACTGAGAGAGAGAGTTCCAAAGAACAGGGTCAATGGCAAAGTTGAAGGAGGGAACGAGATCTCCTTTCGACACACTTAATCCGGATTCTTGGACCATTACCGTGTTTGCGTGGAATCGGGGGTTGGCAGTGCGAATTGGCGGGAATTCCCCGTTCCAATGATAGGAAACGGCTCCTGTGCGAATCACATTCTGCCAATGGAATCCGGAGCATCCGCAATCTTGACTTTCCCGCCGTCGCTGCAAATTCTTTACAAACAAAATAACTCTTATACTTGAACTCGAATAACTCTGCCAGTTGGAAAAATCGTAAACAAAAGATCTTAGAAAGATTATGAGAGATGAGGTTTTTTGAGATCTACAGATTTCATGATATACCGTTCCGTGTTACATAGATTCCTGTTCCTTAATAAAGTTATAAACTGAACGTACTTTACGCAAGATTCTACAATAAGGCGACCGGTTAAGGATTTACGAAGAGAGATATTTTAAGAGGATGATTACAGATAAACGATGGGATCCAATATCTAGGAAGGTAAGTGACTTTCCTTGGATGGGAAGTTAATTTAACTCTCCGTTAGCGCAACATGGTCTTAGAGGTCCGTAATGTATCAGAAGCCTATATTAACAATAACTGTTTCCAATGCTGCTTATGCCTAATTCATAATCTCTTAAGTAGCTTCCTAAAAGGAATCCTGGAGAGATTTCCAAGTATGTTAAATATCGTCCAACAGGAATTTACTTGTTTTTTCTTCTTGGGTATTCAGTCACCATTATAGGGGTAATGTTCATACCACAGGTTCTTTTAATTTCTTTCCTTTTTCAGTACATTATATAATGAATCATAGGATGATACGATTTTTCTACAAAAGCGGTATAATTCTCTTCATTGAAATCAATCTGAAGAGCCTAATATATTTCTGTTTTATATTAAAAATCTCAGCGTCGACATATTTGTAAACAAGGAAGAACTTCATGATGAAATTTTACTTAGCAAGAGGAAGCGTGCGCTTTAAACCTAAGGTTGAACAAGGAGTGAAAAATTGTGACATGACTGGGACTCGAACTCAGGTATCCCACTTTCCGGGCAGTTGTTCTAACCACTAAACTACCATGCCACAATTTCATTCCTGTTAAAGGGAAGCTTTATGAAAACATCTACATAAAGCATCCCTTTAACAGAGGAGAGGAATTGTGGTGGCATGGTAGTTTAGTGGTTAGAACAACTGCCCTGAAAGTGGGAGACCTGGGTTCGAGTCCCAGTCATGTTAAATTTTTCACTCCTTGATCAACCTTATATTTGTAAACGTAACCTTGATATCATAAGTACGCTCCTGGCCAAAATTAACGCAGCACCTCCCTAGCGATCCTTACGGCCGGTGCTGCGTTAATTTTGGCCAGGAGTGTATCTCAGTAATAAGTTTATAAAGAAACAAGGCTAATTATTAAGGTCCATCGAAAAGGAAATTTAATAACCTACTAAAAATTTGCTCTACTATAGTAGGGGTACTGAAAAGGCCTGAAATAGCTGCCTCATTAGAGATTCGTTAAGTTTTATAAATAATGATAATATACTCGCATGTCGGTCGGAGACATAGAAAGACGATAAGTGCATTTTCTATTCCAGGAAACAGTCGCAAAAAATGACATGGGAACAGTTCCCCTCGCACTAGTTACTGGGGCGAATGACTTGTGACTGGAATGTTGTCGTTAGGGGAACGCTAACCGACGCTTTGGGCAAATAATGGAAGTGACCTTTTCTTTGTTCGGTGACATTAAGAGTCTCTTTGTGTATTCATTTCTACTTTAATTTTCCGAGAGAATGCGAGAGGGAGTGGCCGCAGTTTACACAAGAGCCATTTATACCTCAAGTAGCGATTACACAACCTGAATATGAGACGAATAGATTAATTGAACTTTTTAAAATGCATCTACAGAGATTATGAGTGTATTAAATGCTGTTTAAACTGCACTGCAACATGCTAATAGTCCGTTTTTAAGTATTATAAGTTTAAAGTGAGATAAGAAGTGAGAATTCATTAACGAAATAAGAAGTAGATGAGCATTTATTTAAGTGGCTTATAATTTCTGATCTCTTCGACCATAAGTTAATTAAATATTAGATAAAGTTCTTGATTAAAAATAATTTTAAGTAATGGCAAATAATTCATAATGAAAATTTCTTCTTCAATATTACACTACATTTTTTTTAAATAAACTATTAAGTTCAGACAATTTTTCTTCCTGTTGATTATATTCAATGCAAAGATTACATTAAATACTTTATCTAAATAATACAGGACAAAATTAATCAAAACCTTCTACACCAAACTAGCAATGATTGCCATTATGAATTATTGAAAGAATATGAATAAAAGTGAAATAGTGAAGATTTTCAAGAATTTATCGGTGTTTACATTTAGATATATAATCAATTTATAATAGAATAATACATTTAGGTGTTAATCATCTGGAGGGTGCTAAAATTTTGTATCTCAAATTAGAATTAACATTTTTCCCGCAGTATTTGAAAAATTTTCCTAATATTCAGATACTTTTCATAGTAACCTAAGAGAGCCAAAATTAAATACGACTCAACAATTTCAAATTCCCTCGAATAAATTAAGCACGTCCTAATCCACAATGGGAAATGTTCTCATTTTACAGAAAGTGGGTCTTCTATAATTTATTAAAAATTAATTCCATAACGAGAAAAGGGACTTCTAAACATTAAATTCCTTGATTTATGCCTGCAAGGCCATTATATTACCAGCCCAACTTTAAAACTAATCTCCGACGAAGAATAGAATAGAAAATTACTTCCTAGAGAATTATGACGCCTGTCACTTCTCCAAATCGGATTCCTAGGGTTTCGAGAAATATGTTCCCCCGAAGAACGTCTTTAGAAAGTTAAAACGATGCTCATCTCAAGTGCGTGCCATACATCATTGGGGGAAATGTTACATGAAAAGTTTTTTTACGCCTTCCATTCTAACCTAAGAAGCTTTCACTCTCTCCAGCGACTTCTTTTCTTTAAGCGTCGAGCCATAGATTCATCACTGAACGGAGTCGCACGCATAAGATGAAAATGATACTTTTAGCATCAAAAAGTAACCTTGTTGACTATTGCATTTTTACTTAGTTCAAGTAGAGTATATAGATGAATATCAAAGTATAAAATTAGCTATCTTCTCACTTCAAGAGCTATGAGAAGTATTCTAGTTGGATGTATTTGTAGAAATTCAAGAATAGTAAGTCATAAATTAATTACACAAGATATAACCTCACTTTTTTCCAACCGCCATTAGAATGGAGTGTTTTCATTTCCTTCATTCATTCGTCCTTTAGATATAGAATGGGGAAAAATGTTTCCTTCATTTAATTCAGTCTCATTTTCGTAAAGGATAAACGTATAGAGGTGACCCTGAATAATAGAATTCATTCATTGTAACAGAAGACTCTTGGAGTCATGTGGTCATAGTGTTGCTTTATTTGAGAGTATTTGACTTCTATGTACGTTTGTTTATCACATTACACTTATAATTGCTTGATTGTGTAGAGAAGACGTATGCATTGCAGTTTTATGGCTGTAGTGGTACAAGTGGTAACTACACTATTACGATATCCTATTATGTGATGGACTGCATTATCAAGTTATTTATGGTGATTATTGCCAGTGCTATTCTCAAAAGTTTGAGTTCGGTTTGGAATTGGTTTTGACTTTTTATTATTGTGATATTGATTGATTATAAGGCGAGCATTTTTTATTAACCCTTGCACTTAAACTATATTGCAATTGCACGTACTATCAATGTGACAAAATGCAATTCCTGAAATTGCCCCTTTAACCTCCATTTCGTTAATCAACCCTGCCTTTCACAAAATCTTTTACCAGTGTTTTCCCTTCTAGCGTTTTCCTTCCATTACTTGTCTAGTAAACTTTTCCTCAAGTAATACTTGAACTACCCATTTCCTCTGACATTTCATTTTTTCAATGAAAATAATTCTTCTGCCAATCTCTTGTTTTTTCGTTTTCGTATCAATTCATTCATAAATTAAACCCTTTATGATATGAAATTACCTTTTACTAGCACAGCCTCTCTCATTCAAACTTTTTTTCTTTTTTAGAAGCGGCGTCACGTTCCCGAATAGCCAAAGAAACAGTGAATCCAATAACCTCAATTTCATAAATTGGATTACCCAAAACTTGAAGCTCTTATCCAAAGCTGAGGGCCAGTATTTTGATATTATGGAAGGAGTATTAAAACTATATAACTGGTAATGGACATCTTAACTCCAGTGTAACTTAAAATGAAATATCTATATTGTTAATAATAAATAATAACGACAAAATTCAAGACTATAACAGTTTTAGAACCTATGCCCCTGTATCTTAATACTTTCTTTGGCATAATTGAATTTAGCTGTGTATAAATGTGATTATTTTATATTAATATTTATGTGTTTAAAGTAAGTCCTGAACTGCTTTAAACCCTGTGAATAGTTTGATATTCTAATGTTAATCCACAAATGTTGTAATTGTAATCTGTAATATAATATATTGGCAATCGAAAGACCTTTTGGGGGTTGTAGAGTGGTTTTCCTTCTGACTGGACCAATTAAAAAGTCAGAATATATTTATTGATTACTTCCCTATAGTTTATTACAACCACCTGGACAATTTCCTTCTTTGCGATCCCTACAGGTACATACATACATATAAAGCATATTAATTATTCTATAATGAGGTTTTTGGTATCTGTTATCATTCGATTTTCTTAGTGAAAATCGTGACTTTTATTTCGATTCTCGATGACCTTTTCCTCCGCTGAGAATAAAATCGCTCAATGGAATCCTTTGGGAATTCCTTTGGGAAATTCTTAGAAACGAAACAGGTGAAAGCAAATCTTAGTTCAGAGACCTTTGAATGTAAACATGTAAAAAATATCGTTTGTTTAACAACCAAAAGAGACACTCCATCCAATCCAATCCCTTCACCTCATTCAGTTTAGTTATAATTAATTATTCGTTGGCAGTAAAATAACCCAAAATATTAAGTATTTACACTATCAGCATTAAAGAAACTAAAATAAAGTACGGTTTCTGAAAGGAATATACCAAAACAAGGGCCAATTTTGAAGTTCTTTTCTATGCATAATACTACGGATGTGAATGTTTTTTGTCTTTTTTTGCAGTGTAGAGGAAGTGATACCTTTCATTTATTTTAGACTGTCTTATTCATGTTTTTAGAGGTATAAATGTTACAAATTTGTGATTGATGCTAATAATTGCATTCTCATGGATGAGTAGGAGCTGTTCTTACGAGCATTATTTCCACTCACAGCGAAAATAAAGCTAAGCCCTCATCTTACTCCCTATTTATCATCTAAGCACTTGTTCCTTCTTTTCATGGCTAATGGATAATCCAACCGACGTTCGTCCTTAAAGAATAATTGGAGGTTTAATCGCTCCGCAGTCGGCTGTGTTATCATCTGTTCTGAAAACAACGGAGGGGAATCTGACCTTCTAAAGATCACCCAATGCGCAATTCAATCGTCATTCCGTAAAACAGGAAAAACCCCCGAATTCTCCGCCCTAGCAACCCACCCCTACAGCGCCGCATAACCTCACCTCGAATCTTTCAGTCCTCTTTTGAAAATGATTCCAATTTAAATACGCCGATCATTAGAAGGTCGCCAATCCGGAGCCTCTAGAACTGGTCCCAATGGACCTCGGACAGAAAAGGCTTTACAAACGTTCTAACCTCGTATTTCCTTTTTTATTCTTTACAAGAAAAATATATTCAGCCCAACTGAGAGCAAATTTAGGTTGAAAATGTGTGGGACGCTCCAACTCCAAATCATAATCAAATTGTTACATGTTTTTGAAAATAAAATTAGATTATGATTTGAAGAAAATATAAGAGCCGGGTTCTGTCAACCCCCCGTTGCGTCTAATGTTATTCATTTGATAAACCACATATCGAAAAAGGATGCTCTGGAGCCCTTTGGGAGTCCAATGACAATTCCATTAGGATGCGCATTACAGGAATCCTTTTATACCGAGCGCAGTATTTCACCACACTCTCAAGGACGTGCAAAAGACGCAGAGTCATCCGAAAGCATCTTCCGAGTAAAATTGAGAGAGGGGCTGAGGATACTGCTTTCTTTTTGGGAAAAACGATCGATTCGCGGAACTAGCTGTTTCTACGTTGTCCTTCCAAGCTCTTGAGGAAACGGAGGACACGATGTCACGTGCGAAGATGTGCGTGACGTACGCAATTGATGCAAATGCAGATTCACGGGATTCTATCATGTGATAGCATCCCGTGAACACACCGGTGTTGAGCAGTGTGAACTTGGGTTATTATTCATTCATCGAAATCCTTTTTGTCATTATATATAGAAGAACTTAAAATGAAGCATGAAAGAAATTTAAAATTCCCCACAAGGTGGGAAAAGGTTTCAGCGGTAAGAGGAGCTGCTTGAGGATTTTAGTATAACAAGGAAATCAGAAGAAACGTTACAGGTCAAAAATATAATCAGAATTAATATAAATAATGGAAAGGAGAATTATAATACTTAGCAGACATCCCCATTATAAAAATCCAACGTTTAAATGTTAAAAACTGATTAGATATAAGAGTAGCACAGAAGAATACTCAGCAAGAGAACATCAGGTGCATTCCATTAGACACACATTCCAAAATATTTATTATTTCATTTCTGAGGAGTCATGAACAAGTTATTATGCCAATACTAATGAAAGGAAAACAATCTCTTCCACAAAAAAATTATATGTGTATATGTATGTGTGTGCTACATGTTTTGTCTCACACTGCCATCATCAGGAGACTGCAAAAATGACTTTTTTTCTTTCATGAGACGGAGTTCTACAAAGATACGGCTGATTCGATTGATTACCAATATTAATGAGTTTATGGAATTTATTCCTGATGACGGTAATAACTAGAAGCCACCGAATACGTAAATGTTTATTAAGAATTCAAATAACCAGAAAATCATCTTAAATTTGAAAGTGAGAATAAAAAATACTCATATCAGGAATGAATCTCCATAATCTGGCCTCTTATTGTTTATAACTGTATGATTTTCCAAAATGTTTTGCTTAGTGAATTTCTTATGATTCTTTATGAATATAGACAATTTTGAACAATATTTTACTTTTTATAGCACATTTGAATATAGTGCTCCAAAAACGTTGACATTTTAACAATAACTGAAGAATTTGAGGAATTGGGAGAGAAATAATTTAAATTGAAAAACCGTTCGTTTCTTTTCAGAATTCATCAAGAAAATGTGAAATTCTCTGAATGATATTTTACTAAATAATATCGAGTATGTATCTGATATATTATAAAAAGTTCTAATGGGAAAAACAAAATTATAGAGAAGGAAACGTTGTATTCGCATACATGAAACATGATTAGTAACCCAAAAAGGTATAGTATGTCTTTTCACATTTGAGCACAAAAATAAATTTCATGGATGAATTTATATCATAATTAGGAAAACACGTAAAGCTTACCTTTTCTTAAATCATAATTACTATCAAAAGATAATCACAGAATAATTAACAGAATAGATAATTAATTCTTAATGTTTAACTAGGATTAGATGTAAAAAAGACAAGTTCCACTCTCACCCTAAGTAAGGAAATGTTATCCTTGTCATGAAGTAATTTTCATCAAGAAAACTCGAATCATGTTCGAAAAATTCTCTCAGAAAGTATGCGGAACCACTCCTAATTAAGGAATATTCTTTACGTCTATTTAAAGATTGCTATTTCCCATTGCGCATTGTCTAAATAATTCGTTGATGCGCAAATACATTTCATTTAAGGCTCAAGACACGCAAAATGCAAAGAAGCATCACCTTCTCGAGAATTTACCATCGAAGGTCAAAAATGAAAAAATAAATAAAGTTTCGTAAGGCTGTCGCAGACATTAGTCAACAGCCGTACGGTGGCAGTTTGACACATTCCGATAACAAACTGTTAAGAATTTAAAATTCCGAAGGACAACTTAAATTCCGGTAGCGTTTACTTTTCCTTCAGCTTAGGGATACTATGACAAGTGTCAATTCCACAAGCAAAGAATGATGATGAGAAAGACAAATAGATACATGGAAACTAACTGTCAAAACGGAATCCTAAGCATCCACGTTTATACAAGTGCCAGACAACCATAAGAAAGGATCTGGTGATTTCCCGGCGTATATCGTGGATGAAGATCTTCTCGGGTTACCAGCCGGGACGTTGCTTCAATGTCTCTCGACGTTTCGGTTCCTGTCTCCGGAACTATCTTCAGAAGTAGATGTAGATGGTTCCGGTGAAAGGAACCGAAACGTCGAGAACCCGGCTGACAACCAGAGAAAACTTCATCCAACTATTAGGAAGTCTTTGCATGAGCTTCTTTTAATAGTTCTTCCAATTCAAGAAGAGGATTATGATAAATAATGACTGCCATTATTTTTACACTTTATAATATACCACACAACATATAAAGAAACAATAAAAATAAATTACTTCCACAATAATATCATTTAAAAAAGCTTAGCAATAAACGAAACAGACTCAGGTTTCACTTCGTGGTATTCATAAATACAAAACGGCTTCATGATAAAATTCTTTTTTATTTATATTATATTATTATTATATTTATAAAAGGAAAAAAGAATTTTATCATGAAGCCGTTTTGTAAGTTAGCAATGACTACATTTTTGATATTCTGACCGATACAGTACGAGATGCTGAAAATTGTGAATCATGAATCAGAAAAACGTACTGCATACGTAAAATCAATAAATCAAATAATACAAAAAATGGGTACTTTTGAATGAATAACACAAACATTTAAACCGCAGATTCGGGTTTTATTAATTCTGGGAGATATGAATACTTCCACCCCGTTTCCTTGAGATGGGAAAATTTTCTTCAAACTACTGTATTGACTAAAGGCCCGAGATAAAGGAGATTTGTTTATTAAAAAAATCTTTTACAACCGTTTGATTCAGAGAAATAGTACTCTATAAAGGGAAATATATTACTGCTTTCCAGTTATAGCTTGTTTGGAAATAATGGTTCAATAAATTTGCTAGATTTATAGCCCGTTAAGACTTAATAAAGTAATAATCGTTTAAAATACTGTATCTATTACAAATTTTCTAAACGTCAAAATGAAATATTTCGATAAACATTCAGTAATTATTATTTGCTGTCAATTTCATACCTTACACATCACCATTTGTCAATATCCGGGCTACTAAATATCCAAACCCCTATATGAACCACTATGGCAAAATTCAGAATTTGTACTAATATAGCGAATACGGGGCGACAAAACATTTTGGGAAACTCGGAATGGCTTCTCCATTCCCACCTCGCCTCATTCAACACATTCACCCTTCCCATCAGCCCTTCTTAATTACGCCAAACCACGTGCATTCTTCGGAGGGGGCGCTGGGACAACGTGATGCTGAGGAATGCGGGGTGCGGCGGTTGAGTGAAGGACGAGAGAGCGTTCTCTTTTCCAATTCATTACTCGAGAAGACACGGAGAACTTAAATAGCACGTGCGGAAGAAACCGGCTTTGGATGGAGACATTGAAGCCATTGTGCCATAAATTTTCCGAAGAAGCTCGGATTTGCATGGACCATTCGAGAACAGGATGCGTCATTTGGGACCGAAAGTTCGATCGGATTCCACTTCAGAGTTAATATACTAATGGAGTTCCGAGAAAAGCGTTCTCCAGGAAGAAAAATTGAATTTCGGCCGATTCGACCTTGGCCGGAATCGCCACGTTCAAGGACATGTCGTCTAGTGACACTTACGGACCGATTGAACACAACAGATGCACTCGTAAGGATCACATATACACGAAGTCGATTTGCTGACATTATAAAATATTAATCGAACTTAAGGTTGATTTATTTCCTGGTTCATTCACAGATCGACATCAACTAGACAATAGGAAGGACGTAAACAGAAACAATGGAAGAAGTATTCAGTGGCCAGAAAGAACCCGATCAGCCGGGAATCAAACCCGGGGCCTTAGTGTTTGTTAAATTAGAATTTAAACCGTTCCTCCACCGAGATTGTATTTGCGTTCAAATTATCCACATCTTCACTAGTGATCGAACAATTCATTCAATGATATACCCCACTTCCCTGGTTATAATGTCCATTATATATGCGCATCTCTGAAAGACTTTGCTGCAGTTTGAATTACATCAATTGGCAATCCCAAACTTTATCTTATTTTTATTTTGCTTAGTCAAATCCTAATTCTACATTCTATAATATTTTACGTCATATCGAACTAAAATTTATCAATTTACTGAAACGTTACCTGTACATATACATTACATAACACTAATTAGTAATTGTGACAGTCTATAAGTTTCATCTTATACAGTGCTTTCTTTTCGTTATTCGAATTTCATCATAGCAAATTTCAGCTTTAGTGCGTAGTACAAAAAAGATTTCATACTATTAAAACGCCTTAATTCTCTACTTAAAATCTATAGAGCGTTAGTGTTAGTTATCGGCCTTGGAATTCTAACTATAACACGGGTCAAAGTGAATATCCCGAAAGCCGCATTCTGAGCCGGAAACAAAATAATTGGAAAGTTTCTATACCGTAGGTAGTATTAAAAGAGTAATTTTATATATTTCCTGAAAGCAATTTGAATTATTGTTCGGATAAAAATGCTTTTGAACACTCAGAACTTCTGCATCGACTTAGCATATAATGGAATATGAGATTTCAGCGATTTCCAAGATTCCAAAACGAAAAAATAAACTTCTGCTTATCTTTTTGCTAATTCTCATCGTATCTCTTTTCCAACATTGTCACGTGACCAAGCGACTTTTTCCATTGCTGATAGAATCACAGTGCTTCTCTTAATTCCTTTACCATTAAGATAAATACCCTGTTCTTCAGGAATTGAAAAAATCATTTTAAAATACTGTCGGTGGCGCAGTTTGGTTCTGCTTAAGACATTTGAGCCGAAATGTGTATCGTTTATGTATGAGAGCATATATTCACATGTATGGAATCTTTTCACCATTTGGATAATGGGTCATGAATTTTATGAGGGAAGGAAGAAAATTCGAAGGAAATAATCCCACGACCGGAGCCACGATGGACCTTGAAGATGAAATACAGATTGGAAGTGAACCTGTCTCATCCTCGATTCCCATTCGAAGGAGAGCATCAAAATCGATCTAAAAAATTATGTCTCGAATATATTTCCGCTCTAGTTAATTTTTTTCTGCGCTGTGGCATCCGATTTGAGAGTGACCCGTTAAAAAAACAGGCCAAACTAAAGCAGACGATTGGCTTCACTATTTTTAGGCACTCACCAAATCGGAGAACACTTTTGACGTAGATCTGAGGATAGGTGCAACTCTCTGAAAACATCTGAATATTTAAAAACAAGTTTATTAGGTACATAAGAAAGAGCTTCTGCTCTTATCTTATCTTCTTTACGAATGAAATACTTTTCCTTCGTCTTTTGGTACAGGATAGCGATGGCATTTATCGGTGTTTTACATTTGTCTCAGCCTCGTTTATGGGTGTGACAACGTGAGATTTAAGGAGGAATGAAAGATGCCGAACGAAGCAATTCAACTTACTTTCTGCTAATTGGATGTTACGCAAAGTTTTATCATTAAGGTCATTGTTCTCAATCTCGTGAACATTTCCCACTTGTATACCGGCTCAGTGAGGAAAGCTCCTCATCAATAATTTATCAAATAAATTACAGATACTCATGCATTCTTTCGCATTTATACTATTTCATTAATTTTTACCCGTATATTTTGAAGTTAATGGTTCACATAGCTTTATTTTATAATAATAGATATTTTTAGAAAACTTGAGGCAACCTTGCCCGAAAAGGAGTTCGCAGACGAAATATCAAAAGTAGACGTGGACGGGTAAAGAGTCGAATGACTTACTTCGAACCCGGATCTTCCATGTCCCGTGAGGCTGTTCTAAATATTGAGCTACATCTGAGCAATCTCGCGACATTCGACCTAAGCTCAATGAAAAGGGGTCTGTCTCGGTAGCCTAGTGGTTAAGGCAGCCTCCCGGATAGAGGAATATACCGGGTTCGATTCCCGGCCCAGTCAGACTTTTTTCAAGTCCGTTTTTCCTTGGAATTTCTAAGCTCAATGGTTAAAGCAGCCGCTCTGGGAGCTTCGAGTCCTGTTTTCGTAAAACTTTATCCACGTCCGTTCGTCTTTTGGCTAGAAAGTATTTATTAAATTTATTTCATGTTCGATAGCAGCGTTACGGCTGTGATAGAGTCCCTCGGTAGAAAAGAACGAACACGATCTCCGAGGGGCATCTACGAAGAGGGAAGTGGTCACAAAAACGGGAAATTGCTTATGGTCATTTTTTCCCAGGCTATTAGAGATGCTAATAGGGTGGATTGAGTAATGGTGGTGTTATCACGCCCCCTGTCATACGCCTCTGGGGGCTCGCAGGGTATATATCTAAATCTACATCTTAAATCTAAATTAACCAATCAACCAATTAAGGATAGACTGATGATATTCACTCGCCATTACTAGGAATAGAAAAATCATTTCACAGTTCATTCCCAGGGTCCCGATTCATTTTATTACTTCATCTAAATACAAAAAAGCTAATGAAAGACAGAATAGTACTTTATCTACAGTTTTATTGAGACTCGACTGTTTTCGGCGAATAATCGCCTCCATCATTTGATCAGAACAGACCTATAGACGCTCACAGACCTAAATGCGGAAAAAGTGTTATTCTGTCCCTCTTTACCTTCCGTGGATTGTATTTTACAAAATAAAACCTTCTCCCGCGGCTTTTATTTCTCTAAAAACTTTCTTTGTAAGATAAAGCGTGCATACCTCTTTAGAAAACATTCTTTTATCTCTTTCTTAATTAACGAGGCTTTACCTTATCTATTTCTTCTTCCTGGTTTCACCTTCCGTTTGTTTTCTACTCCGCATTTCTATTCTACTTTAACACTCCATCCATTTCCGAACACCCTCTAGCCTACTGAACCTCCTTTTTAGTATCGATTCCCGACTGAGCATTCCCGATTCTCTATATCCTTCATCGCGTTTACCCATGATATATAATTTTCTCATTACTTTGTAGAGATGAGACACTCGATTGAAAAAAAACAATCGAATAGTTATTCGATTGTTTTGGCATTTATTCGATTGTTTTCATTCAAACGAATTCACTCACTTATAGCTAGTCAGGGGCAGCAACAACTGGCTGCCGGGATATCGTATCAGATATACATACACACACGTATATATAATATTTATATTCATATTTCATCAGTATCACATATCTCTACCAAACTTCCACTAAATGGGATCACATTACGAGCCACTTCTAACCTCTCCAACGCGTATCAAGAAAACGAGTGAAAAATCGAATAAATCTATTCGATTTTTCACTCACTTCCTCTGAACGAGTGAATCACTCACTAAAAACAATCGAATACATTTATTCGATTTTTTCCACTCACTAAAAACAATCGAATAGATTTATTCGATTTTTTTTCACTCACTAAAAACAATCGAATAGATTTATTCGATTTTTTCTTCACTCACTAAAAACAATCGAATAAATTTATTCGATTTTTTTTTTCACTCACTAAAAACAATCGAATAAATTCACTCGGTTAGGATTGAGTGAAAAATCGAAACGCTTTATTGGAATAATTCGATTGTTGCAAACAATCGAATTATTCGATTGTTTTTAATCGATTGTTCCCACCTCTATTACTTTGGTTACGTGGAAATACTCAATTTCAAACTCGGTGCGAATGAAAAGTGAAAGAATAAATTGAGAAAGGAGATAGAAAGGGAAGTGGGTGAAGAAGTATGCGCATGGCCTTGATATAACGGTGTGGGTCAGAAGGACGCGTCTGAGTCAACTGAATGGGCATTATGAAGGAGGGCAGATGAAAGTAAAGCGGGCGGTCCCTTTCCACTTCGCTGACATCTTTCCCGAACCGAAAGAAATTTACTGCGAGAAATTTTCGCGAGCATATGGCTGATTAACTTATCTTTACATCTCGGCCCGAATTTTGGGATTGATTTCTTTTCCGGAAAATGGGAAGTGGACCGAGAATTTTGGCCCGAGTAATTATAGCGAAGTGAAGGCATCGCCGAATTAATAATAGTTGACGAAAATGGAGGAGTTGATTGAATCGGGAAATAAATCGCTGATCATGTTTCTGCCGCATTCACAAAGAATGGGTGCAGCAGCGTGGAGTTGAGGAAATCTATTGCAATGTTCATATTTATACTTTCAACCTGGAAATTGATTATGTTAATAAACTATAATTTATATGATAATGTATGTCTTCTAAAACAGCTGAAAACAATAGGCAGGACCGTAACGGGTTTTTGAGCGGAACACATTTAATTACTGCAATTATCCCTCAACGTTGAAATTCTTTCACTTGGTTTCATAAATATAAATTAAAATTTCATTTTATAGAACCTATTACATTTAACAAATCAACTTATGCTTTGATTTTTGCATACTATCTTTTAATAATAATCATCAAAGCATTTGCATGGTTTGCAGTTCTGTAAGATGGTCAATCAAGCAACAAAAGAAAATGTTGAAAAGTAGCCCTTTTCAAAGAAGCTGAATTCATTCGAATGAAGGCAGTCGACTTACACTCTAAACAGAATATCACAGAGAATTCAAACAAATAACTGAAACAGAAATTTTATGGCTTAACTTATGGTCCTCGTGTCGCATAAAGCATTACCCTAAAAAGTATATAAGGAATGTACGTTAGTATGGTCTCCCGTAAATTTGGAAGATTCGGATTTAAAATTCTCGAAAAATGTAACCGCTCGTCTGGAACGTAAATTAGGTCAGATTAAGACCATTAATTTTGTTAACCCGTACCATACATTTGAAAAAAATCTCTACATAAGTCCAAATGAAAGTAAATGAGATACCGAATAAAAGAAATCTCCAGTAAAGGCCACTTATTGCAATTTATCTCAAACACTTAAATAAAAATAAATATATAAACTAAAAATATATAAATAAAATATATATAAAAATAATAAATAAATTAATAAATATATAAAAAATATATATAAAAATAATAAATAAACAAATAAAAGATTGGTCTTTAAATGAAAACACTGAATTTGGCACATATTTAAGGTAAATCAAGTGTCTCTAATCAGCAGTTATAAGGTTGCATTGAGTACAAGTTTAAAATTTTCCGCAATAATTTTCAAGTAACCTTCGAATTATGTGTTCCTAGTATATTCTAAACGTGAGTTTATATAACTATATCGTATCTGGTCGGACTCTTGGCACATGGGACGAACTTTAAATAAATATTTTGATTTTGAAAATGATACCTGAAAATAGCGTATTTACGAGCAACGTGGTTTTCACTTTGCTAGATCACAACAAAATGCCAATGGCAAGATTAGACTCGCTGTGTAACTTGCTAATGCTACTTCCGTTTTTTTTAAGAGATGACATACACGAATGACTTAACTGATATTTATGAACAAACAAAGAATAGGATTCCTTCGGTTCGTTTTCCCTTTAGCCGCTCATTATGAATAAATCATGAAAATTTACGAGAGATTAGTGACGTCAAGCAATCGGAACTTTGCAAGTGATACTACCGATGAGTCATGAATTGGAAACATTCTTCGCCTAGAACTGTATTCTATAGAGCAGATAGTTGTATATTTACAAATACACTTTTTCCTTCAGTTATTTTATTGAGAATTAAATACATCAGTTTTCAAGTATATCACTAAAAGTTCAACTAAAACTCAATGACATTTAAAATGATACAAAATCATAAAAAGGCATAAAATCATCAATGGTAGGAGGAAAAGTGTATCATTAATTCAGACGATGAAAATTCTACGATTCTTGATATAAAATTTCATGCAATCAAGTTTAATAATCAAATACGATTAGATAAAATAAATTTAATCACAGACAAAATGCAATTCGTTCAAATATAATCGTAATCGAGTACAAATAAGGAGATAAAATGTTGACAAAATGCTAATTAGGATATAAAAAATAAAGTAGTACTTTTGAAGGTGAACAAATCATACAAATCGAACCATTTGGTCTGTTTCACATCGAAAATATTATTCAATTTAATAATTATAAAGAACAAAATCTTTGATTCAAATCTCTTTTTAACTCGTAACTCCAGATCTCATCAAAATCATCCAATTAAAGGTTATAACAGGAAGAATTGGGCTTTACTTCCCTTTTAGAGCAATCAAAGATAATTTCTATGTGGTTTTGTAGGGCCTTGTGATTCGAATTTTTTATTAAACTTCGGGGATTTCATTGAGACGATCATATACTAATTAGTCAATAAAAGCTGTCGTCCTTTAGGATTTCTTGCAAGTCACGCCTCAGACCATGAAAATCAGTTATCAGCGGAGGGATTTTTGGTTACACATGTTTAAATAAAATCAGCCCTTCATAGATACCAGTACATAGTTGCAATTAATATATCCATACCTCTGTTTAAATCAATAAAGATATGAAGTATTCAAATGTTTGGAAACTTCAACGCTCGAGTGCGATGTGTAAGAAGATTTCCATTTTTTAATTACCTCATTATTCTGTACAGTAATCAGCCCGGTGACTGTTTTGAACCACAATCCGTTAGACATTATCCATCAAAGGTTCTGGAGAGGGAATGAGACATCCTATCTAAGATGAGGAGTGAGGTAGTTCTGCTTCCCTAACGGAGCCTTAGCGAATGCCATAAGCGGAAATCTTTCCGTAAATAAATCACAATGACCCTATCAATAAAAATATTCATAGCATTCAATTTTTAGAGACATACATAATGGCATTATACAGTACATCAGTGACTTCCATCTTATATAAACCATAAACAAGATAGCAACAAGAGTTAACGAAAGTTACATTTTTCTCTATCCTTTATCAAAAATTAACATTCGATACATACATCAAGACAATAGCAGTCTTAAACCAAAAGCTTACACGCTCTTTTTATAGTGACGGAATGTTATAATCAATATCAGATCACTGATATGCGAGTCTTCATGAGGTATAGAGATTTTTCGTATATTTTTTTATTTACCTTGTAATTGTATTCCATGTAGTTGAGATTCTATCCATCAATAACATGGCAATAATTCGTCAAAGGGGAGACAAAAAAAGCCCTGAATCTTAAAAGAGAAGTCATGGAAATCATTCCAGCGTCTTTAAAATAGAAATTGCGATGATAACAGTTGGAGATTGGTCAAATCACAAAGAAGAGGAAATCTCAGTTATTTCGAAAACGCTCTCATCTTTGTCCATTAAAGACCTAGGGAGTACATCTTATTCAAAAGCCACAAGCACCTTACTCTTTGTCCACACTTAACCATATATTTTTAATGAACAGTTATCTCAAGTACCACCGCCAGAATAACTGTTCACTAATGCCGCTTATTATTTGTCACAGACGTAGTCTGCGAAAAACATGTTGCTTTGCTAATGCGCGAGGGAAGGAGAAAAAAATCTTTAAATAGTCGATTAGGTCATGTTTTCAGAGAATTGGACGCTTCGTCCGCAAGCAGTGATGCTGAAGAGATGCAAGGTCAATACGCCCTGTTATATCCACGAAATTAATGCGCAACACTTTTGGAATCTCAAGTTCGACCGTCACACATCAGACGAAGCTGCAAATCACGAGGATTATCTCTGCTAATAAGATTAGCGACCATTTCCGTAGAGGCAGACAGAATTTTAAGATTTGTTTGTGTTTAACCTTCCGTCAGTCGCACCCTAAGTCCTTCAGTGCGCTCATTTTATTTCATACGCCTCTTTTCTATTCGATGGTTGGATGCAAAATCAAGTCCGTTTTCTAAGATTACACTAAATCAAATTTGAGGTTAAGTGGTAAGATAAGGTAAAAGTGAGGCAAGATTAATAAACTATCAGATAAAAAATATATACGAGTTAAATATTTAAAGTATAACAATCTATGTATTAATACGTAAAGAGAAAACTTTGGATCCCTTTTTAAGGATATTGCGCGAACGGAGGAGTTTGTTGAGATTTGGCATAATTAAAGTTTATATGGAGAAGGAGTGCAGAAAGCTAATATCTTTGTCCAGATATCCTTGGTTTGACCCTGGACCAGTATAATCGTCTCTCATAAGAAATGCACTCAGAGTTCATTTTGATCGATTGCAGACATTTTTTCTTTTCAGATTTAAATCAGAAATAATGGTAGTACGAAATCGAGATTAATACCAAAAGAAAGGAAATAGAATAGAGACTATTATTTTGGTCGTAGAATATCGTATTCGAGTCGAAATTACGAGACCTCTGGCAAAATGAACGAAAATGTTGTTAAATTTCTTCTTAGTAAACAAACCAGTCCCCCTGGCGACCAAGGCGATTGTTGAATCCGAGCTTTTGCGTTTTCACATTGGAGTGCACGGGGATTTTATCTACAAATCAAATTAACGGTAGGGACTCATTTCAGAAATGATGAAAAGAGGGTAATTAACCGAGATGCCAAAAGTCGCTAACTGTTTAATAAATAACAGGGATATAATTACGGCGATTTTACGGAATTTTTACCTATATTAATACAGGTAAAAAAATAATAAAAAAATAATGAAATAAATCACTAGTGTAATACTCTAGTGGTTAGTGGCCACTAATAATTCTAATTAATCCATACAAATAAAGGCTTCACTGGCGGCTATTTTCGGCTAGTAATGTCCATATTCAAGGCAATGAAAAATAAAGTAGACTTCGATGAAGAAAGACAAAGTAGGCCTACAGCAAACATGGCCAACTGAATTTTAAGTTTCCTCGCTGAGCGTCTTCTTCGACACCCAACTTTCCTCTCTCATTTCCCCATTTCTTCATCTCTCTGTAATTTATTGCTGTTCAATCGAAAGCGGAATCTTTAAACATTTGAAGACTCCATCGATTTATGCCACAAAAAAATATTTCGAAACGATGAAGATATATTACATTAAAAAAGCCTTAGAGAAAGAAAAACAGGAAGTACTTGTTAAGTGTGTATTCAAATGAAAACATTTTTCACGGGAAATGAAAATTTGTCGGAAATTCGCGTAATCCAAATTTAATTATTGCTGATGAAGTTTATTCTCTCCTATTTCATTTTCTCCGAATAATACTGCTCAAAGAAACATCTCGAATTTTAAAAATTGAAGGAATAAGATTTATTAAAAAGCATTTTTTTAGATTATGAATACTTTCATTTTTTATTTTTAAGGCGTCTTTACAGATTATAGAACAGAAAAACCTCTTGGATCAACCCTTAAATGGATGTAAAATGACGAAACAAAATAAGCGGAGGTTTTCCTCAATTTCAATTAAAGTTAACGTCAACTCAATTGGAACGGTGATCAAATTCCCCCATTCTCTATGCGAGTGACTCGTGGTGACGCTTCTCTATGTATTTTTGGCTGTTGATTTGCTCCTTTGATTCTTCTAATTATAATTGTAGGACTGTAACTTTTCGTTCCATTGATACAAGCATCAAACATCAATATAAATATGGTACAATATCATCATTATCTTGGTGCCCTAAATTGGAATTGATGCATTAACAGATGTTAAGGAATTGACAATTCTCATTAAGTGACTTATGAGGAAAATCATAAAAAATTAAAGCTAACCTTCACCACATGCTTTGCGTATTTAATGTAAATTTGAGAAATATTTCAGGTAATTACTTTCTGCAAAAGTAGAAACCATTAAGATAAATTCAATGCAAGGATGTGCAGCCTACGATATCTAAGCCAAATACTGTTCTGTTAAAAGAAAAAACACTTTATAAAGATTTCACATAATCCTCCAAATCTATGAATAAATTAAGAAATGTATAATGATTCATAAAATTTCTGCATGGTAGTTATATATTTTCCATCTAAAAATTATAAATGTTGATAGTAGATAGAAATTAAACTTAGTATAATCGATGAAGAACAAGAATTTTGAATGAAAAACAACTACAACATTTCTCTTAAAATTAATTATGATGAAAAAATAATCTTACGCTAATAACGTTATTATACTTGTATTCTTTATCAGTGTAAAAAATGAAAGGCTTTAAAGTTGTGTATGATTTAATTTAGAAAATGATAGCAAAATCAGATCTAACAGTTTTAAATAATACGAGCTCTAACAATTTTCAGGTATAAGTTTATATGAAAATCTTTATTGCCATACTGTATATTACTTTCACTGAAAGCAGAATTCTAAATGTAAAGTATAGTATGATCGTTCCATAAGCAACAAATAAAGTATGAAATTTGGTCTGGAGGACGCTCACTGCCCGTTACCGATATCTGTATAAGTTCTTGTCGAGTCAAATGGAAACGTGTAGCACAAAAAGATGAAAGATGCATTCGATTAAACGATCCCCAATTTGCTCGCATGAGTATGGGGGACGAATACGGATGCTTCCGAACACTTTTTTCTCTTAATCGAGAAAATTGAGTTTTTGTATCACTCCGCCTTTCTCCAGCCACCCCTCATCTGCTTCCCAAGGTGACCCTCCATCCATGCAGCCTCACCGTGACTCTTGGATTGATAGAGGGAGAAAAATCATGTCCTCTTGGTTATTAAATTGGATGGAACTGCGACGGCTCGAACCCCCAACCGATTTTAGAAAGTTCATAACTAGAGTAAAAATGCCCTTAATAAAAAGGGATGAACAATTCTGACGTCTTACAGAGTCTCGGTTAATAGTAGGGAACCATTTTTCAACATCAGCTCGCCTGTGTGTGCCATCGACATTCCCAAAAACATTAGGCTGCACGGGAAAGCCGCGTTTTAGAGGCGCAATGCCTTCGTTCAGGTAAATTTGATATGACCAATCAATATTTCGTGGAATTTCACAGCACATACCTTAAGAAAAAACACTGTTAACTTCCACAACAGATTTCTTATGACCGGTTTAAATGAGGCGTTGAAATCTTCTAAAAACCACCTGGTTCAGTCAACACGTTGAATAAATCGGTAAATGAAGATTTGTTGTGGTAATTATTTGTGTTTTTTTCTTAATATTTGTGAATTTAATTAGTTTAACCGAAATTGTCCCTAAGAAAACAAATTAAATTCGAATTCTCGATTAACCTAGGTAAATTATTTTTCATTTTATATTCATTTTAGATAATTAGGAAGGCTGGGAAACAAAATTAATTAAATAAATGTATTTATCGCAAGAAAGGGCCGCAGGTTCTGCGCCTAAGTATTATTAGTATTCTCAAGAAAGACATTTCGATACACAAAAGGAGGAGAAAAACGATTTCAGAAGAGATCAGTGACGGAGGTCAACTAAGGGTTGGAACCAAACCCCCGCCGAGAGACATAAGATAGACTCTTCCAAAGCTCAAGTGCGTGCCCGCCTAAATAATTCATATGGAATAAGGAAAAGAAAGCAAACGCACATAATATTCAAAAAACAATTTTTTATGAGTGAAGTAGCTGTATAAAGAATATAAGTGGGGTACGCTCACTGTTTCTGTGACAGTTTCCTTACGAAAGTGGACGATCAATGATATAACGAGCATTTGAAGCGAGTCAGAGAAAAATTCTTTATATATCTGGTGAAATATAAAAAAGCCTTTATTCTGAAAATATGGAATATTTAATGATAACTGCGAAGTAAGAAAATTGGTTGGGTTCAACTTTTAAAACGTCTTTTTTTAATATACGTGTACTGACATTTAGGGCTTCTCCTCAATAGCCGTCGTAACTTTTGAAAAACATGGATTCTTCAGATCAACACCCTCCTTTCCACATTGAGAATTCAAGTTTTCATTTAAACTTCTTAACCAGAATACGAACAAACACTCCCACAATAAAATATATATTTCTGGGCTGAATTTCGAAAAACAAATTAGTCCTTGATGAGTGTTAGCGTAAGAGCGGTTAGCGGAAGAGCGGTTAGCGGCGTCGGTTGGAGAAATAGCAACCATAGTACACCACGTTAGAATGAATTCAATTCCTTTCGATAGTTGCCTAAGGTAATAACGGAATTCATTTCGCTACTGTCTGACTGACTACCATGTATTACAGAATATTTATATCAATTATTTGTCGGAATTTATTTCTTTTTTCAGCATAAAAATTCATTTGAGAAACCAGCATAACTAAGACGTTATAAAAAAATCAAAAGATCACCATATTTTCGCGGAGAAATCTGTTAAATAAATTCTTATTCTTTGAGAAAGAAATCACGAAGATGCGAAAAATTAATAAATTAAGAAATTGAGAATAACTCCATTCCATTAATTATTAGCGAGTAAATCTTTGTAACACATCACTTATCACAACAGTGAACGCGATAAAGGGGCGTTCGAAAAACAGCACATTACAGATTGTCCATCAACGCATTCCTCGCCATTCCCATTCCAGTCAGCCTTGTGCGCGTAATTGAAAATCTGCTCCTCAATAATAAGGATAAAGTCAGGTACTAAATACCGTGACTATTCCATGGTATATAAGGAATCCGGAAAATTTCATAGACTAGAGTTACCTAAATATTAATCAATCTGAGTTACTATTCTTTTTTACTGATTTACTGTTGCTTCTTCTAATTATAAAACAATCTTCACGCAGTCTTACGAACGCAAAAATGCTCTTACTAACCATAATGGGCATAGTGACATTTGCACTCATACTTTCGTAAACTAAGAGGTGATACAGAATCGTAGTTACAAACATGGGTATTTGGAAGCTCTTCTTTTGGAAACTGATTACCTTTAGTTCAATTTTTATATAGGTATATTTTAATACATATTTGTATGATTATTAAATAAAAATTCTTAAGTAAAACACAAAGATAGTAAAACAATGCTAATATTCCTGGTTTAACGAATCACTCTTTTTCATTTCTTGTTCAACTTAAGAATAATGTTCTGTAGACAACCAAAATGTCACACCGTTATATGGCCATTATTTATAGTAAACCTACTGCCTCTTCCCTTGGATGAAAACTACTTTTACTATCCAAATATGGACAATACAAAGATTAACATTAGAGATGTAATCACTGTTCTGTTTTCAGCGGGAAACTTTTCAAATATATTTATCACTTAGTTAATTATATTCAAAGCACTTTGCAGAAACAACATTGCTCTCTGAATTTATTGTACCTTCCAGTGAAATCTTACGAAAAAATGATGCGAGCATTAAATTAGCTTAGAAGAAATTAGCTCTGAGTAATTATGCCTGGAAATATTTTATAGTTAGTGGAAAAATCCAATTTTCCGAAAACGTCAATCTTATCATGTAAATGAGACTTTCCCATGATTCGAATAATTCTCTAAAAGATGAAACTTTCATTCCGGAAACAAGGATATGTTTTCTCACGATGCAGAATATTTCATTAGGTTGTACGTAATACTTTACTTCACCATAATTCCAGCAAACCGTAACTTCAATCAATATTCCGCAAAAAAAATCCATGGTAAAGAAACTTTTACTAGACCGCTATTTATTTGTAACTCTTGCTTTTCTTACTTACTTTGTAACTCTAGTTCTTGCAATTCTTCGAATTGTGATTGAGACCCTTTGCTGTGTAACCTCCCTCATCCCGTACCCCCCTCCCACATTCCACCTTCCTCCCCCTAGGTCCCTTTGTTCCTCCTTCCGTTACTTGCTACCTACTCTCCCCTCTCCCCTCCTCCTTTCCTATTTGCTGATTTCTTGACGTTCATGTGTATATATATTTGGAAGTGTTCTTATTTTGTCACCTGAAGATGTAGCGAAGCTAAGAAACCTGGGTCGTGTTTTTCTGAAATGAATAGTGGTCTAGTAAAAGTTTGTTTTCCTTGGATTTTTTAATAGTTAATAACTACCACAAAATTAACCCTGAATCTGTATCGAGTATTCCGCAATCTCAGTCACCCAGTCACATTTTTTAAATCATAACCATTTCCATCAAAACTCTTATTTTTTATGCGTTCCTTTCACTCACTACTCCGGTACAATACAGTTCACATTTTATTGCACTTCCTCAAGTCTTCCGCCCCTCCTCAACCTTGCCCCACCCTATCACAGTTTCTCCTTCGCATTCCCCGGATCACGTGTTCTTAAATCACCTCGCATTCATACCAAAAACACGAAGGATAGAGCTCAGTTCGCTCCAATATCGAGCGAAAACGCCGGGAAGTCGAATACTCAAAAGTAGTGACCTTCTGCAGAATACGACACAGTCGTGGATTCTGAGGTGACACGTTCAAATGACAAACATATAAACTACTTATTTAAGAACAATTTTAAGAATTCCTAAGGGATCGCCTGGTTGGTTGGGACCTCGTGGGCCGCTACGGTAGCCGTGAAAGCATATCAGAGACCCCGAGAAGTATTGCACGATAAGTATATGGCAAGTCATGTAGATGCTCTTTCAAAGTTATTTCAAATTCATATTTAACTTATAGCTATTTCATAGCACTGTGTATTTTATAAAACTTGCTTTATTTAACAATCCTTTCGATTATGTTCGAATTCCACAATATTTCGGAATTTTAATATTGTTTGGATTGATTGTTGCGTAAGTTAACGTTAACACCTGCCCTCGCGACTGCGGATTGTATAGTAAATAAATAAAATAACTGAACTTGTACACTTTACGGAGGGCATCACCTGGTATCGCACTTTGGACAAAATAAGAAGTAGCTCGTTATCGGAAGGACTAAAGGATTTTAAAATGCAAAATTTTAGAATTTATTGGAATTATATTTTAAAAGGGTTATGAAAATCGTTAATATCAATTGGATAAGTCTTTAGCATATAATTCAATTGTGGTAGTGGTGTGAAATTCTTAGACATAATGCCAATGGGTTAAAATTTTTATTGATAAACGGTCCTTGGATGAACCATCTATTGTTATAAATCCACAAAAATAGTCACTATAGGAAATATAATTGGTAAATTTCAACCAGAATAAAATGATTTTCGATCAGTTTTGATAATATATGGGTAAATAGGACATTTTAGGGCACCAAAAATATACATTTCATAATATAAAAGTATTAGAACGAATAATATTTTGAGCTTTCATATAAATGTATAGAAATGGCATCAGATTTAGGATGATATAATGTGCATAAGACGTCATCAAGAAATGAAGAGCGGAATTTAAAGGAAGATAAATCTGCCTCAAGGCAAAAAATGATGACGATATAAAATGTTAAATAGGCACGAGAAAAAGGAATAATCTTCCAGGATAATGCAGCCAAACGTGTAAATTTAACACGTCCAAACATCACTGCAAACAACGTGTTGGGCGTCGCCTTTTTATCAGAGTGCAGGAAATGGCACTTCCGTCTTTAATGGCGGATCGATTAGTTCCTGCTAAGAGCACCGTCTCACTTCATGTGTTCAAATGCGTTTCGTGTTGATGGCGCCACCTTCACCAATTTTCATGAAGATTCCCACCCCACTGCTTTACATTCGTTCCTCATGACTCCCGCATCCTGGTCAGTGCATCGAAAGCCCTAGAAATATTAAGTTGATGAATTCGCGAATTAGCCTAACGATTCGCAATCACAGACACCAAGGCCTTAATTAAAAAAAAAACTGGTTGATTAATTTCTAAATCAATTAATTAACGCATTTTCAGTGATATTATTGTGGCGTTGTAAAGGAAAAATTATTTCACCCTTACATAATAGATAATCAATAGTTTACTTTCACCCTGATATCCCTGCTTCCATTTCATTCTTTTGATTTAATTTCCTCATCAAGAAATGCTACCCTCAATACATTTTATATATCGCGGTTATTGGAAGCCTCAAGAAGGGACCTTGGCCGACGTTATTCTGACATTGAAATTAAGTTTGTAAGCCCCTAATCCGTAATCAGCAACTGTGATTCCCTGACAAGTGGTGAAATATATTTTTACGCAACAAAGGATGAGAAAAGAAGTCCCTCTGATTATCAGTATTTTTTGAAGTGGTTTTGCAAGATATCAGAGGCGACACAAAGTCTCTCTGGATTCTTCTTCACAAAAAATAATATCCGCAAAAACTTTTCATTAGACAATTTACAGACTCATTCTTGTGTAACTCGTTAGATCATACGCCCCTTCTGAATATGTTTCCATTTCAGTGAAAGTAAATGAACTAGCATTAATAAAAAGATTAAGAAATTCTAAAAAATGCAACTCTCCTTGAAAGAGAAGCGGAGCCACGCGATATACCTCACTTGATTCAAACATCATTCACCCTTAAAGACTTGGAAATACAATGGGCGTTTAAGTTAAGCGGTAGATAATAGCATAAGGGTTAAATCGCTGAACCTGAAAGACGTATGACACATAATGAGACCTTTTAACATATATCCGCATTATATTAATTATCTCAGCTGAATTAAAATTATAATGTGCGTTACGATAAATTAAAGCGAGCATGTGGTTGTGGAACATTAACAAATTTTTCTTTATTCAGAGAGCAGAGAAAAGGGGTTTCGCATTGTCTGGATAAATATTATCAAATGAAATTTTTTTACGTCTGGCATAATTATAAATACTCGCCATATCCAAGTAAACTGAAATTATCACGCTGCTCATACGGTTCGTTGTATCGTATTCCAAAAAGAGGAATTCAAAGTTTATAATTTACAACGTGAATACAAATAAAGTTATAAACATATTTCAGACTGTTTGTAATGAATTCTCACCTAGCATTCTAACGATTGTAAGTTTTCCTTCAAAACCTAATATATTTCAAATCGATTTAGAAGCACGATTATACGCGAATATTAATTAAAAACATATAATATTACTTGATGCTAGCCATGAAACTATGGTTGGTTAGAATGAAAATATTAACGATTTATTACAAAATGATTTTTCAATCATCAAAATTAATTTCCTTTTGTTTGTAATAAAAATTTATTTTTTTATCTGAAACATACTACAAGTATTCTTAGCAACTCTGCGAAATATATAATTTTTTGTGTTGAACTTTCATACCTACATTGTTATAGACTGTTGTCTAATCTATTTGGGTGGAACGGTCATTAGTTGTCGTAGATATTTCCAATTTATATTCGGGTGTTTTTCTGCATTTATATATTTCTTTCCTAAGTTCTGAGGACTCAGATTTTTTCACCAACGAGGTAGTTTTTTTCTTTTTACTTTTAATCGCTACCTCTTTCATTTCATAAGATTAGTTGGATGTAAGAAGAGAGTCCCTCCCAAATAGAGACGTTTATTATCAAAACAGAAACAGGCGTACAACTATTTCACCTCCCGAATAGAGTGAGAGAGTTTGCTTCATAATCTTACTACCTTTCTATTGATCAATATATACCCACGCTAATCAATTCGACTATCAATATCTTCCTTCTGAAACGAAAATACATCAATCTCACTAGGTTTCAAACAGTGCTCCAAAGCTTTTGATAAATGAGGTAGTTATACATAAAGGATTGAGTACCATGATACTCACTCCTTTCTTAGAGTATCCCTGACAACAGTTGGCGAATTTCATTCAGTCCCAAGTGAATGCCATTAACTATTTCTTCATTCAGTCCCAAGTGAATGCCATTAACTATTTCACCCAATACTTTCGACAACCTCAAGTCACAGGAAAATTACCGGTTGAAGGAGACGATAAAATGTCTGACATTAAAAAATATCCCAGGAAGGAGAAAGGATATCGTGAGACCTTCGAATAGCTTAAAGGAATATTACGAGGTGTCGGTGCAGTATGGATGGGAAAATCCGGAGAAGCGGGGGAGGAGTCCATGTACAGTAGCTCACGTAAGATATCAAGATCCCGTGGATAGAAATCATCAAATGAGGCTGTGTGTTTTGATTTTTTAGATTTAGATTTTAGCTATATACCCCGCGAGCCGCCAGAGGTGTATGGCAGGGGAGATCTTCTCATCTGTAGTGAATTCCAACCGAGGGACTCTATCATTGCCGTAACGCTGCTATCAAACCTGAGATCCCCGCAAACGAATCGGGCTGCTCTACGCTGTACCATCTCTAAATCTGAGACTAAACCTACTTCGTGTGGTCCCAAACCGCACAGCAGTATTCTAGACTCGGGCGAATAAGAGAAAAGTAAGATATTTCTTTGACTCTCGATGAGCATCCTCTCAACGTTCTACCAGTTAATCTTTGCATTCTATTCGCTTTTCCTATCACATCTCGAATATGTTCTTTGAAATGTGTGTTTGTTGCGTGTTGTGGTGTTATGTGATGTGTTACGGTTGCTTTAGAAAGAAAGAACCTGAGGATAGCTGCCAATGGACAATGCGCTTGAAATAATTAATGCACCGAGTCGCTGAATGGTTTTTACCAATCGATATATGTGCATACCTTTTTTCCAAATCGTTGTTTATAAACCCTCGATCGGTAGCTAATTGATTTGTTGGAGAGTTAATGATGTTATTAAGCAAAATGATGAGTGAGACAGTTTGACCTTCCTTTCCTCACTTAGCTATAATTTGAGTTCATAACGTCAGCGTAAGTGTACACAACAACAAAAATTTAAATTTTACAGCATAAAAGTAATGAGTGACCAACAGGAATGACAGTACTTAGCATCACTCATACCTTATTAGATTTTATATTATCCAGACAAGTGGACAAGACTAACAGAAATTAAAGATACATTTACCGGAATACATGACATATATTCGATTCATCAATAGTTAGTGCAAGAAATATATGTCTAATAGTGACCTCAAAATAATGAAGCACATGAACCTGCAGATAGGCAGGTCACTAATGGTGACATAATAGCAAAAAAGAGATTGAAAAATTATTGCATAGAATGAAACATTGGAAATAGAATGCATCAAGTCCTTCGTCATGTGCATGGCTCCATAGAAGACAGATAAAAGTTGATGAAATAGATCCAATATATCGAGGAAAACGTTTTATGTTTATTAAAACTTTACTAATTTTTATTACATATTCCCATAATAATGAACTTGAAACAATTCAACGAAGTTCTATCTACTCTTGAAGAAAGCTGGATTCGGAACGATAGGATAAAAGAGGTTGCAGGATGACAAAATGAAACTTCCATTTTTCTAATGATTCGGATCCCGACACAATGCAGCTCACGAGTGACAGGTAAGAGAAGAAGGGAAGAAGTGGGGGAAGAGACACAATAGAAACCTCATTCCCCAAACTGACTTTTCTTGTCCAAGGACATCGCGTTTGCGTGAGAGGATGGAACCCATAGTTCCGGATTCGAACGAGTCATCGTTAATTGTCGGTCGAAAGCTCTCCTGCGCACAAGTCATATTTCGGGCGAATCTACAGTCTGCGTTCGAAAGGGGTGGCCGATGAGCCCCACCAATTGCTTAGATTTTAGATTTAGATATCTACCCCGCGAGCCGCCAGAGGCGTATGGCAGGGGGTGTAATACACCACCATTGTTCATTCCTCCCTATTAGCATCTCTAATAGCCTGGGGAAAAAACTACCAAAAGAAATTATCCGTCATTGCGATAACTTCCCTATAACGCTTCGTCGATGCCTCTCGGAGATCGCGTTCGCTCATTACTGGCACAATTATTCCACTTACTTCGTCTATAAATTCTGAACGAATGAACTTTTCGAAAAGTTCCCGACGATATTCAGATCTTCCCATAGTGAATTCCAACCGAGGGACTCTATCATAGCCGTAACGCTGCTATCAAACCTGAAATCCCCGCAAACGATTCGGGCAGCTCTACGCTGGACCATCTCTAAATCTGAGACTAAACCTACTTCGTGTGGGTCCCAAACCGCACAGCAGTATTCTAGACTCGGACGAATAAGAGAAAAGTAAGCTATTTCTTTGACTCTCGATGAGCATCCTCTCAACGTTCTACTAGTTAATCTTTGCATATTATTCGCTTTTCCTATCGTATCTCGAATATGTTTTTTAAAAGATAAGTTACTGCTAAACGTGACTCCTAGGTATTTGTTGTCGTGCACTAAGTCTAATGGATGCCTTGAGATTTGGTACTGCGCGGGAATTATGTTTGTGGAGCGCGTAAAACTCATGGCAACGCATTTATTTATATTTAAATCCAGCTGCCAATCTTTACACCATCCTGATATTACGTCCAGGTCGTTTTGAAGTACATTAGAATCATTTTCTGACTGACTGACTGACTTAGTCTCCGAACGATCCACGCAGCGATATGCTTTCAAGAGGAGCACGTATTGAAGATGGCGCAGAGGAAGATTTTTAAATATAGAACGTCCTCGACGGAGATGTGGGCAAGATGCCCTTCGCATTTGGTATTCCTCGGTTTCTGCGAAGTGCACTGAAGGCGGGTTAGTGAACGCGGAATATATTACGAGGTTATGGTCTGTGACGTGAAGCGGTGGACACTAAAAACGTGTTCACTTAGAGTCTCTGATCGCACGCGAAGATTAAATGTCGTTTTGATGGCGGAGAAGGGCAGAAGTAAAGGTTACGCGGGAGTGAATTTATAACTTCATCCGGAAATACAGATACTCGGTGTTTGATCACATGAAACTAATTATGCTTTTAAAATGTGTTGAGACAGATACGCTAATACGCTACTGGTAGAACGTTGAGAGGATGCTCATCGAGAGTCAAAGATTTACTTTTCTCTTATTCGTCCGAGTCTAGAATACTGCTATGCGGTTTGGGACCCACACGAAGTAGGTTTAGGGCTGTATTTATAGTCGACTCCTAGGAGTTTCCCAGCTCCTAGCAGTCCCTCAAGGCCAAAAACGGTATTTATAGTTCTCTTTCTACCCCTTACAACCCCCTTAGAGACTCCCAAGCTGTCAAAAGCTGGGTAACCGAGACAGGTGATCCAGCGAACCCCTAAAGCGTGATACCGGTGGTGGCAAAACTGAGTACTAATTTCGTAAACAACAAACATGGCGGATAATCTGTTCGATTCGCTCGATTAGAGTCAACAATTGATGAATAAAATTAAATAGTGGACTGTGATATCCTCAAGGTTTGTTTTAATTAGGGTACAAGTCAGCAGAATATTTTCGGTATGTATTTATTTTATCCTAATGCATTTAAAACTATCTAACGGATGTTTTAAAACCTTAGCTTGGGCAGTCGTTAAGAAATGTGAAGTTATTAGTCTTATTACGTGATTTCCTTGAGATTGAATTGATTGGCAATTACTATCCTTATTAGTAGAGATATATTTATGTTGTGCACGGGTTATTCCTACTCTTGATTGCTGATTCTTTGTGGCCTTTCGTTGTCGTAGTCGTGATATATAACCTTTGACGCAGATGGCTACCATGAAGAAAGAGTAAATATTTACAGTGCAATGCCACAAGGTATTATTACAGTATTAGGCCTATTTACCATATAGGTGAATTTCTAGAAGCCGCAATGTTTGAAGTGTCATCCCTGAAAATATCATCGGAAATGGGCTAAATTTAGTGGAAAAATAAAAATAAAACGCAAACTGGACTCTTCTAGAAATTTACCCAATATATGTACCAAGTTATTATAATATGTATGGCAGGAAGCGACTTGATGCCATAATACCTATTTCATTTAATGACTTCCCTTATAACATACATTTAAGAAACACTATGTCCAACGTAAAGAAAGAAATCAAAAAAAAATTTGCCTCAAAAATTTTGAAAAACATATAACAGATCCCTTTTAGTACATACTATAATTGTATTGAGTTGATTTTGTTTATTTATTGCTTTAACTATGGTATGCTAATGATTGTATCTAAGTTTATATCTGCTGTTGTACTTTGTGATTTCATATATAATGCTTTCTATAGTCTTGTGTATTACATATACATTGTGTATGTTCTATGTATTTTGTGAATCATTATATAATTGCTGAATTTGATATTGATTTTCATAATATAATGTTGTATTGTATTGTTTGAACAATACAATACAACAAAATAATAATAATGAACAATTTTTCTAAATAAATTATTCTATTCAAATAATAAACTTCAAGGATAGAATCAGTTGAAATTAATGGGGCGTGTGAAAATGTATTCATTCAGGATTTATCTGTGAATGTGAAGAAAGTTGGTGAAAATTCTCCTACATATTGTCTTATGAAGTCGAAATTTCTATTGTTTGTGTAACTAGATACCGAAACTTGTTAAGCATTAGATAGATGAAGAAGCTGCTTCATTTACATAATGCTACCGAGGCAATATCTATTCTTGATTTTTTATTTAATCGACTTAAATTTGACACTACCGGCGTTGATACGTTGCGTTACGCTAACTGATACATCGGTGTAGACAATTTTTAAAATCAAAGTTATGACACGAGAACTCGGTTCGTGCAGGGTTTAAAATTTCACAAAATGTGCTTCTTCAAAAACCTTCTAAACTATAATTACCTCTTCCCTCACATTTTAAAATAATTACCCAAAGGATGCAAATTAAAGATTCATGAACAGTTGGAAACATCACACCAGATACAAAGTATAACTACAACCTCACAAACATAAACCTATTTCTATCTTGATTATAGTAATGCAGTTTCATCAAGTGACAACTTCCGAAGTGATAGTTGATATTTTATAATAAATTTAATAGTTTTTTTGTAAATTGAAGTTATTTTTTATTAATATACATTGCTTCCTTGGACTGTTGTAAATGTCATTAACAGGAACATCGAGCTCAACAGAACCTTGGTTTAAACATGAAAATAAATACATGTAGAGCTGAAAATGGATGAGGACTGATATGAAACTGATTTTTATTGTTAGGTAGAGCTTAAATGTTATTAGAATTTACAATGCCTATGCAAACTTTGCCATCAATACAAGATTTCATGTGAACCAAAACAAATAGCAGAAAGGAATGTAAAAAAAACTGAATAGCGAAAAACGATTTTGGCAACGCTGTTGCCAAATTTATCACCAGTCCGTCTCCTTGTCAGAGGACTGCTGGGAGTCGTTTATAAATACCAATAGGTACCGCTCTCCTGGTAGGTTACTCATAAGGGGTTCGTTAGGTATTGGTGAAGGAGTCGACTATAAATACGGCCCTTTGTCTCAGATTTAGAGATGGTGCAGCGTAGAGCAGCCCGATTCGTTTGCGGGGATTTCAGGTTTGATAGCAGCGTTACGGCTATGATAGAGTCCCTCGGTTGGAATTCACTACAGATGAGAAGATCTGAATAACGACGGAAACTTTTCGAAAAGTTCATTCGTTCAGAATTTATCGACGAAGTAAGTGAAATGTTAGTACCAGTAAGGAGCGAACGCGATCTCCGAGAGGGTTCGACGAAGCGTTATAGGGAAGTAATCTCAAGGATGGATAATTTCTTTTGGTCGTTTTTTCCCCAGGCTATTAGAGATGCTAATAGGGATGAATGAATAACGGTGGTGTATTACACCCCCTGCCATACGCCTCTGGCGGCTCGCGGGGTATATATCTAAATCTAAATTTAAAAAATCGAAATCATAATTTTGTGTCTGCTTTTATATATTTGTAAGTAGTATATTTGTAATCAGATATTCATTTATCTGGGATATTTTATGGAACTGTACACATATTATATAAAGATGTTATAATTGATACGAAGTTCTACCAGATCTCCTTGGACATTATTCTCTTTTCAGTAGAATGCCGTAATTATAACAAATACAGAATATGAGAGTTGCATTATAGCAAGTTATTTTTTGGTCATTATCAGTCTCAAAGCAAACAGGAGAGGGAAAAAAGTCTACTACAACGAGTGGTCATTTCCGAGGTATCGTTTTAACGAGTGCCATGTTTTTACATATGTCTGGCAGGAAGCATATCTCAGAATCGTCAATATACATGAAAGAAGAAATCTAACAAGCAAACGGTAATCTGAGGAGCGTTATCTCTTGCTTCTGACAATTTGCCTCACCCTTCCTCGGCAAAAATGCTTCAGTGAGCTTTGATTAGATACTTCTCAGAAGTTTCACTCTCTCCTTGTCCTTCCACACGCCTCTGGCGGCTCGCGGGGTACATATCT
Source organism: Sympetrum striolatum (assembly GCA_947579665.1). Classification (NCBI taxonomy): domain Eukaryota; kingdom Metazoa; phylum Arthropoda; class Insecta; order Odonata; family Libellulidae; genus Sympetrum; species Sympetrum striolatum. The sequence goes on along the minus strand of OX388351.1, from coordinate 65,879,458 downwards.
AAATCTACATATCGAAATGATTTTAGGCCCTTCGATGAAATGATAAAAGATTCAATAAATCGAATAGTTGTAACCGGTGGGAAATATTTGAAACCCCTCAATATACACCACGTTAGTCGATGAATTCATTACTTGATCTTTTTTCGTCAGTAATGAAGAAATCGTAATAAGATCTTCGGAGCGAATTTTATCCCCTTTTCCTTACTATTTTAACCGTTGATTTATATCTTCAGTCTGCATTCAATGTCTTTGTTCTGTGTGGATAAGTAACTTGGACACTGAAACTGGGGGCTTTTAAGATGTAGTATAGAAACCAAGCAGGGGTTGAAAGAAAAATTAATTTGGAAGTTCTGGAGAGGGTGAGAGAAAAGAGTGTTTTGATGGAAGCGATAAAGTGATGGTAAATCAAATAGATAGATAAGTTATGAGTAGCAGAGGGATGGCTGAGATTGAAGGTAGAATACAAAACAAAAGAAATAGGGGAAGAAAAAGGTAAATAATTTGAGTGATGGGTGGGGTAGGTTATTAGGAAATAGTTACTTAGAGAATTATAGGAGATATAAACCTCCAGAAAGAACACTTACGACGAACTCTGATATCGAAATTACAGATTTGTTTGGGGGCTTGAAAAAGATGTTTTCTGAGGATGGAAGAATATAATGAGTGATATAAATGCAGGTAAAAGAGGCGTTGGAAATATAGCCATTAAACGGAGGAATGAAGCGGAAATAGATCCATTTAAACGTGTGCTTGTGCCCACTTCGCTCTCCGGTCGGCGAAAGTTAACAAAAGTGACGAAATGAATGCAGTAAGAGTTGCAGGTGAACTGGATAAGGATCTAGTGGAAAGAGATAAGAAGACTGGGAAATGAATAAATGTGGCATGAAAATAATACAGCGAGAGAAATGGTTTCCTTTTTATTCATCTCGAGTAATTCTATTTCGTGCCTAAAAACGGATAGATATCATCGTGGTAATAACGGGAGTGACGAAAGGCACTTCCTTCGCTAATTTTCCACATGCATCGTCACGGAAAAATTTTGAAGAAGCCCTCCGGCTTCCTTTGATGGGCTCACGCTGCACACGCGCATTTCACAAGAGACGAGTACTTAAATGTGAAGGTCGGCAGATTGGGGAAAATAAAATAGGGGAAACTCCTTTTATTCATCTCATATTGGATGGGTGAGAGGTGAGGATGGTACTCGACGACCTTCGCCCGCGAAAGGTTAAGGATTGCCCCATCCCTCATGGGAAACGTTTCTTTCAGGGGAGTCTCCACGCGGTGATTGATGGCTGCAGGAAAACGGTATTAGATTGAGGATAGGTAAATGAATTTCTTCCATTGTGATCTACTCGTGATATCTCCCAGGAATTTAGATTGGATTGGACGTTCCCTACAAATGTCGTGATAATGTTGAAATCGAGTCTGACCTTTGGGAGCTCTTTCGATATCAGAGAGAGTATAACCATTGTATGTCTTTTTCCTACAATTTCGTCATATATTATTGAAGGTTAACAGTAATAGTGTTTTAATGACAAACAATTCAAATGTTTTCAGTGAAAATACTTTAAGTAAATAGTTCTATCGTCAGATACAACATTATCATAATATTGTACACTATTTTACATATTTAACCTCCCAAATCCAAATTTTATAAACACTATATCATACTGTACACATAAATACTTCATATTAAATAAAATATTATAGCAAATTATATACATTACAATATACTATCGTTCTATTACAAATTCAAAACAATACACGATTATACACAAGTACCATATAACCTTATACACTATATAAAAGCGTATATTAATTATGCAATAGACAGAGGTGAGGGTAATCTACAAATTCTTTCATCAAATAATGACATTTTTCAATATTAAGAGTTAAAAGAGCTCCAAATAGCCGTTGTTACCCATCGTGCCCTAACCACGGGGGTTAAGGTTAACCGTTACTAAGGTATTGTAAGCGTGATTATCTCGATACGTATTTCGGAAGCTGTGCTTCCATCTTCGGGAGAAGAAGAGAACTGAGGGGGGTTAGGGGAGGGGTGTGGTATTTATGCATATTGTTGTGTGACGTCAGTGTAGAGAGAACAACGTGGAGGAAGGGATGGGGGCGAAGTCACTATTCATGATGTGTGATTTGTTTCTGTGAATGAAAACGCTTTCGTAAACGTCAAGTTTAGAAGAATTCTGAACATATTTTATAAGTTTTAAGTTTTCTTTGCTAATTTTGTGATCATGTTCGTTCATGTGCTGCGCGACGCTGGACTTGTTTATTTGATTATATTTAAAATAAGCTAAATTTTCTTTAAATCTTGTTGTTATTTTATATATCTTCAACGACTGGTTGTATACATATATATATATATATATATATATATATATATATATATATATATATACGAGTAAAAAGTAGCTTGCATACTGCAAGCAGATCGACAACACTAATTTCATATCGGCATTATATCGGGACGGTCCTCAAAAGAAAAAAAAAAAGATTTAATTTTTCTGAAAATTCGCTGAAATTTATCGTCTGGCATCAAACCCGGGTCTTACTGGTAAACCTACTAGGAAACACAATAGAAGATCACCATCTCTAACTATGTGTGAAAATTCAAGCTGAAATATTGGATACAACTGCCTCAAAAGACGTTCTAATTTTTACGAATGTGAATGGCTCTCGGGACTCGAACCAAGGACGATCTTGGAAGTCTAAAAAATGTTTTTGAAAGATATTTATGATCTCTATCTATATGCCGAATTTCAAGTTTCTATAATATAGAGAAAGGTTTCAAAATAATTCCTAAAAATCGGATCAACTTCTGATTGCAGAGACACCTGGTGTCGAACCCAGGACACATTGATAGCTGTGAATGCACTGTTTGATATGTATGGACTTGATCTTTCTATATGCAAAGTTTGAAATCGATATCGTGCCGGAAAGTACCTAAAATTTGTTTCCGTTATCTCCGTAAGAAATGCATTGAGGAATTCAAATGTCCCTCTGGGATCGAACCAAGGACCATCAGCGAATATGTAAAATTCGATTAAGATATTTTTTATGGTGTCTAACCTCATACCGAATTTCAAGTTTCTATGCCATCGGAAAAGGATCCAAAAAAAATCTTAAAAATCGCCACAGTGCATTTTAAACGGCAGATTTTTGCCCCGACCTAGCATCGAACCAAGGATAATATTCGTAGATATCTTTATGGTTTACTTTAGATATGCGCGGCATCTAGCGATCCCTCGAGTTTCAACTCTCTCCTTTTCCGGGAAGTGCCTCAAAAAAATTTTCGAAAATCCCCGCCATGTAATCTTATGGGGAAAATCGCGACTTTGGGGCCTTCTGGAATCGAGCCCATGACACTGAGGTTCAAAGTCGGCTTTTTCCTGGAGGTTGCACGTTATGGCCAATATGTCGTAAAAATTTCAAGGCATTGGCACTTGTGGAACATGGTTAGAATTTTGATCCCCTATATATATATAGGTATATCCGGAGAAGCGTCTATATATAATAGATACGAGTAAAATGTAGCTTGCATACTGCAAGCAGATCGACAACACTATTTTCATGTCGGCATCATATCGGGACGGTCTTCAAAAGAAAAAAATCTGATGTGGCCAGCACATGACTTTCTCCATATATATAAGATGTAAATATTTATCTACCGCAATAATTTCGAACTCTATATTCCATCTAAACTTGGAATTTGAGTTATTAATATTATATATTATCTTTGATGCCAAAAACATGATAAATAATTTTTACGGGACATGATCGATGAAAAACGATGAAATTGGCCTTTCGCCCATAGAGCCCAGAGCGCCCACAAAGTACATAATCAGCAACTTCCGGTTTATCAGTATTTCATGAATAACTCCTACACAATCAGTGATACAAAAATATGTTTCAACCAAAAGTTATAGTACATTATATTTTCTAAAACTTTTACAAATAATAGTATATACCTAAATACCATATTTATGGAGATATTTTGAAAACCGGAAATGAGCTTTGAAGAATTAAGCTCAACTTCCGGTTAACCGATTCACTCCAAAAACTAATCAACTCTAACGACACAAACCAAAATACTATATATGAAATTTGGTGTTGATCCGACAAATAGTTTTCATGTTAGAGCGCCCACAAAGTACATAATCATCTTCTTCCGGTTTATCAGTATTTCACGAATAACTCCTAATCAACCGGATATACAAAAATATGTTAAATACAAAAGTTATAGTAAATTATATTATCTAAAACTTTTATAAGGAATACAATATACCAATACGAGTAAAATGTTGCTTGCATACTGCAAGCAGATCGACAACACTAATTTCATATCGGCATTATATCGGGACGGTCCTCAAAAGAAGAAAAAAAGGATTTAATTTTTTCTTAAAATTCGCTGAAATTTCATCGTCTGGCATCGAACCCGGGTCTTACTGGTAAACCTACTATGAAACACAATAGAAGATCACCATCTCTAACTATGTGTGAAAATTCGAACAGAAATATTGGCTACAACTGCCTCAAAAGACGTTCTAATTTTCACGATTGTAAATGGCTCTCGGGACTCGAACCAAGGACGATCTTGGAAATCTAAAAAATGTTTCTGAAAGTTATTTATGATCTCTATCTATATGCAGAATTTCAAGTTTCTATATTATTGGGAAAGGTTTCAAAATAATTCCTAAAAGTCGGATCAACTTCTGATTGCAGAGACACCTGGTGTCGAACCCAGGACATATTGTAAGCTGTGAATACACAGTTTGATTTATAAAGACTTGCTCTTTTATCATGCAAAGTTTGAAGTCGATAGAATGCCGGGAAGTACCTAAATTTTGTTTCCGTTATCTCCGTAAGAAATGCATTGAGAAGTGCAAATGGCCCTCTGGGATCGAACCAAGGACCATCAGCGAGTTCTAAAATTTTAATATAAAACATATTTATGATATGTATCCACGTGCCAAGTTTCAAGTTTCCAAGTCATCTGTAAGTAATTAAAAAAAATCTTAAAGATCGCTATGTAAATTAAACGGGAGAATATTTGCCCTAGCCTAGCATCGAACCAAGGATAATCTTTGTAGATGTTTTTGTGGTTTCCTTTAGATATACACGGCATCTAGCGATCCCTCGAATTTCAACTCTCTCCTTTTCCGGGAAGTGCCTCAAAAAAATTTTCGAAAATCCCCGCCATGTAATCTTATGGGGAAAATCGCGACTTTGGGGCCTTCTGGAATCGAACCCATGACACCGAGGTTCAAAGTCGGCTTTTTCCTGGAGGTTACACGTCATGGCCATAACGTCGTAAAAATTTCAAGTCGGTGGCACTTGTGGAACATGGCTAGAATTTTGATCCCCTATGAATGTATATATATATAGGTATATCCGGAGAAGCGTCTATATATAATAGACGAGTAAAATGTTGCTTGCATACTGCAAGCAGATCGATAACACTAATTTCATATCGGCGTTATATCGGGACGGTCCACAAATGAAAAAAAAAAGATTGAAAATATTCCTAAAATTCGATGAAATTTCATCGTCTGGCATCGAACCCGGGTCTTACTGGTGAATTTACTATGCAGCACATTAGAAAATCACCATCTCTAACTATGTATGAAAATTCAAGCAGAAATATTGGCTACAACAGCCTCAAATGACGTTCTAATTTTCACGAATGTAAATGGCTCTCCGGATTCGAACCAAGGACGATCTTCGAAATTAAAAACATGTTTCTGAAAGTTAATTTTGATCTCTATCTACATGCCGAATTTCAGGTTTCTATATTATTGGGAAAGGTTTCAAAATAATTCCAAAAAATCGGATCAACTTCTGATTGCAGAGACACCTGGTGACGAACCCAGGACATATTGTTTACTGTTTATACAAATTTTTATTTTTAAAGACTTGTTCTTCTATCATGCAAAGTTTGAAGTCGATACCATGCCGGGAAGTGCCTAAATTTAGTTTCCGTTATCTCCGTAAGAAATGCATTGAGAAATGCAAATGGCCCTCTGGGATCGAACCAGGGACCATCAGCGAATATGAAAAATTTGATTATGAAACATATTCATAATATCTATCCACGTGCCGAGTTTCAAGTTTCTATGTTATCGGGAAAGGATCCAAAAAAAATCTTCAAGATCGCCGCAATGCATTTTAAACGGCCGATTTTTGCCCCGACCTAGCATCGAACCATGGACCATGTTTGGCGATGTCTTTTTTATTTTCGTTGGATATCCACGGCATCTAGCGATCCCTTGAATTTCAACTCTCTACCTTTCCGAGAAGTGCCTCAAAAAATTTTCGAAAATCTTCACCATATATCCTTATGGAGAAAATCGGGACTTTGGGGCCTTCTGGAATCGAACCCATGACACTGAAGTTCAAAGTCCGATTTTTTCTGGAGGTTACACGATATGGCCAATATGTCGTAAAAATTTCAAGTCAGTGGCCCATGTGGAACATTCTTAGACTTTTGATGCCCTATGAATGAATGAATGAGTGAGTGTGTATATAGGTACGAGTAAAATGTTGCTTGCATACTGCAAGCAGATCGACAACACTATTTTCATGTCGGCATCATATCCGGACGGCAATCAAAAGAAAAAAAAAAGGTTGAAATTTTTCTTAAAATTCGCTGAAATTCCATCGTCTGGCATCGAACCCGGGTCTTTACTGAGAACTTACTATGCAGCACAATAGAACAACACCATCTCTAACTATGTGTGAAAATTCAAGCAGAAATATGGGCTACAACTGCCTCAAAAGACGTTCTAATTTTCACGAATTTAAATGGCTCTCTGGATTCGAACCAAGGACGATCTTGAAAATCTAAAAAATGTTTCTGAAAGTTATTTATGATCTCTATGTATATGCCGAATTTGAAGTTTCTATATTATTGGCAAAGGTTTCAAAATAATTCCTAAAAATCGGATCAACTTCTGATTGCAGAGACACCTGGTGTCGAACCCAGGATACTTTGATAGCTGTGAATGCATTGTTTGATTTGTATGGACTTGATCTTTCTACATGCAAAGTTTAAAGTCGATATCGTTCCGGGAAGTACCTTAAATTTGTTTCCGTTATCTCCGTAAGAAAAGCATTGGGAAGTGCAAATGGTCCTCTGGGATCGAACCAAGGACCATAAGCTAATATGTAAAATTCGATTATGAATTAAATTCATGATATCTATCGACGTGCCGAGTTTCAAGTATCCATGTTATCGGGAAAGGATCCAAAAAAAATCTTAAAAATCGCAGCAATGCATTTTAAACGGCCGATTTTTGCCCCGGCCTAGCATCGAACCAAGGACAATATTCGAAGATGTCTTTCCGATTTTCGTTGGCAATGCACGGCATTTAGCGGTCCCTCGAGTTTCAACTCTCTGCTTTTCCGGGAAGTGCCTCAAAAAAATTTTCGAAAATCCCCGCCATGTAATCTTATGGGGAAAATCGCGACTTTGGGGCCTTCTGGAATCGAACCCATGGCACCGAGGTTCAATGTCGGCTTTTTCCTGGAGGTTACACGTTATGGCCAATATGTCGTAAAAATTTCAAGTCGGTGGCACTTGTGGAACATGCTTAGACTTTTGATCCCCAGTGTATATATATATCTATATATATAGACGCTTCTCCGGATATACCTATATCTATTATATATAGATGCTTCTCCGGATTCATTCATATATCATATATTCATATATATATATATATAGAGAGGATACAAAGTCACAGGCTAAACCACTAGCGTCAATGGCTTGAACTTTTTACGACATATTCGCCATAACGTATAACCTCCAGAAAAATTGCGATTTTGAACCTCAGTGTCATGGGTTCGATTCCAGAGGGCCCCAAAGTCGCGATTTTCCCCATAAGATTACATGGCGGGGATTTTCGAAAATTTTTTTGAGGCACTTCCCGGAAAAGCAGAGAGTTGAAACTCGAGGGACCGCTAAATGCCGTGCATAGCCAACGAAAATCGGAAAGACATCTTCGAATATTGTCCTTGGTTCGATGCTAGGCCGGGGCAAAAATCGGCCGTTTAAAATGCATTGCGGCGATTTTTAAGATTTTTTTTGGATCCTTTCCCGATAACATGGATTATTGAAACTCGGCACGTCGATAGATATCATGAATTTATTTCATAATCAAATTTTACATATTAGCTTATGGTCCTTGGTTCGATCCCAGAGGACCATTTGCACTTCCCAATGCTTTTCTTACGGAGACAACGGAAACAAATTTTAGGTACTTCCCGGCACGATATCAACTTCAAACTTTGCATGTACAAAGATCAAGTCCATACAAATCAAACAGTGCATTCACAGCTATCAAAGAGTCCTGGGTTCGACACCAGGTGTCTCTGCAATCAGAAGTTAATCCGATTTTTAGGAATTATTTTGAAACCTTTGCCAATAATATAGAAACTTCAAATTCGGCAATTAGATAGAGATCATAAATAACTTTCAGAAACATTTTTTAGATTTCCAAGATCATCCTTGGTTCGAATCCAGAGAGCCATTTAAATTCGTAAAAATTAGAACGTCTTTTGAGGCAGTTGTAGCCCATATTTCTGATTGATTTTTCACATATAGTTAGAGATGGTGATCTGCAATTGTGCTGCATAGTAAGTTTACAGTAAAGACCCGGGATCGATGCCAGACGATGAAATTTCAGCGAATTTGAAGAAAAATTTCAATCCATTTTTTTCTTTTGATGGCCGTCCCGATATGATGCCTACATGAAAATAGTGTTGTCGATCTGCTTGCAGTATGCAAGCTACATTTTACTCGTATAAGTTATATATATCTATCTATTATATATAGACGCTTCTCCGGATATACCTATATACACACTCACTCATTCATTCATTCATAGGGCATCAAAAGTCTAAGCATGTTCCACAAGTGCCACTGACTTGAAATTTTTACGACATATTGGCCATATCGTGTAACCTCCAGAAAAAATTCGACTTTGAACCTCAGTGTCATGGGTTCGATTCCAGAAGGCCCCAAAGTCCCGATTTTCTCCATAAGGATATATGGTGAAGATTTTCGAAAATTTTTTTGAGGCACTTCTCGGAAAGGTAGTGAATTGAAATTCGAGGGATCGCTAGATGCCGTGGATATCCAACGAAAATAAAAAAGACATCGCCGAACATGGTCCATGGTTCGATGCTAGGTCGGGGCAAAAATCGGCCGTTTAAATTGCATTGCGGCGATTTTGAAGATTTTTTTTGGATCCTTTCCCGATAACATAGATACTTGAAACTCGGCACGTGGATAGATATCATAAATATGTTTCATAATCAAATTTTACATAATCCCTGATGGTCCTTGGTTCGATCCCAGAGGGCCATTTGCATTTCTCAATGTATTTCTTACGGAGTTAACGGAAACAAAATTTAGGCACTTCCCGGCATGCTATCGACTTCAAACTTTGCATATTAGTAGAGCAAGTCGTTAGAAATCAAACTGGGCATTCACGGCTATCAATGTGTCCTGGGTTCGACACCAGGTGTCTCTGCAATCAGAAGTTGATCCGATTTTTAGGAATTATTTTGAAACCTTTCCCAATAATATAGAAACTTGAAATTCGGCATGTAGATAGAGATCATAAAAAACTTTCAGAAACATGTTTTAGATTTCAAAGATCGTCCTTTGTTCGAATCCAGAGAGCACTTTACATTCGTGAAAATTAGAACGTCTTTTGAGCAGATGTAGCCATTATTTCTGCTTGAATTTTCACACATAGCTAGAGATGGTGATCTCCTTTTTTTCTGCAGAGAAGCTCACAGTAAAGACCCAGGTTCGATGCCAGACGATGAATTGTCAGCGAATTTTAAGAAAAATTTCAATCCCTTTTTTTTATTTTGAGGACCGTCCCGATATTATGCCGATATGAAATAAGTGTTGTCGATTCTCCGTCGACCTCTAGAAAAATTGCGATTTTGAACCTCAGTGTCATGGGTTCGATTCCAGAGGGCCCCAAAGTCCCGATTTTTCCCGTTTAAATGCATTGCTTTGATTTTCGGGAATTAAAAAAAAATACTTTCCGGATAGGTAGCGAATCAATACTCAAGGAGCCTATATATATGAACATGATCTATCGAAAACATAAATGAGTTTTACGGAAAATATCCTGGGTTCGATGCTAGGTCGGGGCAAAAATCGGCCGTTGAAATTGCATTGTGGCGATTTTTAAGATTTTTTTTGGACCCTTTCCCGATGGCATGGAAACTTGAAATTCGGCATGGAGTTGGAGATCAATAATTCGTTTCAGGATCAAATTTTATATATTCGCTGATGGTCCTTGGTTCGATCCCAGAGGGCCATTTAAATTCCTCAATGCATTTCTAACGGAGATAACGGAAACAAATTATAGGTACTTCCCGACACGATAAAGACTTCAAACTTTGCACTAAGAAAGATTAAGTAAATACAAATCAAACTGTGTATTCCCACCCATCAATATGTCCTGGGTTCGACACCAGGCGTCTCTACAATCAGCAACTGATCCGATTTTCAATAATTATTATGAACCCTTTCCCAACAATATAGAAACTTCAAATTCGGCATGTAGATAGAGATCATAAATAACTTTCAGAAACATTTTTTTGATTTCCAAAATCGTCCTTGGTTCGAATCCAGAGAGCCATTTAAATTCGTGAAAATTAGAACGTCTTTTGAGGCAGTTGTAGCGCATATTTCTGCTTGAATTTTCACACATAGTAGGAGATGGCGATGTTCTATTGTGCTGCATAGTAAGTTCAACGGTAAAGACCCGGGTTCGATGCCAGACGATGGAATTTCAGCGAATTTTATGAAAAATTTCAATCCGTTTTTTTATTTTGATGGCCGTCCCGATATGATGCCGACATGAAAATAGTGTTGTCGATCTGCTTGCAGTATGCAAGCAACATTTTACTCGTATATATATATATATATATATATATAGGGGATCAAAAGTTTTACCATGTTCCACAAGTGCCAAAGACTTGAAATTTTTACGACGAATTGGCCATAACGTGTAACCTCCAGGAAAAAGCCGACATTGAACCTCGGTGTCATGGGTTCGATTCCAGAAGGCCCCAAAGTCCCGATTTTCTCCATAAGGATACATGGTGGCGATTTTCAAAATTTTTTAAATAATACTTCCCGGACAGGTAGAGAATCGAAATTCAAGGAGCTTACAGATATGGTCAAGAACTATTAAAAACATTAATGACTACTAATAAGAACGTCCTGGGTTCGATGCTAGGACGATGCAAAAATCCCGTATTTAAAATGCATGGGGATAGTTTTTCATTAATTTTTTTGATGCACTTATCGGAATGTAAGGAACTTTTCGCTCAGCTAGAAGATATATATTAAGAATTGGTTTAAGAAAAAAAAATTCATAAGCCCGTACGATTCCTGAGTTCGATGCCAGAGCACATTAACATTTCTCTCATAAGGAATATAAGGGAAAAGTAAGTCGTCATTTGAGGCAGTTGAAGCCAATATTTCTGCTCGAATTTTAACACATAGTTAGAGATAGTGATCTTCTATTATGTTGCATAGGAAGTATTACCAGAATGATCCAGGTTCGATGCCGGTGGCAAATTTGTCTCCCGTTTAAAATACATTGGGTTAGTATTTCATTATTTTTTTGATGAAGTTATCGAAATGATAGGAAGTTCGTACTCGGCTGGAAGATGGATGAAAATAATTGGTTTTAGAAAAAAATTTAAATAACATCGTACTATTCCTGGGTTCGATGCCAGAGCACATTAGCATTTCTCTCATAAGGAATATAAGGGAAACGTAGTACGTCGTTTGAGGAAGTTGCAGTTAATATTTCTACATGAATTTTCACACATAGTTACAGATGGTGATCTTCTATGATGCTGCATAGTAAGTATGACCGGGAAGACCTGGGTTCGATGCCAGACGAATAAATTGCAGCGGAAACTAAGAATATTTTTCATCCAGTTTTTTTTCTTTTGAGGTCTCACTCTATGTGATGCCGACAAAAAACTTTTGTTATCGATGTGCTTGCAGTATGCAAGCAACATTTTACTCGTATAGGTATATCCGGAGAAACGTCTATCTATTATATATAGATGCTTCTCCGGATTCATTCATATATATACCCAGATAGGATACAAATTCACAGGCTAAACCAAAAGCGTCATTGACTTGAAATTTTTACGACATATTGGCCATAACGTGCAACCTCCAGGAAAAAGCCAACTTTGAACCTCGGTGTCATGGGTTCGATTCCAGAAGGCCCCAAAGTCGCGATTTTCCCCATAAGAATACATGGCGGGGATTTTCGAAAATTTTTTTGGGGCACTTCCCGGAAAAGGAGAGAGTTGAAATTCGAGGGATCGCTAGAAGCCGTGCCTATCCAACGTAAATCATAAAGACATCGTCGAATATGGTCCATGGTTCGATGCTAGGACGGGGCAAATATCGGCCGTTTAAAATGCATTGTGGCGATTTTTAAGATTTTTTTTGGACTTCTTCCCGATAACATGGAAACTTGAAATTCGGTATGGGGTTGGATATTATAAATATATTTCATAATCAAATTTTACATATTCGCTGATGGTCCTTGGTTCGATCCCAAAGGGCCATTTAAATTCCTCAATGCATTTCTTACGGAGATAACGGAAACAAATTTTAGGTACTTCCCGGTATGATATCGACTTCAAACTTTGCATAAAACAAGACCAAGTCAATACAAATCAAACTGTTTATTCACATGGATTAAGGTGTCCTGGGTTCGACACCAGGCGTCTCCTCAATCAGTAACTGATCTGAATTTCAATAATTATTTTGAACCCTTTACCAACAATATAGAAACTTGAAATTCGGCATATATATAGAATCATAGATATATTTCAAAATAATGTTTTAGATTTCCAAGATCGTCCTTGGTTCGAATCCAGAGAGCCATTTACATACGTGAAAATTAGAACGTCTTTTGAGCAGTTGTAGCCAATATTTCTCCTTGAATTTGCACACATAGTTAGAGATAGTGATCTTCTGCTGTGCTGCATAGTAAGTTCACCAGTAAGACCCGGGTTCGATGACAGACGATGATAATTCAGCGATTTTTAAGAAAAAATTCAATCCTTTTTTACTTTCTCCATATACGAAGTATAGAGAAAGTATTGTTTTCATGAAAAAATTCGACTTCGAGATTTCAACGGAAATACACGTTTTGGGGTCCCTAGAACACGTTTTGACCATTTTCTGAATGATGTCTGTGTGTATGTGTGTGTGTGTGTGTGTGTGTGTGTGTGTGTGTGTGTGTGTGTGAGTGTGAGTGTGTGTGTGTGTATGTGTGTGTGTGATAATGGGCGTTCTAACTCGAAAACTAAAAGTCATATCAATACCAAACTTCATATATAGTACTGTTGTGTGTGCTGTCAGAGTTGATTAGTTTTTGGAGTAAATCCGTTAACCGGAAGTCGAGCTTTATTCATTAAAGCTCATTTCCGGTTTTCAAAATATCTCCATAAATATGATATATACGTCTATTGTATTACTTATAAAAGCTTTAGATAGAATAATTTACTATAACTTTTGTATTTAACATATTTTTGTATCACCGGTTCATTAGGAGTTATTCGTGAAATACTGATAAACCGGAAGAAGATGATTATGTACTTTGTGGGCGCTCTAACATGAAAACTAATTGTCGGATCAACACCAAATTTCATAAATGTTACTTTTATTACAGTCGTTAGAGTTGATTAGTTTTTGGAGTAGATCGGTCACCCGGAAGTTGAGCTTCATTCTTCAAAGCTTATTTCCGGTTTTCAAAATATCTCCATAAATATGATATTTAGGTATATACTATTATTTTTAAATGTTTTAGAAATAAATTTTACTATAATTTTTGTTTGAAACATATTATTTTATCACTGGTTGTTTAGGAGTTATTCATGAAATACTGATAAACCGGAAGTTGCTGATTATGTACTTTGTGGGCGCTCTGGGCTCTATGGGCGAAAGGCCAAATTCATCTTTTTTCATCGAGCATGTCCCGAAAAACATTATTTATAATTTTTGTGACGTAAAAGATAATAATATATAAATTAATCACTCATCTTCCAAGTTTATATTGAATATAGAGTTCGAAATTACTGTCGTAGATAAATATTTACATCTTATATATGGAGAAAGTCATGTGCTGGCCACATCAGATTTTTTTTTTTCTTTTGAGGACCGTCCCGATATGATGCCGATATGAAATTAGTATTGCAGATCTGCTTGCAGTATGCAAGCTAAATTTTACTCGTATATATATATATAAGTATATCCGGAGAAGCGTCTCTATATATAATAGATATCATATTTATGGATATATTTTGAAAACCAGAAATGAGCTTTACACAACGTACATAATCAGCAACTTCCGGTTTATCAGTATTTCATGGATAGCTCCTAAACAATCAGTGATGCAAAAATATGTTTCATACAAAAGTTATAGTAAAATAAATTTTCTACAACATTTATAAATAATAGTATATACCTAAATATCATATTAATGGAGATATTTTGAAAACCGGAAATGAGCTTTGAAGAATGAAGCTCAACTTCCGGTCAGCCGATTTACACCAAAAACTAATCAACTCTAACGACTGTAATAAAAGTACTATGTATGAAATTTGGTGTTGATCTGACAAATAGTTTTCATGTTAGAGCGCCCACAAAGTACATAATCATCTTCTTCCGGTTTATCAGTATTTCACGAATAACTCCTAATGAACCGGTGATACAAAAATATGTTAAATACAAAAGTTATAGTAAATTATACTATCTAAAACTTTTATAAGTGATAAAATAGACGTATATATCATATTTATGGAGATATTTTGAAAACCGGAAATGAGCTTTAATGAATAAAGCTCGACTTCCGGTTAACGCATTTACTCCAAAAACTAATCAACTCTGACAGCACACACAACAGTACTATATATGAAGTTTGGTATTGATACGACTTTTAGTTTTCGAGTTAGAACGCCCATTATCACACACACACATACACACACACACACTCACACACACACACACACACACACACACACACACACACACACATACACACAGACATCATTCAGAAAATGGTCAAAACGTGTTCTAGGGACCCCAAAACGTGTATTTCCGTTGAAATCTCGAAGTCGAATTTTTTCATGAAAACAATACTTTCTCTATACTTCGTATATGGAGAAAGTAAAAATGGATTGAAATTTTTCTTAAAATTCGCTGAAATTCCATCGTCTGGCATCGAACCCGGGTCTTTACTGTGAACTTACTATGTAGCACAATAGAGCATCACCATCTCTAACTATGTGTGAAAATTCAAGCAGAAATATGGGCTACAACTGCCTCAAAAGAAGTTCTAATTATCACAAATTTAAATGGCTCTCTGGATTCGAACCAAGGACGATCTTGGAAATCTAAAAAATGTTTCTGAAATTTATTTATGATCTCTATCTATATGACGAATTTGAAGTTTCTATATTATTAGCTAAGGTTTCAAAATAATTCCTAAAAATCGGACCAACTTCTGATTGTAGAGACGCCTGGTGGCGAAACAAAGAAACATTGGTAGCTGTGAATTCACAGTTTGATTAGTTATGAGTTCATCTTATCTTATGCAAAATTTCAAGTAGATATAATATCGGGAAGCACCTAATATGTGTTTCCGTAATCTCCATAAGAAATGCATTGAGGAATGTAAATGGCCCTCTGGGATCGAACCAAAGACCATAAGGGAATATTTAAAATTTGATTATGAAATATAAGTATGATATCTAACGCCATGCCGAATTTCAAGTTTCTATACTATCGGAAAAGGGTTCAAAAAAAATTTTTAAAATCGCCGCAATGCATTTTAAACGGCCGATTTTTGCCCCGACCTAGCATCGAACCAAGGATAATATTCGTAGATGTCTTTATGGTTTCCTTTTGATATGCACGGCATCTAGCGATCTCTTATATTTCAACTCTCAACTCTTCCGGGAAGTGCCTCAAAAAAATTTTCGAAAATCCCCGCCATGTAATCTTATGGGGAAAATCGCGACTTTGGGGCCTTCTGGAATCGAACCCATGACACCTAGGTTCAAAGTCGGATTTTTTCTGGAGGTTACACGTTATGGCCAATATGTCCTTAAAATTTCAAGGCAGTGGCACTTGTGGAACATGGTTAGAATTTTGATCCCCTATATATCTATTATATATAGACGCTTCTCCGGATATACTTATATATATAGACCCTTCTCCGGATATACTTATATATATATACGAGTAAAATGTTGCTTGCATACTGCAAGCAGATTGACAACACAAATTTCATATCGGCATCATCTCGGGACGGTCCTCAAAAGAAAAAAAAAAGGATTGAAAATAACAATTAAATTCACTGCAATTGAATCGTCGGGCATCGAACCCGGCTCTTAGTGGTGAAACTCACTACGCAGCACAACAGAAGATCACCATCTGTAACTCTGTGTGAAAATTCAAGCAGAAATATTTGCTAAAACTGCCTCAAAAGACGTTTTACTTTTCACGAATGTAAATGGCTCGCTGAATTCGAGCCAAGGACTATCTAGGAAATTTAAAACATATTTTTGAAATGTATCTATGATCTCTATCCATATGCCGAATTCCAAGTTTTTATATCATTGGGAAAGGGTTCAAAATAATTATTGAAAATAGGATCAGTTACTGATTGTAGAGACGCCTGGTGTCAAACGCAGGAGACATTGGTAGCTGTGCATTCACGGTTTGATTTGCAAGGACTTGATCTTATATTATGCAAAGTTTGAAGTCGATATCATGCCGGGAAGTACCTAAAACCTTTTTCTGTTATCTCCATAAGAAATGCATTGAGGAATGTAAATGGCTCTCTGGGATCGAACCAAGGACCATCAGCGAATATGTAAAATTTGATTACGAAATATATTAATAATCTCCAACTCCATGCGGATTTCAAGTATCCATGCCATCGGGAAAGGGTCGAAAAAAAATCTTAAAAATAGCCACAATGCATTTTAAACGGCCGAATTTTTCCTTGACGTAGCATCGAAACCAGGTTATTTTCTTTAAAACTCATTTATGTTTTTGATAGATCATGGCCATATATAAAGGCTCCTAGAGTTGCGATTCTCTACCTATCCGGGAAGTATTTTTTAAAAATTCCCGAAAATCTAAGCAATGCATTTAAACGGGAAAAATCGGGACTTTGGGGCCCTCTGGAATCGAACCCATGACACTGAGGATCAAAATCACAATTTTTCTGGCGGTTAATTGTTATGGCCAATACGCAGTAAAAATTTGAACTCAATCACGCTTGTGGTTTAGGCTGTGAATTTGTATCCTATCTATCTATATACCTATCTATATACCTATCTATATACCTATCTATATACGAGTAAAATGTAGCTTGCATACTGCAAGCAGATCGACAACAATAATTTGATGTCGGCATCATATCGGGACGGCCCTCAAAAGAAAAAAAAAAGGTATTGAAATTATTCTTAAAATTCGCTGCAATTTAATTGTCTGGCATCGAACCCGGGTCTTCCTGGTAAGCTTACTATGTAGCACAACAGAAAATCAACATCTCTTACTATGTGTGAAAATTCAAGCAGAAATATTGGCTACAACTGCCTCAAACGACGTCCTACTTTTCAATAATGTAAATGGCTCTCTGGATTCGAACCAAGGACGATCTAGGAAATCTAAAACATGTGTTTGAAATTTATCTATGTTCTCTATCTATATGCCTAATTTCAGGTTTTAACATTATTGCAACGGGTTCAAAATAATTCTTAAAAATCGGATAATTTACTGATTGTAGAGACGCCTGGTGTCGAACCCAGGAAATATTGGTAACTGTGAATGCACAGTATGACTTATCAGAACTTCATCTTATTTCGTACAAAGTTTGAAGTCGATAATATGCCGGGAAGTAACTAAAACCTTTTTCAGTTATCTCCATAAGAAATGCATTGATAAATGTAAATGGTGCCCTGGGATCGAACCAAGGACCATCAGCGAATATGTAAAATTTGATTATGAAATATATTTATAATCTCCAACTCCATGCCGAATTTCAAGTTTCCATGCCATCGGGAAGGGGTCCAAAAAAATCTTAAAAATCGCCACAATACATTTTAAACGGCCGATTTTTGCCTCGACCTAGCATCGAACCCAGGATATTTTCCGCAAAACTCATTTATGTTTTTGATAGATCATGACTATATATAAAGGCTCCTAGATTTTCGACTCTCTACCTATCCCGGAAGTATTTTTTAAAAATTCCCGAAAATCAAAGCAATGCATTTTAACGGGAAAAATCGGGACTTTGGGGCCCTCTGGAATCGAAGCCATGACACTGAGGTGCAAAATCGCAATTTTTCTGGTGGTTACACTCTATGGCCAATATGTCGTAAAAATATCAAGTCAATGACGCTTGTGGTTTGGCCTGTGAGTTTGTATCCTCTCTATATATATATATGAATATATATATGGATACATGAATGAATCCGGAGAAGCATCTATATATAATAGATATGAATGAATCCGGAGAAGCATCTATATATAATAGATATATATATATACACTGGGGATCAAAAGTCTAAGCATGTTCCACAAGTGCCAACGACTTGAAATTTTTACGACGTATTGGCCATAACGTGTAACCTCCAGGAAAAAGCCGACTTTGAACCTCGGTGTCATGGGTTCGATTCCAGAAGGCCCCAAAGTCGCGATTTTCCCCATAAGGATACATGGCGGGGATTTTCGAAAATTTTTTGCATAGATGGCATAGAAACTTGAAATTCGGCATGGCGTTAGATATCATAATTATATTTCATAATAAAATTTTACATATTCCCTTATGGTCCTTGGTTCGATCCCAGAGGGCCATTTACATTCCTCAATGCATTTCTTATGGAGATTACGGAAACACATTTTAGGTGCTTCCCGATATTATATCTACTTGAAACTTTGCATAAGATAAGATCATGTCATTACTAATCAAACTGTGAATTCACAGCTACCAATGTTTCCTGGTTTCACCACCAGGCGTCTCTACAATCAGTAAATGATCCGATTTTTAAGAATATTTTGGAACCATTTCCCAATTATATAGAAACTTGAAATTCAGCATACAGATAGAAATTATAGATACATTTCAGGAACATGTTCTAGATTCCCACGATCGTCCTTGGTTCGAATCCAGAGAGCCATTTACATTCGTGAAAAGTAGAACGTCGTTTGAAGCAGTTGTAGCAAATATTTCTGCTTGAATTTTCACACATAGTTAGATATAGTGATTTTCTATTGTGCCGCTTAGTAAGTTCACCAGGAAGACCCGGGTTCGATGCAAGACGCTAAAATTGAAGCGAATTTTAAGAATATTTTCAATCCTTTTTTTTTTCTTTTGAGTACCGTCTCGATATGATGCCTAAATAAAATAATATTGCCGATCTGCTTGCAGTATGCAAGCTACATTGCACTCGTAACTTATATATAAGTATATCCGGAGAAGCGTCTATATATAATAGATATATATACGAGTAAAATGTAGCTTGCATACTACAAGCATATCGAAAACATTAATTTCTCCTCAGGAGAAAAAAAAGGATTCAATATATTCTTCAAATTCGCTGCAATTTAATCGTCTGGCATGGAACCCGGGTCTTCCTGGAAAAACTTTCTATGCAGCACAACAGAAGATTACCATTTCTAACTGTGTGTGAAAATCAAGCAGAAATATTTGCTGCTACTGCCTCAAACGACGTCCTACTTTTCACATGTATTTCTTATGTGAGAAATTGTAATGTGCTCTGGCATCGAACCCAGGAACAGCATGGTCTTATCTAATTTTTGTTCTTAAACCGAGTCTTAATATCTTTTAGCTAATCAAGAACTTCCTATCATTTCTATAAGTGCATCAAAAAAAATTATGAAAACTACCCCAATGTATTTAAATGAGAGATTTTTGCATCGTCTTAGCATCGAACCCAGGATTTCTTCCGTAAAAGTTATTAATGTTTCCGATAGATCGTAATCATATCTATAGGCTCCTTGAGTTTTGATTTTTTACCTATCCAGGAAGTATTTTTTAGAAATTCTCGAAAATCAAAGCAATGTCGCCTTTTAATTTTTACAGCGTAAAGGACCTAATGAGAAACCCCCAGGAAAAAGGTGACTTTGAACCTCAGTGTCATGGGTTCGATGCCATAAAACCCCAAAGTCACGATTTTCTCCATAAAGATACATTGCGAGGATTTTCGAAAATATTTTGATGCACTTACTGGCAAATTAGACAGTTGAAATTCTAGGGATCGCTAGAATCTGTGAGTATGCATCGAAAACCATAAATAAATATCTTGGAAGATTATCCTCGGTTCGACGCTAGGTCAGAGCAAATATCTCCCATTTAAAATGCATTGCGGCGATTTTAAAGATTTTTTTGAATCACTTCCTAATAATATGGAAACTTGAAACTCAGCAGTAGATATACATCATAAACATATTCTATTTACGCTTTTTACCGTTTCGCTGATGGTCCTTGGTTCGATCCCAGAGAGCCATTTACATTCCTCAATGCATTTCTTATGGATATAACGGAAACCAAATTTAGGTACTTCCCGGCATGATATCAACTTCAAACTCTGTATTAAATAAGATCAAGTCCTTACAAGCCATAATGTGTATTCATAGCTGTCAATAGATCCTAGGTTCGACACCAGGCGTCTCTAAAATTAGTAACTGATACGTGTTGAAAGAAGAAATACTTAGTAATTTCCACAGCAGGTTTATTGATCGATTAGTTTCGTCGATCAATAAATCTGCTGAGGAGATTACTAAGTATTTCTATTTCTTTCAACACATTTGTTGAGTTCCACAGAGTAACGCTTGACCATATTAATTTTACTGATACGATTTTAAAGATTTTTTTGAAACCCTTCCCGACAACATAGAAACTTAAAACTTGGCATGTAAATCAAGATCATAGATATATTTTACGAGTAAAATGTTGCTTGCATACTGCAAGCACATCGATAACAAAAATTTTTTATCGGCATCACATAGAGTGAGTCCTCAAAAGAAAAAAAAATGAATGAAATATATTCTTAATTTCCGCTGCAAATTATTCGTCTGGCATCGAACCCAGGTCTTTTCGGTCATAATTACTTTGCAGCACCATAGGAGATCACTATCTGTAACTATGTGTGAAAATTCAAGTAGAAATATTAACTGCAACTGCCTCAAACGACGTCCTACTTTTCCCTTATATTCCTTATAAGAGAAATGCTAATCTGCTCTGGCATCGAACCCAGGAATAGTACGGGCTTAAAGAAATTTTTTTCTAAAACCAATTCTTTTCATACCACTTCCAGCCAAGTACGAACTTCCTATCATTTCGATAAGTGCATCAAAAAAATAGTGAAATACTAACCCAATGCATTTTAAACGGGAGACATATTTGCCACCTGGCATCGAACCCTGATCTTACTGGTTATACTTCTTTTGCAAAATAATAGAAGATCACTATCTCTAACTATGTGTGAAAATTCAAGCAGAAATATTGCCTGCAACTGCCTCAAACGACGACTTACTTTTCCCTTATATTCCTTATGAGAGAAATGTTAATGTGCTCTGGCATCGAACCCAGGAATAGTACGAGCTTATGGAATTTTTTTTCTTAAACAAATTCTTAATATATATCTTCTAGCTGAGCGAAAAGTTCCTTACATTCCGGTAAGTGCATCAAAAAAAATAATGAAAAACTATCCCCATGCATTTTAAATGCGGGATTTTTGCATCGTCCTAGCATCGAACCCAGGACGTTCTCATTAGTAGTCATTAATGTTTTTAATAGTTCTTGACCATATCTGTAAGCTCCTTGAATTTCGATTCTCTACCTGTCCGGGAAGTATTATTTAAAAAAATTTGAAAATCGCCACCATGTATCCTTATGGAGAAAATCGGGACTTTGGGGCCTTCTGGAATCGAACCCATGACACCGAGGTTCAATGTCGGCTTTTTCCTGGAGGTTACACGTCATGGCCATAACGTCGAAAAAATTTCAAGTCGGTGACACTTGTGGAACATGGTTAGACTTTTGATCCCCAGTGTATATATATATAAGTATATCCGGAGAAGCGTCTATATATAATAGATAGATATGCGGTGTTTTAGGTTTCCCTGATCGTCCTTGGTTCGATCCCACAGAGCCATTTACATTACCCTATGCATTTAAGAAGGGGATGACGGAGCCTTAATTTTGGACCTTCACGGTATGATATCAACTTAAAAATTTGAATCAAATAAGTTATATTTCTATCAAGGCGTTATGTACATTCAAATGTTCCAAAAGATTCTGAGTTTGACACCAGGCAGCTCTACTATTATAAACTTATGGCGGGAATTTCAAATTATTTATGATTCATTTATCGAGAAGGTGGAATTTCTATGGCCAGGCATGTGAACAGAAGTAATGCATGGTAATTCTTTTAAGATTTTTATTAAGTCTTTGCCAAGTATAGAACTTTAAACATATGCTAGCAGTATGCAAGGAACTTTTACTCGCATATATAGTGACAGAAGACTGCAATATCAGCCAAAGTTGTATATATTCATATAGACGACAAGAAGAAACTAATATGCGAAGCAAATCTCAGAATTTTGAAGGTTATGTCTGATAACCACCCGAGGATCAAATATACGGAGCTTCTTCTCCGGGGCAGGCGCCTCCAGCATTTTTGAAAGACGTCGGTAATCTCAAGAAGAAAAAATCTGATGTGGCCAACACATGACTTTCTTCATATTTATTGAAAACAGAAGCCTATGCCGGTAATATATAAATTACTCCAAAACAATGAGTGTTACAGAAAACAAAATTTTGTTTGTTTCAAACAAAATTTGTAGTAATGTAGATTATCTACAACTTTTGTATGTAATTGTATACACCTACATTGCATTCTGACAGAGATATTTAAGAAACACAATTTTGTTCCGGATAAACCGCAACTTCCGGTTAAGCGGTATTCATAAAAAAACTAATCAACTCGTGGCATTGTTAGGAAAATACTAAATTTGAATTTTGGAAATGATCGGATAATTACTTTTTAAGATAGATCGCCCACAAACTGTTTTACCACAGACAGACACACAGACAGACATGTTCGGGAAAAATCACGAAAACGAACTCTATGTGCCCCAAAACATTTATTCCCGTTGATATCTGGAGGTCGATTTTTTTTAGAATACAATAGTTTCTCTATAGTACGTATTGGGAGAAATTTAAAAAAAATACTATAAAAATATGATGAGATTGGCACCCCGTATTTCTGTTACATCCATTCATAATTTTATCCATAGAAAATAAGGGATCGAAGGGATGATGGCTATATAGGACGGAACCCGTACTTTAGTAAATCTTACATAAAATTCGAGATCTGTAATTATTTATTAAATGGATCTTCATGAAGTACTATCAAATCAAATCGATTACAAATATGTAGACAATTTAGGGTTGTAGATTAATATTTTATTATTTTTACTTTGTATTGTAATTTACGGCTAGTACTAGTATCATTAGCAGTAGTATTGCTGGATGAACACGCAAATGATATTTCCTCAACTCAGCAGAAATAATATGCAAATCAAGTAAATGTTAATATTTTCAGTACTTTTTAAGATTCAAATGCCGACAAATGCTTCTCCACCCCATTTCAAACTCCTTTTTACTATAGTGACTGAGTAAAAGCTAAAATTTCTCGTTGTAGAATTTGTTTCATTAATTGAAAAACCTCACCGTCTAATTCAGTTGAGGTAAGAGGTAATGCTACATTACGTAATTATCTGTATCAATTAAGAGATTTTTTAATGAATCTTTACCTTATCGGCGTAATTAAAATTACAAAATTCATCTTTTCTTCGATGATAAACTATAATAAAATGTCACGATAATTAAAATAATGAGATTTTTTATTTGTTTCCCAAATAACTAAGGAGACATGTACAGAAAATTTGGCTCGTTAGGATTTCAAAGATTTTTAACGAAATGTTTTCATGTATATTACTTTTACAGACATCACGTTAAAAATATTCCATTTTTATTATGTTTGCTCGAATAAGATATAATACTTCAACTCTAATACCTTTATAATCCACTAAAATTCGGTAAAATTTTATAGTTTAATTCGTCCTTTTTCTTAAATTTTATGGATGAATATCACCTTCTTTTAAATTTTATAGTTTTATTAAACAACTGAAACCAACAAACTGACGTTCACAAGGTTACATTTAGTTTCAATACACTCAGCTGTTCATTTCTGGACTTCAATTTGTATTCGATTATTAATTCCCCCCAAAATTCCATGGATGAGTTTGAAAATTCAGAGAACAGTTTTGATAAATATTTGGAATACACACATACACGAATCTCCAAATTAGCAAACAAAAAGTATGTATATTACTTTCTCCCGCATATATGAAAAATTCTTTAAGTGTTTGGTACGCTACGCTGCGGGAAAAATTCCCCGCTGATTCAAAGAGTATAAAAGGATGTCTTTAAAGTAAATTAAAATTTACATTATTATTGTATTTTGTTAATAATGAACTTAATGTAATTATATTCCAAATTCTCACGAAATGTTGGATTATTAGTGCCTATTTTATTTGTTATCACAGACATTTTTGTAATCCTTTTGGCGTCGATCTACTAAGACCTACTTTTTCTTAGATTGCTAGCATAAAAATAAATTTTACTTATATTATTAGTAATATAATACATAATGCTTATTTACATATTTTATGCCAATAGTATTGTTATTTTACTATGAAACAGAAGAAATTTATTTGAAATTCAATAAAACTTTCATTTACACGAGAATTTTTATCACATACTAAAAGCTTTTATTTAATTATCTGATAAATTTCAACTCTGCCATTTTCTAAATCTAATCACCAACATCGATGATTCTCCAATTTCAAAAATTAAGCTACGAGTAATTTTGGTTTTACGAATACTTTTTCATCACGTTTCGCTTAAAATTCTTCGCGTCACTTAAATGTATACTTCTTAAATCGCTTTCGTATTCATTGAAACTAATTTCGACATTCGACGCCCATCTTTCAGAACGCGAGGGAAATCCTTAAATAAAGAGATGAAGAAGCGATGATAAAATCCGAATGGCGCATCTGAAGTGAAACTGGGATCAGCGTGAGATGCCTAAGAGAGTGTCGGGTTTCAGAGAGAGATAAAATACACGAATAATCACCCACGCGTAAGAGATATACGTGCAGGATGACATACAAGGATGCCTTTACAATAACCGCTTAGTTTTTTTGATGCCGAAATTCGGATAAAGAGATGGCCTTCGCGGAGAATCAGAAGAATGTACGACTGACACTTTATGAGAGTTTTATTCATGTTGCCCAACGCCTTCACAGCTAAGATGCCAACTGTGAGCAACGAAGACTTTTGAAAGTTGATAAACTAACACGTCGCACAGTGGGCTAGAATCGAAAAAACCTGGACAAGGGGCTAAAAATGGTTTTCTTGAGTGCGGTCATTGAAACTTGGCATAGTTATTGCAAAATGATTGAATGTTATGTTCCCGCTCGTCGTATTTTAAAATTTTCAGGCGTCAAATAGATACAGGGCGTCAAACTTGAGAAATGTTCACCAAAACGGGAAGTTTCGGATTTTTCGGAAAAACGTTCAAGTTCGTTTATATATAGTTTCTTTTGAGAGAAGCTGTTGGAAAAAACAACACAGCAGTAATCTAGCATTACTCTTTTTCTTTCAATTCGCTGATTGATTCATGCTCTAAGATGATTCTTTGGTTATTTAAAGCAACAAAATGGCGGACACCTTTTTCAGACAAATTTCGAGATAAAGTAAGGAAATCAACTAGGTAAACAGCGATGGACTATCAAGTCTCTCATACCACGTCAATCTACAGGGCTTCTAGATATGGAATCTGAAGAGACTGTTTCATTTCACCTGCTACCCTGTGATTTCGGCGGACTTTTCCTAAGCGCTGCGCGGTCCGGTTGGGCGCCGTAGAATCCCCAAATCCGGTTTCGGTGTCTTTTTGGTTAGGATCAGTCGCAAATTTTGCTTCTTTTATGTTTAATTCTGCCAAACCATATTAAAAACTTATTTTAATACACTTTGAGATATTAGTTTGAGACCATTAATTTAGATAATAAATGCGGAATTGAGAAATGTTGGCACATTAGGGAAATTGTTTGTTAGTTAGTTTAATACATATAAAAACTCTTAAAATTTTTAATATTCCTGTGACTTTCACATATATTACCTTAATTGTCGGAATGTCTGATTAAATCTCAATTATTAATTGTAATTAACGTATTTCATTACCTTATTAAGTGCCTCCCGCTCAGTCGTCAGAAGATTCTTCATCTGAATCCTCAGATTCAAATAACTCACTCTCTTGGTCGTCGATGATCAGGAGATATCTTAACTCTGTTGTTAGGATCCTTTTCTTCTTTGATTTCAATGTGCCTTACATAGTAAACCTGGCATCTGATGTTACCAGCAGCCTTTTTATTAAATGATCAGTAGTGGCTATTCTCGAGTGTTTCTTCGCGAATCTTACCCGAAACCTCCTGATATCTTTGTTTCTAGCTTCCATTGCTTCTTCTGATAGCTCTCTCAACGGAAGAATCGCATCTTTTGATATTCCAGTTCCGTGAATAAGTACTTTATGTTCTGTTGGAGGCATATAGTACCAATGATACAAATTTACGTAGAGACAGGCAGTATCCCAGCAGTAGCTTGAAAAAATGGAAAATGTATTCCATCTTCGGAATGCTCTTCGTCTCCTTCTTCCATTGAAGGCGAATTGGCTGCCAACACATGTTGAGGATGGCCGGAAATTTGACCATATTATTTTACCTTAATGTAATATAATAACCAAAATTATTGAAATGACTAGATGAAAGTTGTCTTTCTTTTAAGTTTAAGTTTGAGTAAAACGCTGAATTAGTGCTATTCATCTGTATTATCTTTGACTAAACGGAGAGGAACGAGAGATCTCACGAATAAGAACTCGTACGATTTTCCCTCCTGTTGCCATCCTTGCTTATACAGTGAATGGCCAGAGCTTCCATAGAAACCATATTTGCAGGTTAGAGAGCATTTGATTTTACGCTTTGAGGCTTGTACTGTTGATATTGAAGCTACAATTCTTGACGATGTATGTGCTAGCAGAGATTACAAATTCACTTCGCAAGTCTCTTCCGAAACGGAAATCCCTTCTGGATATGGAGCAAGGCAGTACCTAAGAGAATCATTCAAATCAGAGTTTAATCTTTCAAGTTCAACTTGCGAATCAAAATATTCAGCAGATGATTCTTTCGATCCAAGACTGATTTGGTTTCCTTCTCTTTTATAATTACTTGAAGAATCACCAATCAAGTAATTTCGGAAAAATGCATTTCACAAAAGACAATTCTATGTTTCAATAAACGTCAAGTAAAAGACTATTTAAAAAACGGAAATAAATAAGGATCTGTTGCTTAATTCTCCATGTTGAATGATGAAAAGTACCCAATTCACTTAGATGCGCAATTTTCGGCATAAAAACATTTAAGATTCCTATCACTCTTGGTAAAAAATATCAGATTTTCTAAAAATCTTATTTAGACGCCATTTACCCATATTTTTCTTATTTTAATAAATTTCGCATTTATTATCTAAATTAATGGTCTCAAACTAATATCTCAAAGTGTATTAAAATAAGTTTTTAATATGGTTTGGCAGAATTAAACATAAAAGAAGCAAAATTTGCGACTGAACCTAACCAAAAAGACACCGAAACCGGATTTGGGGATTCTACGGCGCCCAACCGGACCGCGCAGCGCTTAGGAAAAGTCCGCCGAAATCACAGGGTAGCAGGTGAAATGAAACAGTCTCTTCAGATTCCATATCTAGAAGCCCTGTAGATTGACGTGGTATGAGAGACTTGATAGTCCATCGCTGTTTACCTAGTTGATTTCCTTACTTTATCTCGAAATTTGTCTGAAAAAGGTGTCCGCCATTTTGTTGCTTTAAATAACCAAAGAATCATCTTAGAGCATGAATCAATCAGCGAATTGAAAGAAAAAGAGTAATGCTAGATTACTGCTGTGTTGTTTTTTCCAACAGCTTCTCTCAAAAGAAACTATATATAAACGAACTTGAACGTTTTTCCGAAAAATCCGAAACTTCCCGTTTTGGTGAACATTTCTCAAGTTTGACGCCCTGTATGTATTTGACGCCTGAAAATTTTGAAATACGACGAGCGGGAACATAACATTCAATCATTTTGAAATAACAATGCCAAGTTTCAATGACCGCACTCAAGAAAACCATTTTTAGCCCCTTGTCCAGGTTTTTTCGATTCTAGCCCACTGTGCGTCGGTTTCAATGCCTGTTTTCCAACAGAACCATTACCTTGCCTCCTCAGAAAGTACAAAGGCTAAATGTTGCAAACGATTAGAATAAAAAATAGAAATAAATTATCAAAATAAAAAATGGACGACCTGTATCAATTTTTCATAAATATTTGAGAAGGTAATTGAAGAAAAATCCTCCATCACATAGGACCAAACTAATTACGGTAGTATAAAATCTATAAATAATAATATAACAATCCGTTAATAATTATATTTCCAAAACAACGAGCAGGAGAACCGAAACTGAATAGAGGAATTTTTCAAAGAAAGAAACTAAATCAAATATCCACATATAGAAGGACTAGAATAGAAATAATCTATTCGGATAGCTATACAAATCCCTATCGATATATAGACTAAATGAAATAGACCGCGTTTTGGTTGGGCAAACTTCCTGCAAGTATAGAAGTTTTCATCGAGAAAGACGATGGCCGAGAGAAAAGGATCCAAACAATGTACAGTGGTGCCTCGAGATACGAGTTTGATTCGTTCCAGAACCGAGCTCGTAAGTCAATCGGCTCATATCTCAAACGAATTTCTCCCATTTAAAATAACTGAATTCGATTTAATCCGTTCCGGACCTATGAAAAATTCCAAAACCATTGTAAATTATGAATAAAGATATGTTTTTAAATAACAAATAAACATGTATAATTAAAAGATACATAACAAAATATGAAATAATGAAATAAAAGAGTTATTTAGCATAATAGTCTTACTTTAGAGACAGACGAGTGCGGCTAACGAAGGTGAACGACGAGGAGGGGGAAGGGATGCAGGCACTCTAGACACGTACGTAAACGGCGCTTTTTAAGAACTTAAAACTATTTTCGTAACTCTAAAACTATAACTACACTTTCCTCATTTCAAATAAAAGAAAAAACTTAAAACGATGCACTTAACTTTAAACTTAAACTAAGCTTAACATTTACGTAAATTTAATTATCACTTGTTTTTGCCTTCTTGGCTGCACTTGGCTAGGAAACACGGCTCGTATCTCGGATTTGGGCTCGTATCTTGAACGAAAATATGGCCCGAGCTCCGGCTCGTATCTCAAAAAACACGCATGTTAAGCTGCTCGTATCTCGAGGTACCACTGTACTCGGGGAATGATATAAACCCTATACAACGACAACAAAATTTATATATTTATAAGTAATATGGCGTTTCTTAAAGATTGATTTTGATCGTTATTCGAGCTTCGATTAGTACAGTCCGAAAGAATCGTTATTCAATAAACTAATTTGATAAAAGCCTTCACCTTTTATATTTCCAAAAGCAATTTTCGCACTCTATTTTCAAGAAGAAAGAATTACTTTTCGCGACAGAAGTAAAATCACTGCAAAGACTAAATTGGGATATTTCATTCTGATTCGGAAAATTTCTACGTATTCGATAGTTAAGCAAATTTCATGAATGAATCAATTAGAGAAGCGGCTATAAAAATGCTGCCTTTAAGCCATTGAGCTTTGTTTACCTTTCATTACCTTCAAGAGTTCTGCGAACACTTAGCAAAAGCTCACTAATATTTTTTTTCCACCAAACACTCTTCGCTAATTAACACGACCGACTTGATTTTATCCAGCGAAAGCATCCCGTATACCTTTTACTTCCGTACGCATTTATTTGTCTTTTGATAGAAAAGTGCGGATTCCTACTATCTTGATTTATGGAATAGTTTTCCTCATATTTTGATACAGTAAAACGTCTTTCAGTCGCTTTCAGATGCAAAACTATTTATTATTATTTAATTTTTTCTCGTTTAATTTAATTTAACTCACTAACATTATTTTTCCTCATTTTATACTAATGTTAGGTTGCAATTCAATGCTCCTTTGTTGATATTTATAAATATGTTTACTTCTATTTGTTGCTGTACGATTCGTTGTAATTGGTCGAAATGGCTGTTAATGAATCAACTTTAAATAAATAAAAACATTCCATTTATCATGGCTTATCAGCAGGAGTACGCTTTCTCAAAAATACTCATTAAACTTGTGTAACTGCTACGAGCTGATATAGGTGTTTGAAAATGTTTTTATTTTTTCTGAAATTTGTTGATTTGAAAGCCAAATTGTGGTGTTTTTTGTTTTTATTGTGTTTCCCAAATTTGGTGTAATTAATTTTCAAAGAGTCTCATGTCAGCAAAGGAATAATATTAGGCACAATTTAGCATAAACATTAAAAGCATTGAAAATATTATTAGCTGTAAATTATACAACATGTTAAATTAAATGTATTTAAAACTGCTGTTTACACCTAAGGAAAATGCTTTCACAGCTGCAGATCAACAAAATATGATATTTTCATTAAAAACATATTGACACGATAGATGTTAGAAAAACAAAACATACTTCTTCGTGGATTTAGACGAGATTTTGTGATAATCCATAATGGAAAGAAAGTTTTGTGAATTTATTGCAAAAGGTCAGGCAAGCAAATATGTCACGGGTGATAAAAAATATGACAAAAATACGTAAATAATACAATTATATATTGTACATTTATTTAAATCATACCAAAATTACATTTCCCTCTCTTATAAATGACGAATGAAGCGAAAGTCACCAAAATTCGTGCAGCTTACCTGTCGAAATTAGCGTTTTTTCGCTAAATCGGCCAAAATTCGCATTATTTGTAGGTTTTATCGCTTATTGCGAAAAACAAACACCTCTATTAATCGATTACAGAAAACATGCGGTGCAGGGATTTTTTTTCTTTCGACTTTCAAAGGAAATTACGAACAAACTCAATCTGAGGAAAAAATGAATGAGGAAATTCGTTAATTTACAATGCCATAAACAGTATTCGAACGAGGGACCTTAATTGCTGAGGTAGCAAGCTAATCTTTCCGAAACATAGCGATACTCTTGCTATAAGAGAGGAAACTGTCCCTCAACTATACATAAATATATTTAATAGAGATTTAAAATACTCCATAAAGCCCTAAAGAGATTCTCCCAGATAAATCCCCTGAGAATAGTATTTTTTTACGTTTAAACCCTGCAATCCGCCAGTGGTTCGTGGCATGGTGTGGCTACTTTATTCAAAACGTGTTCTTCTCTGAACGGTTGTGTTTCCACGGTGACAGATTTTTTGATCTTGTCACCGTCTGGGGAATACCGCATCTCTATACTGACCTCTCTTTTTTGGCAAATTCTCTATTGTAGACATATTTCTATTGATGAAATTTCCTTGCCATGTGATATAATTTGCTATAATAATTAATACAGTCCGACAATCTACTCTTTTGATCTACGTGAAAACTCTAAAGAAACAAAAAAGTGAATGCTCGAGAATAGTCCGTTATGGGAAAAAGAATCCCTGAAACGCGTACAAAAACAGCAGTTTCTACGCCTTCGCAAACAATGAGCGATTGGACGAGAAAATAAGGGGGAAGGACGAAAACGCTCATTGAGCGTTGATATTTTTGTAGATTCGTAGACAGATAATTTCTCCACATCAAGACATTATTCGAGGAGAACATACGACCTCGTATCTCATCCATATTAAACGCTCGGCAATTAAGTGCTCGGGACATTGTCCTCTTTTCTTATGTAATGCGAATATCTCGTGACTTATCCAGAGATTTTTAATAACATTCTTGACTATTTACGCTAGATCGACCACCGTGAGATACGCAATTTCCTTTAATTAAGGATATTTCCTCCCATATTACTAAAGTCCAACCTTGGACTGCCAATAATAACGTAAAAACATAATTTCTTACCCCAAAAGAATTAATCCAGAAGATTTTTCGCAAGATACAACTGATTCCAAAACCAAATCACCTGTCAGGAGAAAATAAAAAAGGAATCAATTCCACTTTAATTAAAGTGAAATCACTATGAACATTCTATTAATCTACTTTGAAGAACTCCTTAGTTTTTAAACCGCAATGTTTCAGAAAAAATAGATAATTTGTGGGCATATACTACACCAAAAAAGCATTCTTAAGCTACATTTTTCATGCATACATTTTTATGGCTTGAAAGAGATTTTGAACACATTAATTATAAGATTTTCCGGAATTCCTTTGGGTTTTGAAACATAATGAAGTGCGCTAATTGGCTGATTTCAAAATTAACGGAAACAAGCACGCATTCATTGGGAGAGCAGATTAACTAATTTTAGGATTCGAGGAATCTTGTTGGAGTTAATTTATTTCCTATCTACAAATTAATGAATTATTCCGTAGATTAGTGGTTCATAATCATTGAGATAATTGTTTCGCCACAAATGAAACTCTCATGATACAGAAATAACCGTGAAGAGGGAAATTTATGAAGAGTAAATGTGCGCAAACAAAAATATATTATCCAATGATTATAATATATGATGATATGATCAGATTTCGGGGAAAATGCAATGTAAACGTTAACAATTCAATTTTTTTGTAATACGTCAATTACAGTACGTAACGTCGAACCTAATTAACTAGACCTTAAATTATTACACTATCCCATTAATTTACATACGGTGCTTTGATCATAATAATTTAATGGAGTATTGATGTCTCCAGTTATTCTATCTGGTTTCACCAGCTTTAAAAGATGGATTCTACATTTTTGGTCAGGTATAAACATAACTGAACGAATAATATCTTCCAAATGTTCTCAACTGGTTGTTGGAATGACTAAAGACCACCGGTTCGATAGCATTGATGGGGCAGAGTGTTTACAACCGTCCATCTACAATGAAATTCATTTAGCGAGGCAATATATTTCGGTCACAATGACTTTCGTTTGAGTTCCATCTCTACTCTCAATAAGGATAAGCTAAAGCAATGTGTAAATCTTGCGTCACATTATTTCAAGGATCCAACATCACGAATGACGTAAGAATTAAAAGTTGTATCTTTGAACCAATCACTCAAAGCAATGACATTGCTTAGTGTTCATTGTAGATCATAATAATATGATACCCAACTGTCACTTGCTGTATCCCAGGATTATAAAAGGTATAACGAAATATAGTTTCGTCAAGAATTGTTACGACAAATTAGTTAGCGATTGCTTTAACGCAGAATGGAAATACTTAGAGTACAGAGTATTAAAACAAAGGCTTGAGTTGCTCAATAATTTTTTTAAAAGCACGTTCTGGGATATGTTGCGGATATGCATACACTCTTCTAAATGAGAAGATAATATATCGTGAGAAGAATTAAGAAAATAGATGCTAGAACTAGCCATTCGAGGGTCAATTTTCACCGCATGATATATAACTGATTAGAGATATAGGATTCTGGTGATTGAATGCCACGTGCCTAAAAGAGTGATTCACACGTAGAACGTGTACATGTTCATGTTGCAGCGTGGGTATAATTGCAATGTGATGTTTGCTCTTTGTAAAATTTTCTAACTCCTTATTTTTTCACAATATAACATATCATTGAGATCATATTTCTTTATCATCTTTACGCAGCAGAGGTATAATGGGTTGCATCTTCGAAAGCTAAGCCTTCCTCATCATCAATTATTCTCAACAGGCGATACACATAACGCTTATGGTAATAGAAAAAAAATGCGATTATGTGATTTACAGGCACTGTTAAATGTTATTGGTAAAAATATGTTATTAATTGATTGTCCATTCGCTATTTTTCGGTGTCGGTGATCGCATATACAACAATTAGATCGCTTTTTATATACATGTAAATTTATACATACATGTAAATAGTTACCGTAATATATTTCCAAAGATTAAATTAAAATGTCAACCTGTTAATAATTATAAAATCTCTCATTTAGATTCGCAATTATCTCAACAGGGGATAAATTCGAACCATAGAACGGGTTATGAGAAAGTATCCACCTGCTTCAAGAAATTCGTCGGAAATTACCTCGTTACATAATAATCAAAGTAAAGAGAATCCAAAAGTAAATGTAGATCAGGTTGAAATGGTTTGCGAAAGAATGTTGAAGCGAGATTTAAAAAAAAAACATTCCTCGCACAATTCATGGGATCTGCATTTTTCACATACCGCTCAGATTGCAAAACATGGACTTTCGAGGGGTCCACGAATCCCACGCGGCCATTCCGTGTGAAACGGAAATCAATTAAAAATCGATTTGTCGTAAATTTGTAAATTTCTCTGCGAAATAATTTCGCCACCCTTAATACTGGTATTCCGAGCATTCCACGCATGGCCCAACAAATGCGAGCGTGCGAACAAGTCGTTGCTAAGGTGCCAAAAAACAGTTGCTACAATAAAAAGCAGCTAAAATATGATGTAAAAAGAGTGTAGAAGGAAGTCAAATTTCAACTTCCTACAATAAGTTAAAGCAGGTCTTTGCATTGTCCACAATATTTCAACTTGTCGCAGAAGTAGTCGGAGCTACGCAAACTTGGTAAAATATTTATATTAAAACACGGTCGAAAATAGACATTATGGTATTTATCTGATTCACAGTAATAAGAATTTTTCATAGAAGTGAACAGAAAGTTGTATCAGAATACTCTGCCAAGCTATATATTGAATAGGATAAAAAAATTTGATAAATAAGTTTAAAGACGTTCAACTTCGAAAAGATGAGCAAATTCACAAAATCTGTTAACTGAAACTGTGTATGATAAAAATGGATGAAATATGATTTTTTTGAAGCAGTTCTAACATACACAGTGATAACTGTTGCCAAAATTTTAGAGTAGAGACAAGTCCATACTTATAAAATTAAGTACGTCAGCGTTACTTATTCTTTGAGGGGCATATCTACTCACTTGATAACGTGAATTTGCTTCATAGTGGGAATAGGAGCTGTGTACGAGTACATCGAGAAGCTACTTTATAGAAAAAACACAAGCATCCGCTATATTCGAAGCTTTTACTGGCACTTAATCGATAGTTAATGGAGCGCGAAGAATCGAAACGTTTGCACAGAACAAAATAATTCCATTGAGAAAAAAGATCAACTGGTCTTTACAATACCAGACAATCATCGTTCTTACAAAATGACTGAACTATAGAATTTACTTTTTTGCAAATAACATACATAATGCATATAATCTAGGTCCTCAAAGCCTTAAACGTTTGTGACAACTTAAATTTTGAAGATCTGAGACTTAAAGCAAGCTTATTGATTACATGCTAGCGCAGCATATAAAATCTTGTTTAACAAACATATATATTTCCCATTTCTTTCGTGACCTTTCTATTCCCGCTTTCGCTTCAGGCAACTCCAAATCATTTTAATCCTTATTATTCTTCAAATTCCGTTGTACTCTTCAGTATCTTATTCACTTCGATCATCAAACCGAAATATTTTTTATTCCTCCATTATTTTATCATGCGTATCTTTTCACCATATCATGAAACTTACGTAAATATTAGAATAAAACTAAATACAGAAGGATTAGTTTTTAAGGATTTTAGTCTTAGATCAGATAAAGTTTATGGTCAAACGTTATTTTACCTGGTTGCAAGTTCCTGTCACACATACACAATATGGCTTCATCCATTTATCTACAAGCAAAATGAAATTTTAGGAACTTAAAATTGGAATGAGATTAGTAACGGTTTTGAATTTAGCTTCCGATTCTAGAGTCTGATCTTTGGCTTCCGTTTGCACATTGACAGAATCAACTTTGTTTTCAATTCCCGTTCAATGCCCTGATTCGCTTCATCCAACTCTCTATCTCCCAGTCTTCAGTACCAAAATTTACATTACACACCCTTTATCTTTTAGACCAACAAATCGCTACATTCACGCATCATCAATTTTCTTTGAGTTTCACCCATCCTTCTCGCATTTCCTAACCAACAATAAAGTACTCGTTCTATATTGGTAACATTCATCTGCTACTATACTCAATGAATGAAACATCGTTTTATTTTGATAAAAGATGACAAAAATGTATCTTTCATTTTGTCTCAGTTATGTTCGTTGTAGTTATCATATGAATGGCACTGATTGTTGCTGATTTATGACATCCCTTTTTTAGCGAGCGCTAATTCTCATAGCTCAGTAAGTTTTATAAAATATTTGGCAATGAAGACTTACACAAATGTCGAATACGTTTGTTTGCGTCTATAAAACAAAATAAAAATATTCCATCCATCAAATTATCGTTGTACATCCAGAAACATCATAGCATAGATTTTCTCGAAAATATCATCGGGCAAATTTTGATGATCGTAGCAAAATACATAATATGAGCTTCAGACAGAATCCGTCTTTAGTGGAATGAATATTACCTTATATGCCGCCTTAGCTATTCAATCCTGCTTATTAATATCTCGGACGCTCTATAATGTTAGAGATTGAATCCACGGTCATTCTCATGGCTCTCTTTTTGCGGATATGGTCAATCTTCAGGAGTTACAATAAAAATTAAATGTTATACGGTGTGAAGTTGTCCTAATGGCATATTATTGTGTCAAAAGTTACTTCATTCGAGGTGGAACTACCACAAATTAGATTAAAAATGTTCGTGGAATTCTTTTCACTCGTGCTCAGCACGTGCTCAGAATTCCAGAGATACATAGAATAGTGAACATTCTCCATTTTTAGTGATCTTCTTCAGATACTCTCAAAATGCCAAGCAGTGCATTCCCTTTCTCTCAGCATCGTTTTGCATACCCAACAGACACCTCTCGAGATGAAATTCACGTTGCGTTAAGCGAGAGAGAAACAGGATGTGTGAGGAAGACATAGGGAGAGGGGGAGATAGTGGTCCATCCCTGAGGATTGCTGTGCCCACTTCCTGCCAAGGCGTGGCCAGCGCGGCCTTGACCCACATCTTCGCTTTCTCTTTCGAAGGGGCATTCGTCACGGCTTTTCCTCCATTTCCTCTACTTCTAAATCACTTCATTTACTCGAGAAAGTGGCATATTCATCTCCGTAACTCCTCATCAATTAAATTACGCTTATTAACAAGTATCCGAACAAAAAAGGGAAGTGCCGACGGCGAAATTAATTAGACTATTTGTAATAAATTCTCGTTTAATAGCGAAAACCTTAATGGTATCCGCAGCGCGTGGAATTACATTTCAAAGGAGGGACAACTATTTTAGGTAACAACGCAACGGGATTAGAAAAACAACAGAGACCGAGTTAGGTTTCTGGGCTTATAAATTCAACTCAAATTAATGGATTTGGTCAGACGTACAACTTTGTACAGGTCCATAAGTAAGGGTAGAAAAACTTAAAGTTGCTTCCGAAGTTCCAACTTTAAATGGAATTTAAGACCCTTTAAGGGAATAATAAAGGCTGAATTTCCGTCTAAAATAATAATTTTAATTTTTCAGCTTGAAACATTAACTACAATAATAAGCAATTTTATTGGTGCTCACAAACTCACGGTCGCTTTTTAATGGAATTGAAGTGAGATGCGTAAGGTACTTATAAAAAAACGGCAGTTTTGATTGATATATATTAAAACATTACGTAAAGAGTATACGATTGTGAAATTATTGTACTATCTTGAATAGGGAAAGATAATTTTACTGCTTCACCACATCGTATTATCTCCCTCAGTTCCTCTATTGATAAACGTATTGCTGACGAATCACAATTCACCGCAACGACTAAATAAATCACAGGCAAGAGTTCACAAGCTAGCGGAACGAGGTAATTTCTCAGTTATCCCTCGTTGTCGGTCAACTGGTTCAGACTACCTTCATTGAAATTCAAGGACTCGTTGTCTCTTTCAATCGGACTCATTTTCGGATCGTTATTTTCTGGAACTAACAACCTTTATTATAAAATTATCGGTGTAACTTAGTGTCGTCGATTATTTTGTTCTCGGGAGCGCATAAGAAGTTTTGTTCGCCATATGGGTCAGCACGGATTAATTTAGACAACCCCTCAGTCATATTCAATTCAAATTCTCAAACTTCGTTGAAACTGGATATTTTAAAGATGAAATGCAACGTTGCTGCGAAATCTTGAGTTTTTATATAATGACGAACGTTTAGGAAAATTGGATTTTATGCAAAATAGAAGAAGTTATGCAGAAAATGATACGTGGGGCTATGGAAGAATGAATGAAATGAAAAGGACTCACCTCATGAAGAGGATCTTTGATGACTAAATAAAATGGATCTGCGGAAAACTTCGGTGAAAAGGCGAAGGATGTTAATCTGGCAAGCTTCGAGACATAATAGTGGGATGGAGTAGTATTACAAGGGAGGAGTAACGGACCTAAGCTAGACTATGAAAGGAAGGCGGTGATTAACATTCAAAATCATGAGGGAATGGAGGGATGGGGACAGAGCCCATGGAGCTAATCCGCCGATTATCAACCCATAATGATTGTCTTCGCCCCTTTCCCCTGTTGCAATATTCCACCCCTTGATATTAGTCACCGCATCAGGGAAGGGTTATTGAGAGAACCCGATGACGCCGATGGTGTTCTTTAAAGGAGTGTAGTTAAGACACGATATAAGTGGCATAGTATGACGATGCATGCATATCCGCCCAAGGTGCACCCACAACTTGGCGACCTGGAGGAATCCTTCTGGGCACGTCTTCGGCCTCCGGCACGCATGGCTCAACCTGAGTTACGCTGCGTCCACGCCCAAAATGACACCGAAAAAGTCATTACCATTCAAGGGTGATAAAGGGGCGTTTGCCCTCCATTTTGGTGATCTTTGGATAAATGTCAAGGCTCTCAAACGGTCGATCGCTTGAGGTGAGCCAGAGGCGGAAGTCATCAAAGAGACATCGCAAAAGGATCGGAAAACATGCTTCCTTCCTTGTAATATCTAGAGGATTCAATCACAAGAGTGGGGGTCGGAAATTATTCAACTTGAACTTGAATAAGTGAACCATTCAATGGCTACTCCTAGGGTGTCCACACGATCTGGTTTTCCAAGTATTTATTCCAGATTCAATCAAATCTCCATATATTTCAGTTATGATTCTCGGTACATCAAATGTTTCGAAATTATTTAAGTACTCTACTATTTTCTCTAAATACTCTCACTATTTTCTATATCTAATCACACATTTATCTCTGAACTATGTTTATCGATAGTATTTTGGCAAATGTCTGGCTTTTATTAATATTAACGTAGCAAAGATGGATAAATAAAATTAGATCCAAGATGCATACCTAAAATCTTAGACTTTATCATTCGCAATTAAATTCCATTAACATCAGTGGCCCATGAGTGGCCCCCTGATGCGTGGCCCTAAGCCAACATGTCAAAAGGCAGCTTGCAATAGTAGACATTGATGTAAAAATATTGTTCATTGCCAGATTTACTAGATACTGATAGAATTGCATCAAGTTCTTTCTTAAGCGGAGTAACTTCATCAGAAAGAATGGGATTTTAAAAATTAAAGACGCAGTAAAGCGTTTGTGATTTCTCTGCTCTGCAATAGATAAGGTGATAAAGATTTCTTTAAAAGGTAAAACTGACGCTGATATGCGCAGATACGTGATTGAGCACGAGTGGTAAAACACGACCTTAACGGCGAAGAAAAGCGCTCTTTCCCTTTCTGCTATCAAAGTGACGTATGACTGGAGACCTCGAAAACTGGAGCACGTGACACAGGTTTTATATCCCGAAAAGGTATTCAAATTGTCCCAATTAATGGGCCCCGAAAGGAAACGGCTGAGATATAAGTATCAAATGAATCCGAACTTCTCGTAAGGGCAGACGGAGTCAATAATGAAGGGCATTATTTTCATTTTTTAATTATTAAGACACTAACAAGGAAGAATCCGAAAAAACTATTGATTTGGAATTTCCTCTATAGTTAATCCATTTCATCTTTTATGTAGTTGATCAATCTTCTGTGATCATTCTTTTATTGGACTCCATATTTATGCACGTGCAAGCATCACTATATCAGAAAATAAGTGCAGTTTTTACTGAGGAGAGGCTGAGACTGAAAATCTTCCATCCGACCTAACCTAATCTGTTGAAATTCACCACCATTTTCCGAATATCGACCATTTGAGGAATCCGTCTGTGTATAAAGTGCCGAAAATCGAGTTGCATATTCTTGAGGGAACATTTTCTTTACATATTGGCGAAGAGGAGCCAAAGTAGCGATAAGAATATTTCTCAAAAGGGTTTCCTCCCATACATGAGGCTTTCGTTTCGGATGAGTTACCTATTCAGGGCTGAGAAAAAGGGTCGCTACGTTTTAGTTTGAATGAAATATTAAATACCATACTAAAGAATTGATTCAATTCCGACGAATTAAAAATGAAGTATGAAATGACTGCATTTTATTCTTCCTAAGTTCACGTTCCCACTACTTGTTGAGGAAGAGTTCTTTCAGTATATTTCATATTGTGATACTAATGTACAGATCACTTTAAACCCAACTACATAATATCACCACGTATTTTAGAAATATTTTTTCATCAGTCAAAGAGGCTGAGGTTGAACGTTACAGTTTATATTATCACTTAATGATGAGAATGGTCGAGAAAATTCTACCGGAAGTTACTGAATATTAGAAAGTATTTCTTGTATAAATTTAGCAACCAAGGTATTTCATGAATTATTACTCAAATAGACGAGTAAAGGAAAGCTGCGGTATTTTGGATTTCTTACGCTTAAATAATCTCAAAATAACCAAAAGTTGGGAAGAAAAAACTGAAGAGGAAGTAGTGGATGGAAACCTAAGATTATAACAAAGAAAAAGGGAATCCAAATCAGGTAAACGACATATTAGAAGGACGGTGTGACAAACAGGCGCTCACCTACAAAGAGCAATAGGTATTAACACAAAATATACGGTCAGATATCTGAGTATAAACAATGAACAAGAATACAAAAAGCCATGTACTTTGAGACATAGCAATCCTTTAGCTTTCTTACATCGAGGAGAGGCGATAGGTACATAACTATATACGAATTTCGCATCGCTAAGTCGAGTCTGCGTTTCCTGTTTCGATTTGCTCGCAAATTTCCAGTGCAGGTCGGATGCGAAATTTGGAGCAAAGAGTCGTCGGCCGCCCACACGACTTCCGCCTCGCGCGAGGCCGATCTCCGCTTCCGGGAATCGCTCGAAGATCTGTCGATGCTGGACCAAATTGTGTTTCCCTTTCAAGTCTGACACGGTCGATACTCGAGAACGTTTTTCGAGAAGAAATTTCGAAGAATGTATTCGATTCCTTAATAGTAAAAGTTTCTTGTAGATGATGAATTCTTTCTCGTCGCTCTTGACTTCCTCCAGAAAGAACTACCGTAATAACTTATCAGTCGGATGGTTTCAGGGTCATGCAATGGTTTAGTGCAACCTACCGGAATAATAATAATAATAATAAACGGCTTTATTACAGGATGGAATTGAGACTTATAAGTCTCTCATTGTATCTGTATCATATAGATATGACATATACTAAATTGTGCATTTTGCTGATGAAAACAATTCGTTCACCATACGCATTAATTCTAAAAGAATAGTAAATAATTACCAAATTGGTTAACTTTGTAGATTAAGAAAAATATTTCTTAAAATTTTACTTCCCGTGTATGAGTAACTTACTCAATTTTTCTTTAGCATGAGTACTGATAAAGCATAAATACGTCAATTCATCGTATCAAATACTCTGGTTTCTCCGAGCAAGATAAGATTATTTCAAACATAAAACTTTTCGTAAGTGCCAAAGCATTCTCCTGACGCATTGAATTCTCTTCCCAAGAAGTCAACGACTTAAAACAGCAAAACATTATATTATTTTAAAATTGCTGTGGTATTAAATGCCTGCTTATGACAATGCTTTTATAAAAAAAATATACTAAAGCTTCATAATATTAAGGTCGAAAAATAATTGCAAATAACAGAAATCGTATAAAAAACGAAGGAAACAATAATCGTACAAATACATAATTGTATGGCGTGGTTGAGATTGTCAACAGAAGGGTGTGTATCGAAGCATCAATGAGTAGAGTGAATTCGATCGTGATTATAAGGTCACGTTTTGCGATAGGAAATTGTAATCGTGAAATCGTCGAGGGACAAGATTCAATGACGTACATTGATCACCTCTGATTCATTAATTTGTCCCTGTTGTCGAAAGTATGCAAACTTGAGCTCAAAATTGTCATTGGTCGTCAAGGCGACGGCGCTTACAATTGACTCGAATTCAGTTCAAACTTTGACGACGACAATAGTATTAATTAATTAATTAATAATATTTAGCAATATTTATCGATATATTTCTGTGGTTTTCAGTGGTCTGGGATGCCAACTTCGAGAGGGCTGGTTGCTACAAAATATTATAATTATTCATAAATTGATTCCAATGGATATTTTTAACCAAAACCTCTATTCTTGCAATATATTGCGCAATAATCAACATCTATGAATTCGTCCAAATATATTGACAAAAATAATGAATATGGACAGGAAATAACCGTCTACAGTTTTATTTAAGTAATCGTTGTCCATCTCATCTGATCCAGAAGCTTCACAAATGAATTTCTTCAGATAGAAATTTTTATTCGCAAAATATCTTTTGATTTCCAAACTTTCTTCTTCTGATCCCTCTATTTTCAATATTTACAGCAATGAAACCTAGAAATGTGTGAAATATTCTTCATAACATCTAGTGAACATAAAATTATCCAAATCTCAACCCCTCTCATGTC
Organism: Sympetrum striolatum; assembly: GCA_947579665.1. Lineage (NCBI taxonomy): Eukaryota > Metazoa > Arthropoda > Insecta > Odonata > Libellulidae > Sympetrum > Sympetrum striolatum. The sequence continues at coordinate 65,836,391 of OX388351.1, read as the reverse complement.
TCTCCTTACTCTTTTGCTAGCCACTGCAGCTCTTAATTAATTTTTATACTAAATCAAAAGATCACAAAAAATTGTGAATTATATCAAATGTACTCACATCTTAAGAAGGCGTATTATCAAACAGGAGCATTAAAGAAAATAGATATCTTTTTTAGCATTAGGAACTAAAATACCTTTCATAAAAGGAAGCAAACTCGAAAAGATCATATGATATTTCAAGGAAATTTTATTTAATTAAGGATTACCACTAAGGAGAGTATTTAGTGAAGGGCAAAAATCTTGATCATTTCAAGCAATCTTCAAGATTTCAAGTTAGAATCAGGAAATAGTGGACATTTGAAAAATCTGTTAAAGAGGGGAAATTAAATCTCTATCAGTGTATTGTAAGCGCTGTAACGTTAGCATAAATGCATACAGTAGAGCATATTCGATCACATTAGTAGAGAAGGATTTACATTTCTAGTCAACCAACCATATCATTCAAATATTAGATGAATGAATTTCACTATTTATTTTTGTGAAATATAAAGCATAGTTCGTAATATCGATGAGAAAGATTGGACGTGCTCTTAAATTATGGCTCTCACATTTTGAAAATGTCTTCCAGCTATGAAAACAACGTAATTAATTTTCTGAACGTAAGACAATGAATCTAATTTTCGCACGTTCAAAGAGGTTTTTCAATCACAAAAGTTCCACCTCTGGCTATTCCTCCAGAGTTATGAAGCTGTTGGGAAATGAAGTAAGCAACTAAAACACCAATCTCCGGTTTCCGAAAGAGCGGCAATGTCTAAGAATTTAGCAGCCATCATTGAGGAGCGATGATCGATTTTTCTATTTTTTCAGAAACTCCCCCTATGATGTTTTTGCCTTTTTTCCATCAATTTCCTCTCTCCATCCGCTTTTCTTTCCTCCATTTCCTTGCTTCGTTTGTAACTTTTAAAACTCAATTTCCTACGAATCAAAAATTTTGCTTCCCCGTTCAATTTTTCCTCCTCTTATTTCCAAGCGACGTGGAACCCCTGATTCCTAAAAACTTTCGACTTTGACATTTTACCTCAAAAGGTCTTAATCTTCCTTTCCCAGACCCTCAGGGAGACTTCCGGGTAATATCGAGCCTAGATAGAGATCATACAAAACAGCTTTTTGCGAACGAAAACACTTTACCTCTTCAATAGTGAAAAATATACATCCTTATTTTTCTCAATTTCTTATTTCGTGAATGACATGCTATTTTGCGATTTTTTTCCTTTTCAGTTGTACAGCAAACAGCATAAAAAAGTTACCACCTAAGACGCAACCAGCATAACTCGAGAAGGGCGAGTCTTTCTGATTCTCTGTTTTGAGCGCGCTTTTCGTCTTCCTCTTTATGCCTGGCACGTTTCGAAGGCTTTTGTGATGATATATATTTTACAAATACTCGCTAAAAGTCATTGATTTTGCTGCGGTAGAAGCAGTATTGTATTATAAAGGATTAAATTCGTATTTCGTTAAATCGGCTCGAATCTCAAGCGTAATTCGCTCTTCTTCATAAAATATTGGACATGAATTACTTCGGCTGCTCATATTTCTTCCTAACATAATATTTTCCATCAACGCAGATTTAGAATGAAATTGGTTATTTCAGTCATTTCATGTACAACTGACAGAAAACTTGCAATTTTTTAAGGTTCTCTAATTTGATCTAAATTTAAATATTATCAATGATTAATATCTTTAAACTTGCTTTTAGAACGGTGTTATTGGCAAAAGTGAGCTTGCTCATTATTTATAACAACAAAAAGCCAAATTACATGTTAAATAGACGTTAGAGTTTTAAGAGGGCTCTTCCATTGGAAAAATCATTTTTTATTCTAAAGCCATCGTTATTTAATTATCGGCCCAACCTCAACAAGTCATGCGTATGTGTTTTCATTTAATTGCATCAGAACATGCACATTCTTAATGATTTCATCATAAACGCATCAATATCCATTCAATGGCACAAAGTGACATCTCATTTTGGAGGTAAACTGTGTAATGTGCTTTTAATGGATTTTTCACACCGTCACTTGTTCCGTCCGAACAATCAAAGCTAAATTACAGAGTGACACCGTATTTTTACTACCCATCTACCCAGCAACCCATCGGACATCCGCCTTTCGATTTCGAAGATGTCAAGGTCATTCCAATCGAAATCATAGTAAAAAAATCTGATGTGGCCAGCACATGACTTTCTCCATATATATAAGATGTAAATAATTATCTACCGCAGTAATTTCGAACTCTATATTCCATGTAAACTTGGAAATGAGTGATTAATATATATATATATTATTATCTTTGACGCCAAAAACATTATAAATAATGTTTTACGGAACATAATCTATGAAAAACGATGAAATTGGTCTTCCGCCCATAGAGCCCAGAGCGCCCACAAAGTACAATATCAGCAACTTCCGGTTTATCAGTATTTCATGAATAACTCCAACACAATCAGTGATACAAAAATATGTTTCAACCAAAAGTTATATTAAAATATTTTTTCTAAAACTTTTATAAATAACAGTATATACCTAAATATCATATTTATGGAGATATTATGAAAACCGGAAATGAGCTTTGAAGAATGAAGCTCGACTTCCGGTTGACCGATTTACTCCAAAAACTAATCAACTCTAACGACTGTATTAAAAGTAAAATATATGAAATTTGGTGTTGATCCGACAAATAGTTTTTATGTTAGAGCGCCCACAAAGTACATAATCATAATCTTCCGGTTTATCAGTATTTCACGAATAACTCCTAATCAAACGGTGATACAAAAATATGTTAAATACAAAAGTTATAGTAAATAACATAATCTAAAACTTTTATAAGTAATACAATATACGTATATATCATATTTATGGAGATATTTTGAAAACCGGAAATGAGCTTTAATGAATAAAGCTCGACTTCCGGTTGACCGATTTACTACAAAAACTAATCAACTCTGACAGCACACACCACAGTACTATATATGAAGTTTGGTATTGATACGACTTATAGTTTTCACGTTAGAGCGCCCACTATCACACACACACATACACACACACACACACACACACACACACACACACACACACATACACACAGACATCATTCCGAAAATGGTCAAAACGTGTTCTAGGGACCCCAAAACGTGTATTTCCGTTGAAATCTCGAAGTCGAATTTTTTCATGAAAACAATACTTTCTCTATACTTCGTATATGGAGAAAGTAAAAATAATAAAGCATTTTGAAAAAATCACTGTGAGTGTTTGATTATGAATTCTCGACTTTGGGGGTCACTTTACCGATCTTTAACATAAAAAATCTATTCGATTTAAAGGTAACGTTAGATAAACATTCACTTCCTTGAAAAATGTCTCGTGTCCTTCCTACGCAAGTAAATTCGCTAAGAGTCGAAGCCAATCTGCTTTCAAGTCGTAACAGACCTCCAATAATTGTCATCGTTTTTCACATTTTTTTCTTTTCAAGGTAGGAATGAAGATAGTCATAAAGAGACTCCTCAGCTGCGAATTGTGGCATTCATTTCCTCACTATGGGAATTATGAATTCAGTTCGCGGCGATTTCTTGCGTACCTTCCGTATTTCCTGCGTACTTCTGGTCCTACGGATAATTATTCCCAATTTAGAAATATGGACCAGGATAGAATGTGTCATAATTGATTGTTACTGCAACATTCAACAATTTTCGTGCTGTTTTAGGATAAGAAACAGATGTGCTTACATCGCATATGTTTGTTTGCAAAAAAACAACCCAAAAATATGTTAAATTTTGTAGCACTCGAATTTCAGCCACAAACATTTTTCCTGAATAGGACTAAGCAAGAGGAAAAATGAGGTATTTTTTCCTCCTTGCCTCACCGAGTCAGAACTTTAAATGCGGTAAAAGCCAATGGCGGTCGATTAAAAGTGACTAGTGAATGCCATTATCAGCATCGTTCATGCCTTAGTGGCAGTTGCATTATTGCAGCTGTGGACAAGACTGGAATAACGTTTAATATATTGTTTAAATATCTTGCACCGAAAGAATGAGAAATTGTTTCACTGATCAAGTATGGTTGAGGAAACAATGCCGGTATATGAAAGTAAAACTAAAGCTTTAACGAAGAAATTATATCGTACTGACTAATGCATAGAATATTGTGACCATTAATTAATTTAAATTTAAATTCAGGAGTTTTCCCGGGATGCAACGTTTAAAATCAAATTTTTATCTAAAGATAATTAAGAATATCTAAATATATTTTTCTGCGCACTTTTTCGTAAGATGTTCTTTCGGCAATTGTAAAATTTCTATTATTATTTCACAACAGTTCTCACAGATATTTTCCTATGATTTTCCATATTTTTTCTTTAAAGCAAAAACTTCTGTTGTGGTTAACAGAAAATTCGATTATGTAATTAGTTCGCGGAAGCAAAGCTCCGATGTACAAAAAGGACAAGTGCAAAGAGAAAAATTCGGAGTTTGAGCAATCGCGATTCACACCTCGGCGAACCCAACGCGTGTCGCCATTCGAGCGCGATAATGTTCGGCGATAATGGAAATCTCTCTCTCACTATGGAAAGTCAACATTCTGCGATGCTAATTGTTCAAACGAGAAGCGGCGACGAAATACGGTGTCTACAAATACGAAATGTATTCGTAGTAACATTTCCCTTCGAGATTAAAATCAAGAAACGTTTACTAGCATTCCAGTATATTTTATTTTACGATCATAGTTTTATTTACGATCATTTCATTCTTTTCATTATAAAACCTGCAGTTGTGCAGGTAGCAGTTGGTAGAAAAACACATCTCATTTTAGTTGTGTTTGAGTATTGCGTTTTAACTACCTTTTCTTAATGAAAGGAATATTTTTCATATATTCTTGGGTACACAACTGCTAAAATTGCGTTTTTCCTTTACTTTTGCTTCCGTATTGTTCATTTCTTTGACGAAAAGGCGATACTAAGATATGATTTACGCTCATTCAAATTGGCAACCATTTTTCTCACTTCTTATTGAATGCTATGAAAGGTCATCTTCATGCATTGATGTGCTGCAACATAAAGAAGATTTTGCATATTTTCGAGGAAAGAAAGAGAAAATTCCCTCATTCCTCATCACGCCTCAGTCTGAAGAGAGATATCATGAAACATCCCATTGAGGGGATGAGGTTTCAACCAGCCATCTGGCTTATGTTTATGCAAGTCATAGCTCTATAGAACTCCAATAAATTGTATAATACAATTGTATAAAAACCTTGCCGAACCCTCAAATATTGGCTACAATTGTTTTTCTTCTTTGTAAAGTGTTACTCGCGCTCCGACTTAGAGTGAGCGTGACAGAAGATTACAGCATCAAGGAAACTGAATATTGATGAGGTAAAAATGAAAATTTGCTCTTGAACTTGGAAGCAGATATCACAGCCACATGCGGTCTTTTCTTATAAAAAGGAAAATACCCTTCCTCGTTTACTTCGGCATTAACACGATGTCCTTTGCACTATTTTGATGCTGGTCAATTTGAATGTAGCCGATACCAAGTGTTGGGGTTCAGGAGCGCCTTAATCACAAGGGTTTTTTTATAGGACTGAATTGTTTATACGTGAATACTTGCGGCCTTCCCACTTTTTCAATCCTCTGCTGTACACTATACTGAAAATAATAGAACATTGGCTACAGTTTATTATCTTAGAATTCCATTTGAGATAATGTATAAGAACAGCAGATCAAACTGAATCACGGATCACATTGCTGATCTCAAATGCAATAATGTTTCTGTCTGTAACTCAAGGTATGAATTTCACTCGATATAGTTGCGATAAACTGTGGTACATTCTAATCCAGAGGCTCGAGAACATGAATCACCTTCGTATCCGCTTAAAACCTGCCTTTCGTATTCCTCTGGAGATAAATTGCTCACGAGTCCTCTAATATCATCCATACCATTGCAGCGAATGTCGCATTTCGCCCCAGTGACCCCTTTGAACGAGAAATTCCAGCACCGAGTCATGATTTTTCCCCGTTTACTTCGTCAGCGAATAACAATTTCCATACCTTCTCACCGTTTCGATCCCGATGCTAATATTATTATCAATTACGCGTGACATGGGAAGTGTTAGTGATCACACTCTTGACTAATGACAAATACGCTGGATTAAATTATGGAATGGCTCCACATTCTCTCTGCATAAGAGATTGGAAGACAATAGGATCAGAGTAGCCTCTTTCAGCATTATTCATAGTCCAAGAAAAATGATAATACTCGAGAAAATAGAAAATCTAGTCATAATTGAATTGAATTGATTTTATTAACGGGCATAAAAGTGCCCTTTTTCATTAAACATGACTATACTTCAAAATACATATATTTTGTCTAATACAAGAGGAAATAGGAACATTTAATATAATAAAGATAGGATAAAAATATATAAATTAAAATATGAACATTGCAACATATCTTTACATAAAGATATAAAGAAATTAATAGATTTTATACAAAACCTGAGGGAATCAGAATATTTCAAACAAATATTAAAATCATTTTAATACAAAATATAATTGAAAAAAAGCGAAGACTTTAACACAGAAAACAGGAATAAACTGCAATTACATCTTACATGAACAAACAAAAACAGGAATTAAATAATAGCATAATATTACAAATTTTTGAAGCCAGACTTTAATTGTATAATATTTGTATAAAATATATCAACAGACTGAGTACCAAAGAAGTCATTGCCTGATTGTTGAATTCTTGTGATAGGTGAGTTACATAAGAAGTTCCTTGTATATTTATCACATGAATTTTAAAATATAATAAAATAATTCCAGAGTTAAAAATCGATAAGACCAACCATAAAATAATTAAAACCATTAATTTATAAGTCTGTGTTTAGACTTTCCGATAAACTTTAACAATTCCAGGTTTTCCGTTATTATCGCTATATGAAACCGATTAATAGGTTAACTGAGGAAACAATATTATTGTATAGAAAATCTTCTTGCTGTCAATATACATATCGGTTCGACAGATAAAAATGTTTGAGAAGCTGATTGTATATAAAACTAAAACGCTGGATCTGTTAAAGTGGGGAAGAATGCAATGAAAAGGACTGGTGGAGAAACATCGCTTGGCAGGACGCAGTGCGGTATCGCCGATATTCAAACAGTTCCTCATCGCCGATTCCAAATACAGTGGTACCTTGGTTAACGACGTCCTTAGTTAACGACGGACTTGGTTAACGACGAGTTGCTCTAAGCAAAAAATATCTTGGGTAACGACGTAGGATTTGGCTTACGACGCCTCGTCGATTGGTCTTTCCGGAGTTTCACGTGTTTCAGCACGTCTATTTATAATCACTATATTATAAACTAATATTTGGTGTACGTTACATCATAAAAACATACTGAATAGCAGCTAGCGGAGAATATTAAAAATAGTTCAATGCTAAATTGTAGCTAATTCACATAGGCACATGTTGTCTCACCGGAGTTAAATCGGTAAATATTATAAGTTTTGCTTTCAATAACTGGGGTGCGTCCTCGACGCCGGGAAATACGGTAATCCATTACCATTATTATATCTGTGGAAAATCGCGCCTTGGATAACGACGGTTTTGGTTAACGACGAATATCCTGGAACGGATTAGCGTCGTTAACTGAGGTACCACTGTACTACAGAAATGAACGATTTGTATCGCTACTTACAGAATATTTACCATTAAATTTAAACTCGGAAAATAAGAACATTCGAGATAAAAATTATGTACAAAATACAATACATGTTTCATAATTCAAGAAAATACTGCAATGAACGCCCGTTATCTGCTTTAAAACATACCTTGACCTTTATCTTCTTCATGAATATACTACTTTTATGGGCGTCTGACAACAGGTTACGTCCTAACCCATATTTCTCCCCAGGTTTAGAAATATGTGAGAAGTGATGTTCGCTTCGCTACTTTCCTTAATCACTTTGACCTTTCCACCAAAATCAAAATGAGGGTCATAGATCCTTGCGCGTGGGAATCTAAAAGAACCTGTTTCGATGAATCATAGCTAATTCAGCAGGCACACGTATATTAAACTATAAAAATGGATACTATATGCTGTGAAGACAAAGAGGTTAATGGTAGCTAAGCGGGTTTTTACCATTACTTTTTTTCAGGTAGAAATTTCGAGGGTCGCCATATCAATCCGGACCCTTACCTCCACTTGAAGCTCGGTAGCGCCCGGCCGTCACAGCATGGGGGACCATGAAAAACTGACCGCGTCGAATACGATTTAAAAAGTTATGAACAATTCAAATGAGCAACAATTTATTATCTTCGTCGTCTTAATCGTCCTAAGAGATATACAAGCGTCTTTTTATCGACGTTTTACGATGAGAATTAAGATTTTTCGTGATTTTGCCAGAAATTACCCGTTTACACACGGGTTTACACGGGGGGTCAGATAGGCGGGTGCTTTACATATCTCAACAGGGGTTGGGTTGGTTTGGGGGTAGGATTTCTAGATTTCTAGGTTTTTGATAGAAATCCCTCCCCCCTACCCCAACCCAACGGCAACGTTGCCGTGTGTAAACGGGTAATTTCTTGCAAAATCACGAAAAATCTTAATTTTCATCGTAGAACGTCGATCAAAAGACGCTTGTATATCTCTTAGGACGATTGAGACGACGAAGATAATAATTTTTGCTCATTTGAATTGTTTATAACTTTTTAAATCGTATTCCAAGCGGTCAGTTTTTTATGGTCCCCCATGCTGTGACGGCCGGGCGCTCCCGAGCTGGGAAGGGTCCGGATTAGGATGGCGACCCTTGATATTTCTACCGGAAAAAAGTAACGAAATTTCTACCTGTAAAAACCCCGCTTATCTACCATTATCCGACAAAGATATTTATTAAAAGTGGTCGATAAAAATCACAAAAGGATGTAGTCGTGCAGTAAAAATAATAGTAAGGAATTTGGTTAATATTAATACGAGAAATATTTTCAAAGTCAATGAAATAATCATAGTATAATTTTTCATTCGAATAGCACTCTAAAATGGAATTTTCTATTATTTCTAGGTGATTTCCGGAATGAATCACAAACCTTCTAGGCGAATGGAACTTTCTTTATTTATATTAGATTTCCCCTTAACGGGGTTTGTGAACTCTGAGGGCGGTACATGTAGGGCCTCCCGAAGGTCTTGGTGGAGGAGCCGGACAAAGAGTGTCCCGCTAGAGGGAAAAGTGGTCTATCGTGTCCAAAAAGACAGTCTGTTTGTGGGAGGATGACCCTGGCAGAAAATATCCTGCTCCTCCGGGTTGGGGTTGGGACGTTGGATCTGCACTGCATCGCCTATAAAAACATTCAAATGCAAAATTTCTCGGCGATAGTATTTTTCTAACTTTACCTACCAGAATGGAATAGGACATTTCCAGAAAAGATGGAAATTTCTGTGATAAAATTTGAACGAGGAAATATATAGTTATAAAAATAGTAGGAATGGATGACCTTTAGGTATGGAACATTTACATAAGCGATCAATAATGTATTCTTGCCAACACGAATTGATCTGAAAATTTCCGATACATTTGAAAGATGGAAAAATAGAAATAATGGAATGGATTAGAAAGGGATGCAAACGTAATAAAAGGAGTATAATAAGAGTTCAGAAGTTTAGAGTAGATATTCATTCAAACCGAGTTAGTCTTTTAAAAAGTCCTTTGTCGATCATTGGAATCCAAAAATGAAGTACGACACATCACTCGTTTGGATTTTTCAGATTACTTACAACTGGAAAATTCATCTCACTCTTCATATATTAACCTAGTGATTTCTGATTAAGAGTGATTAAAGAATGAGCAAATTTTCTCGACTACATTTTTTAAGTAAATAATTTAATCCATCTGAAAAATATGAAATTTGTTAATAACAATCAGATATCTTCACTTAACATTGGTTTCCTCTGATTTCTCCCAACTTATTCGAGGTAAACATTCGTAATTTACGGTATCCACACAAGGATTGGTTTTTGTAGCTCTCCCTCTAACAATCAGTCTTCAGAGGATACCTCGATAGGTGCCCAAGAAATTTTCGTCATACTCTATAAGTTTGCCAAATAATTCACATTATTTACTCTGTCACCCGATATTATTTTCATCATTCTTTTACTTACTTGCTTCCAATCTTTTATAGTACTATTAGCAGTACTATTTCCGTATAGAAGTAAAGCTATATTATGTATAAGTAAGCGTAAGCTCCATTTATAATTGTTTAAATATCATATCCTTGCATCAACTTTTGTTTACATTATGTGCATAGAACTACCTTCGCATGGCTATTCCGCTCACTCTACTACATCACGCTACCCATCGAATTCATCGACCCCTACATGTTTGCTCATCCCTAATTTTACTTCTAAATCATCCCTTTGAATTTACACGAACATTTAAAACAATATTCCAAAATATTTCTAGTAAATAAAGTAAATTGTGCACCTGTTGGGAAATGGATTTTTGATAAATGCAAGAAATTTTCTCTTCCCTCGAGAGCAAAAGGGGTCAAATCTCCCATTAAATTGTAAGAGCTCAACAGCGTCTCCCATCCTTGAAAGCGTTTAATGTTATTCAAAACATCTTTCCGCGTCCCGATGTTTCCATGGCATCGGGAATTTTCGTATGTCTCATCGATACCTAAAAATGACGTCAGCGAGAGTCGGATGAACTCACAAAACTCGCAAACAAATTGATAAAACGAAGACATATTTTCCTAGAAAGCCAAAAAGGCGTGTGTTTTCCAGTTTTGCTGTCCCCGATCGGATACTTCTCAGTTTTGGGTAAAAACGTACGCCCGAAAGGCGAGCTTATTTACGACCGTTTCAAAATGCCGGAGCAGAAATATTTCAGATCCACATATTTCGGATGATACTCAACAACATTCATCGGTGGTAGTTCTGCCAAAACTGAATCGATGACAACAGGACGAAGATACAGCATGACTGCCGCACATTAATTCGCTTCCGTTGATGGCAACTGATTCGTTTCGACTCACAGTTTTTCCATACTGATCCTTGTAACACTCACCTTGAATAATAACATACTTGGTGAACTAAAACTGGCTGCAGGAATCGAGTTACGACTCAGACTTTGATTTCCTTAAATTGGTCTTTCTGATCAATAATTGACAGGGGTATATTGTATTTCCTGCAATTCTAAGTCCTGAATAAGCAATTTTACAGACCTCATTCAATTGCTAGAATGGATAGTGATAAGTTTAACTTCAGAATGATTCTGCTTGAAAAACTAGAAAATTCACAACAAATTTGCATTACAAAAGTAGAACGTTATTAAATCTTTGAAATTAATTATACATTTATAAAATTTTACGTTAGTTATAAGTTCAGATTTGATCCAGTTGACATATGAGACAAAATCAATCATTTAATGGAAAATCGTTCCTTTGATAACGATGACACAAATGAACAGGACCAACCTACCTCTGCATACCCTATATTAATCGATGATTTAATTAAAGCGCAATAAATCTCAAAAAGTATACTGCACACTTTAAGCTATATATAGCTGAGCTCACCATATCCATATAAATAATACTTTATTATCATTCCAAAGCAAATTAAGTTATCATTGTTAGAGAATCTCATAAATCAATTAGGTTTGCATTTACATTTCAACCCTGCAATCCACCCGTGGCGCGTGGCAGGGGGTGTAATATGTACCTGGAGAGCTATTAGACTCTCTAATACTTCGCGGGAAAAACGACCAAAAGTAGCTATCTGCCCTGGCAACTACTTCCCTGTATCGCTTTTTTGTCTTCTCCCGAAGATCGTGAAAGTTTATAACTGGGATAACAATATCAGTTATCTCCTCCCCGAAATCGGCAGTGATACATTTATCAAAAAGCTTCCGTCGATGCTCAAGTCTTCTATCACTAAGAGAGTTTCCGAGGATTCTTTCATAGTCACTGCTGTCAAATCTGAAATCTTGACGAACCTTGCTGCTCTACGTTGAACCATCTCGAGATCGAAATTAATCATTCTTCGTGAAGATCCCAAATCGCACAGTAATACTCAAGTAGAGGTCGAATCAGGGAAGAGTACGCTATTTCTTTTATTCTCGAGGAACATCCCCTCAGAATTCTACTGGCTTACCTTTGCATCCCATTCACCTTTCCTATTACGCTTCGAATATGCTCTTTGAAGGAAAAATTACTACTGAACGTAATTCCTAGGTATTAATGATGCATCAAGAGCTTCAAGGGATTTCATTAAATTATATACGGTACGCAGGTAACGTTGGTGGGCCGCGTGAAAGACGTACACGCACTTCTTGACATTATGCTCAAGCTGTCAAGGTTATTTTATTACGCATAAAATCTGAAGCATATCTTCAAAAAATGATTCAAAGGGGAACTATTGAAATTGCATACCACCCCCTGGTACATACACGCTAAGGGAAGATTCTTATTTGATTCATCTTACCTTTTTGACATTATAACTTCGAATGGCTCTGTGTAGATGAATTCCTCGTAATTCCCATCTGGAAAAAGCTTCGTACCTTATATAACTCTCATAATTGCTTTACGGTACTTGGTTCTACATAACTATCCACTTGACATCAGCAGTTACTAGCACAATGACTCTTTCTCAGCATATAAAACACCTTCCTTAGCTCTAAAGGGTAAAGGAGCAAAGTAAAATGTCTAAATATAGTACGAAAAGACCAATTCCAGCTTAGAAATATCCAAGCACAACATTTTCTTAATATTACGCATAAAACGAAGCGCGTGAGGTTGCTTCACATCGCCAGGAGGCCTTGACCGTTAACGAATGGGGAAACTGTTATTGAAAGCGACAAAATTACCACAATTAGTGAGCTGACATTTTCACGGAAGAAATTTCGACGATTTTACGCAATCATTTCCAACAGTAAAAACGGAAGTGTTTTTGAATGTTTTGCAGTTATCTTTATTAATTCCTTCCAGCAAGGGATACGAATATAGATTTAATTGCAAGGAATGATATTACGATATAGTTGTCATCATTGATTAATTAAGTTCATTCAGCGAAGGGAAAGTAAAATATCGTTTGCGGTAACTAACATTGTATGAATGAATGCATTGTGCTTTCATGTCAAAGTAAAGGGTCACAATTAAAGATAACTGATTCGGGGTAATTTTTAATTCTTTTTATTCATTCGAAACTAAAGCTTTGCCATTGAATACTAAATGGAGAATGAAATATGGAATTCTAGGTAAGCAAAGCAATTTAACTGATAAACGTAATAATAAAATTAGAGATTATAATGCAAGGGAAACGTCTTTTTTCCCTCACTATTTAATAAATTGTAATCATTCGATTAAATCGAATACAAGCTCATTAAAAATGTGTTCCAAAAGAAAATCACACAGAACGAGGTGAGTACTAAATGATTTGATATACTTCCTGTGCCTCAGTAAAAGGACTGTTGGAGGCGGAAAGACTGCAGAGGCGCATCGCCGATAATTTATGACGTCGAGAATGCTACTGTCGAAATATAGCAAAAGTTAGGATTGTTTAAAAAGAAACTAAATTATGTATTTTCTAACATTATTAATGTTTGGTTCCCAAGATGAGAGAATTCATAAGTAGCCTCGAGAATTTGGAATTAATTAGTATCAAATTGAAAGGTAATTGCAACTTCCTTTGCCATTTTTCTTTATAAACGGGTACATTATGCAAAAGGGGTTCCCAACCTGAGCTACCCCTTGAAGGTATAGTGGGTAAGGGTATTACGAAATTAAAGTACTTCAAAGTAGTTTTTTCAGTACAACCTCTATGATATTTCAAACTGGTAATGTTCAGCAATATTTCCCCATAAAGTGTATTTCTTTTTATAACAACTTGGGGGTACTGGATGGTTTACATTAAAGCCAAGAATGTTGGAAACTTTATTCTGCAGATACATGCTAGTCTTTCTTCCGTCAGCCACTGGCTTAATCTGATATCCCCTTTGTCAAACAGGCAATGCAACAGAAATATCCTTGATAGAATCAACTGCTTGGGCCGTGACTTGGTGGTATGGATCCATCAGGAACGAAAGTAAAAACAAACTTTTACTATACCACAGATTATTTTATTTGGAAACGACCATGGTTTCGACTCATGGAGTCATCCTCAGGTCTACAGGTCCTCAGGTCACCTGAGGATGACTCCATGAGTCGAAACCATGCTCGTTTCCAAATAAAATATTTTGTGGTATAGTAAAAGTTTGTCTTCACTTTCGCTCCAGATATATCCTTGTGACTGAAAATCTTCTCCGAAAAGATTTTGGCCTCATCTGGCGATGCCTTGGTGCTGCTGGGACTGTTCTATTCCAATAGCACTCCTTTCATAAGTTAAGGAAGGAGATAATTCTTCATGAATGATGAAATGCACCTAAAGGTGAGTAATACATGTAACGTCTCCTGCCCTTTATGAAAAAGTTTTCGACAACAATTTGTCCAACTCTGAAACCATTTTCAACAGAGAGGGTAATAAGAAATCATCCATCTTCGGAATCTCTACCTGACATTATATTTGATACTCTTGGTGAAATCCTGAGAATGGACCTTCATGAAGCGTTATTCAATGTCTTGAATGACTTTGAAGACAGATCATTTCGACAAGTAAGCTGTCTGAGAACCATCTATCACATTCCAATTCGTGTAAAGGGCGTTCTTTCTGATAATAGGTCGAGATAGTCACGAACAATTTCCAATCACGATTACCTTTGCAATCGCTAACGGGTCGTTGGGTTAAATAGCGTGAAGGGTAAGAGGGTTTTTGTTACGTAACGGGGTGGCTCTGCCGCAAGGCTGGATTGCCCATCGAAGCATCTTCAGTGAAAGAAGGACAGCATTTAGAGTTGCCACCAATCGAAGATTCTAAAACAGGACATAGAGCTTCCCTAAAACCAGTGATTATTATCTTGGCATGATTGCGAAATATGTGCTTATGCAAAAAGAAGAATAAAATATCTATTGCAATAAGCATTTCTTCAGCATTTTAGCTAAATGTATTCTGTCATGCACCCTTTCCGGACAAGTGATCGTTCCCAGGAAAGTATATAAGGTGGGAAATTTCTGCACAATAAATACGATCATAGAGTAAATTTGAATGAAAAAAAAGAGCGACAACTAGTAACTTATCGACTTCCTGTAATAAGCAAAGAATTGCCCAAATAGCTTTATAACACAATTCTCATTCTGTAACAGGGAAAATATAATCTTATGTATAAAAATGAAATGATGTTCGTGAGGTCGTCTAAAACTCAAAAACGGCTCGACCGATTTGAATAATTGTTTTTTGTTTTGTTTGCCACGGTACGAAGGTTGTTTAGGAAAAAAAAATTGGGAATAATCCAAGAGGAGTAGCCGAAAAATCGAAAAAGCATTTCCATAAGAAATGCACGTAAAGTTCATTTTTCTCACTGCAGGCTTTATTTCATTTGAAAATTTAAATTATAAATAATAATCGTACAAAGTTGAATCAAGCCTCAAAAGAAGGGGAATAGAATAAAAATTCTTATTTTTGTCGTGAAATATCGTTTACGAATCGAAATTTTGAGAATTTTGATAAAATACGTGAATATTTTATCAATATTTCGAGGTTGTAAACAACCCATCCCCCTTGACAATGAAGGCGATTGTTGATTCCAAGTTCATGTATTTATCCCTCAAAATGCATTAAGAATATAAGTCAAGTTAATAAGTTATCTTTGTTTATTTACGCGCCGGAATACAAAACAAAAAACATTGTTTACCAAAAAGCCTTATGTTGATCGTTAACTGCATTCATGAAAATTAAAGACATTGAATTCATTTGAACTACAAGCGAGTTTAATTTAACACCGAAACGAAACTCAAACCGTACACAATGCGACCAATATCATCGACCTCAATGAATTGGAGTTGGAAAGTTTATTAGGATTGATAATCGCTTATGAAGTGTTACAATCGAATCCATTTTAGGTGGTACGAAGTTCACCGTGTCATCTAGTTATGTTATATTCTTCAGTTATAATTTTAAGATTTAAATAAATTCCAATATCTAAAAGGTCCAAAAGGACTTGAATTGGAAAACGGAAATCCTAATAAACATTTTTACGAGACTTACTGTTTATCCGACTCGAACTGATCGTAGCGTCTATTTTCAGTTTCATTGATGCGTTTATCACCTGCTCTAAATTTCTTTTTTACGTTGCTTCTTAATAGGCTCGTTCCTTTCATATTTCACCTAGGAAATAAAATTTAATCATATTCTTATCATTCGAATGATGGTGACAGCAGAAAAAAATAACGCAAGAAAGATTAGCTCCCATCAATAAAAAAATATTAGAAACAAGAAGTTTAATGAGATAAAAGCAAAATTCTATATAATTGGCCAATAACCCCGGTTCAATGACAGCAGCAATTGTTCCCTCGAGTGTTTTCTATTAGCAATTTCGTTTCGAACTTTCTCGGTTATTGTCGACAAAACTTAGTACCCAGGTTCATCTTTAAAAGGGTCATCTAAAGGATATCTATGAATTTCGATAGTATCAATTTTCCATCATAACTTTTATATGTTTAAAGGAAGTAGACTGAAAATGAACACCATATCCATCGTAAACGTTTTAATTGAAGTTTTCAGCGGCCTCTTTTCCGTATCCTTGCAACGGCGATCGTTAATGAAGCATTATCTGGTAGTAACCAGACACTAGCACGCCTTGCCAGATTTTGTCTTCCTCAATTAATTACATAAGAAATAACCAATGAAACCGTTAACCTTGGAATAAGGAGAATTGAGTGTTTCCTTGAGTAGCATACGAGTTAAGAGATAGAAAAAGTACATTCCGTCCCATAAGTTCAATAAAACAACTCGAATGAACAATACCTTTAGGAAACTTATGTGCTTTCTATCATATATAATCGTATTACTCTACTGACTCCTAGCCTTTTATACATATGAAACTTCAGACTCGTGTATACCTCTTTATAGATAATATCTATAGATGAACTCCTCAAAATATTAAAATAACATAAATTGACGGAAGAGACGGACTAGACTACAGGATTATTTTTAACATAAATTTAAAGGCACACAGTGCAACCTACAGTAATATCATTCGATTATATCAATTGGTGCTTTCTTAACAAAGAGATCTGCATACACCGGAGCGCTTACACTCCGAGGTAAACATGACGCAAGTAAGTAATTGAAACTTTGTTATAACTTGGATAAGATCAGTGAGCTGAGTATTCAATTAGGTAAGGAATGAGGACGAGATAATGAAGATAGCATAATTCAGAAAAAACAGTTCCAAAAGAAAAAGACTGTTCAAATGCCATAAAACAAATCCTTCTATAAAAGAATATAATGTTCTCGTGGCAGAGAAAGATAAGCATATTCAGTATACAAGCAACAGTTTCATGGTATAGAATAACTGAAATTACAAAGGCAGAATCTTAATAAGAACCTAAATAAACAACGACTCATTTATGTAGCATTTGAGTTCCCATAAAGATTTGTTTTGAATAATGAAAGGTTTTACATTTCATTATACATACAACAAATATATTTCTGGAGATATATATCAATTACTTGACGCCATTAGATATATCTTTTTCTTTAGCAGAAGAATATTACATAATAATAAACGTGTTAGTTAATGCAATGCGAAAACACAAAGCAAATATTTAATAAAAGAATACAGATAGTTCGATCCATTTATGATACTACTAGCGATCAAACAAAATTTTCTAAACAGCATTAATCAGTAAGTGATAAGAAAAAGTTAATTTGAGATTTAAAATTAAGTTGAAGGTTGATTGACCTTTTCCCTTCCCTGACATGTCAATTCATGAATAACTGACTGCGAAATCAGTATTTAACAGCTCAACGTGCTTTGTAATTTCTCCATGGGCTCAAACATTCACAAATTTAAGAATTGTTTAGCTAAACCCTCTCCGGTGCTTGCATTTTAGCGAGTTATTCAAGCAATGCTGCACTATCATTTAAAAAATATTCGTGATCAAGTTGTCTACACGATCGACTGTAAGAGTTCTTTAGCATAAAACAGACAGGAAACAATGAGAACATTCCGTCGCAATACTGGAACGAATGTCAATATTTCATCTCTTATCTTTACGCAATCGATTGCTCCATCGCCTCAAGAGCTGGACACAAGGGACAAATAGCTGTATGGTGAATAAGCATCGCGATGTCATAAAGTTACCTAAGTTACATATTGAAATACGCTTCCAGCCGCAAAATTCAATAAAATTTTCATGGTTTATTGAATTGTAGGATGTTCATTTAACCATATGGAATTTTTTCGCGAAATCATCTTGAAATGAAAGCTTCATTTTGTTTGATTTTTCAAGTTTTAAATGGAAATAGGTCGTTGCTTTTATGAGATGCCATTTTTTTCACTTTAATGATCATGCGCCACTGACGTAGTCTACGTTAGGCACTCGAAAACACGTCTCCAAACGGTATCTCGGCTATCATTCATTCATTGAACTTTTCGTTTTGGCATCAGATTTAAAATGGTAAACTATACATTATTCTCAATAAAACGTTTTTTTTGGACATCCGACTAAGAGAAATACTTGACCGTTTCAGAGGACGAGCTAGGTCCTGCTGGGCCATCTGCAATCATAATAATGAGTAAAAGTGTTGATCAGGGAGTAGAGGTTTTTATTAGTGGTTTCATTATTTAACATAAGTAATTGTCTTCCATTTCCTTTTTAGAATATGAATGTATGCTCAAAACGTAAAAGTTGAAAATCTGATTTCCCGATTATAATAACCATTACTATAATATTTTACTATTGAAATATTCTTATGACCAATAAAAATGGTAAGGGGCACAGTTAGATATTTCAAATTCATTCACATTAATGATTCAATTAATTTTTCTTCGATAACAAATTTGTATTAATGCTATTTTACATTGTATGCTCTCGGCCTTAATATTGCGGAAGTCAATAATAACCCAGGAAGCTTACAAGAATACATCCATTAACACTACCCACAGATATCATAATATAGGTATAGTATATATAAATTTGTTCTTGTAACCATCCTAAATTCTATTTGCTAAACTTGATTTAAAAATTTTATTTAGAAACAATTAAATGGGAAAGAAAAAGATTACATTCAAGGTAAGGCCTAGGAATACTCCCCAAAGGAAAAATTAACGAATTTTCTTTGAATGAAAATTAAT
Organism: Sympetrum striolatum; assembly: GCA_947579665.1. Taxonomy (NCBI): domain Eukaryota; kingdom Metazoa; phylum Arthropoda; class Insecta; order Odonata; family Libellulidae; genus Sympetrum; species Sympetrum striolatum. The sequence goes on along the minus strand of OX388351.1, from coordinate 65,817,142 downwards.
AAGTACATCTTCACACTCCCAATAAAATCCGACCTACTAAAAAGTAGATAATTAAATAGTATATTACTAAATAGTGTATGCTAAAAGGGTAGATGAGTAACCAGTAAATATTTAAAACTGAAATAATTCACAGCGACTTTTCTTTGCTCAAATAACCTCTGCAACGCGGACATAAATTTTACCTTTTATCTTCCCCTACAACAAGAAGAAACTACCAAATTAACCAAATGGAACCCACCTTCTAGTCTAATCATACCACGAACATCTTTGGAAGGTATCACGCAATCAATAAAATTCCTACAGATCACAGAGGCGCCTTAGCATCCCACGCAACCCACTCATCCCATCGAATTCTCAAGAACCACCTCCGGAGACTTCAACGCTCGCCTTAAGTTGTCTGCGCCGCGGTTAGATGGCGTTGGCATAGGATATCGGAGTCTCCGGAAGGGCGTCATCGGTGGACCCGCCACGGGGGCCTCCTCTGGCGTCAACCACCATCAAATCTGCGCCTGCGCCATGAGGTTTTCTCAGGAGAGATGCCCTCGATACGGGCCTACGGGGAGGCAGTCCGAGCGAGACTCCGAGGGGAGGGAGAGAGAGTGGTCGCTCTTAGGGGGTGGGGGAAGTGGGGGGAATCCGACCGGCTCTTGTGGCGACACCTACTCCCGAGTATAAAAGCAACGTCACGCAGATCGCGGTTCCTATGGTGATGAAGAGACTGTGGTAGTGCTGCAGCTCTTCGTTGTTTTTTTATTAAGTTGCCTCTTTTTTGTATTCCGTACAAATAATTTACACGGGACTTCTCCAGTTAATCGTGGAATATGGCGGTGCGGTGGGGATTTTGTTTCTTAGTGATTGGGCTGGCTGTTCTGATCTCTTCGTTCCCAGAAAATGGTGAGTACATAACCACTTAAGACTTTTTTACAGCAGAGAAAAAAATAAGCGCTGGTAACTCAACACTTGATTGAGAGATGAAGGTTACTCGATGTGATTTCAACGATTGCATCGGTGAGGACGTATAGCAATGGTGCTCCGGTCGCGAAGACACGCCCAAAGACGCAGAATGATGCTGAACAATTTACCATAAAAATAGGGTATAATTGCGCGAAATATTTAATGAATCGATTCCATTGTTAAGAGGCTTTGAAATTATCAAGGATAATGAAAAATTTCTGAAAAAAATCCATCCAAATGATTATGTGATAACTGTTGTTTATCTTGCAATTTTTCATTGCAACGGAAGGTCATTTTAATTAATAGAATATCGGTAATAATTGAACATAAATTTAACGGAAGAGTGATTGATCAAATCTTTAATGGCAACGGTTTCTATTGCGAGACTTCATAACCGAACTTCCGTACTCGGGAACTTTTTCTGAGCAAACGGAAATCGTAATTATAGAAGGCGACTCCGTTATAAGAGGAATATTCCTTTACTACGTGACATCCGCCTACTTCCTCGATATGGCCACAAAATATCACCTCTTGCCTTATCAACATAGAAGAGCCCCATAGGTACTGTTTAACCTTTCGGGCCATAACTTGTAGCGAAAATTGACCGCCGGCATCGAAGTATTTAACAAAGCGAATGTCAGCCGCAAAGCCGAGAAAGTCGGCCTTCCACGGAAGGGAGTCTCGCGAAAGTTATTCCCCTTGGCCCCCCCTCCCCTTGGGCCCCCCTCTCCTTGGGCCCTCCTCCCCTTGGGTCCCCTCTTTCCATCTTCACATCCGCCTTCATCCTCCAACTCTATTTCTCCACCGATTCTGGAAAGATTGCGAAATTTTTCGAAGGATTTTCACCAAAATAGCGAAGGAAATGTTTGTGAATCCGACAGTTTTCGTTTCGGGATATCGCCTGGATTAGAGTGCATACATTCACAGACTATAAATAAATGATATTTATAAAAATTATGTTTTTTCGTAAAAGATTTTTTCGCCGAAAGATTTTGGAATTATTTTTTATCCACGAGTGAGAGGAAATATTTATATAATCGAACCACTATTCGACTAATCGAAGTTTTCTTAATCAAATAGTAGATTTTCTAACTTTGAGCAATTTATAAAATCAATGGGCATCATTTCGGCAAAATTCCAAATAAATCTATGAGAATCGATTCTACGGAGTACCTCATTAAGCTAATTTAAATAAAAGGAAAATTAGTTTTATTTACTCAAGTGTATAATGTGGAGCTCTGAATTGCAATCGAAAGCATCTGAAAGAATAATTTATCCTCGAAATATTTGAATTTGTTTAGAAATAAAAATAGAAAATTAGCGTAGTCATAAATTCGTGATATAATTATTTCGAATGGACAGAATTATGTCATTCTCTAAATTCTCCATTCATCTAGGAATTATTTCCTCTCTTTAAACTTTAAATGCATAAAATTCCATTCGACATTAAAACTGCGAAAATTTTACAGACTAGTAAATCGTGTTAAAATTCTTTCGGAAATCGAATTCTTCATATTTAGCACAGCAAAAATTATTTGTGAACGTTTTAAAAATAGATAAAACTTATGTATCCTTAAGAGACGGAATTCCACATCATCCCCCTACTTTTGGATATAGACAGCCAGAATCAAAATCATTGGGAAAATGAACTTTCTACGAAATCTGACTAAATTAAGCTACAAGAGGAAGAACTTTAGTAAAGACAATTGGTTTCGTACGCAGAAATTAAAATGTCGTGGGAAAGAAACAGAAAATTCGACCCATTCCTACGAGTCTATTTTCATCAGTCGAAAGTTGGGAACCGTGCTGTTTCTAGAACATTCGGGAAAGATTTCGGAAATTTCTCTCTTTGCGAATAAATTTCTCTTCAGAAAATATATGTAAAGTAAAGATGCAACGACACTTTCTTTAATAATTTCCGAGAGAAAATAACAGCAGATTTCCCGGGGCCTGTTGAGGTGGAATAATACGGCAGCCCTCGAGATAATATAGCTGATCGTTAATCTTTCCGATACGTAAGGCTAATTTAAATGATGAGAATAATTGAGGAACGTTAAACAATATCTATATAAATGATTCAATAACCATCCGAAATAGTTTTCCCAAGTATTTCAGACTCTAGCACTCTCGTAACCAATGAATGTGAATTGTAACTTCCATCTTGTTATCTAACAGCAATGTTTTCGGAAATATAATTTGGACTTTTAGATGATCATACAGACACTAAAACAAGTATTTCATGCTAGTTCAGTGAGAAAGTAACACAAAACGGTCCTTGGTGAGAAATATTAGTTATTCCGATTCTCTTTTGATGGAAGAGAGAAATTTGGTTCACCAAAACGTTGATCGATAAAAACCTAACAAGTAAGAAAAAATAATAAAACCTAAATTTGATATTTAGGGATTTATTATGACTAAGGTTTTTTACAATCGTAGCATCTTCAGGTTGTTATCTGAATATGATACAACAGCAACCAAACCTGGATCGTAATAGGATCATTCATATTTTTGGTATTTAAGCCTGATACCATTTCATTTATTAAAACATCACTACTAATTCGTTGGATTCTTCATATTTTTCTTTCTAATTAAGACTCGAATTTTTACATCGAAGACGTTTCCCATCCAGAATACCTCCAAGGAGCCCAGAGTCGTTTTTTAATAGAAAGAGGTTATCTCAATGATTTTTATCTCATTCCAGTTTATAATAGTAATTCTAGTAATAAATAATAGTATTATTTCTATCGTTGGCATCTTCATATATTTATATTTGAACTTTAGGATACCAAGGATAATTTAAGATAGAAAACATGTAAGACGCGAAAATTATTTCGTCGGCATGGCGTGAACATTTATGAAAATTGGCGTCTAATATTATTGGATATAATACATCAGCATTGGCGTGAACATTTATGAACAATTAACCCACAATAGAGCATAGTAACCTTCAATCTTCAACCAATCTCATGAAATAATCAAACACGGACTTGAATGTTACACATTAACGTACATTTAAGCAAATACATAGATCATCTGCTTTCCCTTATTCGCTAACCAAGATTTAGAAATGAAAATCCTTTGCCTTCTTTAAAACTAAAAGCCATCGAGAGCCTAGTACGATAATATAATTAATAGTAAAGTACGATACAAAAGCCTCCAACTATCCTTTCCATAGACAACTTTTCACTGGGACTAGTGTTAGTTTTCCATTTATCTGATTTCAATATAGAATAAATAGCATTGAAGTATACACCTTACATCTAACTATAACTATCCAGCATTTATTCTTCACATTCCTCAGATCAATCATACTCTACCTCAGTTCATCTTTTATCAATGAAGAACATAGTTTGTTTCTCCGTATCTTGAATGTCTCTGGTTGGGTTATTTACATCTATTGTCTGCAAATAAATATTTTCTGATAGCCCAAAACATCTGCATCAACACTGGTACCTTACAAAGCGCCGAAGGGGCCTAAACACCAATACGCTGTAAAAACCATTGTCAATTTCACTTAGAAATAAATTATCGGTAAGATGATTATTCAGATTATGATGCTCATAGATTATGTACACCGATAAATTTACGGTTATTTCAGTTTAACGTGCTTAATATATTCGTATTTACGCTCTATGAATATTATATGAGTTTTTCACTTTATTTGCTGGACTGGATACAAACAAATGCCATCAAAGGCGATAATCCGACATGAAAACAACCTTCAATCCTCCAAAGAAAATTCTTTTCATCAGCGACTACATTCATCCTCTCTATTTATTGGCAAGCAAAATGTTTTCTTGCAGACGTAATTAGTCAAACATAAGATTTTTTATAAAAACAAAAAGACTTCGTTTCTTTAGTCGGATTATGGAAATTTTCAACAAAGTCGAGGTCGACCGCATCATATTTATAAATAGGATAAATCAAGATCCTTCTGTAAGTCACTCGTATTTGACCCATCAAAAACTGTCCATAGAGATTCTGATATAGTACATCCTATGAATTTGGAAGTAAAAGGAAAGAGAGATGTGGATGGAGATCCATTCCCAGATCGGGGACAAATGAAAGAGGGAGACTGTGCCCAAACGCCCTCTCGTTTTCTCCGCTTGGGGAGGTCAGAGGGAGGTTAACTTCTTGTGTCGTCTCTCGCGATGCCACTTTCCTTTCTCTTCCCCACTCCTCTCCCCCAACACCTGTTTCCTCTTCTTCCTAAATGGCCATCCTCCACATAACAGGTGAATTCGACGGATCCATGTAAAGATGAGATCTCATATCGATTTATCGCGATTCGATATCCGATTATTTGATATCGATATTGAGAACGAATGTGGAAGAATTCGATAGATAGATCGCTGAAGGTCTCGGAGAGAATTTTGCTACCTCTAAGGAATGACCCAAGTGGTCCTATGTGACATTATATCAACTGTAATAATATTGATTGGAATGTTCCGAAAGTTGCATGTGGCCAACAAGACACAAAGTTAACGATATACGTGTATTTTAATATTTTTTTGATAAATCATGTTTTGCTTTGATCAGAGTCAATTCGAGTAGTTTTTAATAGAAAGCAGCGGAAGACACAATGTTCACTTCGTTTTATAAAAAACCCACCACCGATAATGAAGGACTCGAAAATCATCGAAGTATGAAGTAAAGGTTAAAGATTTTTACAATTGTAGCTCCGTATGATGAGAATCGAATTAACGAGATAGAGTAAACTGTAGGCATGTAGATTTTGTCGGATTTCGTAGAAATAACTGTGAATGTTTTATTTTTGTCCGGTGGAAATGCTAAATTTCTAAAAGGAGACGTAAAGTGCCTTTAAAATCTTGTATACTAATAAAGATATGCAAGAGTGATTTATTAATAATGAAGAGAGAGAGTAACTATTAATATGAGAGCATGAAGGGCATTAATAAAATATTTTAATGAGTTTGTGTTTACAGTGATAAATACTGATGTTGTTCCTTCTGACGCGGGATTGAACTTGTGTAAAACATATTAATATAGTATAAATAGAAATATTCTACATTATTAAGATGAAAAAGCGTTTCAGTTAAAGAGTTGCCAAAATGGGATTATGGGTCAAATGGAAAAACTTAATAAATCTTTGCCTGAGTCAAGAAAGGCCAAGGTTTTCATCTAAATTATCAATACGAGAATTCTGTTGAAATTTCTGCTCAGCAAAGAATAAGCAAAACCGATTTATTATCATAGAATTATTAACAAGTAATAAAAATCTGTACAAGGTTTCCCATCCAATCGAATACCATACTTCTGAAGAAAATGAATATTTGCGTGGATGAAGTCTTCTCGGGCTACCAGCCGGGTCGTTGCTTCGATGTCTCTCGACGTTTCGGTTCTGTTCCATCTTCAGGAGTGAAGCTGGTTCTTCACTCCTGAAGAAGTTCATGCTTTGATGATGGTTCCGGTGGCAGGAACGTCGAGAAACATCGAAGCAACGTTGAACAACGTCAACATGACGCATTGTTCCATAGTTCAAGCCTGAAACCACGCAAATCTTGGAAAGGATCTGGTGCTTTCCCGGAGTATGTCGTCGATGAAGTCTTCAGCCATGTCGTTGCTTCGATGTCTATCGAAGTTCCTGTCTCCGGAACCATCTTCAAAGCTTGAACTTCTTCAGGAGTGAAGAACCATCTTCACTCCTGAAGATGGAACAGAACCGAAACGTCGAGAGACATCGAAGCAACGACCCGGCTGAAGACTTCATCGACGACATACTCCGGGAAAGCACCAGATATTTTCCAAGATTTGCGTGGTTTCAGGCTTGAACTATGGAACAATGCGTCATGTATTAAAACTGACTCATGAATTAGAACTGACAATTCCCTTTCAAAACTATTTTCTGTTTCTTAAGATACCCGCAGAGTCTATTTCAGCGTTAACAACGAACGAAATGCCAGAATTTGTAATATTCAGCATCCATGAATCGTAGTTCCGGGTTCCGTTCTTGTCTTTCTATTCTTAACGGAGTTAACTTAGCAAACCACTCAATCATCATAAACATTTTGATTAAGGACAACTCGTATAAAGCTCAAATTCCTCTGCAATATCTCCTACACTCTCAAGGCAACAAGAATAAAATCTTGTTTCCTAAAGCATTGCCACTCATTAAGCGATGAGTATGTTTAAAGTCTGACATCGAGTGGTAAAACACACGCGGTAATTTCCTTGCACGCAATGAGACTACAGGGATTCATTATGATAATGAGGATGCAGGAGCATATGCCTCAGGAGGAGGTTCACCCATGTAAAAACTACCCGTTAATCATGCTGTGTGAGCCAAGCACTCTCTCTCAACGCATTAAGTGCTGCAGGAGGATGCTCTCGAGGACATTCCGTAGGATCAGCTAGAAAATGCATCACAGCTACTCACAACTAGTTTCCCAAAAAGTTAATGAAAGTTATTATGTTAAGTAATGGCAATTGTAATACAAATGCGCTAAGATGAGATCGATGGAAATCCGCCAACGGAGATAAGATACTCATGCTTTGAAAAAAGATTCCTCCACTCCGAAATAAGACAAACAGCAGCATTAATTTGGCTCTAAAAATATAACGAAAAACAAAACGTGCTAATGAACTATATCGTTAGTTTAAATCTTGCATTGTAAAAGATAAAACACGATTAACTTTCAAAATTCCCTCTTCGAATGCGATAAATGAAGTTGATTAAACTTAAAGGGCTAGACACTTGTGAAATGTGGGTCTGACGTAGTTTAGAGAAAGTCTGATGAAAAGATACGCGGAAGTAATAACTATGTTAGAGGAGTAATGGGAATTGATTGAAGGAAGAAGGAAAGTGGGGAGAAATTGATGAAAAAGATAAACTGAAGAAAGAAAACAATGATGAGGATGTTGGCAGGAAGACAAGGCGCAGAAGAAATCTCTGTATTAAGAAGAATGAGTCTTTTGCCAAGCAGAGTGGATCAAGCAATCTGAATAGTCATCAAAGACATCATTATGACTTAAATTTTAAGATCGCTAAATAGATACGTAATATGTCTTACAGTTTAATATTTCACCTTACGGATGGTGTACCTGTTCCTAAGATGTTACAATTAATATTTTTTCACTTATAAAAGAATTGCATTTAATTGTAATTTAATTGTAAGTTCCTAATGATATTAAAAGAGTAATTGCAACTTTGAAAATAAGATAAACTTAATTTTTAACTTTGGGTTCATTTTCATCGAAACCTTGAATGTATACCTCTCTATCCCAATCAAATATAATTTATGTATGCTAAGTATTATGCACTGAAACTTTAATTACAAAAAAAACTTTAACGACAACGACTAAAAATATAACTTGTAAACATTCCACAAATAGATGTGGAATACGTGGAATCGAAGGGTCGAAAGAATGTCCGACAAGTTCAAATATGAGTTAAGTTTAAAGGAATCGAAAGAGTGTTCGATATGCTCCAATAAATACAATAAACAATTCCAAAACAGGTCGAAATATATTTTGCAATGTAATTTATGCCAATGAGGCACTCTAAAAATTGCAACAGATGCCAAATTCAATTCGCATGAAACTAAAAGTCATGCATTTTAACTATTTGCAGTTTATCGCGGTTTCACCGCAAGAAAAAGTCTATTACGGTCGGTGGATATCATTTCCATCAGATTTTCACCGAGCAAACATTAAATTAGAGATCACTTTCGAGATAAATATGAAAACAGCGAAACACAGCGATAAAACAGTGAACATAGTAATCATAAATGAGCGGTAAAAGTGCCATGAAGAGGTTGAAAAAGGTGAAAGGTAATTGGAAAACGGGAAAGAGAAATTTGAATTAAAATACTTATAAGGTACGAAATGGCTCTCTGAGCAAAATGTCATGGTATCAGTTTAAGCGTCAGTGATCCCCAATTATAAAGTTAATTTAGCTCGAAGGCGTTGCAGATTAATGTAAAATCTCTTAAACAATCAGTGCGTTTTATCAAATTCAACATTCTCTCATTTTTTAATTTGATCTCAAAATATTATATTTAACATAGTTTGGGCATCATATGTATTTGATAATAAAACAATAACGACACCAAATTGTAGCTGGATATCTAAAATTACATTTAGGATGAAATTCAAAGTTTCAAAAATTCAACGATTTAAATTCATATCCAACTTTGCCTACAGCTGAATAATAATCGGATACTTCATTCGTGACCCACCGTCATTAATAGAATGTTCATTCGGTCCGTGGAAGCATTCCTGCACGACAGCAAGGGGATGAAACGTTTGTTCCGAAGACAATCGGCATTCGAGAATAAATTCAATTGGAGGATGCCACGAACGTAAAGGTTAAAAGGCATCGTCTGAAGGCGCAGCAAGCAATTGTTCGGGAGGGAGACAAGATGCCTCGAGGGGTGTCGTCGGCAAAAGATATCTTGATGACAAGGAAGGGAGTTTAGAGTGAAAACGATTTCCCTTTCGATATGTTTACGGCCACCCTTTCTCTCGTTTCCCTCCCTTGATGTCCCATCGCCGAGGCATTCAGACAACACGTCCCACTGAAAATAAAAAGAGCGATATGGTCCTGCTGTGAAAAGCAATGGAACGACCAGAAGTACTTGATTGGATTCAATTTGGACTAGAAAGTCCCATCTAGTATCTTCCTGATAGGGTGGGAAATAATAAAATATGTACCGAAATTCCAATCCTTTGTTAACTAGCGACTTTCATTTCGATAATTAATGGAAGAGGAAAGTTTTAATAATGGTACAGTTTATAGATGTAGTTTCAACGCTGCGAGGAACTTTCAACAATCGACAATGTATTTCGCACATTAAAATAGAAACTTCAACATCAACCCATTGACTTTTAAATAAACTGTCTTAGTTCTGGAAAATTCATCTTTATTTACAACGATATGATTATATTATGATGTAATTAGAAATTCGATAAATATTTATCGAGGATCGGGAAAACGCAATTAAATCTTACTAGAACTTTAAAACCCATGGAAAGTAGAAGATCTGAGTTTAAACCCCACTCATGAAGATATTTTCAGTTTCTGAATGTTCGTGAGGAAATATTTTAATTTAGATTTTTGGGCTCTCAACGATACATCAAAGCCATAAATCAATACAAGTCTTAAAATATTTCCCCTGAACAGCATTAACGTGAATTCGAAATCGGAAATGAATCATATTTTAATGAATCTAGTACCCTCCAATGATATTCATCCTCAACTTTAGCTTGTACTATCGAAAACCACTTCCAGCTTAGCATTTGCTTTTTCAACGGTTTTTAAGGAACGCCAGGAGAACATCTGTGAGATCGTCGACCAACATCTATCGCACGGGCGAATATTAAGAGGAATTCATTGCCTACCGAATCGACCAAAATGCTGAAACCGACCAACACGTGTTCTCCCCGGAATTTCGATTGCTTATTGGTCGATACGAGGTAAATCTTAATCGTGATCGAATGCTGTAAGGAATGTCCACTTTTAAGTGGGACGAGTGCTTCGCTGGGAGCATCGCATGAACAATGGTTGGATGAGTGACCTCATCCCTCATCGAGTTGAGTCAGACGGACGTTAGAAAGTGAATTCTTCAATCGGTAAAGAGAGGGAAGATGACACCGATTGTATTTCCCGTTAAGGACGCGAATGATTGCAAATGCCGCTGCCAACATTTCCCTCATTTACCAGCAGCCATTTCTGGAAACGGCTAACGCGGGGAGGGACTGAGAGACGCATGAATCAGTTGCATTGTTTTATGTACAGATTTTCCGGAAGATTCCTTCATTACCTCCTCATCTGCCATAAGTAGTACGTTGAAGAATCGTTCACCCCTGCATAGGATATTGACTAGTACATTTATGTCAATTGCTCCCACTATAACACAAGTAATTCCAGACACTGAAAGCTTGAATGATTGAAAACATTCAGAAATGAAACCTCAAACCTCATCTTCGAAACGTCGATCAAAATTGAATAATTAACGATGATGCCAAACCGCAACATCCATTGAAAACTCTTATAAAAAGCATATGAAGAATGAGTTTATTGACGAATTAAAAAACCAAGAAATGTAATTCCTTATCTATAGATGCCCGTATTTCGAATGAGAAATTTTAAAAAGCTGGATTACTCATGGCACCAAAGTAATACTATACACACGGTTTATTTATGTAAAGATCGTTAGGTGAACAGTTTATGTTGAAATAATCAATGCATTTTAAGAATGTTATGAAAATTACACACTTCGCTATGTACAAAATATATGTTTGCCGACATTCTAAAGAGTTACAAAAAGGCTTATCACAGTATATATGAAATAAAAACTTTTATACTTAATGGAAGAATAAACATAAAAGGAAAGAAATTAGCTCGTTTATCCAATGAAACCATGACACCTATTTTTTGTGCATTATACGTGACAACGAAAGTCTCACATCTGATAGAGGCGTTATTAAAATCATAAAATGGAATTTTTCCGCGAGAATATAAAAGAAAAAAAAATGGTAAAGTTGAGTATGGGTATCACAGATTTGGCGTCAATAACTTCATTTCAGGTCGTTTATCGGTAACATTATTTCGAAAGTTATAAATTCCTTCCATATCCTTAGCCGCTCTGAAACATAAAATGCAATTATACACTTTTATAATGGCCTTTTTTAATGTATACGTTCCGTAAAATACCGCCGTATAAAATGGAAATATTTTCAAGCATTTCCTTTTGAGCTCAGTAGAACTATTTCCTACAGTTGGATAGTTTAACTTAACGCTTTTCAATTAATTTTCCGACGGATTATATAATACTATGGGTGAATCATAAGCATTTTTACGCTTATTATAAATAATACTAAACGTTTTAGTTGAAAATACTTCTCATTCTATTTATATTTTATAAAAAGTGGTAAGCCTTAAGTTTTCATTTTTTACTAAAGACGCTACTACTGCCTCATGCATTAACCTTTATCTTATTTCTTCACGAACGACAAAAAAAGGAACATCCTTTAATCTTTCCTTTTCGTATATATGAATAATTCTAGTTATTTTTACGGAATACAAACCAACCACACAGTACTTACTTTTATGATTCCTTTAAATCTGGACGAATATCGTTCCATCAATAGAATGGAAAATAGCATACCGCAAATTCTCAACAATATTTTACCAACATCAAATCCTCATAACCGTAATTTTCGCCTTTGACCGGTTGAAGTGCGGGTAAATCAATTTTCATCCATCCAATTAATTAAAACGCTTTCATTTTCGATTTTCGCGCAAGGGAAGGAACTCTTTCGCTTTCCTCTCACTTTTCCGCCAAAAATCCGGAATGTGGACGACGAATCGCGACGGACCAAATTAATTATCCGCTTCGTAATTAAGAGGTCCCGAAATAGGGAACGACGGCGGGGGAAGGGAGAGATTTCTCCATGGCAACAAGACTTTCTCTTCTCCGCTGTGGCACGGATAAAGGAAACTTTAATTGACTCTTTCTGCGAAGGCATAGCCGATTGACAGCTCGACCCGAGGTGTTGAGAGCGATTTTATGCAAACGAGTACAATAGACGGAGGCTAGAAGATTATAATAATAATAATAATAATAAAAGGTCTTTATTCGGGCGAGATTGAGACTAGAAAGTCTCTTCTTACACCTAACCCATCGTCATATGCGAAACAGAAAGAAAGAGATAGTTTGCAAAAGTACACGAAGAAAACTAGTATGTGGATTTTTAAAAAACCTAAGCTGAGGGCTCAGGAAAAACTTCTACTGCAGGAAAACACTCACAGGAAGGGGAGTGTGAAAAACCTGCGAAACCTACAGATAGAAAACTATATGTTGTGAAGAAGGAGAATAAAAGAATTATGAAAGACAAGTAGAGAATAGATAAAAATTATGCAAAAGAGACAATACACATTCACTGCAAGCAATCAAATCGAACAAAATATCTTCACAAATGACTCTAAATCTATAATAATATAATACAAGAATTGTAGCATTGAAAAAAGATAAAATACATACGAAAATTTCAAGAATAATAAAACGATTAAATACATTAAGGTTGAGAATGAATAAGAAATCAGAAACATAGAGTTTATATGACATTGGACAAAGACAATTAGCAAAAAATTTTAAAAATTAATAAATAAGATTTAAAATAACCTAAATTACCTTATCGTTAATTATATACATATATACATATATTATGTGAGGCAGCGGATCAACGGATTACGTCTTACGCTTAACCATTTGTGAAGAAAATTAATAATGAATTTGATTCTAGCATTGAGAATGCAAACTACCCACTTTTGCGGAGATCGCCTCATCATAAAAATTTTCTCAGCCGAGAGCTTTTAATAACTTTTTGCTTCTCGAAACACTTCATTCTCTATAAAAATATTGCTTTATTGAATCACTTCCGTTGCAACGCATGAATTTCGTCTCCCGAGGGATAAGTAACTGAAATGAATAAAATAAGGAAAGAGAAAAATGTGTTAGTTGCATAGAAATAATGCGAAAACAATTTGCAGTTTTTAAAAGAAATTGTAGGAAAGAGTTGATATGATACCCGGGTCGGAGGCTTTAAAGACCGCGTTTCTTATTAGAAGATTCCCTGGAATGAGCACTATAAACGATAACCAAGGCTTCAATGGTTTCTCATCATATCTACGTCTTTAGATTGTAGTACCTTGCTTGCCTTGAAAATAAATCTATCCAAAAAAACCCTGATATCCTGCATTCCGATATTTCTGTAAATCACGCAGATTGACTTGATCCACTCTCCTAAAAGAGCCTAAAGGATTTCTCCCGAAATAGAGTAAGCTAGGAGTTGATGGCAGAGGATGGGGTGTAGATTGAATAAATAGTGCGTAAGCAAAATAATTCTTGTATAGAGAGGGAATCAGGGGCCAAAGAAAGTTATTGAAGGTACAATGCAACGTGCAAAGCAGAAGGAAAACAAAAATGAATTTATTAGATTTAGCTAATAAGGAAAAATGATGGATATAGAGCCGATAATTTCAGAGTTTTGAAACTACCCTGTGACAGATTACTTATTTATGTTCCTTATACCACGCGGAACTGTTCTGTAATTACCAAATTTAAATTATAAATAATACTCATCCCCGATATAAATTAACACCTTTCATAAAAACCTGTTATAGTGACTAACAATTAGCATATCTCCGATATGTGTTTTGTTATTGAGTGAAGGATTTAATGTAAATGGGTAGGAATTTCATCGAAGATTGAAATGACTCCGCTTCAGGAAAAAGGAAATCAGAAGCGCCTGTCGCATGAATTATTTGGCCTCGCAGACGTTATCAGCTTATAGCCTTCTCCGGCTTCTCGGGTACCGCGAGCTGGATTACCATCGGAAGCCTTGAATTGAGCGACGTCCAGATTATATCTCAAACAGATTCTCTTTTGTACTCTTTGATTGTAGGCGTTATTAGTGTACCTCTTTTCCCTCTTTCGCATTAAAACAGCCGTCACAAAAGACGAGTTGCTGGGGATAAAAGACTCTTTTGTCCCGCTCGCTATCCCCGTCAAAATATTTAATCACCTGGCAGTGGTTTATTACTTTCCTGGCATTGATATTAAGAAATTAAGAAGGACAAACGAAACGTTTTAGAGGACGAAAATCTGGCTTATATAACGGTTAACAGTAAATGGATAATGATGTATTCTTCTTCCGTAATATATTAATAGACTATATTGTTCAATATTATTATAATGTTCCAATATGAATTGGAACATTTTTTCCCACTCAAATGCGCATAGTTAACTGTTTTACAAGTATTCTCGCGTATTTTGGCACTTCCGCCGTGAAAAAACTCTTAACTTACTAAGTAGTTTATACAGAATTATAGTGGATTTAAAGCAGATATTAGTATGGATATCCACTCCGATTATGTCGAATAAGTATATTTTCATAAAGTATCATCTTATAATTCGGACATGCCGCATAGAAGTAGATTTAAATGGGATGAAACATCACAGCAAGAAGTGACTACCTGAAAATTAGTGTCTCCAATATACGAAACAGAATTCCTTGTTGAATTTTATTTCTCACTTAGGTCAAATATTCTATTTTCGCGCTGTAACGGATGAAAAACTCATTAATTAATTAAATAAAAATTTAGCTTTACAGGAGTAAAACTCTATAAGACAAAGGATCTTCTCCATTTAATATTAATTGCATTTCATCGCATTCGAATTATTTTCCATTCGTAATTCCATCAAATCACTCCAACGGAAATCATTTAGCACCGGTCTGCAATCGAACAATTAGCAAAGGATGCTTCAAAGTGCCATCGTTAAGCGAGTTGACGACGTCCTCGAATGCGAGACAATGTTTTTTTAACTAAAGAGATCATAAGAGCTCTTCAGTGACACAGGTCGCCGAAGGAGGCCAAGGCAAAGAAGGAAAACAACGTCGCGTGAGAAAACGCTCCTAAGATAAGGCTCTTCTATATAAATGAGTATGTTTCTTTTTAATTTCTCGGGACTTAGCTAAAACACGAAAATCCAGGTTAATTAATTTCGAAATCAAACGATGGCAATCAGAGGAAAATTAGAGAACGACGAATAATTAAGCGCAAATTTGTCATTGTAGCGCAACGTTGATAAAATAATAAGGAATCGTAATTTGATGATATTAATAATAATTTAATGATTTTTGAATATTGACTTATTTGGTAGGTAGAGATTGAGATTGTCGAACCTTCCGGTATTTTGTTAAAATATTCAAAAGAATATTGACGCGAAAAGTTCAAATTTTATCATCGCAGACAATAAATTACGTTACTTCTAAAAATCTATTACTTTTGAAGATGTTCCATTAGAAACTAATCCGCGTTCATCAGGTATCAATTTGTTCAAAAATCATATTTTTTTCTATAATTTTGTGACATTCTCCGAAGTTTAAAAAAATAATTTAGTGGTGACCTGTTATTTATCCTAAACTTCGTAAATGATATTTTAAATTTAGTGAACTAATTTCAAGATTTTCCGAATATTTTTCTCGTCTATTTGAAGCGCTTGATAATGCCTGATACTTGCGGCCTTTAGACTTTATAGAGATGAAACATTCCCTTTTAATCGAGAGAAATTTATTACTATGGGATAATTTAATACTCCGTCATTTGTTAGTAACTACAAGATATAAGGCCACCAGATTGGTCCTATTCTCCACACGTATTACGACCCCAGCCATAACTGCCACATTCTTAATCGCTCCTCGACTTATCCAAATGAAACAGCGGCGAAAATGCCGCCCCTTTTCTCGGGGGATATATTTCCACGTCACGCTAAGAACCGCATTCGTCTGTTCCGAAACATTTAGGCGCTTCAGCGATCTCTCGAGAATCTCGCGTCTCCTTGCGACACTATCGGGGAAATCTGCTCATTTTCGAGGAATTCCTCGAATGGCATTTGGGATGCAAAGAAAGCGGTCGCGACGCGTGGAATTCGCGATTGTGGGCGAGGCGCCGTTTTTGTCGGCGCCAGTGGCTGGCGCAGGTGGCGGAGAAAATTCCACCCCTCGCATAGGTCGTGGTCGGACGACCCACGCGGTTAAATGGGACCACCACTTCGCCCACGGGAATCGAAAGTGGACCAGAAAACTCTCTCGAAGGAATTCCTGTCCTTTTGTAACCACTCTTTCTCGGAGTTTATCGAGTTTGAGGAAATACACTCACGAGGCCGAGGCAGGGAAAATTGTGGTCTCCACGCGTCGAAAATAAACAGCCACAGCCTTAAATAAATAAATATATATTTATTTATTTATTACTATTACATATTACTAATGCCGCGGGATAAAAATACTGACGTACGGAATTAAAAGAACACATAGCTTTGAACCATGTATTTAAATTCAGAAAAAATAATAAATTGCCTTAGCATTCGTAATAAATTATACAAATATGATTTCCGTCAATTACGACCTCCTTAAAAAGAGTAGGGATCAATCTAATGGATGTACTCAGCAACTTTGCGGAGGGCATTGACAAAAAATGTTATCATAATTATTTAAAAATATTACCAAATAAAACTGTTTTCTCAGTTGGAAATTCAAAAGTTTTAACTCATTTGAATAAATTTACTTACACCGAAGTTTTTATACCCGACATAAAGCAAGCTACATCCTCGAAATGACTAATCAGACTTAATATAAGCTACCCTTCACTTTGTTCTACGAGCTACGTCTAAAATTCACAGAGAGCAAAGCCTGTTTTTTTAATGCCTTCTCCTCTGAAATCCTACAGTATTTTGTGCTCCGAAAAAGTGGCGAAATTCCGTGCACGATCAAGGAAACTATTCAACGCGGAACTCTACTATTCCCCCAAAAAGATGAAGTGGTTCGTAGATCCTCCTCGAATTCGCTCAAATGCCATGCTTCAGTTTTTTCAGCACGGATGATCTGATTGATATCCAGGCCATTAAGTGTTACGCATTCCACTTTCTTTCCTCTTTTTTGGCACGACCGATCCTCCCGACTGTTGGCGGGCGACGTAACCTCGATCACGAGCGGGAATCGCGGTCTCATTTAAGCTCCGATCCGCGACCCCCGAATGCACAATAGAGGCACGGGAGTTCCGCGTCACGGAATGACCGTCGGGGGCGAACACTTTTACTCCGTGATGGTTTCCTTCCGAGAAGTAAACAAGGACACGGCGAAGAGGTCTTTCTCGCGAGGAGAAAGTGGCCGAATGTGAAATGAAATATTGACGGCGAAGCAGAGAAAAAGAGAACAGGACAAGTAATCATTATTTCCTGAATGAATTAGTGACTGAAACGAATTTAAGAAAAAGTGCATTTATTTTATTTATTTATTCATTTCTTATGCCCTTGTAAACAACTATATGTCGGACAGTTACAGAAGAGGTGTGAGCGGTAACAGAAGAAACGTAAATATAATTTAGTTTCTATATCGAATAGAACATTCCGAATTCCTTGCATGTATCTTTTATTTCGTGGAAAAGAGAAAATTTTCATGATTTTTCGACGTTTGAATTCGAAATTGATGTCCGACCTTTCGGATGTTTAACGAAATGATATTCCCCGAAAATACTAAATACAGGTTATATCCCAAGGTTTTCCCAAATCGGCCCAGAGGAATTAGTCTTAATAATAATAATGCCGTATTTTTTTCGTGGGCGAATTTCAGCCTTTGAAGGCTACTCTACCAATTAACACCCTTTATATTTTATCAATTATTTGCATTTTTCCTTTATTAATAAACACAAGACACACAGCATACACAGACAACCACTCACTAACCGGAAAAATCCGATTACCAAGTATTCGAACCCGGGACTGTGAGGTTGGAGTTAACGCGCTAGCACGCGCACCACGGCCGGTGAATCAGATGAAGCGTTTTTCCAGAATCCATTCCGCGACCACTGCCTCAATAAAGGTCAACAGGGGCTCGCGACGGGTGATTTCTCTTTCGGGAGTGGCTCAAATACATATAAAGTTAGAATCCTCAAATAAATTTCTCTTGAAACGCGATACAGATGAATTAGATTCTTTCGGTGAAAAGACAGAATTTAGCAGGCGATGGGAACATTAATTTTTCTGGAGGCATTTTATTTTGAAAGCATTCTGCATTCTTAGAGAGTTTCTTGTGATAATCACACTCTTATTAATGACGCGACAAAACTAAAGCTCGCTGCTCCGCCTTACTCTGGTTCCAAAATAATTTCCGTGCACTAAAGCACCTGAAATCTCCGTAATCTAATGCATAACACAAAAATGACTTTCCCGATTTTCTTAAAACAGTTCTCTTAATCTAATTGAGAATATTGACTAAGAGATCATCACGAAAGTGAGGAGTAATATTGCAATTATATTCTTCCCCAGAGTATCTTTTTGTCTTTGATTAAAACGTTATAGAAGGATTTCCGTAATTTTTAATTGAAATTTACCACCGGCCACTTACGTATCGCATTTTTTCTATTATTAAATAACTTGTGATCTACCCAGTCCGTAATTACCGAATTAAATATAACTTATAAAATATTTTAAAGCAAAGCGATGAAAATCACGAAATAAAGTCATTCAATAACTGGTCATCTTAAGGTATTCAAAATGTTTAGGCACTGAGGAGAAAAATCCCATTTGATTAAATTTATATTAGAATTTTTTACGCATTAAAAGCGTCCGTAAATTTAAATCCTTCACTGAAAATCATAGCAGATTCACATAACCATTTCTATTACAAATCTATTGATTTACATCTGAACTCAACATCCAAACCAAACAGTATAGATTTAATCGAGAATTTTTGTCCATTAGACTACGGCTAAGTAGAAACATTCCTCTCCTTGCTTAACTGACATGATTAGAAGAGCAATAGTTGTGTTATAACCTTTTCTGATTTCTTGAACTCTCCATGGCTTCTCCGCTTACACGAATATTAACGTTGAATTATTGGAAAGTAGTATATATTTTCCACATTTTAAGGGAAGCGCGAAATATTCAAAATCTGGTACCTGATGTCCTTAATGAGATAACTGCGAGGATGGCCTAGTAATTAAATAATAATTCCACGCGTATCATCAAAGAGATGTTAAAACTTCGGAATATTTTATCAAAACGACAATGTACACGAATACGGCACATTATTAGTTCCTCAAAATATATTCTCTTTGTGATTGCAGACATCGTTCGGATGAAATTGGGAGTAATATCGGTCAGTGTCAAAAGGCTTTGCCCTCTACAGTGGTGCGGTAATGTCGTTTGAGATTCCACATCCGCCATTGCGGCGTGATTTCTATTTCCTCACGCCGTTGAGGTCACACGCAGTCATGCGTACGGCAGCGTAAACGCTTCAATGGAACCGATTTAGGACCCACTTTCCAGCGCGTGAAATAGGCTAATAGTTTGATCTCGTCCGACTAACTTCCATCGTTTTCGAATTCATCACGGATATTTAAAATGTATCCAGGACAATTTTCAAATTTAATCTAACGTACTAGAATTACCAGTGATGCCGAGTTTGATAGGAAACACTATCATTGCCTTCTTCAGCTTGAAACTCATAGTTGTAATAACTTTCTATTGAGGGAAGAATTTTTGAAGAAGAAACAAGAATCCAATAACTAATATCGTAATTTGTCTCCTCGAAATAACAAACACGATGAAACCATTTAACTCAATCTATCGCTCTACTCCCTGATTCGACTATTTGCGTCCCTCGCTGAAAGTCAATCGTCTCTTCTTTCCGCCGCTTGGTGTCGATCACGCAAATATCAAAAGGGCAAATAGCATCAGAGCATGGGACTGCTCGACATGCAATAGAAAGGATGGCTTACATTTTCATCTTCTTCGATCTTTCGAAAAAATCATTTGAGTCTTGAAACACATTTGTGCCTGTTCGTGAATTACCAAATGGTGTAGCTTCACGAATCATCGATGTTTAATTTTGGGTTTGTGCCGAGAGAAAAAATATTCTGCCATTTTTTTATTTAAAATCTGATTAAAATAATTTTATTTTCGTCGTGGGTCGAGGTTCTCTTTCCTATATCTGATTTCTATCCGAAAAAATTGAGTTCCATTTGAAGGATGAAGTCATTTCCAATTTCAAAAGTGTGGAGATATCTTTATCGAAGGTTATACCAATAAGGTTATATGTCAATGCAACATAAATCTTTGCAGCTGATGTTTACACAGAAAACTTCTGCATAAATATAAAATCTTCATTAATTTACGTCTAAGTCAATTAAGTGTTGCAAACAAATTGAAATCGCAGATTTTCCCTTAAAATAATCATTAAAAAATTCTGTCTGATATTTACGTTTAAATAGCCTGCTGACTGAAGTTGGCCGACTGTACCATTTATAATATTAATACTAAAACCAGAAAGCGTTGACATAATAAATATTCGATAAAAATAGAACAATATACAGACATTCACGAATTGAAATAAATGAGCAAACAAGTAATGATCTCAGTCCTTGTTACAAGGTGTTAATGGACAAGATCCAATTGCACTCAGTGCCGGGCTTTGTTGGGCACACCAATGTGATTGCCATCAACTGCTCACACTCTCACCGAAAATCCACACTTTTCCGGTTTCGGCCATGTTCGGAATCAAGGTCAGGAGAGCTTGAATTTTCCACCCAACGGTAGTTAGCGAAATCGGTCCGATGAAACGGGTGTCACCAGTCGTATCACCTCGATTCAGGAAAAGGAAATTTTACCTTCAAAATGGCTCGGAGCGAACGAGTTGAGAGTTTCTTTCTTCATTATAGATGGGATTATTCAGGGATTTCAGGAGCTACAACTCGAGTATTAACTAAAATTTTAAATACAACAAGGGCACGAGAGATTAAAAAACTTAAAGGATTTTAGACAAAAAATTTGAGTCTTATCTTACACCTATCACCAACTAAACCCTCCTGCAAGTCCTTCTTCCTAAATCCAAAATTTTCGAGACGAAAAATTCGATTTAAAAATCTTAAGCACTATTTCTGCACTCAGCAAACCGTACTAGTAGTTACACTTTGTATCGTTACTACAAACAACTTCCGATAAATGGTTCAATAGAAAATAGAGAGAGTATGAATACTCTAGTTTTAACGAGAATTTTCTCCATGCTGAAACTAAAAAAGCTTAAGTCGCTCCAAGTAATAGGGAATATATATGGCAAAAATCGCACTCAGCTAATGCATTCAAGGTCAACATCGAGTTGAAGATCAAGGTACACCACCGATACCAGATAAACTTAATTCTGAAATATTCGATCATCATGAATGGAATCATCATGGAGTGTGAGAACATTTCGTATAAACTTCCAGCCGAATATGGTCAACACAACCTGTCGGAGTTGATAATATAGAGCAATGACGTTTTTACCATTTTTCCAATTTAGTCCAATCCTTCCGCTTGAGCGTAGTAAAAGTAGCTGTGATTAACAATGATTACTTTTTGAAGATATGCATTTGGATAGAATATAATTTCCTCCTAGTTTATATAATACCTAGAATTAAATCCACCGGAATAGCGTAGGAAGAATGAAAAAAATATGTACACACCTGGCCAAAATTAACGCACCACCGGTCGTTAGGATCGCTAGGGAGGTGGTGCGTTAATTTTGGCCAGGACTGTACTAAAAATAGTATAATTGCAATAGTTTCTAAGGACCGTAACAAATTGATAGCCATTTTATTGTACCCTTCATTGAATAAAATTAATCTACGACTCATATCTGTACATCTTCCTTTCCTTAAAAAATAATAAACTGAATTTTATTCTTTAATCGCCGCATAAACATTAAGTACTTCATCTCTCAATCAACGGGATCCAGCCTCTCAGAATTTCCATTGGAATATGTCTATTTGTGTTAATTAATGTAATACGACGCTTCAAAGAGAATCACTAAATGTTCCCTTTTCTCATTGCAGCGTCTGCAAGCAGCAGTCGAGTGAAAAGGCAGGACGACACGACCAAGAAAGAGGAGAGCTTTGAAGTGGAGCTTTGCAAAGACAAGGATGCAGGAGAGTGGTTTCGATTGGTAGCCGGAGAGGGGGACAACTGCCGTGATGTCATCCAGTGCACGTCTTCGGTGAGTTTCTCGTAATTGGTATCTCAATTATCTTGGAGACAGATCCTCCCTGAGTTCCCGATTAGCAGTTACATTTAATAAAAGTGTTTAACCGGCGAAACTTTCTGCAATCTGAATAATTCAAGACAGAATGCATTTCATTTTAGAGTCTCGCAACGAAATATCTGGAAACCATAATATAACTGAACTATGATTGAAAATCTCGGAATGATAGAACACGTATCACAGAGTCTGTTTGAGTTTCATTATTGCTCGAGTAACCGACACTTTAAATTAAACTAGTAAATGGACTCTAATTTTTTATAATACACAGAAAAGAAATACAAATATTATGGAATTTTTAAATGTGAACAATCCCGACTAAAGACCAACTCAATTTCTTGCCAGAATCTCAGCTATTCTTTTAATTAAATGAAAATATGCCGCGTAGATATGTCCTCAGAATTTTTTTCATTTTCACCTTCATAGAAATTCGTCCACAAACATGCCTCGAGAGAAATCGATAATACGATAATTATGAGGAATCAAAATCCTGTCGATGTCACGACGCAAGAAAATAAACATGATTTTCTGGATTGGATAAGCGATTCCAGCATCTGACAATCACACGGTGATTATACACATTTCGGGGGTTCGTGAAGATTGGCCGAAAAAGGGACATTCCTTATGTTCCACCCTCTCACCCATTGCTAACTTTCTCTTTTTCTCCAGACATCCGCCACTCTTCATGACCCCCAATTTACTTTCCCCTTTGCGTCTTTGACGTACGAATTTGCATTTCCGCCCAACTCGGACACTTCGTGCAGCTAACTAAATCCTCGGACTACACGAAGCAGCTACCGCTTGGTTTCTTTAAAACATGAACAAATGCTCATCGAAAATTGAGCAAATTCAAACGAGGCGCATCAAGTTTTCTTTTAACATTTATCTTGTGATAATATAGTATTCCTCGGATATCTTTACTAATAACATTCCAGATGAACTGAAATAGATCAATGTTTCCATAACTTTGCTTCCGACAACAACATGAGGTGTTTCATTTTAGTTTCCAGAGCTGTTTTTACGTTAGAAATTTAATCCAGTCCAGCACGTAAGAGATAAAACCATTTTACGAGTATTGATCCAAAATAAGATAATTCTATCGATGATCATTGAAATTTTTCATATATACATCCATAAAAATTGGAAGGAAATATTGTATTAAATAAAAGTAATTCATTTCCAGAATGATGTTGACATGGATACTCAAACTTAAAACCCTTTCGAAGCACACTATTTTCAACTTCCACATAGATCGATGCTGCAAGAATTTTTAAGGGAAATTCAGACTTAAAAACCAGCGATATGTGCATCCGAAAATTCTGAGTCCCTTAATACTAAATCGCATATATTTTTTCATTTCCGAAATAATATTCCCGCAAATAAATATTTAAATCGATATTAACATTACTCGAAAAATAATTTTTTCCCTTGAATAAAATGGTGACTCCTTGATGAAGTACCTCAACACTTCGATATTTAAGCACTACTAAGAACAAAACTCAAAACACTAACACTTTTTTCAAAATCCTCGATTCTAAATGACTTCTTCATAAACGTGGTTTATTTCCTCAGGGTCTGCAAGCCATCCGTTGTCCCGCTGGTCTTTACTTCGATATTGAGAAGCAGACTTGCGACTGGAAGGACGCCGTGAAGAACTGCGCACGAAAGAACAAGGAGAGGAAAGTGAAGCCTCTGCTGTACACCGACGAGCCACTCTGCCAGGTAAGCTTTCACACCCTTTCATACTTCCGAAGAATCCGGAAATATAGGTGACGAGGGGAAAATAGTGAAACCCGAAGAAGCGAGATTATACGAAGCGCAAAAGCTGTCATCTTGATTAGAGAGAACATTATTGAATGATACGACAAAAAGGGATCCGTTGTGTTCCGGTCTTTACTTCCGCTAATCCACGGTCGTCGCTCTTTCGCTCGTGTTGCAACCGAAAAACCAATTGGAATCGGTCATTTTCACTACGAAAGTGAAACATAATGCTTCCAAAATATTTTTAATATTTGAAACTGTTATGTAGCATTTCAGTAAAATTACATTCAATTAAATTTTAGAATAAAACTAATGATATTAGAAAATGCTAAAATTACGAGGAAATTTATTAAAATGTAAAGAACATTAGAGTGGTTAGAGTCACAGTTGTGCATGATGAGTAAACACAACCGCCATTTCAGTTAACGAGAATGCGAACCGAAATCGGAGCAGAATGAATAACGGTTTCCAGCTTCGATTAAGGCTCGACGGATTCCGGTTTGGATTTGAATTTAACTTCGAAAATAACGATATTTTCGGTTTCTGTGTTCGTTTGGAAACCGTTTCCCTGTACAAATTTCAAAGAAAGTACGATTCCAAAATAGCATCCTAATTGTCCTACCATAACTTCTTCCACGTTCAAAGGAAAAATAAAATCATGACAGTATATAATAACAATTCAACTTCGTCGTATAGATAGTAATAATCGAAACCTTTGATTCAATGTAAAATTTTTAATGAACAATCCAACATTTCGTAAATTCGCTTAGTATACAGAATTCTATCTCCGGAATCCGCGATAGCAGCTTTACTTGGCATTATCTCAAGCAGAAACACAGTTTCACGTCGGAGAGGTCGATTCCCTCATTTTCTGTAAACAAAATGCGCTATCGTTAGATTACAATTTTATCGAGCCATCGCATTTTGTGGGTCCGCAGTAGAGTCTTATATTTGAATCTCTTTATTGTAGAAAGTAGGTTAGCTCACTTTCAGATCATTACCCTCTGTGGAGAAGCATCGAAGCCATGGGCGACTGATTCGGAGACTAATATAATTCCCGCTCTCTATACGAAGATTATTGCAAGAAATTGCGTAAATAGATCGAGATTTGTTATGTAACGCTTCAGCTATAAAAAGGCGCCTCTAATGGAAGGAGAGGATTCCTTTTTGAAGCAAACTATTTCCTTCCTCCACGCATTTTCTCATCTTCGAATGACCAACTCGTTGGAATTACGACAGCCAATCCGTAGCTATAATAACGAGAGCGAAACTTTCCATTAAAGAATTCATCGCCTAACTGAAGCAGAATGAGATCTGCTGGGAGTTTAGAAACAGGGGCAGTGCGTTCCATGGAAAGTAAGTTTTTGGCAAGGCAATCGAATGCATGCCTCGTTTCTGAATTACGATCTTTAGCGGCAACCGTTTTAAAATATAGGTAGAACTCCAATTATCCGAACTCCAACTATCCAAATCGCTGTTTATCCGAATCGCTTTAGGACACCATTTCATATAGCAGTTCTAACTTCGCTGACGTGGTAAGCATAACGAATAGACATGCCAAAGTGTTACCAATTTTTTGAATCAGTTAATACATAGCTCTTTTTTATACTATATATGTAGTTTTTCTCCCGTTTTCAATGTACACTCCTGGCCAAAATTAACGCAGACCCTCCCTAGCGATCCTTACGGCCGGTGCTGCGTTAATTTTGGCCACGAGTGTACATGCAGAAGTTAATTAATTATCCGAATTTTCTATTATCCGAATTTTTGATTATCCGAATGGGCTCCGGCCCCAATTGGTTCGGATAATTGGAGTTCTACTGTATTACCGACCTATTAATTCACGCTGGACCAAACCTTCCTTCCGATATTTATCGCCCATTGCCAAGTTAAAAGTACACTGGTTTCTCATGAAAGTTTCAATTATCATTGAAATTTTAATTTCTCCCCGCACAAAGAAAGCCCAAAATCAAAATGTTTGTATAGATAATAAAGATAGGACGACCTCATAGCTTGTTAATGAGGTGTGCGTTCATATTTCGAAGTATTTTACTTAAGATCCTTCGTGAGAACATTGGAAGATTGTTCCAAAATGCAAGAGAGCGATTGAATTTCTTACGGAACGGAACCTCCAAGTAGTCTTCGAGCAACGAAAGTCGACGCCGCACAGTGGGCTGGAATCAAAAAACCTGGACAAGGGGCGAAAAATGGTTTTTTTTGAGTGCGGATATTGAAACTTGGCATAGCTATTACAAAATAATTGAATTTTATGTTTCCGCTCGTTGTTTTTTTAAATCTTTAGGCGTCAAAAAGATACAGGGCGTCAAACTTGAGAAATTTTCACAAAAACGGGAAGTTTTGTATTTTTGGAAAAACATTCAAGTTCGTTGATATATAGTTGCTTTTGAGAGAAACTGTAAGAAAAAACAACAATACAGTAATCTAGCATAACTCTTTGTCTTTCAATTTGTTGAATGTTTCATGCTCTAAGATGATGCTTTGCTCATTTAAAGCAACAAAATGGCGGACACCTTTTTCGGACAAATTTCGAGATAAAGTAAGGAAATCAATTAGGTAAACAGCGATGGACTATCAAGAAAACTAATCTTCTGGCTCAACATCGGCGTCGCAATTTCAATGAAAAACATCTCTATCCAATTCTATAAAGGCAAAGTGGAAATTTTTTTGATCCGCTAGAACGTGTGCTCTAATATTGACTGATATCAAAACTTCTATTCCGCGAAAAATCTCTAAAACCTTCCAAGGTTCGTTAGGTTTGAGGCCCAAAAGTGGTAACGATGTCCTTATCGCATGCAATCCTCTTACGAAAACTAACTGCGAGATTCGTGCTTGAAGAAGTGAGAGAAATTCGCTCGCTATTCTTTCGCAATCGAAAGTTAAAATAAACCGCCCCGCTGCGGGGGTGGGTCTACTTTTTCTCTGAGAAAATGCGCTCCAGTAAGTCTTAAGAGTAAGTCGGGCCGGAACGAATTTATACATAGGCTCCCTCGAATTGCGCAAAGCAGTGCATGCAAGCAATCGCAAAAAAACCACCTTAACTCCAATGCGAAGGTGAGAGACTTCCCAAGAAATTCTCTACGGTGTGGATCGATACAAACGAATTTAATTAATTAGCATATTAATTATTTCCTGTCGCCCTCAGCAGCACCAATTTCAGAAAGGAAACTGTAATATTGATAGAACTGATACAGCCTCAATAAGAATAAACACGATTGGTGGGGAGTTGCTTCTGATAAAGATGTTTCGAGAGTTATGATTTTAATTGGACTGGGATTAACTCCTCTCGACTTTCAGATTAGATTTAATTCTGGAGATTACTTAAAGAAGATAGACTGCAGGGACTCTAATTGTCTCTCTTTCCTTCCTCATTCGAACTCAACGACCAATAACCCCTTACTGCACTATCTACTTTGATATGGAAAGATAGGAAGTATCCGGAATTCAAGAATTATCTTCTTCTAACTAATTAGAGCAGTGCGTTGAGCTACTTGAGATAGGTTTATGCGTTAAAAAATAAGATTTCTTTACTTCATCTCGATGAAACTCGATTGTAAATAATTTTGCATGAAGCTTTCCTTCATGTTTAAAGGAATTATTACTCAAGGTATCAGGTATTTAATTTATTAAGAATCAATATGACTCCATTAAGAACAACAACTCTACGCAGAATGACCTACCAACTCACAGAAAGGTAAAGGAACCGTGATCGATGCATGAACCGTAAAGATGCATTATAAATGACACGCTGTTAGAAAGTAGTCTGACTGCAAGGAGATCCTCACGAATCAATTGATGAATATCCTCAGAGTCTCACGATGTCGCAATCCCTCCCTTTTAACCCTTTGATTAGCACACTCTTCTCCGATGAAAGAGATCGCCCAATAAGTGATGGATTCTTACAAGTGCTATTTTTGCGCCGTCACTTCACCCACGCTCGCCGCCTTTCACTTGTTTCGACTTTAACGAGGGGTTTCAACCGAAGACCTGATTGGAATAGCCCTCACGCGATTAAGAGAAAACGAAAGGAGATACTGTCCTTGT
This sequence comes from Sympetrum striolatum, assembly GCA_947579665.1. Lineage (NCBI taxonomy): Eukaryota > Metazoa > Arthropoda > Insecta > Odonata > Libellulidae > Sympetrum > Sympetrum striolatum. The sequence continues at coordinate 65,788,768 of OX388351.1, read as the reverse complement.
TGCAAACTGTGATGCCAAATGTGTAGTTTAAATCGATAGCGGTAACTCGACTCCCCATAAATGTCATCCTTCGAAACCACTGATACATGAATTTCGAGAGTATTTCTAAGCAGAGGAAGAAGTATTATTATTATTATTTTAATGTATTTTTGGGTGATTCTGACATAAATTTTGAATCCACGGATAATCCATTGAAAAAAATACCATAGAATCAATATTTGTTATGTAGCAAAACGTAGGAAAAAGTTAGCGTGAAACTCAACCTTGGGCTTAGAAAAGCACAAAGGAAACTTCCGTTTCATGCATCTCTGATTGCTTTTCAGCGTTCCTTCATTTATTCGACGTTCCACCCTCGAGTATAAGAGAACACCATCTCAGTCTATACTTAAGCGATAAAACACTCTCAATGCCCATTGGTTTTTAAAGTAAACCTCTAGATTCACTTTCGGACATTTCTTGCATTTCTAACATCACGTCCTGGGCACAAACTCGATGCAATATTTTAGATGGTCATGGACTAATTCATCTTTCATCAATATCCCTCCAATTTTTCTATTTTTTGAAGTAAATGAAATATATTAAACGTCCTCATTGCGCCGAAAGACAAAATATTCCTATCATCGACACATAATTGCAGGAAAATTCTGGTTGGATGATAATAAACTTTAGATTGGTACTGTTACCTGCCACTCAGAACAACCGCGAAATATTCGATGATTTATAGCACCCATTAACGTTCTTACGTAATTCAGCTGATTTCGGAAATATATTTAATCGCCCAATCAAAACCCTGGAAAGACAGCAAGAAAGCCGCGACTGATTTCATCACTGATGACGCCCTTCCTTGAACAGGTTCCTCATTCACTAAATGGGTTTGAGTTGAGCAACGCGATCTTTCCAAGCATTCTATTAGAATATAGAATGATGCATAGCCCAATCGCTCGAACCGGAGACTCCGGAGTGCGAGGAAATGGAAGGCGAAGGTCGTTCACCCAAATGAGGAAGAGAAAGCATTCGGCGGTCATTATATACCTCTCGTTACTGACGATAAAGGAAAATGGAGGGATTAGAGTTCGAGAAAACGCGAATTTCCTCAAAACGGAAGTACTTACAAGGCGAGCGTGGAGCTGGAATGGGAAAATTTGTTGAAAAAAATCCATTTAGGAAGGCTTGGATTAGAGGAATTCCATCATATCAGAAATGAGAAAAAAATAGTACTTTTTCACATTATTTAAATTTTGTACATACTTTATGGTACATATTTTTAGATGTTGTGGAAAAAGTAATGTTCTTTCTTTTTCTGTTGTGTTTCAGCGCGGGTAAGACATATACATATTGATTTCTCCGTTTCGTTTCGGTACGCTAATTCACTTATTTCTCCTTCATTATGCTTGCGAACTTCTTTTGCCTCCCACGAATAAACGATGCAAAGTACCTCATTTTCTTATGCCCTTTTTAAGGAAGCGCTCAAATAGAGTTTGTCTTTTTCAGGATGGTTTCTTGGCTTGTGGAGACGGTGCCTGTATTGAGAGAGGCCTCTTCTGTAACGGAGAGAAAGACTGTAACGACGGCTCAGATGAAAATACTTGCGGTGAGTAAATAAGTATTTCGATACGAAATCAAGAATTAAACATCATTAGTGCTCAGAAAAGAGATGATTTTTATTGGTTTTCCGGGCTCAGTCAACGAATGTTTTCAAAGATATTTTCAGCTTTTGATGATTATTCCATATTAGGCTCATTTCCTTATATTTTAATAACAATTGAGAGCTAGTCAATTTCACATGCGTTCCTGGAATCATTACCGTGATATCTCAGCTATCGAGGATAACTCGATTTGGAATCGCCGTTGAAGTGAGATACAATAATACGATTCGCCTCCACCTAACCCTTGCTTGGCCTCATTCAGAGGAATTTGAGTCGAAACTGTCCTTTTATCATTCCTATTTTTTCATGGATTTCGTATATTTCATACACGGCTTCAACAACTTTCACTTGTTTACTTGTGGCGCAAGGAAAAATTTCACATGCAACCAGTAAAAATCTCGTCTGTAGAGAGTTACTCCTCGAAAGGATAGATATACTCTTTAGCTAGGACGCTGAAGTAGGTTTAGTGAATCACTGTTATATCTCCGTCCATCCGCAGACATCGACAACGACCCCAACCGCGCTCCACCGTGCGACCCCGCAGTCTGCGTCCTCCCCGACTGCTTCTGCTCAGAGGACGGCACTCTCATCCCGGGAGATCTTCCCTCAAAGGACGTCCCCCAGATGATAACCATCACCTTCGACGATGCCATCAACAACAACAACATCGAACTGTACATGGAAATGTTCGGAGGTGGCGTCAATGGCCAGGGCAAGAGGAGGAAGAACCCCAACGGGTGCGACATCAAGGCCACCTTCTTCGTCTCCCACAAGTACACCAACTACTCCGCCGTTCAGGATACCCACAGGAAGGGTCACGAGATCGCTGTGCACTCCATCACGTGAGTAATCTCCGAAGTTATTCTTTTTCGAACTTGCTTGCCAGAGGTTGAGTAGCTCCCTCGGCGAGCAGGAAATAACCGAAGAATATCAATGGCGCTCTCGGATAAGAATTATCGTGGATTCGGGCACAGAACGCTGATGATCTTAATTCAGAAATATTCCTTTAATTTAACGTTTTTCTTTCCGCCATCGATTGAATGTATTTCCCTCGAATCACTTTCGTGATCTCCCCATTCGCTGGAAATACTAAACGGAGCATTTCCCTCATTGGAATAGACGGAAAGTCACGATTTCTTTGAATAGTCGAACATCCTAGCGCGAGTTCTTCAATTACTTCCCCATTGATTTTGAATATGCAAGGGAAATCGTTTTATATTTCAATAAACATAAAGCTATATTTATATAAACGATATTATCTTCTAACGAATGCAGTGATTACAAACACGTAAATAAACGTTTCAACGGAAATAAAGAGAATATTTAAAATCCGAATTTAAAGATTTTCATCAAAATGAAAGTTAAGCTGAGTTATTAATAGCATTGATCTCTTCCTTTGCGCATGTATTACTTACCTTGGACCGATTTTGGTCATTTATCGTTTAGATCGAATCCGAAGAAGCGCTAATTCAATCCGAGGTCGCGCATTTTTTTCTCACAATCTTCTTTCTTGTTTACTCTTGCCATTCTTTCTGTCTTTAATACATTTCTTTTAGAATTATGACTGAAGACACTTCTTGGATTTCAAGTGAATGTAAACCGGCAATCGACCGTAATTTTCTCTTTGTAATGCTTCACTCAAATGGTAAATTATTAAAGACACTAAGGTGTTTTTGATTCTGTTTGCCCTATATCGATATCTATAATATACTCGAACCTCAATTTTTCCTTCATTTCATCCAATTGACGTAGAGATAATCTAATGCTGCCAAGTAAAATTATGAGAGAAAAATGACCGGAGATTTTAGCTCGAATTTCTCGGAAGATCTAATGCCTTCCCGAAGCAGGTTGCTCAGAAAAAGTTTTCGGATTTTCAATTTGATAAGAAGAAGAAATACGACATTTCGGTCTGATCCTGCATTCATTTTCAAGAATACGCTAAAACGGTTCCGGAGGTTGCGGCCGAAAAGTCTCGAGTTCATCCTAAACCGGTTGAAGAGAGTTCCTGAGGAGAAATCCTCTCTTTCCTCAAACTTAATAGATAACACGTAAAATGGAGAAAGGGGTCATGGAATACTTAACCTCAAGAGGAATAATTGTATGCACCCAGAAAAAAGTCACACTAAAGAAAGTCTACCTTATGAGAAATCTAAACTTTCTACGAAAACATCTGGATGGACGTTCCTAGATTCCCTTTTTAAATACGATACTTGTATAAATGCATTACAAATGGAAAATTACGAAATTCGCCGCTCCACACGTACATATTAAAAATGAACACTTTTTGTACAAATAAAGATGTTTTCACTCTCTGTTGTTATGTGTTTTTCATGTCCTTGCCTCTTCCTTTACCTGTCTACGAATAAAATACCATTTGCACTCAGATCTATGTGGATTTATTTTCTTCCCACAGCTTATTGTCCTGTGTCATGCTTAACATTTCAACACGAGTAACCCCCTGTGTGTCTGTCTTCCGCTTCTTAGTGAATTACATGCGGTGGTAAAACAAACGGAGTCTGTAATTCCTCTTGATAGTCGCGCTCTGTCTTTCTGAAAACTGTTCGTTATAACAAAGCACCTTTCGTTACAGCCTGGGGAACTTAGGTGAACCTCTTCAATCTGTCTGTGTGTTGTCTGTCTGAGTGCAAACGATAACCCTTTTTTTCACAACTTTCAAGGACTGCGGACGTATTTTTTGTCTTCCACTTAAAAACATTAACACGAACGTGCTTTCTGCTGTTTGCACGCTGACGTGACTAACAAATTTCAGCACAGATATAAATGAGGTAATTCTTGATCTTTCTACCTGAAGGAAAGGGGACAGACGCAGGAAGGCGGATCTCGCTGGCAGCGGACAGCAGGACAAAGAAGGGTATGCCTTCAAAGGGCGTTTTTTGGGGTCGCTGGAATATGTTAAGTCCTCATTTATAGCTCCAGAATTTTCACTTGCCGCTTTGAAATAATAAGTAACTTCGCCATATTCTACATAACATTGTTATGATATCAGAATCGAAACTCCCTGTGTTTAAGGAATTGGAGATAGATAGAGAATTTCCACATTTACAGAACTAGAATCTTTGATGTATATAATTATGTATTTACAGAGCCGTAGTGTTGACTTTGGACTCCCTGGGCGGGAGTTTTTGTCGCCCCGGGTGGAGTAGCTTTTAGCACCAAAAGATATATTTTATTGCAAGAAAACTTACTGTTTTAAAAATGTATTTACAACAATAAAATCTAACGTCGTTAATCTTTTTCCAGTAGAATACTTGAATATTCTCACTCAAAGATTAAAACTTCAAATTAAGATTGTAAGATCTGTTAAGTTCTTCATCCATTCATACGCACGCTAATTGGCTTCACAACGTAACCAATAAATTCCTATTTCATGTAAAATTTAGCAGTTTTAAATCCAAAATTGAAATTTGCAATGATACCCATAACTTAGAAATAACAGGGTTAACCGACTGCGAAATATTTTGATCTCCCCAAAGAATTTGCACCCTGAGCACACTACGGCCCTGTTTTATAAGTATATATTTATATCTACCGATATCTGTAGAAGTCAAAGAACGATATCTTCACGTAGACATCCTTACTTGGTAGGTTGATAAATGCATTCTAAAATGTCCGAATCACTGGAACAGAAGCTGGAAGAGCTAAATTTCTCTCACCGATTTCAAAGGTTTCCTCACGCTTGAAAACATTTCCGATTCCTCAGCTTGTCTCTTCACCGTCTCGTGCATTGTGAGGAGGATGCACGAGGCACATCTTCGACAGCAGTTCTGCTCATCGCTTCCTTCCGAAATGTATTTTATGTTCCTATGTGTGTTTCCCTCCTCTCTTCTGTGTGCATGAGTGAAGGAATGCATGCGAGAATGCTCACGCCAGGCTGTACATTCACACCGTGTCCAAATATCGTGAAAATACTCGTTTCATGTACAAAAAGTCTATTTTCACGACGCGTTGCACCTTAGTCTCTTTCACTCGGCCGGATTTGTACATATGTGTTACGTTTGACTTACTTGTGGATTTCTTCACCCGATGATGAAATCTCGAAAGATGTTCCACTTTCAAAATGGACCATCCTTCCAATGCAACGAGATTCGGTGATTCAGTTTATTCGCATGAGTACAGAAATCCTGGAAATTGAAAGCGCGGCTCTCGCAATTTTACTTCCATCCTCCATACGATACCATCATTTACTTAGTAAACTAATTCCATTCATCCTAGATCAGGAAGGCAACGAATGCTCGCCTTCCGGAATCCATAAAAAGTAGAATATCCTCCAACCTATTTGACACATAGATATGAGTGCAAACGGTGGTTTATCAATTCCAAACGACCCACATGACGATTTGTAATGATCCCGTACTTGGGACCGCTTCAGGATGAAATAAACTATCCTTCCTTCCAAAACATAGGCACAACGACGATGAACAATTCTGGTCCAACGCCACTGTCGATGACTGGGCAAAGGAAATGGCAGGCATGAGGATAATCGTTGAGAAGTACGCTAACCTCACCGACAACAGCGTTGTGGGAGTCAGGGCCCCATACCTCCGAGTCGGAGGAAACAACCAGTTCACCATGATGGAAGAGCAAGCCTTCTTGTACGATTCCACGATCACCGCTCCCCTTTCCGATCCTCCACTATGGCCATACACCATGTACTTCCGTATGCCCCACCGTTGTCACGGTAACCTCCAGAACTGCCCAACTCGATCCCACGCAGTTTGGGAAATGGTAATGAATGAACTGGACAGGAGAGAGGATCCCGCTTTTGACGAATACCTGCCTGGTTGCGCTATGGTGGACTCCTGCTCAAACATCTTGACAGGTAAGATCAACCCTCAACTGCCTACATTTGTCATACACCCACCTGTAAGCCAATTATTCGAGCAAATACAACAAATCACTTCAGAAGGAGAATTTAATCCACACATTTGAAATCAAAATGTCAAATAGCTAAGATTCCACACCTATAATTTCGATGTAAACACAGACAGAAATTCGATGGATGATATTTCACAGGGCGAACAAATCTTTCCATCTTCGAGCTGTTTCAGCCGAACAAAGGCGAGAACATATCCTTGAGCTAATTTGAAAGTTTGCCAGGGATTCAAAATATCCCGAGACTATATCATTACTGGCAATAAACCAGTGGCACTTCCATACAGCCGCATTTGCAATTATTGCACATTGGCACGATGTTAATTTCCCAGGGAGCCCTATTTTTCGATTCCATTACGCTTCCGTGGAATGTTAATCGGCAACTCGATACGTAAAGACTTTCGCCATCATATTTCATTCTCGGGTGATATTCATGATTAAATCATAAATCGAAAGCAAATAGTTGGCAGAAACTTAGCTAATGGATAAATACTCTCCGGTGGGGACAGACCAAGGTATGATAATGGCTTAAACGATCCGACAGGAGCAAAGAGTGACCACATTGAAGAATCGAGACGAAAGCTATCGTGTGTATCAGCTATTTTTTATATTGACATTCGTCTTTTAAGTATTTTAGTGAAGAATTCAAGCAAGCCGCGTATTACCATGTTCAGTATAATATATAATTAATACTACCTAAATTCATCAACTTAAAAATAGAAAAAAATTGTCTCGTGGGCATGAATAGTTAGGTAGAACAATGGCTATAGCACATTAGGAAGCTTCAAGTCAGTAGTTATTCAGACAGTTTTAGAGAATTACAAACAAATCTTATCAAGCAGAAAAATCATCGCTAATCATTCATTCCTAAGAATTCCTCTGCCGCAAAATACCGCGTCATAAATCGCTATGAAATATCATCATTTTCGTTAGGAATTCTAATTTATTTTAACGCCTAGTATTGGAAGAAACTCTCATCCGATTATGAAGAAACGGATCACAACATATTTGAACGAATTCTCGGCACACGTTCACAGAGGTCTGAATATTTGATTACAAGGATAGTTGAGGTGTTACTGTACATGAAGGTTGCGAGTACCGCTCGGCAGATATATACGTCCAATAACTGTAGAGAGATGAAGGAGGTCGTTTTAATTGAGTAACGGAATCGCAGCATTACCTTGAGTGAGCTTCTCTTTCGCCGGCGCAGAAGGTCGTGGGGAAGCGGATCTCAAATGCTCGGATATCGTCCTTGCGGAGAGATTCTCACATATTAGAAGAATCTCTCAATGGAGTTAATTGCCGATACCTCGATATTGAGGAAAATTAATTTGCGACGATTGTTTTCCGAGCCGAAGCTAGACCTCCGTGAATGCGTACTCGGAATATTAAGGCATAGAGCGACGCATTTTATCTTCGACTAAGAAATCTTCGAAGGCTAGAATTTTTGTGCAATGCACAAAAGAGTTCAATTAGCTCTGAAATTCCAAATTAGCAACTGAGTGCTAAAAAGGCTAAGTTATAACGGGTGAAATACAAATTTCACCTTCCGAGGCCGTCCACAAAATAGCTTAGTAATGCGTAATGTAAGTTCCTGCTTCCAATCTTAATTCTCTTCTCCGATCTATCTCATACGACAAAGCGATATCGAAACCATCATAAGGAGTAAAACGTAGATTATTTCATTTGCGCATTTCGTCAATACGGAATCCTAATTAATCAAATACTTAATGCGCCTCCAGAGTTGACCTGATACTGACCCAGAGCCATTGGAGCTTTTAATAAATTCGGCATGACATCGGTAAAGTTATGGCGGCTCACTTTTTTACGGATGGAACCGATCGTAAACGACTACTTTCTATTAAACGTATTCGGAAACATCGTTCGAATTACACAGTTTTACTTTCGAATGGAGGTCACGTTAAAAAGAGGTCGTTGGAATATTTTGATGGTATCCATCCGAGATCAACGCTTCCTTTGATTTCTCCCGCGGGCACACAATTTAGGAATGATGACCTCGAATTAGATCTCGGAATGCGGAATGAATGGTTTCGTGCGGTAGGCTTCGATTTTAGGCACCAAATCATCCTTCGGAATCATCCTCGGAGTTTTTCCACAGAAACTTTCACGACTATAGAAAAATATACTCCGGTTTCGATGCCGTAGGCTATAATTCCGACTCCAAGCACTAAGTGCCTCTATTTCTCCAAATTTCTCGACGAGAACTCAATTCAGCTTAACTGACAGGTATGAAAAGTAAATTATACTCAGACAAAAATAAAAATTCTTATTTTTTTAAGAGAGTTGTAAAAAGATATTCTGAGATCTGAATACAATCGAATGTTATATATAATCACTACGATGAAAACAGTTACCCAAACAAAATTAGATTCACAATGACGGCTAGCATAATGCGGAATTCTGCCTAAATACTAGGTTGTCATCAATCATACCAAATTAAGTACGGACTAAAGCAGGAAATCTTGGAATTGTAACTACTTACAGTTCCAAAGAAAACACTAATTTGACGACGACTGCAGGAGAATAATGATGACAAGGATCAAAGATAATACTATGAAAAAGAAAACACTATCACATAAGTAAACATTTCTTTATACAGCAGACAAAACCAAGAAATTTGAAAATTTTAAGCAGAGGAAAGGAACAATTGAAATCATACATTACTCGCAAACTTTCAAAGACCGAACTTACTACATAATTTAATTGAAAATATGAGATAAACTCAATTTTCACGCAATAAAACTATCGATGAAACACATACGTCTTCCCAACCAATGAAATCTTTCAAATGTATTAAGTTTCTTATTTCATTTTTTTCATGGTAACGCAGGTGATCAGTTCTACAATTTCCTGAACCACAATTTCGATCGGCACTACAACCAGAACAGGGCGCCACTGGGACTCTATTTCCACGCAGCGTGGCTGAAAAACAACCCCGAGTTCCTCGATGCCTTCCTCTACTGGGTTGATGAAATCCTCGCCAACCACCAAGACGTCTACTTCGTCACGATGACGCAGGTAAGGAAGCTCTCATCCTACTTCTATCTCGTAACAACCGAACTCATAAATTCCATTCGTAACTGAATATACCTGAAAGAGGAGTCTCTAGTTTCAACTCTGCCATAAGTAGCTAATTAAGGTACGCCATTTAGCCTTAATGAAATCCATCATTCTTTAATTAATATAGTTAAAAAGATTTATCGTCGGAACGTGAGAGATACTCAAGTTTTAATGATTTCGCATCTACAGTGTGTCTGTGCATATCCAACCGAGTGATACATCTCTAACAATATTTACAACAAAAATATTACATGTTTAAAGATTTAGATGCGGCTGCTTTCTGTGGTTCTGGACAGAAATTTGCTTTTTAGATTTCGTTACTTACTTAGAGTACTCGCTGATTAGATTTCAGCCAAACTGCTTAGGTCATGGATTTAGAAGTTTTCTGAAAGAAGAATATCTTTAATAGCTTCAAACTTTTTCAGCAGTTTAACTATTGAGGGAAGAAATTCCTGTGATTTGGTCGCGATTCCTGGATATAACTCTGAGCATAATCAGTGAAATGTTTTACTTAGAACCTTAGGAAATAATTCGATCCACAAATTTTATAATAAACCGCCAAATAACCACAAAACTTAAGCTACCGTTGACGATAATGGTGCAAAAAATCCCAAGGAAAAACGGAGTGACGGGGCCGGGAATCTTACCCGGGATCTGCGGAAGGCTGCCTTAAGCATCTAGGCTACCCGGCCAGAACATTTTAACAAGCCGTTTTGGGAAATTTGTGTGCAAGGGCAAGTGACTTTTTACAAGTCTGTCTTTCCTTGGGATTTTTCCTGGGTGCACGCCCTTATGTGCAAAGTACCCTTTCCTGATAATGGTGCAGCAAATATTCCTAAAACGCTAATTTAAAAAGTCATTACGTCGATTCAAATTCCTTGGTTCATCTGCTAGCGATTTTATTAGCTTTCTATTCTGAAACTCTACGACTACTTAAGAGAGGATCCTCTACTCCACCCTTCGATTTGCTGTAAATAGGAGTGCATTTGTTCCGCGTTTAAGATGTAACAAAAAGAATCTCGAATGCGAAAATGGGTCACCCAAAGGGCGCCTCGAAGAACGAGCGAGTCACTGAAAGGAACAGGTTTCCTGTATACGGCATTTCGTGAAACTTTGAGAACGCAACAGCAAACTGCCGGAATGGGTAAATCTATGCTTAAATAGCTCATCGTAATTATTACGGAATACGATTGATTATCCTTTCCGCCAAGGTGTAAAAAAAGCGTAGCCATATCAAGAAACTGGGACGTACGAAATTTCGTAGATGAATAACCAGAGACGTTTCTAGGAAACTCAGTAAATAAATTCGAATCGTGAGTGTTTTATACGTTTGAATGATCAAAAAGGGATGTGCGGTGAGCCGATGAATTGGATAACAGTTACAGACGGACGTGAAGAATCCTAGCGGAGGGCAAGATGAATCCACAATACCGCGAAAGTTAATAACAACTCAAGAAATCTGCCGATTGATACTGGTTTCTATTGAATCTGTCAAGCGGTTAACCCAGTTATTCTTTTAATTGCGGGAAGACTATAATCCAATCTCTTCTTTGCTATCTAGAAACAGTAGAAGAGCCAACAGAACGTTGGATGCGAAAAATGTTGTTCTCCACGGAAAAGTCGTGCCACATTAAAATATTAGAGTGACTTAAATGTCCTAATTACGTTATCAAAATGTACCTATTTACAACATGATACGAATAATTACTCTAATCTTTTACCTGTGTATAAGATAGTTTTTTGTTAAATTTTACTCCTCTAAACAAAAATTATAGAATACATAATATTGAACTGTGAATGGCGTTATTCACAAAAAATAAAATGACTTAACTTCAAGTTGACTTTGATAAAATCGATTAAAATTCGATAAAACGATTTAACTCGTGGCATGATAAATAGATAAAAGCCTATCGATGCATAAATAACCTGACGAGAAACGATTCCAGAGAAACGAGGGCAAAGTTACCTAAAAAATCCGATAGCCGGGGAAAAAGATAAAATACAGCTCGGGAGAAAAGTTAGAGTAGCTAAGAAGGACCTTCTGGAAAAGTATTCTTCGTGGAGAGATTTTTTCAGCGAGGGAGTGACTTGGGTGGAGCTCTCTTTCAACTCTCTCCTTTTCAATGGCCACTGTCTATTTCGCAGCAAGGTCAGTTCCTTTTAGGCCCTCCATTTTCTCCTCCGACTGCGACCACGCCTTCAGATTCCAACAACGGCGGAAGATTTGCTACACCATTTTCGCAACTTATCCAGACGTCTCGAGATTCGTTTCGTATTTTCGTCATCTCTCCGGGTGTCCCAAAAATACATCCTATCCTATCCAATGCATGCGCACAATCCTTCGGTTATTTATAAACATCGGTGACCATAGGGATTAGGCAATGCTAAATTACTGGGACTGATGAACATATTGAAGCATTTTTAATTGCTGAACTGTGTTTAAATGATCTTGGGAGCAAATTTCAAAATTAACGGAAGAATTTACAAACGGAAAGGTTTCCTTGTGTTTTTTATGCTAGAAGCGACGTCGCAGGCTGCTCAGAAATATTTCAAAACCATGAAAACAATCGAAGCGAGCATTTCTCCCAGTTAATCCCGGGAGCATTCGTCCTTGATGAAGTAAATGTCATCGCGTGAATGTCCCCGTTTCGCGTCTCCGGACGCGTTAGCATATTTTTGTTCTGATGCTTCGTTACATTCCCTTTCTGAATAACATTTTGTAAGAAAACATTTTTCTCAAAAATATTTTGCTGACCTTTGTTATTTGTCATATTTTACTCTTTGTTAGAAAATATTTGGGAAAGCTCGCTGAAAAACTTCCTAAAGGATTATTTGCTTTGCTTCCTAATCTCAACCATTATCCAACTAGCAGTAGCAACATTCACTCGCTCGAAAAGGCCAATTCCATTAGTTTGTGCAATACCGCTTCACGGAAGCTTCGAAAGTTGAATGGGCGTGAGCGATGTTTTAGGAAAAACGCTTCGTCATCGACTCCTTCTTTCGAAGACGTTTTCCCGCCCATCACTCAGATCTTGCTGTGATGAAATAAGAAGGGCGTCACTTAAACGGGGAGCTTATGAATGTAGAAGAGATTCACTCCAGCACGACCCAAAAATATACCTCAGACTATTTCAGAATCCATCTGGGATTTTTTCAATTAGACTTACACAAGCAATCAATTTCTTATTTCTTCTATACGAATAGATCAACATAATATATACGTCGAGGGAGCTTCTACAACCTTATTAGCAAAAATATCCTACTATTTACCGTTACTAAGATATCAATCGTGATCACAGTGATAGTTAATAAATGAAATGTAAGCTGTGGTACCAAATAGATGGCGCTAATACATAATTCGGTGAAATTACCTTCCATTGGTACATACATCGATGACTATACTTTGGAAATATCGAGTACAGACCATGGTCTGCGTACAATTAAGAATATAAATCGAGAGCTTACAATATTGCCAACAAGTGGAAGACCTTCACATGTTTATGTAACAGAAATTACACAAACAAGCGGCTCTTGTAACCCAGATTGGTACAGCATTCGTTGACGATACCCTCATTTCATAAAGTGCTACCATTAATATTGAATCCTCGAAGATAAATAATGTCGCCTATTTGGCACAGCGGTGACCAATCCTCGCAGAGTTCAAGCGGACTTTCTTTTTGAGAGCGTGTGAGAGTAAAATCGTGCGCAGACTATCACCAACGATAAATGTGATGAGCCAAAAGAGGCTCTTAGATCTGACGAAAATAGGATGGAATTAATGTACCAGTGAACGAACATTTACTCAGCCACCGATCGTTTCGAGGAATAACCCTTGCGATCACCAGCAACAACTCGGCGAGACGATGACTACTCTTAATTACGCGAATCAAACTAGGAGAAACACTGATTGGAGCGATGGCAATTGGAGATTAGCGCGACACTCGAAATAATGGTCGGAGAGCGAAAAGGTCAACCTGATTGACCTTAATGATTTTCCCAATACGGCTAAGCGACCTACGGTCCAGGTATGCGATTGGTATGACCTTTATCTCACGGGAACATATCATTGGCCAAATAACGGTCCCCAGCCAACCTGACGACCTTCGAAGTCTGGGGCTACCAATATCCCGTTCGCTGAGCCCAACTTACTCAAGGACGTTGAGAAACCAGCCGATGATTCCAAAAAAACAGTGCTCTAGTGACCAGATCTGCGTTTCGCAAGTGCGCCGCTAATTCCTGACATGTCAACCAACCCGGCGTCTGATTTTAGTTCGTAATTATTCTTTCGAAACTTAAAACTCGCATCTCCGTGTCGCTGGCTTCCTGACCTCATTTCCGGACTTTTGACGAGAGGGAAATTTCCTCGTGGGTGGCACACAAGAATCATTTCGGCTGCAATCTCTGGCTAGAAACGACTGTATGTCAAAATGTGCTTTTAAAAACTTAAAATTGATGAAAAAAAAATCCAATAATCCCCCAAGTGACCATTGTGCAAATCTAATAATTAATCTAGGAAATTTCTGCCGTGTCCAACCATCGCTAGACAAAATAATTTGACGATATTTTATGTATTTGCTCAGAGTTTGCAACAAACAAAAGTTAGTTTCCACCGAAAATCAGCCATTGATTAATATTTTAATAACATCATAATTTATTGAGTTCAGGATTGTGTTTTAAAGATATTCCCTTTGAATCTTGCCTTTTAAATAATGGAGATCAGTCCAATTACAAATAAACATAAGTTTCATTTCTCACCCAATTATGATCTTAATAGCAAATTTACATGGAAACAATTCTTCCTTACTCATTTCCAAGTCTTGCTACTGGGCCATTCTTATTGCTTGTAAGTAGTTGAATACAATTCAAAGCACTTTTCATTCAAATATGTTTACTCCGCGAAATCATGATGCGATAATTCTTCCCACAGAGCAATAAAATGTTGACGAAACATGACTTCCAGCTACCATAACTTAATCCTACGGAACAGATCCTAAATCGGAGTTATCCCAGTGATGCCCATATTTATTTAATTATATAAGAAATTTCACCAGTACCTTCCGCAAATACCTCCCCTTCTGTATTCTGACTCTGAATTAATCGTAATGAATAACATGTAAATCCTCATAGGGCTAAACACTTAGTGAAACCTCGAAGGCCCTGAAATGGGATCGATATGCTTTCAGAAAGCGCTTGCTTTCACCTCTCCGCTTGTCGGGTGGCAATTGGCTGCCATCGCACTTTTCACTCCCACGCTCGGAAAGGAAGAGAGTCCGTTCTTAGATCGCCTAGCCAAGGTTACGAACGCGAGGATAGTTACAACCACTTGCTCGAACATCCTCAATTTCTCCTGCCATAACTGACATAATTTGACCTTAAGCCTTTTTAAGGGAGCTAGAAAGAAGTCTTTCTATTTACGTCAAACGAGAAATTCAATGTGAGAGATCATCGCCTCCCTAGTAACGAGACATAGGCTGACAGTTACCTCAGACCGAATGACAATTTTCTTCGGGTGCCTTTTATACGCGGTAGTAAAACCAGCGGTTGCTCTAAGAAATATGCATACGCTTTAGAAACTTCGATTCCTTTTCAATAATAAGGAATTTTGCTTAACCTGTACAAAGAAGCGATAATCTATGAAAAAATCGAAATTAAGTTAACTCCAAACAGTATAAACATAGATTTGGATACTTAATTTTCACCGTATTTAACTTGCGTACACTATAATTAGTAACCGCATTAATTTAGCATAGTTGTTTGCGGTTCTTTTTCTACAATAATTGTCTTTGTTAATTGGTATTACTTCCTCGGTTATCAAACTGAAGAATTAAGTAATAGTTGTATTGGTAAAGTGCTTTTACAGTTTAAGTCATTTCGCACATTGGCTCTCACCGGGAATCAAACCAAGGACCGCTTTCACTAGAGCTAAACTCATTGCTCACTTGGCTATTCGGGAGTCTGTGTTGCGTATTCCGTAGTTAAGGATGCTCAGTCACGGCGGAAAGCAATCGAGGAAATGGTGACTTCAATACTCGCTAATCTTGGAGATTTTTTGTTTTCTAAAGTAATTTTCTTACGTTTAGAATGGAAAACAACCACGTTAAGACTTAGTCTTTTCACTACGAGATAGAAAACTATTTAATTTACCTCTCTCCTGATCTACCATCGAAACCGTGAGGAAAAATTAGCATTGGTATTCTGCTTCTTGCGGTCAATAGCAGTCCTTCCAATTGTTAGTCAATCCGATGAAGCTCTAAACCTTGGTAAAAATAGGAGGAACTGCAAGCAATAATCAATTAATGAATCAATTAATCAAAAAATGAATGAATCTAACCTTTTAACCTTTGGTCCTCAGGTTATCCAGTGGATCCAGAACCCCAGGACCGTCTCGGAGGCCAAGAACTTCGAGCCATGGAGGGAGAAGTGCTCCGTTGACCCAACCTCACCACCAGCATGTTGGGTACCACACAGCTGCAAGCTGACCTCCAAGGAAATTCCCGGCGAGACGATCAACCTTCAGACCTGCGTCAGGTGCCCCAACAACTACCCATGGGTCAACGATCCCACCGGAGACGGTTTCTTCTAGAGAGAGGAAGTAGTGCAGAGAGAGGGGTGGAGAGAAATTAAAAGGAGGTGCGAGGGTTCTTATCTGAAATATGTAAAAAGGAGTACGAAAGCTGCGCGTATTGAATGTGACCCATTTGACGGAAGAAATCGGTCCCTATACGAACTTTTTTCTACTTGACTTGGTGCGCTTTCGACCAGTAGGGAGCGCTTCCCGTGCAAAGACGATTACACACTCAACATCTGTGACGTAATGATTGGAGAAAGACGAGTGTATTATGGGATGTGACATCGAGAGTAGCGGAACGTTTTATGAAAAAAAAATGAAAACCTTCCGCGACTCCAATCTTGTATTTTTCTAGATCAAACACTTGGGTCTGAATCAACTTAGAATGTAAAAAGGTTAAAAGGCAAAGGTGGATAGCACCTGATAATCAGGTGGTTTATATTTTTCAGCGAGAAGATGAGTTGAAGCACATGTAATTTTTTTTTAAAGGAGTGATCTTTTTTTTAATATTTTTGTTCTGCTTAACAAAGAAAAAGACTGGTCAAATCTCGTTTTCAGAGCGTCGAGTAAGGCGTGATGATTATTAGTAATAATAATTATAATAATATTAACATAAAAATGCGAATAATTAAAAAATGAAAGAGAGAGAGAGAGAGGGACGGCGCAACTTGAATTGCAGCAGAGTTCTATAAATTATAGGAGGAGAAACTTTGGAGAAGATTGGAAGAAAATCATGCGGAATTCAAGGGTGAACCGAGATACCGCAAAAAAAATGCGAAAATGTGATAAGAAAACATTCTGATTGGATTACTTCCTTCAGATCTACCTTTTCCTTTGTCGACTAAAAATAAGAGAAATTTTAAAAGTAAACGGTTAAATTTCATTGCCTACTAAAATTATCTGAGAATATTCCGTATCAGATTTTTATAAATCGGCGATGTACACAGTTTTGACGATTTTGGTGAGTACGCGTTCACTTTTCCATCTTAGAATGCCTTTATGAGGAACCAAATGAAGGTGTTTCGATCGCCTAAAGAAGAAACACCTATATTTCCGACGATTCCCCTACATCGGAGACTAAAATGAATGTTCCAAACGATAAGAATGCCATGACTTCGCTCATAGCTTTAGGGGATGCCTCTTGTATTTAAAAATGTATTCTGTGATGTTTCTGGTTCTTGAAGACCAACAAATATCCATTGTAATATACTATTTACAGATGAAATGAGGAGGATTGAAAATAAAAAGTAGGCAACTTAGGTATTGTAAAGAAAAATAAAAACTAAAAATAATTATAAAATACGATTGTTTGATGTGTTTTAAATAAATAAAGATAAAAATGATTTATAAAAATTACGAAAAAAGTGTCCTTTATTGCATCTGACCTTTATGAATTATTTCAAATATTGTAAAATCAAATGCCGTGTATTATCCCAGAAGTGGATCTCTGAATCCATCGTTCTTTCCAGCAGCTGGTAAGTAATTAGAGCGCCAAAATATTTATTTCGGTTCTAAAATATATTCATTATAGGGAAATTGTAATTTCGTGGAAAAAGTATCTTGTAAATAGTTTTGGAATATTTTATTGACGCGACCACCAAATCTGTTAAGCACCACCAGCATACAACATAATTTTTATTGATAGATTTCAATCTTTAAAGCAAAAAAACTTTACTATACCCCCTCTATATCAAAGATCGTTTACCAAATATTTGCAGATCCAGTTTACGAAACTTCTGAATTGATATTTTTTATCAACTAGCGTTTCATCTCACCTGTCCCATGCATGATAAAGTCTGACGTTCCTTAATTTCTTAAGAATAGCCCTAAGCGACGAGTTCATATTAATAATGTTACACCGTAAAACAAAAGTTGGCACTGCTTTACAACAGCAGAAGTCTAATTACCTGTCTTGTACCTTGTCTACGAAAAAGTAAAACGATTCGTAAACAAACTGCTAGAACTTAAAATTTCAGATCTCGTAAAATAGGAAATCTCTATGGAATATACAAGGTTCACATCTCAACCAACGAGTGTATCTCAGAAATGGCAGAAACAAAAAACGTTAAAAAATAAAACTGCTGGCTAACATACTTGGCGTGAAATGGAGAGGTTTAAAAAGACACTTTCTCTCTCTGGTTATCGGTCCCGCCCAGAAAACTAATGGAGAGGATAGGCGGAAGAGTGATATAAAGGATGATGATGCTGTTTGAAAGATGCGAAATAGGGGAGAGGCGACTTCAGGGAGGAGCTAAAAGCGTGCCTTGAGGTACTCTTTCGAAACCCCTCGGTGCCGCAAACTGTGCCGGAGCCGCAAACCAGAAAGAGGAAAAAACGAGAAAATACTGTTATGGAAAGGGCCACTATTTTCGAGTTTCTCTTTGGGTGTATGAAATAATTCAATTCTCCGAAATGGATGACATTTTCATGGCCGATGCTAGGTTGCGCCAAGTTCCCCGATGTGGCGTTCGCTTAGTATGAAACGAAACCCAGCTAATTACATCATTTGAGACATTTAGGACACAAAATTAGAGTCCCTTCACTTGGTGGTATTTCGCCACAGGCACTCCATCGAAGACAGCGTACACCTTGCCTAAAGAAAGTGCTCCTCAAAGTATCTCCTTCATTTTGACAATCAACTACTATTGCTGAATAAAGTATGTAACCCTAAAATACAATTACAACGGAACATGAGGCTGATATTGTTGACATGGTTAATACAGCTTTACGATTCCGAAAAACTTAATTACGCTTTTTGCTAATGAAATACGATTTTTTCAAAGAGAATTTACGTTGAATCGTCTTATAACCGGAATGTTGTGGGCGTCTAAATCAATGAAAATTAAATTACATTTTATAATATTAACGAATGTCAATTCTACAGAAACAATAGGAATATCATAAGCTCTAACAAGTACTAAATCATTATTTCCCACATATAAGACCTAAATATTATCAAACGATTCGAGATATTATCATACCTCGAATGTTGCGCTGAATTTCCCCGCAATATAAGGATCTATACACCATCACAATTCGGAGTGATTTTTTGTTTGTAAACGTTTAAGAATTTAATTTTAATCTACTTAAGCTTCACATATATATATATATATGTATGTATTTGCATTGGGTTCTGTCATTTTCATGAGGGTGAAGAAACGGCATCTTCCCTATTTATGGGTCCTTATTGCGGATTGAATAACATCGATAAAAACGCCGATTTAGCTCAGAGTTACGAAATAATTGCCTCAAGGCGTTGAATTCATATAAATTTCCTTTCGGCGCGAGAAAACACGAGAAAAAGTCCCGAATGAGCCAAAACTATCGCCCCATAACATTTGAAGGCATTTTTTGTGCTATCGCAGCCTCCGCTCTAAACTTTTCAGTTAGAGAACCAGGAAGTCGCCCAGAATGATGAAATAAAGCGATCGTCTGAAGCACGGACTAGAAGAAAGGCAAGAGCTCAAATGCTCAATATGGACCTCTTATCATCTCATCATAAAATAAAAGTTTTAATAGACTCTCTGAGTAAAATCAGGAAGAAGAATTAGAAACAAACATCACAATCAAACCAATCGTTAACAACTCTAAAATATGTGGCCTCTCTCCTGGCAGTGGGAACCTCCAACTTCTCTCATGGCAACGTTTTATTTATTTAAGCTTCACTGTTGGATATCATGGATGGAAACATTTATAATTTACGAACATAATAATTCGGTTCATGGAATATTTAGCTATAATGCGAGGGAGAATCGTGATGGTCCAAACACCTTTCTTACAGGTAAGGAAGATTTTATTGGGGCATAGAATAACACGCGCTTTATGATCGTGTATCCGCTCAATTCTCATGCGCCCAAGAACGCTACCTTTCTCCCTCAATTCCCAGTATTCCGTCGTCTAACACATCCGCGATGGCCACCCTCTTCTGTGACGTCACCGACTCCGCCCCATCGAGGTGGGGTGAAGAAGGCTGCCGATGGAAAAGAGGAGGCTGCCGATGGAAGAGAGGAGGCTGCCGATGGAAAAGAGGAGGTGGGGTGGAAAAGGTGCAACAGATTGCTATCCTCCTCCGATGGAGGCCCCTTAAGAAATTATCACGGTGAGAAACGAAAGTATCTGTTTTGCTCTATTTAATCCATTCACTGCGATGGTCAAATTTAAATGCGAATTTATTTATTTTTTGTAATGACTACAAATTGGTAAGACCAGGAAGTAGTCATGATTGAGAATAATATACAATAATTTACACTATATGCACAACTCTCGTAAAAAATGCAAGTTGGGTTGATTTTCTGTTTCCTTAAAGACCTTTTCAGTTTGAAAATTTTAATTTAAAATAGTACTCGCACGATTATGAGGGTAGCAATTTCGAAAATAAATATGAATAGATATTTTTTACATAACGATGAAATTGCCGTTGAACTCAAATCGCGAAAGCTTAAATAAACTAGGTTGAGTTTTTAATGTTTGCACTATGCTTTGGAATTTCATTCTTAGCCATGGGTAAAAGTTTCGTTACTTCGACAGTTGCTCTAATGTTTTTTCTACCCCACAGTTAATTTGCTACTGAATTGTCACTGAATCAAATAAATGGCACTTTTGTTAGTAATAACCGAAAGAATTCAGAAAGATCCGATAAATTAAAGCATCAATATAATCACCAGAAAATACAGAACCTCAGTAAGAATAAACGTAAGGTAATGGTAGTCAATTCCAATTTATATATTTTAATGAATTATAGAATTAAGTCTAAACTATAAAGAATTAAAAATATCGCCTCAAAAGGTACTTCAGCCTCTGCCGAAAATAGGTAGACGTTAACTGAAGGATATCTAAGCATATTAATGTTTCTTCTAAAGTTTTATGAAGGTTGTTCTAATCTTAAGAATCTTTAGTAAATTACATTGAAGATGAAAAATACACTAACGAAGTGTACTAAATGTCTGCCTTTCGTTATGATTTAAGGAATATTTCTAAACTATTTACTGCAAAATTGCAGCAAGGAATCATTAAGTAGAGTAGATTTTTAAAGACTTCATAGGTGAAGAGTAAAGAACTAGTATAATTATTAGATTTCGAATGTTAGCTATATATATCTGAAAACTTTGATGAGGAAACTTGCAAAAGCATTAATTCATCGAGTAGTGCGCTGTGGCGGCGAAAGGTCGTGACTGCAAGTACGTGACTTATAGAGATCATTAATCAGGTGTTGCAAAGGAGATCCTCACCCACATTATCGAACCCAAGATGAATGCGATTCCTCACCTCTACACCACCTTCAATTAATCAAACATCGTTTCAAAAATACACATCGGTTTTTAAGGAGATGATGATATTCCTTAAAAATAATCCTATCGTGGAATAGATTGGAAAACAAAATGTCGTTCAGTTTGACTTTAATATTTCAATGGAAACCGTTTAAATCTGTGGAGGCTGTGGTCGTAAAAGCCGGCCTAATATTACGAAGTTTATTTTTTATTTAGTCCAGATTTTAAGACTTTGAGACTCCGGAATGGAGAGGCGCCATCAAGGAGATAATGAATTCTCTTTCGGCGAAAGCGGTCCCGTTTTGGTGGGAGCCATTATGTTGACCCAGCTTCTTCGGAAACTGAGAACTTATGGTAATTCTGATATGCCAGTGAAAATTATTTACGTTTATTCTTGCGCATTTAAGTTTTGCTTCACTACGCTTTAGATTTTCCCTCTTAAGGATTCAAATATCCTATTGGTATAATACCAATGATACTCTGCAGGTCATTTTCAAATATCATACCCAGACTAACACTCACTTCGCTCACCATTAAATGCTTTCAATATTGCTGCATTCAAATGTTCTTTTTTAATGTTAAACTACAACGGTTGTTGAAATTCTCGTATTGGGGCTCTGTTTCGGCCTAGCAACAGACTTTTACAATAGGAAACCGTAATATTTTTAAACTCTACAACTCTAGGAATATCAGCTGGTATTATCATTTAAAATGGACCAGGTGGAGCCATAAGTTCGGTTTGTCAATTCAATCAGCAAACACTAATTGATGCATATAATTATCCGAATTAAAGCGAACAAATTTTCTTCTTTGACACTAAATACACACCAAATCTGGCAAACTTTTACTTGGAATTGGCTCCAACGGATGACGAAACGAATGTTTTCTGCCTTGATGGTTGAACGACCTCTTCGCATGAACTGCCATGGAGAACAAACTTCGAACAGAAAGAACTCAGTAGAAATTCTTGCATTGGAAGATCGGTCATATCAATTCAGATATGGACAACAGAAAATCGAGATTGTTTATAAATATCAGACTCCAAATGGGCCACTTTGCATGAGACATTGTAAATTACTGCTATCCTCCAACGGCAACCTGGTGTTGAACATGAGCAAAAATGGGATGAGGTATTATGTTTATGGTATTATATCATATGATAAGTGGTAAGGCATTGCGCGCCATCTTTAGCGTGATCTTATAAAATAAACTTAATTAAATGATAAAATATTGAATATTAATCAATAGATCATGAATCTAAGTACAGGTCCTTCGTTGCTATGGAGTGTAACAGCAGCGAAGTAAAGAAGTAACAGAGATGACGAAAAGGGAACTTAATCGGACAATCACTAGCAAGGGGAACACCCACCAAAGATGTGCTCGAAACTGCAAACTCCTTCCTCCAAAATAATAGATTTGTACCCAACTGTTGTTTCCTCTATATTTACACAACATTTGAATGTGAAAATAGAAGTTATGCAACCGTGCCTCGCACAGGTATTGACGCGAAATATATTTTCCCCTTCTCTTTGACGAAGTCCACTGAGGAGATTGAAAAGAGTGTTGCATTGGAAGCAATTGAGAAAGATATGGGTTTTGCTGTGGCGCACAGGTAATAAATAGTGTTAAACTAGAAAATGTTAAGGAATTAAGCGATTGGCTGGAAATAGTCGGACCAAGAGAGCTAAAACAGAGAAATTTTGGGATTAACACATAATGATTACAAAATTTTTCGGAGAGTAAAAATATTTCAGTGTCAGACTAAGTATTTAAATTTCGAAAAAGCAGTCGATTGCTACTCCATCTTCAGGACGGAAACGCAGGAAATGGTCGACGGAGAATGAGAATATGAAATGACGAGTAAGGTATGTGGTTAAACAGGAAGAAGAGTGGATCTTAGGGCACACGAAAAAAGATCGAACAAGAAGAATTTTTAAGATCATTCAATATCAATTCAAAAGATCCTTCAACAATTCCTCCTTTTTGATAATTATGAACCACGGCAAAGGACCGCTATGTTTTTACTGAGCCGAGATAACAAACAGATAACTCTATTTTGCAAGTAGCTGCTGCTAAGTTACACCAGCGGTGAGTTTTCGATAATTAAGCGTAGGAAATCAAAGGAAACCGGTATTACTCTTGGTTTCCCGTTTCAATCCACAGGAAAGTGGATTTCGTGAGGCAGTCGAGAATGCTTCCTCGAAGGAGCGACGGAGGAATGCAAGGGCAATCAGGTGGAACGAAGGACACAGGTTAATGACAAGGAAGCTGCGAACGAATTGCAGCTGGGACGAGCATCTCTCCTAGATAATTCCCATACTCTCCCATCGAAGTGAAGGAATAAATATAGTCAAATATAGACTCGGATTTATAAGATACAAACGAAGTGTGGCCAATGAGGGAGAGAGACATCGCGGTCACGTGCGCGTTGTTGCAAGATCTATAGCACAAGGATGAGGAATCATCCGCTCGAAATAGGAAAAGGCAGAATCCGCAATTTCAGAGAAGAAAACAGTCGCAGGCAAAAGAGATCCTCTTTAATCGCGTTATCACTTCCATTATGATTAAAAACGACTAAGGCCGCGTCTAAACATGAAACATAAACGCAACTATGAGGATGTTTAAAATTTTAATTGGAATTTATTCTCTGAAAAGGATTATTAATTCGGTTTACACTATGCATCCTCCCTGTTACAAAATATAAATATCCAACCGCCTGTTTTACATCATTCAACCCGAGTCTTCCTCAACAATTCCTTTCGTTTCTTCCAATGCTGTTTACGGAATATTATCGTGTTTTGCCATGTGTCTCACTAGACGCTTTCTATTGTATCATAAGACACACTTATGAATTAGTAACTCGGTCTATTTTTAATAGATGTTTTCTTGTAACCAAGCTTAGATTAGTAACATTATAATCAGATTTTCTGCTGAAACTCATTTGTTAGGGATATTCCACTCACCAAATACTCTTCCTGTTCTATGGCTAATTATCTTGCCTCCTTACATTTGCAGAATTCTTCAATCCATTAGAGTAAAAAATACTAATTATATCTGAAAATTTTCTTCCTTGTTTCTGCCTCTGGCCTTGGTTTCACTTCATTTCGAGATTTCCATTCTCATGCTCTCTTCCTTAATCACAGAATAATTTCTGAGTTTATCATTTATTCATAAAAGAGTATGAAAATAAGAATATTAAATTTCATATTATACGTAGCCTTCGAACAGCTCCAATGACTTTTCATTACAAAACTTTTAATCCCTCAAATATCCTTAATCGTCTTCGAAAGCTTCCTTCCATTAAGAAACACGTATTTGCCATAAGTTCCACAAGACATAACTTCCTTCCATTAAGATATATACTCACCAAACTTCCCTTCAAACAATTTTCAAATTCATGCCAGTTTCATGTTTTCTTTTGTAATTCGTTTAGATTTAATTAAGTAATGCAATTCTAAGCATTTGGTTTCCACTTCTAAAACAAATCATTATGGCTGCAGGTAGATGAACAACTGAATTATTATTATCATTAGTTTTTCCTGTACATCAAAGAGGGCTAACAACTGGCATTCTTCTTTTATTTCATTATGAATTCAATTTATAATATGAAGTTGAGCAACACTTGAAATACCACATAATCTCGTAGACTAGAGGCGTGTTATCATTTTAAAGGAAATTGATATGCATAAGATTACTTCATTGCATTCTCCAAATTATTCCCAAATGATTTCACCAGTCTTACAGCTAAACGACAGCGATTTGTCACTTGGCAGAAAACCATTTCTTTTGAAAATTGTTTACTTGCGTACTACAGTAATCAACGCACAATGCCCTTCGTTGATGTATGTCCTCCATCTAGGATGGTCTGTTACAAGGTAAACATAGCTGCTATCGAAACTCTTATCATAAGGAAACCTCCTCTACTCGCCTATTTTTCCGCGGAAAGGTACACTTCGCGGTACGTTACTATCGCTTTTATAATCCCTTTACTACACATGTATCTCTAATTCTAAAAATCTAAAATTAAATGCGGGTGATTGTAAATGTCATGTCATGAAACCTGCCAGAAAAAAACAATATATACTGTATTATCTTTCATTTGAGTATCTATACATATAAAATCGAAATTCTGTGGGTGTGAATGTGGGTTTTTCTTAGATTGGAAGCCACGCCGTTCGTCCAATTTCCTTCGAACTTTATATACGTGTTCTCTGCGACCTGGAAGGAATCACAGTCGCCTTTCTATTCGACAATTTTACGGGGTTCGAACCCAGATCGCTCAGATAATTTTCCATAAAGAATACTCGTAAAACTCATTTTTATCGCATGCAGGGTTTATTTCTTTTGAAGAATTAAATTAGAAGGAATAGTCGCACGCTAACGAGACAAACACCGAAAGAAAGAAAATCGAATGAAAATTCTTATTTTATTCGTTGGATTTTACTTTCGATTCTAATTTGCTAGAATATCGGTAAAATAAACGAAAATGTTGTGAAAATTCGAGGTTGTAAACAACTCATCCCCCTGACGACCGATCCCATTGTTGAATCCTAGCTCATGTGTTATCCCGTAAAAATACTCGTGGACTTTAGGCCCATGATACTGATGATCTAAGAGGATGATGTATTACATGGATAACGAAATATTTTCTGTAAGAAGGTAACCAGCAATTGCAGGTACGTAATTACAGTCAGGAAGGGTAGGTTACCAGCTCACTATGATGTATTTAATATTTCACTTTCACCCCATTGAGAATCAACGGGCGTTTCAAATAGTACCAGATAAATTCGTCATCATACAGTTGGGACGACCAGAATTTTATGAAAACCAACTTGATATTTATTGATGATTTTTCTTTGTCATGCATGGTAAAAAGGATAAATATATTCGAGTAAAATGCGAGGAAAATGTAATTAACTGGAGGAGGCTTGAATGTGATTACGAGACGACGTGTTCTTCGTATTTAACGAAAAGATCGCTGAGAGGGGATTGGACTAGTCAAACGATAAAAAATACATCATTAGTAGGAATTAAATGTATTTTATGAATTGTGCTCTATTTAAAGATGACCACTCATAATTACTGATGAATCATCTGAATAGAGACAGAATAATTTATCGTTAGGTACATAAATATAAACACAGCCCCTTCGTTAACAATAAATTAAACACGCCCAAGTGATTCTTAGAAAGGATGCTATATCATCGCATTTCCCCTAGTCATTACGGCAACGTCGCGCCTCCGATTCGATTGGAATCGATTGCAAGTGACTCTCGATCGGCCACGCAATCGACTGGAAGAGCTATTTTGTCTCATTCATTCTCCGGAGTCAACATAAAGTATACCGCTGATCGTAACGTAAGTGAACTAATTGTCACAATAGGAATTCCTTTGATGGTTTTGATTCTTAGTGACAATTATTTTATTCTCCAGAGGAAATTATTTTCGGGCCCTCATGAACTTCTCTTCAACTACGCTCAGCAGGGCCACTTGCAGACCATACCGCAATGCCTTACGACCTTTGGTACGCCGCTG
Organism: Sympetrum striolatum; assembly: GCA_947579665.1. Taxonomy (NCBI): domain Eukaryota; kingdom Metazoa; phylum Arthropoda; class Insecta; order Odonata; family Libellulidae; genus Sympetrum; species Sympetrum striolatum. Next base: position 65,761,778 of record OX388351.1, on the reverse strand, counting down.
TAAAAATTTGTGGGTTTGAAAGTTTTCGTTTAACATACAGTAGAACTCCAATTATCCGAACCAATTTTGACCGGACCCCATTCGGATAATCAAAAATTCGGATAATCGAAAATTCGGATAATTAATTATGTACGATGAAAACCGGAAAAAAACTACATATATAGAATAAAAAGAGCTATATATTATTTAATTTAAAAAAATGGTAATACTTTGGTATGTTAAGCATATATCACTTCTAAATACTAATGAAAATACTTTAACTAAATCAAACTAATGTAGTATTTACATTATTAAATATTTTTTATGAAACATTTATAAAACATTTTTAATCAGTATACTCAGCCCAGCGGCAGGCGCGTGTGTTTTTTTTTCGAGTAGGTCTATTCGGTTTCTACCATTATGCTTACCACGTCAGCAAATTTAGAACTGCTATATGAGATGGTGTCCTAAAGCGATCGGATAATCAGCGATTCGGATAGTCGGAGTTCTACTGTATTCCATTACTGAAATCAGTGTAGTATACTAAGTTGGTACCAAACAGTATTATGAAGAGGCAAAGGAGAGTAACAGTTGTGCTACTAATTACTTATTATTTCACAATTTGAGAACAGGAAACTTACGCGAGTTTCAACAAAAATAATACAATAAAAGAATTGTCAATAATATGAAAATATAAAATATAACAATAATAAGTACACTAACAGATAAAGAAATTATCTCATACAAAAACGTTATTGCTGAATATTTTACTTGATTCTAATTTGTGGGCGTAAATATAGTGAATAATTAGCATCAGTTATATAATACGTGAAAATGAATCCCAATGATATGCTTCCATCCTCAGTTCAAAAATAGATTCAGAGTAACCACTATTACTTCAGACACAAGCATTCACTGCAATGTGATTCCAAACGATACCCTGCCATGGTGTGCTATCGAAGGCAATTCAATCCAGAAGAAAATACGTTTAACGAGGCTATCACGATTCCTTTTCTCAATGAACTGATAAACTCCATAACGTATAAATAAAGTGGTTTTGTGCCTCGCCCTCTTGGCTTACGTGAAATATCCTGATGTTATCGAAATGGAACCCGTTTGGCGTGAATTTTCCATCTGCACTCAATTTATGCAATCGGAATGAAACCGGGGTGCACGAATTCATGCCTCCTAAAGTCAGCGGTGCATATACTTTCACGCACAAAGGCGATGTGTTTCATAAACAGAGCCACCGCCGACTCTCTGCACCTCCACATTCACATTAAGGAAACTCTTGTCCTGAATAATTGTTTTGTAATCTTGTTAATAAGTATTTGAGTGACAAATAATGTGATACAGATACCAAAATTGTGAGCTATTAAGATTCCAACGATCAAATACGATGTGAAAAAATCATGCACTAATGTCCGATAACACGGGCCGACAAATTTTAACCTTTTTTCGGTAAAATGGATATCTGTATACAAATAAGAGAAAATATCACTCACAAAACCATCGATGGTAATTTCCTTTCCAGAAAGTAAGTCTATCATGGAGCTGATTTGAATCTCAATGCATAACATAACACTGAACACAAACGCAATCTCGATACTGAAATTCAAAACGGAAACGAAGATTATACACCAAAGACAGGGAGAAATTAAATAGATATAGACTGGAAATCACCTAATAAAACCACTATGTGTGAGTTTTTGCATTATCTATAAAAAAAAGATAAAATTGCTTTATCTTTTCGGTCAGGTTTTATTGCAACTTAAAACTCGCCGCTCAATGATTGAAAACATCAAATGAAAGGAAATCTTTACGTTCTTCATTAACTTCTTCATTCTGCTAAATGCAGAATGATGCAAATAAATTTGATTCAGTAGAAAAGTTAGCAGATAATATTTAAAACATCCCCTTTTCATCAGGATGTTTATACGCAATCAGTTGAATTGAGAAACTGAAAGCAATTTCAAGCGACACACTGATATAAAAAATCTTTTATTTCACAGTTTAGTTAATTTCCTTGAAGTCAGTGAACAACTATGTTGATATAATTCAAACTTGGTTGCTACATACGATCAAACAAAATTTACTTCTAAATTTCTACTACTTGGGCCTTGAATTTGTGGTAGTTCTCCATAGTCATACTTGAGAACAAACTTCCGTATATTGGTCTGCTAGATTCTTATCAGGATATTCTTTGTAGCTGCATATGCTTACATGTATTGTTATTTATCTATAAACTATAGTTATGTTTACGTATAAACTTATGAGCTCGAATCAATAATTTCCTTGATCTTCAAGGGGATGGGTTGTTTACAATCTGAAAATGTTAACAAAATATTCATGTATTTTATGAAACTTCTCGAAATTTCGAGATTAGCGATTATTTCATTAATTATTATTTTCACTTTTATTGAGACTTTTACCGTGCTTGGTTTACTTAGTAGAAAAGAGCTCTCACAAGACTCTCACTTTCTGGATTTTCATGAAAATTTTTGCGGTTAAGCATGAAGTGGAGTAATGAAGAAGTATAGGGGAGACTGGGGTAAAGTGGCTACTCTAAGACAAATTGAGTGTTTAGTTTACTAGTTTAGAAGGAAATACAATTTTAAATACTAAGTATGTAGTTTCGTTAGTATAGAATCAATAACCAGCTATATAACCAATATATTAACAATATCTTGAGAGATATTCTCGCAATTTTATTCTTTTTCAACTGTTGTAAAGTGGCCCCTTTTTCCCACTATGAGAGGTAAAGTGGCCAGGGAAAAAGTCTTGAGATGATAACCACGGATACATAAAAAATCAAACTATATTAATTACTTAAATATACTTACTTACTATATATTAAAGACAATTAACTATCAAATCTGAGAGTTTGTACGTGTGTATTGAAAGAGATTGACGATAATTCCCCAAAGATCGAGATATCATTTCCTAAGGTTTCAAGGACTGTGAAATGATTGACGATCGGGAAAAAATATCCAATCTTCAGACAGTCATTTCTTCCATTGATTAGATTTTATAAATTCCTTTCATTGATCAGCGTCTAAAACTTCCTCGTTCCAACTCAACCAATATAATTTATAGCCCAACTTGAAGCGAGTGAGTGATCTTAAATTGGAATCGTAATGGCGGTTGTCGCGTTTTCAAGGTTCGTCGACGGTTAAGGGAATCTTGCACTAACAGACCAATAAAGAATTTTGAATGATAAACATTAATTCATGCGATACTTGGCGGGTTTTGAATACCTAAACTGAAGTTTATATCCGCATTTAAAGCAGCGCCATACGAGAAAGATACAATATAAACGACTTTCTTGGGATGAATTGGGAATAAAAATTCCAACAACCGTTTAACCCAAGCCAAAATTATTTTCAAAATATGTATCATACTACACGGTAGTATAAATTGGCGTGAAGGAAGAAAACAAATAGAAAATGGAGAAATAAGGTACGGTTTCTGTGAAACAAAGAAATACGTGATATTATGTGATCGCAGAAATATATTTTCACTGAAGAAAAAACCGAAAGAGAAGGGAATGTGAAAACCCTGCGAAAGGCAAGAAAAAAAGAGATCCATTGCAACATAGAAGATTATGAAAATCACAAAAGCAATTAACTCATATAATACGTAACAGTATTCGTTATTTGGGTAGTAGAAAACGTGTTTCACTGCGCGATGACTATTTCTCTGAATTTGACAGCCTTACAATCGATCGACCACATCGATGCTCCATTTGCGATATAATTTCTCACTGGGTGTTGTTTGGTTTTCTTTGGGAGTTTTTGGTGTACTATTTTATAAATTTTTTCACGAGAGCTCAATTCTCTTAGAAAGATAACTAGTAGTAATATTGTTAAAAGTGCTTCGACAGCTTAGGTCATTTCGCATATTGGCTCCCACCGGGTATCGAACCCGGGACCGCTTTCATCAAAGGTAAATCTATCTGGACCAGTGATTCCCAAAGTGGGGCCCGCAGCGATCCAGGGGAGCGGTGATGGCCACGGGTGCATTTGGGGGGCGATGAAGAAAGGGGCGGTGAAAGCATAAAAGAAAGAAGAGAAGATTTAGAAAAATTGATTGATGTATTCCGCTAATAACGCTTAATTTTTCTATGAACGACGTACTGGACATTGGCTCGGTACCCGAATACTCCCTCGCATTGAGATATGTGCAAACCCACCATCGCCTCTCCTTCCGTTTTAGCATATCCGAACAAAGCTCACTCACTCCAATTCTTAATAACCACTTATGGATTTTTTTTCTTTCGACCCACAGACGATATTCCTGCGAACTAGAAACGGGTACCGGCATCTAGTGTCAGCCGATACTGACCACACAACCAGCCAATTTATATATACAACCAACAATTCTGACTGCAAAAGGGGATCCCTACGGCTTATCCTGTAATATAATTCAAAATTTCTTAATTGTATTTCCTTCGTCATATTAAGTGGAACGTGGATTTATTACGGTAACCAATTTATTAACAAAAAAAGAAACCGACTGCAAATAGTCAATCGTGGCTATTTAAGATTACTGCTGTCGAAAATAGAGCCGAGGATTACTAAATTGGTAGCAGCATACCAGGTTCATCCTTCTCATTTAGATGATTTCTAATGTTTTAACTTTTTTCGTATTACCTTTCTATTCAGAGTTCAATAAATAGTTTCATAATTTAAAACTTCAATGTTTCTTATTTACACCTTTCTTTGCTATAGTTTACGAAAAAGATGGAAAAATTAATACATATATCTTTCTGTTTAATTGCTATTTAAAATAATTAAATTCCAGGGGGGCGCTGAGTAATATTTTTTCTGAAAAGGGGGCCAAATACGTTTGGGAACCACTGATTTAGACTATCCAAGAGCCAGAAAGATAACTATCAAATATTTTGCTATCGATAAGTATCTCACAACACTGGTAACTTTGAAAAAAGTACCGTATTTAATACGTATTAATTGAAAATTATAAATGTGACGATCTCTAGTTAAACCGTTAAAAAAGATTGGTACTCGTTCGATGTAATATCGCCGGATTTTTTGTCCCAAAAAAGTACATCTTTAGCTGAAAATAATCCGCATTGACATCAAAACTGTGTGTCTCAAAGAGGAACTAATAGATGAAATAATAATGTATTTTTCGGTGGTAAGATTTTTCTCCATTTTGAAATTCATTTCCCTACCTATTTTCAAGTATACGAAATCCAAATGTCACTTCGACTGTAATTCAGTAGTAAATTAATTTACTTTTAACTTAATAAGAAGTTATGATTTTCACAGGTGTAGCGCTGAGGTCATTAATGACCAATAGCCAAAGCACAAGATTCCGTTGTTTCTATTGACCGCTTGGACTCAAACTTTAAGATATTTACCGCTACTTTTAATCTGAACCACAACAAGCGTTTCCTCCTTAACGATCTTTAATAGGGACTATCCTGGTTGATTTATCTACAGTTTAATTTAAGTTTTGAAAAGGTCACCTTCATCGATACTCATAAGTGTCCAAATAATTCGAATCTTTGTATCCAACTCCCGTACTTCATGAATGCTAATCTCTCCCTCACCCGGTAATAATAGGGTAAAACCCTTTTCCCTTGATGGCGACTCATTTCTTTCGGAGAAAAGAAAATGACTTGCAACTTTTGTTCGACCCTTGACATTCATGAAGACATCGCATGAGAGGAAATAAGGAGAGAAGTTTCTCGAACAGATCGATTCTCTTCTTGAGTCTGTAATCGCTTTGGCAATTCCATGTGAGAGACGGTCACTTGCAGATGAGGGAGAATTTTTTTGGTCTGAGAAGTTCCAGAAAGGAGGTTGAGGTAAGTAGGATTAAGAGAGTGAGTGGGAATCACAGAAGAATAGAAGGTAGCTCAACATTTTGAGGTTACAAACGGAAAATAATATATATCAGTTCCCTATTTATTAATTAAAGGTTTGCGCTGCAATTTCATAATTTCATTCGGTGTCTTTCGACAGTTTTAGAACCTCATCTTTTACTTAATTAAGAACTTAAAATACTGTTTGCGCTGTATTATACTATGCTTCTATTTAGTATGGGTGAGTTCTTTCTCTTGAAGGAAATTGGATATTAATTATATGATGTACTTGGATATACAATGTTGCCCTAATAGTGTATATTCTATTTTCATTGGTGGGAATTTTATTTTCCATTTTTGTATGTGTGTATCTTTCTGTATGTTTATGTTTTTTATGATCTCTTTAATGATTTACCTTTAAATCGTTTTAATTTAATTTCACTGCGTCCCTTAAATGTTATTTTAACTATCCTTCCAAGTTGGGGTTTTCCCAGAATGAAGGTCTCTTTTTCTTTAACTTCGAAGATTTTTCCCACGCTCGCTTTTCCTATTGTCTTTCTTTACTTTCATGAGATATAAAAAAACCACTTTCTAGGCGAGGACGAAGACCGCCAACTCAGTCATGACCTTATCAAGTACGAATTAATCTAACACAATTTATGTAAGTATTTTAAAGATGCAAACATGAATAGCAAAGTATTCCCATTGTTCATTAGCTGAGGAACAATTGTTAATAGAGATAATCTCTCGACAACTTCTTGGAATTTTCTTCTCTTCCACGAGACACACTTTATACGGAGATATCTCTCCTGTCTCCAAGGTGACGGCAGATACCAATATGAATAGAATGCGTTTCGCCAAGGAAACTTTTATAAAATTCACTTTCGCTGCATTGCAACTCCTCCAGCGACCAGTAATTTCGATCGAAAAGTCGTTCTTTTTATTATTATTACGAAGGAGTTGCGCCTGGCATGAATACGACTAAAAGGATCAACTGGCAAGTGATATTTCTTCAGAAATGTATTCATCCATAACCTATCCTCGATTCTTTCGGAATGGGTTCCGCAGGTGACAATCATCTCCAATATTGACGCTCGAAAAATGTGAATCGCCCGTAATCCGAATTGCCGATGAAATATGAGAAAAATGAAAATCTCGTAGAGGCGCCTAAAATTGGATTCCCCAGCCAATGGCGATATTACTCGGATAATGAAACCCGCGTTTAATTTTTCCTTTTAAATTCCGAGGGTGGAGTAGAAGATGAAAGTGGAGGGAAAGGTGGGCTCACAAAACGTCGTGGGGATTAAGGTCCCGTGACCCCATTCCTTAGGAAAGGAGGGAAAAAACCAGTCGGAGCGGCTTTATTGAATAAAAATTCCTCCGATGCTCACTACCGGTGGCTCTTGGTAACGCGAGGTTTCGTCAATAAGAGATTCAGAGGAGCCCCAATGACTGCTCTCCTAACGTATGTTTTAAAAGTTTGTTACAACGCAACGCACACTGAGAGCACGAAAGAAAAGGGTAATGTAAGTCATTCACTCTAAATTTCTGAATAAAATTACATTTATTCTATTACCTACGTCGTACCTTACATTTGGGGAGCTCTTTCCACATTAAAATGCTTTCACTCAGAATCTAACTATAATTATTGTGGTCTCATTTGGATATCCTTGATTCTGCGTGTTTCTTGGTGAGCAAAGTTAAAAATTAATACCTTTAAAAAATTCAGACATTGGAATACAATGTAAACCTATCAACTCCATGCTCTTCCTAACGTTTTTGAGGCTCGAGAGTCTATTCAGGTAAGATTGAGATAATTAATGGATCATGAATGATTATTCATATGAGCTTATTCTAAAATTAAATTTGAATACCAAGTTTGATGTATAATAGTATAATAAATGTATTTTCCATAAGATTTTTTACATTCAACCGGTATGGGCGAAAGGCTTAATCCAACCATTATTTACGAGTATTTATTCAAATCTTGTGGAAGATAAAATTCCATTTTCATCATTTAATTAATGGCGTTTATTAAACACTGTTTTACACTGTAAACTCATATTGATTAAGATTTTATGTTTTCTTGCTCTTTTGTACTATAATATATTACTTTTAAAAACTCTTAATGAACTAATGAATTAATGTTATGTATATGTTGTGGAATACCATTTATAGCAGTTGACAATTATCTTCCTAAAAACATTTTTATAATTTGAATAGCATGCAGTAATATATTCATTTGTAAATTCTCTCACTCTCACTTTTTATTATACGAAAATAAAATGAATTTACGATAAAATCATATTTTTATAAGTTTAACTTCGATATGTTTTAATTTTCTTCCACTATTTTCAAGAAAAGGAGTAGGTAATAATTTTAGTTTTTATTATTCTAATTATTCCAAGTCCTGTATGCCATATATGTACCTCTGATATCCTCTCCTTCTTAAATGAGTTCTTGAACTTCCCTTTTTAATGCCATTGGGCCGAATTCCAATTGTGCCACTTGGGACCGGTCTACTTTTGATCAAATGTCATTCGAGTATTAAAATCTTTGGACAACGAACACGTGCTTTCATAAACGCATTTCGAAATACTCATTCATTAACAAAGCACCAATTTTTCCCCTCCATCATAAGTTCATATTCTCTAGTTCTCAAATCTACGTCATTAATTTGAGAAATTTTAGATTCCCAAGTTTTCATAAACGTAACTTAGCAAAAATGCCACAATATATAAATTCTACGATTGCCTTCGGCTTGAAGATGTCGTTTAAGCGTCGTAACTAGTCGTAGGATTTTTATATTGTGGTTTATTCAGCACGAGTTTCAATATTTTTTTCAAGAATCTTACCAATTACTTATTCTCACGAATGCAAGTATACGTATTCTAACCACAATCATTTATTTTTAGCATCTTCATGGTATCAATTGAATCAGGCGTGACTATTAGGGTAGAAGTTTTGTTTTATTTTCACCGTTCCCATCTTCATGGCGTCACAATATTTTCGAGATTCCATTTTTCCGCTTACTTAGAATTAAATAATAAATTAAAATGAGGCAAGCGTAACTGATGAGCGAGTTCCATCACATATGAAGGAGGAACAATTTATACAGAGTAGTAGTACGCACTGTAAAAGGGAACTGGTGATTTATTGCACAAGTTACCGAATAGAGTCTTCCTCTCCTTTTGCAGCTAAGATGGTTAGAACTCCATAAATGGATCAGAATCGGAACCGTGTTTACATGGATTTTTCTGCTCGGACTGAAACCTAACGCAGCTATGCTCGGTCTTTTATGCTCACTCCGCACAAGTTATAGTCTTTTTAAACATCTATAAGAATTTGCGGCAAACTCTCGTTCTAACTTCTTCGCTTCTGACCTGATTTCACCGACGAAATTTCCTTGCAAATCTCTATTCCCACGATTCGAAATAGTGGAATTTACTGTAGTGTAAAGATAGAAGAGCACTGGCTTCACAAACAAGGCCGTATCACTATGTCTGATCAATTCACGTTATCCCTTCCAAATTATTCACTTGACATTCGTCTATCTTGCATAGAAAATCCGTCATTTTTCCTTGGTATAAACATTTCACATTAAAATTTTATTTTTCAAATGCACTTGATTTTTTTAAATATTTGTCGCGAACTTCTGAATATTTTTACGATATCTTGTAACAATATCTTACATTTTCATGCAATTTGATGTCAGTTCATATAATTGGACGGTGTAACGACTTTTTGTTATAGTCGAATAAACTTTGTGTCCCCAACGGGTCTGTCTGCAATCCTGTTAACCCGGAAAGGAGTTTATTAAAAATTTAGCACAGTTCAAAGCCCTCCAACATTAGATAAGTAAAGCCTTGGAGAAGGGATGAGAGGCGAGATGAGGAGCGAGGTATTTTTCCCTTGCTTTCTGTAAGAGGAGTATCTGGGAGTGAATATCGTCACAATGGCCTTCCGAGTAACACTTTCCATAACATTAATGAGTAGCAAAAATAGATACCGCTAGACACATATCATTATCTTTCAGAATATCACAGCCGTGAGCAAAACCGAAACAGTAGTACATAAAAACACACATCATACGTAAATTAGATATGGGATTCTCCGCAGAACAGTTGATCATTTGATCGATATGCGATCTTTGGGATCCCTAACGGATTGAGGAAATACTAATAATATATTAATACTCAAAGGGTACCGATGTTTTAATGCGTATAATAGGATATTTCAAGATGACTCTGAAGATTTGGAGCTATTCCCACTGTGCTTGGGAGTTCGTTCCGTTGAATTTTAAGGATTTCAGATACTTCGAGTAGGAGATTGCAATTACTGATATTGTCATACCGAAGGGGCGTCATTGTTGTAGTCACTTTCATAATGGCGCGCCAAATTGGTTGGTAAATTGGACGACTTTGAATTGGAAAGTGTGGGGCGAAGGATTCCCTGGAAGTGGGTTACTCACTGCAATCATCGGAAGCGAAATGAATTTACTGGGAGAGTCGGCATTCCAATATCCTTATTTTCATACGCTCCCTTCATCGTAACTATGATGTCCAAAGAGTTGTGTTTCTATAAACGGTAAAATTCTATAAAGGATTCCGCCTTCAGCGGCAATAGCATAATAACTCTAACATGAAAGGCGACTTGTACTAGAATTAATATGCATGTGCATATGTAACTTTACATGCTCATTTATTATTAAGAATCAGTTTATTCCGTAGCTAATCGTTTTCTTGTACTTCATGTTATGTTTCATCATTATCAATTATATCAATATCAATATATGTGTGTGAGTGTAAAAACACGAATATATCCTCTATTCCTTCCTATAGAAAGAAATCGAATTACTGTAATGACGTTTCCCCCTGATGAAGGGAAAGTCTGATTAGGTTTCCTGAATGTTGATTAACTTATGTACAACTTAATTCCTCAATTATTAACTGATTACAAAACCGAATTGGAGTGTACATTATAGAAATATGTCCATTATAACTACAAATGTTACTTTCCGTATCGATGAAATCACTGCCTACAAAAAGGGTTATTTTTTCAAGTTTTGCGTTATCTAACTATTAAATGAATTTTTCTTATCATAAATAAGAAAGTTTTTAAAAATTATAGGCTATATCTTTGTGGTGTCATATAAAATACCCTATTTTTCCTTGGGATTAAAGTCACTGACCGAACGATCTGTCATATTTCGTTTTTCCATTCATGAGATTTTTATAATTCTTAGAGAAAAGCGTGGACACAGAAACTTTCCTCGTGTATCACAATATCTTTACTTGAGTGACTATATATTGAAAGTCGTGAATTCTGAATCACAGAGGTCAACAGAAAATAGGCCAGGAGGAAAATGAAGCAAAGCAAAGTGGAATCCTGAGCGCAATATTAAATTGATTGGGATTATTCGATTTTTTTTACAAAATAGCGTTGCTTCAAAGAAAACGTTCCCACCAAATAAAACCTAGTATTCTGCGCTATCAAAATAAATCGAGCTAACGCTAAATAACGCCAACACTTGCAAAGATGAGATGAAGTCCTTCAAGTCAACTATTTTTTTATTTTTCCGGCCCTGTCAGACTTTTTTCAAGTCCGTTTTTCCTTGGAATTTTCCTGGGTGCACGCCCTTATGTGCAAAGTCACCTCAACCCTTTCCTTATATTGTTTGATTCTTAAGATTTTCGGGGAAATTTTGACTTGTGATGGATTTCCTCGTTCAATTTCTTTATAACTATAAGTCGCGTTTCCCACGATCCCTTTCAGTGGACCCATATTTTCTTCTTAGATGTGCCGCAGTTCATTCCAAATCCTCCATAGTTATTTGAAGGGTTGCACTTTACTTCAATTTTGAGCCTCCGGAGAAATTCGTTCCACTCCTCTGCGAGGTCCCAAGTTTGGGTTACATAACACAAACATGGGGGGCTTACCCAATTGCGTTAAGTAGAAAAATATCAAAATAGTTACATTCCTAAGGAATTATAGTGACATTTTGCCCCCCAAATTCAAAATCATTGATATCTCTACCCACAATATCGATGTCGCTTATAAAAACTAAATTCCAACGCAATTTCAAAGCATAGCCGACCGTTTTCGGATTGAAGGCCTTTTATTTCAACGCAGCGAATGTACGTGTGAAAATATTTTCCTATTTCAAAGAAGTGGAATTCCTCGAACAAAAGACAATAAATTAATTGAAGAAAAAGAGACACAATACGGAAATGTATGAACTGCTGACCTCTTTCGCGTCGACGCATTTGCATTTATCACACGCCCACTCTTTCACGACCTTTCGCAGCAGAAGAGAAAGAATATGACTCAGTAAAAAAGCTATCAACAACATACATCGGGAGAACAGAAACGAAGATTTCCATGCATAATATTTTGATAAATGGAATTGGCATTCAATGGAATTGGTAACAAAAAAGAGAATAAGCGGGAGGAATTCTTTCAAGACGTAGAATCGAACCTGGGTCTCTAGTACTTCTATAAATGAGCAAGGATGGCCATCCGTCTGTTTACCCTATATTTCGAGGCGCTAACTGTAATTTGATTTATGCTTGGCTAATTATTAACGGCAGTTAAGTTTAGATTTCAATCCTTACCTCATTCGTAAGTAATTTGTCACGAAAGCGAAAGTAATTTGTCAAACTCTTCTTCATTAACTGCCGTTAATAATTAGCCCAGTATGAATCAAATTACAGTTAGCGCCTCGAAATATAGGATAAAAAGACGGATGGCCATCCTTGCTCATTTATAGAAGTACTAGAGACCCAGGTTCGATTCTACGTCTTGAAAGAATTACTCCCGCTTATTCCTTTTTTGTTACCAATTCCATTGAATGCCAATTCCATTTATCAAAATATTATGCATGGAAATCTTTGTTCCACAATTAGCAGACGTAAGACTTCCTTTCAACTCTCGATCGTATCGCGCCAATTATCATCATTTCAAATTTTACTTTACCAAGGGGAGAATACTCATTCTAACGTGGACAGGTGTAAAACTGTGAAAACTTACCTTTGATCTATAGAATTTAAGCTTGAAGCTGTTTGTCTACCCCCACGTGTATTGAAAAATCTATCTACATGCAACATGCACCTTATTTTGAATAATTTATTTTAATTTTACAAAATATATGTTACGTCTCGTAGTAAATTTCAGTTACTGTATTTTCTACTTACGTAATGTTTATGTAATGTACCTTGTGTCATAACGAATAATATTGAGCAATATTGCTCATACTCATACTCATTCTTGAAAAATACATCACATAGCACTATATATCATACTTATGTATGCAGAATACATTACGTATTTTTCAGGAATGAAAATTTATTTGTACATTTTTAATCTTATTTTCATTGGACTGCCCAAAGGAAGTTTTGTGGAGACTTCCATCTCGTCTTTCGTCGGATACCGGACATATTTAAAAATCAATAAAGAAGTTACCTTTAAACGTCGGCAGCAGGCCTGGTTCCCAAATTCATACATGGTAAATAAATTAAATAATCGTCCCTCTTACGGAAAAACAGAGGCTCTCATAGTTCTTCATGAAATTTAAATTTTAAACGAGAAATTGGACGACACGAATTATTAAAAAGTGCAGCAGTGTTCCATCTCAAATAACTTTCAATGCATTATTTGAACGCGGAACAGTTAACACCCCTCTGACATCAGAAAATAATACCTTGTAGAGAGGAATGAGGATTACTAGGCACAATGAGGAGTGAGGTAGTTTGTCCTTGCTTGTTTCATCAAGCACGAATGCTATAAGCGGAAAACGTTCAAGAAAGTGAAGCACAATGGCTCTGAGAGTGACACTTTTATTCCATAAAGAGATACCTTATTTAATTCACTCATACCTCAGTAGCTTTCTTATCATCGCATACATGTTCAATAATGGGACAAAAGTATATGAAAGGCATATTTTTCTTTATCCTGTACCAAAAAGCAAATGAAGAAAATATTTCATTCATCGGAATATGGTAGCAGGAATATAACAATATACGAGAAAGATTTAAATGCAAGATATTACACGTTGCAACATTGACCAGAGAGTTAATAATAGACAGTAATCGTTTGCTAGGAATCCGGTTGTTTGATTGTAGGGATCAGTATAAGTTGATCTCCCACATAACGGATTTGTACAGTAAGTATTTTAATTTGTACCGAAGGTACCTTACGAGATGATTCATTAAAGGAGGAATATAATGAGGAAAGAGACGCATTGAGAAAGAGAAAGTGCCATCCACCACCTCCGCACGTCTTCCCGGTTATACAATAAGTTTGAGCGAACGGGAAAATAATTCAAGAGGAGGGATTGTTGGAGATGAAAGCGGAGAAGTTGATTACCCACATCTGCGCCCGAGAGCACCAAACTGACTTAATGTGGAGTATGAAAAAGACAATCAAAGCTCGTATTATGCGAAGAGGCTCTAAGAAGAGTTTGCTCATTCGTGAAGTAACGCTCTTTTAAAACGACATTTTGAAAAGTACTAAAAAATATCGAGACCAAGATATTGCATCGTCCCTTCACTTCCATTTCGACTTGAAAACGCCATTCCGATCTTAGGCAACAACTTTCGATTAAAATATTTAGTATTTAATACAACTTCTCTGTAATAAGAATATTATAAAATTCATGAACTCTGAAATCAGATTGCTTACTATTGTACACATAATGTATTTCATTAAAATTAAATTGATTATTTTGAGTATTTCATGTTTTAGTCGTATGAAAAGTAAGTAATCCATCTATAAACACCGAAAAAAATTCATAATTTTTGCATATTTTAACATACGCAACCCCAAATGGCAACACATCTCGTAGAAACCAAAACATTGACTCTTTAAGAATTTGAAGGAAGATTCCTAATTAATATAGCATACCTTACGCTACTTTTCATATTATTTTAAAATGTAAAAATGCAGCCTTTGACGTACTTGTTTCAAAGACGCGATCTTTCAGAAAAGCAGACAACCGAGTGATGAGTAAATAATATAAATATAAAAGCGGTGTAGAATAAGACTTTCGTTTTAATTAATGATATAATTTGACAGAAAAATTCGAGAGAAATGTTCCTGATAAAACTTCTGCATAGAATAGAAAGTAATGGACACTGCAGAAATATATCTGGGATTAATTTAAAATGTGTACATAGGTCACCCAGACCTCCTGATCGTGATATCGAATCCCTTCGACTGGCATCAAAATAACTGTTTGAGCGCTACTCATCGGTCTGACCTGTCGTTGGAAGAGTCCCCAAACGCACGTTCCAACTATTTTCGAAAGGTCAGCAAGTGTACACCGATCCTACGCCTCCCTTAATTTTGATTCGATGCTTCTGAAACACTGGAAATTGAAATGTGGTGACCGTTATAGCCCTAATTCATCATTAGACATAAATTCCAAAATAGCTTTTCCCATCCAGCTCTCTTATCGAATGACTTCAAAGGAGAAATAACCAAATCTATAAAAGGGAAGGTTCTTCAGTGAAATGGAACAGGTGTGGACAACAGCACTAGTGGAATCAATTATAACGATACATCGTATCCCTTCGCTATAACAAGAGTTATGATTTGTGAAATAATTTGAAGTTCCTCTCCATTTTTAAGATTATTCCGACACCATTTTGAATTATTTTTCCACATTTTTTTGCAACCATGTGTCCAAGGAAGATCGACCCATAAGTTACCACTACACCACGATAAATTATAATATCAATAACATCAATATACTCCAGGCTTATAGAACCATGCAAAATAAAATAGTCAGTTATCCAAAAAAGAATTGCTAGAACCATATGACAAGTAATCTTATCTTAACGACATCTCTCGAGGCATCCATTATTTCATGGCTTTGAAGATCACTCAATATTTCATGCAACTAGTTTTTAATTACAACGTGGACGATTAACGTTCAGAAATACTTTATATTTTATTAGCAGTAAGTTTGCGAAGGTATTTCTTACTCCTTCTCTCTTCGTGGATTCATTCTACTGGTCAATAATTATCGCTTGGACCTTTTAAACCCTAAATCCACTAATTTTCTTATGCCATTCTACCAATCCGCCAATTTCCTTTTGAAATTAGAGCTTCGTAATCTGCCATTGATTGTTATTTTGTATAACTGATAATGTTTAGATGGAATATGGATGGACTCCTCTATCAACTCTCGCACATATAGAGATATATCTTTTTCATTTAACGTCTTATTCTGTGAAGTCATTATCCCGAATTATCATAAATCCCCATTCTCTACTGAATAATCTATCAAAAGCTTTCGAGAGGGAATGAGGTTATCTATGCAAGATGAGGAGTGAGATAGTTTGCCATTGATTCTGTCGCGGAGCAAAAATGCCGTGAGCGGAAATTACAATGAAAGCACAATGAATAGCTACGTTAACGCTAACTAACGGCCTTGGTGGCTGAGTGGATAGCATATCACTCCTGCCCCAATGTCCCGGGTTCGAATCCCGGCTGAGTAGGACTTTTCCGTTCAGGGAATGGTTGCGTGTGTTCGAAAGCTACTGTTTTCTCGGTGTAGCTCCTCCTGACAAGTCAATTAGAGCTTAGGAGGACTTCACCGATAAGAGGCAACGTTAGCTTTTTAAAAAAAAAACGGTATTCAATAATGAGAGAGCGATATCAATTCAGCATCGCCTATGCCATAGGCTTCATTATCATCGCAACCATGAAAAATACAGAGCTAATAGTAAATGAAAGACATTTTTACATCCACAGAGGACGGCGTCGTTTTGTGTAATTCCATTATAACAACAATAGAAGAAAATAATATCTATAATAATACTACAGAAAAAGTACAATTTCTTCTCTATTTCTTCCGTAGAAAGACGTTTTCCCATATCCTGGACCAAAAGCAAACTAAAATGACTGATCATCAAGATATGACAACAGACACATTTACTTTACTGGACTTGTACAAGTTTTGTATTAAAAACTTTTACAGATAAATTTATTTAATATGAATCCAATTTATGCAACTCATTAATTAAGTCATTTTTCTTTTCTTAGGTGAAGAAAAAACGAAATTCGTTCATAAGTAAAGGATCGAGGCGATGATTCCAGTAATTAATTCCGAGAGAAGAAATGTTTCTCACTTTTCTATTTGAGCCGCCTTTCTCTCGGTCGCAAGTATCTCACGAGAGAGAGTATCGATTCCTAACGAAGAGATGAATGAGATGAGCTTCCACAAGGTGTTATCGTTCCACTTTCTCAGTTTTTAAATGAAAGTGTTGTCGCCCTTGGGCGTCGAACCCACGGACAGTGGGGCAAAGCACGCGCGGCCCACTGCTCCTCTTAGAGTTCGCCTGCGGTGGGACCGATTAGCTTTTCGCAGTGTCCTCCTTATATTCTTGGCCGAACACTTTTCCCCTCCGAGTAAACAAGTTTTCACAAATTTCGGGGATGACCGGGAGATGCGCCACTTAGCTTTGTCACCTAAACAGACTCTCACTCGGCGATTTTTAACTTCGGTCTCTTGGATTCCGTTATATAAATAAACATTATAATTTCTTAAGCTTGCACACATCTTTTGCTTCAAATAATTTCATATTTCTAACATTTTTCATACTGTGTGTAAAACTTTCAGGTGAGGGTCGGTTCGAACCTCCGAGCCATTGGCTGTCAATGCCTTTGGATGGGGAATGAGACTTATTAAGCTATACGATGAGTAAGATTGCACACTAAATAAGTATTTCAAAAGAAAAAAAACCTCTACTCGAGTTAAATTGATTAACAACTCTTTTGACAGCATTGGATAAGGAGTAAACAGAACCCAATTGTTTAGCATCATTCTTTCCTAAGTAGCTTTAATATACACTCGAGACGCTGATCTTATTGAAACACTCCCAAATATTAAAAATATAATTGCACATCTCAGCTTAATGTGCATCACGCTATAAAGTTTTCCGGTTTACTTAGGCCATTAAAGCTTTAATTAAAAATTCACAGTAAGAATCCAGGAGATATAATGATAAAAATATATTAATTACTGCTATAAAAAATCCAATTACTTGCCAAATAATAGAGAATATATGATAGTGAAGCACAAATGAATAGATAAGATAGGATATAAAATAACAAAATGAGGAAGGAAAGACAGGCATAAACAAGGGTAAGCTACGTACACACATTTATACAACGTTTTCCTTTCAGTTTTGAGCGAGAGTAAGGATATGAATCAATTTGATGTATAAATCATTTTTTGTTATTCTCGTCATTCTGGTAAGTTTTTTTCAATCCCCAGACATCCACTCCCTCAAAGAATAAACAGAGTATCTCTGGATCTAATCAAAGTTACATCAAAATATAAACTTGTGACTTACTAAAAAGATCCCATCTCTACAAAATATTATTATACTATAACTGATTCAACTATTAAAATTTTCTCATAGCCCTCGTACATTTATGTGACATATTAATGAAGTCTTTCAAAGGTCACTAACCTACGAATGAATACCAAGTTTATCGGACTAACCTCTACCGATAAAGCTTGGACGGATGCACTGCTTGGAGCAAAGACAGTAAAGAGAGAGTGAATGTTTGCAAATACTACAGTGAGAGATTTCTCGGTGGCTGTTGCCAAAAAGGAGGGGCTAACAGAAGAAAGTGGCTTTCATCGTTCATAATCGTTGTCTTGACGTACTCAAGGTGAATTGGCACATGACCGCAACGTACTCTCTAGCAACATTGTAAGTGGGTCCGCCATCAAATTTGGAAAACTTCCCTCGACAACCAAAAATAATAGGATAATATACTTCAACTTTAACCTGGTACTGAGACTTGTAAGGGAAGGAAACAAAATTACTTCTACCCAATTCCAAGCCAGCTTTTCGCCAAAAATGGATGACACCTTTCCTTTTTAATTATTTTTACCCTCTTCATGGCTGAAATCGGAAACCTTGAAAATTCTTCCTGTATTTAGCGTATAGAAATAGTTAATAAAATGTAATTCTCGCTTATTTACTCCATTTTCATTTTACTAATGTAATAAAGAAAAAACTTGAGTGATTATTTCTTTAACTGATTGATTGAACATTAATTTTAAATCGTAATGCATCCCTCAGCCGACAGAGTATGGACGAGAGTAAAAATCAAACGTATAAAATTCAAATTTTAGTTTTATCGTAAGGTGATTAGTATGCCAGCAGCATAATTGGAAAGCATACAAAGGTGGATTGCCTTCATCACATTGATGTCAGAAACCAAGGTCCGTAATGGCTCAGTAAAAACAACTGAATTAAAATACAGATTAAATACGTAAAAATATGAAAAAATTGAATACATAATAAGCTCCCCGAAATAAAATGTTACCACGCATGAGGTATCTCAGACTAAAATAATCGTAAAACTGAACAATATAATAGCATTTTTGAAAGTATATAATAAAAAGACTTTTGAAAATCCCTTTACTCGACAGTAAAACGACGAACGACAATGCTCATGAATACATTCCCCAAGTTTATTTTAATGCAAGAAATTGAATTCAAACTCCAACTGAGATAATTTCACAAGAAATTATTATTGGAGAAACTCATTGTATAGTACAGGATATGATGTTCAATTTGGCACGTTGTCGTGTACCCATAGAAATACAATAAGTAAGCGGAAGTGGAAAATTTGGACAGTAATTGGTCTCAAACCAAGATCTCTCGTGGTGGGTGCTCAAGAAACATAAATTAACTTTTTCATAAAATTTCCTGGAATTCAGGAAAATGAAGAACATAAATTACTCTTCCTTCTGAGGAATAGAGTGCCCGTTTTGATATTTTTAAGTCGCGATAAATTACTCTTGCAAAAGGTATGCAAAAAAAATAGAAAAAAAATCACCCTTCTATAATTTCTGAAACGGATTTGCTAAGAACCGTTTCCAAAAATGAACAGGGAAAAGTTTTATAAAACCTGTAAAATATTTCAATATCAAGTCACTTCTGGTGATTGGGATCTCACAATTACTCATTACGATACTATCATTATCGTGCGGATAATCAACCAAAATGATAATTTTGTTTGCTTCAGATAATTTCCAATTCATCCCACTTTCTATCCTTCTCAATTGATAACTTTAATACTTTAACCGTAATATATAATATGCTCTTTTAAATATTTCCGTAATCACTTTAAGGTAGATGAGATTTTCTTCTTCGAAAAACATCCAATTAGGCCTATTTCGTTAGAAAATTCGACCATTTAATGGGTAACTAATTATCTGTGCTCAATGGCTCGAGATTTTGCAATGATGAACCGCACTTATTCCTCTTCGGTTCAGAGGCTTCAATTAGGGATATCCGACTAGAAACTTAATTCCTCCACGATCGCCGGATGTGCGACTCGGGCAAACAGAAGTCAATCGGCTCTTTGAAATCAAGCAACGGCTTTTCATCGGAATCGAGGAAGAAAAAGAACAAAAAGCAAAGTGAATATCATATTAAAAACGCATATGTGGCACAGGAAACAAACATCAAGGATCTTCCAAGTGAATTTCTAACAGAGCGAAGGGGCCAGGAAGCGTTTGGCCTCGTGACCCAAAAATAGAACTGTTAAAGTTCGATGTTATAGCCCTCGAGATTTAATTTAACGACTCCCCGTTCATCGCCCGTTTCTAGCATGGGAAACTTGTTAATAACGCACTCGTATTTGAATGAAATTGCTGATCGCTAGAAAGAGCATTAGGTGGCTTAAGAAATGGAACTAAACCTTATAAAAAAGAAGCGCTTCGACTATGTGATTTCTAAAGCCAATCTATGATGAAAAAAGTACTTAACACAGAAGATAAAGTAATTATATTAATTTCAAAACCCTTCTCGCAGGGTACGCCGCGTTCAACACAGTTTAAGGCCTTCTTCTTCCAAACATTGGATATGCATTATTATAAGATATTTACGTTATGATATCCCCATATCTAATAAGTAGTGATAAGAATGTTGATTTTGTTGAGTTGATATCCTCTAGTCCGCTATCTTCATACCGATGTTTTTATAATTAAATTGTAATATCACTTGAATGAAAGGCAGTTGTCCGAATTTCTTGTCTTTTAATTGCATTTTCAGATAACTGGATAACTGGGCCTTCTTTAATGACTTAATTAATTCTTACTATCGGACCGCAACCATCAGTAAAAAAATCTAAACTCTTTGATAAATGGGATATCAAAGTTTGGAAACAAAATAAAACACTGAGAGCTGATTCTATCTTATCTCATCTCATCGAGCAAAATATTAAGTCTGATAAGTAATTATATCTTCCAATCTTCGATAACTTTCGATTCTCTGGTGTTTACTGATTTTACGACTAACTTTCCCAGGAACGTTAGCTGTCAATTTAACAAAAAATGATTGGAAAGTTTCAATGTGATATAGCGAGAAATGTAGAGGATATTATAAATTAGGATTCATTTCCAGATAAGTTTAAGCTACCTTAATATGATGATACGAAAGAGAAAATAGGGGAAAACAAAGTACGAAGGCCTCGCCTCCAAAAGAGTAATTTGATGGAATAAATGCAGAAAAGAGAAACTCCCCCAGCATTTTATTTTTCTCTCGCCGTTGTAACCTTGACCAGAAGCGGGAAGTCTTTTCCGGGATTCGATGCGGCCCTTCCTTCCTTTCTTAAGACAACACACACATTTTATTCATTGTGTTCTCCATCTATTACTCCAAACGGAAATTGATATCTCATAATATACTGAGAATCGGTCCTTATGTACGGCTTCAACTGTTTCAATATAGTCAACATACAATACTTGTGCTGCATCCATCTGTATTTGACATCTAAGATAAGACACGAAATATTCTCCCACATTTTGCAGGAATCAAAATTCATATACTAGTTATACAATCATTGTGGCATATTCAATGCCTTCAACTAAGGCAATACTTCATCCGTCCTTATTCTATCAATAAGAATTTAAGAATAAGCATTTTTATAGCCTAATGTCTGAATATTTTTGAATTTGGCTATATCATAATGAAGGATAATACATAATACTCAATTTCTTCGTTGAATAGAAAACAGATATGTAAATGTTTTTAAATAGAGCGATAAAATAATCGAACACCTAAAACGCCAATCTAAAAGCGTACAAATAAATAGAATCAGAATAATTAATGGGTAAAAGAGTATCTATTTAGAGTTAACGTAATGTAAATGGCGTAAGACGTGATTTATATTGACTGCTGTAAACAGTATTTTGTGATATTAAGGTTAAAAATTGAAATTTGTGTATATATTTTTGAAATTGTAATGAGTAATTGTGTGACTTCGGGAGGTTGTTGAAGGATTCTCCAACTGACTTGGAGAAATAATTGGCAGAACAGCTTTCTTCTCTCAAGACAATTTCGACTACATTTTTGTAACTTTATTTCATTATACTTTCGAAATTAAGATGTTTAGTATATTCAATGTCATCATAGCTCTTGTACCGATGGTCATCCGAATTATGATCCAAATAGCAGCCTCCTTATTAAAATTATTTAATACCCACGTCTGCCAATTACAAATCATCTATTAGTAATGGTACAGTTTTTAAGTATTTCTAAGCGATATTTAAGTTTAATCCATTTAAAATCTTCCATCTTTTATCAGAATCGTCCAAATATACAGTTAAATTTCATTTGAATCGCTTTGCCTTAACTCTTTATTCTTGTTTATTTTCAGCTGTTCGTTCAGTAACGATGCGCTCTGATATTTGTGGAATCAATAAGCAGGATTCGTAGGCAAAGGAAGTGATGGAATTCGTGACCAAAACGGAGCAATTCGTAGTTCTTATTTCCAACAAGATATCCTACTTCATAAATCGTAAAATTATTACACAGCTCATTGTAACACATCTTTCAATCCCTGACCGGGATATCTCACCATAAATAACATCTTTAGACTAATTAGGTATACAACAGTTTAACTGCTAGCTTAACTCTAATGTCGGAAAAACTTCTTAATGAAGTTTTTCATTTATATAGTCTTTCATAACGACACACGTGCTTTTCTTCACCAAAAATATTTCATTCATTTCACCGAGGATCTAACGACGGTGATTCGTAATCACCGTCCATCGGTCTAGCAACCGCTAAAAATTGTTTCCGGTCAGAGATTTTTTGCAAGAGATATTTGTTAGTCTCGCATGAACGCACCCGCAAATACGACTTGAAAACACCATTTCCTGCAAGATGGATATCCACTCTAAGTGTATTCCCTAACGCCGTCCTCTAATCAATCTCTTAGCATCAGTCTCCATGGTTACTGCCTTCGAATATCGCACTCTTTCAGCCGTGAAATCATCTCTTGGGGTTTGACAAATGGCTTTCCTCTATCGATTGTATTCTTATTGTTGTAAAAATGTTACTAATCGTCCGGTGGAAACACATATTACATATATTATACATAAATACATACATATATCCTATCTGTACATTTTTTTAATACAAACATTTACATAATCAAAAATTTATCAAATGCTTCCCTTCCCTTGTAATACAAGTTTTTCCAGGGTTCCCAGTAGGCGGTAGTCTTCTCTGTACATCACCCTACCAGGCAATCCAATCCTCCTCCATCTGTACTCGTCAACGTCAAGCTCACTCGTTTATAATATTTTTACCCAATCTTTTTACAAACTCCCTATGATGTTTTATAAACTTTTCCGATCTATGATAAGACGGTTTAGAGAGGAGAATTCACTAACGTTTGTTCTCTGTTTTACTAACTTAACTTTATGTATATGGTCTTTTCTGCAATGAAATTTTGCCATAGTGACTTTGTTTGATAATCCCTCTAACTATTTAACTCCTGTGTATACTTTAAAAAATATAGCTAATCTTTTCTTGAATCTCCGCTCCTCTAAACTTTCCCAGCCTTCTTTTAGCATCTGAATATCAAGCCTTGCATATCTGCCAAAGACGAATCTTGCTGCTTTTCTCTGTACCTTTTCTATGTTTCGCTTTAAACCTACCTCATGCCGGTCCCATAGGCATTCCCCGTATTCCAATATTGGCCTAGCAAATGATTTGTACGCAGCCTCCTTAACATTCTTATTTGATTTATTAAGAGTATGCACTAGGAAGTTTAATACTTTGTTTGCTTACAAAATGATTCGCTCTATATGTTCGTTCAATTTTAAGTCCCTCCTGAATGTTAAACCTAAGTATTTTACCGTATGCTCACTAGGCAAAATTTTTCCACCAGATTATATGCGTGTTGATATCTACTTCTATTAAAACTGATGACTTAACATTTATTCGAATTAATTTCTAATTTATTAGGCGAAACCAAGCCATTTAAGGCAGATAAATCCTTCCCAAGGAAAAACGGGAGGCTGCCTTAGATGTAGCCTAGATGGTTAAGGCAGCCTCCCGGATAGAGGAAGATCAAGGGTTCGATTCCGGGCCCTGTCAGACTTCTTTCAAGTCCGTTTTTCCTTGGGAATTTTCCTTAAAAGTCACCTCAACCCTTTCCTTATAGCTAAATCCTCTTAAAGCCCCATGCAATCGTTCTCGTTTTTTATATTCCTATATATAATAGAATCGTCTGCGAATAAACGAAGTTTTGATTTTATTCCCGTAGTTAAGTCATTAATAAATATCAAGAAGAGTAAAGGCCCAAGCGCGCTACCTTGAGCTACGCCTGATGTTACTGCGATATCACCGGAAAACTTTTTTCCAATTTTTATTCTCTGTTTACTACCTTTAATGAAAGAAACTCTCCATCTTATAACTCTTGGATCTAAGTTCATTGTACCCACTTTCTTTAATAAAATTTCATGGTCTACAACGTCAAACGCTTTTCATTGTTGTTCATTTTCCCATAGAAGCTACCTCGTTTATTTCTGGGTTTAACTTTCACATTGTATTTTAAATACTTTTTATTCCTTTCGAGGAAAATGGAAATATCTACTTTTTAGAAAGTTTGTCCTCTAATTCGCGATTACGTAGATTGTTCATTATTTTGTTAAATAATTTTCTTTATTCCACAAACTAGTACCTAGCTAAACTCACCATGAGTTATTCTAATTATTTTTTAACTCTTGATTCCTGTTTTACTACTCCTTTGCTTATTTAGCTGTGCTTTGCAAAGTCTTTTGTGATTGCATCTATTGTAAAAATAAGTTTTGGAAGTTAAAAATATAACAAACAATGAAAAGTATTCTAGCACTTTTCCTGTTCTTTAATTCGAGATTTTCCACTCTCTGATTCGACTGTCTTTGTGGCAGAGCAAAGAATAAAATGTCAATTAGGCGCATGACCATCAAATATTAAAGCAAAAGCGTTATAAATCCACATCTAGGTTTGCTAGTCAAATTCAACTATATGTATATTGTGGAATAACAGATTTGCTAGCTTTTCAAGTCTTAATACGAATTTTGTTACATTGAAAGAACTTAATTCATAAAAAATCTATTTTCGAATTTAAAAAATGAACTATTTAAAAATAGTTTAGATGACAATCCCTTCTCATGATGCCTCTTGATTTACTTTACTGATAATTTCTCGGCTAGCAAAATTAGCCTTCAGTTGAATCAAGCACAAATTACAAAATAATGCATTATAAACATTAAGATAAATACGCTGACTTTTGTTACATAGACACGAGGGTAATTAGAAATTAAGCTATTAATCGATTCGATGAGAACTACACTCAATCATTTCGACGGATGACCTACAGAAACCCTCTGAAAAAACTCCTCTATGATGTCAATAACAGTAATCTGTGGAAATATTGCGCGAACCATCTGTCGAACATACAAATTGAAAGCTTTATCGGAAGAAAAATAGAGAAAAGAAAAACGTGTAAGAGGAAGGAATGACTGGAGGCGATGATTTTCTCTCGGATGTTTTTAAGAACATCTTGAGTGGAGAGTGGGCTATCGATGAAAGAAAGTGAAGCGGACCCACGGAAATAGGTTGAATCCTCAGGGTAAATAATTACTCGTATAGACACTTCCGTTAACTCTCAACCTTGACTCCGTGAGAATGCGCGAAACCCGTGGGAGGAATGTTTGCCATCCTCGAGCTTAAGAAAACGCTAAAATATAAAACCAAATTGATACTCGTTATCGGATCAAAATAGCACGCGAACATCTTGGCGGACTTAGAGGCACATACGGCTCGACCTCAATCTGAACTTCCTTATGATCGAGGGGTAGGCAATTTGGTCAACGTGATTAGGTTGTGATAACAATGGAAATGCTCTCGACGGACAATAACTGCATAAGATGCGAATGACCAAAATCATACGACAAATTAGCTATAGGAGTTCTTCAGCAATCATGATCATTAAGCAATTTAAATTATAAAAATATGTCTCCTTTAATTTAAATTATAACTGGAGAATTTTAAAACGAGAGATATTTCATGTATTTACGATCACCGCGGGAATTGGACGGACGCTATGAAAGATAAATTTCAAAAATGATACGAGAAACATCACGTGAGAGGAAAGTGACAGCTAAGTTATTATACTACACAATTACCAAGTTTTTTATTTCCAATGGAAAATATCTGCATATAGCGACTTCGGAGGATTTAATAATAAGTATGCCGAAATCTTTTCTAAGATATTCCCAGAATGTGAAAGTTTGGATTTCTCGAATCTTCCTTCGATATTCTCCATCAACTTAACACGGCCCATTTTCCGCAATAATCACCGAAAAACCAATTAATCCCACGCCGGTGTCCGAAATCAATTGAGTCGAGATCCAAAAACGCGAGAAGACGACACAAAATAAGGTATTTTCACGAGTGACCCAGTTCAAGCGGCGAAAGATATTCGGCTCCGGAAAAATATTCGATAATGAAGGACCTTGGGTCAGCAGATGCACAAAATGGGAGTAAAGTAGAGCGGTGGCATTGGAGTCCCTTGGGTGTGGTTCTCTCTATGAGATGGATTAGAGCACGACACTTTGGCAGCACGCACGGACGCTCCTTGACCCAAATCTCATTTTCAAAAATGGTGGGCGGAGGAGAGAGGGGGTGAACACACTTCCTTCTCTCTTTGCATCCTATTCACCCCTCTTGGAAAATTCAATCCTTTTTCAACGTGAATCGTTATTATTTTAACAAAACTGCACATAGTTTCGATGTCACATGCTCTTGGATAAACAAGATAGAAGCATGTGTGCACCATATACATCATCTAAAATTATCCGTAAATGTGCCTATGACAAAGAGTCACGTAATCATTGTATTTATTTATTTTATTGTGTTTTAAGTTCGCCCAACAAAAAATTACAGGAAAAACACTATTGCATATTCTATAAAACAATTATAATACACACTTATTCATTAAAGAGAAGTTGTTCGAGCATAATTTATAAAACAACTAGTAAACTCCCCCGTCATGCATTACGGGTCTTAATTTAATTTTTTTTAGTAAATAAGCAACTTTTAAATATGTACGCATTATTGAATCCATGTAGTTCTTTTGAACCATAAAGTTTTAAATGTAAATCGATAATGATTTAATATATACATTACGTACCTTATTTATTTGACAATGAGATATTATCCACAAAAGTCAAACCGTATAAATTTGGAATAAAATAATATATAATCAAATAATTTTAAAAATTTGTAAGGGGAAATGCGCTGGAAAGTGGTTTTATTTTTACAGGATGAATTTCGAATGAATTTGGTCATGATCAAATGTACGACGGAATATTTTTCAATTATAACTATGAAATCAACATTCACAAATATTTTCTATTTTAAACCTTAAAATACCATAAACGTAGTACGACGATATACTATCACCTCCCAACCGTTAATTTGCGTCTTAAATTTCAAGGCTATTCTTTTAAGTTAGTAAATTCATGTAGGCATCGAATAGAGTGTTTGGTAAACGCCCCCCGTCATTGGTGATGAAACTCACTGTAAATTGAATTATGAATCTATTATGACTGAATAAGCAACTTATTCATACCCTAATTCTTTTGATAAATACTAATCAGTATAGAATTTTAAGATTAGAATATTAGCGAAATTCCGAAAAATTACGAATTCGATTCCATTGAACATTACGTAGTTCGTAAGAACCACACAAACGCACTGCTTTAAAATCCCTGCTATAAAATCAAGTTTGCGTTAACATTCTGTCTCTCAAAAGTCTTCCCCTTCCTCGACATAATATTTCTTCTTCACCTTGATCACCGCAAACGAACTAATAAATGTCTTTTTGTAAATCGGTAGGATAAAGATAACTCCAAAATGGCCGTAATTTTGTTCCTGATATTTAAACGTCATAGTTTATATTCACTGAAATCTCAATAAATTGCCTCCTCTTCATAAATTCTGGCATTAGTTCCTACCATTAATTCGGTATGGAATTAAAATCCCCGTGTATTCTTGTGGGGAAATGATTATCGGAATTAACAATCACCTTGGTCGTCAGCGGTCTGGCTGTTTACTACGGCGAAATTTTACAAAATATTCGTTAATTTTGTCATAATTTTCGTAATTTCGATTCAAAATGTGTATTTTACGGCAAAATAAGATTTTTTATTTAATTTGCCTTCGTTTGGTACATACCTTGACTTCGTAGGACTTTAATTTCCAATTTAATTCTGCAAAAGTAACAAAGCCTGCAAGGTACAAAAACGAACTTTACGTGTATTCCTTATGGAAACGTGTTATGGAGTCCTGGGTTCGAACCAAAGCCTTATCAGTAATGGGAATATATTTCCTAGGGGTTTATAACTCGTATAAACACAATGCAGTTTGTTTCGTATCTCTAAGTCAAACCAATTCTGAAATAAAAGGTGGGATGGACGGACGGACGGACGTACTCTTCGCAAATTATATACAAGGACCAGATGAGCCCGCGCAAATTTTTTACGCGCGTGGGATATTTAATGCTTAAAAAAACTTACACAAATTTCATGATTTTATACTTTAAGAAACGTATCTTTCTACCATTAAATACATCAATTATCTTCCATTTCCGGGTATAGCCATCTCAGCTTATGTTGTATCTAATAGTTTACATTATATCTATATTATTTACAAAATATGGACAATAACAAGAGAAGTGCGTGTCAGTTCTCAACGGGGATATTTATATTGATAAATAGCATTGATGCAGCCTTGATATTAACATTTGCTTCATAATTTGCGGTAGATTGAAAATATTAAGCTATAATTCTTTACAAACCAACAAACCAAGATATTAAAGTTATAAGTATGTGTAAAATGCCATATTAACTCAATATTCAATATATACTTTTGAATGAACAATTTCTTTAATTGAGAAATCATTCTTTAAAGTATATAAATATCTATTGAGATCACATTAGGATAAGCGGACATTTTTAGAAAGGCACGAAGGGATAAAGGAAACGATCATTAAACAGATATAAATAATAAATCACTCTGAAAACCAAAGATGAATATTCTTTGCGAAAATTAACTGCATTATGAAGCTGACTTGCATCTCAATACTAAAACGCGATGTTAGCGATGTGCTACAATTTGACCACTCTCAAAAAAGGTTTCTCTTTCGAAATAAATCAAGTTCTTGAAAATGCATATTAAAGGCTCAATCTATATAAGGTTGAGTAATCTGCACAATATTTTGTTTTCATATTTTTGTTATTAAATTTTTGTTCTGGAAATATCATGATAGGTTTCCTGGCTATCGTATTGGTCACGGGGAAAATCTCCATGGTTTTTTTACCATCTCCTGCTTACTTAGAACTGCCGTCATTAAATTCATAACACCAAAAATGTATCCATAGATGACCTCACAACGGTCGAAT
This sequence comes from Sympetrum striolatum, assembly GCA_947579665.1. Lineage (NCBI taxonomy): Eukaryota > Metazoa > Arthropoda > Insecta > Odonata > Libellulidae > Sympetrum > Sympetrum striolatum. The sequence goes on along the minus strand of OX388351.1, from coordinate 65,732,196 downwards.
ATTCCGCGTAAATTATATCACAATGACAAGTACTGGCTTTAAGGATGGCCCAACAAACAAATCACAGCAAGAAATCATTCCATCACCGGATTTTCTACATAATATTTTGCAATATCATTGCTTTGATGCTTAGGGTTGATTTAGTAATAATTGCTGTCTTTCACTAAGATTTTCCTCGCCAAAATTGTATTCTTAAAACCTAATTACTAATCATCCTTTGCAATTACTTAATAAATCCAACCCAGTCAACAAAAGCCATAAACCTTGCTTTAAAAGTTTATTCGAAGCAAGGTATTTGAACCTAAATTGGGCATCCCACATTTAGTTTCAATCGCAGCTTAACTATTTTCTTGCAGATTATCTGCCCAACTAACTCAAATAAGGTAACTAATACCTATTGTATATTCATCGCGATAGCAGTATGCGAAAACCGATTAACGAGCAATATTTCACGCAATAAAAGTGAATATTTTCTCGAGATTTTAATAATTACAAAGGATAATTATAGATACAAGACGTTAAATAAATTATACTAGTGTTATCTTCGAATTCAAGTTCGAGAGTTAGATTTTTTCACTACATCGCCTTCTAAGTATCGATGTAAAGATCAAAGTGGGCCGCATTCATAAATATTTCCTTCGAACCAACCAAATTTCAGATAGGCTTCATTGGTGATTTTAGGCCCAAGATTCTATACCGACGGTTACGACGAAGCAATTTACCATAAAGATTATTTTGGAACGAAAATAATTTATTTTAAACATAAATACATAAGCAATGAACTTCATACGTAAAATATTATATGAGCAGTAATTACTTATAGAGCATTCAGCTAGAAAAGAAAGATAGCTGAAATATTATGTACAGATTTATGGAAACAACAACCCACATCCGTAAATACTGCGGAAGATGAGCGTAAGAACAGTGGGACAATATCAGGAACGAAGACATACGAGAACATGAAAATAATTTTATTAATTCCCAGTCTTGTTGATCACGTAAAGTGAAAACAAAACGAAAAATATGTTATTTAGATTTGTTCAGCGATTACATTCATCTTCCTTTCCCTTATCTTCCTACACACAAGTTTTCAATGATAGGACAAATGCCGTTGGAGTGCAGGCTGCTGGTTTCGTATGCACTCGCATGTTACAAAATGCACGCGGTGCAAAGAGGATCTCCGATCGTGGCCTAACCCAACGACTGAAAGAAATCCTTTTTATTCGCACGTTTTTGCTGACTCCTTCTCGAGGAAAATTGCTTAAAATACGATATTTTCTCTATGAAAGGCTTCCCAATGTGTCATGAATCCGAAAATTTGTTTGTTCCCTCAATCACTTAAATATAACTCTCAATTTTTCTTCTAAAATAACTTATTAACACGTAACAGGATTGTCGCGATACATTAAATAAAAGCCACAATCGTAATGTAACTTACTATCAGATATGATAATCATAAATTTCATTTTTGATATTATTAGTAATAACTTTTCTTAAGATTTAAATGCAGCTCTTTTCCTTCAATCTCTTTTCTCTACACTTGGATTCTACATCAACGTGATCCTACTTCTTAGATTGAAATAAAGCAACTACTATTGTCATGAAACCCTCGCAACGATTAAAAAACAAACTAATAGCCTTCAAATACAAAATTGATATTGACTTTTTCATAATCTCTATTTCAATTATATAGAATGAGTACAGGCTTAAATTATACTGCATAAAAATAAGCTTTCGTAGTATTCTGATGGCTATATAATATGCGCGCTCCCTTTTTTAACTTCAAAAGAAACCTTTCTTCTCCATGTAAGGTTAGTTGAGAGAGAAGCCCACTCGGTCCTAATTATGGTTCAAATAATAGTAACATGTTAGCCAAACGAATCTCGAAACCATTTCAGGGTTAACATTACGGTACTTCTTAACTTGTAAAAAATTCATGGTGAACAAACTTTTACTAGACCACTAATTTAATATCCAAAAAACACGACCTAGGTCTCCCCTCCCCCTTTCATGAGTGTACATATTCGGAAGTGTGTTTTTATTTGTCACCTGATGATGTAGCGACGCTACGAAACCTAGGTCGTGTTTTTCGGATATTAAATTAGTGGTCTAGTAAAAGTTTGTTCACCATGAATTTTTTCTAACGAATCTCCTTCATTTTCAATCGGATCGCTGTAGAATTATGCATGCGCACTACTTCAACCGTAATGATGGTTAAAATAACCAAATAACCAAGTCTTTTATTCGAAAAATATTAGCAAAAACAATAAACAGGCTTAAATCCAAAAGACTTTTAGTTCGTTCACAGCAAAAGTAGAATAATCGAACAACATTTGAAAGAGGTGTGATTTTATTACACTAAAGCCAACTCTTGGTAGCGGAAATTTAGAAACTTGATCGGGCATCTGAGAAATGAATTCAAAGGACCTCATCCGGGCTTGTGAGTGGTTAAAATTCAGCCAAATTCGCTGATATTCTTTTTTCATAAAATAATTGTTGGCGATAATTTGGTGGAGCAGTACAAATACGTATTGCTAATAAATATGGTTTTTGCATAATAATGAAAAAACGATGGTGCCATAGTACTTGAAAATTGAATAATTTAGAGGGAAATAAATCATTCCCAAATTAAATCCTTATCTCCGATTGTTAAGCTATCAATCCAAGTTAGTTTCCAGTTATCTATGATAAATTTGATTTGCTCAGGTTGGAAGAAAGTTTTCTTGCAGTGGATTAAGGTCATACAGGTAAGTCTAATTAGAGAAGTTCTTCGTCATTATGGAAAAATCATCTCACATCAAATCAAATGGAAAAGATAGATAAATAAAAACTACAGAGTCATAAATCGGTAACATTACCTCGGGAGACTTCACTTTTAACTCACAAATAGGTTCATCACACCATCGTGGTTCTCATGTCAGCAAAAATCAAGGATTTCTAATTAAGTCTTTTTATCGCTAATATGGGCGACTTTTTACATTTAAGAAGAGTCTCATACAGCGGTGATATTTTTAGTTTCTTTATATTGTATTTTATGTGAATATCTTGCTTCTCTCCTTAAATGGCGTGGGTATCGAGATTTAGAGTTCGATGCTACAAAATACCTTTCAATGCCTAAACGATTTCGTTGACAGCTAAATTCTACCTTCTAAGGAAGACTTTTGTGTTAAATATGACAGAGAAACTCAAGGAATAATAGCAGCAAACTATGAAATCATCTGAAAACCTAAATCCGTACTTGAATTTCAGAAACGATTTGGTCTTAAGACGAAGAAATGACAATATTCTTTCCAACTCAATCCAGACTTCATGAAAACGATTATTTTGTGCCTAATAATACCCGTAAAACGGATTAAATTCGCACGTTATGGCGAAACATATTTAATAATCATTATTTTATTTTCTAAATTTCGTGTATTAGCCTTCTACCTAAGTTTATGTGCCGTGAAATTATCTACTTAATCCACCTTCCCTTATTTCTAGATTACTAATGCTACCGTTTTTATCATGGAAGTTCCAACCGTGGTCCATGGGTCGTCCCTTAAACAAGGCATTATTGCCTCATTAAGAATTTTTTTAGAAATTTTCCAGCAAGTTCTTATTTCCAGAAACATTGGACGGTTTGGCTGAAATCAACTATAAAACGTAAAAAATACATCCAACTTAATACATTCAACTTAAATCGAGATTTAGAAAATTTTATTAAATTTTAGCAAATATTCAATGCTTAAAAATACAGAGAAGTACATCATATATAGTCCGAAAAGATTTTGTAGAAGTTATTGCATGCCACTGGCGATAAACTTTGAGCACCCTTGCTTAATATCATTCAATTGCTTTATTCTTCGCTTCCCTTTTCCTAGCATCCCACCTTCAATTCCCGTCTTGGAAACGTAACTACAGATCAGATTTAATTTTCCTTTCCGGGATAAAAAGGCGTCAGCGTCCCAGCATCCGTAAAATCTTCAAGGACTCCTAAATTCCGAGTCCACATCAAGGCCGCAAAACACGCAAACAGAAAAGAAGGCACGGAGGGGACAATGGCTGATCTACTTGTGTCGAACCGGAGGCCGTGAATCGGAGGGCGTCTGGAGGTTGCCGTGCGGACGCCGATGACGGCCAACCGGAAGGAAGTCCGAAGTAGAGCGAGGGTGTGCCTCTGAGGTCGAACAATTCGGATTTTAAGGCGAAAATGCGACAAAAATTGATGGCGCGTCACAGACATTCCGCAGCTAAATTTGACTCGACGAGGAAACACACAAACACATACGTATTTACGAATCACTCCGGGGCATTCACGTCATTTGACTCGTTTATACTTTCATATCAATCCGTCGCTTCCTTTGAATACCGTGCATAAGGTACAGAGCACGAGGTTGAACTCTCCACCATTGGCTATCAAAGGCTTTGGAATGAGTCTTCTTAAACAAGATTAGTAGAGAGATAACCCTCGCTCTCATGTTAGAATACTATAAGCGGATTAAATCCAAGTAGGTGGAGTTTATATCCCACGAATAACAACTTTTACAGAATTCAATGATGAGTGACCAAAATTATAGCCATAAATCTGTATTATAAGGTTTATAGACTTTATTTAGGCGAGATGGAGACTGAAGTGTCTCTTCTTCCATTTAACATTTCGTTAATGATATTAACAAGATAATTAATGTGTAGCTGAATATAAATAGAAAGAAAACCTTCAGAAGGAGTGCATTTTAAAAACACCTAAGGTAGCATCTTAGGAATCATTACCCTCTGCAGGAAAACACCCACAAAGAAGTGTGTTAAAAATCTGCACAAACCCCAAGAGAGCACAAGCTAAAAGGAAAGCCGCGTAATACACGTAAATTACAAAAGTATTACCATAACAACATAACATAAAATAAAACCAATAAGAAGTACACACTTATATTATTCTCTATGAGGAAATAATACACGTAAGAAAAAAAATAAAACATCAAAAACATTTTAATCGTTTAGGAAAATAAACAAATTAAATATGACATCCATTCATTCTCAGTTAAACATAAAAACCATCCGAAAACAACGCATTCACCAAATTCACTTACTTATCCATCAATAAAATGGCTTGGCTCTGGGAAATGCCAATAACTTACAACAAGATAACTCTGGTGTAATAATCCATGCAAATGCAGGAAAACGCAATTGCAATAAGTTATTCCAAAGGCAGTTATTTCAGCCGCCAATTAAGACTGCCCAACTCTAAAGTTAATGGCACCCAATGAAACCCCAACGTAGAGGCATTATTTAAAAGGTGCCAATAGAGAAAGAGGTCAGTTTAGATAGCGCATAATCCCCGAATGAGTGTGACGAGAGAAAATTTAATTCCAGCTGTAACACTATAGAAAAACTGTCGCCCAATTAGGAAGTGGGCTGCGGAAAACCTCCATAACCTACTAACATTAATCTTAATTGAAACAGATAGAAATTGAGATCAGGAGTAAAATAATCGTCATTAAAAATCTAGTAGGTTATCGTACAAATCCCTTAAACGGAAGATAGATTGAAGCAAGCCCAATTTAGAAAATCCAGCAAAACGATAGAATACCTGATAACTGATACAGTCTTGATAATAGTAAAAATTTAAGAGAATTGAGAGAGAGTAATTGCTCTTTTAATTTAACTCCGACTTCCTTGATTCGCTCGAGACTCCTGGGATATAATAATAATAAATGGCCTATATTCGGGCGAGATTGAGACTGTCTCTTCTTACACCTAACCCATCGTCATATGCGAAACAGAAAGAAAGAGATAGTTTGCAAAAGTACACGAAGAAAACTAATATGTGGATTTAAAAAAAAACCTAAGCTGAGGACTCAGGAAAGAATTTCCACTGCAGAAAAACACTCACAAGAGGGGGAGTGCGAAAAACCTGCGAAACCTACAGATAGAAAACTATATGTTGTGAAGAAGGAGAGTAAAATGAATTATGAAAGATAAGCAGAGAATATATAAAAATTATGCAAAAGAGATGGGGTAAAAATACAAATTCACAACAAGCAATCAAATCAAATAAAATATCTACACAAATGTCACTAAATCTAATATACAATCCTAATATTATTATCTTTATTATATTTTAGAGTAAGGATATAATTCTTACTCTAAAATAATGGACAGTTTTGTGGCCGTTGTTTCCACTAGCCTACGCAATATTTATATTTCTAAACGGAGTTAGGCAACCACTCCACTCACCCTGTAGAACATGTTCCCACGTTGGAAAATATTTTTCCTCATTTTCCTCGACAAATAGCCTGTTCTTTCGCAATTAATTTTCAACTTCGTACTATTGAGATATTCTTCAACTTTGTCGGAAAAATTGATTGAAACATAGGTCTGATGGGTAAAATTGTATCCTGCTTGTATATTACGCATTACATAACGCACAATCAATTTGCATAAATTGTATTTAAGTGAAGAACAGTGTATCACCCTCAAATACCTAATTGAGCGATTGAGAAGACATTTCTTAAAAATGCCCGCTGTAGAAGACGAAGTGAACCTTTGACTAGCGAAGATAATCCGTTCGGAAATTATCATTCGTTATCCACGAAGTGGGAAAAATGATTAGCCATAGATCTCCAAATACTTGAACGTTCTTAACTAAAGCGTCGAAAATAGCAACTTTCGCTGCTAAATTTATGAGTTGAGAAGATTTCTGCACTATAGTTATGAGGGTACATAACTGATGGCGTTTTTCGAATAGGAGAGTCACTTAAACTTGTTCTACAAACAAAGAAGAAGCAATAAAAGAAGAGGAAAGGGAAATAAAAAGATAGAAAAGAAGAGAGGGAATTGAAGAAGGGATGATTTCGATAAAAATCCGAGTTTCCGTTCAGTCGTTCCATAAATGGAGCATGTCAGGAGAGCGTGCTGACACACTGAGCTGAGGTCCTGACACGCTAATATCCTCTGCAACGGTTACCGAGCTGATATAACGCTGCGTAATTGCACAGAGTGAGGGGTCTCTTATGTTATTTTATTTTTGCTTCGACCTACATTTACTTATTTATTTAAGATTTATAGATTCGTCGAGGAGAGAGATTTGGGTGAAGTTACTGAATGCGTGCCCTCCATTGGCCTCCCTTGTAAACATAGCTCAAATAGAACCGAATCCGATTCATAGAAACGTCAAACGTTTTCACCTCTGTAATGCGATGTGATTTGTGAAAATCCATTATGGACTAGCAGAACCCACTTACATTTGCTTGGTTGTTTTAAGCGAAGACAAAATAAATAGGAGAGTTCCGCGTGCCCAATATACGTATCGCGTGCCACTTTAGATACGCGTGCCATAGGTTCGTCACCACCGTCCGACATAATGCACCAAATTGGGAACGACAACAGAAATCGCATATGAAATGTCGTATGTAAGATCGCTTCACTTCACCCACTTAATCCGAGTTAACCTGACATCGCCTCTCAAGTAGAGAGTGACGACACCCTTGATATAGAAAACAAACTAAAAATCGGATTGCGGCAAGTCCAGGTCATTGCCAACGACTTCAGAAAAACATTTTTTGTAGAGATACTCGTCTCGAGAGGGGAGAAATTGGAAAACACGAAAAGATATGGATTCGAAATATATAATTCCGATTATAGGTTACTTCAAGAAACGATAAATACAGTTATCCACCTACTCTGAATCGATTGAATATATCCTATTTGAGTTAATTTATGTTCAACATCCTCAAATTACATACGACGCAAGTCATACAATCTTGGGCACAGATTTTTTGACGGTGAACATAGTATTTGGGCCGAATATAATCGAAGTAAAATCGAAGTTCAATGGTTACTGTCTTTAAAGATTAAAAATTTTTCACAATTCATTCAAATTATTTCTGGAAATAAAATATGCTAGACATATTTACATTGTAGCAAGATTTGTAATGCAAAAACTTTTTCTGCTCTTAAGAGAAATTTGCAAGGGATATTTCCTGTTGTTTGAATGGACCAAGAAATCAAGTGACTTGAAAATTACTGATCATGAGATACATCTAATAAAATTTTAGATTCTTTTATTGTATTATTAATAATTAGTATGGTCTATAGAATATTTAATATAATAATTTAAAGTAAAATGTGGTCGTGTTTTTAATAATACTGATCGTGATGAATTCAGTAAGTTTCAGAAACAGTCTCTATTCAAGCCAATGTATTCTCAGATCGAATTCCACAGATTTATCTAAAAGTCTTTTGGCGGTAAAATTCAATATATCCTCCGAATACATAATATTAGCAAGTCTTTTTGCCTAGTTATTTAACAGTTCTATGATATACATCGGACTACATTCGTTTTGAGTTGCTGAAACAATAAAAAAATTAATTCCGTCTAATTATAAAAATCCTAAATTCCATCAGAACCAGTGATTTTCTTGTTAAACTTCCGCAAGATTTATAAATATATTTAATACTAAGGGATTTTGAAATGATTAAACGCAAAAAAAATTATTTCTTGCATTTTTAACTTTTACATGTACGGAATCAAAGCTCGATGCGTGGTGGGCCAACCAAGATGGAATATAATCGATGCGATCGATCGATGGTCCGGCGAAAAACAAGTCGAGCGTCGCTATGAAGATGTGTTCCGACTTTCCATCTCATCCCGAAATTCCCCAGCACCTGTTCAGCATCAACCGGATGCCTCCAAATAAACAACTTTTCCTCCGTCGAGCGAAATTAAGGTCGGCGACATTCGAGTGACCAACTCACCTCCTAAGGCGCGGTGAAAGGGCGCGCTAAAAAAGAGAGCCCGAAATTGGAGGACACATCTGCTTAGTCTCCATTCGTACGACTTGCTCACCATCAGCAAACAAATCAGCCCAATTACAAGGTATGATCCATCAGCAACAACAGATTAAAAGCGTCGATTTGAAGTTTAATTCAGAAGCCCAATTTCAAATTGCATCTTATAAAACAAATTTATATCAGGACCCTTAACATCCTAATTGCAGCATAAAAATATCAATAAGAACAACTCTCAATTAGAGTAGAGCCTTGAGTAGAGAAGTATTATTACTATAAAATGTTGCTTGCATACTGCAAGCATATCGATAACACTAATTTCAAGTCGGCGTCATATCGAGAGGGTACTCAAAAGAAAACAAATTGATAATATTCTTAAAATTCGCTGCAATTTATTCGTCCAGCGTCGAACCCGGGTCTTCCTTGTCACACTTGTTATGCAGCACAACAGAAGATCGCCATCTCAAACTATGCGTGAAATTTCAAGCAGAAATATTGGGTGCAACTGCCTCAAACGACGTCCTACTTTTCACATATATTCCTTATGTGAGATATTGTAATGTGCTCTGGCATCGAACCCTGGAAAAGCATGGTCTTATCTAATTTTTTTCTTAAACAGAGTCTTAATGTACATCTTCTAGAAAAGCAAGAACTTCCTATCATTACGATAAGTGCATCAAAAAAATAATTAACAACTATCCCAATGTGTTTCATATGGGATACTGACAAGATTGAAATTGCCATGTCACTTTTGAAGAAATTCATGATGATAATAACATCAAGTAATAAATAAAACCACAGATACGCTCGTGGTGAGGAGAAAGGAGTAATGACATTTTTCGGAAAATGTATTTTTTAAATTTGTAATCTTTAATTCACAGTAAATCGTTCACCGACGCAGAGAAAGTAATTAAATAGCAAGGAACTTCGGCGTTTCTGCATGAAATAATCGAAGAGGCCGTGTTAAAATGATCCTACAGCCTAGCTACAGGAGCGATAAGAGAGACTAATGAGATGTGTTGAAGGGAAAAGATTGATCGAAGTTAATGCTGGAAGAATAAAAAATCGACCTTCTATTTCCACAAAGAACTTCCTCTGCTTTAGCTCTACAAATGACGGTCATCAAGGTCTGAAAGGGGGACTTACATGAATTCATTAGATCTTTCCGGGCTTCTTTCCGAGGACGAACATTGAAGAACATTCGGAGAGAAAAGCAACTACAGTACAACGAACATCTCAAGAGAGTTAAATTAACAGCTATAATAACAACGCAATAAAAAGCGAGTATTTATAAATTATCATCACATATAGCTAAAACAGAGAAATATCAATTGAATATTCCATCATTTGTATTTTAATGCACCGTCATTTTCACGAGAATTTATTGAGTGTTTCCTTTTAATTCGGTTATTTTCCAGTCGTTTTGTTCTCTTGAATTACTTCAAAGTATTTGCATATCTTAAATAATTGACTTAACCAATAAATTTTAATCTAACAGATAAATCTCAGATCATAGATTTAATGTTATCTTTCGATGCTGATTTATTATTTTATTTGTGTTGTACATATACGCTGCATTTCCTACTTTTTATAACTATCTGTAGATAATCCACACATCACATCATTGAAAATGTTATTCTGCTGTATTTCCTCCTATACAATACTCTAGGACTGTATACTTTATAATTCTGTATTTAAAAATTTGAATTATTAAACAAATTAATTAAATATTTATTTTGTACGAAATTGAGACTGTAAATTCTCTTTTTCCGACGAATTAAATTAGCAAATAAGCTTAAAAGGCAAATGGAAACTAGCTAATTATAAATTATAATACATTTTAATCTACTTAATTCCATTCGTTACTAGAAGTTGGATTTGTTGAAAGATGTTTAAAGATTAAAATCCATAATTTTCCATGATATAAATATTATAAGGATTAAATTACTACAAAGGGAACGACAAATAGCATCTTTCAAATTCTATGCTTATTTTTCCCTATTTGCTATTGCTACTGAGTTGCTACGAAACTTAATTATGGAACGATTTAAAAATGAAAATCTTAGTAAATACAGAAAACAAAAAGATCGAGAACAAGTTTGAGAGATAGATTGTTCATAATTGCTATGGCGAAATACAAATGTTTTAACTGCAGATGCTAAATATTTCCTTATGGAAGAAATAAATTGGAGTCAAACGATACTTACCTAAAACGGAAAAAATTGAGAAAGGAGAGGCATGAGCGTGACTCAAAACACGATGTTCAAGACGTCCTGTGGCGCTCATGACCCGAGAGAAATATACGTAATTAGGTGAGGTAATGTAAGTACGTAACAGAACGTTGAGAATTGATTGCCCTTTATTCTATTAGTACCTCAGACTACCATAGCTACTTCTAATCAAATAAATGGCGAGTAATATTTGATGACTCTTAATCATCATATTTCATCGCGAAGCACCCAAGATGATATTAATTTACGTCTATTACAAACATTGTTTTACAATACATGAGGGCTTGCTTTATATCTCAATTTCAACAATAAGATACTACATTAGGTCTATTACAGATAGAGAAGAGCGAATCACATTGAGGTTAAATATATTCTACAGAAATGATACAGAGTATTTGAGCAATAGATTAGTAGATTATATAGCAGATGATAATATAAAAGAGCTCTTACCATTATGATATTAAATTTGAAAAGCTCTTTTAAACTGTCGAAATCAAGCCAGAAATGCCAAAAAACATTCTCTACTACAATTTACGAATATTAATTCTCCCTAATTATTCTAATAATAAACTTATGATAATTTTCACAACAAATACGTCTTCAATTTTTCATATTTTTATGAGTAAAATTGGATTATTGAGTACAGAGAGTCGAATTTTCCGCTACTTACAACATGTATTTAAGTAAATTAATTAACAAATGATGTAAATGGAGTTAGACTTAGCACTTAAAAGCGTGTTCGAGTCCCAGCCAAGTCACTATTTTTCTCTTCTCGTAAAACCTAAATTAATTAACTTAATTGGGTGAGACAAGCTAATCAGTCTGCTTAAACTATCGCTAGTATTAAATGATCCAAATATGGTTTAAAAATAGACATAATAGCAAAAATTTGAAAACAGGATATGAAAACACACAGGCAAATCGTTATAAAGAGAATATCCCGCTAAGAGCAGTGAAAAACTTGCTTAAATTGTAAGCTTAAATTTCGCTCGGATGTCTCAGAACAGAAACTCCATAGCTCGAAACGAAAATATTAAAGAGAAGAAGATTAAATTCGAGACAAAGTCGAATACATAATTAAAAACGCCTTGATATACATATATCCTCGCGCCAATTGATTTAGTGTCCAAAACACGACGCCTTGACAGCGATACATCTTTTATGGACCCACTAATGAAATCGCAGTGAGCCTTATAAAAAACACGCCCTTCACGCAAATTCGGTCACACGGGAGGCTGTCGATTTGCACGGAGCAAATAAGGTCAGGAGATCTACCAGTAGCAATTTACGCTGAAATTACGGTCATCTTTACCATCTATCTCTATTATATTTCAACAGTCTAGGAGTCAAAAAAGAGGGTAAAGACAGATCTTCTCTGCCATTAAAAAACAACTGTCCTTCGGCTGTAGGACCATTACTACGTGTATTCTTAAACCTGTTTTTTTAGGCATCGCATTTTACATATTCTATGTATATCTTTAAAATATAACTTTTATTTTGTAATTTCAAAATTTTAGCAGACCCTCCTTTTGCTGATATTTCAGTCAATGTCAGTTTCTGCTGTATGTGATCATTTTATGACATATGTCAGTGTAATTTTATATAATTAACACTTATTTATGCTGTACGGGGAATTTCTCATCTATTGTTTTTATAGCAAGTTACTTATGCATAATGTTAAAACGCCTTTCATTTACTTATCCAGGTGACAATTTTGATATTTACTGCATCGTAATTATTGTACCCCATTTATGTGGCTGAAATGTTTTTGGTAAGCCATCAGACTTTGTCTTACGAAAGGACCTTAACATAGAAGTAATCTTTTCCACTCTCTCTTTATTCAACTTTGCTATAGAGAATCTAATACTCCGTTTTTGCATAGGTACAGGAATCAATTGTAACTTTTTAGTGTTTAAATATGTATTGCGATATAAATATAAAAATATTCGTGGAAATGGCTTCGCATCAATTTAGAACCTCAACGATAAATATAACCAGTACATGGAGTTGTAAATAAATTATAAGTTGTAATAATAAATTTTTGCGAAGTATTTTTAAAGTCGAGTCATTCGCTTAGCTAATTTCACTTTCCTCGAAATAATCGTCGGAGAGAGTGCGTGTAGGATTCTTTCCACGAGATAGCAGCACCACCTTTGAGGTCCCGACCGAAATCTCACGGGGGAGAGAGGATTGAGAAATGGAAAATAAATTCCGTTAGCCGATGTTTTCCTTCAGACCGAAAACCGTTAATCGAACTCCGTTAAAGAAACACTTTCGATTATGACCGCACAAGATGTGGGAATAGTGTTTCCATACTTAACCTGGACGTCGACTAAATATAAAGCTCCCACGCTTTCCTTCGTAGAGAGCGATTTTCATTTTCGAGAAATATATTGCACATTAAATTTTTCGCGTTTTCCTGAAATTCATATCACGAATTATAGAATTTTCCTCGCTACATGATTTTCGCTACACCTTATTCCCGATTGTCATATTAAGTTACATAAATGAAGTATTCAAAACAATATAAATACTATTCACAAATCATATATGAAGTCAAAAATATTTATCGAGAGTAACACAATGTTTCCAAGTATCAAATCTCCAAAAAAGTCTAATTTAGGAGTGAACTGTGAAAAAGGAACGCGACATCCAAAATTTATTAGTGGCTATGCGAATTTGCTATTAAGTTAACTCCAAAAATATATTATTGATCTTCTTCTAAAGAAGCAATTCCAGATAATAAGCATGCCTTCCTTTTACTGTAATGTAAAATGCGGGTTCATCATGAAGCAATATGATTTTCTCCACCAGTATGTCCCTCTTACACATTCGATTATGAATTAATTAAATATCAACAGATTGGATACTGATTAACCTGCAACTGTATGATGAACTAAAATTAAGAAGAGAATTTACCTTATCTGGAAATACTAAGTCTGTTACATTTAATGCACTGATTTTCATGATACATGGATATCTATCCCCAGGGTCATGTATAACATTGCTAGTGGTTGATAGATGGCTGTTGGAAAAATAATTGAAATTCAGTTATGCAGTACTTAAGAAAGCAAAATATTACAAGTGGTAACAGAGATTTCTCATCGAACTGTATGAAGATAATGTAGTACACTATTTAATTGGCAATGAATATAAATTTCCATTCGAAAAATCAATGAAAAGCAATCACTAGCATTCAAATCGACTAACATGTTTCTGTCATCTTCCTTTAAATAAATTAATTATTCCAAGAATCATTTATGTTTTTAATCATGTCCCAGCATAATGCCAATCCAATATAGAAAACAATTTAAATGATTTACCTGTTTCATAATTAACAAATTGATTCCAAATACAAATACATCATTTTCTACTATGGCCAAGTAGTGATTTAATTGATAGAACTTACATATTACTTACATAACCTTATGAAAAAGGCGTATTTTTCCGTAAAACTAGATAGCAAACTGCTAAAATGTGACTAGATTACAATATTTCGAACACATTTCTTTGGGAAATACTATAAAATTTACATCGGATGTATAAATTGAGCATTTAATATGCTTTTGACGATAATCTGTCAGTTTTCAAAGGCTTTAAAGCGAGTGCCCTTTTATGCAAAGAGAGAAACTGCTTGGATGCTGGAGAAAGTGATTGTGTAGGTATCGAGCTTTCTTTGTGCTCATCATTTGGCCGTGCGTATGAACGAATCACTCGCCAATTGGGAACTCAATTGAAATTATTAGAGAAATTTAGAGAGTACATTCTCACATGACACAGATTGTCTCCTATCTAACAAGTTGCACGACAATTGGTAAAGGAATGACGTTTTCAAAAGCATTTTATCTCCGATCCAGTATAAGACCGAATATTTCGCTCTAAAAATTAATTCTACATACGATGAAGCTATGGGTATGTATGGGTATGAAGCTATGGGTTTAAAATTCAAAGATGATCTTCAAAATCATTAATGCTGAATTATTTAACATCACAGATATGCCAAATTTGCTATATAGGACATCTATGGATAAGAAGTAATACGGATGTCATGGGAAAATTCATCAATGTTCACTTTATTGTTTGCCCAGTAAGCAGTAAATGAATGTTGATGAGGATAATGACACCGAGCAAAGTTTATGCTAAAAGGATTTTAACTTTGCATAAAGTGTAGTGCAGTTAGAAAAACAGAAGCACAGAACAACGGACCTAGCCACTCCAGAACTCGAGCTTAGGTCTTTTTTTTCGACGGATGCTCCGACTAATTGAGTTCAAAACAGTCTCACTTCATTCGTATGAAAACTTTCTAGGCAAATAGTGTTATCTCTATAAATATAAATACTAGCAACAGTATAAATTGTACGTCTCTAAAAATGTGCCTCCCTGGGCTTATTTAGCAAAATGATATATAAATAATGTCGCTCTATTCCACGTAAAATCATATTGTATGTATGTTCTTAGAATGCAATTGATAAAGTGAAAAAGAGTTTTTGTCTTCATAAATATAATTTAGCACAAAGATGACACTATAAAGCAATATAAAAACGGCATAAAATATATTGGTTTGATAATTAAATATAGAATTATTTCTCTCAACTGGAAGTATATTCAACTGTTTCACATACGTCGAAACTAGAAATAGCATCATTTTCAAATCTATATGAAAATTGTGTTTGTGAATGTTCGCTTTGTCTAGATATAAGTAGACCATTCTTCGTAGAAAGAGAATCTTAAAAATAAAACCAAAAACTTTCTGCTTTCCACTAATATCATAACAAATTGATCGGTTTAGATCTATGAAGCCATCATTTTAAATTACATGAGTCTCAGTAATATGTACAAACGTTAAAGTGTTGAAAATAGTTATCGGTCTATATTAAATTCTGCAGACACTCCATTTAATCATTTTATTTTCTCAAGCGATAGAGCTTGGAAAAAGTAACACATAAATCATTTGGAAATATTCGTTTAACGATTTACTCGTACATATGCGGCAGTCAAACATTACGGCGATATTTTACTCTCTTTATTCTTTTATTCTAACTATTTCTATTACTTAACTGCAGCGCAGAGATGGCAGATATTTATCACGTCAAAAATTTGTAAAAATAGATTCAGATATCAAATTTTCAAAAATTCGGAGCCGAGCTATATTTCTGCCCTTTTCACTCGCAAAAGAGAGCTTTCTACCATTACTAGATTAACACGAAATGGAGCTGAGCAAAGTGCATATCCTGCTCCTCGTTCAAACATTTTCCTTAATTCCTCTCAGATTGAAGGCTCTAAATTCTGGAATTCTTTTTCTGACTCTATACAATGTTCCAGCTCGGTGAGAGTTTTTAAGGTAAAATTATTCAACTATCACTTAGCTGCTGATGTTTAAATGAGTATTTTGTATTAGACGAGTTGCATCTCGTTTTCTCTCTCTCTTGTTGTATGTCTTCTAAATTCTCTGTTTATTTATGCTGTGTTTTTCTTTATTTTATATTTTTGTATTTCCACATATTTTTGTACATCCCAGAGCATTATTTTGTTCTTTTGAGTTTCCATAAATTTACTTATTTATGTCAAGATTATTTTTTGAAAATATTTGTCTGTATTTTTCGATTTCTATACATTTTTGTACTCTGAGCATTTCTTGTATTTTGTGTAGCTCTATGTGAATCCATCCAGAGCATAATAAATTATTATTAATATTAGAATATATTATGTTATAACCCACTGATTAACATTCTTTATTTACTCATGAGTGTAATGAACTTCTTGTGGAGTGGACCAATGTTTGCTGTACTTCACTATTCAAATTTCTGGAAGACATTTGCGACGCTGAGCCCAGAAAATAACCCGGAAAGACTCGTATTTGCCCACAAAATTGCTTGAAAGGTGTGTACATACATATGTATATGAATAGGTGCTGCCACCTCTTGCCTCATTGGGAGTAAGACCGAAAATAGTACCGAACTTGTACACTCCTGGCCAAAATTAACGCGCCACCGGCCGTTAGGATCGCTAGGGAGGTGCTACGTTAATTTTGGCCAGAAGTGTACCTATGATGTTTGGGCAATGGCGCAAAAGGTCAACAGTGAGTTTTGCACATGAATAACTCTCTCCTCAACCATGTTTACCGAAGCGGAATCCGCGTAGTCAAAATTTGTTCCGATTTCATTAACTACGTACGCATCCGGGTGGTGAAATATTTGTCCAATTTTGGCGAAATTAAAGTCGTTCGCGGTAATACACTCGGTTAGATGGAAGAAGAGACTTTTAAGTCTCAATCTCGCCAATTTAAAGACGATTTATCATTATTATTATTTACAAGCTAAGGATCGGTAGAAAATACGGAAATATTTTGTGGTTACATTATTGAATATCACCGGATGATCGTATTACTTCCGTCAGATTTAATGAATATCAGGATTTTATGAATATATATGAATATAGTGACTACTCAAGATTTAATGGAATTCTTTATTTTAGCGTAAGTATACTAGCCTCTAAAAATTCAGTATTCGTCAGCTTTCTTAGAGCCAAAATAAGATAAACTTTCCATGTCACAAATAACTACATCTTTCCCGGGAAGCGAACTCACAATCTTATTTTACAGTTTCACTTTATACTTGAGAAATAGTTTTGTATAAAAACCTCTCATACACCAGAAATCGTTGTTATATAACGACAAAATTGAATTATAAGACGATTCGTGGAGTAAAATCGTGAGACCTCTGATATCCAGGAAGTAGCATTCCAAAAATTTCGAAATTATTAATTGTATGTAACTCATATTAATTAATTCGTTAGGAATTACTGCATTCTTTCTTCCAAATGATCTATCTTCACAACCATCTAACCACATTGTTATTAGTATATATTAATTTGAACATGATCATTGTTTCTCGCGAGTTTATGAGCGATTCTAAGTTGGTGAAGACATAGAGAAATAAAGACTGCATTTTATCGGCGCATATCATGCATTACTTTAAAAAACTGTAACTTAATGAGGTTTATAACATTTAATTCAGTAATCAATTGAATAAATATCAAATTGAGGTCATAATCCCGAAGGTTCTTACTTGAACGCTCAACCCAAAGTTAAACACAGCTCCAAGGGTCGATATATTTCCACACTTAACGTGTCAAAAACGTGAACTGAGTAATAGAGACCATTTTATTAAATCTGCGTGCTCATTCAATGACAATATATGCAATAAGTGTTTATCAGTTCAGCGCGTTCTTGGAATACGCGTTTCGGAAATTATGCATCCCCTCTGTTAAGCTGAGAAAGATATTAGTTTTTCATTTGGAGAAGAATTTCTTTGAACGACTGACAGTGAAAATATCACTACTATGCAAAATATAAAAGTATTGAATCAATTGAAGAATGAAATATAAGACTGAGGAACAACTCGTCCTTATGATGACTTCAAATCAAAGTCAAAACTTGTCGTGATTCAATGCAGACCTAAACATACTTCCTAGAAATGGATGCATACTCATTCAAGAGAGAAATTTTTAGTTTCAGTAGAACGTTATATAAAGGACCAAAATGCTTCTAAGAGCCAATAAAAGTAAGTAATCCCTGAGGGGATCAAATCTCACAAAATCGTGACGAAACATTCCCGCAGATTAACCCGTCCTACATCAAATCACTTACGGAGATGGGATAAAAATCACCCCAACACGGAGTATCAAAGCCTCAAAAAAAACACGCGCCGCATAAAACCGGGTCTTAACTAATATGACAGACTTTGAGGTTACGCAGGGAGTCGCCTGGGGACGAAAAATTCATCGGCGGTGATGCAATCGAAAAAGAAACGATGGTGAGAGATTGGAAGAGTCCACAGCTAAATGTTTTCTTGGAGAGGAAGGATCATCCTTAAATGTCAAGGCGAGGTCACCTCACTCTCTCTTTCCCAACCCCCGTCTTTCCCTTCCTATGAAATCCACCAAATTCCTTTTCTCCATCGAGGAATTTGGGAAATTCTCGATGGGTGGGAGACGTTCGACACCAATTAGCAACTTTACGGAAGAGATAAACTAGTCGCACTTTGATACCGCGAATATTATATTCGATACGCAATCCTCTTAACATCAAACATTAAACGAGCTCCAAATAGCCGACTATTTGGAGCTCTATTAACTCTTAATGTTAATAACACAGCCGTGCTCCTTTTTTTCCTTTTAGTTAACGCAATCTTCTATCTTAGAAGGTGGTGCTCATAAGTAAGAATGTTTTCTCCATTTACATACATAAGATGGAGTTAAATGGTTCTGAATATATTTCGTTGTGGCCACCAATTGGCTTCTAAGGGAACCGAAACCGGATGCTTTGTATATTTTACGTTTATTTAAATATTTTAGTAATAAATTTCACGGTACTCGTGAATTGTTTAGCCTGATGCTCGAATTTAACTGTAACTGATCAACCATAAGCCACTAAAGGCTACGAAGACGACATTAGCAGAACTGTTTCCCCTCATTTCCCTCACTTTGAAATAAACCAATGAATTACGCTTTTCACAGCATTCGATTAAAAGTGACTAAAGTGACTAATCTCATTATAAAGTATTCTTCACACCTCAGTGTCTTTCTAATAAACAAAGCCATGAATAAGAAAAGATTGGTCTTAAAGACGGAGATTTTTCACACCAAGATTAGTAAACCAACGAGGAGGATAAACTAAAGAAACTATTTCACTTTTTCATATGGTGTATTAGACTCATCCAGTTACAGAAAACCTTATATTATTCTCATAGGAATTATTTCCATATTAATGACTTCACTTTTATCCGCCGCAGTTTCAAAGAAACTCCTTACGCAACCGATATTGAAATACTGAGAGGAAAAAACTCTCTTGGTAACAGAATAATAATTCATGAAATCAGGACGAAATATTGGGATTTGAGTGAACCTCTAACAAAGTACACAAATATTTTTATTATGATCTATGGGACAAAGAAATCCTTTAATGAAAGGAACATTTCCATCTCGAGACGCTTCCAACCTTATACGTTCTTCCAAGAGAGGTTTCAGCTATGCCTGCCAAAGGTCTGCAGCCGGTCAAGGGTAAAATAAGATTTCTGGTTGTCAGATTTCCTTTCCATGCCTTTTTTTTATCCCATGGCATTTTAAAAGTCAACTCAAAATACACCAAGAAAAGAAACATCAGAAGACGCGGGATATTCGATTCAAAGTCGTGACTTTCGGTAATAAAATCTGGAGAACGGCGGGAATAGTTACAAGATCAACTACAAACTTAACGGCACAAATTTTAAACGAATTCCTTCCCACTTAAAATAAAAACTCCCATTTTCTAAGATTATTACAAAAGTGCAGTATATTTTTCTTCCTTCATATTCACTGCCTTTCTCAGGATACACTCCCTCGAGAAACGTGAAGAATTTAGATTTGGAAGATATTTCATCCACTCCAAGGAAAACGGACTGGAAAAGTCTGACAGGGCCGGGAATCGGCCTCCCGGATAGAGGAATATCCCGGGTTCGATTCCCGGCCGTGTCAGACCTTTTTCAAGTCCGCTTTTCTTTGGAATCTTCCTGGGTGCACGCCCTTATATGCAAAGTTACCTTTACATTTTTCATTATATTTCATCTAAATAACTGAGGACTATAATAAAACGACTCTAATCGCACAAGCGCAGGTTTTGCAAACAACAATATGATAACATGTAACATTACAGGGAAAAGTATCACGATCTATATCTTAAATTCTTAGACGGATTCTTTCGGCGTGATTCCAATGGGTTATTGAAGCGAGTAAATCTTTGGAGCGAATAACTATCACGCCTCAGAAACATTCCCAAAATGAGAATTACGACGAATCATTCTCAATTCAGTGTAGGCATCATCTCAACAAAGAGTTAGAAAAATGCTCCAGACAAAGGCCCGTATAAATAACATTATAAGAAAGCAAGAGAGGGGATAATGTTCTTTGGAGGAACCTGAAGATATTCCGTCATTCGCTTCGCTTTTCGTAGTATTTCTTTTCCAATTGCCTTTCCAAGAATCCTTCCGCCATTGTTACCAGGCTGCGTTTCCTCATAAATATTCAAGGCAATCACTCGCTAAGCTTACCGGAATTTTTGAGCGAAGGACAGCCGCGCTCTGAGAGAGTAATAGAACATCGCTTGCAGTCCTTCCAAAGGTGCTGCAGCACATGAGAGAACCAAACCATCTTGACGAGTGCTACGGTTCCATGCACTAAATACGAAACATCTCCAAAATTCCTTCGTAGTTGTGAAAAACACACTGTCGTGACTTACAGCAGTTCAAAGGCAGCCTCCTGTGCCAACTCTTGCACAATAATATTCCAATGATATGCGGCGAAATCCCCGGTGACCAGAGAGTCACGTGGGTGAGAAAATCACGATCTTGCGCTTTCTCGCCATGCTCGTGCATCCACAATAAAGTGATGCTATCTGCTCAATTATTTCTGTCCGTGTACAGTGAGCATATGTTTCTAAATGCACACATCTGCAAGGACAAACGGGTAGAATTGATCATGAATCGGCCGAAAGGTGAATTTAAAGGAAATGACTCATAAAAATCGATTTCTGTGCTTTAATGAAAAGCACTCGTGGAGAAAATTATGCCAAAAGATATCGTAATATCTATTCGTAACTAAGTTGGTTAGTTGTACATCGAGTGATTATTCAAATTTAATCAAAGCGATTAATTAAGCGAGTGTTTCTAATGATATAAAGGTTGAGGTTGTTTTAGAAAATATTCCATTGATTAGCTAACTTTAGACACATAATTTTACTCGAATTATCTTGGTGGTATCTACTTCCGATGATGTTTAGTCTAGGGAAATGACATAATATACCACAAAACTAAATGTAGATATTAATCTTTATATCTAATTTCTTTGAAACTTTTTATTTTCTCAGCGATGAAGTAGCATATTTTTTTACAAATAATATTTCGCTATACATCTTACCAAATTCCACAAAAAAATTCGCAAGTTCCTTCCATGATTACTTTAGTATATATTTTGTATACGGTCATTAATATCACTCAATTGTATCGCCTCAGGTCAATAGATTTCGTAGAATAATGCATTTACTTAGTCAATTTCTAAAAGTAATTTCAAAATTCAGAAGCGATTCTAAAGATAGAAACTGAAATTGGTCTAAGACTGAAGTAAGCTTGAAAACCTCGGATAATAATCACCAAATGGCTCCTAGAGCATTCCGAGAATGGACCATAAACTCCGCGGTTCATTAATAATCTTTCAAATAACGGAATTTCCGACGCTGCACTTGAGGCTGAAGACTGCATGATTTCCTTCATATCGCCTCAATCTTCGGTGGATGTCATAAGAATTATCTCCCCTATCGGCAAAGCGACGAAGTAACGGTGACAGAACGGATTCCATTTTGAAACCTCCTGCCCATCCCGGATACCCTCGCTTCAGTCACGTGGTTGCAGAGGAGGCCACCCTTGTGATCAACTCGTGCAGTCGCAGGTGGAAATGCCGTGAACCTACGGATGACGTCGCTCGTAGCACGTCACCTTGACGGAAGCAATCCATCGACAGTATCATTAACACCATATCGTTAACAAATCCTGAAGATATAGGAATGCGTACGTAATTTAGGTAGTGATGTTTCCAAGTGCATTAAGGAGGACACAATAGATGGGCCATAGCATTAAGAGGTTTACCGTAAAAAGTTAATAATGCGCGGCGATCCGCGGATTTATCTCCAGCGGTCTTTTCCATCCTTTCGTTTCTCAATATCTGTGCTAATGAGTGCGGAGTGTGGCTTTTTATAGGGGAGCTTAAAGCAGAGGCTCCATCTGAACGTGATCCGACGACCTATCTTTCGATGACCGAATGAAGTGCAGGCTGGCCAACATAACGGAGGGCGCCTTTCTAAAGGGTTGCCAACAACCGAGGATCAAATCCGAAAGCGTTTCCTATATCTCTCTCTGGCTCCTTCGAGCGTCTGGTCCAAGAGGTGAAAGTGTTACGACGACTGAAAGCCCCCCGCAGGTAGTCTACAGGATACCATGGTTTTCTCTTGCTCCGAAGAATATATCGGAAATGGACGTGACCGCGATTTGAGGATAGACCCACATCTGGGAATGGGGCGGAATTTGACTGCTAAATTAAATATGTCGACTACATTTAGACTTATAAAAATATAAAAAATCTCTTCGTCGTAGGTAGCATTTGACTTTAAATCAGTTTTACGGTAGATGACCCTTTTAAATCCCGCTATCATCTAGCTAGGTCATCTGACATCTCGGGAACATTCTAGAAAGCAAATCTTATTTTAAACTCATTCGAGCAATGAATCGCTTTTAAAAATATATGAATACTCAGTAACTAGGGATCCTATTGCACAAGACACTGGACTGGAATTTCTAGAGACAACTCATAGCGGTATATTCAATAATATCCTTCAATTCTAAAACTCTTTCTCGTCAATGTTCCTCTTCTTCATTTCTAAAAAAAATTAAGCACCAGCAAAGTTAACTATTTTCTCTTCTTTCATAACATATGTAGAACGGATATGTGTTCAATGCTTAAAAGACAGGATTTTTAAAGAGAGCAGTGAGGGCAATCGTGCCCCGCCTTTCGTGGGAGTTACTTAATTTCCTGAATCTACGGAAGTGTGGAGCGTAAACGTTACGAAAAGCGGCGGTCATTCACATCCGAATATAGGCTTAAATTTTAATTTCCTTCGTATTTTGAAACACAGTTCAGAACGCACTCTAGAAACGCCAAGGAAAGCCAACTTTTACGAGTTAAACCTGAAAATATCTCACTTTCCGTCGTCTTACTAGGATACTTTCAATGAGAATGTCTGTAGCAAAAGTTATCCCCAGATTTATAATGAATTCAAGATGAAAATATATTTCGTGGATCCCCTATCCCCATTTGTATTTTTGAGCTTCTTCAGGGAGTTCAATAACCCTCATTATAATAGTATAAAGAATAAACGTTTCCTAGTTTATTCAATTTTTTAAGTTCTTCCAAAGAAGGCAGCCATTAAATATAAATAAATCTCATATAACTACCGTAAAGTCTCTAAGAATTATTCTTAATGTAAATGAAATAATATAACATAAGTATATTATAATTATATGTATATATGTATATGTATGGTAGAAAGAATATCGGTCTAACGATAATTATACAGGGACGTGGAAAATAAATATACCTGATGAGGACTTAAACGTACTTCATAAATGCATGCTGGTGGCTTCTAAAGACCATGATGTACAGAAGAATGGTAAAACAGACAGATCCATAATGATTACATTCCTCAAGCTGTTCGTATTTTATTGCTGTACATAATTTACTGTAGACGTGAATACACGCCGAAACACTTTTTGGGGTTTCTTAGAATCAGTTCGCGAGTAAAAGTGTCACGAGGAGAAATACTTGAGAATGTTGGGAGGAGTTAAATTAAAGCTTAGATAAGTAGGACGTAATACAATATTTTAAGGTGTTTGGTAAAATTGTTCATGTTCATCAAAGAGATAAAATGGCCATGAACTCACATCAGCAGAGATCGAGGATTCGTCGGGTTTTCCCCTTCAATTCGGAGATGCATTCTCTTCTTCTTATAAAATAGAATAAGCTTTAGTATTAAATAGGTTTCTCATAGTATTTTGATTGATTTTTTTAATTATTCTCAGTTAACCTAATTCATAGTGCTGGAGATTCCAACGACCGAATTTGCTCGAAAGACCTTTATATGTATGTATGCTCTTCAGAGGAAAAAATGATTAATTTTAAGAACTGACTGCAAATCTTACAACGTATATCATACATATACGATACATACATATACGATAATGTTGAAGATTCATTATTACGCCTTACGTAAGACTCATTTCTCAAGTGTCATTACCGAAACTATCTATCATGAGAGAATCCAAGAATTTTCATGGCGATAACTTCCTATAAAATGTTAATATTGAAAAATGGTTAGCGATTATTAACGTTTTTTCGCAAATCTTATACAGTGAAGTACAGTATGAAAACTGCTCTTCTCTAACTTTAGCCTTTTTCTCGTAACTACAGAAGACGGATAATTGAGACCATGATGAGTGATTTGGATGCATATTGGCGCTAATAGAAGACAGCATATTTTTTCTGTCATCAATTCATACGGGAAACTCATGTTTCTACGGGGATTAAAACTGCTTCCATGAAATACACATGGGATATCAATCATCAGGAGCCCGAAGTTTGGAATGAAAATGAAGAAAATCGGACATTTGTGAATTCAAAAACCGTTGATACCTACAACATATCTAACTACCTTACTACAGACATTTCTTTCTTACCCTTGACAGGAAAGTTTAATTTCAAACTTCCAGAAAACGGACTGCTGAATGAAAGGAATCGGATGCGGAAACTAAAATATGAAAGAAATGATGGGCGGGTAGGTCATGGCTCAATCTAAAGTTACATTCCATAATTAAAAACGCGGTTCAATGTTTTCTATAAGTATTAAATCGATTTGGAAATCAACACCCCAATTTATTTTAATTGACATCATCAATGTTACGCTCGAAAGATGACAAGATTTTCCCTCGTCCAAAATTACTTCCTGATGCTAAAATATTCTTGTAAACTTCCTCTTCAATTTAATATTTATGAGACATTTTTACGAGATGTTATATTTTAAGACTCCTTTAGCATAACAAACCTCAAAGAAACAAAAGCATAAGGTAAAGGCTTTAGGAAATAGAACATTACTTTTTTATACTTTTAAGCATTCCAGTTAAAATTGCAGTAGTTGATTCACTACCGATTAAAAAAGCTCTCGACTTTGAATAAATAGTTTGCTAATTATCTTGCTCTCTAAGATGGAAATTCTGTGAACCTTGACTTAAAATTTACTATTTTCAGACGGAAACTTACGGATAATACCTCGTTTTCCAGATATAAATACCGGATGAGTGTCTACCTTGAATCAACATTAAGTCGCAGATTTCATTGTAGTATTTTCTCACATACGTTTTAACAATCACAGCGACGGTAATTGCTATGTTACGCTACTTTAATGACAACAATCGCTTGATTTTCATACAAGACCTTCTTAAGTACAGAAAGATTGATACTTTCATGTTCTTCATTATTTATGGCTTTATTAATCATTCCCTGATCGTTTTGTGCAACAAATGATTGAAATCACCTTACGATATTCTAGATCTGACACCCCATAGATTGTTGCGCTAAGAGTCTAAACTGCGTATTGCCTGAAAACAGGGCTGCTGGATACAATCATGGTAGGACGTGAAAAATAGAATCGAAAACGTCGCTCGAGGACACGAAAACGCGAGACATGAGTTCTAGGAGTCCCAGTCATAAACCACAAAACTCCATCTTTTCAAAGCGGCTTTATTGAAGCGTGTAATCGGCGTAGCTCATGATCAGAAGCGACCTTTCGTACCGTTTAATGCACTCAGGAAGTAGCGTTCGGAGAAAATGAAACTCGGGGAGGAATTCCGAAAAACGATCGTGGCAAAAACAAGTGTTCTACTTCGGAGGAATATTGCTTTCTATTCATGACGCCTCCGAATGCACTCTTTATTTACCTTCCTCTCCCTCTTTCAGCTATTTGTGAGAAGACAATGTAAAGGCGCAGCTTTCCACCGACATGAGAATCAGGACGCTCGAATTAACTCTCGGCTATTGCATTTTCTTGTTTCTCCGATGAAAAAAATTAATACTCCGTTCTTCGAAGATAATTTATAAATGCGTAATCTCGAGGGAAGAGAGAGGTTTCTTAGCAAACAGAGGTAAAGGGGAATGATGGCTCAGAATGCTTGCATAATGATGAAGATGAAGGCTTGCATAATATATAGATCTCTCTAAATTCAACAGACATGCAATGAAATTAATTTATTTCTTATGTGAATCCTTGTCATTCATCTTCCTCAGGGATTCATTTGCTCGTAAAATGAATTTCCGTTTATAACACTCAAAGAAGTTCTGATCGAATAATCAACACTGAAAAGAAACCTTTCTGAGCAGTTTGTTTTCTATCAAAAGATTTACGAAAATTCTCCTACAAATGCACAAAAATTCCAGCGAGTTCAATTCCCAGACAAGCTCAAGAGATATTATATATAGTAGAATATATAAGAGATATTATATATAGTAGAATATATATATATTCTACTATATATAATATCTCTGATTCTAAGCGAGCAATATTTAAGCAATGAAATAAAATTCGCACTAAGATATTGGATCATTCCCAATTTCTCCTTTTTAGCTGAAATAAATCAATTACTAATGGACTTTTTTTTCTATAGTTAGTCTCTTGAAGCACAAAATTGACACTTAAAACGATCATTTTCAATGGTTTCTCACAAAAAAAAACTACAGCGGAAATAAATCCATTCAGCTACTCCAGTAACTACAAGAATATCATAAAATCTACTATTTCTGCCTCGACTTTGCAGTAGTTCTCCATAATCAAACCTAAGAAAAAGAAGAAACACTTATACCTTTACCACAGTAATAGTACTGTGTAATATACTGTATGTATAGTAATATCACTGTGGTAAAGGTATAAGTGTTTCTTCGTTTTCTCAAGTTTAATACAAGAATATCATTGATCAATCAATATAAATGGGAATTTTGATAAAATTTGAGCAGACGAAATTGAGAAATACAATTTGCAATAGTATGGAAGATGTCTTCTCCAAGATATGTAATGACCCCAAAGAATTTCGGGTGATGAAGTGGTACCCAAAATTACAGGATGTTTACAAACAGTTACAAAATACAGTTTTATTCTAACGGGAGTTGATTATAGAGAAATTAAAATCTCATCTCTGACAAGGCTGAACATAACTTCGCGAGATGATTTTCGCAGTAATCATCTGAGATGTAAGAGATAAGTCATCCAATTGTGTAACGTGTTGATGTACATAACCAGTTTTTTATTTAAAAAGAGGTTTGTCATATTATATATCTTCTCACATTTAATGTACTC
Organism: Sympetrum striolatum; assembly: GCA_947579665.1. Taxonomy (NCBI): domain Eukaryota; kingdom Metazoa; phylum Arthropoda; class Insecta; order Odonata; family Libellulidae; genus Sympetrum; species Sympetrum striolatum. The sequence continues at coordinate 65,704,215 of OX388351.1, read as the reverse complement.
CTTCCGTTACTTCTTGTTGCTATATTCAATCAAAGGTATACAGAGATCAAACTAAAATGTATTTTCAATAAGCTTATTTTCATAGATTCGCAAGGAAAATCATTACGCGTATCATAATGAGGATTTTTTTCTAAACAGCTATGAGAGAAAACATCAAAAGGTAGCTAAATGGCTTAAAAATCAGTAGGAACTAAAAAATATCGACTATGATTTTTATTGAAAGAATTTTAATTGAAGAATTTTTATTGAAAGACCATTAGTAACTAACTATACACTGACAAAAATATTATGGGTTGATTTAGTGTCACTATTTTTTCAAAACATAAACGCTTGAAAAAGGTAAGAATGCCTGAGTGAATCTTGGGGTACTAAGTAAGGATATCTACGGCTAGACTTATAAAAATAGGTAAACATACTGTCGAGCATACATATTTCCCCTTTCATACGAGACTTTTTCATTTTTGAGGCCAAGAGGTCAATTGGCAACTTCAACCAAATCGTATCCGCACCCGCTTGACCATGAAAATTCGTGTCTCCAGATCCATCGCGGGACAAAAGTTCTCATCGCCGATCCAGAAAAAAAACAGAGCTTTGCAACGCTCCAGAAGCTCGCACGGAATGGATCCGAGCTTTCAGATGGAGCGACTTGGAGGAAGCACTCGGAGGGTGAAAGGCTGGATGGTGGAGGGAGACCATCGGCGGTGGGAGAAGGGCTGCTGAGTATCCCACCAGAGGGTCCGACGCTGTGCGCAGGCGCGTACAGACGCCGTATAAATAAAAAGGTGAAAGCAGCGCAGAATGGGATTCATTTGTTAAGCACAGGATGGCAAGGTACGTGGTGACGAGTTTCCTGGCCCTCCTCCTCCTGGGAATCGGTGAGTACATTTCGCCTAATGTGAATACCTTTTGTTTATTTTAAAAATGTTTTCGGGTGAGAAAAATGTGATCCGAATTTTGCCATAGTGCGCTCTATTTTTCCGGAAAAGTGAAATGAGGAATCCTGTGAAATATCCGCCGAAAAATCAAAGCAGTCTGGGAAAAATCTTGCTCCGCGAGAAAATCATGTCAATTCCATGAAAAAAAAACGCTTTTGTTTCGCATTTAAAAATCAGTGAGGATCCGTTCGGGAAAGTACCCCAAAAGGAGCCGAACACGAGAACTAATGAGGCAAAAAAAATTCACTGTCGGCGGGAGTGAACTAAGGCCGTTCCGGAGTTGAAGTCTCCGGAGATCCCATTGCGTTTGTAATGAACTAAGGCCATTCGGGAGTTGAAGTCTCCGGAGATCCCATTGCGTTTGTAATGAACTAAGGCCATTCGGGAGTTGAAGTCTCCGGAGATCCCATTGCGTTTGTAATGAACTAAGGCCATTCGGGAGTTGAAGTCTCCGGAGATCCCATTGCGTTTGTAATGAACTAAGGCCATTCGGGAGTTGAAGTCTCCGGAGATCCCATTGCGTTTGTAATGAACTAAGGCCATTCGGGAGTTGAAGTCTCCGGAGATCCCATTGCGTTTGTAATGAACTAAGGCCATTCGGGAGTTGAAGTCTCCGGAGATCCCATTGCGTTTGTAATTCGAAGGACATGAAAGTCCCAAAAAGAAATAACCGCCCTCCGTTAAGGTTATGTGGCCAACGAACCGAGGACGTGATAAAGATGCAACGGAGAGTGATTCCCATCGGAGGGTAGATACTTATCGGTCACGGAGACTTTGCGTGAGTAGGATTTCTGAGAGGAGGAACGTGGAAAGACGCGAGGCATTTGTCTCTGATCCACGCTGCTTCCCCTTGCATCGCACACACCGTCTCCGGTGAATGTGGCAGGAAATCGAGCGGAAACCGAGCTATTTACGCGGTTATGAAATCAAAACTTTAGCTCCAATATTTAATCAAAATTATTTTGATTTTGAGAAAAACAAACTATGAAAACAGATGTAACAATGAAGAATTAAAATTTTAAAACTCGAGTAGCATCACCTCCTTCATGTCCCTATCATGGAAATTCCGTGGCAAATACTACTTAATTAAATTTTTTAATGAAACAACCTTGAAATAACCAAAATGGAAACTATTTAAAATGCTTAAAACTCGTGAAAACTGAACCCTGATAATATACGTAGTTAGATTAGTGGTTTATCCGTTGAGGGAAATTGCGTCCTTGCGCGAAAAAGTAACGGAGAAACTGCACAACTTTCAATGAAAGCTCTGAATTGCGTAATTATCAAGTAGGCTATCGTCTACGGGTCATTAATTCTTGGGGATCTCCCTATAATGATAAATACCCAAATTGTTCCTCCGGTTACTTTCGAGGTCGACAATGAACCGCAACAATGTAATTCGCTAATTAGTGGTGCGCGCCATTTCTTAGCAACTACGTCAGAATCACTTCTCGAAGGTTCCCTTCCTTCTGGAAAGCGACTGCCAGCAGCGGGACTTCGCAGTAGATGTTCTTCGCTCGATGGAAACATATCAAAATGTTCTCATACATTCTTGTACATGTTCTGGGTAGAACGTGTACACGCAGAAAGCCGCGTGAAAGGTGATCGAGAGTTAACTTTCCCTCAGCCGCAAAACCTCTTGCACGACGAATTTACGCCTTAAGACCAGCCTCGGAGGGTGAGGTATCGGAGAAAGGGAAATAAAACATAAAATAAACAGGAATTAACAAAAATAAAAACAGTATTTAATCGTTTACAACTACATAATTAACTTCTAGTGTCTAATTCAAACATCGTCTATATATCCAAATCCAATAGAATCATAGACTTCGCGTTGAACTGCCGAAACCCTGAACAGATTTTCATCGGATATAATCTGGCTCTCAATAGCATTAAAGGTCTGATAAAACAGATAAACGATTTTCCATAGCTAACTTTATTGTTGTTAGGCAGCAGTTAATCGCCGCGACCTGGATCATTAGTTATACAGACGTCGCGACCCGATTTTCGAGCTACGCATGACTGAACAAATGAAAGTTGCAGAAAATGTATGCGGAGCGGAGCTAGTACCGCATCTTGAGGTTCAGGCGAAAAATTCTTGACATTAGAATTCACCCACAACAGTTTCGCTAAAAACTTACTGTATAATTTTAATCGTTAAATTTTAGAATCGATCTTCTGTTAATACTAAAAGTAATAATAATATTATCTGGTAATTATCATCCAAATCAGGAACATTTAGATTTGCTTGATTTATTTGCTCTGGGAAGACAAACTAAACAAGTAGTACATCTCGATCAAACGAAAAATAGGAACTGTTTTTGGTTCAGAAGCCGATATGAATCCGATTGAGGGTGAATGAAACAGTCGACTTGTTGGATACAAGAGAAGTTAGGACGTATCTCTAGGGAGTAAAATCTATGGAGAAATAACCTTGAGTCGACCGCTATTCCTTTTTTACCTTTAGTTTCAGAAGAAAGAAAGATGGGAACGAGGTGGGCCGTGTCATGTGAGAAGGAGGGGGTAATGAAAGAGAGAGCGACTATCGAGGCCAACACTTACTGCCCCCACTCCTCCTGCCCCACCACACCTATTCCGCCCCCGGACACTTCTCCTCTGTTTATGCACCTCTTGCAGAAGGGAAAATCCTCCGCCAGAAGGAATCTCTTTACCAACTTTCTCGATCTCCATACAACCTCTCCCACCGATTTTAATTGTAACGATTTTCTTTGGAAAATGTCCGCACATGTGACAGCGATTATCTGCGGCGAAGTTTCAATTCTTTACATCTCAATTACTGAGGAAAACGGTAAAATCTCCAGCAAAATATAATTTCAAAATGTGTTCACGATGGAAACGTATCTAACTTTCCATACGAAGAACCTCTCTGTTCTTACACGCAAAGTAGAAATTATATCGGAAGTTTTACATAAAATCAAAGACTCGTTACGTTCAGATTCACTCGGTGCTACTCATTAGAGGAATAAAATAACTGTCGGAAGATTAATCTGTGATACTTCCGATCGCATTATAGCTCAGGGATTCAACAAATATATAATATGAAATCTCTTTTCACGTTGTTATTAAAAACGAATTAATAGCCTAAAGCAAGTAAGATTAAAATAACTTAAGCCAAATGAAATCTTTTAGATTCAACAACTCAAATAATCTCTGAAATCTCTCGAATGTATTCCACAAAAATGAAAACATCGTCATCTGATTCCTCGTATCAAATTATGAATATTTATTTTTAATGGTCAATCACAAACGAGCCTTTTATGCTAAGCCGATCCAAAATTCTTGTGATTAAGAGAAGTTCCAAAACCTAGCGGAATAATACGCAGAAATACAGAAAATTAAATCTGGACAACGAAATCCGAAGACAACAATCTTTTTCTGTAAACTTCTCTCTTTATCTCCAGAAGGAAAATCAATCGTGGACCTGTCAATGGCAAGCTCGTTTGATTACCTCCCAATTAACGAGTAAAAGCAATCGTTAGCTCAAATTTCGATTGTCGCAGCTATGAAAAACTGTAGGAAATAAGGCGATTACAACTTAATCAAGCGACTTTGTATTTAAAAAAAACTTAATCTTTGTCGAAATAACGGGGATTATACTCCGAAGGACGTTTCCGTCCGTTAAGGAAATAACAGCTCAAGCTGCCGAAGGACATTCAAGAGATTCCATAAGCTACAAATGTCAAAGGGAAAAACATCGCAATGGGGAGTCGTATCTCTCCGTTCAATTCGCAGAAGAATGGAAACCGTCTTATATAAATCAGAGCATAAATAACAGAATTTAGAGACTTTTATTTGAGCTCTCTTGCCTATAGACATGCTTATAAAAATAATATCACATCTTTATGGCTGCAGCACTGCTATTGCTTTCTATTTGCGTATTAGAATTAATTAAAGGCGTGGAGTGGTAAACATATAGTGCTCCCAGAAAACAGAATATCCGGTCTAAATGTAAATTATTTGTGACCTGTATCTAAAAAATTACCAATTTTAATGTTATGAAAAATATCGTGAACCTTACCATCTTATTTCATATGAGGATTTTGTGTTGAAAATATTTTTCCCGTTCAGTACTACTGTTAGCGTTTCGCGTCCTTGATTAAAGCAACTACCATATACATATAATAACATTTTCTTCTCAATAACTTATATCTCTTTAAGTTCTCCTTGGTCCCCTTATTTATCAACATAATTCCTACATCAATCGAAGATAAAAATTGAGAAGTCAAAATAAAGGAGACTCTCTGGACCAAACACAAATCAAGTATCATGCGCCTGAATTTCTGCAGCACCGCAGGACATTTCATTTGCCAATGCATTATCCCTGAATTAAATACACGTTTGCAACCGTCAATTCTGCGACTTCAGCAAGGTCGCGACTCTGGGAATTATAAGACACGGATTCGGGAAATGAAAACCGAGAATAAATTAACCGCTCAAAGCCTGCGCTAGCGACCGTGGGAGTGTCCGCTGAGAGGCATTTTTTAATGATTGGAAACGAAAGGTTTGTGAGTCGACTAGTTTGTTGAGTCAGTATCGCAAGAGGGCGTGGTACGAACAGAATTCCTTCGCAGCCTCCGGCGTCTCAGCAACAGGTTTCTCCAACAGCGTTCCAATTAAATTCCTAAAATTTCCGTTTTTTCAACCGCACTGATCCTAATTACCGTCGTTTTCTTTCTGTTACGGAATGACTCGGGTTTCGGTCGCCTGCTGAATAATTATCCGCTACAGAAAATGGCCACTAACCACTTCTGGGAATATTTCAATTCACGTCAATTCTAGCTACCGAAAATCATTCTGATTCATCATTAAAAATAAGGAAATTTATTATGAAATGCGATGACTTATCACGGCTGTTACATATTTTCTTCCGTTGCAAGGACATTTGTTTGAATCCACCGCGGAATCTACGAATTTGTTTATACAACTGCTTGGAAACGATAAGTAAATACGCCGGATTTTAGTTAATTACGACTTTCTTAAATATACTTTTCAGAACACAAATTCATTAACTCCTTTCAGAATATCAGTCATAAGAGAAGGGCAATTTCTACAATGACGTAAGAGTTCCCGGGTTCGATTCTTGGACTGAGCCCAAGAGTGCATAAATATTTCAGCTACGGAAGCTTACACATCGGATACCAATTTTCTAATTATGGGCAACATGAATGAAGAAATTGTTAAAGGATTTTTCTCCTTTTAAATTAAGTTAATGCTACATTCCAATATTTACCTCACTTTCGACAATTTGCTTTAAATATAAAAGCATGGATTAAAAAATTCGTTTGATGGAAGGAAAATTAATGGCTTATTGAACTGGTTTATCTCCTCATATCTGTCATATAGTAATTAAATATTAGCTGTAAATATAATTTCATAAATATCATAGGGTTGAAAGCAACGGAACGGACGGCATGGAAAATCTCCAGCATAAATTATTCTGACAATGGTTATGCATTTTACGCAAGAAGATGCTAACTCCAAAAAATCTTTCCAAGAGGATAATTTCTCCACATTACATTGATAACTTTTTAACTCCTGACAAAGGTTTTCAGTTGTAGAACACGATTTAAGTGTGAGTTTCCTAGCATTATGGCGAATTTCAATCCTAATTATCCTCCAAAGATACATATATGCATTCTATTGTGCTAATTTTCCTTTATCTTTTCCGCTATTTCTCAAAGTAAAGGGAATTATAGTTAATAAGAGATAAATGTATAATATCTTTACACGCTTGAAGTTTAGGATAGCGAAAAGTGATGAGAAGCGTAATGAATTGATTAAAATAAATCTCTGAAACAGATACAGAAAGTGTTTATCAGTGATGACAACTACATACACAAGCAATGTTTACTCTTTTGAATCTGAATTCAATTTTCCGGGATGTTCCATGTGTTGCAAAAAGGAGAGATTTCCATGGCTTTCACGAGGATTCCATCGCCTGTATGACCATTCCTTATCAACTGCGCATTCGTGAGATTAGATATATACATGGAAAGTATTGTTTAGGTCTTCCTCGCACTTCAAATCAATCAAATGTTCAAATCCATAATTAATTAACCAAATAAAGCGTATACAGCCAATCTTAGAGGCAATTAGATCACCTCGAGATTGGCAGCATCCGGTAAGAGTGCGATAAATGGAGTCTTCTCCATCTTTCTAGAAGATAATTACATCAAGTAGCGGCTGCAGGTGACACAACTAGTACGAATTGAGCGCAACTGCCATTATATAGCTGTGACGTAGCTCCGCCGATCGTGGTTTACGAGACACTTTCCAAGAGATTCGTCGAGTGGAAGAACGAGATTTTTGCGCTAACTTTCACCGAGCAACGAAGCGAACGGGAGAGAGTCCCTCTCACCGACAAATGACACCAAAGCGTTTTCTTTTCTTTGCCTTCACATTTGCAACCTATGTCCGCGTTTAATGCTTTTCGTGGAAATGTTATCGACATGAAATAGGTAAAGAAAATTGTTTTAAAACCGATTTCCGATCGGAGACAATCACCAAGGGCTCGTCACTTTTTCGTTTCTTTTTTTATTCGTGCACATTTATTGAGAAAAATCCGGTTTCGGCCGATCCTCCATAGGCCTCATTCGAACCAGTTTATTCGTCAATAGAATAAAATACCCTTCTCTTTTGAGATCATTCTCGGAGTATTTCATCGTGTATAACTTTTTATCGCCTTATATCGAGTTAAATTAGACTTTAAATTTGCATTATTAACTAATTTATTATAAAAATGTTTTAAAATTTAACCAAGGTTCGATTTTCAACGGATATAAATGACAGTTACTTCGGTGTTCGGCTCTGGTTCAATTCCCTGGTAGAGACGAAACAAAGAGAACTAACGCATTCCTTGGCAGATGTAATAACTTCAGTAAAAAAAGGGGCATACACGTCCGAGTCATTGGCTTGATCAATAGCAAAATTACAGGACGTAATAATATTTAATCAATCGTACGCGCTAACGGATGATGGGAGAAAATCGATACAATTATTACCTCCTTCAGCCACAACGTGAACTTTTTAACAAGCCCCAGGATATGCTAACAAAATTAAGCAAATTTATGAAGTAAGTTAATCCTCGCTTGTATTATGCAATAGGCAATCCGCAGGAAATATTATAATTTGTATACGTACAAGAAAATAAAAAGTAACGGCTATTTTATGCATGGATAAATAACAAAATTACCTGTATCGATAGAGGTTGGAAAGATATAACTCTTGAACCATTGAAACGTACCAATACTCCTCGCAGATAATCCTTGAAAACAGTAAAAGAATTGTTCCGCATGAAAAGGTTGCTTGCGCCTCGACATTGGCGAGAGCACCGAGGAGACTAGATGCCACCGCCATCTTTTGGCCAAAACTCGCATTTGAAACAGTAAACCTCGCCCAGCGTACGATTTCGGCAGATATTGAAATGGCGAAAATATAGGACATGGAGGAACATCGTTTAGATATGAATGTAAGAGATGGAGCCTGGTACAAATCGAAGGCGGAAGTACCGGGTTCGAATCCAAGATCTATAAAAAAACACGATCGGCTTGCGCACGTCATATGAGGGAAACAACTCGAAAAGGGTATTCCGTTTCGTGATTTCTTGTGGCCTCGATTTCCACACTTCTCTCACCCACTTCTCCGCCGTCATCACAACTCTCTATAATACGTTCTCAGCTCTCACTTCGCTTACCCGTTTCCTCTTAACCGGGGGCCTGTGTTGTCTTCTCCAATAGCACGAATATCAGACTCAATTGAAGAATTCATTCACTTCAGCTATTCCCGAGGTAACGCGAAAACTCTGTTGCCACTACAACCTCCAAGAATAGAGATTATTTCAAGTTTTCCTTTAATTTAAAAGCGTTTCTCATTCCATCCTGCAAATATTATTAGCAATAATTGCAAAATATTAAAACCTCTTGTGTAATCTACCACAGGAAACAGGGCCTTCCTATCACAAAATAAAATATGGTCATCTGTATCACAAAAATACCATGAACGTGATCACACATTGTGCCAATCAACGGCAGGAAAAAGCGAGTAGTTTTTAAGTTACGCAGTTATGAAATATTGATAATCGCTGATTTTAACTTTCTACAAAATCTCATTAATGTCTCCATTAAAGTTGAAAATGAGAGCGGAAAATAATTCAAAATCCTAAGAACTCTTATTCATCCGATTGACGAACATCAATCCGATTATTCGTATGGTAAAATAATTCATCATTAAAATTCATCATGTTTCAGAAAAATTACGATTTATAATATAATATAATTTCAATTAATTTCTATATAGCCTTCGAAAATAGCATCTAACGTTTTTTTATTTTGATATCGAAGGTCAAAAAAATAATCTAATCCTCATTTCACAATTAACGTAAAAAAATATTAAATGTTGGCTTTACAGTCATCGCGGTTGCCCTGAAATTTTCCCGAATCTGATACATCTGGTGTATCAAAATTATTCCCGATTTCCAACCATAGATTTCCATCACCCAAATCATGGATGCCTATTTTAGATCCGTCTCAACTTAATCTATTTTCTGTTGACCATTGCCAGTAAGACTCTGAATTGAATCATTGCAGGAATATCTTCCGGTGGAAGGATAAAGAGACAAGACGATGGAGGAGACGGCGGCGACGGGGAGGACCCAACAATAGACGAACTATGCGACGGAAGGCCACCCGATGAGTACTTCCGCATTACCACGGAGGGCGACTGCAGAGACGTTGTGAGGTGAGATTCGAGAGCTGTCGGACTGACTGGCAACTGTACATTTTACTCGACGGGAAACGGAAGTCGGTTAACGGCACCTGACAAATCTCTCCCTCAGCCAAGTTCATTGACTTTAGGATGTATGTCTTTCGATCATTTTGATCGAACATGCTCTTGACATCGAGATAAAGAAGTGTCCGATGTTTATCCAACAAACCGTATTGCAAAGTAAGTCGGCATTTTATGAAGAACAAAAATGTTTATTAAATCGTTACACTAAGCAGATCCTTTAACTAATTCTGTATCGAGTGCTTGAATTTGTATTTTCGCATTTCCAAATTATCAAAACAATTTTATAGTTGAGACTGATATACTGGGATGAATAGATTTTTTGCTACCTTTCTTTTTCTACATCCGTTGGCATGACAATGGTAAAATCCATACATAAACAAGTGCGCTTGTAATCATACGTGCCTGAAAACCTTATTAGGTTAAAATAGTTAATCTTTGCTCACCGATGCTCTCGGTTGGCCTAGTAATATCATAGCGTTTGAAGAAACCGGGTTCAATTCCAGGTGGGGGCACATTTTTGCAAACTTACCTCAGTTTTCGAGGCACTTAAAAAAACGTCTAAAATACTTTAGCTTACGCGCTTGTTTGTAAACAATGAAGATACGTTTCGAAAGTCTGTTCTCCTCATTTTTTGCATCTTTCGCTACGCCAAAACTTTGCAATACCTTACGCATATTTATACATCCCTTGACTAACGACTTAAGATAATATGTACATAAAACATTACGAGCGAAACGTCCACTCGGACTAAATAAACGCTAAAGAATTCTTTGCAATTCACAAAACTCTTTTTTTTAGCAATATGCCTCCAACCGCTAACAGAAGACGTTTAATATTCTAGCGAAGAACTCTTGGAAGGCGTAATTACATTTCCCCCCGAACCTTTCACCTTTCCCTGCAACCCGCTCAATTCATCTTACTTCCCCGTGTTTCCTTTCACCTTTGATAAGTTTCTAATCGGCTTTCTCCGAAAGTACCGAGGGAATGAATCCTCTCCAAAGCAAGGCCTTCAACATTCCCACTTCCACTCTTTTCAACAGGTGCGACCAGGCAGGAGAGAATGGAGTGACCAGGTTGGCGGGCGTCAAATGCCCCACTGGACTCGCTTTTGACATTGACCGACAGACGTGTGATTGGAAAACCAATGTTAAGAATTGCAATAAGTTGGAAAGTGAGTACATAGTTGTAGACGGGCGGAGTAAAGACGCCGGGCCACGCCACCGTTAATCCCATGCACACCGAACAGCATCTGTGTCTATGTTGGAAACCTTTTCACTCTGGAAAAAAACATTACTTCTGTATCTGCTGCTTTCAAACGTCTTCTAATCGTATTTCTTTTCTTTCAGACCAAAGGAATTGAATGCCAGATTGGAGTGTTTAATACTTTGCAGCCCTTTATTCTAAAAAGGCCCTATTTAGACCCAGAAATTTATAAACAAACATTTCATGTCGTTATGGCAACTATTAGTTCCACGGATAAAACTGCTAATCTTAAATCAATCCGATGACCAGAGAAACCTGATTCTATCGTGATTGTTCCAAAAACTACTGGGCTGCAAAATATTAAATTTCAATTATTAAACCGCCTTCTAATGCACTTGATCTTTTTTCTCTCCATACAGACTACCTACACAACAATATCCGCTTTTTTAACTCGGCACTAATGCTACTCTCTCAATTTGGACATATGAAAACCTATTTCTTTTTTCGTTTCGTACTTTGTATCCATCCTCTAAAGCCTTGTCTCATCACAGAAACCCATCCGTGGAGATCTTTGCTAAGATTTCCGACAATTTCTCGATGAGCTTTGTGTGTTTCCTCTCTGTGTGTTTTCGCATGGCATTTTCCATTTTTTCGTGACGTGGCTAACAGCGTTTTTACCTCCGCCAATTACCTTCTTCCTCGTGTGTAATCAATGTGTTTCCTTACTCTTCCTTCCCAAGGTGCACAAAATCTGGTTTAAAGCAAATCTCTTGCCCCTCCGGACTGGCTTTCGACATTGATAAGCAAACGTGCGATTGGAAGGGTAAAGTGACCAACTGTGACAAGCTGGAGAGTAAGTTCTTTTATATACGTGTAAATCGCGAGCAGGCGATGTGCACAAAGCGTAGCAAAAAAAAGGGTGGAGGTCATGTCATCGGAGATGGGCATATGTAAAAACAATACAAATATCTGAGAGGGCCAAGTATACATAGGATTGCAAGTAGCCTTATCTACGGTATTTAGCAGGTAAAGGAGGGAAGATCTGCGTCCCGTCCAAGGGCGTCGGAGGTTGTGCTCTTTGGTGTTCATACGAATGAATTGTACGAACATTTCGCCGTACGATACAATCATATGAACACCTGCCGAAAACTTTATGGCAAAGAATAAAGAAAGATTTCTCCTGCATGAATATTATTCCTAAACATAGAAAACACGATAATGCATCAATGTTTCAATGTCGCGAATTTCAAATGATACATCTAACGCCCCGACGCCCATCTCTGTCGTTATTTCTTTAGAGCAGAGATCTGGAGTTTTGAACTCAATCCTGTAGATATGCAGCATAATTGTAGTCACAACAATCTGGGATGAAAGGCAATAGCAATTGTCTTGAGTAGTAACCCTCACCACTCTTCAAGCTTTCTGAACGCAAAGCCACTAAGCTCAACGTGGTGCCTGGACGCTTCTGCTGCACCTATGCATGCCCTTCACTCCTGTATGCTTTAACTGCACCATTCTGATTCATTCTTCAGAAGTGTTGAATCCTCAAGAGTATATTTAATCAGCCTCATAGATATAATACAGTGGTGCAATTAAAGCCGCATTTTCTTAAGCTTCCTGCCTACTTAATATTTCAGTGCTCTCTGCATGACAGCTGCTTGCATGTATTCTATTTACCTTACGTAGTGACCCTATTTTCTAGGCTGTAAATAAGCACCTGCTTCTATTTTATGTCTAAAATTAATTAGTAGTAACCAAGTATTTATTCAGTAGCTTAAAACTAATTTTTGTTTGAAAAACTTTGAACTTTGAATTTTTATTTTAATAATTCGCAGTAACTTTCAATTAAAAGCTTCATCTTTAAACTATAAGCCTCTATTTCAATACTTACATTTTTCTTGGAATTAACTACGAAAAGTTATGTACAAATCACTAAACCCCATTTTGATAATTATTTAAGGTCAACTTTCCATATTAACTTACGAACACATTACTTTTCTCTCTTTTAGAGGCTAAATTAGCGGTGAGAGTATGATTTAAGTAACAGGTCTTGACAACTTCTTAGAATCCTATCTCATTTCAAAACTAATTTTAAAATGAAAAAAGGGAAGTTACATAGCTCTAAAAATGTATTAATGATCCATGGCAAGGGTCTAATACACCATTATGACAGCTTCAAAGATATTTTATGTCGATGAATTGCCAGCAAATTCCCAAGCCCAGAATCATATAAATATGAAACTTTTCATCAGAAAAACTTGAAATTTCAAAACTGCTTTCTTAAAATTGAATTGTAAAATACTTTTATCGATAAATGCAATTCTCATGACACAATTCCTCAAACTGTGTAGAGCCAAGAAAAATCCTGCCAATCCTCAAGACCGATGAACCCGTGTGTCCTGAAGGAAAGCTGTCCTGTGGAAACGGAGAGTGTATCGCCAAGGAGCTCTTCTGTAACGACAAACCAGACTGCAAAGATGAATCAGACGAAAATGCCTGCTGTGAGTACATTTCTGACATTTTCAATTCCAATCAAAGAATGAGACAGCGTACAATGGAATCGGTGCAAGCACATCTGGTAAGACTGTTCCATTGACGCTTATATTCCCATATCGCAATCTCATTAGTAAGTTAACAAGGTTTGGAAGCACCGCATAGTTTGTCCAAATATTCTCCTCTCCGCAAATGTAATCGATTTGATGCCTTTCAGCTGTCGATACCGACCCCAACAGAGCTCCAGATTGCGACACCACCCAATGCGTTCTCCCAGATTGCTTCTGCTCCGCCGACGGAACCAGAATTCCAGGAGGAATTGAACCCAACCAGGTAATCCTCCACACTTAAGATGGACGTATATGGAGATATATTAATGGCAGTATCTAAACCTTCCGAGATAATGAGGAAAGCAAATTCTAAAACATATCGGTACATCTAGGTTCCTCAGATGATCACCATCACCTTTAACGGAGCAGTGAACGTGGACAATATTGACCTCTACGAGGAACTTTTCAATGGTCAGAGACAAAATCCAAACGGATGTCAAATCAGAGGAACCTTCTTCGTCAACCACAAGTACAGCAACTACTCAGCCATTCAGGTAATTATTCGTTCTTATACTCATTTAGAAACACGAATAGATATCGCCGCAAACGAATTACAACATTGGTTTGCCCAGAATTCCATATTACGGCTAGCGAAGAGATGAATCGCCCATTTCCACAGAATAGTACAAACCACCTCATTCCCCATGAGTGTCTTTGAAGCTCCAATACTTCAATTACTAACCTGTCAGTTTTATAAAATGATTTTTTAATCTATTTAAATCTTTTTTGTGGAATGTGTATTTCCTTTTCTTCATCTTTAACAGAGACATTTCTTACTAGAATCTGAATCTCCGATGCCATTCAGGATGTAAATTCTTCCGGATATTATTCAAAGAGCAAAGAAAAAGTGATCGAAGAGTGAAGAAATTAAATGAAAATATGATTTTTACCTTCATTAATTCCAGGATCTTCACAGACGTGGCCATGAAATTGGAGTGTTTTCGCTCACACACCGTGACGAACCCAAGTACTGGACCGACGGAAGCTACGAGGACTGGCTCGCCGAGATGGCGGGAGCACGTCTTGTCGTAGAGCGCTTTGCTAACATCACCGATGGATCAGTCGTGGGAATTAGGGCTCCATACCTCCGAGTTGGTGGTAACAAGCAGTTCGAGATGATGGCTGATCAATTCTTTGTCTACGATGCCTCCATCACAGCTTCGCTGGGACGTGTTCCCATCTGGCCTTACACACTCTATTTCAGAATGCCACACAAGTAAGTACGACGGAAGTACATCTGTTCTCGGAGGTTGAAACTCAAACGTTTATTTACCGAAATTTAACATCAAATCGTAGGTTAAATTACAAATATTTTATTTCTATGTTCTAAATATATATTACCCCGCTGAATGGGCTATTAAAAAAAGCAGCAATTACTTTTAACTGAAGAAGAAACAAAGTTGTAACAAAAGAATAAACTTTATGTGCGGAACGATTTACTCCTCAGATATAATGCAAGAAATCAATAATAGAGTCGCCGTATATAATACAAAATGATAAATTACTTAATTAAAAAATATTTAGGTACGTAGCAAATACCGCCATTGAAGTTTGCTTTTCTCACGTGTTTGCGGTACTTAATTCTAACAATAATTATGTCATAATCTTTATGAATGTAATTATGTTATGGTACCTGTAAATTGGAAATAAGATCGATAATTCAATATAAATAGAAAATTCTCAATAACTTCTTTTTCCGTACTCGTATACTAAACTACACCATACCTTTCGCGAGTTTCTTTTGTTAAATAAACAACAGCTTCGCTCATCTTATTTATAAAAATTCAGCCTGCGTATGATTGTGACCGCTAAACTCGAAAAATACTCGGTCGATTGGCTTGAAATCTTAACACAACGTTGCATGCAAATACGAGAGTATTTTTATTGTAAAAAATGTTGACATTTCGTCCTTGGTTCGATCCCAGACGAGTCAAAGAAATGCACGTAAAGTTCATTTCTGCCGCTACAGGCTTTGTCCCTTTAGCAAAATTAAATTAAAAAGAATGGTCATACGAAATTGAGATAAGCGCCAAAAGAAGGGAAAATAAATAAAAATCTTATTTTAGTCATATATTATTGTTTTCGAATTGAATTATCGATATTTTACACGAAATTTTTGTAAAATTTTGAGGGTGTAAACACCCGATCCCCCTGACGACAAATGCTATTGTTGGATCCAAGTTCCTGCATTTTGGCTTATTTAATTTTTAAGAAGTTTTATTTCTGTTTGGCTGATTTCGTTCAGATTGATGCGCTTATTCAATCGCTGTAAATGATGCAAATGATCTATTTCCGAAAATTAAAGTGAGTGTTACTTTGTATTTAATTGATACAGTCAGCTCGATTCATTTCTTCCGTTATATTCCAGTTGATATTCATCTGTGTTTTCGTCGGCAATAGTTCCCGTTTTACGAGTTGAGAAAGAAGAGAAAAGTCGTTGATTCCGTTCACATTGATGTGCAATATCAATCGTTGTGAGTGATTTAAATGATATTTTATCGAAAATCCAAATGCGAGTTAATTTGATACCGAATTTTGTATTTAGTTCAATTCATTTGTTTTGGAAACGACTTAATGATCTGCTTTTGAAAATCAAAGTGTAAGTTACTTTGTATTTGATTGTTGCATTCAGTTCGATTCATTTATTTCGTTAATATCTACTTGATTGCGCTCTTTGTCTTTCTAATAGTATGCGTTTTATGGGTTAAATCGAGAAGAATAAGAGCAACTCAATCGTCACAACAACGCCAAGAGCTATTGATCCTACAGCTAAGTAATTGCAATATATGAATGATCGAGCTTCATATTCTTGAGTCATATCAAGAGTTTTAGTCATAGTGCTGCAGCTATTTTCTATGAAAAAATTCTTTTTTCTTCCTTTCCTTTCATTCCACAACATATCCACAGCAATTCAAGGCAGAGTATTGAATTGAATGATGATCTCGGTGAATCGATATACGCTAGGATACCTTTAATTACTTTCCTATTCTTTTCATACCTGACTTAGTCGTAGCGAGGCATGGCCTGGTTTAGCTAATTTGCAATAGCGATAAAAGGGGCGCCTCGGCACAGGGCATTAAAACTAGTTAGATTGGTCTGCTTGATAAGAATTTAAGGAATCTTAACCAGCTTCCTCTCTCGTTTCGTTTTCGCTACAGGATTGTCATTCTAGCCATCGTAGATAATAACCTAATCTCATCCAGGATATATTTTTGATAAAATTGCCAACACTTAGTAAACAGTACTATAATTACTGTGCTCCCACGTTCTCGCTGCATGTGTTACAGCATCCAAATATATTCTTCCGCATATTATCATTCTTTCCGGAAGATTTTACAAAAGTAATTATATTAATAGAAAGTTAAGTAATATCGGTACGCAAAGGGAAGTTTTACTTTGCCATTATTTAAATCTAATTTTACATAGACGTCCCATGCATCTAATTTTGATAGAAACCGACCAGCTTTTGGCAAATGGTCTCTGTCAATTTTCTGCATTACCGGTTTGATGAAAAATCTCGATGAAATAATAAAATCTTAGGTACGAAAATGCCAATTATTGTAGTCTTTTAACAAAGCAGTGACGCTGCGCACACTTCAAATTTCCTGAGGGACCATAAGATTTAAACAATAAATTTAATTTTCTGATTTTACCCACTTCAGAATTTAGTAAATTTCGATTCGCTGTCCCTATAGAATATGACAAGCCCAATCAATTAGAAACACTTGAATCGAATTCATTACATCTCCGCTTCTTCCTTTTACAGGTGCAACGGTAACGCCCAAAACTGCCCATCTCGTTCTCACCCAGTTTGGGAGATGGTCATGAACGAGCTCGATCGTCGTGATGACCCAACTTTCGACGAATCCCTCCCCGGTTGTCACATGGTTGATTCTTGTTCCAACATTCAGACTGGCGAGCAGTTCGGACGTCTTCTTCGTCACAACTTCAACCGTCACTTTAACAGCAACCGCGCTCCTCTTGGTCTTAATTTCCACGCATCATGGCTCAAATCCAAGAAGGAATTCAAGGAAGAACTCATCAAGTTTATCGAGGAGATGCTTGACCGGAATGATGTTTACTTCGTCAACATGCTTCAGGTAAAGACCTTCTTCCTCGACAATATTTCCCAGTTTTGGCATAATTCGTGTTAAGTATTTTAGTGATTAATCTAAAAACATGATCTATTTTCAGTGATTAATTTTTATTTCCATCCCGTACTGTAGTATTGCTGAGTCAATTAGACCCTCAAAGGCAATCAGAGGCAACTTTCACGCATTTCATGATGCTTATAAAATCATTTTTCCTTTATCAGAACTCGAATAATCTTTAATTCGCTATTCTCAGGTCATCCAATGGATGCAGAACCCAACGGAATTGACTGCCCTCCGGGACTTTGCTGAATGGAAGGAGAAGTGCGATGTCAAGGGACAGCCTTACTGTTCCCTCCCCAACCCATGCCCTTTGACAACTAGGGAGCTTCCAGGAGAAACACTGCGTCTCTTTACTTGCATGGAGTGTCCTAACAATTATCCCTGGATCTTGGACCCCACAGGAGATGGATTCTCCACCAAAAAGTGAAGATCTTATGAAAGACCTACTACCAGCTGATGCATTGACATTTGAACCTCTCCAACTACACTTATGAGGTGGGAAGACATCTGAAGAGATGAGCACCCGCCAGGAGATCAGCGAGTTTGAAAGATGAAAATATTTTCTATTTCAGGAGAAGCGTGTAAAAAACAAACACTGACATCAACACTGAAATTTTTTGTAGTGTGTCATCAAAAAACACATTTTAGAGCAGCAATGGTAAATTCAGTTTCTTTAGGTAGCACAAAACTGATCTCTGTAAAGCAAAGTTGACAACTTTCTTTCATAACGTAGAGGTGATAGATAATTATTCATATTTATAAAAGTTTGGGGCCTGATATCCTTAGAAGTATTCAATTTAGAAACAGAAACCTAATAATGCATTTGTTAATTGATAATTTGAAAAGTTAGAAACGAACCCTTTCGAAGTCGGAAATGTTTTTACATGTATTCTTGAACTTTTGGCTACCTTATCTGAGATGGTGGCTGAAAAGATGGCTTAAGAGCAGCTTGAAGAAGGAAAGTTGCAATTTACTCAAGGAAGGAGGAGCAGAATGGCAAGGGAGTAAAATAGTGCATAGTTTTCATTCATCTAGTCCATTGACCTATTTTTACTCCTGAAAAGAAATGCTGATTTTTCCCAACATCGTCTTCCTATAAAATCTGCATTGTGAATTATATTTTCATCTACACAAGAGAAAAACTGTACAACTATGCATGGTGATAACTCCAAAACTGATGCATGGTGCTCCAGAATATGTAAATTTTTATATTAATTATATTGGTTAAATAAATTTTTCTACACAAACTGATTTTCTGTGTTATTTTTCTTTAGAAATTATGGAATCCTTTATATTGTTCTGATAGTATATACATATGGAAGTTCATTACCAAAGGCTTTTTACTTTGAGTACCAAGCTCATTATCTAATATAATAAAAAGCTATCGTGTGTTCGTTCGTCATCATATTTGGTTATATATAAAAAGCAAAAACCGTCCCCTCTTTATCTCAGAAACTATTTGTCGTAAAACTATGAGACAATGTATTTCTAATAAGCTGAAAGCAGGCCCGATCTTATAATTTTTGGGGCCCTACGGAACATTATTGTATGGGGTCCTATAGACCCCACTGCCAGGCTCCAGTGCAATGATTGCACCGTTCCAATGACAGTTGAATAACAACTTCGTTTTATAAAATCAAGATGTTCAGGCCGAACGTTGCGGAAAGCCAGAGCAAATAAATTTATTGACTTCGTTTTAAATTCATTACATGTGAGGCTAGCGAAATATAACGTTAAAATATTATAATATGATACGAAAATTGAATTTATTATGCTTTTAATTTTATTTATTTAATAAAAATTTTAATTATTGAAATGTTTTATGTCCTTTTTGTGGCTTGGCGGCGGGGCCCCTAAGTTAACGGGACCCTACGCGACCGCATATGCCTAAAAACGGCCCTGGCTGAAAGCCCCACGAAAACTATTCTCATCTCTACGAAGGCTAGGGTTCGAACCCAGGACTCCATAACACGCTTCCCTAAGGAATGCAAAGTTCGTTTCCGTACCTTACAGGCTTTGTTACTTCTACAGAATCTAAATTGGAAATAATGGTCCTACGAAGTCAAGAAAAGTACCAAACGAGGGTAAATTAAATAAAGAATCTTATTATTGTCGTAGAATATACTTTCTGATACGAAATTACGAGAACTACGACAAAATAAACGAAAATTTTGTAAAATTTCGCCGTAGTAAACAGTCATACCCCTGACGACCAAGGTGATTGTCGAATCCGATACATTCATTTTCCCACAAGAATACACGGGGATTTTAAGTCCATGCCGAATTAATGGTAGAAACTAATGTCAGAATTTATGAAGAGGATGAAATTTACTGAGATTTCAGCGAACGTAAACTATGATATTTAAATAGCAGGAAAAAAATACGGCCATTTTAGAGTTTTTCTTTATCAAACCGATTTACAAAAGGACATATATAAGTTCGTTTGCGGTGATCAAGATGACGAAGAAATATTACGTCGAGGAAGGGGAAGATTTTCGAGAGAAAGAATTTTAACGCAAACTCAATTTTATAACAGAGATTTTAAAGTAGTGTGTTTGTGAGATTCTCACGAACTGCATAATGTTCAATGGAATCGAATTCGTAATTTTTCAGAATTTCGCTAATATTCTTAGCTTAAAATTCCACCCTGAGTAGAATTTATAAAAATAATTTGGCTATTGATAAGATATACATTAAGTCATCTATATTTAAATGTTGCATATTTATTAAAAAATTGAAATTAAGACCCGTCATGCATGATGGGGGAGTTTACTAGTTTTAAATACTTAGTATAAAACTGTTCTGCATACATAGTTCCAAGGGAATAGTATATAATCTGGAAATTAAATTGTAATAAAGGATAAAATTTGTAATTTTAGTAGTAGTAATTAAGTTGAAGAAGTAAATAAAGTTTTGCATTCTCTAATTGCATTAAAAGCATATCTTTTAAAATCCAACTTACTGGGGAGAAGACTCAGGCGTATTTAACAAGCTCCTTCATCCAAAATGTTTACCTTTCTCTCATATCAATGTGTACTTTTGTCAAAAATGTCATTAAATGAAAAACAAAAATGAGATTAAAAAACAAAGGGTGAAACATTTACAGTTTTGTAATGTTTCTTTAAAAACAAAGAAAACAATAACCATGTGCTTTTCTTCAGATTTATATATAAAAAAGATAAGAGATATACATTTTCTCAGCACTTGTTTAATTTAAATTCTGAATAAGATTTTCCATTGGCTTCGAAAGGTATTAAAATAAACAGATTTTATATATATACCATAGCATATGCTGGAAAAACTTTTGGAATAGCCAACAGCCAGGGCAAGTTGCAATACATAGTTATAAAACAAAATATCTGAAGTTGTAAATGAATATAGACTGAACAACGTATGATGATGTAAAGCATTGGTAATGAGATGCCTTAGATGTAGCTTTACTTAAAATTTTCACATAGATGAGTAGTCAATGCAAGAATAGAGTATGCATCTCCTTCAATATGGCACTTTACAAGTTACATTAATTAATAATTACTATTCAAATGAAAATCTTACATTAAAAATCCTGGAGTCATTTGATGAAATGGTAAATGGGAATGCTTTCTTAGCGGGATTCAGTACCCTTTTCTACGCAATCTGGAAAGAACCATCACAGAGTAATTTCCATACCTTTCACAGCATGCGGTCAGGCTAAACTTGATGTTATTGCATTTGTTGTGTCAAAGAGTAGTTATTTGTAGCACTAATAGTCAATATTATCTAGGAAGTGAAAATAATGCATTTTGCTGCATATGGACAACTTTTAAGAAATATATTTCTGAAGATGACTAGACCTTAAAAGGGGGCATCCATTAATTACGTGAGGTGATTTTTGCGATTTTTTGACCCCCCCTAGTGAGATATCGTGAGATTTAGCTCGACCCCCTCCTCTAACCTCACGTGAGATTGTTCAAAATGCGTTTTTTCAGTGTAAATATGTCAATCTATCAGGAACGGATCTAGAAAAATATTTTGGGGGGGTCCGATCGAAAAATTTAAAAATAAACGATATTTCGGCTTTCACAAAACGTGACGTTAGAATTGCTAGAAATTTACCTAATTGTGTTAGAGAAACTCGATTTTTTTCGCTAGTGATTGCTTATTAAATTGTGTGTTCATTTGTGTTATTCTGAGTTTCATTTTCGAAAATTAGGCACAAGTGATATTTCGGGGGGGGGGTCTGGACCCCCAGGACCACCCCCTGGATCCGTCCCTGCAATCTATATTTCATTGTATTGGATTTATCCAAAAAAACTCGTACGTCGCAGCGCTCGTCGAATCACGTGTTCGGCTAGCCGGTGGTTAAACAATCGACGGGCTACTATGCTACTTTGTGGCGCTCGCATAACCGTGATAAATATTATTGTGTAAAATGTAGTAATATTTTAGTAGAGAAACACGTTTTACTCAATTTAACCCAGTTATCCCATAATTCTACACTGTTTCTTGCAAATAAAAAATACGTAATATTTGCGAGAACCTCCCCTCTCCCCCACGTGAGAGTGAGTGAGATTCGGCTTAACCCCCCCACCCTCCCAAACGCCTCACGTAATTAATGGACGTCCCCAAACCAGACGTTTGTTAATACATTTTCTTTGTGTGGAACTGAGACTATGTCATTTCTTCTCCTTCGTTTATGGAGTTCCACAAAGTAACAGCTCAATTGATTATATTTTAACTTTGTCGCTGACGGTTCTAAGCCAGAATGAAAAATAAGGATGAGATGTAACCTTGGTAGTTATTAGAGACAATCAATGAGAATTTTGTTAAAAAGTTGTATATAGTCAGCAAAATAAAAGATTTTCATTTCCAAGGCAATATTGACAATTAATGCTACAAATAACTCTTTGGCAAAACAATTGCAATAACATTTAGTTTGGTCGCATTCTATGAAAGGGGTAATCAATGACCCCAAGGGCCAAGTTTCTTCTGTGTGGTACAGAAGGAAAGGTGAGAAATCCCCTAGAAAAGGGTCAGAAATCCTCTATAAATGGGTCAAACAGGTTAGACCAGGGTTGGCAAACCTTTAGTGGTAAGAGTGCCATATTTGATGAATATAAAGGGCTTGCATTGCGTGGCAATGTGGTGCCAGACCATACAGTGAGATAGTGATATTATTAATTTTATAATTTCAACGATGGGATTAATCTCTTTTGTAAGACTTAAATGGTCATTAGTTATCGCTACTAATAAACAGAATCCACACTCATTTACTGTGAAGCTTCATTTCTTTAGTGAATAATGCAAAAAAGTGTTGTTGTTGGAATTTAGTTAGACTATAGCACCCCAATCCTCTGCTTCTGCCCATGATTTATACCTGTTTCGTCTATAGATGACAGTCGTTTTTTGCACTGGAAAATGTGCCTTTTATACACAACAACAGTTGTTAAGAGTAGGGAAACCTCCGTCGTCTATAGAGGACGACAGTCTCAAAAGGGTTAAAATAAATCAAACAAATCCATCCTGAGACAGCTGAATAAATAAGAATAGCTTCCGACTAAAATTGGGACATACAGGATGAAATAATAAACAAAATTTATTAATCTTTATCATCACTATTGGATAGGCAAGTAGATCAAGTTTTCAATTTTCATGAAAGCAGTACTAGGTTCTAAATGTAATGAGAGTATGAAGTTGAACCAGTATTGTGAAAATATCACTAAATGGTAGCAAGACCATTAAGCAGAATGGAAGTCGACACACTGCCAACGAGTTGCCCTCTGTAAATGGCACCTCTCTAGGTTACATAGAGTTGCAGCACAATGGACTACTTTCTTTGTACTCCTCATGATCTGAGGCAGAATTGAATGAAAATTAGTATCATGCAGAAGATGGATGTCCTGGATGACGATTACAAACTTAATGCCCAGACACTCTCCAAAAAGCAGAGAGATGAGATATTTTGAAGTATTTATCATCAATCTTCAGTAAGAAAGCATTTGCAAGAATTCCTTTCCACTACTTATTTAAAATAAATGTAAGTTTAGCTCTTACATTGCATGAGCAGCTGGACAAACTCTTGGATTAGATGAAATGAGTAATCAATCAGACAAACATTAATGTTAAAGAGATGCTACAGCCACATCCAATAGGCAATTAAAAGAAATAACAGGATAAACAATCAAAGGAGACTTGAATGATACCAAAAGATACTGCGTTAAAAATGGCATTATAGAATCAATAATATTTGATTTGATTGAAAAGCATCATCCTCACTCTGAACAACTAACAACAACATCTGGATACTAGGTTTAGAAAATCTGAGAGATAGCCAACGATTTTGACAAAAGGAACTACAACAAATAGCAGTAGATTTAAGTTAAATCAGATCATTCATTTATCAGCAGATGAAATCTTTGATCAAATAATATATTCGTAGAAAATATTCATTAGAATATATTATAATAAGAAGAAAGATATCCAATTGAAAAAGAGGTGGTGTTCACGATTAGGACACTATGAAAAACAAGAGATAAGCTACTTGAAAATTAAATGAAAGAATTTACACATGATTCCAAAGTTTTCAAAACACTGTTAGAATGGTCTTCCATTTAGTTATTTCCATGAGTATTCTTCTTTCCCTACTATTTTAAATAGACATTCACCCGTTTGGATAAAATCCTGACATAACCTTTTTACTTTCTCCATATACGAAGTATAGAGAAAGTATTGTTTTCATGAAAAAAATCGACTTCGAGATTTCAACGGAAATACATGTTTTGGGGTCCCTAGAACATGTTTTGACCATTTTCGGAATGATGTCTGTGTGTATGTGTGTGTGTGTGTGTGTGTGTGTGTGTATGTGTGTGTGTGACAGTGGGCGCTCTAACGTGAAAACTATAAGTCGTATCAATACCAAAATTCATATATAGTACTGTAGTGTGTGCTGTCAGAGTTGATTAGTTTTTCAAGTAAATCGGTCAACCGGAAGTCGAGCTTCATTCATCAAAGCTCATTTCCGGTTTTCAAAATATCTCCATAAATATGATATATAGGTACATTTTATACTGAATAAAAGTTTTAGATAATGTAATTTACTATAACTTTTGTACTTAACATATTTTTTTATCACCGGTTGATTAGGAGTTATTCGTGAAATACTGATCAACCGGAAGTAGCTGATTATGTACTTTGTGGGCGCTCTAACATAAAAAGTATTTGTCGGATCAACACCAAATCTCATGTATAATATTTTGGTTTGTGTCTTTAAAGTTGATTAGATTTTGGAGAAAATCGGTTAACCGGAAGTTGAGCTTCATTCTTCAAAGCTCATTTCCGGTTTTCAAAATATCTCCATAAATATGATATTGAGGTATATACTATTATTTATAAAAGTTTTAGAAAATTTAATTTACTATGACTTTTGTATGAAACATATTTTTGTATCACTGATTGTGTAGGAGTTATTTGTAAAATACTGATAAACCGGAAGTTGCTGATTATGTACGTTGTGGTTGCTCTGGGCGCTGGGGCGAAAGGCCACTTCATCGTTTTTCATCGATCATGTCCTGAAAAACATCATTTATAATGTTTGTGACGTAAAAGATAATAATATATAAATTAATCACTCATATTCAAAGTTTAGATGGAATATAGAGTTCGAAATTACTGTCGTAGATAAATATTTACATCTTATATATGGAGAAAGTCATGTGCTGGCCACATCAGATTTTTTGTTAATAAATTTATTTGCACACCATCTTTGTTGAAATGATTCGTATGATTACATGTTCCTAAAATTTATATTTCTTTTCTAATTCTAATGATACTTTTTTTCTAGTGGCAATTTTTTCCCTATGTCGAACTATTTAGGGGAAGAGTGGGTAAGATGACGAATTTGCTATTTCCTCCACCTTGCCACAGGTTGAAGAAATTGCATTAAAGGTACCCTTGGCGTCAAGCAACATACCTATCTTGATAAATTGCAAGTCAGGTTGCCCTCTGAGTAGTCGACCAATATTTGTTTAAGTATAAAAGTAAGTGTATGCACGTAAACTGGAGTTTTACTCTTTGTTTTTTACTCCATTTTCTTCTTTGATTTCTCTTGTGTATATTAATTATTTTCATCATTCTCTGTTACTTTTTAATTTTCCGCTGTTTAAATGTGTGGTCTTCATTTTTGTTAATTGTTTATGAGTTATTTTGCTCTTCGTACGCATTTTGATTTTGTTTCCATCACCTATTATATCGAGTTGGATATATAATCAGTTTTGTGATTCATCCTATATTGGCGCTTGTAGTAGACTCAAAAGGCTAATAATTTCTGTCTTTTGACTTTGGTTGAATGCAGGGGCAACAGTTATTCTTTGTTTTAGTTATTTGTTCTTGTAAATTATTATTACTGGTATTGGTGATTCTAACATCGTTACCATTAGGTTTATATTAGTTTCTTTTCCATTACTTCTTGACACATTGCACGCATCACGTTCTGTATGTTACCTTGTTTTACAAGTTTACAGTGTGCCCCTCTGCTTTGCGCAAGTAGTAATTTTCTTGCTCCCTGTGTACTTTTCTGAGTGACAATTTTTTTGACACTTGGTTGACTTTGAACCTTATACAGGTACTCATATTTTCAGTTTTTCAATTTTGTTTAATTTTCGTTGTGATCCTTGTTTTAGTTCTTCATCGTTTGCGATTAAATTTGTTTACATTAGTTTCTTTTCCATTACTTCTTGACACATTGCACGCATCCTGTTCTTTATCCTTGTTTTACTATACATCTTCCAAGTTTAGATCGAATATAGACTTCAACAATACCATCGTAGATAAAAATCTACATCTTATGCATGGAGAAAGTCATGTGCTGGCAAAATCAGATTTTTTCTGGAAAAAATGTGGTGGAACTGAATACATTCGTAATTTTAGTGCCCGTAAGCATTACTATGATTACCTGCTCACTGTGAATAGGAAAACTTTTCATCGCAAGTGGGTAACCAAAATCACACTACATAAATAAGCATTCAAGGACTGCACCTGTTAAAATTTCATATTGCTGACTAAATTAGTTTGAGGCAATTTACGTCAACTGAAAAGGTATCAGAACACAGTTCCACCACGTTTTGCCAGAAAAAAGCCCTGCTGTTATCTAAATTAACATTGGGGTCAATATATACAATTTATAATGCCTATAAGACAAATATTGGTTGGGAATAATTCAATCTTGATTATTTTAAGATACCTTTCTTTTTTGCTACTTCCATTGCAATTATGCCTCTCAACGTGATTGCATCGCTCAATTTTATAGTGCACTAAAGTGACCTATAGATCACCGAGCAATTCCCACAGGTGTAATGGTATTCCCATTGCTATTAATTACATATGGAATGAGCTGTGAATGCAAGGAGAGTGCAGATATTCTCAGAAAGAGTACAGTAATTCAGCTACACAACACTGACTACTTCAATATAATTTATTTTGCTTTAAATTTAACTTAATTGGACAAAATCACTGCTGTTTTAGAAGAATTACTTGATATTAACATAGAAATATTAGAAAATATGCACAGCATCATTTAATATCAAGTGTATACAGCACAGTAAAATAATTCATAGAACTAGAATATCCTCCAATATGGATTGGAATCAGAAAACATCAGCTAGGATGATTTTTACCACCCTTATATGAACTATTTTACAAAATCTCTTTAAAAAATACTACATTGAATGTCCCAATTAAGAAAATAACTCGATGTGAGATAAAAATCATACATATAATATCATTTTTGTCAATGTGAAAGTAAAACTCCATAATATAGTTCAAAATTGGAGTTTAAACAGCTAGGAATTAAACAAATTTCAGACAGAGAGACAACATTTCTAAAACAATACTAAACCTTCAAACTGTTCCTCATAAACCTCATTGAGCTTTTAAAATATTTTCTCAAGAAAAATATCCAGGCCAATGTAGAACATACAAATGAATATACATGAATAATTACATGCCTTTCATTTTCCAAGAAATAAAAGATTCAACTTAAACCAAAAGTAAATCAGTTTCTCGGAAGGTTCTGAGAACTAGCCATTGAATAAGACCACACATGATAAGATCTTTGTAATATTTACCACTAACAGCTGTCAACAAAAGAATAATAACAAATATATAAATTATCTGCGATCAGAGCTATGTTCAGCTTTAGTTAATTCTAGTCATATGTAAAAAAATTGTAAGACAAAATATTACAGCCAACATATCTGTGCAACTCTTTCAAAGAAATGAATTAGTTACGTACATTCTTCCTCTGACACGAATCAACATTTAATAACAAGCAATAAAAATAGTAACAAAATAACATCTAGATTGCTACATCAAAATACAGGAGAGTCACTACACAATATAGCAGAAAAATACGTCCCACTTGTCAAGCAAATTCTGAGTGCTTTAAAACAATCATTCTAAAGGCTAAATATTCCTCATCAAGAGCAGCACTCGACTATAACTGACAAATGCTTCCTTAAAGCTTTTAAGGTAGTGACTTCTTTACTAGGCATTCTGAACCCTCAATGGGGCGACTAGAATTGTGTGAATATACAACAGAGCTTTATGACTGATATTCCACATGAAACAATGAAATACTGAAAAGTTTTCAAAAAATTCAGTGTACCAATAATTCTCAGCTTAAGTTAAACTGCTCAAAAGATGACTTAGGAAAGGTACGTAGCAAAGAATTACAGGTACAAGAATAGCTTGTGATGATGTAAAGCCGTGTGGATGATAATGGCTGGATTTAGAGATGAAAAGGGAATGCAGGTGCAGAAAGGCACAGGGAACATTGATGGGCTCATCAGAACTTATAAAGAGCAGCATGTACTAAAATCTGATGAATAGAGAAAATGACGAAATTAAGAGTTAAAATAAAAATGATAAGTATATATGTCTTCATAGATACAACAATAATGAAATGAAATAACTCCCCTAACACTAATAGTTAAAGAACTGCAAAATTTCTTTTGCAATTGAATTAAATTACATGGCACATTGCAAAACCTTGGCAAATAACAACATTTGATCAGACCAAAGCTAACTGAAGATGTTTCTTCCACCCCCACACTGATTTCTGACCTTTCAAACAAAAAATCAATCTGAAACAGATTCTTTTATAATGCCCAATGAAATGTTTTCATTTTGTGTCCAAAATTTATGAATACATAGCAAAAGAAAGTTTCAGAAAACCCTTGGACTGATTTATTACAAAGAGGATTGGGCAATTGAATATTCGCTTGATTAAATTCAAATTAACTTTCCTCATTAAAAGTACTTAATGAGATCAAACAAAATAATTATGTACTAAACTTCTAATGATCACAGCAAAAATCCTCTGCATTATAATTAACATAGAGGTGCATTTTTTAAGGTTAAGTGCTTGGAAACATTGTTGGAGCGCTTTTTAACCATGATCTTTCTAATTCCATTTACTTAAGACATTAACAATCATTTTCTGTTTCTTTCAAGCACCATCAGAGCAGTAATGTCACAATTTGGACTTCTCAAGATCTACTTTCTTCACTTTTAAACAAAGATGGGATCTCCTCTTTTAGAATAAATTCTGATCATAGTTACAATGGCCTATATACACACTATATAACGTACATGCAAGTACTTCATAACTTCGAACAAAAGCAATTAACAACAGTTAAATAAGTAATGCCCAAATACTAAGCTACCTTCAGGAATGACTTACGCAAGGATAAAATCATAATATTAATACTAATCAGGAATGGAAATTAACTAAAACTTTTGAGATATCTACGTAACAAATAAAAAGAAATGACTACTAATATGCAACAAAGTACAGGGAGAATGATCACAACTGCTGCCTTTCTTGAGCTGAAAGGTGATACCAGTTAACACAGATAAAATATCAACTAAACAAAGTTTTCGAGTATGCTATTGTACTAGCATTCCATTTGGTTCAGTTCTCTGCCGATGTCTCAGCTCCAAATGCTCAGGAACTTTAGCCCTAATTATAACTTCTGCATCATCTGAAAGAAGGAAGAAACCGCAATTGAATGCAGGTATAAAATTTTCATCTAACCATTGCAACATATACTGACAATTTCCAACATACTTAAGTTCAACATATAAGGCAGAACTTTTATAGCCTATGGATTTTGATTGATTGAGTAAACTTTCTTTTTTGGTTGGCTGAGTGATTAATCAAACATGAATCAATACTGTCATCACCTCTGACTCCGCTGGCTAAGGACCTATGATGTTCTTATATTAAACAAATATTATTATTGCCTCACAATAATTCCTCGAGAAAATTGTATAAGATCAAATACATGGTAAGTTAATACCATTGAGTACCTATACTAGAGGGCTTGCCTCAATGAATCTTAGTGTTACGCTTTTAGTTAGCGCTGCTCCTTCTGCTTCCAATAGAGCATTTAAATCAGAGCCATGGGCGATGGTCAAGTAGACAATTTCATGGAAATTCAGGTGTCTATGTCTGCGTAACAGCCCTGTTAGCCGCATTTTGGCAAGTGGCAAGCATCATGACACCACTTCCCAAACCAGTTACTTTCTCATATCAATCGAAGAATAAATTGATTCTTTAATCCATTTGTTCTAGAATCTATTTACCTGATCTTTCTCGCAGTATCAGAACTGCCAATATAACAAGGGAGTCACATTATTTCCCTTACGTCTTCTGATGACATACTTGATGAGAACGTATTTAGTAAATTTATCCTTTGTATTAATCTTCTTCCTCCTAAAGATTCTCATCCCATGTCCGTAAGCATCTGAATAACGCTCGGTGATTTATTGTAGCCATACTTAACAAAATGTATCATATTTCATTGTCACTTTTATAATTCTCATTACAGCATTTTTCAGCAGGGTCGCATGCACTGCATGCATACTCAAGTTGGCGCCTAACTAAGTAACATCACTCTTTTAGGAATCCTACACTCTAACTTCTAGTTTAACGCTCCCACTGAGATGGAAGCATACATAATTCTTCAACATTTTTCATTCTTTTACCCATCAATATTCTATCTTATAATTTTTCTCAATTTAATTATAGTAATTTTTCTTTATAGTAACTCCATTTTTCACTATAATCTAAAAACCTTTTTTGTTAGAGTGTTTTAGATATCAATTGTAACCCCACATCGCATGTTATTGCTAGAAGGGCATAAATTGCAGGTGTTGTGATGGCTTAATTGCAGAGAAGATAGCCACACTTAGTCACAGGATGACTATACATCACTTGAAAACGAATTGAATGGAAACATCCAATTTTAAAAGCCTTTTCTTGGAGATTCTGTGAAATGATTCCATTTTCCAGGATCTTGGATTGCCCAGTGAGGAAAATTTTTGCTTTGCCTCTTTTGAGACTACTTTTCAAAGGTCCAAACTGGTTCCTTCTTGCTTCGAAATATTAATCCAAATTGCATGACAAAGTTTAATATAAATTATCATTTAAAATAATATATTATTTAAATCATTATAAATAAAATATCATTTAAATCACTCCCAACGACTGATAATGCACATCAATGTGAACGGAATCAATGACTTTTCTTCTTCAACTCGTAAAACGGGAACTATTGCCTACGAAAACACAGATGAATATCAACTGGAATATAACGGAAGAAATGAATCGAGCAGAATGCAAAGTAACACTCACTTTAATTCTCGGACATAGATAATTTGCATCACTTACAACGATTGAATAAGCACATCAATGTGAACAAAATTACCCAAACAACGAACTTTAAAAAGGCTAAAATGAAGGAGCTCAAATCCAACAATGGCATTTGTCATCAGGTTGTTTACACCCTCAAAAATTTACAAAACTTTCGTGTATTTTGTAAAATCTCGATAATTCAATTCGAAAACAACAATACATGACTAAAATAAGATTTTTTTTATTTATTTTCCCTTCTTTTGGTGCCTATCTCAATTTTGTAGGACCATCCTTTTTAATTTAATTTTGCAAAAGAAATACAGCCTTCAACAGAACAAATAAACTCTACGTGCATTTCTTATGTAACTGTTTGACTCGTCTGGGATCGAAGCAAGGACGAAATGTTAATATTTTTTCAATAGAAACACTCTCGTATTTATATGCAACGTTGTGTTAAAATTTAAAGTCAATAGATCGAGTATTTTTTGAGTTTTCTGGTCACAATCATACGCAGGCTGAATTTTTATATGCAAGATTAAAGGTGTGCTATTTACGCTGTTCGTTCTTATTGTCATGGGATACCAAGGGGTGAAGGCTGATACTATAGACTTCCTCTCCTCTAATTTTGAAGATTCTAGGAAATTCAGTGAAAAATCAATTCTGCAGAAATATTTGTGAGAGGAGAATGCAAACAGGACCATTGTTCAGATACCAGATAAGAGTAATGTAGCTCCTAATGTCCATTTATTTAGAAGACTAACCCAGCACTTAGGAGGACAATGCAAAGAGTGTCAATGTGAATACAAAGTGAGGAACCAAATTATTATTCACATTCCAAGCAGAAAAGGAGAACATAGAATAGCGTAAAAACAAGAAAGATCTTGAGAAAATATATCCAACCACTTCTCAAATGTACACTCCTGGCCAAAATTAACGCAGCACCTCCCTAGCGATCCTTACGGCCGGTGCTGCGTTAATTTTGGCCAGGACTGTACCTCAATTTTCATTTTGAAGTAGAATAAATAAGATATGAATGTCCAAAGAAACAGAATTTCAGCAATGAAATACATAATGAAAAAATAAATGAGAAAAATTATGAAAAAGTTAAGCTGTAGAAATTAATAATTTGTTATCTCTAATGAATATTATTAATGGACAGAATATTATGCGTTACATATACTGAAGAGTGTATTCTTATGCCTCAAATTTTCTTAGCATTTTCTACTCGCAAGGCATTGATAAAGGAAAGTAAATTATGAAAATAATCGAATAAAATTTGTAAATTCTTGAACATGCAAAGAATAAATAACGACAGGAAATGTTCCCGAGACATCCCAGATTTCTCATTTCCATTATGGCATTATACTAAGTACATTAATAATAACACTAGAGTTCCATTTAAAAGTTTTACAATATCATCATTAAACAAGGCTTTTATTTTTAAGGTAATATTAACAATAATTACAACTAATAATTAATTAACAAAATGACTGCAATAATATTAAGTTTTTGAAAGCCCCCTGCTGCGAATAACCCAGGGAAGTGACCCACTGCCTCATGGTTCCCCATGAAGTTGCCCAGGAAAGGGTCTGAACCCCCACGGTTAAGGTCACAGAAAAGGTTAAATTCTTAGTCCACTTGTACCTGTGACATTCCTTCTTTGTGTAGGAATGTCTCTGTGGTGAGTACACAGTATTCCTTCCTTTGCATTCTCTGTCATGAATACAGGACAACAGGGGCAAAAGAGAAGCAAATTCCAAAGGATAAAATCAATTTATAAGTAAGATTTGCTGGATTTCTTCATTAATAAGGACTTATAATCGAAAAAAAAATAATTTTAGCCTCAAGAAATTGAGAAGACTGGTATAAATTAACCAAATTTTGAGGATATCCTTGATTTTTGGGTATAACTTGCTATATATTTTTTTTAACAGGTTAATTATTGGCCAAAATTATCTATATTCACATTAAGAATTTGATACTTTCTGTTAAAAAGGAAGCAAATTTCGACCAATTAAATCTATTTCTAAGTAAGCTTTGCAGGATTTCTTCTTTAAAAGAGACTAATTATTGACAAATATAATAAATTTCCACTATAAGAAATGGAGATATATGGTAAAAATGAAACAAATTTTGACCAATATGATTAATTTTTGTGTTTTACTTGCAGTATTTCTTCTTTTAAACAGAATAATTATCAAGAAATATCACTTATATTTGCATTAACATATTGATATTTTTAGTTAAAAAAGAAGCGAATATTGAACGATAAAATCAATTTGTTAGTAAGATTTGCAGGATTATTCAATAAAAAGGACTAATTATTGACAAATATAATAAATATCCTCCTTGAGAAATATTGAGATATATCGTAAAATAGAAGCAAATTTTGATCAATATAATTTATTTTTAGATATTACTTGCAGTAGTTTTTTAAACAGAATAATAATTAAAGAAATAATTTATTTTAAAATTAAGATAATGATATTCTCCTTAAAAGGAAGCAAATTTCAATCAATACAATCAATTTCTAAGTAACTCTCTCAGGATTTCTTCTTTAAAAAAGTCTATTGAGCATTCCAATTTAAGTTGATAGTATGGGAAAAAGCTTATGGCATTCATTCCCTGTGTATTCCTCTCGTAAGAAGGATGGCCCCTGTTGCCAATTTTAAAAATTTACACATCGGTTGATAATAAAACCATTTATGGTGTAAATATAAAAGATGAATACATGGTGAAAATGGTTTTTCCAAATAAGTTAAAATAACATTTATAAAAATTATTTTCTTACATTTCCGCATGGAAACTTTATTTTCTGACATCTTTATAATGCTGTTTTATAAACACGCACACGGTGCGAAATGACCATAGGCGTCGAAGCGCCAAACCAAATACTACTACTACTAAAATGGCGTTGCTTTAATTGGCACCAAATTTACACAGAAAGTATTCCAGAGTTAACTTTCCATAATGGTATACATTAATTTACAATATGCATAATTTGAATACTTTTATAACATAAAAAGTGAAGTTCGATCCTAAAATTTCGAATTATGCATTCCAAATAGCGATCAAAGGCAAAGTCTCGCACTGTAAGAGATACCCCCATACATGTTATGTTTGAAATTTAAAGAAATGTATAAGGTAGTTTTTGGTGAAGGACGGAATACTTAATCTTATTTCTAAAGGGAGTTATGAATTTTTTAACATGATGGTTTTTCCCACTTGCCAAATTTCCGCTGTCTTACCCATGAATACGTCTCTGCAATAAGCATGTTGCAGAAGCGAATCGCTCCGCAAAGTATCGCTAGGATCTCAGCTTTTAAAATTCTCAATCTTTTAAAATTTTGATAAAAATTGCACTTACATGCATTAAGAATCCCATTTTTGCCACAAACTATTCTTTTTACTGAATCATTATTTTTCCAGCTTGAATTTTCGTAGGACTCAGCGAACATAGATATTTATGAAGGGTCACTATTTCTGAAGTGAGGAAGATAAACATCTGATCAATTTAGATTTTTAAATAGATTGAGGATATTTTAGGTTTACTTATTAACACTGAAAATATTATTTAATTTTTTTTTAAGATTACTTCTTGCTGTTAAACATTTGAGCCTGTTGCTTTCTCCGTCACGCTTAATTTGAACTTCAAAAACAATGGTAGTACTTGTCAAACTATAGCTATTATGAAGGAACATGTTGTTACATCCTATTCTTCCTTAATTTTTCCTTCATAGAGAAACTTCCAGAGACTATGATTCATGTCAGAGAATTACCCTCTGTTCAAGTTATCTCCATTGAAGTTTTTTTCCTCAGGGAAGCTTTGGGCAGCACTGAGGGTCTATGGATTGAGAAGGATCTTAGCAAATATGAACATGTTTGGGATTCAGCTAGGAAATTTTATCCCTAAGGATTCAGAAATATTTATTTTTGTTGCACCTGAATAAACACCATTGTTCTTACCATAGCATTTCGAGCTGCATCGAATGAACAGAGACACGGCAACGGCAAAATAATACTTTATATTAAAATTAACAAACTTAAAATTCTATGCGTAGTATTAGTTTTCCCCGATTTCATGAAAAAATTCCAAAAATCATGGGAATGTCACGAGCCTTTGTTACAAAGGTAAATAAACCAGCTGCATACAGGGCAATTACAACCCCCATGGCGCCTAGGTCAAGTTATAAAACATCTGGGGAAATTTTGACGCTTAGAAAACAGGAAGTAAAATTCTGAACGGATAACGTTTAGAATTTAGTTTTTCCCCACATCTCTACAAATACAATACAAGAATGCGCTTGATATTTCTGAAGCATGCAAAGAGACCACGAAAGCCACTGGATGCTTTAAGGCTACTGTTTACAGGGTGAAGAAGGAAGCATCACAAGGAGAGATAGTGGCTCGATCAAAAATGAGGACTGTCAAGTAAGTGTATAAAAATGCGAGATGATTGATTTACGAAGATTTCATGCCGTCTTAAGTGAGAAGAAAAGTGCTCCAGCTGTTTTTTCAGAATGTTCCTCCAACTCAGAAAACAATATTAAATACTGTGAATATGGACAGCATTTTTTACGCTTTTCTTTCTGGATTGAGCACAGGACTAAAACCCCACACATCTTGAGGTCGTTTAGCCATCACGCACGCTGGTACTGAAAATGGTTTCATGCCTTAAAATTCTTTTTTTGCGAAAAAAAATACCATGGACTAAGGACTGTAGAGGGGATTGCCTCCGTAAAGGAAAACTGAAAACTTATATGTTCAATGAGGACAATGCCTGACATCCACTGAGAAAATCTAACTACAAACTGCGACTTCAACTAATGATCAAAACCACCTAATTCAAATACAAATTCTTATCATGCTCTAATTGCTGTTTTTCACGCCTAAACAAAAAACTCTATTTGGTCCCATTCTGCGTAATTACAATATTGCCTAAATGGCAAACTAGTTAGTGGACAGAAAGAACACCGTTACATATAATAAGCTTTAAATTGGTCATGGCAACACTCATCAAAATGTTTCTTCCACTCAGGGGAATTTGAACTGAACTAACACGAAACGAAAAACAAGAGTCATGGAAAGATCTTTTGTAAGGAGAGTAAGAAATCTATTTTTCCATGTTACCCACCAAATTCCCTGAGTTTTCCCCAAGTATTCCAGAAGAAAAAAATTCCCTTAGTTTTCCAGGATTTCCAGATTGGTGGACTACCTGTATTCAAAGGCTTGCAAATCATAGGAACTGCTAGTGTTATGTGTTATTTTGGGAATTATGACAGAAGATATTATTTCCTTATCATTGCGGGGCTTCATTAAAAATGAATAGAGGTGTTTGTTTTTCGCATTAAGCAATAAAACCTACAAATAATTTTGGCTGATTTAGCAAAATAACGCTAATTTCAACAGTTTTAATAAGCAGCACGGATTTTGGTGATTTTCGCTTCATTCATCGTTTGTAAGAGAGGGAAATGTAATTTTAGTATGATTTAATTAATGCACAATATATAATTGTATTATTTACGTATTTTTTGACATATTTTTTATCACTCATGACATCTTTGCTTACGCGAATTCAGCTTTGATCTTTTGCAATAAATTCACAAAACTTTCTTTCCATTGTGGATTATCACAAAATCTCGCGTAATTCCACGATGAAATATGTTTTTTTTTTCCTAACATCAATCATGTCAATATGTTTTTAATAAAAATATCATGTTTTGTTGATCTGTAGCTGTGAAATAATTTTCCTTAGGTGTAAACAGCACAGTTTTAAATAAATTTAATTTAATATTTTGTATAATTTACAGTTAATTATATTTCCAATGCTTTTAATGTTTATGCTTAAGTGTGCCTAATATTATTCCTTTGTTTAAATGAGACTCTGTGAAAATTAGTAACACCAAATTTAGGAAACACAAAACACCACAATTAGGTTTTCAAATCAACAAATTTCAGAAAAAATAAAATCATTTTCAAACACCTCTACAAATGAAGTATCACCTTGGGTTGTACACACAGGAGTATCTGATAATTATGACACTGGATCAATTGTTATTGTTATAGGCTCTACCGTTCCATAAAATGTCTTCACTAATGCCACAGCAATGCCCCAGAGAATTGAAAAATGCTTAGGCTCTGTCATGCAAGATATCGGACTTTGAACCTTGATCAGAATTACCATTTAAACATAATAGTGAATGATGCCTGCAAGAGCAGTACCTGCCCCTTTATTTAGAATTACAATCTAGTGATTTATGAGCACTGGCTAGATAGTTAAAACAAGCGCCTCAAGATCCTTTGATAAAGTCCTCCCATTTGTCCACATTAAATTGCAGCCATTGATATATGTTGTGCCAAGCAAAGCAGACATTTAATCTTGTTTTCACATTCAAATTGAGACGTTAAATGAAGTTATTAATGAATTTTTTGAAAAATCCCTTTAGTCACGGAGGAAGTTTCGACAAGGTCATACTTAATTTGCTTGCATCCGAATATTCTTCAAATGTTGAAATACCACCACCTGAATTCTGAAAAACGTATAATAGAAGGTAATGGTATTTCAAACTGCCTTTTCATAGATTTGTCCAAAGCTCTTCAGGTGATATAAAACAGAATTAATTTGGACAGATTTGGAATGTTCACCGCATTCAAGGCGGTTATATTTTCCAAGAAAATATAAAAAAAAACTGCAAAGAATCAACCGAATCATTCTTGATCCGAATGCTGAATAATTTCTCTAGATAACGAAAAGCAAGCAACCTCTTATTTTCGTATTGCTGAACTAATGTCTGCCATGTAATTACATAGTTTTCTGAAATGATGTGCACATTTGAAACTAAAGTAAATGTCTGACCCTTAAGGCTTGATAAAAAATAATATTTTTCAATGCAGGATAGTTTCATTCTTTTTCGTCGGTAGGAAATGATACCGTCAAATGGAGCAAAAACACAAAATATCAACAAAAATAAAAAATTAGAAACATAACAATTGTAAGAGACACCTTCATCCAGAGATAGATTGATGCGGAATAAAGATAAACCAATCACCGGCACACAATATAACTACCGTCTAATCCTAATATAATGAGTAGAAAGAGAAACTGAAAAGCTACATAAAATGCCTTTCCCAAGATAAGTAGGTAAGTCATACAATAATAAATTTACTCGGCCAGAAAATCATCCAGCCGAAAGGACCAATAAACAATGTTCTCTCTATTGTCCACGATCGGGCAAAACTAAGAGAAAAGCCAGTTTTTTTGGTAAATGAGTGGACTGTATTGTAAAGTAGAGCCAGGAGCAAGGCGTTATTTTCCAAACGACCAAGCGATAGATGGTGTGCCGAAGGTTGAAGGTTTCTTCCTTAATGTCCGATCACTGACTGCTTATAAAAAGGAAATTCAAAAGTGCACACAAAAAAATGGAATACACCAAATATAGGGGTCGCATTGAATGCACACTTTGCCCTCTTTTGGCCATAGATAAAACAAAATTGGCGTGAACAATAATTATCTATTTCAAAGAAATTGCTTCCAGTAAAGATTGATGAAGAAGGCTGCCATAAATGCCCTTTTGGTAAAAGTTTCCAAATTTTATTTCTCAGATGCTCTTCCTCCTTTACATTTAACTTTTTATTGAGGCATCAATCGATTCTTGAGATATTAAAATTTGTTTCCATCAATGTCTTCAGTATCTTAAGCGACCAACTTTTTTATCAGTTTTGTAAACTGATAATACTTCTAACTGCAGAATTACCACTTTTACATCACGATGGGTTCATCTGCGTCTAACTAAACTTACTTATGGCCGGTTTCTGCCCTTTTCAACTTAACTGTGGGTTAGTTATCCAGAGGTTAAAATTTATCCATAGGATAAAAGTTATCCGTTTCTGCAACAGCACTGGATATAGTTATCCTCTGGATAACTAACCTCTGGATAACTTTCTCAGCTACAGGAGTTCTCCCAAATTCTTACTTACACATAGTACTATTTCCGGCCATTGCGCTAAAGATTTGTACATATGAATCGAAAGGAGGGAAATAGTGTCTAAGGATTCCAAACAGTAACAGAAAGGAAAAACCTATGTCTGTGTTTTATTTACAAACTGTGTATCTGCAGAATTGTGTAACTCGAATCAGTGTTACTCGGGGACTAACAGTTCATATTTTCAGGGATGCATGTATGTATAGTGCATACACTTATACAATGAAATTCCCTAAATGACTACTCGAATGATAAAAACAAGAAAGACTTAACGCATAAAGGCATGCACTGGGGAAAAATGAAAAGGGGGTTGGTGTTATCCTTAAAAGGTTTTCCTTAACACCAACTTGTATCGTTGGATCCTCTATAACAGGCATGCACAAACACTGCCACAGTGGCTGTGGCACCACGGAATGCCAAAGGACTCGGCCTGTGGCAACCTACCTCCCCTACCATTACCTCAACCCCTGCGAGTTAATTCCCTCACTCGCTACCACGACCTTAGTTCGACGCGACGCTTATGTTGGAGTGAGAGAGAAAACCTTCTCTTTCGCGCTAGACTAGGCCTTTGCAGTCATTCAGTCTTTTCTAGTCGAATAACACCATGGCAAAAAGGGTTTCGGCCTCGAAGGAGGTGGAAGTAACTCTTCCTGGGAGCTTTGTAAATATTGTCATACTACTCTTGTAAAAAGCATACGCATGAAAACAAATATTAAGTAAATTTTATAGTTGTCCGAGTTGTTGGTTTCAATAGCAAATCCCCATTTGACCGTGCTACGTTTGATCATTTCTGTCTCCGAACCGTCCGCTGCTCCTACCGCTACCACAACACCATCTTCTGCAGCCGTGCCGCGACTCAGATTCCCCCTCCACACTACCGCAAAACCAAGTTTGCCATGGCTATGAGAGCGGTGGCAGGCGGCTGCCTCCGTGGCATTTTCTTTGAACATGCCTGCTCTATAAGGATGTTTGTACTTAGGACAATGCCTCTTTGATGGACATACCATGTGCTCTTGCCTACAGTCTCCCAAACAGCATTTAAAAATTTTTTGGCTAAATTTGGAAGAGCAATCGACCACCAATCAGGAGACTTGGGCTTAAGTCTTGGGAATAAATGAATAATTTTTCCTTTGAGACATTCCCTTAAATGGGACCAAATATGACAATATAAGCTGAGGCAATAAAATTTTATGTAAAAATTAATGAAAGCAAAATCCCAGTACCTACTGAATTGAAATTTACTAAGCTAGAACAAGAATGGGAGTTACCTAGTTCATCAACTTCAGAAACATCTTCATTTGATCTCTTTGGTGAGAGCAAATTCTGCTGACTAGAGCCTCCAAAAGTACTTTTCAGAGGAGAAGAATCTCTCGACTTCTCTTCAGGTGTCTGAAAAAAGAGTAGGAAGATACAAATGTAATCACATAAAATTTAAAAGACCTAGTCTCTATCATATAAAATGAAACCTGTCACAGAGATATGAAATGAAACTACAAGATTATTTTTCACCTTCTTCCCATCAACTACATTAAAATTTTATAGAAAATAGCTCACATAATGCAAACCTCTATACCTGAAACCATTGAGCAGAATTAACCTGTTAAACAATAATAAAAGTAGTGGACTATAAAGTGAATCAGTTCAACTCTTTCAGATTAGAATTCAAACTGAATTAAACTATACTCCTCCAACATCATGAAAGCAGAATTTAAATTCATTGGTATGTGTAACTCTTACTATAAACATGTGCACAGTTACAACATTTGCAGAAAAATACATTAAACTCTATATCTGGAAAGATTAGGCACATTATCATATTGAGTAAAAATACTTTTAAAAATGTTTAATACGAAGTGAAACTGATGCTGGACATACAGTGTGATTTATTTATGGTCCATCAATAATTTCGCAACAGAAAACACAAAAAGTGATTTCTCAAAGAAATGTGGGATTTTTCCAGTTTTTTGATCTTTCAATTTCCGTTTTATATTATTACTTTAGCAGGAAATATTTTGAGACCCATAAGTATGTCTCAAAATATGTATATTTAATAGAGATAACTGGAAAACAAGAGAAGTTTTTGGTAAAGGTAATTGAAAAGGTCGCCTGCTATGCTCTGTCAAATTAGCCCAGAAAAATATATCAAGCAGGAAATATTTCATGAAAATAGTGAATTTATTTCTGTGCAAGTCCAAATACCTAAAGTTTATAATAAAAATATTCAAAAAACAAATTTTCTAACAGAAGTAATGCATTAGGGGGTGTAATTATTCGATCACCTGAATTTCCTCAACCCATTCAGTTTTCCTCTTGTTTTGATTGTTTGTCAAGATATCATTGATTTAAGAATTGTCATTTTACTACCTTACATTATTGACATTTAAATAACTAATTATGTAATTATCATTGAATTATTCAATCAGTGAAATGTTTCCCGTGTTACACTTTTTAAAATAACTCTACACAGTTACTTTCTGCTACAGAGTTAACTGATGGAGTCCCTATTCATCCCATGGAAGTCTTAATAAAATTTTGTTGTATTAGTTTGCACTGCCAATCCACTTTGCACATCGTTAACCCACTGGGATCGGAGGAAACCAATGGGCAGCCTCCACTTGAAGGGATTATTTGCTTTCCTCCTCTGTCACAGACTTCTTTGAGAGAGCTAAAATTTTGCCTCTGTACAGTTTGTGCAACTAAGGAGTGAAGCCGTTTCTGTTTTCCTCACCTTTTTATTGCTTAGCGTAGCAGTTGGAAGGGTGATTTTGAACTAAAAGTGCTTTAGTATTTCTAGGACCCATTTTCCTCAAATCCAGCTTCTGATATACAGATATAACAATTCTCAAATTTTAAATCATTATCTAATTGTTTAAAATGTTCGTTGTTATTCATTATAAAGAACCAATAACTACCAGAAAACAGGAAAATTAGATTCCGTTGCTAACAAAAGTATTAAAATTGCTAGCCGATCTCAATGGGTCCCATAGATAGAGAATTATTGTCGAGCCAACCCCAAAGCTCAAATGCTCTTACACTCTGACCATTCAATACATGATGCACACATCCAACATTCTTTAAACATACGCACATGTAATATATTCATTTAACCCGCCGTTACTCGCGCGGGGTGTTTCTACACCCCATCCGTTTTCAATCAGCCTCTATTTTTAAACGCTTAGGTTTATTGACCCCTTCTTCTCAGTAGCTTCATTTTTTTATGTTCCCGACATTTTCTGCAAAAATCGTGATTTTCTTGCCATTTCTTGTAGAGATACGACGCTTTTCATTTGATAATACTCCTATTTTTGGTTAATTTTCCGAAGTTCATGTTTTATTAATTCTTCTACGGGTTATTATTTGAAGTTTTATGCTTTTATTCGTTTTTTCCATGATCAATGATCACTAAGTAAATGTTATAACTCATGAATGTTATTGGTAAGTACGTTGATGTAATTTTATCTCACTTGTAATCTCTAATAATCCCTCTCACTATTTAGCTCCGCGAAGCTTTCCAAGGCGAGGTTTCAGCTCTCAGGCCAGTTACAGAATTTGAGATAATATTAATAAGAAATTAAAAGATAAGTAATTCATTTATTGTATTTGTTATTATGAATATGTAAATGAAATATTACGGAGCGGACACCGTTGTCCCCTGTGGCAATGGAGCGTCGCCCTCAGCGCAAAGGAAGACCAAGCCCCTTTTTTCTCTGAGGGAGCGCGGCCTTGTTTATTGCCCCCTACTGTTTGTTCTGAGGGCACGTAGGTCTTACTTTCATGAGACATGACAATAAAGATTTGCTTCTTCGGTCGCATGGCTAAAATAATTGTCGATTGACCTCGTCGAAGAAGAAACAGGGACAGCCCTTCTTGGGGTGCCAAAACTCGGTTCCCGAAGACCGGGGTGGAAATATTTCGTCTCTCATTCTATTTTGTGGTGCCTCATAGATTCGACATTAGCAAGTTAGTGTTCGAGTTTGTGCGATAAGTTTACTCAGTGAAGAAATGCAACGCAAAGGATGGAATGACTTTTCTATTCTCCTGTGCTCTTCTATAGGTACCGTTGGGAAAGTGTTTCTTCGTAAGTCTATCCATCTCCTCCTCCAAGCTCCTGGTAACTAATTAGTAAGTGAGAATTTTTTATATCTCAATTATAACATTCTTTCGTCACTGTAGATGAGCAATTGATTCCTTTTCGAGGCAGATGTTCTTTCCGTCAATATCTACCCAACAAACCGGCCAAGTATGGGACAAAGATTTTCGCTCTAGTGGATGCTGGAGTGTATTATACCAAAAACTTAGAAGTTTATGTTGGGGTTCAACCAGATGGTCCTTATAAACACAGCAATAGTCCCAAGGACGTCGTAAAACGGATTGTCGGTCCGATTGTGGGGACAGGGAGGAATGCGACTGCCGACAATTGGTTTCTAAGCAAGCCAGTTTT
Organism: Sympetrum striolatum; assembly: GCA_947579665.1. Lineage (NCBI taxonomy): Eukaryota > Metazoa > Arthropoda > Insecta > Odonata > Libellulidae > Sympetrum > Sympetrum striolatum. Next base: position 65,660,417 of record OX388351.1, on the reverse strand, counting down.
AGAGGATTTACTCCAGGAAAAGTTGACGCTAGTCGGGACCATCCGTAAGAATAAAAAGGAACTCCCTCCACAAATTGTAGAAGTAAAAAAGCAGCTTGTTTCTCTTCAGGAAAAACATGACCCTGGTATCATATGTCCCAAAAAAGAAAAGGTATGTGTTGATCATTTCAAGTAAGCACTAAGAAAACAGCATTGATGCGTCCACGGGCAAGAAACACAAGCCTGAGGTAATATTTCGACTAAATAATTCGACTTCGAATAAAATTCGCTAAAAGGTGGCGTCGATAGTGTAGATGAAATGTATGGGACTTACAGCGTGGCAAGAAATACTTGAAGATGGCCATTTGCAATATTTTACCATTTGCTAAACACTTTGGGTATAAATGTTTTTATTGTACATAGAAGCGTATATCCAGACATCAGGATAAATAGGAGGATGTTCCTCAGAGAAATCCCTAAGTGGTTGGTAAAACTCTTTATAATAAAGAGGGCCTGGCAAAAAAACTTGCTAAAAGAACTAAAAAGAAAAGCAGAAAAATTTGAAGAGCCATCGACATCAGAGCCTCAAGAGAAGATTATAAAAGGAGGTCGTGGGTGATGTGTTATATGCCCCAGGAATAAGGAAATAAAAACTAAACTGCATTGCGAATACTGCGATAAACGCATGCGTGCTTCGTTAAAATTTGAGAAGAATTTTAAAAAAATAATAACAAATACGTCAAAGGATTTTCCATTGTTTACTCTTTCAAGCCCGCTCGAAATATTTTCTTTTACTTTTCAGCTTCATGAACGCGCTTCCCAAAACATGCAGTAAATTAGCTTCAAGGTAGCATTAAATGGTGTTAGATGGAAAAAACACCTTTTTTTAGTATCTTTAAGTATTTTCATAACTACAGACACATTTATTCGTGCGAAGATATCGTTTCTAAAACTTTTCCATGTCGGAGATTACAATTACTTATAACATTTTTCAGGCGTAATATTTTCAGTTACTTGTAAAATTAAAATTTTAAATATCGTTATTCAACTTGTATAATATACCTAGAAGGCTTTTTAAGCTATTCAGAGTACAATTAGTAGTAAAAAAAAGGATATCAAAGAAAGACCGGTGGGGTGCAAAAACACTCCGCGCGAGCATTCACGTCACAAAATTGAGTGCGAGTAATCGCGAGTTAAATTGCATTAATCTGGATTAATTTTTCACTTTAATTGTTTTAAAATGTCTGCTTACGACGAATACGTTGATTACTACAAAGATATTTCATCTATAAGGTATACGAGTCAAATTTTCGTTTTATTGTACAATTTTTTGAGTATTATTATTGAATAGCTCATAAAAATTTTAAAAGTCGTAATATCAACGTAAAATTTAGGCATCATATCCAAAAAGATTTATAAATGATAACAGATAAAAATAATCAGGAATGTTTTCGAAGATAACCGTGATAAATAAAAAAGTCGGGTGGGGTGTAGAAACACCCCGCGCGAGTAACCACGTAACAAAATAGGGCGCGAGTAACGGCGGGTTAAAAACCTTAAATTTAAAAAATATAATTGTAAATCAACATCGTCAGCTAGTTTCAATCTGATGTGAGATGTAGGCCTGCTCAATTGTTTTTCAATTTTCTCTGCGTCTCATTGCAACGTGATGCCTAACTACTTGATGATGTCTCTGTTCCCTCTATCCTTTGGTCTTCTTCTTGGTCTCTTCACATCCCTAAAAGTCCAGTTGAGAACAGTAGATGTCTAACAAGTATACTACTTCTAACAAATATAATACTTTTCAGCTTTGAGAAAGTTTCTAGCCTATTGTTAGTAAAATGACATAAATAAAATTTTTATCTCTCTCTGTTGTTTGGCAAAGGTCAAAATTTTCATTAGTGGCCCTGTTCTAACTAAAGATGCCACCCTATACGACAATCATACTATGTTTTAATAGAATAACAACAACAGATAAACCTACCAAAATTTAACTGTACTAAACAGCATATACCATAAAAACTAAACAATGACTGATAACCAAATATGAGCATAGGTAATGTTAAAAGTACAGAGTGCAAATATAAAACTTTGGTAACACCAACAAAAGTTAAATCAAGGTTAATATTAGATTAAACCAAAGATATGTTATTTAATAAGTAAAAATATTATTTTAGCTGTCAGTAATGAATAAATGAATTACAATGAAGTGGAACTAATGACTGAGACTGAATGTCCATAAATATATAAAAATACCATAAGTACTTCACTCATAAAATCATTCCAACAAGGGGTCAAATTTTGAAAGAAAACTGCAATAAAATGACAGTAAATATTTACTAAATAATTTTATTCTTACTATATTTTTAAAGATAACAGTACCTGGAAGTGTCGATGGTACAACAAGCAGGAGTAAACACAGCCAACAGAGAGAACAAACTGCAGCAATAACCACAGGACTATGTTTACAGCTTGCGTTTGGCTAAAGAGTTGAATACCATTCTTTATACACAGCACAGCCTCAGTAAACATTATGGCACCATAAACCCAGCATTGAGTTCCAACTCGTCGGCATCGGCTATCTGTCACATAAGTATAATACTGTCTGTAAGGGAAATTAAAGGATGGTGTAAAAAACAATTCTGTGAGTGAGGTGACACCTTCTAAATACAAGTTTGTTGCTAAATTCATTTATTCACTAGTTGTCTCTTCAGTCAGAAATGATAGCAGTTTATCCTGTGCTGTACATTGTGATAGATTATTGGGTCATTCCATGTCAAATCAACACAGTTTAGAAATAAATTTTTCCTTACCATCTCAGATTTTCTTAAAATTTTGTATACTTATAATTTTTGCTAATACTAAGAAAAATACTGAATTTTAAATTTTTATCTTAAACCGTTTCTGAGATATGGCTATGTAAAGTTTTCAAAAACTCGCCAAAAATACGTGAACATTCATTTTTTAAATCCCTCTAGAAGCCGTTCTAGTTCATCCAGAGAGCTAGAACAGGTCATTTTTACAGCATCTTTCAAATGATATGCAACAATGCAAGGGTGTTAATGAAAAAAGTTTTTTTAATCAATATGAAATTTTCAAAAAGTACATAATTTAAAATTCTCAAAATATTAGTATAAATACTTAGTACTGTTGTAAATCATATAGTAAAATATGAAAGTGGGGTCTTAATGGGTTCATTATTTTTAAAAAATACTTCTGTTGCTGGTTTTCCAATGTTACCCAATGTTGTCAAGACAATGTCTCTTCTGGCTGACCAAGTTTGTTCCTAAGTAAACATGTAGGGAGTGTTTGTAAGCAAGTTGTAACAAGCACAGTCTTGTCTCCAGCAATGCTTTTGCTGTCTGTACAATCATTCTGTGATCAGAGCCTTTACTAGAAGGATGTGTTGTGTGCTGTTTCCTTGTAAGGCAAATAACTGCTTTCAGGTGAGGTTATAGTATGAAAGCTTCAGGAAAATAACAGTCATCATTTGGGAAGAATTGAGTGCAAAACCATGAGTATAAGTTCACATTAAAAAAATTAAGTTCAGATTAAACTTGATTAACCATAATCCATAGTGCTTATTCTTTAATCCAATAAATTCTTCAATTAAGCCAGATTTCTATCGTGGTTGAGTTATTTCATCACTAAAACAATAATCCATATAGTTGCTGCTATGATTTAGATTTTGGAGTCGAAAAGGTCACTAATTATTCATTTAAATATTTGAAATGTATTGATCAAGATTAATATTTCTTAATAATAAGTGTGTGGCCATCAATTGGCAGACTCCAATGCAAATGAGTTACAGAGTGACTGAGCCATTTATGTCAGGTCAGTGATGCCCAAAAATTAAAAATGTGTTAGAACTAATTGAATAATAAGATTTTAAAAATACTTTCAAAAAATGTTTCACCATTTTTTATTGAATGCTACTTGAATGATTATGTACTAGAATCCTGAACTAATATGATAGTGGAAAGCATTTACTCAGCGAGTGCCTCACCCAAGTAACAGGGAGTGAACCCTTTAGGCAAGGTAAGCACTTCTTTAGTGCGCTCCTGCGATGTTCTAACAGTAAGGAGATAGATAAATTAGAAATCATATATAGAAAATGTTCAATTTTATATCTCAAGAGTCAACAAATTCAGAAATCAACTTTAAAGAATCATTTGAAGCTGTAACTTCAAAAAATATTGATAATAAATTTAATCTCCTGAACATGATTGGTTGAATAAATCCATCCTCAACTACGGGATTACTTTAATGTTTCACAGTTCTTCCACATTGAAATTAATATTACAGAATATTATCTACTCACAAAACACACTCAAAGTTTTTGAATTGTAGTATTATTGTACTGTTGCTGGTATATTATATTTTTATAAATAATTATTTTTTGCCTTCAGTGTATGTTATACTTTATCACTTACAAAGCATGGTGTTTTCAGATAGAAATACGTGGAAAATTACGAAATTATTACCTTCTATGGTCAATGTCAATGCTAGATTTTGCCAAAAGACCTGCCTGTAAATCCATCTTATTTACATTTAATACCTGCCCCGTGATGATGTCCTGCATAAAGCCAAGTCACCATATTTATTTGCATAACTTCTTAGTTTCACAATAAACAGTATCTAAGGATTATTATTTTTTTTCCAAATATGTGGCCAAAACAAGGGTACACCTTATATGCCTATGTATCTTATAAATAGGAAAATACAGCTTATCTAATATATTAAACATGTTACTTATATTCATATAAATTTAGATAAATAAAAACTACCGAAGATTAAATAATTCCTACTTTTTATTAATTCATAGGAATAAAGTAAAACAATAACTAATGTTAGTGCTTACCTTACAGATGGAGCAACAACTGTTCCAATAAACACCAGTCGACCAATGACTAATGGATGTGAAGGAGGCATTTCAAATACATGCTTTAGAAAAAACGTGTTCAGCTCGGAAACTTGCCAGAACACCACCATCTGGGTGACGGCAAAGAAACGCATATACGTAGAAGCAGGATCCAACCATCTAACAGGAGTCCAAGATTCAGGAGTAAACTGTAGAACAGCTCTCTTGATCTTCCCTCCAGTTGAACGGATATCCCTACAGAGCGACAAATCTGATGAAAAGTCTGCCCAAATGAATTAAATAGACTTCATTTTGCACTTCAACAGATTTGAGTTAAATATTTAAATTTGTAAAACGGAAGCTCAAATGAAACCTATAGTCTGATAAACAAAGAATTTCTTAATTTGAATTAAAACCATAAGAAAACAGCTAACTTTGCCGCAAAAGCAGCCCAACGAAGAATAACAGTCTAAGAAATGATAACAAAAGTGATTCTCCATTGGGTTGCTTTTAATTATTTTTATACCATAAACACACAACAGTTTCTCGTTCCAATTTTAAGGACTGCAAAATTCATATCCTGAGTTGGCTAATCTACAGTCGGTAGCTTTCTTATTAATTTTATAAGTTGACTAATTTCATTGTTGATTGGAACACAAGTAATTAACTATGTAACAGCTATATTTTTAAAAGTTAAACACCAAAATTGAGAAAGTCAGTTTGCTAAGAACATTTTGACCTCAATTCACTGACTAATACTCTTAGATATGCTTTAATTATTTTACATTATATTTATCAATTTAAAATATTAACAAGTTGATCCACTTCATACCTCCTTTGGGAAAAAGATATTGTTACATGCTAGTGCCCAAGATTTTTCATAACAGGCAAGAAGATCAATTAATGAAACTCATACATGAGAATATTTTCAGAGATGTCACAAGGGAATGCAAAATAATTTTTAACAATAAAAATCAAAGAAACCACAATCACCCAAAGATAATATTTAAGCTATCCCAGTTAGCTCATTCCAAAGCAATATTACAGGGTACTCACTTAATGCTGACCCATTTGTACTCCCTCATTTCCAATTTTCGGCAAATCCACAAGCCAACCCAAATGCCGAGACCATTGCACAGCAAGATGTCTAACACTATAGCATCCCACCAGCATTCAACAAAGTTAGGCAGCAAATGAGCAAAAGCTATCTGAAATTTTCAAAGGGCATGGAACAGTGGACATGAATCCTTTTAAATTCGAAGAATATATATTTGGTGTTATAACACCCAAAACTTTATGCAGAACACTGATAGTAGGTAACATTGAAATGACAGGAAAATAGATAGGATAGACATGATTGAATATTTAATTAGAGACAATTGCTGGTGAATAAAAGTAAAAAATTATACGTAGGTCCACAAAACAGAGGGGCATTATGATCAATTATCTGCAAAGAAATCGATGATTATAACATATAATCATACTCCTGTTTGATATATAATAATTGAAACCTGAAGTTTCTAAGCATGCGATACAAGAGCGACAAAAAAATAATTTTAAGCAGTGTTTAGCAACAAGAACTCCTTTAAAGCACAGCGTAAAAGAACAAGAGTAAAAGAGGACATTTCCAGAGAATTAAAGAATAAACACCACATACAACTAACCTCTGTGAACTCCCACATTACACTTATGGTCCATAATATGCCGAAATGACGGACCAATACCGCTTTGAATATCCATCCTAAAAAGTGAGCCCAAGCAAAGACATCTACGTGACTCCAAACTCGCTCCCAGGTAATATCTGAGCAATTAACCCCATATTCCTATTAAAAATACGAGCGAAACAAACGAGGCGTATTAATAGAAATTACTTCAAGGGGTATCAGAAATTCACTTTACTTCAACACTAACTTTTTCCATGTCAATGCTGAAATTTTGTAGCTTTGGATCCATCCACACAAGTATTCCCCGTACAGTCGAGTATCGTTGAAACAGCAAGAAAAGTAATGCTAAAAGATATAAGACGCTTAATCCAAAAACCATTCTCCAAACTGCAGGATGCGGTCTAACAAATGGTCCATTTGGAAAAGCAAGCACCGAGATGATCAGAAAGAAAAATACCACGCAGCACATCCCAGCCCAAATGTTGTCTTTTGTGTCGATATCATCTCTGTGCAGGAAAGAAAATTGTAAACAATACAAAAGCCGCAATAAATTTCAAGAAAAAATTATATTTCGGGCAGGCCTCCGCTGGAACTGTGCCCATTTTTCACACTTCAAGATACCGAATTATCTAAATAAGACTGTTGCTTTAGCGAAAAGAGTGAATAATAGTATAGAACAATTATTCTGAATTTCGTATCATAGTGAAAATTGCCTCTTACATTACATAACTGCATCTCAGAAATATCACGAGATAAAATGAAAAACGCAAACAGTAGAAAATTATAAGATGTAAGCAGAAATAATACGTGTCTTACTAACCTTGTAAATGCAGTGTATATTACTGACGCAATAGATACAGTGAGTAAAGTTACAGTATGAGGTTTATAGAAAAATTCCAACGAGATGTCGTCCACAGGTCTTTCGTTCATGCTCGAGAAACTATCCGGAGTTTCTGATATAGCAGGATTTGATCCGCCGAATCTTGCCATATTTTATTTTTCAATAAGATAACAGGAACTGATAGACATTTAAATTAGCGAAGGTGCTCCTTCCAGTCCTCTTCCCAAGTACGCATGTGAAGTTAGCTGCAATCGCTGCAATATCGATACAAGGGTAGACACCCATGAAGATTTTTCAAAATTATTCATTGTTACAATTTGAAATCCATCCAAAATTGATTTTCTTGCTGAGATAAAAGTAAATAATAATAATATCAAATATAATTGCATTCTTTCTTACAATGAAGAATTATCAGAAATTTTAAGAAAAAAATCTATCATTCTTACGAATTATTTTTATATAAGTTGCAATGTAAAAAACACCTTTTAAAATAAATTCAACTTTCTAAAAACATCTATTACAAAGCCTATCATAAAAAACAACATTTAACAGGAAGTATGAGTAATCGGGCTTGACAATATGATAGGAGAGAGTTCTTTGAATCTAATTTCATTGGGAATTAAAATTGAAGAATTACTTTGACAGAATTGAAATATATCTGTAGCAAAACGATGAGCATAGCAATGATCAAGTTAATATTATTAGTTTCATTTTCTTTAAGTAGCTACTTCGGCAATTTGTAATTCAGAAAATTAAATCCTCTTTTCCTTCTTCCATGATTAAATCTTTAAATTAACTTTATGATCCACGTAAGTGATAGCCTGTTATGAACTTAGAATGTTTGGTTGATTCAATTAAATCCTTAAAAATTAATATCTAAAGCCAAAATACCTAATAATATGATAATGAAAGAAATTTTCGAAGAAGCCTTTTCGAAGAATCCGCTCCATTGGTAGCCAAAATCGTTGGTCCACGTTATAAACTGCGTAAGTGGTACCTGTGATATTCGGTAAACAAGTTGCAAACACAGAACACCAATAAGGTTGCAAATCAAAACAATGAGAGGATACGGATGTGGGAGAAACTTGGAGACGTAGAAAAAGTTCCATCGATGTATATTTTCTCATGGACTCAAAAACGAAAGTTGACAACGTAGCTCACGATAAATTATCAATCGTAATTGTTATTTTTCTGTAATATTTATTATCCTCCAAGAGATGTTTCGATCATTGGTAAGCATCCATCGGCTCGTCAAGGTAGCTGTGCCGGCTTTTCGGAACTATGAGCACCCCCTTCATCAAACAACAATAAGAAAGATATCTGATCAAGCAAAATCTATAGAATACAAGAAAGAAGTTGATAATACTCTATCCCTGCGAAAGGAGTTTATCACAGAAAAAAATGATATTATCGTGTCGAATGATGATATATCATCTAGTTCGCAACAATTAACAAGTTCCACAACAAAAATTTCTTTAGAAACGTTCGCTCCATACATAGCCCCTACCTTTAATTTTGCTGCATATGTGAACAAGTCACCTACCTTGCAAGAGCTGGTAAAACTCGGAATAGATTTGTATGTGTGGGAGAAGAAAAAAAGAGTATTTGAGTATGTGTTGAAATTAGATTTCGAAAAAGACATGAAACCGGTGATAAGGTCCGTAAATTTCTTCTGCATAATTCATGAATATCCCTCACGTTTGCACTAACCAATTCTTCCTCTATAACTTCTCTATATAAATATTTCCTGTGTAATTAAGGTTTCTTCACGACAATGGAGTGCATGCCGACTCCCTTGGAAACTTTCTAACCAAGAATCCACTGATATTCAAAGAGGGTATTGATGATCTCCAAGTTAGAATCAACTACTTGGAATCAAAAAAATTTACTTCTGAAATGATCGGAAAAATTATTTCAGGAGATCCGTATTGGCTTATGTTCAGGTGTGTATTTTTTTAATTACTTGAAGATATTAGTTCCATTCGTCACCAATTAATGAATGTAATTATCAGTACGCAGAGAATCGACAGAAGATTAGGACATTTCCAAAAAACTTTCCTCTTGAACGGGGAAGAAACGAGACATTTGGCCTCAAAATTACCAAGGCTAATAACTTATAGCATGAATCATATCAAAGTAAGTTAGGTTGGGTAAGTTATAAATATCGAATGAGTGTCTCTGTCAGAAAATATTTTAAAATACTTTTGTCTTAGGGTATAACTTTTGCTGTAAAGGAGATGATGGGGTTCAATGAAAGTGAATTGAAACAAATTCTTCTTCTGAGACCAAAACTTTGGATGATGAGTAAGTAATTCTTTGATATTTTTATTTATTTATTCACAAAGAATAGCACATGTACTTTCATACTGAAATATGAATTAGAACTCCCATACAAGTAAATATTAGATCAAAAACCATTTATACTGTAAAAAACAACCCCTATGTTACTCATCATTTTCCAGCTACAATTTAACTCTTTCCTTAAATTCCCTAACCCTCCCCAAGCATCTTATTTCCTGTGGTAGTTCATTATGGAACCTTACTCCCTCGTAAAATATACTTTCCTGAACCACTTTAAACATCTTCCTGTTCTAAAAAAGCAATCTGCCTGTCAAGTATTATAGCCACGTACTTGACTATTTTCCACAAAAAATCTGCAAATAAACAGGGGGAAAAAAACAATTTTAACCTTATAAATAAATTAATAAAATGTCAGCTAAAATCTCCTACTACATTTCTCGTTTATTTAAAACCATATGTACTTCAATATTTAAAACTCTCTGCAATCTTTCAATATCTCCCACTTCACAACCAAATAGCACTTTAGAACAAAATCTAACATGAGGATGGACTATGGAATTTAATAACAATTCTTTTGTTTTCCTTGATAGAACAACTCTTAAATTATGAATAATACCAATCTATTTTCTAATATGATCTATGCGTTCATCAAATTTCAATTTTTCATCGAGAACCACATAGGTATTTAAATTTATCAACCTCTTCACAATTCTCTCATTTATATTTACCATCCTCTTTACATTATTGCTCTTCATTTTTTCCTTCATATTGCTGTACAATTTGTTATTTTTACATTCATGCATAATTAATTTTTTTAACCTCGCACATACTTTCACCAATTTTTCATTAATCATTTTAAAGCATTCCTTTCCTTTTTATATAAGTGCATCTTCTGCAAATAATAATTTATTTTATATTATTTCTGAATCTAACGTCAGGCAAATCGTTTATTGTGATCAATGGTAGTAGGCTTGACTATGTGGAATTGTTCCTTAAAAATTTCCAATGCCCTTCCAAAAGAATTGATCAAGCTGGCCTTTTATAATAAAAACAACCTTCAATTATTCTTTGTGAAAAACAAGGATAAAATTAATAAGAAATTAAAATCTGGAATCTATAAATTAAAGTGCTCCGACTGTGATGCTATTTATGTAGGTCATTTTGGGTGCAACTTTCAAATCCGTGCTAAAGAGCATTTGAAATCCTTTCTTATTAATTCCTCTGCCTCTCACTTTGCTCAACATCTAAATCTTTTCCAGCATTCTTCTTCCTTTACTCCCGAGATCCTACACATTCTTCCCAAAGGTCTAAAAAGGAACTTCTAAGAACTTAGGGAAATTTCAGTTGCTATAATTGCTTCCGAGAATGTTGTCAATGAAATTATTCCTATCCCTCATTCACCTTTGCTCCTTTATACCCTCCCAAAAAACTCTCTTTCAGATAACCTCTACCCCCAGAGAGCTCTCTAACCTCACCTACTAACCCTTACAGCATTCCTTTCTCCCTCCACTCCAACCCTCTCGCTTGCCCCTGCACACCGGACTTCCCCTCTACCCAACCCCCTTTTGGCTCCTTATACATACGCTTGCAATATAACTTCTTGTCACCTGAAGATGTAAGTTATCTTACAAAACCAGTCGTATGTAAAATATATGATGGAAAATAGTACAAGTGAAAATTTTATTTCTTCAATTTTTTATTGTGATTCATTATTTTCAATTTTTGGTGTCATCATGATGAATGTTCAGATTCTTAATTATCCACTGTCTTATCTAAATTTAATATCAAAAGTGCTAAGCCAATCTGAAGCAATTCATCCCATTGTATGATATAATAGCACGTGGAATGTTAGAAATATCTAGATTAAGTATATCTGTAATATAATCATGTATTGAATAATTATATATTAAAATTAGTAATTTTCATTTTGAAATAAATGTATTTTATTTATAAGTTTTCTATTTGTATATTTTAATGATATTGATCCTCTATTTAGATGGATCTTAAAAGTTATTTATTAGAGATTGAAGAAGTTGCTCATAATATTCTTCAATCTACCAGTAATTTTGGTCTTTCTATGAATCACCGATTAATTTCTGTATTTTTGTTTTTGGTTTCGAGTACCAGCACATATTTCTGTCATGATTGCTTTTGTCAGCTATAAATTAAAATTGAATCTTAGAATTTTAAATTTATCTAACAACTTTATCTTGCTCAATGTTGAGGGTGATAATAATTGGTTCTATTCCCATGATAAATTGATATCATTGAGTATTCAAGCCAATTTGATTGCTGAAGACTGTATTAATAGAAATGCTAATAAAAATCTTTTCATGAAAATTCTTACAGCAAAATGTAACATACTATTCCAGACATTTTTCCTGTATTTGGATTCATGTTAGTAGTGAATTACTTGATAGTGATGAATTGAAACAGCTTGTTTGGTACCGTACTTAAAGAACTGCCTTATATTTTCATTCCAGAACATGACTCCTTGATTGAGCGCTTTAATTACGTACACAATGAGATAGGTATTTCTCACGAACAGTTGGCTAAACACCCAGGCATCTTAAGCAGTAGACTCCATAGGATACAGCAGAGACATCAGTTTTTAGAACAGTTTATTGGCCTGCCTCCAGATGGAAGGAGTAGGTATGATCCAAAAAGCATTGGTTACATCTCCTTAGATGACCTCGTTGCTGGAAATGATGCAGAATTTTGCTGTAATGTTGCTAAGGTGTCTGTAGAATCCTTTAATGCCTTTTTAAAATCTTTGTAAAGTTTATTTATACAAATAAAAATATATTTATGTCATACATGTGGAATGATGATTTCATTTACCATCTTAGCATAGGGATTTACAGAATAAAGAGGAATTTAGAGAGGATACCCGGGGATCATGTGTTGAGGTGATGCTATCATTAAGCTAAGCAAGCGGATAAAATGTCTCACTATGGAAATTTGAACAACTCTTTTAGTGAGGATTTATTCTTTCTATGCAAAAGATTCTTGCCTTGAATGTCTCGCACATCCTTAAACTGCTACATCTGTATTAGCTTAATTGAGGGTTGTCAATTTTGATTGCCCTGTTGATGCATAATACATTTACATTTTAAGATAGGACTATGATAACATTCAGCGAACTTTACCATGTTCAAGGATGAAAAGTTACTTGCCATGAATTGAATGTATCATGTATATCCTTTGACTGCAATATTTGTTTACTTTGAGGGCTGATGACATGTGATTCTCTTGTCAATGAATAACATACTTAAATTTTAAGTAGTTGTTAAATTTAGTTACAAGTGCTGTCACAGCCTAAGTCATTTCCCATATGGACTCCCTCCAGGAATCAAACCTGGGACTGCTTTTACTGAAGTACTTCTTAACTCTAACACACTTGGCTATCCAGGAGCCCTTTAAATTCCATGACAGCATTGTCAGAAATAGTAATATTGTGTCTGCTACGGAAAGTTGTGATTGAAGAGAGTACTATTCCATACAGGTTTATTTAAAGACTACTTACCCGTCAAAATGGCAAGCCAGTAGTCTGTCCTTAATCAGTCAGTATTTTCTGAGTCTTTTTTCTGCTTGAGACTTCACTCCTTTCGTTTGAGTGGTGTTGTGTCTTCCTTTACGGAAAAACAGTAATAATCTCCCACCATCGCTGAGTTCCCTCTTCCTTGGAAGCATTCTTCTGTAACATGAATGTCTTGGTGAAATCTCTTGCCCCGCTCGTCACTCACATCACCTAAGTTCTGTGGGAAGTAGTCCAAGTGTTAATGAAGAAAATGGATCTTCAGCAACATTCGACATCCCAAATTCTTGTAATCTTCCAAAAGATTATACTCTAATGTTTGATAGTTATCCTCCTTATGCTTTCCAAGGAAACCCTTTACAACAGATACAAAAGATTTCAAACTGAAAGTTCTTTTGTGGAAAGTCTGACTTCAAAATTTCAACCCTTAGAAGTTTTCTTATTTCAGGATCAACATAAATTCCTTCTTTTAATTTTGCATCTCTAAATTGTGGAAAAATCATCCTTGAATCCTTCTCCTTCCTTCTTCATTGCTTTAACACAAAATATTTTATTAATCAAAGTTTAATATGAAGTGGAGGTAAGAGAATTATTTGCGGTTCAACCATTTGATATTCTCTTTGCCAGGAATGAATTCATTCCTTTGCAGCCAATGTTTAATTTTGTAGTACCTTTCTGTTGCTATGCTGTCCCACATACCTAAGAAACAGCAGTATTTGGAAAATCCCCCTAGAAGGCCAAGTAACAACCCTAATTCTTTAAAATCAGTACGTATATATCTGCCATTTGTGTTCATCATACCTTTCGAGGATTCTTTTCATACTGCCACTGTTTTGTCTTGATCCCCAACATGACATCCAAAGTATACGCAGTTACTTTAATGTAGATGATTATGAAAGATGGTTTCCCAGTTGTAATATAGCGCAATCACTATTTTTATATCCCACTGATTACAAAGAAATAAACTGCGTTATAAGAGAAATGAAAATTAAAAGATCTACTGGATCTACTATATAGATATTTATATGGTCAAGGCTATGAATGATTTTATTTCTCCAGTATTCACATACATCGTTAATTTAAGTATGCTTATACCAATATTCAGAAAAGGTGACAGAACAATTACAAGTAATTACAGACCTATATCATTATTACCTGTCTTTTCCAAAGTCCTGGAGAAGATAATTAAGAGTCGTTTGTTGAAATTTTTAAATGATAATAGATTTTTTAGTCAGTCACAGTTTGATTTTTTAAGAGGAAAAAGTACTGAAGATGCCCTTTTACAATTTTGTAACAATATAAATGAAAGCCTTAATGAAGGCAAGAAAATGGCTGGCTAGTTCATCGATATAACTAAAGCCTTTGACTGTGTGAATCACGAAATATTGCTAAGTAGATTAATGCAAGCTGGTATCAGAGGTGTTGCAAATGAATGGTTCAGCAGCGATCTTTCTGGGAGAACTCAATGTGTAAAAATCGATAATAAGTATAGTCACTATGTTCCAATAAACTCTGGAGTTCCTCAAGGCTCAGTACTAGGACCAATATTGTTCTTAATTTATGCTAATAACTTATGTACTGGCCCTTTTAATGGGAAATTAACTTCTTTTGCTGGTGACACGGCACTAAGTTATGCCTCAAATGATTTAAAAAACATTAAGTCATTATTACAGAGCGATTTAGATCGAACAAGATATTGGTTTAGTGTGAACAACTTAGTACTTAGTAATAAAAAAACATTTATTGTATTTACTCTACAGGGAAAATACAAGATCCTGAGTGATGTATTTTATAGATGTCTTTCTTGTAAAGGTGTTTTGTGTTCGTATTGTATAAAAATTGAGAGTGGAAAGTATTAAATATTTAGGGCTTGTGATTGATAATAATGTTAATTGGAAGTTACACATAAACAAATTGAAAGGGGAAATAACTGTTGCTTTAAGGAAACTTTACTTTCTGAGATATCTGTGTCCTATACCTGTGCTAAGTTATCTGTATTGTTCTCTTGTTGACTCTAGGCTTCAATATGGCCTAATTTGCTGGGGAGGTGCTTATGTTTCTAATATAAAGCCACTCCAAATTGTCCAAAAAAGTGTATGTGAGTCATTCTTCAAAAAAAAGTACAGAACACTCGTTTCCTTTATTTATAATCTTAGGTATTTGTCTATAAGGTATAAAAAATGTTTTATAATAGGGGAGGACACACAATTAAGTACAAATATTTACAGAACAATTTAAGAACTGGTACGTCTATATTAATACCTAGACCTAATTATGAATTCTTCGAACATACTTATTTGTATCTAGGACCTAAACTATTTTCTCTCCTCCCATGTAATTTGGTTAATTCAATTTGGGTTTTTGTATTTCTAAGAAATTTAAAGAAATGGCTCTTTTTAAGTGAAAACTTGGAAAATATTTTGTAAATAGATTCTTTCTTGTTTTTCCTTTTTATGGTTTCTATATAATTGTAAATTTCTTTGAATTTTTTTTGTTTGGCCACATGCAAATTTAATTTGTGGTAACCCCAACACAGGTTCTTTTCCTCTGGGGTACCTTTATTCCCCCTTCTTTGGTTCTCTTTTAGACCAAAACATTGTATTTGTGTGATCTATTATTGTAAAAAAAAGATTGGAATAAACATTTATTATTATTAACAGTTTTGTCATTGAACAACCCTACAGCTACAATTAACTGTCCTCGCACATAACAGAACTTATCAGGAGAATTGATACATGCAGGGTAAGATAATTTCTCCAATTTAAGCACCAATGAAACACTAAAGAAAGCACCAAAAGCTATGCCCAATAAGTACAGTACCATACAGTATAAAAGATATCACCAGACAAAAATGCAATGGCTAAAACTACCTAAGAAATCCCTTAGATTTGGAGGAGACAAATGGTCAGCTACAAGGTCTGTTTAAAACACTATGCTTGAACCACAGAACAGATCACAATAAAAGAGGTTTTATATTTTAGTAACATCAATAAAGAGTGATATGCAGCCTTCCTCATGGCTCTACTTTGTCTAGTATCTGCGTAATAGTGGTTTTGGTCTAAGCCTGCACACATGCTTCTCTAACACCTTCATTTTCACCGAGGTTACTAGGACCGTCGAGTCAAGATTTGAAGCACACAACACAAAATCTTATTTTCCCAAAAAATAGAAAAGGACTATTTGGAATGGCATAAAATCTTATACTAAATTAAAAGGCTTATTTAGAGCTTGAAGATGAATGTATGTGATGTTCCGTATGATCAAGACTTATTAGTGTTTAAGTGAGCTTGTGGGCACCAAAATCCACACTTTTTTGGGGTCCTTGTAAACTCTCCATTTTATTCCTCTTCGAATTCAGTTCTGTGAATATAAATTAAAAGTTAATGTAGTGAATTAATGAACTGATAATTAGTTTAGATGTACTTTTACAGCGTAACCAACCAAAAAATAAATAAAAAATTAATGAAGAAATTGCTTGTTTTTTTATGTTTATGCAAAATTCTCAAAAACTGTATATGGTAGACAATTTTCATAAACACAGCTGAAATTACTACAAAAACAAGTAATAAAGTCAATGTTACCAAAACCTTGTCGGCCTGCATTATTACATTTTGTATACTTCTTCTATTTTTGATTATCATATAGTTAGGTAGTTTAATATCTCACCCTGCAAAAGCAATTCTAAGGATATTGAATAGAAGGATTAAGGGAAATATTTATGGGCAAATCGGAGAAGACCAGTTTTTTTTTCAGGGAAATGAATGAGTAGTATGTTTGAGGTAATGAGGGTACTTGCAGATTTAAGCCTGGAATTTAAGAAGGATATATGTGAAGGTTTTGTTGATTTTGAAAAGGCTTTCAATGGAGTCCAGTGAATCAAACAGTGCAAGAAAGTATGGCTGATGGGGAATAGGAATGGTCAGAGTAAGGAGGGAGATTTAGGTGTCCTTTATCCCTCCTTGCCCTTAAGAAAATTGGGAAACAAATCTTGGGAAGAGATAGATAATGGAGTAAAGGATAGTAAGGAAGAAGTGAAGTCAATAACAAAAGCAGATACCAAAGCTATTTTTTACTACAAAAGGGATTTAGTGAATCAACAATCCTTGTTGATTCACTAAATCACAAAGCAAGGGAGTATGGGATTAAAATTAAGGTAAGCAATGAGTTTTAAAAAGGGAAAGAAAGCTTAGGGGTACGGTAAGCATAGGGAGTAGGAGGAAAAACCAGAGCTTGTGAATGACATCTCATACTAAGGTAGCATTCTTTATACGGACTGAAGATGCAGTTCGTACGAGCTTTGGCCAAAGAAGGAAGTTGAACTGGCATTTGAGATGTAGGTGTGGAATGGAAAAAGTATGTTAGATTGATAGGAAAACATATATAGAAGATAACGTTGGATCAAGTATATAGAGGAGAGGGACTGCTAAAGAAAGTAGTCAAGGGTATTATACGGGGGAAAAGAGGGGAAGACAAATGTAGAAGATGTACGATGACTAAAGGAGTAGGGTAGCTTACAAGAAGCAAAGGAAATGACACTGAGTAGGAAATTTACAAGGCACCTAAACCTGGTGAAAGGTATCTCATGTATGTATAAAGTGTATATTAAATATAAATAAACAATAATAATTAAATATGAATGGCAGTTTTGGAAACATTTTAGCAATGAACCTCAAATGAAAATTCCATCACCTTGTTTTTATTCATTCTTACTGCATTAAGAATAATGGAAACCAACCAACAATTGATTTACCGTATTTGACGGCATATAAGACGCACCTTTTTTCCTAAATTATGTCTCGAAGAATTTCCCTGCGTCTTATATGTGAAGGTTCAACCTCCACAGGTTAACTTTCAATACTGAATGCTATTTTTAGCCCTGATGGTCTATACTACCTATTTCATAATTGCATTCAATGATTGTGTTAATATTTGGCTTTTACGAAACGTGACAACTAAAAGAAACTACATTTTAAGTTATTGTGGTACCACGATTTTGCACGGACTATTAAAACTTTTTTCCTTGTGAGTGGCCAACTTAATAAGGGTGCGTCTTATATGCCATCAAATACGGTACTTCATACGTTGCTGATGAAATCTGTTTGCTGACACAAAAGCTTGAAAGAGGGCATAATAAAGGTAAACATTTTAATAATTAGAATTTATTTGACTTGTAAAAAGACCAGACAAACCACACACGAAAAAAAGTGGAATGGATATAGTGTAAAAGTGTTCGCATTCAAAACAAGCATTTCAGTGAAATTTTCCTAATTCTATTTTCTGTTGTATAGCTCTTACAGAATGATACAACACAGAGTCAATTATACCAGCAACTGTAAATATACCACCAATAATGGCACATACGTTGGTAGCAAAGTGGCCCAGAGATCTAGAAGAAAAAGGTACAACATTAACAAATTATAAATAAGTGACTGTTGATGAACGATTGAAAATGTTAAAGAAGCATAATTCTCCACACGCTTTTTTGGAATAACCTAAAACTAGTAACTACTTTTACAAAGTATGGCATTTACACGAATCTAAGATGTACCCAATTCTAAAATATCAAATTTTTTTAAACTGCAAGGAAATATTCCAATTTCCATTTTATATAATTCCATAAAATATTTTACGAATTTTTCTGCCTGAATTAAAGACAGTAGGTTTTTGCCTAGTTTGAACAATAATGACTATATTCTGAAGCTTCAGAGAGTAAATTCTAAATTAATAAATTTAAGTCTGTTAAGCATCAATTGAATTTTTTTCTACTTTTAGTTCAATAGTTGTATCATAATTGTAAATGATATTAGAAAACGAATGAAATATTATCTTAGAAAAATTTTAATTATCATTATTAATAACATTAATGAATGACTTCGTTTAAGGGCAAGATTGAGACATAATCAGCATCAAATAGGATATTCTACTAAGTTTTATGCATACATTTAATTTCCTCACTTTGAGTGTTTATTGAAATTTATCAGTTGGTCAGCCTTTCCTGAAAAATGTTCTAATTTATAAATTCCTCAGATATTAACCAATCGATAAATGTTAACAATAATTAATAAAAAAGTTGCAAGACTTAATCAAAGATAACCAGCCTCATATCTTTTATCAGAAAGTGTCATTTTATTAACCGAGAATTGAGTGAAACTCTAATTTTACGGTATAATAGTATTGTTAAAAGAGCTTCGACAGCTTAGGTTGTTATGTACATGGTGTCCCACCAGGAATTTCGCAGTATAATAGGCACATTAAACAATAATAATTTTTTAAAATTTTTGGTTATTATTATGATAATTAACTGGTTACCTGAGAAAATATTCTTCTCCAAATAGAAGGCAAAAATTTGAAAATATTTAATGAATGCATATAATATCCCTCATGACAAACACAGTCAAGATTATGATTGGATTTACCAACAGATAACACAGTTAATGAGCAAAGAATTAAAAATTATATATACTATTACGAATATAAAATACTACTATACTATTACGAACACAAAAGTTAAAGATCTACTTTAGGCAAGAAATAACACTAACATTAATTATGACCAAAATGAATAGTATATCTCTACTGACCAAGTTTCATGAATCCGTATTACAAGCAATTAATGTTTTCATATATGATTTTGCTTTAATTTAAAATATATGAGCTATTGCAGTTATTTCAATAATATTTATGCAAATTCATATCAAAACTAGATTTGTAGAATGATTTTCACTGACTTCCCAAGAATAATAAATAAAAGCCAACTGATTAATAGAAGATTACCAAATGATATGTAAGATTACTTTTCATTGAGGACGGCAGATTGGAATTCATGCCTAAATCTTCAAAAATGGTGTCACACACTACTGAAAGTAAATTTTTGATCTTTTTAGTTTCTTAAATCATCAAAATTTAAAGAAGATATTTTTTGGATGTGTAGTTCAATTGATTAGAGCAAATGCTTGTCACAAAGGAGATCTGGTAAAACTTCTCTTTTAGTTCTCTCTTTACATCATCAAGTATTTGTACCATGCACTGCTAATTGTTTATTCAAATAAATTTGTGCCACTATTTAAAAAAAGACTTCAGTGAATTCGATGTATTCTTCGGTAGATTATGTGAATAATCAGGCTGACCAGTTTTGGTTGTAATCTGTTTGCAGCACCATAACAGGCCATTTCAGCAACTAATTGTAAGACGATCTTCAAAATGTGCACATTCCTCAGTAAAACTTCTGTAACTTCTACTATTTGGGTTTAGATTATTATCAAAAATATAGTTATTTAGTATGTCAAATTTGTTAGCTAATTATAGCAATACATAAAATCCTATTTTTATGATGAAACATAACCATCACCACCTGGTACTCTTACCAAATTCCAGCGATATAAAATTAAATAAATGAAAAAATAAGAAAAAATTTTACTAAAAATTATTTATCCCTCCACAGAGTTGCAGCCAGGTATTTGCCAGGAAGAATCTAGCTCTCATGAAATCTAGATGGTCAGGCATTACTTTGTGGAAAGCCATTGAAGTAATGAAGAAAAACTTTGTAATTTTGCACACGACATTTTATTATTCACATGGGATCACCCCTTTCCCCACTTCTTGCAGAAATATTCTTAGGCAACTTTGAAGAAAAGCTATTCCATTCCAAAAATCCACTACTGCACCATATCCTCTTTTGGAGACACCATGTAGACAACATCATCTGCACCAAGCACAGTGACACTCAACTTCTCCATCTATTCCTCAATTTTCTCAACTCAATCCATCCTTCCATCTCTTTTACCCTTGAAACCAGCACCAACAGCTCATTAAATTTCCTTGACCTCTCAATCTCCCTCGTCTCTGGAAAACCCAATATTGGCATCTTCCACAAACCTACATACACCGACCCAACTTTTCCTCTCATCATCATTCCCACAAACATTCCCTCTTTTACTCTCACATTCAAAGGCTCCTACACATCCCCCTTCCCCCCAAAACTTCCTAAAAGAACTCAATACTATAATATACATAGCTCAAATAAATAATTATAACCCCAATAGCGTGACCACCAGCAGCGTCTACCTTCTGTGATAACTACAAGGCAAAATACATCGGACAAAGCTACCAACCTATCTAGTGACCTCACTACTAGCCTGCCTTCGCCAGAAACAATGGCCCCCTACTTCTTCCTTTGCCCATAATCTCCTGGAATCAGGGCACTATAGCAATTTTGTGCCCAAATGCCTCCATCAAGAGAGAAAAGGACGTCTTAGGGACGAATTAAATCATCAATTTCTTCGCCGAAAAAGGATTCCTTACCAACAACAATACCTCCTCCCTTATCTTCCAAAAAGGCATTTCCATGACCTTTCCTACCCCTTCAACCCTTCATATCTATTTAAACTATGAATTTTTTTTGTACCAGTAGATGCTACTCCAGTAGCAAAACCGGTCGAGAGTAATAAAAAATGGTGAAATTAATTAATGGTGAAAAAAATTACAAATTCATTACATCAATCTGGCTCTCAGATAAAATGATAACTTCATTTGGTGGCTAATATATCATTACTTTTCAAAATTAGACTCATTCTCCTCCTCCTCAATTGATAACAGTAATGATTCAAGTAACCAAATAACCAACAAAACTTATTACCCAAGGAGGATAAGACTTTGTTAAGGTAGTACACTTGGTATATGCATATATTTGCCACTTGCATCGGAAAAATTACATACAAATTAAAATCCTAAATTAAATACTTACTTTTCCTTTTCTGTGTACTTCACCATCATTGGAGACAATTCGTAACTAAAAAAGATTCCTGGCATACCTGATTCTCCACTTATAATCGAAATCACCTGAAATATATGTTTATTTGAAATTACTAAAGGAAATCTGCTATGTCTCACATATTTATTACTGAAGGTAACAATCTATTAAGGCAAATTTATTTTCATTTTGAATATAATCCTTACCTTCTGATGCCTGGTTACTGAAAACTGATTTGTTTGTAAAACTGCTCCATCTCTTCTAACGTAGGTTGTTGGTACAATTTTGATGTAATACTGGAACATGGTAGCACCTGAGAGAAATAATCATATCATTAATAATATCCTGAAGATTATGCTCAAAGTTGAATCTGATGACCAACTTTGTTTTAGAATTTCATTTAAGGATGAAAATTGGAGAATGAAATTACTGCAGAAGTATATTTCTACTTCAAGTTTTCATTTTTACACCATTTCTTTTCTATCTTGAAAAATGAAAGTAGTTACAAATATTTACACAAGGAATATTTATTTCACTATTTTAACCACCATAATCTATATAAATATTTTATGTAAATGCAAATTAACAACTTGAATGAATAAAAGTTTTTAATACAAAAGTTGTACAAGTCCACAAATTAAAATAAACTACTAATTACGAGTAGTAGTTGTTCTGATGATTGCATAGTTTCATGCCGAAACCAGTTTATTTTAATTTGTGGACTTGTACAACTTTTGTGTTAAAAACTTTTATTCATTATGAAGTTCCACCAGATCTCTCTGGACAATATTCATTTTAACTTCAATGAAGCTTTACTTGATATGTCTCTTGCAAGCATGGCACAACTTTACACTTTTTGATAAATTTATTTAGATATTGGCTTATACAAGAGTCAGTTAGTACAAGGATTTATTCTTTATTCACAATTAAAATATTATCAATTCAGTACTGTTAACGGTAAATGGAAACGCTTTCACTAACTTCTCATTTGGAGCTTAACAATGTGATGAAATATTTATGACTACGAGAATATGGAATACTACTTTATATTTTAATAATAATTAAATCTTAAGCAAAATTGCTTACAATGGTTTCAATTTAGATATGATTTAACATTCTTAAAATGCTATTCTTACAAAAGAGATAAAGTCAACAAAAGCTATTGAAATCGAAGATTTCATTGAACCCTACTCTGTACAATTCTGTTTAGTAACAAATGACATTCTTAAAGAAAAACTAATGTAATTCAGTAACCTTTATGTAGAAAGCACATGGAAATTCCCAATACATTTTGCGAATTTCACATTGGATATTTGCAAGTACTTAGTGTTTCCTTACTCTTTTACCTGATGAAATACTTAAATTAAACTACACTTAATAAAATTGTTTGAAGACAAGGTTTGGTCGGAAAATTTGGCAAAGGCAAATGGGGATTTATGATGATTTCTTGACGTACTTAACTCAAAGAAACAATAATTTAAGTACTTTCTTTCAATTAAATATCAGAAGCAACATAACGATACACCCTACCATACACACAAAGACTTAAGGAATACTTTGCACTACGTTGCAATCAAATTTTGAGCCATTCGAAAAAAGCAAAATGTAGCCTTGAGAAGTCAAAAATGACAAAGATTCTTCTAAAACAATGAGTAGGAGCGATAGCCATGTATATAGTATGTAAATATCAAAATACGATCTCAAAACATGTGACGAAAATTTAATTTTAACATAATCAAAATAAAACTCAAAAATTCCAGTAAGTGCCATTATTCGATTAAATGAAGAATTTACATCATTCAGTGACATTCCTTCCTTACAAAGTTCAGAATTTTTCTAATTTTGCTTTAAAAGAAGCAATACTGACATAGCTTCTTTTAAAGGTATTTAAGTTTTTTCGGTAATTATCAGAATAAATTTTTAAAACCCAGCGTTATTATATGTTGTGGTGCATTTTTTACTGCCTGTTATAACTCTCGAAAGAACTAGTAACTTCTACCAGAAACAGATTTTTCAATATAATGCAGCACCACAATCATTTTGACATCGCTTGAATCCCACCAAAACAAAAGACTACCGAAAAATTTAGTTGTTTCGTTACCCACGGGGCAGAAGATAAATCTAAAGTTGATTACGTTCAGCGCGTACAATTAACTCCAATAAAATCCACGAATTGTTGTAGCACAAAAACTTTACTTCCGAAAGATCTACTAATTGTAAAATAATAAACGTATTTATAAGTATCCCTGTACACTCCAGTATCCCGGGTGAGTATAGTTTATTCAAATGTCCATAATAATTCAGGATTTACTATCAGAATGAAAAATGTTATTTACAAGTATAACTATTGACATTTTAGGATGCCTGTACCCGTTGGAGCATATCAAGCAGGTCCCAGTTGCTTTGACAGGATTAAAATGGGATTTATGTTAGGATTTTGCGTTGGAATGGCATCCGGTGCAATTTTTGGAGGATTCTCAGCTCTAAGGTTAACCATTCATTTATTTGCGCATTAACTTTGAAGTATTCAGTTTGTACTAAAATTTAATTGCATATACAGGTACGGCTTGAGAGGACGCGAACTTGTTAACAGTGTTGGTAAAGTCATGCTTCAAGGCGGTGGTACATTCGGAACGTTTATGGCAATCGGTACTGGAATAAGATGCTGAATCCAAAGTTCAATATTAGTGAAAATAGCAGAGGACATTAATTAAAGTTTCTGTGAAGACTTCGGATGATGATTAAAGTAAGGTGTAATATGAAATTAATTTCATTGTGTTAATAAATTTTTATGGAAATTATTTCTAACTTCATTTAAGCACCGCATATTAATAAATCGTGGTTTATTTATCGTTGTGGTAAATCAGAGTTTATTTACTTGTGCGAAATAAAGTTTTACTGAACATTTGAAGAAAATGTACGCAGTTATTAGTAGTAGTATATGATAAATGATGAAATATACCGCAAAGTGATATTTTTTCATGGATTACCATCATTAACTTAATATACATCAACCAACTACTTACGACTTTTAAAATTATCAGTACATAGTATACAATTTACAAATTACTCATTTTCACTTCCTTAATCATAAAATTAACTTTAAAAACAGAGTTACTATAAACTATGCAGGTACTCCCTCTTCATCAAGTAGTATGAGGATAATTGACCCACATCAGTTTGAGCCCATTAAGAAAAGAAGCATTTTTAATGAGGAAGGATTTAACCTTTTGAACAATAGAAGATAGGTTATATATATGAATCTTGTTATCGACAGAGACAAGCTTGGATATCATTGCATTAGAGGCTCTTTTCACCCTTATCTTGTTGTAATTTTTTGAAAAACACTTATTTCTTACTTAACAAAAATTAGTGCATTAAATCTGAGGGGGAAAATCTTGTATTAAAATCAGATTTGGTTCTATTGGATTGCTTCTACTAGGTCTAATGTAACTGTATTTCTAAAATAATGCCTTCTTTGTGCTAGCAAGTAGAAACAGTAATACATTAAGCATTAAAAATATTTGCAAAGGAGACTGATTTTTATATCAAATGAAACAGTTAATCACCAATATAAACTAAAGTTGGATGCTGATATGGGATAATAAATTGGTGACCATGTTTTATTCCATTTCAATAATTCAGACATTTAGTAATAATATAAAACTGATTATCGTCACCTTCAATGAAGATGCTAAGGAAGAGGATCGAGATTTAGGTGGAGTTAATATTGCATTTGATTCGTATTTCATCTTTATAAAGGCAGCTAACTGAGAATGATTGCAAAGGTTAGGTTCCTCCGAATAGTTGAAGAATACAGATGCACAAAAAATATATACTATAAGAGAAATTAAAAGCATACTTTTCATTTCAGTACAAAGAAAGGTGGGGTTTATAGGGACCAAAAAACTAGCATCAGCTATAAGCATTGTGATTGAAAAGATTATTTAAATGCTTCACATAGAGTATTGTATTCCATAAGAAAAACATGGACATTTAAAAGGTACCTGGAGAAGATTTGATGGAGTGGGGGAACTGAGAATATGCGTGTCAAGTATGATTAAAGAAGAGAAAAGAATTCAAAGACACACAATAGAGGGAAAGGAAATTTGGACTAAACAATGAAAGTATACAGATAGCAAGAGATGAAAGACATAAAGGAAGAATGAAACTGAGCAGAGAAAGGCACAAGAGAGACTTCGGTGATGGAAATATTCTATTTAACCTATCATAAACATATTGAAAATGATTACATAGCTCATAATCTTATGTACTATCTAACATTTTATGTACTTAGTACTACTTATAGAACTAAGTAACCCCCACCAAGAATTGGCAGAACTTAATGTAAATTGATTATGAAAGTTATAATAAAGCATACCTTATTCATAGAATTGAGGTTTTATAAATATCAAATATACACAAATTTAAAGATATGCAAAATTTCTATAAGTATAAGATAGCTTAATCTAATTTTATCAAACATTATTTATTATGTACAACTTGAAGTAAAATTGACTTTTTAACTCTCAATTTTATTACAGAACAATTCGTCACCAAAAAATCTTTTCTTTTTCTCTCCCTACCCTGGTAAATATCTCGAGGTTTTATTGGCTCTTTGATCATAAAAAATACATGTAGACAGCTGTATTTAGGTAAAATAGTCCCACAGAAAATCACTTTTACATGGCTATGCATCACAGCATATTGTTTATATTAATAATGAAGTATTGAATATATTCACAGGATGTTTCCTCTTCTTCAAAATATCTTAAGGTTAAGCAAGAAGTAAAGAATGTGACTGGAACTCAAACCCAGGTCTTCACTTACCTGGAAGATTTCATTTTTATGGCGACTAATATTTACTTGCTACTACTACCAAATGGGTCTAAATTCATAATTTATTCTTGTTGAAAAATACATTAGTTTGGCTTTAAAGATAGCCTAAAACATGGTATAGGGTGTTTACAACTACTAAATATTTTTAAATTACTCTCATTCCATTTTAATTCTCAGAATTTCCTCGGTTCGTTGGATCATCATTACCAATTCAATTCTATAAATGCAATGAAGGCTGCAAATAATGAAAAAGTACTTAATATGCATTTCTTTGAAGTTTGAATTATTTGAGAAAATTCTCAGCAGTGATTTACTTGACAAAATATGTCGGCATGAACTCTAAGCGAAGACGATTTTCACAGCCAGACAGCAAAAAGATTATAGCAAGGAAAGATGGCCTGTATCATTTGCTGTAGAGTACAAAGTATACTAATATGAAAATTATTTAGGTGGTTCTTTGTTTCACACCCCCTGCCATACGCCTTATGGTGGGGTATTAATGTAAATGTATTTCTAACTAAATTATCTTTCATTAATCGACAGCACCATTATCATATTTATGATATTAGTGCTAAGTGTTATTCATATCATAAGACCATAGTCACATAGATAATAAGATCAACTTATGTTTCAGCATATCTTTAAATGGAGGAAGATTCTCTCTTTAAGTAGATTAATAACGTATATTAACCTCATAGAACAATGGTTCAGCAAAGGACATTCACAGTATTGAGGGCTCTCGATAATTTAATACAGAGTTAACACAGTGAAAAGTTAAATCTTGGAAGATCATTTGAGAAAAGAACCCCCAAATCAGACGAAATATAATTCCCTGCTAATGTAAATGGTGCACAAACAACTTGACCACTTTCATAAGTTTGTTTTCAATTTACACAAACACTCTATTTCCTCTTTGAAACCTGCAATCGTCCATTTTTATTTATAATTTATAGTATTATTTCATTATTATTCCTTCTTTATTCTTATTACATTTTCTCTAAGTTTCCCTTCTCCTGTTGATCTAATTTACAGTAGTTCGCGTTCTCTTAATAATCATATCGCAATTAAGCTCTACCTTATTTACAAAAATGATCATCTTCATCCATTAACCGACATAACCAAGTTCGTGATAAATCTGCATTGATGGAAAATTTTGTTTCAAGAAAATATGAGTAACAAAAGTAATTCTTGGCCAACATTTTTGAAGAAGAGCGAAAGAGTGACGTTTAAGATTCAAGCCGATTTAACCCTCCAAGGCCACAATTAATTTTTGTATTTATTTTAAATTTCTTACGTATTTCACTTTGTGAATGTCTGTAAACAATACCCATAAAATATTATGCCAAACATATTTATAAAACCAGCCAAACAAATACAAAATTGCAGCATAGTCATCAAGCTCTCCCATTCTGTGATACAAAATGAAATCATAGTAGGTGTCCGATGATGCCATATGGCATCCGTAGTCTGTCGAGGGTTAAGGAAATACGAATTTAGTTCTTTCATTATGCTATACTGCTTCTACAGCATCAAAAGCAAAGACATTCAGTAATTATTATAAGTATTTAAAAAATAATGTCAGAAAAGCTTTCAAAACATGCCGGTAGTAAGAAGGAAGAGGTAAGAGACGCTCAAAACAGAGTAGCTCATAGATCGCTCTTGTCAAGATCCCTGTCTGTTATGTATGCTGTGTTTTAGGTGGTTTTTTGTCCTACCTGTCCAACAGTAAGTGGAAAATTTGCACTCAATGTCCTCATCGCATGACTGTGAAATGTTATTATATACTACCTAATTATATAATCTATTTCTAATTTTACTTGCTGTTAAAAAATCTGTATTTAATCTATTAATTATTAAATATTTACATGATATAAATGAAATAAATCGTACATCAATAGAATATTTTTTGCACTGTGACATGTCCTATATTTGTTGGCTATAATCATTATGGACCAATAAAGATAATTTTTATCATTACAATAATAATAAGTCATACCTTCATGAGCAATGCCCTCTACACCATCAATCGGATTAGTTTTCCCTGGAATATTTTTTCCAAATGACAGATGACGAATGCGATGAGATGTGTTAAATACAGATGATGAAAATGGTTGCACATCATGTACTACAAGAAAAGATAGAAAAATTAAGATGCCATTCATGATGGTATTGATAACATCACCTATATTACTTTTCAACTTACTGTGAACATGATTAATGGAATAACTACGGCCTGGTGCAATATGAAAGCTACCTGCTACCTAGAATAAGGAATGAAAATAATATATTATGCAATGAAGAAGAAAAGAATGATCATATTGCATTGATTTTTATGAGTAATCTATAAATATTTTGAAATTAAATATTATTCAAAATGTCAATTTCATATAGTTATATTAATAAACCATTTCCACCAAAATAATGTAATTAATTGTATTGAAAGTAGTATATTAATGATTATTTATGAAACTCTTTACTTTTATTTTATAGCCGGGGTACTCAACCTTTTTTGGTGCCCTGGCACCCAGGGGCTTTTCACAAAGCAAAGCGAGCACCACATAACATTTCCATCCAGGGTGATATTCTGTCCATCCCTTGGCAATATTTTCACTTTACTAGTTAACCATAAGCCTTCTTACAAAAAGGCTCCTTGGTAAATAAGATCGAGAAAATTACAACATATAATATTTCATCACAACCTCCCAACGTGATAAAGTCTTTATCTCCGAAGAAGATTTGATTATGGTAATACATCGGGGATGAAGGTTTTTGCTGCATGTGCATCACTGCATTTAGTAATTTATTATGGGGAATTGAATACCCTGATAAGTTGAGCCGAGCTGAATCTTCACATTTGCATTATAAACAATATATGACATAGACACGAGTCTTGTTAATCTGGGCAGAGGAGATAAGAGGGATAAAGTTTAGATATGCTATCACCCTCGATGTTTACGAAGCCCAAGAAAAAACCAATCAAGTTTCTGACCCCTTCCATGCCAAACCCCCATTCTACCCCCACAAATAAAAAAATTCTTTTTACCGAAGCTTGGCGAATACTGTGCAAGGTCGCTTCGGGCACCTCGGTGCCAGCAGGCACCAGGTTGAGTATCCCGGTTTTATAGCAATTCTATCATGATTTGAGTAACTCAGCTCAACATGATTTTACTTGAGAAAATCATGGATATTTGTAAATAATATTATTCTTCGTTTATGGTTATTCTCAGCCTGACTATGGTATTTCTAGGAGAGCTAATTAATTTTAGGGGTTCCATGTTATCATTGAATAGCAATTGTTTCAAAACTGTAATTTGGTGAACATAACAAAGTTCGTAAACATTACTTCAAATTCGGTTGACTAAAACCATAGAGTAAGGAACTTTCTCTATGCTAAAACTATCCCACTTTACATTTTGAGATTTTTTCATTGATAATGGCGAGTTTTAATAAATTTAATACAATAGTAAATGCAAATGCGAAATGTTGATACCCACACTTAAAAGATTATTTTTCATAGATCTCAAATGAACAGTAGGTCCACATTAATTTCCAATAGTGAAATATACAGATACAGAAAGAATTCTGTTTGAATGATGATCTGTACAAAACGATTTCTGTTTAGAAATTGGAACAATTTTAAATTAACAGCTTCAATCATCCACAATCTTTAATCCCCTAAATGCAATAGCTAGCAAAATGGAAATAGCACATATCGATAAAAAATTCTAATATTTCTTCCCTAATGTCTTCTTGATTAAATGCTTAAATGCAAGATTTTAATAACTTCCGAGCAAAAATATTGGGAAAATTTTAACTCAGGGAATCACTTCAGAAATACAGTAGTAATTATTATGACATTCGATTATAAAAAATATGCAAATCTTGAGTTAGAGTTATTATTTCAACCAGAGGAACAAGTCAAGGGTAAATAAATATTTGAGTGAATTATACTAACTCTGTTAACTTCCATATATCCATATATTTGGCAACCTTCACGAAGTGCATTTTCAGCCTTTCCTGAACTTTTTTCAGACTTGCACTGTTCTACGGCTCCAGGTTCATGCGGGAATTGCCATCTTTTCTTCCTGTATGCTTCTCTGACTTCCTCACAAGTGTTGCAACACCTAAAATTTTTACATACATTAGCATAACATTCTCCTCTCCACTCTACCCTGTTTTCCTTGAAAGAATGTTTAGAATAATTTGTAACTCATAAATTACTATATTCCAAATATACATTAAAAAGGCAATTACTAAAGAACAAAATACAAAAAAATTGGAAAATTTGAGAAAAAAGGAATTCAAGCCACAACGTAATATCTGTCTTTATTAAAAATAGCCCTTTAACGTTACTGTTAACTGATTGCCCAGAAGTGATCTTACTGCAATAATGACTAAAAAGAGCATTTTCTCATGCCTTATTATTATGTGCATGCCTTAGTATCGTATCACCTTTATTACCAATAATGGCTGTGGTTGACAGATGATATAATCTTATTACATATATTTCATAAGTACAACTTGAAAGTAAGAAATTTAATCAATTAAATTTTTTGAATTCGATTCTGACAAAATCAATCCGCATAGTTGCAGAATGCTCCAACAAGAATAGTAAGTCAACCTAATTTATACACTGCCTTATAGGCAATAGAATAGCTAATTTCAACAACGGGGCAATTCAATGACCAGAAACTGATTTAATTTTAATACCATAAACTACGCGGAATCCGTTGACTTTTAGCCTTAAAGGAATACCACACAACTATGTACTTACTTAATTTCTTCATCTTCAGCCCCATAACAGCTTCCACATTTATTTCCTTCCGTGACATTTTGGACTGTGCTCTAAAAATTAAAGGTGTAGAGTTAAGTAGTCAGTAAAATATGAAACTATTCTTAGGTTTGTTGTCAAGCTTAAGTTGTAATAACTTTGCGGTTTTTCGAGAGTCGATAATTTTGCTTTTCATTTCTTTCATGAAATCATATTTACCTAGAAAATTTCAAAAGGTATACCATATGATAGATTTTAGGTGTTCTGCTTACCTCAATCAGTTCCGTTGTTGTAGTTCCAAGCTCTGCAAGGTAAATCAATTGCTTTACGATTTATTTTGGTAAGAAACAAACAAGGGATCTCAAAGTTACTAACCTTCCGTCTTCTTAGGATCTTCTATTGGTTTTCCCTCTAAGTTTAGCCTTCTTTTAAAAATATTATGCTCAATTTGAAAATGGTGTTCGCCGGTAGTATCCATTGCATCCAATCCTAGGACTGTAAGAGTAAACCTCTATGAAATTATTACATTCTTTGTAAGGTGAAAATGTAATGAAATCACTCTTTATTCCTTACATGAACAGGAAACCGATGGTACAATAATATCTATGTTTATTCTCAATTTCGGACCTCTAGAAGTATCGACAAATATTTCTTCAGAAATATTAGGGGTAAAATAATCATTCAACTCCGATATAAATAAAAGAGTCATTATGATACCACTGACAATTGTCACTGAAAATAATATTTTGTAATAGCATTATTATAGCAAAGATCCTGGTCTGAAAAATATATGCTCAATTTGTGAAGCATAGACTACCTGAAGCTCCGCTGAATGTTTTAATTCTAAAATCTTCTAAGGTTTTTGGATAAGCATCTAGACGCCTTAACCTTTCAAACAATTCTTTTGATGCCATTGGATAATTTTAACTCTGTTTACGTTGACACTTAAATATTGAATTCCAGAATTAAATTTGCTTTCCTTCTGTCACTTGTTAAAAGTACGAGCAATACCAACAGCTAATGTCAAATGCAATCGTTTCTCATACATTAAAACCGTGAAAATTCGTAAAAATATACTTCATCCAAGATCCGCGTGACTATCTGAATACTATTAGCATGAGACAAAAGTAAAAAAAACTTATGATAAATGCCCACAAATTTTTCTGATAGGGTTCCATTAATTCCGTCAAGATCTCGAGGAATGAATTTCGTTTACGTCAGGGATATAATTTGTTATTTTGCCCCGCCCAATCTGAATCGGATTGTATTATTTCCTTCAAATGAATCTCGAGAAATGAATTTCGTTTACGTTAGGAAGTTTGATTTGTTTTTTTTGGTAAATTTCTAGAAGAGTCCAGTCTGGGAGAAATTCTATATCTCCTTTACTATTGAAGATAGAACTATCCCAAACAACACATTGACATCCAACGGACAATCATGACGGACGTTACGTATGTCCCACGGATGTCCGATGAGGATCCGGCGATATCCCACGGATGTCCGTAGGATATCCATATGTCCCAAAATCCGATATCCGCAGGATATCCACAAAATGACCGTATCAGATATTAATAATATTTCATGCATGTTGTTGCAAGAATATATACCAAAAAGATTCCTTCATATGAAATACAACCTTTACAAGGTGGAAGGATTCTTCATTATTACTTTGGCGGGTACTCGTCATGGTGATTAAAAATGAAAGTTTTTCATCACCATGGTGGAAGGACTTAACCCTCCGGCGGGGGCGTACGTGTACTCCGTACACGGAGGTCGGTTTTCGCTGTGGAAAACCTTTTTACCGTAACGGTACCGGCTTCGAACCCCAGCTATTCTTTTAGTGTATCTTTAGCCTTCGTTTAGCGTGGACATCCTTTCGTGAGTAAGAATTTGAAGAATATCGGAAAGCAAAACTATCCGTGAAGTCAGCTTCGCAGCGCACTGCAATGCCGAAAAATCCTCCTATGTAAGTTCATTTACTCTATTTACATCGATTTACTTCTATTAAATTTTGAAGTAAATGAACGTGAAAATAAATAACTCTATCTTTATGTACATGCTTCTTTGAACACCAGTTGTAATAACTAAGCCTTCGAGTATCAACGGTGTTATTGCGCGGAGAACGGCAAAAACTAAAACAAAGGGAAAAAATATTTGCAAGGTTCCACCGGGTCTGAAGTCTTGCGCTAAGGACATCACTGATGAAGTTAGTACATTTCAAAAATAGTAGACAGCGATATGGTTGAGGATACTGTAAAATACACCAATGTCTTCATCAAGCGTAAATGCACTGAGGTAAGCTACTCACGAGATAGAGATGCTAGAGTTACTTCTGTGATACAAATTCTCTTGTAGCCGACGATTAATGTAGTCGACGACTTAGACATATAAAAAACAACTGTCGCAATCAAATATGAATTTCTGAAACTTTCGTGTGAGAAGACCTCGACTTCGTGTAACAGATTGGAAGACTATCAAAATACGAGTTTTAAGATCGTCTTTATTCTCTCAGTTTCAAGTTAACAATGCTTGTTATTTGTAACTAAAATAACAAGCAACAATACAGAGATAACGCGGTGGCGATACGCGGAGTATCGCCACACTACTCCCCCCCGTGGTAAGTTTCAGCCCTGAAACGGCCAGGAGGACGGATGGAGCGGCCGGAACGAGTAGAAATTGTAGGTCGAACAGATGGTGAGGGCGCCGAGGAAGTAGAAGATGGTGCAGGCGTAGAGGCTGCAGGTGGAGAGTCGTCCAGAAGAAGATGTGCTGGCTTGAGACGGTCGATGGAGACAGTGGAAGGCTTGCCATTGATATTCAGTGAATAAGTTTTCTGATCACGGCTGATAACAGGATATGGTCCCATGTAAGGTGGTTGTAGGGCTGATCGCACAGCGTCTTGGCGAACGAAGACGTGGGAGGATGTGGGCAAATCTCGGTGAACAAAGATTTGCCGATGGGTTGTGTGACGCGACGCAGGGGTTGGACGTAGCTGAGCCATGTAGTCTCGCAACTGCGAGACGAGATCCGTCGAGTCCGATTGTTGAGTGTTGTTGACGATAAAGTCCCCAGGAAGACGCAGTTGTTCCCCGAAGAGAAGTTCGGCAGGAGTTGTCTGCAGGTCGGCTCTCCAGGTAGTGCGGAGGCCGAGGAGAACTGTAGGTAGGACGTCTAGCCACGAGTCGGACGAATGGCACATAAGAGCTGCTTTGAGGACACGGTGTAGTCGTTCCACGAGTCCGTTTGCCTGGGGATGGTAGCTCGTGGTGTGGTGTAATGTTGTTCCCAGAGAGGCGCAAAGACGCTGGAAAAGTGATGACACGAACTGACGGCCAAAGTTTACCAAATCTGCGATGGTAGTAGCACATCTCTGGTTGGGCGGGTCGCTGTGTAGTGTATGTGGAGCCAGTGGGACGAGGTTGAGATCTGTCCCGGGTCCAAGACCGTGGGTGTGGGGAATTACTGAGACGAGTTTGTAGATCTTGGAGCTGCTTGGCGAGTTACTCCACCCGTTGAGCCAATGCTGAGTGGTCAGGCGTAGAGCGTACAGCATGGACGGTTGGGGCAATCGGAGGCGGAACGACAGCGGCGATGCGGTCGGCCACATCTGCAAGCTGATCGAGAGGAAGTGTAGTAGCCTGCGCTTGGAGAATGGCCTGCGCGCTGAGCGGGAGACGCTGTAGCCAAAGGGTACGCAGGAAAGAGTCCTGCACTTGTGTTGCGTCTATGAGAGAACGCATGTGTCGCAGGAGTTGGGAAGGCTTGTGATCACCCAGTTCTTCTGCTGTGAGAAGTTTCCGAACCCGCTGCTCCTCAGAGAGAGAGACGCGCTGTATCAACTGAGATTTAAGTGTCAGGTAACGATTCGCGGTTGGAGGGTTTATTATGAGGTCACTTATTTCACTGGCGAAGCGATGGTCAAGGCTTCCTACGACGTAATTGTACATAGTTAGGTCCGAGGTGATGTTGGCCAAGGAAAATTGTGCTTCGACCTGGGCGAACCATACTACAGGTTGAGCTGGCCAGAAAGGGGGAAGTTTAGGCGTGACGCGATAGATGGCAGCAGGGCTAATGCTGGCGGAATCGGAGAGCGGAGATTCCTTCTGCGAAGGTTGCGGAGGTAGCGCTACTTGCTGTTCTTGTTGTAGTTGCGGAGCCTGTTGGTGTTGTTGCTGGATGGCTGCTAGTTGTTGGGCATGTTGCTCTTGCTGGGCAAAGAGCTGCTGTTGTAGTTCCGCAAGTTGCGTCTGAAGTTTGGCGAGTTGCTCCGTGTCTCCCATGGTTGCTTTAGACACAGCTACTTTGACGAAGTGGTCTGAGGAATGCTGTGCGAGGTGCGTAAAGAAGCCCGTGTAGCGAGGTTCCTGATGATGTCCGTAGAGGCCAGGAAGCCGGTGAAGAAAGTTGCCGAATTTGTCCTTTGTCAGGGGTCACCAATGTAGCCGACGATTAATGTAGTCGACGACTTAGACATATAACAAAACAACTGTTGCAATCAAATATGAATTTCTGAAACTTTCGTGTGAGAAGACCTCGACTCGTGTAACAGATTGGAAGACTATCAAAATACGAGTTTTAAGATCGTCTTTATTCTCTCAGTTTCAAGTTAACAATGCTTGTTATTTGTAACTAAAATAACAAGCAACAATACAGAGATAACGCGGTGGAGATACGCGGAGTATCGCCACACTCTCATTGTTTGGAGCCCTTTTCCTCATTGCAGTAAAACATGGTCATCATACTAATGTTTTAGAATTATGGAACTCAGGTGGTACTGGAATTGTAGTAGTAGTAGTATTGTTAAAAGTGCTTCAACAGCTTAGGTCATTTCGCACATTGGCTCCCACCGGGATTCGAACCCGGGACCGCTTTTACCAAAGGCAAACGCGCTGTCCACATGACTATCCGGGAGCCTGGTACTGGAATTGTTGCACTTAGAGATGTCATGAGTTACAAGAGATTTTTGTTTCTTTTATGTTGCATTCGTTTTGATGAATCAGCAACGAGAGAAGTAAGAGGAAAGAACGATAAACTTGCGGCTATACGCAATATTTTAGATCGATTTGCTGGTAATTGCAAGAAAAATTACACAATAAGCGAATATATGACAGTAGATGAAATTCTGCTCCCATTTAGAGGTTGCTGTAGCTTTGTGCAATATATGCCAAGTAAACCGGCAAAGTATGGACTCAAACTATTTCTCTGTTGTGACGCAAAGTCGTTTTAGTCGGGTAATTTAGAAGTTAATTGGGGGTAGCAAATGGAAGGACAATATATACCTCTAATTCTCCCTCTGAGGTAGTCAAACGCCTTATGTAACCATTTGAAAATGAAAATCGTAACTTGACAACGGACAATTGGTATACAGATTATACTTTAGCGCAGTATTTGCTAACAAAAAATTACACTTCTGGGGATTATTATACGTAAGAACAAGTGTGAGATCCAGAATGAAATTCTTCCTAATAAATCAAGAAGAAATTCATCTCTATTTGGTTTCCAGAGGAACGTGACATTAGTGTCTTACGTACCCCAAGTGAAGAAAGCAGTAATATTATTATCTACCATGCATGATTCGCCGGATGTAGATACTGCTACAAATAAACCAAATATAATTTTGGATTATAACAGTTCCAAGGGTGCAGTTGATAAGGTGGACAATATGTATGCAGCATACTCCGTTGCAACAATAACAAGGAGATGGCCTCTTGATTTGTTCTTCTCTCTGATGAACATAGCAGGAATAAATACCCAAATACTGTACTTTAGTGAGCATGCAGAGAAAGACAATACAGAAGGAGAATCTTTCTGAAATATTTAGCGACAGGTCTGATGAAAGAACATTTAGTAATGAGATCGACAATCTTTACTTTTCCTGCGGATTCGTCAGGATATCCAAAGCGCTATCGTCCGCAAGAAGAGCAAAATGTTCCCATAACAGGTGTAACACGAGGGCGATGTAAGCTGTGCGTAAATAATACGTCAACTATAAAGAGTGATAAATGTGGTAGAGATATCTGTAAGAAACATTCGAAAGCCACAGTATTATAAATACCCCATGCCTGGAAGACAATGAGCATCAAGATTTGTCGGCGAGCTAAACTCTAAAAAAAGTGGTTAACCTTAGAAAATGATGATTTAAAAAAAATTAATTATGATAAAAGTGTAAAATATAGCTATTAAAATAAACTTTAATTACCAACGGCCAAGCTCTTTCATATTATTCATAAAATAGCCGCTATATTCTAAGATAACTCGCATCGTTATGTGAATGTACGCTCCGTGTACTCTGTACACGGTGCGCCTGCTCGTGGGATGGAAAAGAGCGTGCCCACCGGAAGGTTAAGTGTTCCGATGGCACCTATAGATGAATTGATGGGAGTAGTAACCATTGATGAATGAATGCATTAACTAGTGACTGCTGATTATAAAAAAAACAAATTTACATTTCAAACAAATTAATTTATTTTCCTTCTATTACAAAGTCGTACGATATTTTTACAAAGTTGTCTGCCTTACAGCCAAGCTTACTCACTGCAACTGGTTATTTTCCTGGCCCCTATAATATTGAAGTAAAAGGAAATATTATAAAAAAGCAGTCAGAGTTATTTGACCCTTATGCAATGCCTTTTGCGGTAGACACAGTAAAAAGAGCTAAATAACTGACATTAGATTAATGTGGCAAAATATTAAATACCTTCCTTACTGGTTTATTATTCATTGTTGTTATGTAGGAAACCTTTGAAATGAATCATTTGTGTATTTTGCATTTTTTCAAGATTGGTTCTTTGGCATTCAATTTTGTAACTTGCTAAATATAATTTAAAAATTTTCATAAAGACCGGAAAAGGGCTATTTAGAATTATATAAATGAATGAAAACAAAAATATAGATACAAGAATTCAAGAAATTTTTTTATTTCTTTTTTAAAATGAACTAGGTATATTTTGAATTTATTTGGTTGATTGAAAACGTTTATTCCCATTACTTGGATTTCCACGCCAAAAGTTTTTTGTTCCATGATATTTTATAAGAAGGTCAGATATTGTCTGACTTTCGTCATGAATTATGGAAATAGCGCTATACATAAAAGTCATTGCAACAGGTTAACTCTCTAAGTGCCACGGTAATTATAATATGTATTTCATCAGCATGCCTCAATGGCATTAGGCCACAACTTGAAGAAACAAGGCCTTTAAGGTTTCAGCCTTCTGCTTTTCACAGTGTGTAATTATTAATTGACATTTTTAATTGTTTGCTTTTTGGTATCCTTTATCCCAAATATTTTACTTATACAACATTTAAATAATATTTCATACATGCTGTTTCATTCTTTCCTTAATACACTCCACATACTACCTCATTTTGCTCAAACCTTTTGCTCATGTTTGTATAAAAAAGTTGTACAGTAATACACTAGTAACCAATCCTTCACATAATTTTCCAAGTCTTTTGAAGAGAAGAGAATTCCCACTTGGAATGCGGAACAGCATCTATAAGAAGAGAACATATCCCATTACATGCTATTGACAGCATGTACATACAAATTACCATTTAATTAGTCTTTATATTAGGAATAAGACAAGCTAAAATGAAGTAATTTAAATAATATCGATGGTATAACTCATTGTGAAGAACAAATGAAATGCTGTGACAATTGAACACAGAATGCCAATTCTTCTATGAACAATAACTATTGTTTGATGCATTAAATAAAGATCACCCTGAAAATAACTGCAATAGTTTTCATAAATTAGTGATTTCTGAAATTTCATTAATATGTGGAGTATTTCATCTATACATTACATACAATCTAACTTAATTCTAATAAATTTCTTCATGTATTCTTAGAACTATGAAAATGTACACATTTTCACACACACCATAGATGCCTAAATTCTGTTTCACAAATCCCTACATTTGTAAACCCTTAAAAATTTTAGACAGTTACTAGACAAACAGATCTCAAATTTTAAGTTTTTTTTTTAATTCCGCACTAAGAACACAATTTATTTTACTACTTATGAATTTTAAAGCAATGCATACCCAAAACTGCAGTCTTCAAGCTGACTTCAGAGAATACTTTTTTCTTTTAATGCCCAATCCATCCATAACTGGCAGACAGGTTGTCTGTCATGGCATTCCGGAGAATACGTACAATCATGTCCTTTGCAGTGTTCCCTCCAATGAAGGACAACTCAGACACCTTCAATTAAATTGATAAAGTATACATTAATCAGACAGATTAGTATTTTATTTAGCTTTATTTTATGAACATTTATCTTACCAACATCTTTCTTAATCCCACATCTTTCATTTTTTCTTCTGCTGTATCCAACTCCTCTTGGGTTCCCAGGGGAAATTCCAATCCACTAAATTTTTCTTCCTCCTCATAGTTCTGGGTTACCTTTTGCTATTGTAGCTTTCTCTTCTATTGAATCTAGCCTCTGTTCTATGTCTACAACAGCTCTCTTCACAAAGAGAATTGTCCTTAATATTTCCTGCAGTTCTGAAAGAGATAAATCAAACCTCACATAATTGTCAATCAATAGCTCCCTTGTTTTAGTAGCAGCAAACTAGTGATATACACTCACTCAACTCGGTCCTGTCCTCCTCCGTTCTTACGTTGCTCCTTAGATTTCCACAGCTGCATTTCTTCTTTGCATGTTTTGCATTTTCAGTAATGCCATTTACTTCAACTTCACTCTCTGAAGACAGGAAGAATTATTCTCTTTCTTGATTTTGATATACCCCCACTGTCTTGATTGACAGTGAATGAGTGTCCCTCATTTTCCAACACACAATTTTCGGACCCACTAGCATTGAGAAACATAGGTTACCCTAACGACTCAACATCAGTCTCCAAACACTGCTGTAAATCAGCTTTTAATAATTTATTTCGACCGCTTCTAGTCAATTCACTGAATAGCTTCCTCTTATTATTTATTCTGAGTGAATTTCATCCACAAATGTATGACGATGAAGATAAATGGCTCTAAGCGAACCTGAAGAAAACGAGCGAAATAATATTGGACAATTTGCTAACATTGGATGTTTTTGTAAATGTCTACAATCAGTACGTTTACAAGTTTTACTCACAAAATTTGCGGGTAAATTTCTAGTAATTTACCTCTACAATAATCCACACCAATCACAGGGCGAGTCTAACGTTGGGAAAGTGAAGACAAAAAATACGCAACCCGCAGAGCACTGGTGAGAACTTTTCGCCGGCTCCTCTTTAACTACATGCATTTTTGGGGTTTTATTTTCCTCTCATACGGGACTCCGGAGCTTGTCTATCCTATGACATGGTCACAGATAGTTTAAATGAATCTTTTACTTAACGATCATGTTCGATTTTTTTCTCTAAGTCCTCTTGATTCTTTTCATCATGGAAATTAAAACATGCCTGCAATGTAAACTTCTCGGATGCCGGTGTCGTCTGCTAGAGCGATATAAAAAACGAATCATCTGCCAAACTTCCACAAACTGTATTAAAACCTCGTTGATTATTATAATGTTAATTTTATGTATATTATAATGCATTAATCCGACTTAGTTTTTAATCGATCAATACCAAGTATGGAATAAAAATTCCTTAATAATCGTTTACCGCAATGAGATAAAGCTACTCTATCATACATTATAATAGCTTATCAGGGTAATTAGAGATTTTCCACTTGTGCAAATGTTTGTTCTAATTCATAATTGGGGCTCAACGCAGTAAACGTTGTCAAAATGACGAATCTGTTCTTACAGCCAAATGCACTGGCAGAAACAAGCCCCTGCTTATTTACCTATTAAACCTTTAGAAACGCGAAAATAACTAAATTACTTCATGTTACACATTGCTCAAACTACATTTTGTGTTCCAAAATGTTCGAAGCACACAATCAAACCTTGATAACTCTGTATCAATGCCGCAAAATCACGAAAAAACAATGTATTAGTATAGGGAGGTACGAAAAGTTCTCACCAGCATGGCGAAATGCGCAATTTGCCGCTTTACCCCTGGCTTCACTTTTGGTCGCTAGAGGAAGTTAGGTTATACTATCCCTGTGACACCAATCCACACCATGCGCATTTTGAATCCGTTGAACATCGTTGTATATTCGATCGTGAAAATTGCTGCCCCCTTCCCCCCCCCCCCCCCCGCGTGCCTCCCCGCGAAATTTGAATTCGAATTTTGAGCAGTGGAGAGAATCTCAGTTTGAAATAGAAAGCCCGGAAAGCATTCCGATGGGATATCCGCCTCCGCTACACGATGTCAATATGACTTTGCAAATATATATAAACAATTTTACCATTTATTTTTAGAATTTAAAATTCGAAATAAAATTTTGCATG
The DNA here is from genome assembly GCA_947579665.1 of Sympetrum striolatum. Taxonomy (NCBI): domain Eukaryota; kingdom Metazoa; phylum Arthropoda; class Insecta; order Odonata; family Libellulidae; genus Sympetrum; species Sympetrum striolatum. The sequence continues at coordinate 65,618,527 of OX388351.1, read as the reverse complement.
GAGACTTCTTTCGCCGGATGGAGTTTAGTTAACATATTCAATATTCATTCCAGAAGACATAGATAATTTGACTAATATTATTATCATATTTAAAATACTATGGCCTAATATAATGGATATCCTGAAGTTCCCGCTAATAGCTGTGAATGGGGAAAAAGTCACAAAATATAAATATGGTGTTTGGAGTATTTTGTGACTCTTTCCTTAATATAATGGAATCGGACCCTTTATAATTAGCAGCATTTCTTTCTTATGAGGGAACTAACCGAATAATTGGAATGTTATACGATCTCGAAATGTGCTTATTAGAAACACATTCCCTTTGGTATTTTCTAACTAGCCACTCTGGAATCAATTATTGAAATATTAAGTCCAGAAATGGTCTTAGTGTCTAAAAAACACTTTCCGTAGAAAGGTGTTCAATTGCTTCAGACGACCACGAACCGGATCTAGAAAGTATATTTTCTTATGGTTTTTTCACTCTTCTACATTGCAACTTTCTATGGTTACTGGGTTAATATCCATGTAATATCTATACAACATTATATGTGGACATAAAGCTTTTTGGATATTGGTAAACCTTTATGGATATTGTATAGATATTACCAGCTACTAGGGCAATTAGTACCCCCTGGTGAGAGTGATATATTGTCTTGTCTTGTCTATTCGCTATAATATAATTTTAACTAACCTATTTAAATAACTTTTTGTGGTCAGAATTTGAATTTACATTCAGTTGCGGCTTCCATTAATGGAAGGCGTAACTGCATTGTTTTGGGCAAATTTCACTGCAATAATTATATCAATAATACATTAATTAATGTTATGTACATAGTTCTGTAACAGAATATCCTATTGACAACCCATTCGGAAGTTTTTGGGATCATCTGGCATTGGATATCTGTGGGAGATCCGACGGATATCCTGAATGCCAGCCGACCTGGATAGGATATGGCGGACATGAAACATAGGTGTTGTCTGGGATGATTCTTACTCCATTGAATAGTAGAAGGATTGCAGCTTATATATACGTAGAGAAATCACTCCAAAGTAATGTTATTTCATAGGAATTTCACTCCGAAAATAATCATTTTTTGACGATTATTTTCGGATTAGTTATAAACATGGTAAACCGTTTGTGAAAGAAAGGCAACAAGTGGGCATACCTCGGTAGGGCATTAAGGAAATTGATGTATAAATCTCGAAGTGTATCACAAACAAAGGTTTATATCGTCATTTTAATTCGCAAAGTACTAGTCTTCCATTGGAATACACAACTGCAATGGAAATGTTAACATTGAGTCAGATTTGTTGAAGGAAAGAGAAGGGCACAAAGCAAAACCAAAAAGGATTAGCTAGTAAAATGCAAACCAACAGCCGATGAAAAAACTTATAAAATAAACATAGAAAAAGAATGGGAAAATAGGGAAAGCAATCAAAGCAGCTGTGGAAGAAACAATTGGAGAAAACAAGAGAATAAGAAATGCTGATTGGTTTGACAAAGAGTGTGCCCAAATTATACAGGAGAAGAATAAAGCTAGAGAAAGCATGATAAGGAAAGAAACCAGAACGAACACTGAAAGATACCAAGAAATGAGGAAGGAAGCAAATAGGATATGCAAGAAAAAGGAGAAAATAGAGGACAGCTAGAGAATATAGAAGAATACAGCAAACAGAATGAACGGAGATAGTTCTACGAAGTTTTAGAAAAGGTGAAAAGAGGATACCAACCAGGAATGGAAGGATTTAAAAATACGGAGGGAAATATAGTCCAAGAAGAGAATAAAGTTCCGGAAAGATTGGTAGAACATTTCAAAGAACTTCTCTGTACAGAAGATAAGGAGAGAGTAACAACTGAGGAAAATGACAGGCTAAGGAAAGAATCAAATATAGAATCAATCAAATCAAATATATCAAACTTGCTCAGAATTAAACCCACTAGGCTGGAAATTGCACAATACATACAAAAGTTAAAAAATAATAAAGACCCAGGGAAGAAAATATTGTAGCAGAGCTAGTAAAATATGGAGGAGATATAATGAGTGATGCTATACATAAACTTAGTTGTATAATATAGGAAGCAGAAAAATGCCAGAAGGTTAGAGCATGGTAATCCTAAGCCCAATATATAGAAAGGGAAATAAACTGGTTCTCGAGAAATATAGATGGAAAATACTGTTAAATATAGTATATGAAATTGATTATGAATAAACTAAATTCTCTCGATGTTCACAAAAGTCCAGGTCCTGACAATATATCTCCTTTACTGTTATTGAAGTGTGGTGAAGCATTGTTGTATCCTTTATTCATACTGTTTCATAAATCCCTTGAAGGTGCTGTCTTTCCAGACAGCCTTAAGACTGCATATGTCATACCTATCTTTAAGAGTGGTGATAGACATAATATATGTAATTATAGGCCAATTGTTATTCAGCCAGTTCTGGCTAAAGTTTTGGAGAGTATTCTTCTTCATAAACTTTCTCCTGCTCTTAACAGGATCCTAATCAGTGAGCAACATGGCTTTACCAATGGCAAATCTACAAGCACTAATCTTTTATTATTTCATAATTTTATATCTCATGCTCTGGAACATCATAGGCAGGTTAATACAGTATATACTGACTTTTCTAAAGCATTTGACAAAGTCAATCATCAGATACTATTGTCTAAATTGCAAGCCTGTGGTGTATTTGGGAATGCTTTGGCTCTAATTGACAGTTACCTAGCTAACAGAAAATTGTTAGTTAAGCTGGACAACTATATTTCCTATACCTTTACTGCCACTTCCAGGGTACCTCAGGGGTCTCACTTAGGTCCTCTTTTGTTTCTAATCTTTATCAATGATATTGGTGAACATCTAAGCCCCATTAATTACTTGTTGTATGCAGGTGACTTAAAGATTTTTCATCCTATTGACAACCTTAATAACAGTGCTGAATTACAGAATTGTTTAGATAGACTAGCTAGCTGGTGTAAATTGATCTTCATTCAACTGAATCTTGATAAATGTAGCACAGTAACGTTCCAAAAAATGAGAACTCCCATCCATTATGATTACCTTCTTTGTGATAGTACTCTTAAGCAAGTTCAATCTATCTCTGATTTAGGGGTTATTTTTGATGTAAAATTAGGATTTCAATTACATATACAGACTATTGCCACTAAGGCATTCAAGATGCTTGGATTCATTACTCGAGTAACCAAAGACTTCTATGATATCAATTGTCTTAAGTTATTATATATATTACTTGTTAGATCTATTTTGGAATATGGTTCGGTAATTTTGAATCCATATTACACAAAGTATGAGTTACAGCTTGAAAAGATTCAAAGAAAATTCCTTAGGATTGTTGCAGATAAATTTAATCTTAATAGAGAAAGTGGTGAATATGAGGGACTAATGTGTCAACTACACATACCACTTCTCTCTTCTAGGAGGAAGCAGCTCAGTCTACTATTTTTGCATAATATTTTAAAAGGCTCTATTAAATGTTCTGGACTGCTCTCTCTTATTAATTTTAATTGTCCTTTAGTCATTACCAGAAACCCTGTTCTTTTTAATGTTCCACACTTACATAGAAATTACATGTTTTATTTACAATTCTATCGCATCTTGAGGGAAGCCAATAAATACTGTAATAGAATTGACTTTTTTAATGTCTCAAGCTGTATTTTCAGGAGTTTTGTTATGTCTAATGTAGTTTAGTTTCTGAAATAATTTTAACTTTGTTGTATTTGTGATTTGCTTTCTTCCTTTTAATTGGGTATACAAATGTTTATACCTTTATTTTTCATATATTTCTTTTTATTCTTTGTGAATATATCTTGTATTGTTTAATATTCAAAGATTATCAAGTTTAGTTGTAACCATGATGTGTAATAGGGCTCTGCCCATATATAAATAAATAATAATAATAATAATAAATCATCATAAAAGAAAGGCTGAAAGTGGTAACTGAGAGTATAATTGGAGAATCTCAGTGTGGGAGTAGATCCAATAGAAGTACAATAGACCAACTGTTTGTAATCAGGCAACTTTTAGATAAATGCTATGATCATAATGTTTAATTGCATATGCTATTGTAGATTTTATACAAGCATTTGATTGTATAAACAGGATCAAACTCTGAGAAGCAATGGAGGACATAGAAATTCCATCCAAAATAATTCTATTGATTCAAATGACATTAAAGAAGAGCATGGCTAAAGTAAAAATACATAATCAAATATAAAACGAATTTGAATTCAGCACTGGGATAAAGCAAGGATATTCTAGGATTACACAAATCTGAAGAAAAAATAGATGAAAGAGGAACAATATTTAACAAATAAATAGAAGCAAGCAAAATGGGATTGATAGTTAAAACCAATAAACCAAAATATATGCTTATGAACTCTTCTGGCAAACCTAGAGTCACCCAGGATTTGGAGATAGAACAGATAAAGTTTGATAGTGTGGAAGAGTTTAAATATCTAGAATATATAACTTACAAAAAAGCATAATATGAATAAATGAAAGAATACAAGCAAGGAATAAAACTTACTTTACAAATATGAAGATACTCAAGAGAAAGTTAATAAACAGAAACACTTAAATACAAATATATAAACCAATTACCAGACCAGTGGTAAACTATGGAGTATAAAAATGGACACTAACAATAACGCAAGAGTATGGCCCTGGTAAGATTTGAAAGCAATTGCAGAGAATATACTGACCTGATTGAGAATGGATTATGGCAAAGGAGAACCAAAGAGGAGTTAAAGACAATAATGAATTGGGAAAGATGTAGTTAAGTTCACAAAATCTTTGAGAATATAATGGTTGGACCATGTGGAAAGGATGCTAGGAACAGCAATGCTGAATAAGGTGATAGAAGGGAGACTGTATGCCACTAGACAGAGAGGAAGGTCAAGATTGAGATGGCTAATTCATAAAGGACATGAAGAAGATGAAAGTGAGAAGACAGATAAGTGGATGCTGATAGGGATGGAAGCTCACATAGGGCTGTAGCTCCAAAGAGACTATAAATTGAGACTAAAGGACAATTTTTAAGTGACTTCTTATAAGTTTGGAACAAAAAAATATTAAATGTTATCACACTTTCTATGCCTTGTGTCATATTTTGTATCTATATATAGTTTAAATCAGTCTATATAATATTAACATAAGTATACCACAAAACAATTTAAAACCAGGAACTAACAGATGAGCCAAGAATGGCTCACGTGGACCTTATCCTGTTTCCCTGACTTTTCTTGTAAATATGAATTTATTCTTTATTTTTCATATTACTTTATTTGCCATTAACTCTTTTTTTACCAATTCACATTTTATTTAAGATTCTTTATAGAATAAATATACCTTGTATTAAGAGTAAGATAGTTAAATAATATATTGTACCAAAACTAGCACTTTGAATTTAGTGTTTCATGTCAAAATAAAATCTACTTACATTATAGTCCACTTTCATATCAATTAAAATTAAATGTATTTTAAAATCGTTTTTTAAATAATACTGCTTATCGGAAATAATAGTTTACATCAAAATTTTCTAAAATCAAAAGTTTATTTCAAATTTTTTTACAATCAAGAAAATAGCAAGAAAACGATTTAAGTAGTCATGATAGTAATCAAAATAAAACCTATTTTATTACAATCATATTTCATTTAAAAGAACAAAAAGATATATTTGAAAATCTTGTTTTAAATTATATCGCTCACCAGAGTTAATGGTTTATATCAAAGCTTCCTAACTAAATATCAAGAAAATAGCCGAAAAACGACTTTCGTAGTGCTGTCAAATTAAAGTCTACTTTCATTATAATCAACTTTAATTAAAACAATTAAAAAAACAAACGGATGTATTTAAAAATCTTATTTTTAATAATAATGCTTTCTGTACGCAATGTTTTTGTTACAAAGTGTGGATATATATAATCAAAATAATAGCAGTTTGACTCCATCGAAGCCACATTTTTAAACAACTACTATGCTGAAATTAAAATTAATAGCTTACAGTCATTTCTCTAGATAAAACTTTACAACAGGTATGATTAATTTAAGTTCGGATGTTTCAGCAGAAAATGCTCTTCGATTCTAAGGAATTACTTTTTTACAGGAGCCGTCATGTGATTAGATAAAATCTGCATATCGTCATTATATCAGCTAATGCATTACTTCACTTAAGGCATTTTGTTTTAATAACATTGTGGTTCAATAAAAAGCGAATTACTGGAACGTAAGAACTTCCGTATTTTGCGGTGAGAAATATGATCAGTCACTTGATATATTTACAGTAAAAAATAGCAATTCTTTTAAAAAATACGGCACGAAGTACCTCGCATAGAAGCAATTGATAGTATTTTCTTACCTCTTTAGATTTCCTCAAATAACCCTTTTAAATAACAAATCACAGCACTCCTTACAAAACTTTATTTTGAGCGAATACATTACAAAATATCTGATGACCACTGGTGACGAAAAAAACAATTTGCCGAGTAATTGCTCAACCTCACTGTATCCATTTTCGCTCACAAAAGCAACACTTCTTAACACGTGTATTCTTTCGCCTAACATTCTCCGTTAACTGAGTGGATTAAGTGTACTTTGAAAATTAAAGACAGAAAATTAATGATATTTTATAAATAAGCACTGCAGTCACAATTCCACAATATTTCTTAGGGCAATTGCGCGACACTCAAATTATTTTCCGCAGCACTTCGTAAACCAACTAAAATCCTTGTATGTTCAGCAAGAAAAACTGGAAGTACAATTTCTTGGTGATATAGAGCACGAAACACGTATTTGCACTATGCCAATATAGGTAAGTCCTAGGACGATAAACGATAGGAGCTCCTATCGTTTTCGATGTGAACAACTCGATTGCACGTCAAGAACTGAAAATGAAGGCCAAAAACAAGACTACACGCAAAGCATTTCTTATAAAAATTGTGCCGAAAAACTCGGCTTTTGCATGAGTATATAATTGTATCCACTGTTGAATTTATTAACATGTATATATAACCATAAGGCACCAAATACGTTTTTGCGCGATGTAAGTTAATCGCTCTTATGGTATTCGATTTAAAATGAATTTAACACAGCTATGATCTGCTTTGGTGGGGTCACACTTTATGGCGGAAATGTCATTTGTTGATATTTAATATTATGTATTTATAAACAAAGTTATGTATTTGTTTTATTTATTTTATAACATATGTGTTTGTTTTGGTGGACCTGAAAATGATCGTTGTATTATTCCAATGAAACTTGTGGAGAAGTGATTTTTATTTCATTCGTAATGAATTTCCTCAATATCAATACGGCCTCAGTCGATTTTATTTAAAAACTGAATAAACTGATATCGAAATCACTAGAAAGACGCACAGAATGTTGAACGAAAATCCAACTGGTTGGATTTACGTGCGCTGAGGCATGCGTCATGAAAAAGAGGTCCAGTTAACTTATGAAAGGCATGCGCTATTGCATGCCTCTCCCACATCATACCGTGCGCTATGAGGCATGCCTTTATTGAATACAAAGTTGCACAAGTGTGGACGGTGTGGACATAGCTTTAGAGCTGAAATAACAGAAAAAAACCCCTAGCGGAATTCCGAGGAACCATCCAAAATGGCCGAAAAGCAGCCGAAAAACGTCAAAAAATGATCATTTTCGGAGTAAAATTCCTATGAAATGGCATTACTTTGGAGTGATTTCTCTACATATATATTAGCCGCAATTCTTCTTCTATTCAATGGAGTAAGAATCATAGTTCTATCTTTAATAGTAAAGGAGATATAGAATTTCTCCCAAACTTGACTCTTCTGGAAAATTACCGTTTTTTGCCCTAAAATCATTAGGTAATAAAATTTGACTAGGGGCTCTATTCTTTAACTGATTTCCCATCGGTACGGTCAGCCACCTCGAATCTTATACTCGATAAGGTTTAGAAAATCATGCAGTGGAAAATATCATTACTATGAACAGTAGTATACTATTTGAACACATCGCTTAATTATATGTATTTTCTAATTTAAAGCTTGTTTAATATTTTATTTTGTTTCCATTAATTTCGAGGGTGGGCTTCATTAACTTTAATAACCATTTTGTAATTAAAATTTAAAGGTAGAAATTTTGAACTGTCTCTGATTAATTGTAAAAATTTGCCGATTGATGGAATTAAATATTTGGGTTATAAAGCTCATCATTTACGAATTCGGAAACACCAAAATGTTCGAATCTCACTGTCATAATAAAAATTTGCCAAGAATCGGGTAACACGTGTTTTTTAATTTGAAATCAATACCTTAGGTATATTTACTTTGGACTTCCAGCAAGGTGGAAATATTTTAGTGATTACTCTGTAAATTCATTTAATCCACAAATATTTCAAGTATACCAAACAATAACAAAAATGTGTGGATGAATTTTTATGACAGTATATTAAATATGGTATAAATGGCGTAGATACCATCCCATCACTTCTCAACATTGCTACAATAGTCCTCAGTTCTTTCAGTTTCAGAAAAAACTTCCGCTGAAACGGATTTAAAACCATCACCACGATAGGGATTGGTGCTGCCACCAGGTTTTAGGTCGGAAAAACAATGCATAACCGGTAAAAACTTGAATGTTCAGTTGCGTCATTTACTGAAAGCCGCGAACTTAGATTAAATCCATACCACCATTCTTCTACCATAAGAAATGGAGGCGAAAGCAATTAACAAAATTAATGTGTTGGTCAGTAACGTTTTGTTATATTTCCAGTTTTTGCCATGAAGTTCATTAACAGATATCTATTTTGGAATGTCAAATCAATTATTTATCTTTTAGGTAATTTCACCATTGCAGTTTAGTCAATCACTTATTGAAGCATTAATTAATGAAAATGCCTCTGATGATGAATTATGTTTTAGTAGTTGCGAATCTGTTGAGGTAATGCTCAGGTTCAAGATAGTAATACTAATGCTTTTAATCTTCTATTTCTTATTGTATACTGAAGCATAAATGAAAACTGTCTATTCCAGGAAGTAGGTGGTTTCCATCACAATCCAGAAGAAACTCATAAGAGATTTAAATTTGATTATGTTATCTTAGTAGTGGATACTATTTTGGTGAATGGGTTGCAAAAAGCGGAAAGTGAAATAGGCCTCTTGCCAAATTATTATCTTACAACGAGAAGGATATTTTTTGTATCCAGTGATTTACTACATTTAGACGGATTTTGGCAACTTAATAATAAATATAAATCTCCTGCAGTAGTTGGAGACCTATCGGTATGTTTTAATCCCTAAGACCCTTAATGCCGCTAGTATGTTAAATATTTTACATAAATTTCAATTAACGGTGGATTCAAATAACGATGATCATTCTTTATTTGGAAATTTTGGTTTCACAAGACCACTAATTGGATTGACTCTTCAATAATAATATAAACACACACTGGCCCAGGGTTCTAACCTGCGGAATAGGGTTTTCTTTGGTATCAATGTAACCTACCCTGCCAACTTAATATGCATCAAAGAGCATGTTTTTTAATCACTCGATGCTCCATTCCTAATGGAAAATAAGAATTTCAATTTATTGATGTTTGTCATCCGATCTAATGAAAAATTCATGTATCAATATTATCCACTTCAGAAAATAAATTTATTTATAAATCATTTTTTATACATTAATATGTGCAATTTGTTATTAAGTTTATCCATTTTTACTAACAATTTGATATTTGCCTTTTTAATTTAATAGTCTACAATCAAGAAATCTATTCATAACTCTTGCTGTAACATTTGGATGTACATTTTAAATGTATATATTTGAACAGTCACAAGAAAAATATTTATCTCCATAGGAACCTAAAGGCTGTGCATGTATAGCAAGAAGAGCATTGAAATTAATTGAGTTCTCTGGTGGAAAGGCGACTGGTTTACCATTTGTTGGGGTAGATTGAGGATATTGAGTTACAGCAATGCCAAGTATGAACTAAAACTGATTCTACTGTTGAAATAGATAATAATGTATATTTTTGTAAAGTAAAATATTGACTACATTTTTAATAAAATATACTTCAATAAATGTATATATTTTTGTCAGTGTACGTTTAAGAATTAAAGCCAGCTATGACCATCAAAATGTATTTATTTAAGTCTAATCTAATCGCTGGAACCATTTTATCTTAAATTCTTATTGATTAAACAAATATAAGATTGATGCGTTTACAAATATTATTCAACCAGTTGTGGTAGTTTCTTTGAATAAAGAGGCAACTTATTTAGAATGCCCAAAGTTTTGTTTGTTTGCTTGAAAGCATATTCTATGGAGAAAGAAGAAGATTGTCAAAGTAAATTATATGGAAATAAAGTTGATTTTACAACACGAATGTATTTATATTCATTTGCACTACTTTCTACATTTTACAAGTATTTGGTGATGTGTCAGAGTACAAAAATTTATCCTAATTTGATTGAATTTGGGAGGGGAATAGGAAAGCAGTTTTATCTTCTCTTGCTCACAGGTTTTTCTTTTTCTCGGTAAGGTTTCCAACAAACACCTGCAGAGTATATGCCCTCTCCGGTTTTCTATATTAATTTTAATAGGAACAAATATTGTGACTTAAATATACTAATAAATTAACACTTTTCTCATTTTAGCATCTCTGAGCATTGCAGATGCTTATCATCCTTTTCGGGATCCATTGCGTTTACACATGACCTTAACTATTTTCCTCCTAATCTTATGCTAAGAAAATGTATTCTATCATAACTGCAATCAAACGTATCAGAAACTGAAAAGAAGTATTGCCTCACTTATGTTGAAGGCACATTGATAAAATGTTATTTTCTTCAATATTGACGAAAGAGATGCATGGCCCTGCAGAAACATTCAGCCAGGGTTATCTATAATTAATGCTCAAGAATTGGTATTTGTGAAATAATCACAATAAATTATTTATGATATTTTGATTTGACAATAAACAAAGATTTAATTTGAATTTTTACATGAAAGTAATTCAACTCTGCAGAGATATTGATTATGCTCCAAAATATTTAGTTTGAGAAATATTTATGATTGTCCTATAAATGTGACAATTAAAGTTAGCCCCGATGATTAGTTCTAATGAAAGCTAATTAAATGATACTAATGATGATGATGATGGTGATCTTCTCTTGATGTAAGGGTTAAAGTAAGAAGAGACTTGTCTCAATCTTGTCCCTATAAAAGATGTTTATCATTATTGATGTGGTCTTTTCCAGCATACCTATGATTATCAGCCACGAAAAAAGTTCGGTAAACCAACCATCAGTGGGATCTGCCCTGACTTGTTAATGGTATTAAATTGGCAAAATTCATCAAAAGTAATTGTAAATGTTATCTTAAACTAGCAAGGCAAGATCAATTATTAGAAAAATCACTAAGAACGTGGATACAAAAACAGAATTTGATTTTTAATAAAACCAATGTTATCTTCTCTCATAAATTGTGAAGCTATTAATTAGGTCAGAATATGATAGTGATAATCATTTGTTCGGCAATGCAAATAAAATAACCAACAGAAGAAAACTACCATATTTGACGGCATATAAGACGCACCCTCATTAAGTTGGCCACTCACAAGGAAAAAAAGTTTTAATAGTCTGTGCGAAAGCGTGGTACCACAATAACTTAAAATGTAGTTTCATTTAGTTGTCACGTTTCATAAAAGCCAAATATTAACACAATCATTGAATGCAATTATGAAATAGGTAGTATAGACCATCTGGGCTAAAAATAGCATTCAGTATTGAAAGTTAACCTGTGGAGGTTGAACCTTCACATATAAGATGCAGGGAAATATTTGGAAACATAATTTAGGAAAAAAGGTGCCTCTTATATGCCGTCAAATACAGTACTTCCCTTTTAACTACACATTAAATCTATCTTGTAATCCACAAGCTGTGTTACAAAAGACATTATCAATGATAAAGAAAAACAGGTAATTCTTTAAAATCAATACGAAATGACTTTACTTGGTGGAATGCCATTTATGAAAATAAACCGCAGACTGTATTTTCCACGAAAATACAAAGTCTGCAGTTTATTTTCATATGTAATTCTTTGTTATATAATATATTTTTGAGTGCATTAAGAAGTTTTCTAGTCACTAATGCTGCCACATACAGTAGTAAATAAGAGAAAGGATTATTGATAAGATTTTGATAATATTCTATCAATAGCGGACTTGAAATAAAGCATTTTTTCAGGCACTATCTAACTTGTAGAACATTAAACTAGTAATATTTAAAAAAATTGTATGGTCATTTAAAGATAGTTAAAGTATGAGAACTATTTTTTATTTACTCTGCCTTGTTGAATTTTATAGGTGAAAGAAGAACAGAAATGCTAGTTTCAAATATAAAATACTCAAATGGTAATTTGATAGGTAGTTTCAAAGACTATATTAAGGTTCAACTGTTAAAAGATATATCATGAAGTACCTACCAAGTGTATATTTTCATATAGCATATGTTTTATGTAAATTTCTTAGAATCTCATTCAATTCAATTCTGATATATGACAAGTATTTATCCTTATTTTCTTGTTATGATAATAATGCTGTCATTCTAAATAATGAATAGTAATTGACGTGGTTACAGTACCAGCTATATCTGTTACAAGGTAAATCAAAATGTAACCATAGCAATACAATATCATTGAATATTAAAACATAGATAAAAATGAAATGAGAGTAGTTACCAGAAAATTTAGAGTTCAAGTTAGACATTTAAATCGAGTATTTGACAATTATTTTGGTAGTTTGACTTACAGATATTTTACTATTGAAATATAAATATATTGCTGGTTGAATGAAGAGTTGAAATAAACTCTACATGGATTTTCCAACATTTTAATGTATTCCATTAGTGCTCCAACAAAATTGTGCAAAATCAAATTACGAAAACAATGGCATAGAGATGCATATAATTTGTCTCAACAAGCAGTGGCAACTGAATGGTTCTCATGACAGAAACTGGTAATCTTAATAAACATGACATTATACATTAAACATAATAATTTCCCAATGAAATATATTATAAGGCAGTCTAGTAAGAAATACAAAGAATATTTGACAATATTTCCAAGAAACAAGTTGCTGCAGAACTTCATCATCAAATTGAAAAGTACAAAAATGTACAGCAATTAAATAAAAAATCAATGTAACTTTATTTTTAAGAATGATTATATAAGATCCTCAAATGAACTCATGATTAACTTTTATTGATCACTCCAGTTTTAGGATGAAACTGGAAAACCACTTTCTCAATTCAAACTTTGGTAAACAAAGCATAATAATAAGATCGAGATATAACAATATTACAATTTTTAACAATAAAAGTAGGTATATAATGAATCTCAGGCCACAAAAAATAAAATCAACAATATATGCCAAAAATTATGCCAAGAAACATATATAATACTTCCATGAAAACAAAACAATTATAAAGTAAACAAAAATAACAAAACTTCCAAAGAACAACAATTGAAGATGTGCTGGAATAATAACATGCAGAAGAAGAATAAATATCTTAAAATGAACAAGGCAATCATAAGCATAACAATAATTAAAAAGACCAGGGCAAGGATTATGGGCAAACCAAAAGAATAACTGGCTGCAATATGATAGAAATATCAAGAATGGAATCACTAATAGTAAGAGGTCTAATACTGGATATACGATTGCACTAAGAAATGCCTCCCCTCCTTTTACAACAGGAAATAGCTCCATTTATCAACCCTTTTCTCGAAAAATAATATTAGGACATAGAAATCTTCGTGTTGTAAAATGCAACAACTCTTCTAAATGCAGTCTACTATTAAAAAGTACTGCCATTTCTATTATTTGGTTTCGCATCAACAACAGTAACAAAAGTTTCACTGTGGATTATTAACCACAACAGTTTACAAAATCACAGACATATATGGAAAATTTGATGCTATAAAATGTTCTTTGGTTGCTTCATAATTTAACAAGTGTTATCACCTTTAGAATTATAAAGATCTTGTCCTTTACTTGGAGTTTTTAAGGCAGATATGAGGCAGAAATGGAGTGTAAGAAGTTGGGATTTAATACTAATAGATGGGTGCTACAATTATCACATAGTTCTACTTTAAAAAGCATACGTTTTGTCCCTCTAACTGACATCATTAACTTCTACATCAGGGTGTGTTCCCAATAAAATTATAATTGATCAATTTTAGCCCAGATCAAAAAATTTGATAGTGTGGTATATTAACGTCAAAGATTTTCTCAAGAGAAAGGGTTTGCCATTATTTCTTTTTACCAAACTGATGGAATTTGACAGTTTTTCAGTTTGTTTGATGAAGTTGGCAAATAGGAATGATATCTATAGGAAGCAATATAAGACATAAAAGAGAATAATAATAAAAATGACTAGTAGCATAAAAGTATAGTTTTGCTCACTATCACCACACAATTTATTGCAAGATTTCATGAAAGACTAGCAGTTGAATTTTGATATAAATTTGCCTAATGCCATTTCAAACTTCACTCTGATTATTATTACATTGCTAATTCTTACAAATATTTATGGTTAAAATATTTTGCTGAGTAAAGCATTTGACTTTTCATTGTCCTCATTGGCTGAGCATTTTGTCAGAATATATTTATTGAGTTTTGCAAAATATCGTTTCAAAAATTGAGTTAAGATTGGAAAATGCAGTATTGAAAACTTTGATAAATCAATTGAGCAACTGCAAGGAATGAATATGTTTATTTTATAAATTTCCAAATAAAGAAATCCTTAAAAAGGGTTTCATGAACTAACAGTTGCCTGCTCATTGAGAGTAAACGTTTACCCAGTAATCCATCTGATGGTGCTAAAGAAATTGGTCTAGACTCTAAGAGGCAGTACTCATAAAAAAAATCCTGCCTAAATAGATTATATATTGGTGCATCAAATATACCCAAAGACCAAAAGTGAGTATTCAGTTAAGATGATAAATGATAGATGCCTGCATATCAATTATACCACTACATATAAAACTGCATAAACAATTTCCAAAAGCAAGAAAAATTATAATTATTATTATTTATAAATCATCAATGAATTGATTATATGTGTAAAGTGAATGAAAATGAAGATGAAAATAGTATTAAGATTCAGTACCCAATATTCAGATTAATACTCTCAGAAAGGAATATTTTTCATTTCAATCTCCAAATACAGAATACTGAACTTGGTATTCGACTTTCAAAAATTCTATCAGTGGTAAGAGAGAATTCTTTTGGAAAACACTTGACTTTGAATGCAAATATTCAGAGGCAAGAACAAAATAACAAAGCAAACAGATGTATGTGATGTGTCTAAACCGTAAACATGATAAGATGATATGCATTAAATGATTTGCATTGGTTCGCATCTTCAAAGAAGAATGAACAATGGTGATGAGGACAGCTGTTAAGTCTGCACTTTGTTAATACATGCTGAATAGCAAATTGGAAAATATTAGATACTTGTTATTTGCAGTACGGAAGCTTGACCAAGTAGAGAGGACATTGATACAGGCTACTTGAGAAGTAACTGATCCTGGCTGGATATGTAATAAAGGTTATTGATAAAAAATCTATTTCTAAAAAATATTGAGCATGATGCTTATTTCATTCAATCATAGCAGCCCATACAAAATGAAATTAGATAAACATCAAAACAGTCATCCCAGGGGACAGAAAGATTTACAGTGCTTTAATTCACTACTGTGTCACTGTGCTTCAAATTCTTTAACATTAACAATCCCACAGCCAACTTTGTATTATTCTAAGAAATATAAACAATCTTGAAAAACAAGTATAATTATCACCCAGCTTAATGAACCCTATTAAGCAAAAGCATTAAAATATCACTAAGTGGACTATTTTGCAAACTTTTTGGCAAGACTGGAATATTACATGAACGAGAACCTGAGCCTCATAATAACATGGCAAGAGCAGCTCCAAATGCTGCATCTCCTCCTGCTGTGAAAACAACCTCAAGATGCGGTCCACCATCAGTATCTTCCCCTTCCTTGCTGCCGTACTTCTCTTTCACGCAAGACTGCAGCACCTTGTTTCTTGCCAAGGCTGACCCAACTCCAAGCAATTTCTTGATCCCACATGATAACAGTTCTTCTTTTGACATCATACTAACATGGAATACATTCAAATGAGGAAGACAATTTAGTTTATGATAATCATTAACTAATTGAGGCTTAGATTAAACACTCCTTCAGATATGGATTATCATATATACTCACAGATAAGGCACTTTTTTCACAAAAATATTAAGTGAAAAGACAAGATGTGTCGTAAGGCACCTCTACACTGTAGATTTTTCTGCAAGAGCTTCCCTAGCTAGAGCCCTAAATGAGAAGTCTAGAATGGAAACATTTCTTGCTGGAGAACTTGAAAATAGCTCTATATTGAAGTTCCGTCTAGAGTGAGCAATCTGGGCAAACCTGTTTTGGTGATGATGCCCTCTAGATAGATCAAGTTTACGTCCAGGATACACAACCTGGTGCCTGAAGCAACCTTGCACTGTGCCCATCAGGCTATGGTAAAAAGATTTTTTTTTTTGCTAAAACAGTATTTCTTGGGACTGCACAAGTGGGGATAGAATGGAGGCTTGGCGGGGAATGGGTGGGAGTCAGAAACATGGTTAGCCTGGGCTTGGGTTTTGTAAAGATCCAGGGTGATGGCGTGTCTAAACTTTATCTTTCTTATCGCCTCTGTCCAGATTAACAAGATGTGTATCTAGGTCATATTTTGTTCATAATACAAATGCAAAGATTCAGCTCAGCTCAGCTTATTAGGGTGTCAAATTACCCATAATCAATGACTAAATTCAGCTTTTCGGAACACAGCGTTGAATATGCAGCGAAAACCTTCATACCAAATTTATTCCCTGTAATCAAATCATCTTCGGAGATTAAGACTTTCCCACGTTGCGAGGTTGTGATGAAATATTATATGTTGTAATTCTTTTGATCTTATTTATCAAGGAGCATTTTTTTTCAAATGGCCAACAGTTATAACATTACCAAGGGATGGACTGAATATCACACTGGAAACGTTATGTGGTGCCTGCTTTCTGAAATGCCCTTGGGTGCACAGGCACCAAAAATGTCTACGTACATCAAACCTACTGAATAGACCTCTTGCACTAGGAACTTTTTCTGCAATTTTGCTTCTGTAGAAAGTGTGAAAGATGTGATGAGTGGTGTTTGGAAGAAGAAAAAACGTATCAGCTGATTGAACTAGTTCAATCAAACCCTGCACTAAGGAGTAGTTCACTGAAAGATTACAAGGACCGGCAGCAGAAGGATTAGTGAAATAAGGACATCCTTAGAAGCAAATGAAGTTGAATCAAAATTGCATTATTTTGGAAAGAAAAGGGAGAGTGATAATGCGTCAGACGACATGAAGAAGAGCACATCATGATGGGATTTTGAGATGGGTTCGATGCATAGCATCATCATCATCAGGCAATGATGATGCTACACATCGAAACCATGGTCGTATTTGCATTGGACGGAATTTTATCTGATGAGGTTTGGCGTCACATCCAGTGTTCCACAGAAAGTGTATTAGGACCAATTTTGTTCCTGATATATATTAATGATGTTGTGGATAATGTTAAATGCAAGGTTAGGTTACTCGATGATGATACTGTTGTGTATAGGGAGATCGCAACTGAAGATGGCATTGGTAGTTTGCAGAATGATCTGAATATAACTTTGGGTTGGTGTAGTGAATGGCAGCTCAAGCTGAATGTAATAATAATAATAATAATAAATCATCTTTATTTGGGCGAGATTGAGACTTAAAAGTCTCTTCTTCCATCTAACCCATAAAGAAGTGCGTTGCCATGACTTTCACGCAGTCCACTAACATTACTTGCGTACAGAGTAGAATTTCAGGAAATACCTTGAAGCTCATGATGCATCATAAATATCTAGGAATTACGCTCAGCAGTAATTTTTCCTTCAAAGAGCATAGTCGAGGCGTAGTAGGAAAGGCGAATAGAATGCAGAGGTTAGCCAGCAGAATTCTTAGGGGATGTTCATCGAAAGTAAAAGAAATTGCATACTTTTCCCTAATTCGACCTCTACCTGAGTATTGCTGTGCAGTTTGGGATCCTAACGAAGTAGGATTAATTTCCGAACTCGAGATGGTTTAATGTAGAGCGGCAAGGTTTGTCAAGGGAGATTTCAGATTCGACAACAGTGTTTCGGCTATGATAGAATCCCTCGGAACTCTCTAAGTGATAGAAGACTTGAATATCGAAGGAAGCTTTTTGATAAATTTATCACTACCGATTTCAGGGAGGAGATAACTGATATTGTTATCCCAGTTATATACTTACGCGACCTTTGAGAGAAAACAAAAAAGCGATACAGGGAAGTAGTTGCCAGGACAGGTAGCTACTTTTGTTCATTTTTCCCACGAAGTATTAGAGAAGCTAATCGCTCTCCAGATTAGATAAGTATTTTGGTGTCTTACAACCCCTGCCTTGCGCCACTGGCGGATTTGCAGGGTTTAAATTTAAATGTATTTTATGGTTTTCTATAAATTAAAATATTAGATCTATAATTTTTATAATTATAATGACCTTCCACCAGAAACTATCAATGCTATGTAATAAGATATTTGGGAATCCTTCTTTTCCCCGATTTCCAGGAGAAAAACATCTTTGCTCATCCTTAGGCTTGCCAAATGTTCATGGGAGGGCATTTACTAACAAGTATTTGCTCTCTTCAGATGAGTTCAGCTCTGGCATTAAACACAGTGTGCACAGGCTGTAGAACAATCTAGATCAAGTCCTCTATCTCTGCTTAAGAAAGAGTAAATTCATCTGCAGTGTGAATGCATTGGTAGGGTGGTTTGGCAAGACAAAGAGTATTGCTAGATTTTTCTCTACAGAGTATAAGCACCTCTATATTCATGTTCATAATAGATCTGACTTACCCTGCTCTTTGTTATGGCGATAATAGCCCGAGAGGCTGATTCGCCAGCAAACATACTGCTCTTTGTTAAAATTTAGTAAATCATCAGAAAGAAAAGGAGGTTTTTCAAACACAATTTCTCAGGATAGTTCTCCAGCTATGGTTCATTTTTCCTTATGGATTTTAAAAGCCAAAAAGGTTGTTGTATACTATGCATTTCCTTTCAAGCTTTCTTTTTCTTCTAAATTTTATAAGGCAAAGGCATAGATATTTTATAGAATTTTCTTGGAGTAAGGTGTTAAAAGTGACTTACAATGGGAGACTCTCACTTTTTTCCAGGGATTTTGATGACAAATTTTGTGGTGATGCAGGAAGTAGAGCAATGAAAAACAGTATAGGTGATTGTCTAAATGGGTCTTAGTTTTGTTGCAATAATCAATTGAAAATTTATAATCTGAGTATGGACAACTCCACATTGCACACCCACTCTAGATCAAATCTGTAAGGAATAACCCACCGTTTTTGAGTAATTCTCAAATATTGATTTTATTTCTTTTGATATATATTTTCCTTGTTATACACTGATAGACATAAGGACGATATTTCCATTACTATACCCGATATGTGAAATAATGGAAATATTGTCCTTATGTCTATCACTGAGTAACAAGGATAATATATATCAAAAGAAATAAAAATAAGATTAAAGAATTACTCGAAAACAGTGGGTTATTCCTCACAGATTTGGTCTGGCGTGGTATGTAATGCGGGTTGCCTATACTCATATTGTCAATTTTCAATTAATTATTACAACAAAACTAAGGCCCATTTAGACGAACGCCAATATAATTTTCATTACTTTACTTTCTGTATCACCACAAAAATTTTCATTAAAATCCCCAGACAAAAGTGAGTCTCCCTT
Source organism: Sympetrum striolatum (assembly GCA_947579665.1). NCBI lineage: Eukaryota > Metazoa > Arthropoda > Insecta > Odonata > Libellulidae > Sympetrum > Sympetrum striolatum. The sequence continues at coordinate 65,598,626 of OX388351.1, read as the reverse complement.
CGTTAGTAAATGAGTGGAAAAACTTTTGCTCTAATAGTAGTTAATATTTCTCACCTATGAATGTTATCCACAAGCCCAGCACAGAGAGCCCGAGTAATGGGCCCAAGAGCAAGACTAGAAGGCCCAATACCAACGACAGAGGCCCTTTCCTCTGGGCAGTGTCTCTCCCCAAAAAGTATTGGGTGAATTTTCAAAGAAGAGTTTGAGCCCTCTTCAGCTTCTCCAAGCTTTAAAATGCACTCCCACACCTTGGCTGAAAATAGCAAAGGAGTAAATGAATGATAGATAACTTTCTGCAGACAATCACAGAGAAAGGAGTCAAGCATTCAATATACACTAATCAAATATGATTGACGCCAAGGTGTATTAAAATAAAAGAAGGAAATATACATTACAGTGGTACCACGAGATACGAGTTTAATTCGATCCAGAACCGAGCTCGTAAGTCAATCGGCTCGTATCTGAAACGAATTTCTCCCATATAAAATAACCGAATTCAATTTAATCCGTTCCAGACCTATGAAAAATTCCCAAACCATTGTAAATTATGAATAAAGATATGTTTTTAAATGAATGTTTAAAAAAACATGTATAATTAACAAATACATAACAAAATATGAAATAAAGAAATAAAAGAGTTATTTAGCATAACAGTCTTACTTTGGAGACCGAGGAGTATGGCTAACGAAGGTGAACGGCGAGGAGGAGGGAGGGGGGAAGGGATGCAGGCACTCTAGACACGTACGTAAACGGCGCTTTTTTAGAACTTAAAACTATTTTCATAAGTTTAAAACTAAAACTACACTTTCCTTATTTCAATTGAAAGAAAATGCTTAAAACAATGCACTTAACTTTAAACTTAAACTAAGCTTAACATTTACTTAAATTTAATTATCACTTGTTTTTCCTTCTTGGCTGCACTTGGCTTGGAAACACGGCTCATATCCCGGATTTGGGCTCGTATCTTTAACGAAAATATGGCCCGAGCTCCGGCTCGTATCTCAAAAAACTCGTTTGCTATCTTTGCTATCTTTTACACAAATATTAATACTGCAAGGTAACAAATTGTAACATGGCTGCTCTAGAAACAACAAAATCCCTATTTATTGACCTTTGATTAATCACTCACAGTACATTTTATTACAGCAGGTTGCAATGCAAGTATTAACTGTAGACAAAGAAGGCTTTAAGAGAATTTAAATTTATCTAACAGTGATTCCCAAAACTACCCTTTCCCCTGCAGATGATTGATGATGAAGAATTTTATTCCATTTTCTATATTTGTCTCAACTTAATATTATTAGGTACTATGCAGCTATTGAATATCAAGCAAATACCGTTACATAATTTGGTGGTAGTCTTTCTTTTTGTAGTTTTTACTGCTTCTTATTGGCATCTGGATTTGGCCATAAAGACAATAAATTTACAGGTTTGGAGCATTAAAAAGTTTGGGAAACACTTTTTTAAGACATCAGACCTGGGGATTTACTTATTCATCACAAAATCTCAGACAGAAAGTTAAAGCTGAATTGAAAGTTGTTTGTTCTTTGAGAAGAGGGGTGCAAAATTGTTTTTTTTTCCTTTGCTGGTTTGCTGCAACAGCACTTTTACATTAGATTATGATTTTGTATAATTTAACATAAATAATCAATTATTTTCTATAGCTTGAGGTACAAGAAAATAAAGAGGTACAATCAATCATCAAGAGGTAAAAGCAGAATAATGATATTGTCATTTTCTACAGGAAAAACTCTATAGAAGATTTCCAGATACTTTCCCATGCCACAATACATATATCTGCCATATCTTTTAGTTACTGAGATTAGTGTAAAACTTTTAGATGTAAATAATAAGTTAAACTTCCATGAAGAATCTAAGTGGTTTTCAACCATCTCTGAATCTAGAAATTATTACTGGATGCTTTTTGGTCTAATCTACAAAGTAATTGATGCTGAAGATTATTGGGAATGCAGCGTTGGTTAATTTTGGAGATGATGTTTCGCCAACGATACTGTTGGCTGAATTAAAGATACCTGACCTGATGAAGCCAACAATATTGTTGTCAAAAAGTTGTCACCAAAAATGACACACGCTTCATTACCAAAAATCTTCAGCATTGATTCTTTGTGCAGCAAAAGCCTTCATTCTAACTAAGTCATTGATGATGAATGTTTGATTGAATGTATTGATCAGTCAGAACCTTAAAGCTTTGAAATAAATTTGAGTAATTGTAAGTAAAGCAAATGGTTATCCGATATTATGATGAATATTTCTGAGTCTCTAAATTATTCTCCTGTTTAAGCAAGTACCATGTCTATCAAAGTTATCAGTTTGAATAGCAACCTGCGAAGTAATCTTTGAATTTTTGTTGAATACTTTTTAATCTTGCATTCATTGTGAGTCACTATGTATATAAATTGTACAATTTGCATACCCTGCTTAAATAAATGAATCTGATACTACCTGTGAGTCCCCTTATTCTGTGATTGAAGAATGGGGTTCCAGAATAAAAAGAATCAACCCTATCTCTCGAAGAAACGGAATAATGTGACTAGGAAATACTGGAAGAGACCGGAAATGGTACGTGAAATACTTTCGGTAGAAAGTGGTTGATCTTTCTTACATCACTGTTTACTTGGCTTCTACCAGTTTGCTAAAAATATGAGGCCTTTAATTAAAAATTAATACAAATTCCAAAAAATAATTTTGTTATTCCAAATAGTTTAATCAGATCTTGAATCCCAAAAAAGCTTGGGAAAAAAGCTTATAATTCAATAAAAGTTTAGGATGTTGCAAAAACTATTGCACTTTATACCCCACCTCTTGTACACTTATATGGCATTACAAAATTAGTATGTTTCAGAAAGTTCCATCGAATATCAGTCCCTAATTACTAAGGAACATCCAGATTTGCCATAACTTTCTTAATGTTATTTTGCCATGACTCTCTTATTACTAATTGATTTTGGTTTCTAGTTTCATTCTGTGATTATTGTATTGCACGCACCTCATATGGGTACCTGTATACTGGTTAACTTTTTAATATATAATTTGCCACCTCTTATATCAAAAAAAAGCAACAGATGACATATTTTGATTCTTGAGATGAGAGGTTTTTTCAATTTCCAAATCAAATAGGAAATTAGTTATCATTGATCTAAAACAAATTAATTGGCTTAGCCTAATTTAATGCTGAAAACTTAAGTGGCTCATTCCATGACATTTCATTATTATAATTTTTATTTTTCTTTCACAAACTAAGAAATCTTAACAACCCAAATAATAAGCATGATATAATAATATGACCCAAGAAATGGGTAGTAGCACATAGGACATACATGCTTTTATTTTAATTTTTTATTTGTTACGTCTTTTAGATGTGTCGTTTTAAAAATACTTGAAATATATTTTTTTTATGGATGACACATTTGAAGATTTTCCCAATAGGTTATAACCAATATAAAGAGCCTAGGTTGAAAATAGGCAGATGTGGCCTTTTGTTCCACATTGGTTTCATGTTAGCATCCACATTGGACTTTTGTTCTACATAGTCCTTATGGACTGTGGCAAACTTCTTGTGGCTGTCCAGATAAGTTCCATATGACAATGCTTGACACTAACAAGAAGGAATTTCTAACTGGACAGCCACATTGATCTTGACCAGGGAATTTTGTGTGTTCTTGTATGTACAATGCCAAATCAAAACTTATAATGTGCCCACAACTTTATCTAAAATATTGCTTTTTTGTTTTTATATATAGGTACAGTAAGGAGATCGAAATGGAGAGAGGAAGAAACAGAAGCAAATATTACAGCCTACGTTGAGGAGTGGCTGAAGTATGGGAAATTTAGAAATGAGAGAAAGAAGAAAAGAAATATTAATATACAGTAACAGATTGATTCCTGGGAACTATGACATTGTGACAACGTTGCATGATTGTTATTCAACCTTGTGACAACATTTGGAAATGTTGTGACAACATTTGGTTTTTCCCATCTACATCTACATCTACATTAATACCCTACAAGCCGCCTTTCGGCGTGTGGCAGGGGGTGTAAACACCAGTTGAATCTAAATTACTTCCTTATTCGATTATTGTCACGTATTGTTCGCGGAAAGAATGAATCTCTGAAACGATTCGTCCTAGCATCTATTTCTCTTAACTTACGGTCATTATCGGATCTACCGACGTAGCAGGGGGGTTTCATGATACCGATTGTATCTTTGGAAAATGTAGTTTCCCTGAATTTATTAAGCAATCGCAGCCTAGCTTCCAATCTCCTTTCTTTCAAGGATTCCCAACCTACGTCTGAGAGCATTTTTGTAACGCTTGCTTTTTTATCGTAGCATTTCTTAACAAAACGAACCGCTTTACGCTGCACTTTCTCGAGTTCGCGAGTAAACGTTTCATCCGCCGGATCCCATATACTTGCCGCATATTCCAGAAGGGGTCTGACCAAGGTAAAATAACATCGCTCTCTCACCTTTTCGTCGCATTTACCGACAATACGCTTTACAAAGCCAAGCCTTTTACTTGCTTTGCCGCAGATTTTTCGAATATGCGTGCTCCAATTTAAGTTATTAGTAATGTTGATCCCGAGATATTTAACTGAATCTACTACTTTGATACTAATTCCATTAATTTTGTATGGGTGATTTGGACGCATTTTTTTCTTTTCGAAGAAATTAACTACGGAGCATTTACTTACGTTAATATCTAATTCCCATTTTTCGTACCACCTTTGGATGAGGACTAAATCGTTTGAGAGAGATGTCCGGTCTTCCTCGTTTGTTATTTCCCTATATATAACCGAGTCATCCGCAAATATCCTCACATTACTAACTATCTCGTCACTCAAGTCATTGATATAAATAAGGAAAAGAAGAGGTCCAATTACACTGCCTTGAGGTACGCCAGAGGTAACTTTGACTCTATTTGAGCTAACGCCATCCAGTACAACTTGTTGTTCCCTCTCGTAGAGAAAATCCTTAATCCAGTCGACTACTTCCTTGTTAATGCCCGCTAGTTTTAGTTTGTAAATTAGTTTGTAGTGGGGGACTCTATCGAATGCTTTTTTGAAATCTAGGAAAATAGCGTCCACTTGCTTTTTACTTTCGGCCATTGTAACATTGTAACATTGCTGTAACATTGCTGCAACGTTGTGACAACTTTCTCTGCTACTGGGGAAGATTTACTGGATTCGGTGTTAGTAATCTTTAAGGAGTTGAACGGCAAATTGTTAAGTTGTAGCAAATCTCCAACATCATACAACAGACCAAAAAGGTAAAGCAGTTTTATTTTGTTACATGCAGTATGCAAAAAATGATTGATTCGTTGTTTTTAAGTGCTTCCACTCCCTATCCTTCTGTCATTGGTGTTTAATCTTTGTTTCTATTGGTATTCTGATTTCTTTAGTGATATTTGTCTTCTGTGATTATGATACAATTCAGCTCCACAATACACTTACATTCTACAAAGAATATTCATCAGTGGTTATTAGAATGATAGATAATTTATTTCTATCATTTATGTTTAATGTTTGATCCATTTGTACCCCCCTATACCGGCCTGAAAATAACACTTTAATCGTGCTACTGCTTATCCTAATGTGATTTTAGAATATATTTTTATATTGTCTTAGTTTAAGAAGTTTTTCATTTAAGCATTGGTCGCCACTCACAAAAATCCGATTTCAGGCGGTTGGAGGTTACATCGCTATGTCAGCATTTAAAATGATAAAAAATGTTGTTTTTACCACTAAACGCAGGAAAGAATTATCAATCTATTCCAAATGGGCTGTTTTTGATGATACAAATCATAATTGAGAAAAAAATTAGTAAACCCACACAAAACCGGCCGTGGTGGCCTAGTGGTTGGCCTGCTTGCTAGAGGTCTGGATGGGCCAGGCTCGGGCCAGGTAAGCAGGCAGTCTATCAAGCTCGGGCCGGGTCTGGGCCCATGAATAAATTTCCATAGGGTTTGCACGTAAATCTCATTTTTATCGCTTGCAGGGTTTGTTTCTTTTGCAAAATTAAATTAGTAAAATAAGTGATACGAAGCTGCGACGAGTACCAAAAGAAAGGAAATTGAATGAATACTTTTATTTCAGTTGTGGAATATTGCTTTTTATTTGAATTGCAAGAACAGGGATGAAATAAACGAAACATTCTGGGAAAGTTTGAGGTTGTAAACAAAAAAATTCTCATGGACAACCAAAGTGATTGTTGAATCGTTAGTTAAGGTTTTCACCATTAGAATAGATAGTGCAGATCAACCCGATAGATGGGAGAACAATATTTGAAAGCGTCATTAGCAACCTAACCTTATTTATAGCAACATATACTTTTAATATTGGAATTTTATTTAATGAGTAGAAACATAGAATCTATTAACTGAAACACTTCTACTAGGCATTTAATTATTCAGATAAGTGTTTATTATGTAAGTAGCATATGATGGAGCCTTTGTGCGACCGCCAGCCTTATCATACAATGCAAATTACTACAATGTAATAATTATGCCGTCTTTTTTATGGGCGAATTTTAGCCTATGAAGGCTATTCCTCCAATTAATCCCTTTTTTTGAATTTTTATTAATATCTCTCTCACACACACATACTACATACACAGACAACCATTCCCTAACCGGAAAAATTCGATTAGCCGGGATTCGTGAAATTGCTGAAGAAGTAAAATAAATGTACTGTTTCTACATTCTGGCCGGGCTCATAATAATTTTAAAAATTCAATCATTTTTGTTGTAGTAGTACTCAGTTATAAGGAGGGATTGAAAATTTCGTTTTTTGGAAGACATAGTTTCATCCTTCATCTTTTAATCCAGAAACATTTCATATGTGTAACTGTTACACAATAACAGCAATCTTTTAACCATAGAATGATGTTAAGCGTTTTCAGATTCTAGTTTTCGAAATAGGATAGTGGCGCTGTTTTCTTTCCCCTCTTTTCCCTCACGCACTATATGCAAGGGACTGCAGCGGTTAAAAGTAACAGAAGCACAGGATTATGGGGATAAGGCTAATCACCATGCCCTGCTTTAGAGCAGCAGAGGCAGCTAGAGAGCTTCTTCCAAACACAGACTAGTCTCGTCTTTTGCAGTGAATGATTTTTCTACCCTACCTCATATCAGTGGCAATGCATACTGCTCTTTCGCACTAAATGTCATTTGCTGATTTTGATAATTACATCGAGAATGATTGATTTTATTCGACCAACAGAAACTATTTGCATGATTCATTAGACAAACGTAGAAATATGATAAGATATCAATATGAGAACCAAAATAAGTAATTGGACAAATTGAAACTGACAAAAATGACTATATAATGGAACAGTGAAAGACAGAAAAGAAGAGCATTAGCAAGCCTTGCAGTAAAGGCAAATACTTCTGCATCTTCTAACGTACGTGAATGAGAGATTGCATAAATTATCATTTACCTTGTTGATTTTTATTTTAATCAATCTTCATAGGCATTCTATTTTCCATCGCCCTTATATTATAATGACTTTTTGTAGTAAGAAACAGAAGTAAAAGAAAATGCTTGCGAGTTAGATAACAATCGCTCCTTTTATAGATTTATTTACACAGCTAAAATAATTTACCCTATTTCACTATTTCGCGTAATGTCTTAGCAGTCTTCTGTCCATAAAATGATTTGCTAGTCTCTCTCCGTGTAATCTCGTTTTGATCCATTCAAAATGTCCTTAGAACCGAAACTTGGATTTACTATAGTACTAATTACCTCTCTTTTGCAATTTTGTCTTTGCAAATTTTTCAGATCCCAAAAGGCCTTCCTTAAGACAGATAGTTTGAAAGCATTCCTTTGTTAATTAGTTGTGTTTTTTTGTCTAAATAGTAAAAACTTTTCTCTAAAATTATAATTTTTATTCATTGGCATTAATCAAAAATTGTATTTATCAGGATTGAATTACTATTGATTATATAAATAGAAACATGAATGCGATGGACTGTTTAGTCTCAATCTCGCCTAATAAAGACCCCTAATAATAATAATAATAATATAAAGCGAAATAAACCAAAGCCCAGGTAGAATGAATGATTCAAGAGGATGTCATTCAGTGGGTTAAAAGTGAAAATAGAAAACAAAGACATAGAAATTAACCAAAGAAAGATTAAAGAAAAAATAATACATACACCACACAATAATCCAAGATCTGCATATACAATAAAATTTATGCAATCCTCTTTTTGCTAAAACTCTCTCGAACACTCCCTAAAGTTATTTTTCCTACCTAAATTCCTATAATATATAATATTCCTTTTTCCTAAATTTCTACTTTATTAGGATGGTAAAACGTATGACCTTCTGTGCTCAGCAATCGTATTGGTGGTTGAGGGGAATGTTTACAGTCACGAAATGTTACAGAACTTTTATAGTCAGGGGGTAATATAAATAGTAGTTTATTTACATTAAGATATAGATAGCATATACCTCGCAAGCCGCCAGTGGCATATGGCAACTGTGATGATTACATTTGTTTTTCAAGAGTTATTGTTTATTATTGTTATTATAAGTACATCTTCAAACTATCCCAAATTGATGCTCTTTAGCAAAATTTGCCATTTATTCCATTCTGGTATTGTGAATAAATTTAAAATGTTATTTCTTAACAATGATAAATAGAAGGCACAGGATGACTCAAAAACCAATTGGGCGAACAAAAATGGTAGAGAATATATAGTTTAGAGAGTGAAACTCCCTAGAAGTTGGTATGTGATACACTTTTAACTGTTGCATGATTTTTATAGAAAATCAGAGACATCATAATATGACAAAACGAACGAAAAGTAGAATTAAATTAGCATCTGAGGAACAACTTAAGTTATAATAAAAAAAATCATACTTCATACTTCGCAAACCAGAGCTGAAAATTCCTTCGAAAAGCTAAACGTTAAAACATATTGTTGAATTTTGACAATCCGTCATACTGAAATTGTATCATCAAGATGTGCCAAGCCACCACAACTTCTTATGAGGAGGCATTTCTCGAAGGCATTTGGTATTGGAGGCTTGCCGTTTATTGTCGTTTTGGGCCTTCTTTTCTTTACCCTCTCCCTCACTCCCCTCAACTTCCTGTTCCATCATTGCTAGGAAAATAGACAGCAGCCAATCTTGGAAGCAAAATGAGAAAGGGAATGCAATGAAATTTTTCAGGGGTGACCACACCCTAAAAATATATGATATTGGATACTGAGTTGATACGTCTTTGTAGACTTCATTGTAACTTAAATTTCTTGGCTTAGTATTCTTAATTCTAGGCTTCTCTTAACATTTGATTGGAGAGTCTGGTATTTGCTATCTACCAACAATTATGAAGCAGGTGTTACAATCACGGTTCTTACACTGGTATTTATGAAATTTAATATCCCCATTGAGAATCAACGGGCACTTCTGCTAGTAAATAGATAAATGGGAGGAAAGTCAGGTATCTTGTGAGAGATACGCTGGATGAAAAGGCATGATACTATCCCAATGTTTGATGAACACTTTGCAGTAATTACAGAGCTATTGAACGAAATTACTCGTTAGAATGATAGAATATCATCAAGTAATGTACGTTTGCTACTGTTCCTTCTTAGAGTGATGGGCCGATACGTACATCGGCTCTTGTTAAATTTGCTTTAAAAATAATTTTTCTTGGATATTGTATTTTTTGCCATATCAAAAGTGTGAATAATCTCCATATTTAAAACATGTTTATAATAATTTATTTTAAATTTTTGATACTTTTCATGATGCATAATTCTTACTATAATTTTTACGTGTCTCAAAGCTCAGCCTAATTGTATGCTGGTTTTTTCACTATGAAAAGATGCTGAAGAACAAATGAACTTTTATTTCTGGTATTTTTGAATGTGTTTTGGCAAATTTGTTTTGATAAAAACTGCTGACTTTGCCTTTGTTAATCAGAAACATGTTGAAACATTGCTTTGTAATCATTTCATTTACTGGTAATCATTTCCTTTCAAGCTAATTGTTTGGGCCCTGTGAATTAGGATTACATCATCAGCAGTATAGGGTGATAGGGTTTGGATCTTCCTCTGCCTTGTAATTATGGACAAATTGTTGATAGAATATAAGAAATGCTTTCTCTTATCTTTAGGCAAAGGAAATTCTGCCTGTGGTTGTATTAACGTGATTTCAAGCAAATATGTACGATTTTATTTGTGTTGATTTCGATACCTGAAATGGCAAATTGGTAAATTACCTGTTATTGCTAATTGACGATGAGGATTATCTAAGAGTAAGATGGCGAAGGAAAGCATCTTAAAAATGAAGTGAGTTATGATTCTGACGATACTTAGGGCATTACGATGCTCAAGAAAAGGTCGACAGTTATAGAGGAAAGGTGATGAAGATTATTTAACCAATGAAGCCCTTCGAATTTCCACCATCGGAACATAATATATTCATGTATATGGCAATGCATACGCCAATGCCAATAGCTGACCCCAGAGTGTACTTAAATTTATTTTTCACGCCCGTGATATGGACTTCAGGAAATTAACATGAATCCTAAGAAGTTCCTAGCTTCCCAGGAAACATTGTAATCAGTAAATAAATGCACTGAGGATATCATTTCCCTGCTGGACTATGACACTAAATATATTGAGGAAGAATTCAATAGATTTTGGAAAAGTGCTGCTGAATTGGAAGCTATAATATATAGAACTGCGACTGGAGAAGAAAATTATTGGTGTAATATATTTATGCTGATACTTTACACTCTCCTAGTAAATATTAAGACATTTTTGTTATGATACATTAAAAAGCAGGTAATTTGGGGAATACGTTACCCAAACAACTACTCTGCTGCGTTAAGGATATTTTAAATGATACAGCAGTCTAGCAATTGGAAAAATACTACTAAAGCCCTCTGATAAACATTTGCATTTCAATAAAGATATGAAAATAACCGATCATTCGTTCCGCCAGAGAGGATAACATGGTATATAAGCAATTATGCTTTTAAATCACTCCCTACCATACGCCAATGGTGGCTCTTGGGGTGTAGATCTAAATCCCAATATATTCCCGAAACTTGGATGGCCAAACTAAGCCTTCATCTATTGCCAGGTACATCACTAGTTTGACTTCCATTTGAGGTATCAATAACACGGTCACATTTGAGTGTCCGCTTAACTTTTAGGACTGGTTGATTATCTTGGCATCGTTGTTGGAGGTGGGAAAGGAGGGGGAAGGTGGAAAGGGGACCCATTCTCACTGCCTCCAGTAAGGCCACTGTAGTTTCTCTTCATGCATTCAAAAAGCACTGTACACTCTCCGCTTTTCCCAGATTTCTCATAATTTATGAATATGTTGTATCTGAGTAGTATCTGAATTCAAAGATAAAGGATACTGCTATGGACTATTCGAAAGTTGATTTGGCTATCGCATCTTATAACCAAGTATCGGTCTGCTGAAAATGATCAATTTCGTATGTTTAACAATTTTTTCTCAAATGTGGTAAGCAATATGCATGCATGGAAACGTTTAATCCCTATATGCATCTTTCAAGCATTGAATAGTGAAAACAGAATTCTTCTATCTATTAGTAGGCTGTTGTAATGAGGGAAAAGAGTCTGAAAACGGGTTTTCTAAAAGTGCTAGATCAGCCTTAAGCTGAAGTTTTGAAATGCCATATTTATCAAAGCAGTACATAATGACCATGTGGTCTATTGATGAACAAACCTTGAGGTACTCCATGTTTTCCTCCAGATAACTCTCCAACCCAGCGCTGAAGAGCAGCAACATAGGCAGCAAGGACATTTCCACCATTTAAAGAGGCTGCAACAGATAAGTATTTACCTCCAAAATAAGGAAAATATTGAACTGGGCCTGAGTAATAATGCTTAGAGGGAGCATCAGGACTCTCTTGTTCAGAAAGTGGCAATGGACGAAAACCTTCTGGCATCACGAAGGCAAGCTGAGCAGAAGTTGAAACATTCATGACTGCATCAGTGTTAGAGACCAAAGTGGCCAACACAGAACATGGTAGATCACCCAGGGCAGCACCTAAGAGAAAAAGGAACATTTGATTTACTCTTTTAATTATGCTGTTAGAATCAAGAAGACTTAATTTTGATATTAACTAAAGCCAATCACATTCGGCACCATATAATTTAAATACAGTAGAACCACGTTTTTACGAACCTCAATTTTACGAAATGGCACATTTTTACGAACCATTCCGCCAGTCCCGATTTTCGTGATTTTTAATTAAACTGAGTATCTCATTTAAAAAGCTGTAGTGAATTGCTTGCAATATTGACAAAAAGCTCGGTTTTACTTTGATAAATAATCCTTGCATGAGGTATGGAAAGCAATATCATATTCCTACAAATGCACACGAAACTAATCAAACAGGAATAAAATGAAAACGATGATTACCAACAGGAGTCCCAGCAGGAATTCCATACCAGGAGTTGACTAGGTTCCCAGCAATGGAACCAGACTGAATGACTTTTGGAGGCAAGAGATGAACAGGGAAATCATTTTCTGCCAGCAGATCTGTTTCCCAGGACATGGCTTCGGAATCAAAATATCCCCAACTTGCAGCATTTTGCACAGACATGATTGCATGAGGAAGACTGAGAAGAAATATGACAAACATGTATTATCTCTCATACAACTATTTCATCATCGAGGGAAGAATATTGTCTAGTTAGAGAGTTAAATTGATAACAAAAATTGAGGAGAGAATATAAGCAGTCATACTAATTAATATTACTTCATAGCTTTAGTTAAAGGCTATGAAATTATGATTCCCAGGAAAGTACTTGTTATGCATATGACATCTCAGAGAGTTAACCTCAATCAATTAGACAAATACTAGACTTAACCTTTAATCAATTGGGAGTTTCCTTATCCTATATATTTATTTTTTCTACACACTATTCCACATGGTATAGTAGTGTTTATACCAAATGAGTTAAGTGACATATTTCTTTAAATATTCTTCAAATCAAATCTTTGTTTTTTATTTTTACCTCTTTGAATGATTCAAAAACAATCTTAATAATTTCAAATTTTAGCAATGTACAGCCCACCTTAAAGTATTCCTAGCTACATTAACTAATAAGACCTGAAGAAAGCCTAGCTCTTTCCACAAAACAATTTTCCTTACCCACATAGTAGAGTAACAATAAAATCTTGCACTGTCCCAGCTCTATTATGAGGACTATTCTGCAGCTTCTGGGGTTGATAGCGCTGCTTCCAAAAGAGAGTAGCACATCCATAGCCAGAAGAGAGCTTCAAATGAGAGGATTGCGGTTTTGGAAGGGACTTGAGGAATTCTGGACTGCAGCGAGAATCTTGCCACGTGTACACTGATGATACACTTCCAGGAGGCACTTCAAGTCTCTGATCAGTTAGACCACCAGAGGCTTTGCGAAAAAAAATTTCATTCATTGGAAAAGTAATACCAAAGCTTGCTAAAGGTAAAATAAAGAAATAACTTACTTTTGGAAGATATGCCAAACAATGATTGCTAATTGTATCATAAGATACGTAAAATGCTACGAAATTTCATCCAGAGAAATACTGAATGAGCATCCTAAGATTTTTCTCTGTTAAGTTCATCAGGAATTCAATTTGAATAGGGCATGATTGAATCTGATATAGGTGTCGGTTTTCAATGCTAGAGACCAGCTGTCAACTCTTGTGGGGAAATTTAGACTTCCAACAGATTCTAACCTGCTTATGTACCATGGCCACCAAAGGTACTTGTGAGTAGCCCTATACATCGCTTAAGACCAAGAGCCAATTTAGAATAAGACTGAATAACAGAATAGACAAATTGTATTTTCAAAGTGAATGACCCAATGCCATGAATATTCATAATTGTAAAATATATTCTTAGAACATGATAATAAAAAAGGCCTAAGGTAAAATAAGTAGCCACAACACAAACAAAAGTCTTTCTTCCAGAAAGATAATTTTTCTGCAAGGTTATGATAATGAACGTAAACATTTTGAAGTATCAGTAGCAAAACATGGTATTTAAATTCTTGAATCTTTGAATATGCAAAATTATTAAAGAACCTATATTCTTCCTTGGCTAAGAAAATTCTTTGCAATATCGAAAACTCACTTTGCCCAAAAATCATTCATTGATCCCTCAAGAGCTTTTGATTAAACATGAAATATGTTTTAAAGGACCTGAAAACAACTATTAATAAAGATCATGCATGAAAGTAACTTTGTTAACGCTGTCAAGCGTGCAACGTGATCTGTGAACAGTCGGGCTTATCGTTGAAAAATCGTTTTAAAATATCCCTCTGCATTGGGTCATGGAATCAAAATAGAAAAGTCACCAAGATGAATTTAAAAATAAAACAGGAAAAAATAATTTAAACAGAAGTCAGATATTTTCCGAAGGGGACAGGCATTCCAAGTCATATCATAATGTAGCACTGACAGATACGCTGATACACGCTGCCAAAAATGTTCCAGTATTTACGCAAAAATAGAACACTACCCAATAAACAATTATAATATCCCCATAAAACTGCCAGAATTACTCATAGAGGTAAAGGCACCAAGGAATCTCTTTGAAGATTGTAAATTTATATCTCAGAACCTAAAGAATCCCACCTAAGAGGCTTCGCTCAAACGAATGTCAAATAAAGAATCTTCCGTTTCACTGTTGTTAATACAATCACGCCATTAAATCGGAAGTTACTGGTAAATATTAAATTCATTCCTTCTAATTAACGCCTGGGTTGGGAATTTATTTCCAGAAATTAGACATCCAGTGTATGTGGGTGGGAACTAACTAGTCTGATGATGTTGTTAAATGTAATTATTGAAAGAAAAATTACCATTTGATAAAATTCACATTTACTCACTTTGGATATTAAATTTTGCAGAGAAGAATAGAATACCAGAATTGCTAGAATTGTGTTTTGTGCCTCTTTTGTCACAAGTGCCATAGATTTATCAGACTAGACTTGTCCCAGAATGTGTGATATAATACAGACAAAAGAAAGTCTGGAACCATGAGGGGATTAAAAGCTTAAGCAGAGAATAGGATGTTTTTTAAGTTGAGCTTGATACGTAATGCAGAAAAATTATTAATAAACTGTTAAGATAACTTTTAACTTTAAGAATGAGAATTGATTAGAAAGGATTACTCTAAGCAATCAGCTCAAGCTGAATTAGGTAGTAAGATGTGAAAAATGAATCCAATTACTAATGATATACAGCTGGTCCAGATGTGCCGAACTGCTGCTAAATTTTATTTATCAATAATGTAGGTGTAGATTGTAAATTTAAGCAGATGAGAATTGTAATAATAAAATATAGTAATTAACAATGAATACATGGAAATTGCATTTTTTGAAAAGTGTAAAGGATTAACAACAAGAAATTTTTCATGAAATTCTTGCAAAAAGGTTTGCACATATAAAAATACCAATAAAATTATTTTGAAATGGATCAGATTACGTGATTGCAAAATAATATTTCATGTGGTTCAATAAAAATATAGCAGCATTTCCATTTCAAAATATTTCTATTCCTATTGATAGAATGACCTTCGACATCAACATACTGTAACATAGGATAAATTCACTATGTCCATTTATAACACAAACCTGTGTTTTCAGTTTGTCGAGCTGCCACATTAGCAATTGTTTCTCCATTCCAGAGCATAACACCATGCATCTGCCCACATATTCCAATATGAGTAACACTTCGCAACATATCCCTTGAGAGCCGAGATATACAATAGTACAAGGCTGAGAGAATTGTTGGGGCATCTTGTTTGTTTCCTTCAACTCCCAACTGAGAGAAAGGAAGAAGAATTCTAGATAGCATGTGTAAGTTGTTACAGTGATAAATATCTCATTCCCACATACAAATAAAGCTGAAAATTTGATAACACTGTAATGTATTGGGCAAAGCTTTTGCAGAGTCTGAATCTCATTGGAAACATAGGAAAAACAAATATGTTTCATCTTAGCAATAGAATGGAATACAAGATTTTTTTCAAAATTCGCCTTAGTTTGATATTATTTTGGTTCTATTAATGCTGATAAATATAAAATAAATAGTAATTCAAATAAATATTACTTAATGTAAAATGACATGTATTAATAGATGAGCAGATTATCTTGACTTGCTTCAGATGAGCTGTAAGCACATAATAAATAACTAATTTAACTTTTTTTACAGAGACAACATTTTTTATTTTATGGAATTTAATATCCTGTACAGAAATGAACAATTTTATGTATCAGGGAAATGTCATTTGATATTTCAATCACATTATAGCTACAAATAAAATGTAGTATCTTTAATTAACCATCTATCAACTACTATTAAAAATTAGTAAGGTAACATGGAGGAAGTATTTTTGCTATAATCAATGATCAATAATCAATTGATTATTATAAATTAATTTATCGTGGTATTTAGATGAAATTTCCCTTATAATATACAGCCTTTCAAAACTTTAAATATTTTATAAATTGGCTTGCAAATGAAGTATGAGTTACTTCACCTTGAAACATTCCAATTCTTCCCTTTAAAAAGTTCAGTCCTAAAAAGGGTTAGGTTTAACAATAGGATTGACAGACTGATGGACTCAAAGCAAGAGGTACCTCTTGCTTTGATTTTTTTCCACCTTTTTTGTAATTAATATTAGTTACCCTTAATGGTTAGGTGTAAGAGAGGTTCTAATGAGCCTAACCTCGCCGAATTAAGAGTTTTATTATTGAAAATAGATTTCTACTTTTCCACAAGGTTTTTATTCATGAACTATAGTAAACCAGTAGTTCCTGAATAAAAACCTTGTGGAAAAGTAGAAATCTATTTTCAATTATGTATTTCCACAACATTTCGGCCGAATCGATAGATTATAGGTTTATTATTATTTTGCTTTGTATTTAAAGATAAAATTTTAATAATAAACATTTTATTAAACTTTATGCCATTGTTTAATTTATTTTCCAATTATAAATTGGGAGAATATTATTTCAAGTGAATTTCAATACAGTAAGGTTCAAGGGAGTTTCAACACAAACTGTCTTGAAACTGTGATGCATGAACTGTGTTGGCCTATCTGTGTTGAGACTGTGTTGGCCTTTGTGTGTTGGAATCCTGTTTCAATTTCCAACACAATTTCAAGACAGTTTCAACACAGCCATTTCAACACAATTATTTTACATGGGGTCCTCTAGTCAAGGTTTACGATACTTTTTTGAGCCTGTAATTGAACTTTCTTACAAATGCTGACTTAAGGTTCTTCAGTCTCTAAACAACCTTTCAATAAATATCCTTTCAAACCTATGACTCGGTAATAACTTCAGAGAACTGGGAGGTGTCTCACTAGAGTAATAACCCAGGACCTCTTTTAACATAAATCCAGCCACGCTCATTAGCATTGAAAAGTTTTAAACATCACAGCTCACTATAGCGACGGTACGGATGGTGACGGATGTTTAAAACTCAATCCATAGAAAAGAGGCAGAATGGGAATACAATTTTATATTTCAAAAATTGATAATTTTAACTCTTCCTGAATTAATTTCAATATAATGTAGGCAGAGTTCCAAAAGAAAATTCACTGTCTTCGAGAGCAATGACAAAGCGATCCAAATCTTTGATGATGATCGTGTTTAAATCGGATTTGCTAACTATTTAAAACCGATTCTTTTCAATATGAACCATAGTGTAGATGGAATATTTCATTGGCTATTGTGTAGCAAAGGAGGAAATTCTCTTCCGTTTTATATGCAACCATGATGTTGCTTTCACATTGTGACCCTCTAAATGCAAATGACATTGGGAAGCTAAAAATACGCAAAAGAAAATCAGCATAACATAAGATTTATCATTCCGTGGCAAAACCTAACTCGATACCTAAACTGATTACTCTAGATTTTCATTTCAGTTCCTTTCATCAAATAAAAAAGAACAAAATTATCTTAAGATAAGCTCCAAAATGACGTGCTTGATAACATCACACAATTGAATGATCATACCTCGCTTGGTACGCCGCCAGCTCTCGTATCTTTCACTTGCCGCGAAACAATTTGCCGGGTTGAATGACTTATTATGCATGCCTTTACAGAAGTTGTGCCGATATCAACACCCAGAATATACTTTTCGTTTGCCATAACACAATTTATAGTACACTATCCCATCCGCTTTACAATGAAGTCAATTCAAGTATGGCGATATTGATTTGTCATGGGTGTAATTCCAAAATAGCAGACGAATTGTGATATGAAACCTATAATGTGAGTTTTCGGCTCTCTGATTTGGTAAACTGAGTATCGATAATTATTATCCGCGAAGAGATATCAAATCAGAAAACTCATTATTTCCTCATTCATTTGTTTTCGAGCTGAATTTGAATGTTCGATTTATAAGATCATATGTTTGAAATTTACAATGATAAGTTTTTTGGAAAAGTTGATGTTGTATACTAATTCATCCGCATAAAAGATACCCCAAAGACAGGAAAATTGCATGATTGGATATTTTGTGAAGGGACATCCTTTGGGGGAAGAAAGAGTACCGAGCGTAATAGCCCAATTTCCTACAACATGAATAATTGACAACTGATTCACAATGAGTTCGTTTCTACCTTTTCATCGATCCACAAATTGCTTTCAAAGTCTCGCCGATTTGAGTTTTCGAGGAATAAGCGATCACTACGTTTGTAATATATTAATTACAATGGGTAATTTCATATACATAACATATTGGAAAATAATTTCAGTTAAGCACTAATGTTGGCAATTAATTAATCTAGCTAATGATTCTTATTTCTTTACCCGCATGTGAACGTTATGATTCGAAATATCCTAAAACAATATTTTCCCTAAGTATCTGCTTGTTGATGCATATTTTATAAGCTATATTTTTAGGAATCACACATGAACCAATTTGGTAGCCAACCTTTGTGATGGTTATTTGTGTCACTCTTTCAATTGGATTTCTATAGTTTTGTCAATTATTACTAAGCATAAATAGTAATACGTTTGAGGGTGTGTTTAAATGGGTTTAGAAAATACTATGAGAGATCATAACTGCTATTTGTTTCATCCATAAATTTTTAATGGAAATACAAACCCCTGTCCTACCCATTCTGCTTCTATATTTTCTCCTATGATTTATTAATTATATATAATTAATGATTTTGTTAATATAAAAGACTGTAGTTTTTTCTCCATGGTTGATTTTAAATGTTTATTCCTATTCCAAGTTTTCAAATTTGTATTATAGTATTGTAATATTTCTAACAAATGTAAAACAGAGTTCTTCTCTGTATATAAATAAATACTTAATGTTGTAAGTACTTGACCAAACTTCTCATAAGACAAACCATTCTTTCCAGGTGAATTTTCATGTGGATGGAGGAATCTTTCAATGATTTTTGGTGTAATTATACTATTGATGGTTTCCAAGAGCTTGGCAAATTTAAAATGGTGGCAGCAGGACTTTTGGAATGATTGGAAATCTCTTGTATGCATGCTGGTATCCTTATATCATTGAATGCAAAGTAAACAATCGTATTAGCACTAAGATAAAATTTTTATAACTAATCTAATTCTGTAGGTACAGATTAGTAGAAGAATGAAAACTTCGGCTATGAAGGGCAATCATATTAAATTTATTGAAGATGATTGCAAGAATGATATAAGAGAGCAATGCCTAAACTCTTCTGATAATTCTTATTTAAACTTTGACATGAATGAATCAGTAAGTTTAATTATAAATAATAGTAGTTGTATTGTTAAAAATGCTTCAACAGCTTAGGTAATTTCTCACATGGGCTTCACCCTGACCCACACTTCTCACCAACCCTGGACCGCTTCAGCAAAGCCGAATGTGCTGCTCACCTGGCTATCTGGCAGACCTTTCAATCAAAATGTAGAATTAGAAGTAACTTATAATTAAATAAATATCTGGCCCTATTTCAGACTATTGGCCTCCTAGAAGCCATATGTAAGTTCTATGATCAATCTTATTTTATACAGAAATAAATTTAGTTCTTATTTATAGTAGCCTCTTAATGACCAAATAAACATCAAACTGGGATATTGATTGGAAATAGATGAAGAATATTCTGTCAATAATTTAACAGAAGTAATCAAAAGGATTCTTAAATAAAACAGGTTTTATAAAACAAAAAAGTAACTTTGACTATCCCACATACAGAGGTTCCAATGGCGATTAGTTTAACCAGTCTTATCTATAGTTTAACTCGACGCCACTGTAACCTCTGTTTGTGGAATAGTAAAAGTAATTTTTTTGTTTTATAAAACCTGTTTTATTTAGGAATCCTTTCGATTATGTCGGAATTCTACTATATTTCGGCCTCCTCCGTGAATTTTAAACAGAAGTAGGAGTAGTTTAGTAGAAGTAGAAAAAATTTTTAGTCACTCTTAAATTTGAGTACCTTGACCACCTCATTTAACCTGGCATTATACGTACAAGTCCTATCTTCAGAGGCTTTGTAGGTTCAAAGAAAAACAATAAGGGAGATTTTAAATGTTCCATATAACACTAATACTTTGAGATACATTAATACTATAAAATAACACCTCACCTCACAACCTTAAACAAATTATCCCAAAGATTTAACTTAAAACTGAAGCATTTTAAAAATAGGTTATTTTCCATAATCTGGGATTATGCACAGCAGTCAGTAAACTCCCTCTGTCCTATAGCTGCACTAAATCCATCACCTAACCACCTTAACTTAAACAGAGCTAGATGCTCTCCCCTACCTATTGCTCTTCAGTTAAAAGTGAATTTTAAAGTGCCTATCATAAAACTATAGATAAGACTCCAAGTCAGGAGCCAAGTTTTCTGTCTGACTTGGTTCATCTTCGTTGTTGAACACCTCTCTTGTATCCCTCTGGAGTGGGCCCTGTCAATAATCCATAGTTGTTTTCATTAATTTGTCCATCTCTTCTACAGGGAGTTAATAGTACCAGAAATATAACCAACCCTGAACCGTATCACCGCATGAAAGATCAACTCAAAAGAAGAAATATGCATGATGTTTTCATTCGTGTAACAACAATTCATGTAAGTTACAGATGATCAACTCTTTTGTAATTAAGGTATTTTATTGCTGCTAATATGCAGTTAATACTTATTGGTAAAAAAAAATTAATGACAAACTCAAAAGATATAACTTGTACAAAGTGTATCTTTTAACTTTGTTATCAAAAGTTTTTAATTTGAAATTCCACCAATTAAAGATTTACAATATTTACTTATTGGTAAATTCTAAGGTAGAAACAGTTTATATATAGCTTAAAGTTTAGCAGTTGTGCTACAAGATAAATTTTAACAACACAAATTTCCTTTTGCTGTACACAATTAAGAATTCTCTCCTCAAGCTGATAGTTATATTTTGCACTATGTAAGAACTTTTTTTGATTGAACAAATTATTATTTGGGAATTACCTGTTCTTTCAGTCAAATAGCAACAAAATTAATTTATCGCAAGATGAAAGGCTTTCTTTTTAAGAAATTAGGCATTTCCTAACTGAGAGAATGTTTTATAGAGTTGATGATTATCTTACTTATTGTTAATTTTAATTTAATGTAACTGACAAAGCAAATATCCTGCACTGGATCTATAGTTAAATACAATTTTAATATTTCATACTTGAAGAAGTTTACTTCTTCAAGATACTTATACACTTCTCTATAGAGAATATATACTTCTCTATATTCTCTATATGCTTCAGAATATCAAAATATTTTTTCACCAAGTATGGAGTCGTGGAGGTGACTCACAAAACTAAATTAGAGATTGTCTTTCTATAAGAGAAAATTTCACTATTGGCTGTGTGTCATTTTGCACTGAGAGCAATGAAAATCAGTATCCAAATTAGTAATTTACAACAAAAAATAAGTGACTAATCATCCCCGCTGTCATTGAAATCCTTTTTTGAATATTCAATGGCTATGCAATAATTTGTTTGAACTATAGGCTATTGTCCAGATTAGGCTGCAAATTGGTTCTATCAATAGGTAACCATCTGAATATGAGTGATGTATTGAGCAAACAGTTTCACTGAGAATTATTTTTCAAATGCAAACTACTGCTTTCTATTTATAAAGGAACACTATGCAATTACTTACCTCCACAGTCCAACACTGTATATTTTGAGCACAGAAAACCATTGAAATAAAATTTTCAGTTTCTCAGCAATTTTCACATTTTGCAGAATCCTCCCTTGACTATGATTCAAAAGCAAGGAAATATTACTGTCCTTACTGGATATGTTGGAGATGTATGGAGAGATCTTCAAGGCATCTTGAAGTTCAGGTATATCTTTTTCATTGATATGAACATTTCATAATTTTTATGATATTATTATATTTATATTATTATTTCATTGATATAACATTTCAGCCAAATTATGTGGATTCATCAGTTCACTGTTAAACTTATTGTTTACGAGTAAAATGGCTCTTTCATACTGCAAGCATATCGATAACACTAATTTAAAGTCGGCATCATATCAAGAGGGTCCTCAAAATAAAAAAGGATTGATAATATTCTTAAAATTCGCTGCAATTTATCCGTCCGGCATCGAACCCGGGTCTTTCTGGTGATACTTACTATGCAGCACAATAGAAGATCACTTTCTAATTTTTTTTCTAAAATGGATTCTTAATATACATCTTCTAGCAGAACGAGAACTTGCAATCATTTCGATTACTGCCACAAAAAAAATAATGAAAAACTTCCTCGATGTATTTTAAAGGGCAGATTTTTGAATCGTCCTAGCATCGAACCCAGAATATTTTCCGTAAAAGTCATTTATGTTTTCGATAGATCATGACCATATATATAGGCTCGTAGAGTTTCGATTCTGTACCTATCCGGGAAGTATTATTTAAAAATTCCCGAAAATCAAAGCAATGCTTTTAAATGGGAAAAATCGGGACTTTAAGGTCCTCTGAAATCGAACCCATGACACTGAGGATAAAAATCGTAATTTTTCTGGAGGTTACTCCTTATGGCCAATAGGTCATAAAAATTTCAAGTCAATGAAACTTGTGGTTAAGCTTGTGAATTAGTATCCTATCTGGGTATATATATATATGAATGAATCCGGATAAGGAATTATATATAATAGATATGGATCATTACTAATATGAAAATGAAAAAGATGGAATGAATAAAAATTACCTTTCAGATACCTGATCTATACACCTAAGGATGGAGCATTTGGAAACTTGCAGAAATATTCCTGTGCAGGAAGCAGAAGTAGTTTTCAGAATTTATCGAATTGCGAGGAATGGAGCGGCATGATTGGGCAGCTGATTCACAATGAAGTGGATTTAATTGCCACTCCCATGACAATGACTGAGAAGCGACTGTCTGTTCTTCACTTTTCCTCTCCCATCTTACGCACAGGGTGAGGATATTTACTACAAAACATCTTATTTTTAATTGGTTTATGCAGCGTCAAAAATTATCATTAAACTCTTTAAGAAGAAAATTATATCATTACATTGAAGCACATTAAGTGGGAAGTGGATAATGCAATATATCAGTTGATATTTTGTCCAGTTGTTGGTCTGTTCCATCTCCAATATATTTCAATGTATATTCATTCATTTGATGTGAATCAGTCTAAATTGAGCAATGGCTGATGTGAAAAAATTTATGCATGCATTTTTTATTCAATGAATGTAAAACTTATCACTTTCTATCTTAAATCAGTTTTACACTTTGTTAATAAATTCTATAATGTCATCAGTAGCTGAATTTATATACTTTATTTATTTAAGTTCACCAATTAAATTTTTGTTAATTTAATAAACGTAAAATCATGATAATTTTTGTGCCACCTTGTAATTCAGAACTTGGAAAGAAACTGAAAAACATTTGGTAACTCAATAACTACTCTGAACACCAACCAGCTCGGGATATCGACATCAGGAAATCAATCAAAAAATACGTTTCAAAATGATAAATATAATAAGTAATAATATCTAAATGTTAAAGAATATTATACAACAAAATATCACTTGAATTGAACTGCTCATTGACAATTAGTAGAAAAAATCACCCAAAAAATCACCCAATCAATTCGGGAAGACTCCGAATTTACAAGACGTCGCAAAATTCTCTCTTCGAAACAACCTCCGTCTCCAAGTGCTATCTAAACAATGTGCTGCTCTTTCGAACAACTGAAAGTCTCTCTAAAACCCTAGACTTGCCCTTGAGTTCACGGTCACAAACTGCAGCGGAACACAGACCTTGAGAGCTGGCTGGCACGCCTTTCATACGTGAGCGCGGAGTATGGTAAATTCGAACTTGAAACTGTTCACAGAGATTTTGTATTCTTCCACCATTTGGTATAAAAAGCGATCAAGAATCGAAGGCGCCACCCTTCGCCACCCAACACACACAAGTCACACAAGTCAAATCCACTCTGGCCACGACGTCACGTTGGCACGAGATTATCGACAAAATTGCCACATTTTCACTATGACAGTTATTAAGTTCTCTTATCTATGAAATTATCTGGAAGGTAATGTTGGTATGGAATTTAATTAAAGTGGAAGGTGGAAACTAGGGTGGAGCGTTTTGCTGCTTTTTTTCTGATCCAAATGTAATACCCAGCAAAAGTGGCCCACTCACATAGACATTACTAATATAAAATTTTATGGAAATCAAAAAATATCTCTGTGAGAATTTTAACCTTGAAGTTTCAAAATTGCAACGAAAACATCAAAATTGTTAAAAATGTTTTTGGTTAAAATTTCCATATTTTACATTAAAAGATGTCACTTGCAAATAGAACTACAGTGTTTATTCTAGCCCTCATTCATGTCAGTATCATAGATTCAAAACTATACGTCTTTTAATGTATATATAACGTCTGTTTGTTTAAGTCACCAAAGTGTGATTCATGTTCTGCTCTGAATCAGCTGAAAGGGTGAAGATGTAATCAAACAGGATACTATGGATGGCCTTGCCATTTTATTTTATACAGTTCATCCCTTATTTTAATATGCAGTTAATGTACATAATATTTTAGTTACTCCAGTGCTAGAAGGGAAACTTTTCTCGCTTTTTCATTTATTTAGTCTCCTTTTTCTATACCCATTGATATTAATCTTAATTGTTTGCACAGAAATAGTATTCTGTCCTTTTTGTCAATTTATATTTTATCATTAACTTGGAACAGCAACTTCTATTCTACCACATCAAATGCTTTATCTAGATGATCAAAACATAAGTTCTATTCATCTCTATTTTGTTCTGCATTGGCATTGAGGCAAGGGCTTTGTCTTTATCTTGTCTGCACCCAAACTGGTCTAATCTAATTTATCAATCTACCTTGTTCTTAATTTTATTATCGATGACATTAATCAGAATTTTTGATTCATGTAAAAGTAAAGAGATAGCCCTGCAGTTAGTACAGTTACATGCATTTCTTTTTTAGAAATCATATTACTCTTTATTTTAATGTAATCTGGTGACTAACTTTCTTTCATGTAATCTTTAATGTTTATTTTTTTAAGGTTTGGAGTTTCATCCCAAGGAATTTCAATATTTCAACTATTAGCATTGATGTAATATCAAGAAATTAAAATTATTCCATCATTTGCCTTCCACCGGCAATAGTCTAGCCTTAATTTTCATTTAATGGGGGTTGGATTAGTTACTTCTTACCAAAATAAGTACAGCTGAGGCCATCTGCCAGTAAGCCACCCAAAGGGTTTGAACCTGGGACTGCTTTCACTCAAATATATTACCCACTTGCTTTCTGGGGACTTAAAAACCAAAATGATCGCCTCACCTTTTTAGAAATACAAGAGCTTGATATTCTATATAATTTCATCAAAATCTTTTCATAAAGGCAAATAAAATTTTAGAAATTCCTCCAAAGCCAAAGAATTTGCACTCAATTCAGAGTTATAAATTTCTTTCATCTGATGATCTTTGATGGTTTAGGCCAGAGGTGGCAAAACTATGGTGTGGCACACGAGAGAATTTTTTTGGCAAGCAAAATTCTCACAAAAAAGTCTTTTTTATGTATTCTGCACTTGAAAATGAATCCCCACAGTAAATAATTGTGGATTCTGTTCATTAGTAATGATAATTAAAGATTATTTAAGCCAATTACAAGATCATAATCCTATCATTGATAGACCAGTGCTCTACTGTGGCTGTACTCTACACCACAGATAAATATTTATAGGATTGGCATATGCTAATCCTACAACTATGCTTTTTGCATTATATATATTCAGAAGGTAGCAAAATATCTTTGAGAACTGTCCATGGGGAACCTGTTTTAGCCTTCCCTGCATCCTACATGTAAGATGATAGTTTTCACTGAAAGGGTTTATTTATAGCTAGATAAATACAAACCCAAATATTATGTAATAGCTCCTCTACCTGTTAATAGTATGATGCAAATACTGGTGAAGTCATTCAATCGATTTTAACAAAAATTGATAGTCGAATAATGAAAAATACTAATAGAAAGCATTACTTTTCAGAGAAGGGCTCTTCATCAGGATGGATGCATTATCACCTCCAAGTCATATTTTCTATTTACAACCTTTTTCTGGAACTCTGTGGCTTATATTTTGCATCCTTGCACTGTTATTACTTCCTTTCATGCTCACACTTCTATGCCATTTTACTCCTAATTGTGCTGGAGGCATTGAAGTAAAGAATTTGACTACTGGAAAAAAAGTTTGCGATAAAGATATGGCATCTATTTTCCATTGGCTCATGGAGTCAGTAGGTATTTTCTGCCAGCAAGGTAAGCTGAAAATGTACTCTTTCCTGCCTTTAGATAAAAATTTTACACCTTCTTGCAAGCTACCAGATCCAAGTTTCACTCTCAATCAAATTTTCTTGTTACAGATTATTATATCAACAATAAAGGGCATTATTAATTTATTTTAGGGTTGCAGTATGTTCCTCATTCTCTGAGCCTTCGAGTCACACTTTTTATCACTATGTTCACTTCTACAGTGGTTTACAATGTTTATTCTGGATCTTTAGCATCGTTCCTCGCAATAGAAAAGGAGACCAAGCCTCCTTTCCACTCCTTAGAAGATATGCTGCATACAGATCTTGGATCAGTTTTCACGATTGGTATGCTGAGCAATTCATCTCTAACAGAAATCTTTTCAGTAAGTCTAGCACATCTGATGAGCTGCTTATTTTTTTATAAAGAGATAATGTTGTTATGTTAGTTTATGGACGCTAAGAGGTCAGAACACATAATAATAGTTAATTATGGCTGTTGTATTATAATGACTGCTATACAATAAACAGAATTGTATGTAGACTGAAATCAATACCTATTTCCCTCAAATGATATGAAATAATTTAGTATTAGGATGTAGCATGCCTTGAAATTTTTGCATCATCTATTTCCTTCCTCATTTTTGCATTACCTATATGTTATCTTAGGCTTGCTTTGCATCACCAAAGTATTTTGAAATATTATTATTTATACAAAGAATTATTTATTTTTGTGTATGCTTTCAATTATGTATTAATTATATTGGTTCATATTATAAATGATAATTTTAAGCTTTTCTTAGCTGAAAAGTTGACATAAGAATTGCATTCCAATTCTGTGGTACATGAATTTACTAGTAGTTTTTTTTAATGTTCTTTCATTTCAAGACTCTACAGAAAGTCTAATCAGTCGCCATATTAAGTAATGATTGCAATGCCGAGTGTTTTCTTTTAATTTGAAAATTTTGGAATTTTAACTTTACCTTCAGAGTCTCCGAATGGATTTACTTAACCTATAATTGATTATGTCAAAATGTTTGTTATTATCGTACCAATTATTGGATCTGGGATCTTTTTGAAGAGTTGCATCAATCTGTGATTGTATGTAAGTTCGCCATATTGTATTCCTCAACCCTTCAGCTGTTACAGAAGTAATTCTCCTTCTGGTGCAGGCTACTGTTACCAGGTATAGACCCTTATAATCAGGGTAGACCATTCTCGTAAGGGTTTGGCCTGTGTTTATTGTTGAGTACTTAAATTACATATGTATTGGAGATACAATTATCAATTTTTATTTATTTAATAAGAATTTTTTATTCAATATGCGGTCCATATTTATCTTTTTTGCAGTTAGCTGATTATTTTGATTCCAAACAATAAACAATTTTAGTAAGACTTTTTGCTCTTGCTTGACTATTGCTTGTACAGCAGAATGAATCGGAGATCTCACTCTTACGGTTGGAGTGAAACATCTCCAAAACTTCCTCTTCTTCAACAATTTTCCTTTTCTTAGACTTAAGTGCGTAGCTTCCTCTATCCATAGTGTACAGATTTATATAAACTATGTTTATACAAATGATATTTATATAAGCTATACTTATATAAACAATGAGTATCGCATAGAAAGTAAATCAAACTCATACGCAGCCAAAATTCGGAAACAAGCAAGGCAAATCTGAAGGCAATGATTCAACCTGATAAACTTGTAAAATCTAAGTTCTCTGGCCATACTTCGTTGAACGACATTTAGAAATGATAAAAAAAACACTTTGTAATTTCCACAATAAAACTTTAATGGATGACCGGTTTCAGCTACAAGCTGAAACCGGTCATCCATTAAAGTTTTATTGTGGAAATTACAAAGTGTTTTTTATCATTTCTGATAAACTTGGGGACTTCCGGATAAGTGAAGACCCCCAGATTTTCCTGTTCTAGAACAACAGAAAGCGATCAGATGCTTCCTTGAGAGGCAGGGCCATAAAATTGAAAGCACAGGTCAGAATGTACAAGAACGTAAAAGAATGTTTTTCCCGCAGTTGCCTTATCAGAAAGTATAAGTATGTTTCGCACAGTTTAAGAGTTAATTGTAAGTCAAATATCTCAGGTAGCTTAATCAGAAATGTATCTACATATGATCCAAAAAGTAATACTTAAGTTTGTCTGTTCTCTGATATTGATTTTAATGCAAAATTTGAGTCTTCAATAATTGATTATGACTTTAACAATGTCAAATTAATTGCATGTAGAAACAATGGAATAACTAAAGGAAAATGCACTCAAGCACTGAAATGGAAAATTGTATGATTTAAGATGAACTTGTGAATGTTTTTGGGCTATCTTGAGCATTAAAAATCCTTTTATAAATTTTTAGGGCCAGAAAACAGGAGTTTATATGGATGCATGGGCTAGGATAAATTCATCGAGATCTGGACTTGTTTCTACAAGGGTTGATGGATTTAATCGTGCCTGTATGGAAACGTTTGCCTTCTTTACTATGGAAGCTTCTTATGAAGGGTACAAAGAAGAACTTCCATGTAAACTTTTTGTTATTCCAGAATCTAACTTTAACTCATACATGGGTTTGAGCATGAGGAAAGGATATAATTATTCATCAGTCATCGATGAAACGTAAGAAAATTTAAACTCTTTGGTTAAGTAGCTTATTGTATCAATTAGAGGCTTACTCCTTATTTGTTATCACAAAAGAAAATAATTCAATCAATCAAAAATTTAGGACTTTATTTTCCATTTAAAGGAGAACTGTTAAAGCTATAAGTAGTATAAAAAATAACAAATAGAAAATATCTCTAGCAAAATTTTATAGTACTGTTTTTATGAAATTGTGTATATACTTAATTGCATAATGAATTTCATCATGTTTAATTGATTGCATTTTTAATTTCATTTGCTTGAATATAAAGTATGGTTGATATAGTTAAATACTTTTTCCTCTTAATTTGTATCTGGCTTATAAAAGGTTCAAGCAGATCTGAGATTTGTTGTAACTTGTCCTTAAATTATAGCACTACATTAAATTGTCAATGATGTTACAATCTATCTCCAAGTTGGTATAACAACATAAAATAGGTAATTCAGTTACTGTAGCCATGATGGACATTTACAGGTAAAATTAATTTTATCTGTAATTTATATAATTGTAAATTATTTGAGAAATATTTTGTTTGCAAAATGTTTCTGTGGTTATTGAGAGATAATAATTTATTTGTTTGGAAATATTTGTATCATCAGTCTGACAAAAATGAAAGAAGTGGGAGTGTTACACAGACAGCGCCTCAAGTGGTGGCCTCAACACCATAAGGAGGATTTTACCTATTCATCAGCCCAAAAGGAGTCTTCCGAATATGACCCCTCTGATCGAGTGATGAAGATATCCTTACAACATGTGCATTTTGTGTTTGCTATTCTATTCATTGGATGTGTGCTTTCAATAATAATTCTTGTTTTTGAAATCATGTTGAACTGTTGAAAGAAAAAAATCTTAAGTGAGACAAAATTAAAATGTAGTGGCTCAACTCCCATATTTGTATTAGGAGTAGGTTTTATTCATCATCAATATTAGATAATTCATTATGATGTTGCTTTAACACATTCCGTTTTCATAAAACATATTTCTGCTGAATCTCTTCTTTAGCATTGTTTACTTATTCTGACCCCTCATCCAGTTCTTTTTGTTATTTTTATGAGTTCACATTTTTTCAGCATTATCACCATGAGTCCTACTTTTGGTTGGTACATTAAAAATCTCTGTTCATGCAAAACTGCCATTTTCGTCTTTTCTTGGTAGCTTACCCCATGCTCTATGGCATATAACACCTCCTTTTGTCTTTTCCTCTGTATTTTCCCTTGTATTCTAACTTTGATTACTTTCTTTACCAGTCAATCTTCTCTTAATATTTAAACCACCCATTTCCTTTATTGAGTCTTAATCAGTAAATGGGTAGGAAATAACAAAATTTCACTGTAAAAAAAATGTAATATCTGCGACTGGTTTCGGACATTAGTCCATTATCAAGCACATAGAGTTTGTCAGTAGTACATGTACAAAGAGTACAAAACCAAGGCACCAATCAGATTAGCTATTGTCGATAGTGGGAGGGGTGTTAGGGGGAGGAGGAAGGGGAAGCAGGTTGACAATAGACAGCAGGGGAGAATAATTAGGGAAAAGATGGATGTTGGTGAGTATGTAATTGTTTTTTAAGTGTCCTCACCTTTTCCCTATCAAGATTTACAATGTAGAATATATACCTACTACCTGTTTTTACCTTCACCTAGTTTTTCTTTTCCACAATCTTTTATAAAATGTATAATAATAATATAATATCCTACGTATAAAATATATATAATAATAATATCCTACGCATATCGACTCTGACTACGACGGTAAAACATACACAATACTGCTATTTGCTTCCGATTCATAAATTATCGACCGTCCTCTCTCAAAACGGCTCTTTTGTGTGAAATCATCGATAGCATTGTTTTGTGACCATTTTATGACCGACCGACCTTAGGCTGGGAACACATTCACCGGTTTCCCCCGGCCGGCAAACCATAGCCGGTTTTTTAATCTGGGTCACAACTTCTAACTTCTTTCACTTCTAACTGTGCGCCTTCCTTGGATTTACCAATATAACTAAAAATTGGTAATAGAATATTGCCTAATGATGCTAGCTCACTAGCGAAACATGTCGCCCAAATAAAAAATCTATGGAAGTGTACTAAATTAATCTTTCATTCCTTGTAATTTCCTTTGCCGAATTTGCCTCTGACGCGGATTTAAAACTCGCCGTCTGTAGGAAACGGAATGTTTTCTTTCTCCGAAGGCATTAATAAGAAAAAAGACAAAAATTATGAACGACTTTTATTTATTCCTTGTTCTGCCTGCTTGATAGCGATTCTTTTCAGCAGAAAATCTGCAATAGGTGGGCAGGAAGATTTTCACTCTTCATTTGGTTATTGGTTATTAGAAATTTTGACAAAGGTTGTTAACTAAATAAACAAACGATGAAAACCACGGAAATAAAACTAAACTTGGACTTTCCCTTCGAGGCGACGATTTTAATTTTTTCTATAATCCTCAATCTTTATCTCCAACGTTCTTTTTCAACGTGGTCCCTTGCCATTACCCTCTCCTCTACTATTGCTTTAAAATATAGACGTGCCGAATGACATAGTGAATGAAGATGAAATTAGCAAGTAATTTTGAAAATTAAAGTTATTTGAACCGAAAATTCCAAAGAGAATTGATTTTTCACCAACACCGGAGAAGCAACCGGGACAGTTTACGGCTAGCCCGGTTCTTGTGAGTGAAAGTATCCCTACCCCGGTCTCACGACCATTTTATGACCGACCGGACGAGCGAAACCGGTGAATGTGTTCCTAGCCTAAGGACGAAACCTTTGTGTGTTTAAAGGGACCTTCGACCAAAATTTACCTGGGGTTGTTTGCGGCGGTCGCCTCCAGCCATAAATATTTCCCTAGATTTCGCGCCATTCATTTCAAATGCATATCAACGAAATAAATAAAAATATAATTATCACGGTTTGACTAATCTCACTCAGAAATATTAGCCAATGGTGAAATCACGCATAGAGCTTCTTATTCATCCGATGTATAATCGATTACGCATATGCGAAACGAGATGATCCCTGTAAGTAAAGACGGATTTTAGTCTAACTTTCAAATATTTACCTTTAAACAAATAAATTCGAACCATAAGGATTAATCGACTGTAAAAATAAGAACATTTGTTAAATATCCTTTGAAATGATTCACATTCGAACCTCATGGGTTAATAATTAAATCCTCACTACAAAAAAGGTAAGGAAAGGGTTAAGGTGACTTTGTAGATAAGGGCGTGCACCCAGGAAACTACACTTGCCCTTGCGCACAGTCCCCAAAACTGCTTGTTAAAATGTTCTGGCTGGGTAGCCTAGATGGTTAAGGCAGCCTCCCGGATAGAGGTAGATCCTGGGTTCGATTCCCGGCCCTGTCAGACTTTTTTTCAAGTCCGTTTTTCCTTGGGAACAAAAAAAGGTATTGCGGAATATTTTCCTGTTTTAATGAAAAAACGGTCCTTTACTATTGGTATGTGCTTGAATGAAAATGCCAAATAAAAAGAGGATAAAATATTGTGCGCAAACAACTTCGCCACTTTCACAAGTTTATTTGCAATTTACACAAGTAGAGAATTATCTGTTTCCTCTTTAATGCCCATTACTATCCATTGTTATTTATAATTTAATCCCTCAAACACCGAGGAGATTTATATTGTTCCTATTACCAAGTTGGAAAAGATTTACATAGACTAGTGCGATTTTGAGCTACTCTAAATAAAATATTTAAAACATAAATGTCACAACTCTGATTTACTTGAAATTTCAAGCCTATTTCTTAAAGCATCGATTACTTCCAATTTTTATCATTAACTTAGCCTTCGTAGTTTTGAATTTATAACTTCATAATTTCTTAATTTGACAATTTTATCAAAGTCGGCTACAATTTTTGGCCGAAAGAAATCATTATGTATTCAATACCTCCAATCATCCTTCTCTCAGTCAAGCAGAAGTAGTTTCTTACGAGTCTCTTATCCTTCTAACCCCAATAAATATGGCTTAGGTTCGACTGCTCAATATCTTTCGCTCTTCTTTCTCTCTCATGAAAAATCATCATCAAAAGTGTTTACAGAATACTTTTTATGAATACACTACGGACCTAATTTTGCCTGCAGGGGCAGTCAAAATCAGATGTGTTTTTTCCTCCCACATCCACAATCAGCTGTGTCTTGTCGCTCGAGGCCTGGACGAAGAAACTAGATCCTTCGGATTCTCAAATAAACATGCAATACGTAAACAACAATAAAGCATCGAAACCTTTCGTGGTGTTCATCAATCATCCTACAATCGAGGAATATGGCCAAATTCAAAATCCTATGGTGGAAAAATATAGACAAAGTGTGACTTTTGTATTTTTCCCATCAATATGAATTCCTTCATCAGAAGAAAATCACCCATGGCTCCCCCAAAACTATCTCTCCAGAAGAAATGAGAAGCACCAAACATTTGGAGAGTGAAGGCGAATTTCGTGGATTCCGTATTACTAAAACGCAAAAAAAAATAAATTTTTTAACATAAGCAAATAACTGCTCTTGTCACTTAAAAAGGCACAATTTGTTACTCTTTATACTAATTATGTCAAAATTTAAAAAATCTAGATAATAAGAATGCATAAAATAATTAAGCTGTAAGGTATGCCGCCGCAACATTGTCACTACGTCGCTCGACGTTGAATAGTGAACGTATTCTTTCCACATTACTCCATTTCTATTCTCATTACGTTGTCTCTAATTTCCCTTTCTTTTCATCTAATTCATAGAAGTGCAGACTCTCTCAATTATCATAAACTTAAGCTCAATCCAGTATTATTGCCTACAGAAAAGTTCTTCTAGCGAGTATATGGAGCATGAAACAAAATAACCACGTCCTTTTTAAACCTTCATTGATGGGAATTTTTACGTTAGGAAAAAATATGAGCAACCAAAGTAATTCTTGCCCGATATTCTTGAAGAAGAGTGAATTACGCTTACGATTTGAGCCGATTAAGGCGAATTTACTTCCATTACAATTATATTGCATCCAAATCAATGAATTTTAACCAAAATTATAAAAAACACCACAAAAGCCTCAAAACATGCGTGAGGAGGAAGACGAAACGCGCGCTAAAAGCAGAGATACTCATACACTCGCTCTAATCGTGCTTACGTATGTTAAGATGGTTGCAACCATTGTGCTAACTTTATTTTGTAGGGGACTGTCCCTTTTACAAGGAAGCACATCACTTAAGAAAGCACTTCTTTCATTTTATGTAAGCCTATTCAGTGAATAGGATCGAATAAATGATAATCTATGAAATACTAATGCAGAAATATTACAAATGGTTTGTTTTAGAGATCATTAATAAATCAGCCATTCTCAGAGGAAAAGGAAGAGGGATTAGGTGATTTCGCAAAAGGAATACTTCCTTTCTCTGGGTAGCTTAATTTTCGTCAAAAGACTCGAGGTTAAGAAATGAGCAGCAGATGAAACGTAATGGGAGGATTTATTTTTACGACCCCCTTTGAAAATCCTTCGCTGTTGGTACCGACTGTGCATGCGGTCGAGGTTAGCTCTTCTCCCCCTGGAATTACATCGTAAAGGAAGGTATGCAGCTGCGAAGGTGATTTGCGACCTTTAGTTACCCCAGCACGTAACTAAAATCGTGCTGACGACTCAGTCCTCTGGAATCTTAACTTATTTTCCGCGAAAACCAGTCTACTATTGATTTCGAATAAACATTAAGATAAAAAAGACTTGGTAGACCTGAAGATGGTTTGATATAAACGAACAAGATTTATACCGATTATCGTTCTGGATACCATCTTCATGGTTTACGAAAATTAAACATATAAATTAATCATTTAAACTTCCTTTATAAGCTTCCCAAAGGAGGATGTTATAAGATTTTTAACTGATTGAATTTCTAGACATCGTATATCATATGTATCATATAACCCAGCTTGTACCCCACCCACTCCTGTCCCACCCTGTTATCCAACCTCTACCGAATCACCCATTCCCATCCCACCCATCCCGTCCCAACCAATCCTGTCCCACCCTCTAACCAACCCGCTACCGTCCCACCCTCTAAACAGTAAATCACCGTCCTACCCTCTAACCCCACCCGCTCCCGTCCTTACCCCTACCCCAACCTCTACCGTCCCGCCCTCTACCCCACCCCACCCGCTCCCGTCCCTCTCCCTACCCCACCCTCTCCCGTCCCGCCCTCTACCCCACCCCACCCGCTCCCGTCCCCCTCCCTACCCCACCCTCTACCCCACCCACTCCCGTCCCCCTCCCTACCCCACCCTCTACCCAACCCACTCTCATCCCCCTCCCTACCCCACCCTCTACCCCACCCGCTCCCCTCCCTCTCCCTACCCCACCCTCTACCTCCCACCCTTACCCCACCCACACCCGTCCCACCCTCTACCCCACCAGCTGCCGTTCTTACCCATACCCGACACACTCCCGCCCCAACCTCGAACCCACCCACTACCGTCCCACCCTATAAACCACCCACACCCGTCCCACCCTCTACCCAACCCTCTCCCGTCCCACCTTTGAACCCACCCACACCCGTCCCTCCGTCAACCCCAACCATCGCACCCTCTAACCTACCCAATCAAGTGCCACCCTCTACCCTACCCACTCCCTTCCCTCCCCCTACTCCTTACCCACCTTCTACCCCAACCATTCTAACCCTCCCTCTACCCCATTCACTCCCACACTTTCCACCCAATGCTTCACCTAGACACCACTCAGTCTCAGCCCTCTGATCTACCCAATACCTTCCCTTCCTCGCCCAACACTCACTATATTTTTCCCGTCTCCCAATCAATCGCTTCCTTCTCTTCCTCTCCCATCTACTACCTTCACTCTTACTTCCCTATTAGGCATAAGGTACGAGCAATCCAATGAATAGGTACAGATTGTATAAATTATACATAGCCCCGCCTTACACATCATAATATATCATATACATTCTGCAATAGTTAGTTTGGCTAAAGGCACAAAGTTTTTTATATCCATAGTACATTACAAGTCATAGTAAATTGTACAAGTTCCGCCCTCACAAATTTTTGTAATATACATTATTTAAAAATGTATTTTGGCTCGCAAGAAAAAGAATGCATTTCACTTATTGTTCGTCTTCCGGGGTATACGCGCAATCCAATGAAAAGATACTGCATATGTAAATTATACATATCCCTGCCTTACACATCATAATATTTTTAAACATTCTGCAATAGTTAGTTTGGCTAAAGGGAGCAAAGTTTGTTTATATCCATATTATATGAATTACAAGTCATAGTAAATTGTACAAGTTCCGCCCTCACAAAAATTTGTGATATAAATAATTGAAAATATATTTTGGCTCGTAAGAAAAAGAATGCATTTCACTTATTATTTGTCTTCCGGGGTATACGCGCAATCCAATGAAAAGATACAGTATATGTAAATTATACATATCCCTGCCTTACACATCATAATATTTTTAAAAATTTTGCAATAGTTAGTTTGGAGAAGGGAGCAAAGTTTTTTTTATATCCATATTATATGCATTACAAGTCATGGTAAACTGTACAAGTTCCGGCCTCACAAATTTTTTTAATATACATAATTGAAAATATATTTTGGCTCGGAAGGAAAAGAATGCATTTCACTTTTTATTCATCTTCTAGGATAGAGTGATGCTTTAGGGGATCGCCCTCGCGTTCTCCATCCACTTCGCAACCTGAGGTTGCTGTCTGGTAGTGCAGTACCCTGGTGATGTATTATATGTGGATGTCGTACATCATCCTACTTTGGAGCGCCCGGATTTTTCGAGCAGGATTGCGGAGACGCTAGAGAAGGGAGGCCATTTAGCCGCATATGTCAAATGCAAGGACTTCAGTTCCTTCCTGCACCCGGAGGCGCTGTGCAACTTCTTCCCTCTTGGCCGTCGAAGGCGTTTCTAATGGTTTTCGAAAGGCACCATGAAGTCCTCCATATGTAAGGAAGATTAAGGAAATGAATCTCAAAACGTTAGATCCTATCTAATTATTATGCATGAATAGGGAAGTAAATATAAGCATGCATCCAAGGAATACAATATTATTAATACCTAGACTGTATCATTATATAAACAGAAGTTGATTGCAAGAATTATATAAATTTATATTAAACTAGCATGTCATATGGAATATCCATATTCATCTCAATTCCAGGAGTTAAGAACGTGCAGATGCAACTTGCAAACGGAATTATCTAAGAATCTCAGGAAATCTAACTTATTCCACAAGTTGTATTTTTGCTTAGCAACATCAAAAACACGACCGGTTTCGACGAATGATACACCATCTACTTTATTTATCATGTGTGCAATCATTGAATCCTCATATTAAAGACCTAAATCCAGTGGCTATACGAAAACGATTGGTAGTTGCGCGACGGGAGATCGAAATATTCATGCCGTTAAAAGTGAAATCCCTAAAATATTTATAATTCTAACCTAAATCATATTCATATTTTTCCTTTGCGAAATTACAATTTCAATATAATAACAGACATCAAAACAAACTATTATATTATTGCATGTGTTCGCCAACATAAGGCAGCGATGAAACAAACAAATTAATTTAAAGTTCTTTGCTTGATAAGAAAAGTAAAAGACCTCCTTGAACTGTTTAAACATGAGCCAAATATTCAAGGTCGTTGGAACCCTATTACGGCTCTTACGGAAATATTTGGGAAACTACTTTCTCTATCTTGAGATTAACACAACAGAGAAAAGAAACCCAAAGAAAAGCAAATTAGCGGTTGGCCTATCTGTGGAACACAGATCAAGCAAAAGAGCTCAAAGAGGAGGAACGAAAAAAAATTACCGTTAATGTACATCTATGAAGCTATATAACGGTGATCCACTTCGATGTTAAAACACAAACCGCACTCATCAACACTTCTAAACACAGTATTAGAGTATGAAATTTTAAATCGAGGGCACAAGGAATACAAATAAGGATGGTTCTGAGATAAGAGGAAAATGGACTGAGTTCAGATCGTATGGAGACGAGAATACGATACTACGAAACGATGGTAGTTTAAACATCAGAATAATTGATAGAAAATAATATTAGAAATACCGAAAAAGGTTCAGCTTTACTAGCATAGACCTTAGGAAACCAAGTTATGTTACTGGTGACATTTAGCTACGTATTTCAATTAATTTGAAACTAGATATTCAAAAATTGCTACCCCAGATAACCCTCATAATTTACCTGATAAAATTAACAAGACAATGAGTGGTAATTGAATTTTGTTTGCTCATGAATTCATGGAAATAAATTTCAGCTTACGCAGCCGGGACTCGAACCCCGAAATCTCAGATTCAACGGGTGCTCATGCCGATCATACAGACCACCATCCAACTAGGAGATAGTGGTCCGAGCTACCCGTCCACTTCAGACATTTTCTCCTCCGTTTATTTATAATACATCCAGAATAAAGGACCCGCTTTCTCCTTGAGCATTCGAGAAGCCTCAGTTGAATTGATTTGGATTCCTGTATTGCAGTGACTTAAGACACAGACACAGCAGGGACTGTCAATGTTGCCAACAGCGTAAGCTTTGAACAAATATGCTGCAATCTGATTGGTCGAATTCGATTTCTCCCTCTCCCACGCCCACCCACAATTTGAAAATTTTGATTAATTATAATAATAATTAAAAAGTTCTTAAATTGTATGGTATTTAATTGTATAACCTCAATCATAATTTTAATTACATGGATCGTTAATTCTCATGAAATATTAACCTATTTCTACTTCGCGTTAACTTGGTTTTATCATGGAAGTGATTCCTCGAAATATCGTAGTTATTATGAATGTTGAAATTATAAATATTATTTAACGATTGAGGATTATTTTATCATATTTATCGCAAATAAAAATTCCTACTTTGTCAAAACAAAAGAATGGGATTTGAGTACTAGTGTAAATTATAAGGTCCGCGTTGCGGACTGTTATAAATTTAAAGTAAATCAATTGTGACTGGCATCCACTTACAATGGAGACCTTTAACTAATAAAATACAATCGAAAAGAGAGGAATTTGTTCAAATAATATCCGCACTATATATCATCCTTAAATGGGAAGTATAATAATATTAGATTCCATTTCCGTTTAAATAAAGTAAATAATTTATTAATTAAATTTCAAAAGTGGATTGTTTTAATATAAAATTTGTGAAAATATAAAAGGATAGACGTTAGAGACGTTGAATTTCGATTGTGGCTAGTCTCGTCGCGAGAGGCCCAGGGCCATATTTTCAAACTTTAGGGAATAAGCACCACTGATTAATCAACGTCAATCGATACGTTAAGTAATCAAATTTATATAAATCATAATGTTTAGAAGAGTGATATGCTATTTATATATTTATAGTATTATTTCGCGACATGATGTGACGTGTAATTTTTTATGCATATGCAATACTATTCTGACAGCAGATAGACGATTTTAAATGTAGAACTAAGATTAGGTTTAAATGTCAAACGTTGTAAATTGCATGATAAAATGAAATAATTGAAACGCGATTATTTATCAGTATTGCTGCAAATCGTCATCACCTGTTTACATGGTATAAGTAATATATAGAAGCTGAAGAATATTTATGGAGAAGTACTAATAATATCTTGCACTATGGAAACATCGCTCTACTATTGCGACTATGTCAATGAGAAAATTATTTTGCCAAAGTGATTCAAACTCATTCATTGAGAGGAAGAAATGAATTGCCTCAAAGGTCTATTCTGTGATTAAACTCGTATACTTCTATATACTAAAATGTATATTCTTCGCTTGCAAAAGAGAACGGAAAGAATCCCTTATTTTCAGTCTGCATACATTTGAGTTTATACTGGCATTAAGTTAAGATTTAGGTCAAATTTCGCATTATGAGATATTTACCCATATCAAATTAAAGTATAATGTTACCGTCCACGTGATACAATGAAATGTACATTGAATTCCTTGGCTCGTTTGAGGTAGGTAAAACACCGCATGGAACAATGAAAATCGAAGTGAAAAAATTCGAGGTCATTGAAACAAAACATCGAGAACAGAAATCTTTAGGAAATACTGCTCGTAGCATTGAAAATATTTTTTTCGATAAAGGAACGGAAAGGAAAAGATAAATCCTCCTCGTGTGTGTATGTATGAAAGTAACTCTCACTTCTCTTCACAGAGATTCAGAATGAGGCAGGAAAGCAAAACTGCATATTTATGACTCACAAAGCAAAGCACCAAGGCTAATCGGAAAAATCATGGCTCCTGAAATGAAGGAATAAAGTGTGACTAGTAAACTTGAGATAAATTAAGGAAAAATCTTAGCCTGGCTGGATTATTTTAATAACAATACAGTGATAGCAACGGAAATGGGAAGCACAATATCAGATACTGTTGATCAGTCTCACTGTAGAATGCTATCTGAACTTCGAATTAATAACTTACATTGATAGCTCTCATCCTTGAATGGCATGAATTAGAAATGCTAATAAAACCTGTAACTTTTTTCCTTAATCGGATATTTAGATAAAGGCGGGAAGGTATGTGTTTTTTCAGTAACTAGGTGAGCAATGCACCATATCTAAATCTAACAGGTAGGAAATTGAAACAAAATGAAGTCAAACAGATGATAAGAATTGTGAAGTCCTACAGCTTAGGTTCATAATTTTCAAGAGCAATATCCTACAAATGAATTTAAGAATTTAGTTCATGAGAAATTATAACTTTGAAATAATACCCTTATACCCAATAAAAATCTATATTTATCTATCCTTCTCTATGTGCAGGGTTTTTCATACCCTTACGAATGACAGAGCGCAATAAATTTCTTTCTTATGTCGGCGTTCATTGGCATTCCCCTCCTTGTCGACATAATACGGAACATCAAAGAAAGAGAGGGCATAATACCGGATTAATCTATGAAAGGCGTAAACGAAAGTTGAATGAACAATTGCGTCGCAGAGAATTGACTTAACGATCAGAAAAGGCTCTGAAAAGGAGAAGAAATTGCCTATGCTCTGGTATATTTCTGTTACATTCCAATCGTTGCTAAGACAGCGAATTGATACTAATACCAAAGAGCACGCTTAGCACTTGAGTTGC
This sequence comes from Sympetrum striolatum, assembly GCA_947579665.1. Taxonomy (NCBI): domain Eukaryota; kingdom Metazoa; phylum Arthropoda; class Insecta; order Odonata; family Libellulidae; genus Sympetrum; species Sympetrum striolatum. Next base: position 65,557,057 of record OX388351.1, on the reverse strand, counting down.
AAATATTATAAGGAGACCATCGTCGACTGAATAATATGATAAAGCGTGCAATCGCAAAGTAACGGTCAGACGTTTCCATTGAAACATAACTTGTTGTGGTAAAGGTACAAAGAAACGAATAATAAGAATAATTCGCAGCTGTAACGAGGTGTTCGAATTATAGAAAGAGCGAGGACCGAAGGCCGCATGAGCCCATGGAAATCACTATTTCCTCTCCTTAATTTCCATCTGTTTAACTACGGCTGGATTCCTCTCTCAAATATGTCCAAGCGGATGAAAGTTTCGGCATGATATTTACCAATAATAAGCCACTTATAACTCGTGAATGTGTTAAATTGATCGTTTCACATGGGTCAGTTCTATCAGAAAAGGCTGACATAAAGTCTGAATAATATTCTTTGAAAATATTCAGGTACAGAAGGTGACATATAATCTACGCTTAGGTAGAAGCATCCTAATTCTATATGAGTAGGGTAAATTCCAGCAACAAATTTCAACAGGGGTTGTGATAATTGATAAGAAATACTATTAAAAATTTTATCTGATTAAATTATAACGATGACGAGTTACACATAAACTGTACGTTAAAGCTGATAGATGAAAGGGAAAAGAGGAACCGTACTTCCATCGGATATAATTGTACTCAAATACGTACTTTGATGCTAAAAACTCTAATTATGCAGCTTCCAGCAAAGAAGAACCATCCGTAGGCTATGTCTACGTCACGTTTGAAAACTTTCAATCAGCATCAATGCATAACTTTGATTATCCTCTAAGGTTAAAAAATAGAGAAAAGCCAGTAAATTGACATGTTCGTAATACTGTTACCTCGCGATGTAACAAATTACTCCTTCATTTTGATTCTAAAAACGAATATAGGGACGAAAAGTTTGCCTAAGCAGTTGACTCCGTAAAAGGATGCGGAAAGTTTCCTTCGAGTTATTTAATATTTTATAAAATCGAATCACTAACGCTATCTGTATATTAGAAATCTAGAGATAAGTGATCTTGATTAATCTTGAATAACACGAGCTCCACACGTAAATTAAACTTTATTCGCAGAGCGGAAGAGCATTCGAGTAAGAATTCCCTCATCATTTCGCTTTAAATTGGAATGCCTCTTAGCATGGTATTACTTAAAAAAGAAAAGTGACTTGATTAAAACTTACTTTTTCGTCCCTAACAGTCATATTGGAATTTCATGCACTCTCTACGGTTCATTTACTACCGATTATTTACCAAAACACATTAAATGCAATCAATTGCACACAGTTCTTCTCAATGGTTCTAGACGAGACGATTTCAAGCAAGCATACTTTCACTTGAACGGCGAATTGCAAAATATTTAGAAGCGTCATTACATGACGGAGAATGCATAATGAAATATGATAAAGGTAAGAGTATTAAGTGCGCTTACCCAAATTGATGAAATGTCGTTCCTCCCGTTTCTTCCGGAAGGTCATCCCGTGGCCATTCCCTTACGAAACGAAGTATCGCAGAGACCCATCGATGTGAGAGTTAAAAGTTCGGTTTTTGAAACCTGGAAAGATAGAAATACCAAATAGTAAAATGTCAATAATTTCATTCAGACTTTACTCAACGCCCATGAACAGGTATATTTCATAGCCGATAATTTTCAAAATGTCCGTTATATGAAACCACTATTTCCGCGCCCTCTATGTTGTTATATATTAGGTAAACGGCAGGTGGGATGCAAACAAACAAATAACTAAAATAATAAATTCCCAGGGACAGAGGTATTTATTGAAAAAAATCATAAATTCGATATCCTCAAATTGGATGTCTGCGATTCATTTTGGAATCGAAACACGAAACAAATATGTCAATGCATTTTAAAGAAGGGTAAACTTTAAGCACAGGCTCGAGGAATAGAAAAAAGCTTTGTTCTTATCTAACATAAAACTAAACGAAATGTAGATCTCATAGAGAAAGGACGCCGTTAAACTCAACGATGGGATAACAAACATTTGAAATAGAAGAAAGCCAAAGAATTAAACCATCATGAATTATACTTGAGCATGAATATAACATGGAGTGCAACCAGAATTTTCAAATACTGATTTCAGATAATTGTATTAATATATTGAATTATTTACAAATATTTACTTCCGAGATCCGAGGCTTGCAGGAGAACAAAATCAGAACAATTTCAAAGTTAAAGAGTTATTTACGGCTCAAATAACGAATACTTCGCAAAGAAATAAAACGAAACATCAGAAGTATCACATACGGCATATTCGCTTATTCGATCACAGGTGAACTTAGCAAACGATAAATCCGCTTAGTAAATGAGAAATTCGCTAAGCATGTGATAACTCACGTAATTTGAGATTCTCAAAGAGCAGAAAAATCTTCCGCGTAAGTAAAAGACGGTAATAATACAAATTCCCAAATATTGAAAATCCTACGGGCTCATTCAAAATACCTATTCACCAGAGAATTCTTCATCGCGATAAATTAGCGATGCATCACTTAATAATCAATAAGTGAAGACATGATACAATTCTAAATTAAACGTAAACTTATTTCTTCACTTAGAAGTTAGACTTAACGATATATCTCGCAGTTACATCAAACGAAACATTAGAAGTAGCATTTCGTGGCATTTACTTAGAACAGAAGATTCTTCCGCATCAGTAGAGGAATATGAAATTCAATAACCTGAATTTCCAAATGTTTAAAATCCTGCTTATTCGGAAAACATTGTTGACAGAAATATTCAGTATCATGGTAGATTAGCAATAAATAACTTAAGGAATGACATTATATCAAAATACACTACGCATAAACTTACATCTGCACTTAAGTGTATAAAGTATAAACACAACGGAAAAAATTCAAATTCTTACCGTTGCTCCAGAAGTTTATCACCACGACCTTTCCTCCACGAATTCTCACCGGGAACTGGAAAATTTTGTGCTAAAAACCATGACAAAATACAAGCTGCGTTCTGATTGGTGGAAATTTGTTTTCCCCCCACCCCTACCCCGTTAACCGTTAGATTTAAAATTATCAAATATAATAAATATAATTAAATATCGATTTTATTTAACGAAAAATTGTTTAAATAACTATATTTTTGAAAATGGAATTAACCGTGAATTGATTACTTTCAACTTAAAGCGAATTCAATGATCACGTCGAAGTGAATTCACTATTCACTGGCATACGTATTGTTAACAAAAACTTTAAGCAGATATGTCATTGGATAACCTTGATTTCTAATTGGTATTGTAAAAATTTGTATTTATTTAATTCATATAGTATTGGCTTAATGACATAAGCGCCAAAACTTACAATAGACGCTAACGAAATAATCATATTGAGATAAGCATCTTAGTGGGAATATGGAAGTAGATTCAATTTCAAAATTTAATTCAGGTTGTCGGTCGTAAAATTAGTAAATATCCTTTGGTTTACACTTAAAAAACTCATTATTGCTATACAGGATAATGCATGGATTCAACAATCGTATTGGTCGTCAGGGTTGTTGTTTATAACATCAAACATTTTGGAATATTTACGCGCATTTTGTCTAAATTATAATGTCTAAATGAAATTACGATTCGAAAACGATATTCCACGACCATAATAAAAATCTAAATCAATTTCCGGTATTTTGGTGTTAATCACGACTCTATACGACTGTTCCTTCTAATTAAATAATTCATAAGAAGTTAAGCCTGTAACCGGTAAAAGTGAAGTTTACATGTATTTCATACGGAAATCTATCCGAGCGATCTTGGAAGCAAGCAAAATCATGAAATAGAAATAAAAGAGTGCTTCCTTCCTGAACTTAAAGAACAATTTTGTAAGTTTCACACAAATCTGACAAACGCTGTGGACACTAATCTAAGACAAACCCACAGAATTTTCTGCTTTTCCCCTATATCAACGTTTTAAGCGAGTGCACCCTTTAAGGCTTACTTTATTTATGTGATCAAACAGTGATCATACGACGTACTTTTTACGTAATCTCACCTCTATGTATATGATTATCACACAATTATTTGGGGAATTATGGAACTGATTCCTCTATTCGAATCGTTCACGCCGTACACCACTTAGGTACATAATGGCGACCTTATGGAAGCTTTACTAAAGAAACGAATGTTACGATAACAGAAAATCCATGGCAACACCAGCAGGATGAACAAAACGATATCAAAACCTTTCCAATCAATAGTTAAAACCTGTATTTGCTACCCAATTTCAAACCATGAGGACATAATACCACACTTGGTTAATACACGACTTATCCTACGAACGTCATTAAATTTCTACCTTCAAAGTCTCTCAATTGCACGTTCATCTGAAAAGGATCGACTTTGCAAAGGATTACTTCCGTATAATCATTACCTTCGAATAGCAGTAGATACTTCAACCAATGGTATTTATTCGCACAAGAAGCACAATCCAAGGAACAAGGTACGATCTTCCAGTACAACTCTTAATTCCACTTCCTGATTGTTTTAACTACCACACCACTCACAAACACACTTACTACTTAAATGTATTCACTATGAAACGCAATAAATTATACTTTTTAGTCGGCACAACCAAATGGAAGTCGAACGTTCGTAGAAACAGAGTCAATTCCTGCAGTCGCCGTATTTCGCTTCGTTACTCACGATTGTTCTGAAAATAAAAGACAATCGAAGCGTTTCCGAAAATGACATCGTCATTGAGAATGACCTCGTGATTTCTAAAACTGAGTAAGAACTGCCGATTTTTTGAGAGTCAATCGTTTTCTTTTAAAGGTTTTCGGATAGGAAATGGCTACAAATACAAATAGACATTTCTGCTGATACCGTACGTAATCTACGACTTACTCTGAACTGTTCTTATTGAGTAAGCAGTGACAGCCCTTACACAATCCCAACTTCTCTTTCCCTCATTGATTGAATGTCTCAAACTTCGCAGGAAATACACTTCTATCTATCGTCAATTGAACACTTCTCTTTTATATATCCTATTCTATATCGTCTATTGAATACTCCTCATTACTTTAGCACTTTTATACTTACTTAAAAGGAAAGAGACAGTATCAGACTTAACTTTGTGGTGATTATTAATATACAAGAGCACCATACGCAAACTTTTTACTAAACCACACAGTATTACATTATACCATTTGCAAACTGATGATACAGCCACGCCAAGAAACGAAGGTCGATCTTTATAACACGGTGTGTGGTTCGGTAAATGTTTTCCTGTATTCTTAAAAGACTTGACAGGAGCAGAATATCGACTAAAAACCGACCTTGTGTCATCCATTAAACTCGCTTGTTTGCAGTGACGACACTCAACTTCCGAAAATTCCAGAACTATCAGAACTCGATGCCCTTTCTTTCCACGTCTGAATTCGTAACTTCGAATCCCTATGCACTGGGAAAATGCGATCTACAATCGAAAGAATTTTCATCAAAATTGCTCATCTTTGTGAAGCTCCTTTGTTTGAAAGAATTCAAAGTCCTTTCCTGCTATATTTCTGTGTGTTACATGTGCCTCGTTAGAGTATACGCATAGGAAACAAATGAAGAATATTTGTCGACAGTTGAAGCTCTCGACTCACAGCAATATAGTTAAGTTAGTGTTGAAAAGTGTGTTGTTCAAAATCTGTGATCGTGAAAACCCAAAGGAGATACTTATAATGATTGATTGATTTCGTGTTGCAGTCCACAGGAATAGGGAATCCGTCGATCAAGTTACAATAGCAAAATGCAAAATTATATTGTAAGTACAATGATATGGTGTATTGATTTGAATCTAGATGTATGTGAATGTGAAATTTCACCTCGTGGGTAAGCAAAGAGTGGTTCCACTTGGCCATCTGATATCAGAATTCACATTGCAAATACATTCGTATTCTAGAATATTTAGTATTGATAAGCATAACTTGATTGATAGTTCTTGTATAGGCAAGATGTTTCATTGTTCAATCAATCAAAAAATTATTACGAACCCTTGATCAAGGTGGTGAACCGTGGTAAAGTTCATCCTTAGTGAAATTTGAATGTCGATGCAGAAATCTTTCGATGCCACTTATTCTACTTTACTCATCCAATCTTATTGCTTTAATGAATTTGTAAGCCATTTATGCTGTGAGTTAAGTCATTGAGTAGAGCCAAAGGTTCTTTGAGGCATCAATAACTCGTTTCAATCATTTTGTATGATCACGAAAATTCTTCGTAACAAATCGTAGCCTGCGTAAGTTGATGAGCAAGAGAAAAGGTATCTTAATGAACTGATTCTGAACTTAAAAGATATGGTTTATCAGCTTAATTCGTTCACATCAAATTCATTTATTGAGAAATTGCAATTGTTTTGGTCAAGCTTAATCCTTTCTATGAAACAATATCAGAAACAGTCACGTGACTCAAATGGTTAAGCCGTGCATGCTCTCGATAACTTTCACAGTCATAAGTATTAATTTCAAAAAGATAGACAAGTTAACGATCAGATGAAACAAAAGAGTGCAGTTTTAAGCATTTCCTTATCATTTACAGAAACAGTTTTTCATCAACTGGATCTTCGGCTATTTAAATATGTTTTTGGGAAGTTTATTTCATTGGATAATTCCCCATCAATCGAAATCCAACAAGGTGTAAAGTATAAACTAAAATTGTTACGATATACAGCAGTCTTCGGTAAGAAAGACTTCAAATTAGACACTCCTTAGATAAGCATCAAATATGACCTTTCTGATGTTAAGAAACCGGAAATTCATCGCAGTCGGGCTAAGCCTTTGGTAGATTGGTCATTGTTTCCAAGTCCTTTTACTTACAGTAAAAAATGTTAAGGGAGAAAGAGTAGGTCACTAATCTGTGGAATTCTTAGTAGTGGCTTCCCTCTGCAGGATATTTTTGCCGGTCTACAATTGATATTCCCAGCGGATATATCCATTCGTTTGCTTCCGGATGACGACTTATACATGTGAATTTGTAAATCCTTATTTCGATGTCGAAAGTATTGAAACATTAATCATACATCTTTGCAAATATTAAGATGCTTCATGTTTTTTGGTGAATATTTATTTATTATCCAATCTTTAAAAAAATCTCTCTACCTTTTCTGCGAGTTCGCGAAATATAAGGGTGATTTTCGACGAAAATTAATCATCGAAAATATATAAAATGTATATATATAATTCAAATTTTTTAAATTCGTCAAAATATAATTGTCACCCATAGTTAAAGTCATGGAAAATTTCCAAGACGGTTGGTGGGCGTGGCCTGATTAACAGACGGTTGAAATTCGACCAATCAGGTATCAGCAGTTTCGATCATGGGTTGCGCAAATGGTTTTTCTGTCAGTTGCTGTCAAGATTTCTTCCGGTGAGGTAGTGCTGCCAAACTTATTTATCGTAAGACCGTTGAAGATTTGAATTTGCCGACTTGGTCCAAGTTTGTGAAAGTTTTTCATAGTTCCGATTTTTTTAATTGCTCGTTATCTTTTACTAATAATTACTGCTCGAAAAGTTCATATTTGTTTTAAAAAAGCTGGAATTAATTTTCCAGCATCATCATCGCCGACATGACCCAGGATTTCCAGCGAATGGTAAGTTACAAAAGATAGTACCTAATTAGAAATCGTCTTCTATTTTATACAGTCTTTGATATCATTGCTATAGCGAGAAATGTAAAGGATTCAAGTGTCGTAGCAGTTTCATATCGGTGCTCGACATTCCAGATTCTATGATTAGGACTTAAGAAAACAACTTGACTTAAGTCGGTACAGTTGATACCTCTTAATTTTCGCATTATAATAGATCTACACGAAATGGGTAGTCAGGGCTGGTTATAGCAACGATATTTAGGTCATTACGTTGACGAAAATAAAACGTATATTCGACAAATGTTATTTGTTTAACCGACCAAGCCTTTTTGTTGAAAGATAATGCTTGTAACTGTATACCAGGCGATTACAAATTGCTTCATACTTTACCCATGCATTCTCTGGAATCAGGAAGGAAGTACTGTTTTAGTTTAATTATAATAATTGTAATAATTTTAATTTAATAATGGTAATTTTGTTGGGTTTTAACCAAGATCGCTCAGATTTCTATCCAAATGTAACTTCACTTTCATCGGTTGCAGGCTTTATTAGCTTTTGAGAATTAAATTAGATTGAATAGTCATGCAGAGTCCAGGTATACATCAAAAGAATGTAACTTAAGTAAAAATTCTAATTATGGTCGTGGAATACTGTGTTCGAATCAACATTTTGAGAATTGCGACAATATACGTGTAAATTTTACAAACTTTTTGATGTTGTAATCAACCAGTCCCCCTAACGACCAATTTGATTGTTAAATCCATGCATTTTGCTGGAAAGTAAGAATGGGATTTAATTTGTGTAAACTAAAGGGTATTTACTCATAGCACGACCAACAACTTCAATTTAATCTACTTCGTTGTTACGATTGGAGAATCAAGGGGTGTATCAGCTAGTCCAAATATAATATCCTTAAATATCATATTTGTTAGCTTAGATGCTAACCTCAGACAATTCTCTTATTAGAGTATATCGCTAGTTGCGGACCAAATTGCAGTAGGTCAATGATATACGTATAAAATGATTTACTTCAAATGTACTCAAAATTATTTGTAAATGAACCTTGACCAATGAAATTCCTAATTAAATTTTGAAGATCGATACATATTCCTTTAATACCAGCCATCGTTAACATCGAGGCTATATGAGAACTATAACTCTCTAAGAGAAGTTGCAGTGATTATTTCATAATTATTTCAATTTTTTAAGGAGACTATTAAATAAATTAATTGTATTAATATTTTCATTATTTTTAGCAGTTTAAAATCTAACGGTTAACGGCAGAAGGGGTGGGAGGAAACAAATTTCCACCAATCCGAACGCAGCTTAGTGTTCGGTCATGGTTTTTAGCGCCAAAGTTGCAGTTCCCACTGTGACTTCGTGGGAGAAGGATCTAGTGGTACACTTCCGGAATAACGGTAAGAATTTGAATTGTTTGTCGTTATACCTAACTTCTTAATGCAGAAATAAGTTTACACGTTATGTATTATGATATTTTCTTTATTTATTTAAAAACTTCTTAACTAATCTGTAAGGACTAAAAATATTTCTGTCAACAATGTTTCCAAATGAGTTTGCAGAATTTTCAACATTCAGCAAATCGTATTCCTAGATAAGATCCTGGTTCGAGTCCAGACTGAGGCAGACTTTTTCCCCTTCATTTCTTCTCTTCACTTTAAACTGGCGTATCGCTGTATGTGAAACATAAATAAAAAATGTCACTACGAAACATTACTTCTGGGAGCAGTGATAACTTCTTAACTTGGAAACTGTTCCTAAGTTTAATTTCTCCCGCAAGCCTTAATTTCGTTGCAACTTATTGCATACAAATAATAACTAGTAAATAAATGCATTTTAGAGGCAGGGGAGTGATCACTCATTTATTAGTGTACAAGTTAATTAATAATAATAAGCTATTTTAATTGAGTTGCAACTGTTATTCAAATCGTTCACTAGGTTAGATTCGAGTTCACATTTTTAAATATCATTTTGAGGTAAACAAGAAAAGTCGCCAACGGTAACGGATATCAGGGAATTCAATTTAAGTGCACATTGAGACTTTCGATAGAGCATAGATTCATCAAAACTGTATTCGAGTGATTGTTCATTATGTCACTTATAAGAAAACTTATTTTTCTTTAATACGTATGTATTTACTAAATTTATTCTCATCGTAAGTGCCTCGCTATTTTTTATTGTATAGCGAACTACAACACAATACTACGATTTAAATAACTGGAATTTGGGCGAAACCGGAAGGTCACCGGACAGCTGTTTCTTTTGAGATAATGAGGCACTTTCTTTTCATGAGCGAAAGTATTTTGCCTTCGCCTTGACCTTCGTGAACAGAACTACTTTTGCTCTCAAAACATCTCTATTTCAAAATATTTACTTTTATTTGGATCTTCGATTCGACCGACTTCTAGAAGACTTCTAGAAGAAATCGTCGAAGAAATTCAGTAGTTTATAATGTTTTATTCTTTTTAGGAATTAAAAATGTGTTATTTTTTAAATCAGTCATCGATGAGTGTCCTTTTGATTTGAATTACTACTTAAGTTTCAGCTTTACTTTCCCTACCTTTTTAAATACTCATGCATTGTCTTACGAGATATCGCTATCGGTTATCCCATCGGATTTCGTGATTCAAATTCTGGGGCGAGTCTATTGTTGAGCATCCGTTTACTTTAATTTTTTTAAGTTTACATTTACATTACATTAAAGTTTACATTAATAGAATTTTCATGATTCAATTCTAGATGTATTTCATAATTAACTAGTTTTTAATGACAGGAATTTTTATCGTCATTATTGCAACGGTGATTTTACGTTCCAATTCAGTGAAAATTGAAACACCGCGCGTATGAAAAGATACAGAAGTTTGAATTTTTATCGTTTCTCAAAGGTTTTTCAGGTCTTCTCATATCTATGAAATAAGACGTCAAGTTCAATATCTCTCTCATCAGAATTACGTCTATTTAACTTTATAATTTAGTACTGAGAGATGCTTTTTGAGGAATTTTAATTCAATTTGGAAAAAACAGTATTAAGAGGAACAATTAATCACATATCGGTAATCTTTTTTCGTAAACGTTTCTCTTTCCATTGGATTAGAATTTTGTCAAATATGAATTCTAATTTTAAAGACTGAATTTATGAACTGATTCTCTCTAATTGATACTTTGTGTAAAGGTGAACAGATTCAAAACAATAATTGATGGAGATATGTTTCCAAAGTAACGTTTTTCCTCATTCAAAAATTAATTATTTTATCGCATAGATGCTCATGGTTGTGAAATAAAATACTTAATTCTTATTAATAGAATTCTGGAAATGAAGTTTGACTTAGTAAATGAAAGCGAACGACTTAACCAAAACGTCGTACTGGAAGTGAAAAATAGTGACTTGTTCAGGACTCGAACTCAAGCATCCCGCTTTCCAGGACGTGGCACAGAGGTTCAGTGGTTCGATTTCTAGTAATTATAATACCAGTATTTAGTTAAACAAATTTTAATTATTATTTTTATTCGATTCGTTCATAAATTTCATTTTCATTTTTTTTAGGAGAACTCTAATCCATTCATATCGATATTGCCCAGGCATAATGTGACCACTCAATTAAAAGCTACTGGTGCAGAGAAAAACCATCACTGAAGATGCTTATGGAGACTTCGGAGTACAAATTAATGGTAATGACAATTTGTTATTACTCTGAAACACTGTGCTTCGCCTTATGAATTTGAAAAATATTTCGTGTTTCTTACATCGAATCCTATTATATTATTTCAACATTGCCGAATTACGCCCGTGCCATTGAAATATAATCCGAATGATTTAGCCTAACTTGGTGGAACGCCATAGAAAAGAAATAAAAATAATTTATACTCTGTACACTACCTTCTATTAAAAATATTACAGATATGATAGTCGATTGCTAGTAAAAACACAGTTTATAAACTGCAAAGTGATTTCATTCCTATTCAATGAAATAATCTTTATATGTACAGATACATTGATAGCTATCTCATATGTTTTCCGTTTTCTGATAATACATTCTGTTGTTAATTCAGATTTTTAATCTATAAAGAATATTACACGTACTATGAAAATTACCCTTAAACAAACAACTATATTGAATCGAAAATAACATACAAACTTATTAGGTACTTGCTTTACTAATTTTGTTAGAAATTATAGGCAAGTCATAGCTCAGTTTGAATTGGATTTTCTATGTACAATTACGAATTCTAAATAGATACCAATGACTGCGTTTTCGAGAATTTACTTTGTTATTGTTTTTAACGGTTCAATTTGCGACTTTTAGAATAAATCGTGGAAGTAATTCAGTCCTGTGCATTTCCTTTGATACGATGACTAGGAATAAAATTATCTGTTATTTTTTTAATCACCCATTAATGAGTGCTCTGTAAATTTGAATTACAACTTAAGATCGAGTTTTGTACCTATAAGGATATCGAGATTTCAAATTCATTGGAATGTCCAATGGTATTAATAATTATTAACTAATTTTAATTAACCTGCCGACAAAGATACATTTCTTTTCTTTGTCTATTACATGCTCTGATATTAACCCTTAATTAGTTGCGTGTGTTCAATATTACCCAGGAAATGTATTTCCTTCGGTAACACAGACACTAATGAAGGTATTTCAACCAAATTTTCGTTATGTAAAGATGTTAGCTATGTTTATTGCGAATTTAGTTAATTTCAAGTAATAAAAAGTACTCGATTTTAACATTGTTACCTATTTTACGAAAATAAATTTTAATAATTATCTAAACCAAACTTCAGTAATTTATAGGTACCTTTACATAAACTAATTAATTGCTAAGTACCACAAAAATACTGAACACCATGTCACGCATATCAACTGAAAATATTTCCAAAACAAAAGTTTTCGTGGATATTTTGAAGATCTTACCAAACATTTTTCGAATGCAACTAAAATGATTGAAATGCTCTTAGGGTTCACAAAATACTTTACTAACGCTCATTGAGTAAATCTATGTTAAAGTAATTCTAATATAGTAACAAAGAACTACGCAATAAAAGCGTTTGAGTAATTTATTTTTTTCAAGCTAGTATCCCTGCTTTGTGCAGTTATTAGGCTGGATACAGGTTTAGAAATGTTAATTTATAACAACTTGGTTAAATTAAAATTAATACGCCAAAACTTTAGCCTCAAAAAATATTTTCATTAAATAACATTTTTTTAATTAGGTAACACTGATAAGGATAAAAGTTACGATTTTCTAAATATAACTTATCGTTTTTTCATATTCGGAAACCCCTTTACCAAAAGTTGCATGAAATTTCGAAAATTTAATTTCGCCCAATATTTTGACTTGATTAATGAAACGAAAATATAAATAATGAACCCTCTACTAAAAATTTCAATAGTTTGAAACTCTTACGTTAATTCCTTAACACGAAAAATTATCAATTGTAAAAGTTACGGCAATGTTGGAAGGAGTTTAAACATTTAATTTAAATTATATTTGATGCAAAAAGACATTACGTAAAAAGTTAGAATTATTTTTTTTAAAGAATCATTCATGAAAAATAATAAATTGAATCATTTGATTAACCATGAAAGAAGTCTTACAAATTTAAAGAATATTGGTCAAATTGACCTCAGGCGACTAATTACTTAATTTTTTTATCACGACTAAGTAAGGGTTAATTCTATGCTATTTATTAAATCTGTTGTAACAGAAGTTTTCTTTTAATGAGAAGAATACGCACGATCAATAAGATCGCGATATTTCACCCGTAAATTTCAGTATTTTGGCTACTATAAGATGCAAAATCGAGGTAATGTACTAGAATTTTGACTTGTATATAAGCTGTCGATAGGATCCGTCTTACAAAAATTATCACTTAAATTAGATAGTTCCGCCGTCAAGAGTGACGGAGATAAAGTTAAATCTATTTACTAAAAACATAAATAAACCCGATAAGTTAACATGTATTTTCTACGGACTTAAATGGTACTTCTTAGATGTTATATTACCGTATTTATTTATTTGGGACCTAGTAGAATATATCTGTGCATTGTTGCAATTCCATTGATTATGGCAAAAGTTTTCAAATTTGAGAATAAAATTCTTAAAAATTTGAAACTTTATTCACGAAGCTATATTTAAAACATAAATTATAGAAGGTAAAAGAATAGCTGCATTTTTGGTTTACTTCTGTATATATTATGATACAGACTAGGTATTAATAAAATTGTTTTCCTTGGAACTATGCCTATATTTACTTTCCTATTCATGCCTAAAAATTAGATAGGATCCTACATTTTAAGATTCATTTCCTCAATTTTCCTTCCAAATATAGGACTTCATGGTGCCCTTTCAAAAACCAGGGTAAGCCTTTGACGGCCTAGCGAAAGAAGAGGAAGAAGTTGCACAGCGCCTCCGGGTGCGGGAAGGAGTTGAGGTCCTTCCCTAACCTCTAAAGCATCACTCTACCTAGGAAGATGAATAAGAAGTGAAATACATCTCTTTTCTTCCGGGCCAAAATATACTCTCAATTATGTATAGCACAAAAATTTGTAAGGCCGGAATTTGTATAGTGTTCCATGCCTTGAAATGTATATAATATGGATTAAAAAATTTGAGCCCTTGGCCAACCTAACTATTGAAAAATGAATAGATTTTTTGTGATGTGTAAGGCTATATGTTTAATTTATATATTCTGTACCTTTACATTGAATTAACCATATTTTTCCTAATGTCTAATATGGAAAAAAGAATGAAGGGAGTAGATGGGAGATGGTTATAGTAGTGAAAGAGAAGGAAGGAATAAATCATGACTTCAAATGTATAAAATATGGATATAAAAAATTTGTGCCCTTAGCCAAACTAACTTTTGAGGAATGTATAGATTTTTTATGATGTGTAAGGCAGGGCTATGTTTAATTTATGTGTTCTGTACCTTTACATTGAATGACACCTACTTATCCTAACGTCTAAGTAATAACCAAGGTAGTAGTTTATTGATGGTTGTAGAGAAAGAGAAGAAAGCAATTGATTGGGAGAGGGGCGTGATTGAGTGGGTGTTGGGTACGTTATAATTAAAGATAAGGCAATGGGAAGGGCAGAGGATTCGAAGTGGGTTAGCCATGGTTGGTAAGAGTCTCGGTGGATCAGTGGGCGGGTTAATGTGTGAGTGTTAGGGATAGCGAGAGGGATAGATTGGTTGGCTTTAGAAGGTGGTAAAGGAGTAGGTTGGCAAGAGGATGGGGATGGGAGAGAGTGGGTAGAGGGGTGGATGGGAGTAGGTGGGGTAGAGAGAGGGATGGGAGAGGGTGGGATGGGATGGGAGAGGGTGGGAAGGGAGAGGGTTGGAAGGGAGAGGGTGGGATGGGAGAGGTTGGGTAGGGAGAGGGTGGGACGGGAGAGGGTGGGACGGGAGAGGGTGGGAAGGGAGAGGGTGGGAAGGGAGAGGGTGGTAAGGTAGAGGGTGGGAAGGGAGAGGGTGGGACGGGAGAGGGTGGGACGGTATAGGGTGGGAAGGGAGAGGGTGGGTAGGGAGAGGGTGGGTAGGGAGAGGGTGGGTAGGGAGAGGGTGGGAAGGGAGAGGGTGGGTAGGGATAGGGTGGGAAGGGAGTGGGTGGGAAGGGAGAGGGTGGGAAGGGAGAGGGTGGGAAGGGAGAGGGTGGGACGGGAGAGGGTGGGACGGTATAGGGTGGGAAGGGAGAGGGTGGGTAGGGAGAGGGTGGGTAGGGAGAGGGTGGGTAGGGAGAGGGTGGGAATGGAGAGGGTGGGTAGGGATAGGGAGGGAAGGGAGAGGGAGGGAAGGGAGAGGGTGGGAAGGGAGAGGGTGGGAAGGGAGAGGGTGGGAAGGGAGAGGGTGGGAAGGGAGAGGGTGGGACGGGAGAGGGTGGGACGGTACAGGGTGGGATGGGAGAGGGTGGGATGGGATAGGGTGGGACGGTACAGGGTGGGAATGGAGAGGGTGGGTAGGGATAGGGAGGGAAGGGAGAGGGAGGGAAGGGAGAGGGTGGGAAGGGAGAGGGTGGGAAGGGAGAGGGTGGGAAGGGAGAGGGTGGGAAGGGAGAGGGTGGGACGGGAGAGGGTGGGACGGTACAGGGTGGGAAGGGAGAGGGTGGGACGGGAGAGGGTGGGACGGTACAGGGTGGGAATGGAGAGGGTGGGTAGGGATAGGGAGGGAAGGGAGAGGGAGGGAAGGGAGAGGGTGGGAAGGGAGAGGGTGGTAAGGTAGAGGGTGGGAAGGGAGAGGGTGGGACGGGAGAGGGTGGGACGGTATAGGGTGGGACGGTATAGGGTGGGTAGGGAGAGGGTGGGTAGGGAGAGGGTGGGAAGGGAGAGGGTGGGTAGGGATAGGGTGGGAAGGGAGTGGGTGGGAAGGGAGAGGGTGGGAAGGGAGAGGGTGGGAAGGGAGAGGGTGGGACGGGAGAGGGTGGGACGGTATAGGGTGGGAAGGGAGAGGGTGGGTAGGGAGAGGGTGGGTAGGGAGAGGGTGGGACGGGAGAGGGTGGGAATGGAGAGGGTGGGTAGGGATAGGGAGGGAAGGGAGAGGGAGGGAAGGGAGAGGGTGGGAAGGGAGAGGGTGGGAAGGGAGAGGGTGGGAAGGGAGAGGGTGGGAAGGGAGAGGGTGGGACGGGAGAGGGTGGGACGGTACAGGGTGGGATGGGAGAGGGTGGGATGGGATAGGGTGGGAAGGGAGAGGGTGGGTAGGGAGAGGGTGGGTAGGGAGAGGTTGGGAAGGGAGAGGGTGGGTAGGGATAGGGAGGGAAGGGAGAGGGAGGGAAGGGAGAGGGTGGAAGGGAGAGGGTGGAAGGGAGAGGGTGGGAAGGGTGAGGTTGGGAAGGGAGAGGGCGGGATGGGAGAGGGTGGGTAGGGGTAGGGATGGGAGAGGGTGGGTAGAGGGAGGGTGGGTAAAGGGAGGGTGGGTAAAGGGAGGGTGGGTAGATGGAGGCATTTTATGAGATATATATGCTGTAGTCATCAATATTCAACGGAGCCGGAAAATATATGAATTTGGAAAATGTTGGGTTTCCTCTTAACGAATAGAGAAGGAATCTGTTATACCTTACAGCCACTGCACTTTTCAAAATATAATAACTAACTTTGTAACGAAAAAGTTCCAGAAATCGCTGGTATAGTATTCCCTGGGATCTCACGATAAGAGCCAACCTTATCTCATTCGGTGCATTCGGAAAATTGTTTTTCGTCCGTCTGTACCCTCTCTATCTAAGAAACTTTTTGTCTTAGAGCTATGAGACAAACTGCAAGCTTAGCATTTTCCAGGAAATGGCACAGTTACAAGCCTGAAGATGAGGATTTTTTAACTTAATTTTGTGGATTGATGAATCTCCATTGAAACTATTTGGGATTTTCAACATGCACAATTTTAATTCTTGGAGCCCCGAAAATACAAAGTTATAACATGTCTCCTATTTTCAAAATCAATTCAAAGTGAATTTGTGATCTAGCATCACACAATCTAGCTGATTGGTCCGTTTAATGATTAACTAAGGTCCCCAGATACTGGAATAGATACTATCTTGCGATGCATTGTTGGAAAAGCCTGGTTACGCCGAGGGTCCCAACAATGGTCCAAAAAAATCATTTTATGTGAACCTTTTTTTTTAATTCACCTTTAACATTTTGAGACAATTCATGACGTCACTTTTTTTTATTAGAATTTTTATTCTGACTGTATGTAAGTAGTTGTGGCAACAAATGTTAGTGCGTCGTTTGAAGCAACTATTCCGTTATTCTAGTGAAAAAGATAAACTCTTTACCTCAATTATTTACGTTGCCATGACGGAGAAAGTCCTGAAAGTCAGGTTTTTTTTAAATACGAAAAAAATCGTAACTCGAAAACGAATGAAAAGCGGACACCTAAAGTGGGGAGATTCGGGTATTCCAAGAAGAGCCCTTCCGATTATCACTACTTTTTTGGACACCCTGTATATATTATACGAAAATAATATCGATTTTTCGCTAGATCAAAGGTTTTTAAGACGAAATAAACGCTGTACATATTAACTAATGTCAAATTAATGCACTCCTTGAACTTTGCTTCACAAGAAAGGATAATCACGACTTAGAAAGTTTCATCATATACAGATGGCGATGACAATCATCCAAAACATCTGTCGCCTCTGCAATCACGACAAGATCGCAAGCATAGTTTGACCTTATCCTCTTCAATTATATATTTTTCGGAAGATAAGCTTTCATAGATACGAAATACTCGAAACAACATGTTTCTTAGTAAATTAATTGGTTTTAGTAAAGTGGCAATGAAGTTCTCTCATCAAGCAAATTAATCTTCGTTAGGTAAGCGATGACATATTTATGAGAAAGGTATCTGAGTTATGAAATTCACGATATTGGGTACTCATCATTCCTTCTCTGACATTCCACTCTCAAATCATCAATCATTGCAACATTATCTGATATTGGGCAAAACGGTGAGAAATTTATAATAAAAACATATGGCAAAGATAAATGAAAAAGTAAATAATAGAAGTTAATTATGATATTAAATGACAATTATATATAAAAAAGCTCCGAACAGAGAAAATTGGAGAGAGGTCGTTCAACTACGTTACCGTTTTCGGTGATTTTTTTTTATCCCTTCCACCCCAAGTATTTTCCCTCCCCCTTCCGACATGTCACGTTATCACTACAAATGAAACTTTCATCTCTTAAATATTTTCTAGATTGGGTTTAGGATTAAGGAATTCCCCGGTAAGATAGATAATTCAAAATCACGGAGGTCAAAGAAAACGCGCTCTTTTGTATTAAGAATCGTAGAAATGTCACCAAATTTGCGTGGGTTCGACTCCAGTTGGGTGCAAAATTCTCCCATTTGAATTATATTGCGGCGATTTTCAAGAATTTTTTAAAATCCTTTTCCGATAAAATGGAAACGTAAAAACCGGCATAAGAACAGAGCTCGTAAATACATTTCATATACGCAGTTTATAGTTTCCCTGATGGTCCTAGGTTCGATGTCAGGGAGCCACTTGCATATTACCATTCAATTAAAGGGGAGAATGGAATTCAGTTTGAGGACCTCCCCGATATAACGACTAGAAGTTTTTAGAAACGGTCAGATTCGCCCCTACCAAATAGTTATGTGAAATTGCATCTTAAGAAAGATCCTGGGTTCGACACCAGAAAGCTCTGTCATTTCAAATATATGGCGGGAAAAAAATTTCCGATAGATGTACCGAGAACGTAGAAGTCAATGACCAGGCATGTGAAGTAATGATTATGTTTCATAAACACAGTATTACCTTATGATCATAAGGTTAAATTGGTTCGAGGCCAAAGAACGATTTGCGAACTACCGTAGAGGTCTGAATGGGCCGAAAATTTCAACCCATGCCCGGCCCATCCGTTGTTGAGCCTGAGCCCAGCCTGGCCAGGACGTAGGAAAACATTTTCGAGCCCGAGCCCGGCCCGGCCCGAACGTAGAAACAGTACATTTATTTCACTTCTTCAGCAATGCCAAACTATGTATAGAAACTAAATTAATCGAAAATGAATCAATAATTTCGTATTTTTTTGTCATAGAAGTTTTATTGTATTTTGTAAATGATTGTACTGAATAAATATTAAATGTTAAATAAAATGGTAAATTTGCAGTTTGGCACCGTCAGCCATTATTTTTTTTACCCCACTAGATTTAGCCCGATTTCGATGATATTTTCAGGGATTATGCATCAAACATGGCGGTTTATAGTTATATTTAATGCAAGTAAGTACCTACTAAAGTGACTGAGATATCTCGATTTATATGACGGTCGGACAGGAATGGCCTCCGGAGACCATGTTTGAAGTCTTAGTTATAGCGTTTTGACGCCAGATGTAGCGGTGATCGTCGAGTTTCATGTCTCGGATAGCCTAAACTTCGTAAATAAGAACTAGCATACGGGCGCACTGAGTAAACAGGGATGTTAGGTGGGAAGGTACTGAAGTATGAAAATGCCGAAAAAACACCAAATATTATCCAATGTAGCATGTAATACGCAGTATTTAAGATACCGGAAAGTGTGATTATGCCGAAAATCAGCGAGCAATTATAATTCGAAGAAGTTTTTGTGGGAATCATTTATGCAATGCAATCTTACGGTTCCATGGAATGAAGCAGGGGTGCTAGGGGGGGATGTTCGGAAAGAAATCCCATTTTTTGTAATTTTACTGTAAGTAAAGGCCAATTTTCTTCAATATAAGGAAGGAAACCCTTACCACCTAACTCAACCCATCGGCGCGGCGTATATTTCACGATTTTTAGCGGATATTGGGTGGAGGACCTACGTAGTAGTCGTTCATGTTACACAATATATGCAATATCTTAATTCAACGAAAGGAACCCTACCTACCCAACGCAACCCATCGGTGCCGCGCATATTACACGATTTGTAGCGGAGATTGGGTGGAGGAGCTACGTAGTAGTCTTCATAATATATATAAGGCATAATAAATACCTTTGAAACCGAATAACAAACCAACTTGATATGGCTGCCATCTCTTGAGGAAAATTCGAACTATTGTTTTTAAGCTTTGCCGCTGCTGCCATCTCTTGAGGAAAATCCGAACTTATGTTCTTAAACTTTGACGCTGCTGCCATCTCTTGAGGAAATTTCGAACTAATGTTTTAAATTTTCACGCTGCTGCCATCCCTTTAGGAAAATTCGAACTTTACTTCTAGACTAGTGCCATCTCTTGAAAAAACTTTTGATTTTGGTTGTTACTACGCCTATTCTTCCTAATTTTAAATAATAAGCGATTTTTACTTTCTCCATATACGAGGTATAGAGAAAGTATTGTTTTCATTAAAAAATTCGACTTCGAGATTTCAACGGAAATAAATGTTTTGGGGTCCCTAGAACACGTTTTGACCATTTTCGGAATGATGTCTGTGTGTATGTGTGTGTTAGTGTGTGTGTGTGTATGTATGTGTGTGATAGTGGGTTCTCTAACGTGAAAACTATTAGTCGTATCAATACCAAACTTCATATATAGTACTGTGGTGTGTGCTGTCGAGTTAATCAGTTTTTGGAGTAAATCGGTTTACCGGAAGTCGAGCTTTATTCATTAAAGCTCATTTCCGGTTTTCAAAATATCTCCATAAATATGATATATAGGTATATTTTATACCTTATAAACGTTTTAAATAATCGGTTTTACTATAACTTTTGTATTTAACATATTTTTTATCACCGGTTGATTAGGAGTTATTCGTGAAATGCTTATAAACCGGATGAAGATAATTATGTGCTTTGTGGGCACAATAACATGAAAACTAATTGTCGGATCAACACCAAATTTCATATATAGTACTTTTATTACAGTCGTTAGAGTTGATTAGTTTTTGGAGTGAATCGAATAACCGGAAGTTGAGCTTCATTCCTCAAAATTCATTTCCGGTTTTCAAAATATCTCCATAAATATGATATTTAGGTATATACCATTATTTATAAATGTTTTAGAAAATGACATTTACTATAACTTTTGTATGAAACATATTTTTGTATCATTGATTTTTTAGGAGTTATTCATGAAATACTGATAAACTGGAAGTTGCTGATTATGTACTTTGCGGGCGCTCTGGGCTCTATGGGCGAAAGGCTAAATTCATCGTTTTTCATCGAGCATGTCCCGAAAAACATTATTTATAATGTTTGTGACGTAAAAGATAATAATATATAAATTAATCACTCATCTTCCAAGTTTAGATGGAATATAGAGTTCGAAATTACTGTCGTAGATAAATATTTACATCTTATGGAGAAAGTCATGTGCTGGCGACATCAGATTTTCTTCTTCTTGCATTCCTCCAATAGAAATTTTATAATTGCAATTTATTATGAATCAGTGTTTTTTATAATGTAAGATGTTTTGAATATATTATATTGCACATTCTTCTAACAAACTATTTAAACAAAGGTTTATGGGGTAAAAAGAAGATACATTCCATTTTTTTATTTTGGAATTTGTCAGTTCTCCCTGGGAACACTATTTGTAATTATTTTTAAAATTTTAATTAAGTCTGCAAAAAGAACATGTATTTTTCATAACACAAACCCACTTTTGGACAAAAACATTAATTTTGCATATAAAAATTATGGAAGAAGGGATTCTATCGACTGTTCAAATATTCGGAAAGGGCAGAAGGATGCTATATCTTAGAAAAACCTTGTGTCTCAAAGGTTGCTTTGTGTTAAGAAAAAGATAGTAAACCTCACGTCCGGATTAATAATTACACAAGATGGTAACATAAGCAAAAGTTTAAGAGAACAATTTGTTGGAAAATTTTAGTGATAAATTGCGACGAACAGCTCCAGGAATGCGTGAAGGTCGGTTATTTGTAAGAGTAAAATCAAGATTCTCAATTACTGCTCGAAATTCAAGTTGTACATTTGCTACATAGCCTTGATGCTTCTTTACATTTATTTTACTTCAAATGATGTTTTGCCTTCGAAATCTCCAAATAATGGCTTCATATAAGTTTTCACACAGTATACATTTATTTTTCTAATACAAGGATTTCTAAATGAATTACTTAAATAGTTCTATATTTATGGTTTGAGATAATGAATTTACTTCAAATACTCTTTCGAGGAAGCTTCATCGAAGAAATATTAATTTGGGGTTAAGGAATTTAAGAAAAATCACAAATACTTAAGAATATAGTACTTTTGCTTTGAGGAATTGAAGCATTGATTGAAAAACAAAGTGAAACTTAATTTAGGATTTCTGAAGTTTCAAAAAGTATATTTTCACTCTAAAAATGGTAAAAATACATTTTTAAAATTTCAAGGTCTGTTGATAATTTAAGAAAATTAGGAGTTGAAAATTAAATAAAACACGTGCTGTCATCTCTTACTGAAAATTAGAACTTTTGTTTTTAAACTTTGATACTGCTGCCATCTCTTGAGGGAAATTCGATCTATTGTTTTTTAGCTTTGCCGCTGCTGCCATCTCCTGAGAAAAATCCGAACTTTGGTTCTTAAACTTTGACGCTGCTGCCATCTCTTGAGGAGTTTTCGAACTTTACTTCTAGACTAGTGCCATCTCTTGAAAAAAATTTCGACTTAGGTTGTTAATACGCCTATTCTTCCTAATTTTAAGTAAAAGCGATTATTTATTAATGTATTACAGATACTTGAAATATATCCGTTTTTCTTTATGTATAAGCACCTATTTCCTAATTCCTTTTGTACGAGATATTATTGATTATTCATTACTCCTCCCGTATTTTTCATAATGAAAATAGTCCTTTCTATGTATATTTTTAGTAATCTCTTTTCCGGTGCAAACAAACTATTGAAATAATTAATCCGTTTTCAGTTTTCATATTTCATTCGCGTTAATTCGGAAAAGTATTCTCAAAAATTTATTATCTTCTTCTTGCATTCCTCGAATAGAAATTTTATTATTGTAATTTATTATGAATCAGTGTATTTTATAACGTATGATGTTTTGAATATATTATTTTGCACATTCTTCTAACAAACTATTTAACCCATTATCGGCCGGAACTATTCGCCATCGATGAATTTTGATGTTATTTAAAATTTTAGACGCTATGGGACTGTTTAATACATAGATGTCCTGAAAAATCCAAATTTTTTGCGTTATCTTAGTTTTGGACGTGTTCGAAATTTCGTACGGTGGCCGTAAGGGGGTAAAATATATAAATAAAACCTCATGATGTTTATTAACATTTTTATTACAGTAAACGTTAGAAAATCTCTTTTTTAAAAATCTATACATGGTAGTAAAACAGTATATCTTTTTATAAATCAGCAGAAAAGTCCATTCTGCGCGTTTTACATAATCATATCTTAAGGATTTCAAGCGCATTTTGCTATAATACTTACTAAGTAATCAAGAACGATAAACTCACATTGTTATCAATTTTCAAATCACATTGTTTATCATTTTCAAATCACATTGTTAATCATTTTTAAATCACTTGTTTTCTTTCACGAATTTAGCGCGTGTGAAAGGCGACAAAGCATCCCTTTGGGTGAAGTCCTATATTACATTTAATACAGTAAAATGAAGCAGTCTTGTGACAATTTCCACAACGCCTCGGTTTCTCAATACCATCAACCAGATGGTCAATACCGTCAAAACGAATTTCTGGAGGTACAAGAGCCGTTTTCTTAGGAATAACTGGGGCGGGTCCGGGTTTGTTCGGCAGGGTTGGGGTAGATAGTAAAGCAATTACAATTCTTCGGACAAACTCAAGGAGAGAAATATTTTTTTCCTTGTACTGGAACAACATTCAAGCGTTTACAACACTGCCGTTTAGCATGAACCTGATCAAGGGCCAGTACCAACACTTTTTTCGGATTTTGATTTGATATATGGCACGCTGTTGATCGAATATATTCACACCGCCCATCCGCGGTAGTAGTAGGTAGGGTAGTTTTAGTCCATTTTCTTGTAACTGATTTATTGCTTTGGGATGTTTTCTTCTGTCTTTGAGACGTTTTATTCTGTCTTTGAGACGTTTTCTTCGTCCTTTTTTTTCCTAGCGGGAGGTTCATACTCAGGCTCGGGCTCATATTCTTCTGATTCCGGTGTGTTGTCTTCAGAACCACTGGTGTCTACATTTTTAGCTCTTATGTTCGGCCGAAGGTTATCTCGAGATCGCAGTCCCCTAACTTCAATAGGATGTGCTAAAACTCCCTTCCCAATATCGCGAATACTGGTGACGTCATCTGGCCCTGCTTCACTATGTGCATCGCCTTGATCAGAGTCAATGCCGTCATTAGGTGGTAATAAAACGAACTCAAGCGCGTCGATTTCGGAAATATCCTTGACCAGCTTATCCTCTTCGTCGAGTTGTTCCAATATATTAACAATGGCCTCGCCATCCGTGTTCAGATTGTACCTGCAAACAATACCACATTTTTTACCCCCTTCCGGCCACCGTACGAAATTTCGAACAGTCAACAAAAACCACATGCCTGACTGACATTATTATAACCTTTCATCAAATTACCACTCATACATGTAGTTTATGGTCTAAACAAGCCAGTAACACACTCAGGAAAAGAATTCAGATTAGTTTTACCAATTAAAAATTAACAAATACTCACCGGCGTGGCATTTTGCGTCGCGCGCCAACCTAGACAAAATCTGACTGCGTGGGAAATGGAGGGAAAGTGGCGCAGCCCCAAGCCAGGTGGCACGGGTGAATGCTTGGACCTTTCCCTCAAAAATAAAAAGCTAGCGAACTCGATGCAATGACGCATCGCGTCACGGCACCGGTTTGTTTACCTCCTTGTTTAGCGTACGAAATTTCGTACGGTGGCCAGTAATGGGTTAAACAAAAGTTTATGGGCAAAAAAGAATATATTTCAATTTGTTTATTCTGGAAATTGTCAGGTCTCCCTGGGATCACTATTTGTAATTATTTTTAAAATTTTAATTAAGTCTGCAAAAAGTATATGTATTTCCTATGGAATCCATTTGGATTCAAGCTTATGATGGTTCGAAACTAGGATCAAAAGAAGGGAAATAGATTAAAGATTCTTATTTTGGTCGACAAATATCGTTTTTTATTATAAATTGCGAGAATTTCGCTAAAATATACGAAAATGTTCACGAAATTACAACGTATAAACTAACAAAACCTAATAAAAACCTTTGAAACCGAATAACCTTGCAAACAAACTGTAGCTTGCTATCCGGACGGGAGGGTGACTATATTTTTCATAACACAAACCCACTTTTGGACAAAAACATTAATTTTGCATATAAAAATTATGGAAGAAAGGATTCTATCGACTGTTCAAATATTCGGAAGGGGCAGAAGGATGCTATATCTTAGAAAAAGCTTGTGTCTCAAAGGTTGCTTTGTGCTAAGAAAAAGACAGTAAACCTCACGTCCGGATTAATAATTACACAAGATGGTAACTAAAGCAAAAGTTTAAGAGAACATTTTGTTGGAAAATTTTTGTGATAAATTGCAAAGAACAGCTCAAGGAATTCGTAAAGGTCGGTTATTTGAAATAGAAAAATCAAGATTGTCAATAAATTCTAGAAATTCAAGTTGTACTTTTGCTACATACCCTTGATGCTTCTTTACATTTATTTTACTTCAAATAATTTTTGCCTTCGAAATCTCCAATTGATGGCTTAATTTAAGTTTTCACATAGAAGACATTTATTTTTCTAATACATGCATTTCTAAATCAATTACTGAAATAGTTCTATATTTATGGTTTGAGATAATGAATTTACTTCAAATACTCTTTCGACGTAGCTTCAGCCACAAAATATTAATTTGGGGTTAAGGAATTTAAGAATAATCACAAATACTTAAAAATATGGTACTTTTGCTTTGAGGAATTGAAGCATTGATTGAAAACAAAGTGAAACGTATTTAAGGATTTCTGAAGTTTCAAAAAATATATTTTCACTCTAAAAATGGTAAAAATACAATTTAAAATTTCAAGGTCTTTTGATAATTTATGAAAATTAGGAGTTGAAAATTAAATTAAACATGTGCTGTCATCTCTTGCTGAAAATTGGAACTTTTGTTTTTAAACGTTGATACTGCTGCCATCTCTTGAGGAAAATTCGAACTATTGTTTTTAAGCTTTGACGATGCGGGCATCTCTTGAGGAAAATTGAAACTAATGTTTTAAATTTTTACGTTACTGCCATCTCTTGAGGAAAATTCGAACCTTACTTCTAGACCAGTGCCACGTCTTGAAAAAAATTTCGACTTTGTTTTTTTAATACGTCTATTCTTCCTAATTTTAAGTAATAAACGACTTTTAATTAATATCTTACAGATACTGGAAATATATCGATATTTTTTATTACTTATTTTGGTCGAGAAATAACGTTTTAGTTTCGAAATTGCGAGAATTTCGATAAAATATACGAAAATTTTCACAAAATTACCATGTATAAACAAACAAAACATAATAAAAACGTTTGAAACCGAATGACATTGCAACCAACAGTAGCTTGCAATCCGAACGGGAGGGTGACTGCATTTTTCATAACACAAACCCACTTTTGTGAAAAAAAAATAATTTTGCATAAAAAATTATGGAAGAGGGGATTCTATCGACTGTTGAAATATTCGGAACGGGCAGAAGGGTGCTCTATTTTAGAAAAAGTTTTTGCCGCAAAGGTTGCTTTGTGTTAAGAAAAAGATAGGAACCCTCACGTCCGGTTTAATAATTACACAAGATGGTAACCAAAACAAATGTTTAAAAGAACAATGAGTAGGAAATTGTTTGTGATAAATTGCGACGATCAGTTCAAGGAATTCGTGAAGGTCGGTTATATGAAAGAGTAAAATCGAGATTCTCAATTACTACTCGGAATTCAAGTTGTACATTTGCTACATAGCCTTGATGCTTCTTTACATTTACTTTACTGTAAATGATGTTTTGCCTTCGAAATCTCCAAATAATGGCTTCATATAAGTTTTCACACAAAATACTTTTATTTTTCTAATACATGGATTTCTAAATGAATTACTGAAATAGTTCTATATTTATGGTTTGAGATAATGAATTTACTTCAAATACTCTTTCGAGGTAGCTTCAGCCACAAAATATTAATTTGGAGTGAAGGAATTTAAGAATAATCACAATTACTTACAAATATAGTATTTTGCTTTGAGGAATTGACGTATGATTGAACAAAAAAGTGGAACTTATTTTAGGATTTCTGAAGTTTCAAAAAAAATATGTTAACTCTAAAAATGGTAAAAATACAATTTTAAAATTTCAAGGTCTGTTTATATTTTATGAAAATTAGGAGGTGAAAATTTTATAAAACACGTGCTGTCATCTCTTGCTGAAAATTGGAACTTTTGTTTTTAAACTGTGATACTGCTGCCATCTCTTGAGGGAAATTCAAAGTATTGTTTTTCAGCTTTGCCGCTGCTGCCATCTCCTGAGGAAAATCCTAACTTTGGTCCTTAAACTTTTACGCTGCTGCGATCTCTTGAGGAAATTTCGAACTAATGTTTTAAATTTTCACGCTGCTGCCATCTCTTGAGGAAACTTCGAACTTTACTTCTAGACTAGTGCCATCTCTTGAAAAAAATTTCGACTTTGGTTGTTAATACGCCTATTCTTCCTAATTTTAAGTAATAAGCGATTATTTATTAATATATTACAGATACTTGAAATATATCATATATTTTTTATGTATAACCACCTATTTCCTAATTTCTACTGTACGCGATATTATTGATTATTCCTTACTCCTCCCGTATTTTTCATAATGGAAATGGTCCTTTCTATAGATATTTTTAGTAATCTCTTTTCCAGTGAAAATAAATTGTTGAAATAATTTTTCCGTTTTCAGTTTTCATATTTCATTCGCATTAACTCGGAAAAGTATTCTCGAAAATATATTATCTTCTACTTGCATTTCTCCAATAGAAATTTTATTATTGCAATTTATTATGAATTAGTGTTTTTTTATAACGTAAGATGTTTTGAATATATTATTTTGCACATTCTTCTAACAAATTATTTAAACCAAGGTTTATGGGCAAAAAAGAATATACATTCAATTTGTTTATTCTGGAATTTATCAGGTCTCCCTGGGAACACTATTTGTAATTATTTTTAAAATTTTAATTAAGTCTGCAAAAAGTACATGTATTCCCAATGGAATCCATCTGGATTCAAGCTCATGATAGTTCGAAACTAGGATCAAAAGAAGGGAAATAGATTAAAGATTCTTATTTTGGTCAACAAATATCGTTTTTGACTCGAAATTGCGAGAATTTCGATAAAATATATGAAAATGTTCACGAAATTACCATGTGTAAACTAACAAAACCGAATAAAAACCTTTGAAACCGAATAACCTTGCAAACAAACTGTAGCTTGCTATCCGTACGGGAGGGTGACTATATTTTTCATAAAACAAACCCACTTTTGGACAAAAACATTAATTTTGCATGTAAAAATTATGAAAGAAGGGATTCTATCGACTGTTGAAATATTCGGAAAGGGCAGAAGGATGCTATATCTTAAAAAAAGCTTGTGTCTCAAAGGTTGCTTTGTGTTAAGAAAAAGACAGTAAACCTCACGTCCGGATTAATAATTACACAAGATGGTAACTAAAGCAAAAGTTTAAGAGAACATTTTGTTGGAAAATTTTTGTGATAAATTGCGACGAACAGCTCAAGGAATTCGTGAAGGTCGGTTATTTGAAAGAGAAAAATCAAGATTGTCAATAACTTCTAGAAATTCAAGTATTACATTTGCTACATAGCCTTGATGCTTCTTTACATTTATTTTACTTCAAATGATTTTTTGCCTTCGAAATCTCCAAATCATGGCTTAATTTAAGTTTTCACATAGAAGACATTTATTTTTATAATACATGAATTTCTAAATCAATTACTGAAATTGTTTTACATTTATGGTTTGAGATAATGAATTAGCTTTAAGTATTCTTTCGAGGAAGCTTCATCGAAAAAATATTAATTTGGGGTTAAGGATTTTTAAGAATAATCACAAATACTTACAAATATAGTACTTTTGCTTTGAGGAATTGAAGCATTGATTGAAAAACAAAGTGAAACTTATTTTATGATTTCTGAAGTTTCAAAAAATATATTTTCACTCTAAAAATGGTGAAAATACAATTTTAAAATTTCAAGGTCTGTTGATAATTTAAGAAAATTTGGAGTTGAAAATTAAATAAAACACGTGCTGTCATCTCTTGCTGAAAATTGGAACTTTTGTTTTTAAACGTTGATACTGCTGCCATCTCTTGAGGGAAATTCGAACTATTGTTTTAAGCTTGTCGCTGCGGACATCTCTTGAAGAAAATTCGAACTAATGTTGTAAATTTTTACGCTGTTGCCATCTCTTGAGGAAAATTCGAACCTTACTTCTAGATTAGTGCCATCTCTTGAAAAAAATTTCGACTTTGTTTGTTAATTCGCCTATTCTTCCTAACTTTAAATAATAAGCGATTTTTTATTTATATAGTAAAGACACTTAAAATATATCGATTTTTTTTATTACTTATTTTGGTCGAAAAATAACGTTTTAGTTTCAAAATTGCGAGAATTTCGATAAAATATACGAAAATTTTCCAAAATTACCATGTGTAAACAAACAAAACATAATAAAAACTGAATAACCTTGAAACCAACAGTAGCTTGCAATCCGAACGGGAGGGTGACTATATTTTTCATAACACAAACCCACTTTTGCGAAAAAAAATTAATTTTGCATAAAAAATTATGGAAGAAAGGATTCTATCGACTGTTCAAATATTCGGAAGGGGCAGATGGGTGCTCTATTTTAGAAAAAGTTTTTGTCGCAAAGGTTGCTTTGTGTTAAGAAAAAGATAGGAACCCTCACGTCCGGATTAATAATTACACAAGATGGTAACTAAAGCAAAAGTTTAAGTGAACAATGAGTTGGAAATTGTTTGTGATAAATTGCGACGAACAGTTCAAGGAATTCGTGAAGTTCGGTTATTTGAAAGAGTAAAATCAAGAGTCTCAATTACTACTCGAAATTCAAATTGTACATTTGCTACATAGCCTTGATGCTTTTTTACATTTATTTTACTTCAAATGATGTTTTGACTTCGAAATCTCCAAAGAATGGCTTCATATAGGTTTTCACACAAAATACTTTTATTTTTCTAATACATGGATTTCTAAATGAATTACTGAAATAGTTCTATATTTATGGTTTGAGATAATGAATTTACTCCAAATACCTTTTCGAGGTAGCTTCATCCACAAAATATTAATTTGGAGTTAAGGAATTTAAGAATAATCGCAAATACTTAAGAATATAGTACTTTTGCTTTGAGGAATTGAAGTATTGATTGAAAAACAAATGAAACTTATTTTAGGATTTCTGAAGCTTCAAAAGAAATATGTTCTCTCTAAAAATGGTAAAAATACAATTTTAAAATTTCAAGGTCAGTTGATAATTTAAGAAAATTAAGAGTTGAAATTTTAATAAAACACGTGCTGTCATCCTTTGCTGAAAATTGGAACTTTTGTTTTTAAACGTTGATACTGCTGCCATCTCTTGAGGGAAATTCGAACTATTGTTTTAAGCTTTGTCGCTGCGGACATCTCTTGAAGAAAATTCGAACTAATGTTTTGAATTTTCACGCTGTTGCCATCTCTTGAGGAAAATTCGAACCTTACTTCTAGACTAGTGCCATCTCTTGAAAAAAATATCGGCTTTGGTTGATAATACGCCTATTCTTCCTAATTTTAAGTAAAAGCGATTATTTATTAATATATTACAGATACTTGATATATATCCGATATCTTTTAAGTATAACCACCTATTTCCTAATTCCTTTTGTACGAAATATTATTGAGTATTCCTTACTCCTCCCTTATTTTTCATAATTGAAATAGTCCTTTCTATGGATATTTTTAGTATTTTCTTTTCCAGTGAGAACAAACTATTGAAATAATTTTTCCATTTTCAGTTTTCATATTTCATTCGCATTAATTCGGAAAAGTATTCTCGAAAATATGTTATCTTCTTTATGCATTCCTCCAATAGAAATTTTATTATTGTAATTAATTATGAATAAGTGTTTTTTATAACGTAAAATGTTTTGAATATATTTTTATGCAGATTCTTCTAACAAACTATTCAAACAAAGGTTTATGGCCAAAAAGAATATACATTCAATTTGTTTCTTCTGAAATTTGTCAAGTCTCCCTGGGACCACTATTTGTAATTATTTTTAAAATTTTAATTAAGTCTGCAAAAAGTACATGTATTTCCTATGGAATCCATCTGGATTCAAGCTCATGATAGTTCGAAACTATGATCAAAGGAAGGGAAATATATTAAAGTTTCTTATTTTGGTCGAGAAATATCTTTTTCGATTCGAAATTGCAAGAATTTCGATAAATATACGAAAATTTTCACGAAATTACCATGTGTAAACAAACCCATTCCCTTGACGATTGGAGTTTTTTTAAATTCGAATTTAGTTGACGAGTCTGTAGCAACCCAGTTTTATATTTTAATGTAATTATTTACCGTCTTATTCGTAAAATGAATGAGTTTTATTGTCTTGGTTTACCGAAAATTGATTTCTGTAGATCAATTCAACTGGTTGCGTATAAATATCCTTGTACGTTGCGTAAGTTTTGAAGTATATTCTTCTGAATGATGTATTAAATCTAATCTATTTGCAATAATGTATAATTTAACGATTGACGGGAATGGAGTTAGCGAAGAACGTAAAGATTTCCCAGATTCGGTGTTTGTAATCTTTGAAGAGTTGAATTGCGAGTTGTAAAGTTGTAGCAAACCTCCAGCATCGTATGATAGTCCAAGAAGGTAAATAAATTTTATTTTATTACATGCAGAATATAAACATTGATTTAGTCGTTGTTTATAAGTGCTTTCAATCCAATCATATTTAAGGTAAATTTGCAGTTTCGCACCGTCAGCCATTATTTTTTTACCCCACTAGATTTAGCCCGATTTCGATGATATTTTCAGGGATTATGCATCAAAGATGGCTGCTTGTAGTTATATTTAATGCAAGTTAGTACGTACTATAGTGACTGAGATATCTCGATTTAAGTGACGGACGGACAGGAATGGCCTCCAGAGACCATGTTTAAAGTAGAGATGGGAACCTCGAAAAAAATGAAACGTTTTAAACGTTTAAAACGTTTGAAGAAAACGTTTTTTTCGTCAGTTCTGTTAGGTGTTCTTCGTGGTTTATCCGATAGATTTACTATCCTGATTAGTAAATTTTGCAGTTGACCTGACCTAATAACTTGTAAGGAATGTATTTCTCTAGTTTTTAAAACGATTTTATAAGAAATGCAAGTGATTATATGTTTGCAACACTGATGCATTGTATAAAATCAACATTTTCAGGCGTAACTTTGTGGAAGTTTGTCTTCCTGATAAAATTAAAACGAGTTTATAGCCTTGTAAAAGCAATCTATGATGAATTGTAGAAGATTTTTTACGTGTTACATTACATCAAATTCAGTGCTCCGCATTCAAGCTCTGAGACCTATCTTTGCATGGATTATTTGGGCGTGTGTATCATCGTTCGAATTTAGTTTCCAGATGTTCAGAAGAGCAAAAAAATTGTTATCACTTAAAAAACCCTGCAGTAACTCGATTCTGATCCACAGCTATTGCTCTGGAATCATTAATTACTAACAATAGTGTGCTGCAACAGATAGCGATTGATGCGAATCCTAAGAATCTATCCCTGAGGCTTCGTCACGACACAAAAACACGTATACTGTCCGAAACTTAACTTTTGGATTTTTTAAATAATCTGCAAGACTTTCTGAAACCATTAAAAGCTTACATAATCGACATGGCAAATGATTAACCACAGCTTAGCAAAGTCTTCTGCATTTTTCTAGATCCCTTTGAAAGAGTAAAACATTTTTGTATGATCACAACTGAAATTACTGATGGTCGCAGTTGGAAAATAATAAACTTGATTAAACAGAGAAGAGATTTGGCCGTGACGAAGGCCCATTGGCCAGCCATTTGCCATTTTTTTGATCCTTCAAGAAAAGGTTCGAGCTTGGAACCATCAAAAATTTCTGATGTTTTCAAATTTGTTGATATTCTCGCCAAATCAGATCCCACCTTCAGTGAAGAGAATATAGCTGAAATTCATTCCAAGATGGTAAACAACGTGGCTGACGATGGTAAGTGGAAGACACCATACGTATGGTGTAAGGTTAAAAAAATGCCATAAGGAGTGGTTGAAAACAAGTTATTTTTTTGTAGATCGCTTTTTATATGAATATAAATCCCTTTTAAGAAGTTATATTCCACCAAATGCTTTGCGTATTACCGTATATTCTCGAATCTTCTTTTAGTTTTGTGCATCCAAAATCAAGTGCGTCCTAGATCACCATCTAAAATTGCACTAACGTAAATCATGCATTACTTTTAAAGATTTGATTCAGTTTTAACCATTTTTTGTAAGCAATCATTTCAACGCTTGCATTGCCCTCACCGGAATCCCGATCGGATACGGTAACTATTAATTAATATTACCATCACATATAAATGCCACTTTAATATTACTATTTAGTAAATAACTAAGAACCCAACGCAAGCCGAAGTGTTTCGCTTTTTACCACGATAATATATCACACGTCTTTTAATAATACCAAATTTCGCAATTTAAATATCGTGTTCAAAAATGAAACGAAAATATTTTTAACATGGAATGGGTGGCATCATGAAGTTTTTAGAACGGCAAAATTTGTGAGAATTTCAGATATATTCACACATGAAATTTTGGCTTGAATTATATTATACTGTGAAGATCAGTGGTGTTTGTGGAAGAATATAGTCATCCTCTATGAGGATGTGCTGCCAATATAGTCTGAGTGCTTAAGATTCATTGGAACCAAATGAAGTTCTAGTAAAAGTTCTATCACCGCATTATACTTTACTTTACATTACTCCTCGGATGAGCAAAAGGTCAGCCGAAGAATTTGCTCATGAAAAAAAGAGCTTTTACTTCAATTTTTATACATATTTGTAGAAGCATTTGCTCGAAATTTTGGAAGTAAAAGGTTATGGTTCCTTTTATGCATACGGCCCATTGGCTTGAAATTTTTACAACGTAGGTACTGTCCTTAGCGCGTAACGCCAGAAAAAAATCACTTTGACCCTCAATATTATGGTTCCGATGTCAGAAGGGCCAAAAATCCCCATCTTTTCCATAAGGATATATTGCGGGGATTTTTGGAGTTATTTTTGAGGCACTTCTCGGCAAATTAGAGAGTTAAAATTGGAGCGATTGCAGGAAGCCATGCTAATGTAACGGAAACTACAAAGACATCTTCGGAGATTATCCTTGGTTCGACGCTAGGTCAGGGTAAATATTCTCCGTAAGAAATGCACGTAAATTTCGTTTTTACAGTTTGCAGGCTTCATTGCGTTTGCAAAACTGAATAGGAAATAATGGTCCTACAAAGTCGAGACAAGTACCGAAAGAAAGGAGATCAAATGAAGATTTTTATTTTGGTCGTTTTATATCGTCTCGGTCGCCAGAGGAACACTACTACTAAGAATTTTCAAAAACTTTTCGTACATTTTGTACTAGTTCTAATAATTTCGATTCGAAAACAATTATACACGGCCAAAATAATAAACTTCATATACTTCCATTTCTCTCGGTACTTGTCTCGACTTCGAGCGTTCTGTTTTCTTTCGTTCGTTCCTTTCCTTTTGGTACTTGTCAGATTACTCTGGGTTTCCAGCGATCTCTCGAATTTCAATTCTCTAATTTTCGAGAAAGTGCCTCAAAATATTTCCAAAAGTATATGCACGTATAGTCATACCCGGAGAAGCGTCTGTATGTAATAGAAAGGCAACAAAAAACGAATTCATTTTCATCGATCCATTTGTTGCACTAGATAAAGGTTGCGTCCTAGAAGATATCTTTAAAAAAATATCTGTTCTTGTAATTACGATTATCGACAACTTACAGTAAGTAATCAGTCTCTTGCGAGATTGAGAGATAAACTGCAAAAGGAAATTTCTCTGACTTCGCTTTTTTAAACATTCTAACATATCCGCAGCAACACCATGACTTGTACTTAATGTAGAATCATGTTCTGAGTGATTCACCATTATCCAAAGAGATGCAGTCCGATAAATGCTAGTGATAGGACGATAATAATATATTTACCGATTCCACCAATTATAATATAATCAATAATTATTGATATTCATTATGTTTAGTTGTATCGGAGGTACATATAATTTAGAAACAAAACATTACGTATTCGAGCATACATCTATGCGTAATAGGGAAGGCGAATGGGATGCATAGGTTAGCCAGTAGAATTCTAAGGGAATTTTCATCGAGAGTGAAAGAAATAATGTTTTTTTCCTTTATTCTACCTCAAATTGAGCATTGCTGTACGATTTGGGATCCTCACGAAGTAGGATTAATTTCCGCTTTTGAGATACTTCAATATAGAGCAGCAAGGTTCGTCAAGGGAGATATCAGATTTGACAGCAGTGTTTCGGCTATGATAGAATCCCTCGGATGGAACTCTCTAAGTGATAGAAGAATTGAATATCGAAGGAAGCTTTTTGATAAATGTACCACTGCCTATTTCGGGGAGGAGATAATGTTATCCCAGTTATGAACTTACTCGATCTTCGGGAGAAAAAAAAAGTGATACAGGGAAGTAGTTGTCAGGACAAATAGTTACTTTTGGTCGTTTTTTCCGCAAAGTATTAGAGAAGCTTAGGGTTTAAATATAAATAAATAAATATTAGCATTATATATATAATGTATAATGAACTACTTAATATAAACATTATAAATAGAGTAGGATATCCTTTTCAATAAACAACTAGCCCCTCATTTAACAGGAGTTAAAAAGAAAGAATCAACGATAAAAAATAATTTGCGGATATAACCTAACTAAGTCTACGCGTAACCTAACCGTACCTCGAGATATTTTCATCCCGGATTCTAGAACCCCAAATTACTATTCTGAGTCATATATATGGTAAAATTGCAAAAATTTCTTTTTCAGATTAATAATTGATTTCGATCAAGTTAAATTTCATTTGCGTTGAAATCGCTCACAAACAAATCAAGTAAAATATTTTGGTAAAGGAGTGTTAATGCATTGATATTTTTTACCAACTCTTGACAATACGTATACGTATGAATTGTGGTTGATCGTTATTACAATCACTTTATTTTATTAGCTTTCTTTTGTTGAACTTCCGAAGGAAAGGAAGTGGGATTTGTAACCTGTATCTAGAAAAATTTTAAAGGGAGAAACATCGCAAGTGGATGAAACAACAGGAACAGCGGTTACAGGTCGAAGGAGCAATGAAGTAGACACTCACGTCATACTAGGAATTATGTTATGACTTACCCGAGAATCGGAAAGTTCGTTTAACTTCCGAGATCCGCTTTCCCAGGATTCTGGCGTTACAAACATTTCTACAAACCTACACGATATACAGAGCCAAAACCAACGTCATCATTGCCATCAGCAAATCATCAACTGACTCCTCAAAGGGATAAGATATACACATTTCCTTGGCTTTTTCCTCTGCTGTCCTTTATTTATGAATGGTGATGACGGTATTATTTCTGGCCTGAAATTTCTTTCTCCTTACAAAGGAAAACAGTAATGAGAGAAAGATTTTTAAATAATACTGTTGAGAATCCCAATTATAAGGCAAAGTTTTCGTGAACACAAGATAATGTATAAATATTTCAAAAGGTTACAGCAGAGCAGAGAATAGTAAGGCACGCCATATTAAAAGATTGGGTTTGATACTTTGTTTCAATTATACCGTTAGCGCCTGGTTTCAAACGTCAGCATCACGTAGACAAAGGCAGAACCGCCGTCTTCGAAGGTTCACCAAACTGCTGATCGCACAATCAGCAAATTGTCGCTCATTGACCTGTTGAGCAATCTCTGCTTAGAAAGTTACTCGCAGCTGAAACATCTAACAAGGGAAATAATACGTTCGAGTTATGAATTGAGATGCACAAGGCGAGTGCTTTTTGCTCGTACTCCTGCGAAAGATTCGCAGCGGTGATTTTCATTTCCGTATCAAAAGAAGCAATCTTACTTATTGCCAGTACTAATATTGTTAATAGTGCTTCGACAACGTCGGTCATTACATTCGAAGTACTCTGCTCATTCAAGAACTTCGGAGAAATGAGAAAATCTTTAAGAGAATTATGTTATCTACTCTTCGTAGCGATCTGAAATGTAGAGTGAGGATGTATTCACACATATTGAATTTAAATCGCACAAACCACGGATGAAATGAAAAGATCTGATTTCAACTATTAGAAAAAAATCTATTGGTTTATGGAAAATTTAGGCAACTAGAACAATCGTGAACAACTATAGAAGATATTAAAGTGAATAAATCCATAATGTTCGGTAATAAAACGAAATAACAAAAACATATTTCTTGCTACCATATTCTGATGATTTTTCATTCGTCTTTTGGAATCGGGTATACAGAAATGTATCTCCCGTCATCACTGTGTTGTTCATGGCTGCGATGATATGAAAGCTACTGATGTATAGCACAGAGAATAGTGGTACCAATTAGGTCCCTCCTCATGGAATGACAAGAAAAGTGTTACTAGTAGAGTGATTGTGCTTCACCTAAGTGGACATGTTCCGCTTACAATTATTTTTGCTTGGTGAGGAAAACAAGCTACCTCATGTTGCCTAGAGAGCATCATGCCCTCATAATAGCTCTTGGTAATGCTGGAAAGGGTGAGGTACCAACCGACTTCGGAGTGAATGCTACTTCACAGACAGAATGAAAGCATTTTTGTAATGTACTTTAATCAAACTAAGAATCAACTAATATTAAACTAAAAAATGTAACGAATCGCATTTCCGCTACTTTTTCTTCTATTCCTAGGTCACCATATTTACTGCTACTCTTGCAGTAGTAGTAGTAGAAGTTCTGTTAAAAGTGCTTCGATGGCGTTGGTCATTTTCTCCCACCAGGAATCGAACCCGGGACCGCTTTCACCAAAAGCAACCGCGCTGTCCGAATGACAACCCGGGAGCCGCCATTAAAACAATACATAGCACATCCACATAATTTGTTGCAATGTAACATTAGTCTGAGGGTGGAATGGGGTGACTAGGTCAGATGAGGAGTGAGGTAGTTGGCAATAACACTCCTCATTTAGATGGAGAGCGACGAATGGAATCGTCCACGTAAATGCAGATCAATTACAGTCACACTTATTAGCATTGAATAAAGGGCAACTGAGTTGCTTAATATTATTCGGCATCATTCAAACCTCAATAAATTTCTAATTATCGCACAAATGGACAATACTGAGACAAAATGAGATTAAGATATATTTTCATACGCCTTTTACTACGAAACAAACGAAAAGTATTTCTAGAATCCACTGCTTGGGCCGTGACTTCGTGGTAAGTCGCCATTAGGAACAAATGAAAAGATTAACTTTTACACACCACATATAATTTTATTCAGGAACGACCATGGTTTCGACTCATGGAGTCATCTTCAGGTAAGGAGAAATTTTTACAAAACAATATATATAAGGACGGGAGAAGGGGGAGGGGGAGTTGGGTTATGGGGGAGAGGGGTGAAGGGTGTTGATGACTGCGGATAGGATGGGTGAGGGAAAAGGAGAGAAGGAGGGTTCCTCGTTAAACTCTTTGGAGCAATTAGAGATACTAAGAAATGTAAATAATCCCAATACCAAAGTTATCAATGAATACCTCTCTCCTTTTCCCTCACCCATCCTATCCGCAGTCATCAACACCCTTCACCCCTCTCCCCCATAACCCAACTCCCCCTCCCCCTTCTCCCGTCCTTATATATATTGTTTTGTAAAAATTTCTCCTTACCTGAAGATGACTCCATGAGTCGAAACCATGGTCGTTCCTGAATAAAATTATATGTGGTGTGTAAAAGTTAATCTTTTCATTTGTTCCGAAAAGTATTTCATTCGTCAAGATATGATAGAAGGAATGTAGATTAATATACAATACAATTTCCCCAAAATTAAATAGAAAGTTTATGAAAATAGTGAATAATTTAAGAAAGATAAGTGCTACATAATATGAACATATATACCAATTTAATTAACTGCCATTAACCAGAGAGTGTATTCGCTACATCCTCGAATTCTCTGAGACCCGACCATCACGCAAAATTCCCATCCATCATCGCTCATTACTGATTATTTTCATATCCAATCAACGCCATGCTATTTTGCCGCCTTTGAGATGACTTTACTTAATTAGTACTAAAGGCTTCGAATTCTCTTCCGTAGAATAGTTTGTACATCATGGAAGTTTTTATGTTTAGCAAGAAGCAATTATATCCTGATTATATCTCATTGTTTTTATCTCTGATTACATCAATATGCTCTATTTTCTTGAATCAGCGCTTCCTACCTTTCTAATATGGTGTTACGAGTAACCGATGCAACTTGTTCCCGTAATTATAAGCCATGTTTGATGTCGCAATATTGTAAGAATAATGTTTTAACATCAATCTTTTCAACAAACTATAATATACAAACTAAAATAGCAGCTAAGAACGTAGCTTTATCTTAAATATCGAACTACACATCTAAGCTAAGATCGCCACAAGACAGTAAAGTAATTTTTACTGAAATTTATCAGAGTAGCGATGAATTTTCTAAGTTAAAGTAAGTCAAATTTTCGAATTAAGTAAAATTTTCTAATGATGCCACTGCTATTATAGTTCCGATGATATCTTACCGAAATTAAGTAACCTTACTTTATTAAATTGTGATTACTTAGCTCGTTTACATATATAGAGAGAGAAAATGATGGAAATGGCTTTGGAAGCAAGAAGCAGGTGAAAATTGAGAGGAGAAAAACAATTTTTTTTCTATATCGGCGGTGAGACTTTGCGGGTTGCAGAAAAAGAGCAGAAAGATGCAACGAGTAACGAGGCCTTCAATTACATAAGCAGAAGATTGTTTCCTCCATTGAGAAATATTAAATTGAAATATATTAATCGAGTTTTCGAGAAAACAAATAACCGATATATACTCCTCAAGCCGCCAGTGGGGTATGGCAGGGTTTATCTCTAAATATAAATATTTACTCTTCCATATTCTATTTACCCAACTTTGCGAAAGCGAAAGGATGAAGCGAATGCTAACTAATGTAAGATGCGTTTTGTGTTGTTTTCAGGCATGTGATTCCCATTAAAGAAAGAAACAAACGCAATATTTCGCGTGTGTATGTTAACCAGTTACTCGGACGATTCTTACTTGCTGACCTAGAATGATTTACCGTAAATCGTACACGATGGCGAATTTTCCATTACGATCGATTATTTACTCCCCTTTCGAGATTAACCTCGGACTATCGTATCTACAGGGTGTGGTAACATTATCAACGCGGTATATAAAGCTCTGCTCCGCACTGCACACGAGAGGAAATCGAGTTGAGGAAGGATCTAGAATTCATCCAGGTTATACTGTGAATATTTAGCTCTAAGTAACTTGTTTCTAACATCAGTTTCGAACCAAAATAATGGTGAAAACGCAGAAGTTTGTTACTGTTCAAAGATTTGAGGGAGAGCCAAAACTAAGCGATCTGAAAATCGTCGAGGAGGATCTACCGCCAATTAAGGATGGAGGTGAGGATGTAGTTTTAGTTAGGGTGTAAATTTAGTTAACTTAAATCCCGATATG
This sequence comes from Sympetrum striolatum, assembly GCA_947579665.1. Classification (NCBI taxonomy): domain Eukaryota; kingdom Metazoa; phylum Arthropoda; class Insecta; order Odonata; family Libellulidae; genus Sympetrum; species Sympetrum striolatum. The sequence goes on along the minus strand of OX388351.1, from coordinate 65,516,227 downwards.
AAAGAAACAATCAAGCAATCATGATTTGCGTTCCTTGTAAGTAAATGTCCACCGCGCTTTCTCGTGAGTGACGCAATTTTCTTACGTATCTATCATTTATCAAATATAAGGTAGTTGTTCCTGTCTTTCACTTTTTTAGTTTCTAGGTTTTCTTTACCCTATGGAAAGGTTAATCAAAGTAGGTCTACTGGACAACCGGAGTTTTACTCAAACATACTTCGTTCGTGGTAAACGTGAGCAACAATTATAGTATCATAATTATAAAACTGAAAAAAGTATACGCGAACTATGAGTTAACATGACAACGATTATGAAGAACTGCAGTGACAAGTGTAACAAAATCCACTAGGTAACACATCATAAATAATGTATTACTGTGAAGATAGTGATCTACACATTTATACATTATTGTAGTGTAAATTGTGGAATTACGCAGTGTTCGCTGTAATTCATAAATTAATTATTTTCCATCTTTTTGTACAGGGCTTACGTAATAATATGGTAATGAACGATTAATAACAATTTTTACAAACTGTCGATAACATTTGTGATGCCTGAGAAAAAATCCACTTTCCTAATTCTCGTACAACAATTTTAGATTCGAATGAAAATAAAATGGTGGGGTCAGCGTTTTACAATTTATTGGCGTTTATTTGCATTTCCATTAATATACAGCGAACCGCAATATGCGTATTACATGGGGGTAAAACACACAACTAACTAAATAACTGTCAAATTATAGCCCCTTATATTATCCGGAAAAAGAGAATAGGGTAATGTCATTAGAATAAAAGCGAAGACAAAGCCTAATTAGTATATTTTTGCAACATGAAATTTATTGATACGTTTCGAAAAAATGACTGCGTTGAAGTATAAAACTCACGAAATTTGCAATGGCGATAGCTTTGTATTGAAAATGTTCACATTTGCGCTAAGATATGGTGCAGAACTATTCAAACACACTTCCCCAATTCTCGAAGTTTCATATCGAAACAACCATCATATTTTTCCCAGCACACTTACTACCGCTGGCGAGTTGTGGCTCACTGTTTGAAATAAACCATAGATGCACGAACTCCAGTATACGTCCCGATAGGGTTGATTTACGGATTCTATCCGGAACACAAAGCATCTTTAAATTTATTTCATCGATTCTTTTGAATCTTACTTGGTCGTCTAAGAATGTTCAACATCATTTGGCGCCCCACTGTAATCAAGCGTAAAAGGTTGCAAGATTACGATAAATAATTTGTACAACCATGCTCTAAACCAGAGTTTCCCAAACTATGTTCCGCTGAACCTGAATAGGTGTTCCGCGGCTATTTGCAGTCTTAATGGAGAATAAAAGTCATTAAATGCTTTATTTATTCATATTTTTATGTTTATGTTATAATATTATAGTTTTATATTTAAAAATAATTACTAAATAAATAATTAGTTGTAATTAAATGATTTTAAAATTTTACGAATATAATCACCTAACCTAAAAATAAGCTAAGTGTTCCGTTAAACTTCCCAGCTTGGCGAAGTGTTCCATTACAGAAAAAAATTGGGAAACCCTGCTCTAAACCGATTAATTTACTTTTTTCTTCACGCTGTATAAAGTTCAAAATTAAATACTACCGAACATATTTTACAGAGTTCCTCTGCAAGGCGGAATGGTTGAGCGTAGACCCGTACATGAGGTAAGAATCTTAAAAGTGGTGAGTTACTAAATGTGTCTTTAAAGAGCACAAACGATCGTCCGCACGTCAATGAAATTAAAATCATCCAAACCATGAATTACACTGAAATTAAGTACATAAATCTAAAAAGTCATTCGTTATTTCTATCGACGCGATTTCGAAGTTACTTTCATTGCCAAGATCAATAACAACTTATGCATACAAAAGAAACTGTCGTAACATAGAAATAAGTAATAATAATTATTATTTTATGTACACAAAATTAACAGAGAGACATGGCTGTGACATATTGCAGGACTTACTAAAGACACCAAGATTAGAACGGTGCTATTCATCAATATCTCCATTATTATCGAGGAAGAACGCCGACGAGTAATAATTCATCCGTAATCAGGGATTTGCATCATTAAGAAGTTTTAAAAGTCAAGAAAGTCTGGTGATAATTCAAAAGATTATGACATATAACAATTTATTTATAATCGAGAGCATAAACCACTTAATTTAAATCTTGAAGCATGGGCGTATGTAAGGGGAGGGTTAGCATACGACGAAAAAAATGGTGGAAAATTGGACAGATATGTACCGTATTTTCTCATGTGTTACGCGCATCTTTTTTCCCTTTTAGAGAGGATGAAAACGGGATGCGTCATACACAACGATGCCCGGGTTACACGAGAATTTCCATTTGCAATTAATAAGAAAGATACATGACGGCCGAAAACTTCCCTAATACTTTGTTACCTGTCTGTTTCTTTTAATAGAAATTACGAGAATGTAGCTGATACGTCATATAGCCCAAGGAAATACAAAATAACCTTCCCTTTGCTAAAAATCGAAAGTTTATTCCTTTGAAACAAGAAATATAAAATCAGAAAGCTCCGGGCTAGCGATTACTTTGTTAATTTGCTCGGCTCTTGAGGCGCGCCGTAATGAAAGTCGAGAGGCGTATTTTCCTTCAGCTGAGCTGGTATTCCCCGATTTAAACAGATTTTTTTAAATATTCAAGGCCAAACTGAATGCTGCTTACCTGTATTGCAATCGTAACTATTGAAGAACGACTCGAAATAATTAATTTAGTATATTATTTTCCGCTGTTTTTGATGATAAAGCATATTTTTACATTGTAATAAGTTAATGCTGTTATTTTTCCATTTGATAATACACATTTTTCGAATTGCTTTTACTAAAATTCACTGCCGAAGAACGAGGTGCGTATTTATACCTTTATGTTTCATTTAAAGGTACTTAAAGTAACTATCATTTGACCGCAGGTTATTATATTCTATGTATTCTATTCTATTGTATATAATTTCTAAATGACTGAGATTGATATTTAGAATTCTGCCTTTTTCCGCGTAAGGTCCAGGCAAAAACTAATTTACGTATCTTTATATATTTTTGGATCAGCGGATCTCCCCCATGTGAAAGCTATAGCTACGCCCTGGTCTTGAAGGAATAGTTCAAAGATTTCTGTGGCCTTACTTGCAAGCAATAGTGATTTCCAGTTAGTTATTCAGGTGATAGATTTAATCTTTCACCTGATGATGCATGGTGGTATCTAGGAGAAACTTTTACCTGAATCCTACGTCGCGGAGGGAGCCAGGAATATGGAATGGATGTTTATGGACCTTGAGTTCAAAACACAAGTTAATGGACAGCTGATGTATAATTTGAACCGCGTCCACATGCGTAGAAGAGGCCACGATTCACATTCCAAGTTGGTGACACTATGCGCCCTTTCTTCTCCCACCACCCGGGGCGTTTCTTAAGTGATTAGCTCAACTCTACCTGCCCTTGTAAACTTGATTTAAATGGAAAAAAGGCTAACTCCTGCTGAGACCCTCTTCTGGTTTCCCAATCCGCATTAGTCACTGCAGGAAAGTTAGTACACATTCGAAGGAGATGAGTGATTTTGGCCAATGAGAGGTTATTTGGAAAATTAATAATCGCTAGCATCTCATGTGCCTCTCAAATGGGTGTCAAAATTAATGTAAACGTATTATCATTTTTTTAATGTTGAAAAATGTTGAAATAATGAAAACTTGGGAGTATATGGCAGAAACTCTTGTTTCCTTAGATTTTGAATATCCTAGAATACCCATGGATTTTTATTTGGTAAGATTAAAATACTCCATTCATCAAACGGTTCTGGCAATAGTCCTTGAGGAAAAACGCAAGTTTTTTCTTCGAGGTATTATCTGTAATTATTTTGTAATTAAATAGAATGTCCTAAAATATATGTTTGATAAAAATATTACTCAAACCAGTTGATGGACAGTTTGTAAATGTAGCTTTGAATATAAAACTAAGAGACCATTAAGTAATTAATACTATTTACAACAATTTCACTTCCAGAGCATATGCATTAAGATATCCAGTTGGATCTGTGATGGTAGGAGCTCAAGTAGCTCTGTAAGTATTAATAATCCTTGGTTTATATCCATTGCCTTATTATTAAAGCTCACTATAGCATTGGTAAATTTCCACTACGGGTATTTCATTTGAACATGCTGTAATTTTACCAGCAACACTTTCATTTTTATAATTACAGAAGGCTTGAACAAAAATTAATTTTATAAATTTACTAGTAAACTCCCCTTAATTTCATTTTTTTATAAATATGCAACATTTAAAAATAGATGAATTATATAAATTATCAATACCCTATTTTTTAATAAATACTAATCAGTATAGAATTTTAAGCTAAGAATATCGGCGAAATTCCGAAAAATTACGAATTAAATTCTATGAACGAATTCGATTCTATGCAGTTCGTGAGAATCGCACGAACGCACTGCTTTAAAATCTCTGCTAAAAAATCAAGTTTGCGTTAAAATTCCGTCTCTCAAAAATCTTCCCCTTCCTCGACATAATATTTCTTCGTCATCTTGATTTCCACAAACGAACGTGTAAATGTCCTATTGTAAATCGATTTGATAAATAAAAACTCCCAAATGGCCGTAATTTTGTTCCTACTACTTAAATATCATAGTTTACATTCGCTGAAATCTCAGTAAATTGCCTCCTCTTCAAAAATTCTGACATTAGTTCCTACCATTAATTAGGTATGGACTTAAAATCCCCGTGAATTCTTGTGGGAAAATGAATGTATCGGATTCAACAATCCCCTTGGTCGTATGGGGGAGTGGTTGTTTACTACGGCGAAATTTTCGTTTATTTTGTCATAGTTCTCGGAATTTCGATTCAGAAAGTGTATTTTACGACAATAATGAGATTCTTTATTTAATATACCTTCGTTTGATACTTTTCTTGACTTCGTAGGGCAATTATTTCCAATTTAATTTTGTAAAAGTAACAAAGCCTGCAAGGTACAAAAACAAACTTGACGTGCATTCATTATGGAAACGTATTACGGAGTCCTGGGTTCGAGCCTTCATAGAGATGAAAATAGTTTTCGCGGGACTTTCAACTTATTATAAATGCAATGCAGTTTGTCTCATAGCTCTATGACAAATAGTTTCTGAGATAGAGATCTCTATCCTTTGAGAGGACGGATTTTGCTTTTTATATATATATATAATCATTAGGGCAATAAAATTACTACAGAAAGAAATGGAAATTCGTATTTCATGATGAAAATTTAATTGTAGATAGACAAAATTTGTGAAATGGGATTAATACAGTAAATGTTAATTTTGTTCATGGAATTTTTTCATGAAAAAACCACAAAAGTCAATTGCCTGTACCATTTCAATAGGAACAATGATTTTTTGCGGAGATATTGCCAAGATTTCCCATAATTTTACTTGCAGCATGATGCTGTACAGTGTTAATTCAACTAAATAAAAACTACAGCTAAAAAATTAGACTTTGGAAAGTATACCAATCCTTTCGATTCAATTATGAGATATTTTCCTTGCAGGGTGATAGAGAGTAAACATCACAAATTCAATGTTGGACAGCATGTTGTTGGTTACTTTGGCTGGCAAACATACACAATAAGCGATGGGAATGATTGTCTTCTACAAGGAGCAGAAAAGCCCTATGTAGTTCCAGATTTACATGGTCAACCATTATCTTTGGCACTTGGAGTACTGGGAATGCCAGGGTATTTACACCATATCTAGATTGAATTTATTTGGACGATATTTTTAATCTGCCAAAACTGAAAATAATTCCCTATTATAATGAAAAGAGACTAAGATAATTCAATTGTGAGAAGTCTAACATTGAGCATATTCTGTATTTATGGCAGAAATACGGCATATTTTGGACTTCTAGAAATTTGTCAGCCAAAGGAGGGTGAAACAGTGGTAGTGACTGGAGCAGCAGGAGCTGTTGGAAGCTTAGTTGGACAAATTGCCAAAATAAAAGGTATTCAGGAAAAAACAATTTAATTCATAATCTGATTTTCATTCCAATTCTCTAAATTTCCTTCAAAACCTTTCATAGGCTGCAGAGCAATTGGATTTGCAGGATCTGATGCCAAATGCAAATGGCTTAAGGAGGAGCTAAAATTTGACGCAGTGTTTAATTACAAGAAAATCAGTGTTAAAGATGCACTGAAAGAAGCTGCTCCAAATGGTGTTGACTGTTACTTTGATAATGTAAGATCTGTTAAATTAGATAAATATTTATATTTAATAGCAGGTTTTAATTCATTCATCTACATGTTAATTAATGAAATTAACTTCTTGAGTAAATACTGGATGTCTAATAATAATAATAACTTATTTAATGGAAACAGAAAGATCCTAATGACATCCATTTCAATAATTAATACTATTTACAAAGACACACAACCATTCCATAGCCAGAAAAATCCGACTAGCCGGGATTCAAATCTGAGACCTCGACATTGGAATGCTAGCACACAAACCACTCTGCCACCTCAGCCAGTGGAGAATGAATAATAATAATAAATGCCAGTAATAAAGTTTTTTTCATAAATTATTCCTACCTACCAACTCCAATTCATTCTCTATTTTTAATCAATATATATCATTAAAATTGCGAGATAAATACAACGAAAGTTAATACAGTTCAATCCTCGGGATTCTAATCTCAGCTATTTATGATAGTTCCACTTAGTAAAGTCTTTTTGAGTGGGCAGTGCATCAACAACCTATCCCCATCTCTGAATACCTCCAACCTTGGTATCCCTTCTTCATATTGTCATGCACAGAGACTCTTCTATGCACCGATGTGCTGACTAATTCTATCAATATCAAATTCCTTAGGGGTACGCATGGCATATTTTGAAGAAAAACGAGAGAATAATTAGCAATAGCTGGCAACCACGAGAAAGGTTGTTTCATGGAGTACATGGGATAAGGAGTTCGCACAGTTGGGAGTAAACCCCTAGAGGAGGGTCTGCATGAAAATTACCATACAGGCTCTCTGCTATGCAGTACTATTGTAGGAAGTTTCCTTGCTAATGAAATGTGGAATATGAAGGTTATAATCCACATCAATTAAGGCAGAGATAAATTTTTAAAAACCGAGACTGATTTTTATCTAACTTATATTACAATTCAGGATTTAGTAATAAACCTGTGTTCTTTGTTTTGCCCAAATCAATTCCTGGTTGTAGATACAATGTGAACAGGTACATAGTTAGTCAATCATTTTGCTTAAAATAAATAGCCTGTGCATACAATTATACCCCAAGTTATCAGAAAATTCCCACAATTTCTCTCAATATAAAATTGAATTATTTAATGCCAGAAAACATTTTTTAGGTTGGAGGACAAATGAGTTCAGACATCATTCACCATATGAATCGTTTTGGAAGAATTGCTGTGTGTGGAGCCATATCATCATACAATGAGCAAGAAGCTCCAAAAGGTAGATATAATATAATAAAGGTAAAAGATATATATATATATATATATATATATATATATATATATATATATTACTATACAACATAATTCTGGAGAGATGATTTCTGAACTTCGACTGACTCCAGCAATGCAAGAATAAATTCAGTGGATGGCACCAGTAATTAAGGGCTTCATGTTCAAATATTGGCCTTAAATTCTTCTTCCTTACGTCAAGACACGAAATAAAATTGTGATAACCTCCTGGGTACTAGGAAGCGATCTTGAATACTGAAATGAATGCTAAATAATAAGCAGCTGGATATTTATAATTTGATTTTAATGAAAAATAACAGGAAATAACGACCAATAATAAATGATTCTTTTTTCAGTGACAGCAATTCAAATATCAATGATTTTTAGTCAGCTGAAGATGGAAGGATTTGTTGTTCATAGATGGAACTCTAGATGGAATGAAGGAATAATGCAAAATCTTCAATGGATAAAAGAGGCAAGTTTGTTGGAAATATCTTGAAACTATTCGAATAAATTATCTTATGTTATAAAACTTCGCTTGATAATAACGAGAAATTTAACTAGAATTCATCATCAATACCATTTGTGACAATAACATGGGAAAACAGAAAGAATTTTATCGAGCCTACTTACTCCCATGTCAGATGTAAAGTAGCATGAAAATGTAAACCTCCAAGAAAGCGATCATCAGCTAACTTCAGTTTGCTTTGAACTGATGTGATTTCTGGTATGTGATCATCCAGTCCTCAAAACCTTTCTTAATTTCTTCTTCAATGTCGTGATTCTTTTAATGCTGCTGTTATCTTCAAATAAGACCGCCATTATAGGACAAAAGAAGTGTGCGTAGCGTTTAGCTGTATCGTTGATCCACTTGCACACAGTTTAAAAGAAGCTGAACGAGCTGAAACCTTAAATAGTGGGAATAGATAATATAAACCTGTTGAGTTATATGCAAGGTTCATTTTCGATGAATTTTACAAATCGATTACCTTTTAAAGATAATTGTAAGATTGGATAAAACCAGATGAATTATAGAATACCTGTAACTTCGCTATTTTGACGATACTGAAACTTTACATTTCTGCTTTTTAACCTCTTCCACCAAGTGTACTGTTGAAACAAGTGAGACGAGTGATCACAAATGAGATAAACGCCTTCTTTCAGTTGAGATATTTTCCGTTGGAACACAGAAATTCTTTATAAACTGGGTTTCAATTCGTCGCAAATTTCAAATATTGCCTCTTTGACCGACAAAAGGTTGTAAACAGATCTGGATCACGAGTTATGTATAATAAAGACTTCGAAAGCATGTAGATTTTTGACCTGGCATCACTTAAATAATTAAAGCTAAAATAAGATGTACTTATCTGACACAAAATAGATCATAAAGCAATCCCAAACGTGGAACATAATGCATCAAATCATATCTTCATTGCAGGGAAAGCTAAAGTACAACGAGACCATCACAGAGGGATTTGAGAATATGCCAAAAGCTTTTATTGGGATGCTGAAAGGAGAAAACGTTGGAAAAGCTGTAGTAAAAATTTGAACACTTCTATGACATGTATTGAGACAATATTCAGTTTTGGCTTAAATGACCTCTTTGATGAACATGTAATAAGAATTCGTCTGTCATAACAAAGCTCCACTTGGTGTACCTACAGAATTACTGGGTAAATATATAACCTTTTCTTCCAAATGTGAACTACTTAACTTTTACTTCACTTCTTGTTTTTCTGTCATAAAAATGTTAAATTTGTAAACATAAATCATTTTTGCATAGAAAATTCATAATTTTAGAGCCATAGAGTTCGATACGTAGATTTGCAGGAGCCTTTTCTTAGACCTACATTGCCATTGCTAGCAAAAATATTCCCAAGTTAAAACCAAGGAGTCTTAAAGAACACACTTCCAACATTCTCAAAGGCCTTGTGACAGCATGCCTTCACATTATTCTCTAACCACACCAACCAATAAGTTATTGTAAAGTAAAAAGTGGTCACAGAAAAACAACCATTTTTCATTTCCACAGCAATTCTAAGCACATGGTAATGATTGTTTCTGTATAATTACAGTCCATTTGACTAATAACATTTCTGCCATGTAAAATAGCCAAGTTTTGCCTTAATCTGTTAGCGTAGATCTAAAGTCAACCTTATGTAATGGTAGGTATATGATAAGAGAAAAAAATCACTCCCGATTGAATGATTTAAAGTGTTACTACACATACTTATAACTGAGGAGCTAAGAAATATTAATCACTAGGGTACAGTCTAATCTAAGCTGATGTGACTTATCTGTTAAGTTGGAGATGCTCATGATCTCCTTTTAGCTCCCCGAGAAAGTAGTCTCTCAACTCAGTTGCAATGTGTGAGATATTGCCCGGTCTGAATTTCATTCTTTCTAATAGTGATGTTCATTTAAATGTATTCATATACTGCTCACTTCCTAAATTAACAATGATGGTAGCTTCCCCAATTTCAATAACATACCTTGTTAGGAGATGCTTGTTTCTATGAGAGCAATAACATGTCTCGTCTAACATAAAATAATTGCAGACAGGTTATGAGTCAAGTAATAGGGGGGAAAAATCCAGGGATTTTACTTTGAGTTATGAGGAAAAATTCTTTACATGTGATAGGGAAGTTTTGAAACTGTCCCACAGTGAAGAAAATAAGTAAGATAACTACGAATTGAGACAAACATGCCAGCATTTAAGGTAAACTTCTAATGATCGTAGCCATAAACTATTGTAAATACTGAGGTAACTTCAATCGAGCTCTCGAGAAATTGGAAGAATTCATCGATTTTACAATATGGTGAACAACATAAAATGAAGGTTAAATGAATCAACATTTTTTACAAAAATAATTTAAACTGTATTATTAAAGTACACATCATGGTCACATCACTTTGGTGCTTTACTTCTACATGACACTAGAGAAAACTTCAGTTCCTTAATTTCCATCAAGTAACGTCAATTCAATACTTAATTATCACATACAGAAAACATTTCTAGCTTTGCTATAAGAGAGAATCATGTTTAAGAATAACTTGGGCCCCCAAAACCTACATTGATCCTAAAAGAATCTTCCTTAGTGTAATTAAACTACTGCTACTCTGAATCCAAGTCAAAGATATTTCCAGACCTCCCACATTAGTCATTCATTCCCAACTCAACCATTAGATACCAATAAAAACTTTTATTAAAAAAGTAGACTGAGTTCAAGAGGAATTACATTGCGCTTTTACAGCAGGTATTTATGCAATAACCATATTCCATTGAACAATTAAACTGACATACATTGCATACATCCTTAATATTGCAACCATTACAATTTTATCTTTAAACATTCTCTCAAGATGAAAACACACAACAAAAATTTTCATCCAACATTTAAAAAAATCACTAAGTATCAAGTTACAGCAATCATTCTGAAATATCAAATACCTCTTGAGGCGAGTTATTACACAATAAAATTTCTTCACAATGGAAAACTCACTTTCTAAAAAACCTACAGGAAATATTTCGTAGAATTTCCAGTTTATCTACAATGTCTTTCATGCCAAATATTGGCCAACATGATAAAATAAAAAGAAGGGGCAATAGTTACCCAGCCCCTTCAACCATGCAGTATTTACATTTTCAGCTACATTCTAAACAATATATTAGGTCTAAAATTTCTATGTACAATGTCATTACAGCATCAAACTCCAAATAACTCCAACTCACTGGAAATTTCAACATTATTTCAAAATCTTAGCAAAACAAAGTTAAACAAACAAAGTCAAGTGTCAAAGAAATCAATTTGCAAGTGAGTAAGATTCAAAATGATTTACAGAAGAATTGTATCAAATTTATTTGTTAATAGTGCCCATTGAAAAAAGTCGAAATTAAACTTTTTTCCTGATGTCCTTAAATAAAAAAATCTATGAAACACAATGTACAGTGATAAAAAACAAGGTAAATATGACACATATAAAACAACACAACAGCTTCATTATTAAAACCCATTTTCATAACTGTAAATTGTCTTTGAGGGGAACTTTTGCGGCTTCGTGGAACAGACTGAAAATAAAGAAAAATTGCATGAGAAATTTGAATATCTGATAAATAAAATAAGAAATGCCAAGAAATGGAGCAAAGTAAAGGGGAAAAGTTCTTTTTGGTTTTTGCAAGAAGTTACCTGTGTGAATATTTACTCCTGACAGCCATTAAACCATCTCGTGGACTTTTATGAATCATGGCATTTAGTTCATGGACCAAGTCTGTAATGTCACTCACTTTGTAACCTTTAAGAAATAAAGTTTGATTAAAATTGCATAATATGCGAAGGTAATGATCAAATTCTTTCAATTAACCATACTTGTGTAATACTCCAGAGCGGGGTTCCATCTCTCATCCACATTTTTCATTATCCTTGCGAGAAGAAGAGCTGCAGCAGCCATTTTTGAATCAGACCGACTCACCAAAGAATACTCCATCAAAGACGTTTCTAAGATGTACCTTGCTAAGTATAAAACCTCCATAGAGGTTTTGGTGGACTACGGAGAGAAAATGGAAATATTACAATACACGTAAAATGCAATCTTCGCTTAAGAGTCCTCAGATACTTCAGAGTTAGTCACAATTTAGGGACTAAGACCAATAAAAACATATCATACCCTTGCGTAACGACGCAGGAAACGGTACGATAATGGAAGCCCAAGTTGAAAGTCTAAAACCCTCAGAATAGTTTCTTCCATGGCCACCAATTCAGCTTTTGTGTACGCTTCATCACATAGGTACGTGAAGTCATCCAGAGTAGGTGGAATGCGTTCCTAAAAAATTAAAATAAATTACTAGGCAGTTCAACGAAGAAAAAAATCTCTTCAGATGACTCGACTCACATCATATTTGCTGGCAAGGAGTAGAGCCGCGGTGCCAACGAGTTGCAATTGCTCCTTCCTGACTACTTTTTGATGCCGACTCAAGAAAAGATCGACTATCTTCACAGCCAAGTACAGTGTCTCATGATTCAATTCAAAAGATTCTTGTGTTTCTACCATCCAATCTACCAGCAAAGCCCGCATACCAATAGATAGCCCTAACTGTTTATTCAAGTAGGAGCCGTCAATGGCGAAAAAAGGCTAAAAAAAATACTTATATTAGTACATATCATTATAAAAGGTTGAATTAAACGAAAATTATGTCCACATACTTCTCTAGTTTTGAGATAATTAAATATATCCATGGCGTAACATGACGCCTCAAATGGGTCATTCGTCTTAGCATCAAAATCCTCAACGTTTGGTGGCACTAGAGACTTCGGTTTTGATGGCACTACAGACTCCCGTTTACAAGGTAGAACTAATTCAACGGGCGAAACAGCTGTATCACAAGTTTTAAACGAAGCGTCTACCTCGCCGGCATTCGCAATATTCTTCTCAGACGCGATCTCAGACGTACTAGAAATGATTCAAATATTAAATTGGAGATAATACTAACAAAACCGACATACCTTTTAATGCAATCACTTACCAATCTTCTAGAGCTGTTACGTATAATAAATTTTCCTCACTCTTGGAAGAGTCTAAGTTTGTAGTCTTTACGGGCCTCGTTTCCGCAGCAACATGAGGAGCACTTCCGGATCCTCGAGTTGTAGACTTTGATGTCGTTGTCACTGGCACAGTCTTTGGAGCATACTGCTGAGGCAATTTTGCTCTTGGATGCGGAACATACTTTGTCGACTTAGCTGGTTTAGGTTGTGCAGCCACAGCTTTAGCTTGACGAGTAACCATCGACTTTGGCACAACATTTTCATCGCCGCCACCACCACCTTTACCTTTGTTAGCAATCAATTTGGGTTGCTTTGCTGTGTTTACTTTGAAGTTTAGTACGTTTCCTTTACGAGTATCCTGAAATTGCAATAACTTTTAGAAAAATTCTATTTCAAATTGCATATAAGATGCTATCTTGTACCTACATTAGTCATATCTAAAAGCGGCTTCTTCACGGTCTCATCCTCCTTTCCCGGAGAGAAGTTTGCTTTTCTCTTGGTATTCTCTTGCATAGTGTTACACGGTTGACCCTTGCGGCAACGTAATCCCGCTCCTTTCTTTAAGAACGAAAAAGGTTGTTTCAAAGGATCTTGATCTAATTTAACTGCCTTCTTTGAAGCCATTTCAATCCTTCAGTTTTTAAATGGTCGGGAACACGCTTAAATGACCACGTACGTAACGGACAAAGGCTCCACCTGCTCTAAATTCAAACTGTCCAAAAAAGTAACCGAAAAATGTCACACATGAATCGATAGAGCTAATCACTTACGAAGTTAACAAGTTCTACAATTGCGTATCGCATGCTAATCAACCGATTTCCGAAGATGAATCCCTCTACACAGATTCCGTCTCTATCTAACGAATCTAAGGTGTTCTCTTTCAAACATTGATGGCTTACGGTTTGACTACTCAGATTTCAATTTCATTGGCTGATGAGGAAACGATCTGCGCGCCCTCCGGCGGAAGAAATATCAACCAGAAGCAAAATGTTTTTATGTTTTCATATGTTTTTACCGGTCAGAACGCATACTTAGACCTTGATACTTTATTTTCAACTTATGTAAACTCAGGATGATAAGAAAAATAATTATGTTCCTGTAACAAACTATGTAGAAATTTGTTGTTGTCTAATTAAATTTTGCCCGTAATTGCTTTCTTAAATTGCATCCTGAGCTGCATTACGCATTCTTCCTAGAATTTTGACGCATTATAATAATTACGTTAAATAAAGACACTTGCCTACTTCTGAAACAAAGGCTTATATTTTCGGAATATCAATCGCATCTTTAATAAATTAACGGCAATTCTCAGTATTATGTGGTATGTCATGGCATATCATTCCTCAAAAGTTACAGTTATCATATATTTGTAACATTTAACATTATGTTAATAAGGTATATCTCTTATTCAAAAACTAAACTGAGGTGACTATGCTGAACATCGATTTACAAACCATAATGCATCCAGATTATTGTAGTTCTATATAAGCATATTGAGGTAAAATTTAGAATGAACTGTGAAGTTAATGCGTCCATGTGAGAAAAACTCTCATCGACTGTGTGAAACAAGAAATTTACCTGTATTCCATAAAAGCAGTACCATTGCAAGGCATGTTAGTCATAGATGGATATTCAACCGTACTGAATTACCTGCTCCCTCATAAAATAGACGGTAGTAACTACAACCCAACACGATTTTTTTCTCCTAGACCAACCACCGCACCAAGTGTCTGTGATTATTTTATTGCATGCTCTGTGAACGAATTATGAGATGATGATTAAAAAAAGGTTTCCACAAACACATCCTGTTTGTTGTTCCATTCCTTTATAAATAAGGCTTCCTTGAATATGAAGTGTATTAAATGACAAATCTTGTGGTAATCATACCTATCAATCAGCTTCCTTTGATACATAGATTTTACAGCATTGTTTATTAAGCGAGAGTCCATATCAATATATGTATGCCATACATTTAGGGCAAAATAAGCCAAGATATCAAATCTTATATCCTTATTGATTAGGAAGCTTTTAGGGAAAAATTTGCTACATTTTACTAAATTAATACTTTTGGGAAACTCCTGAGACTCTTTTTGCCTTTAACCCCACCACAAATAAGAGGGATCACCTTGGTAATTCTACATAACAATGATTTAGAGGTAAAGATAAGTAAATCTTAATGCTTAACTATAGCTTCCACATATTCCTTCATACAAAAGAATTGTTATAATTGATGCATTATTTGATTACTTAAAAGTCAAAAATTGTCCTACACACATGGATATAAGATGAGGATGAACATGCCTAATTTAAGCAGCATATTTTAAGAAAAGGAAATTGAAGAGGTTTCTATTTATCAAAACAATATTTTGGGAGATATTGATGAATATAAATTGATACGAGATAAATTTATTTCCTTGTGAGGCAATCAAAATTAAAAGCCATATCATAGAATAAAAGTGGCCTTAAAATATTCTGAATGAGATAAATGAAAGAACAGCATTCATATTTTGTACTAAAATTAACACAGTTTTATTCCTTTGAATACAAATGCAAGCTTATCTTCAACAGAATGAAAAATAAGCTAAGCTTTAAAATTTTAACATCAATCATGTTCCAAAACATGCACTCAGGCATTGCTGATACTAGTTTGCATCTCACGCCAAATGGTTCAAACTTTTTCTCTTAAAAATGTCACTCTTGCCTATTATCAGATAAGTGCAAAAATCATATTTTTGAAAGCTCATCAAAACTTCTACATTTAATAGGAACAATTCATATCAGAATTTTTAACACATGCTTTGCAATTGAAAGCCTTCCTAATATCACTTGAATAATTTGTAATAATAACAATGCGCTTTTGCAACTAGCCACCATGAAGCATGGCTAATCTTAAGATTTGATAATAGAAAATTTCTGTCATATATCATCCACAAATGGGTAAAATACATTTCTGAGCTGAATATCTATAAAATAAAACATTTATTATCTAATGAGTGAAAGTATTCTACATTCTCAGACAATCTTGTTGGTAAATGTTTATTTCCAGCTTTGAGCATATTTATAATTCTGAGTCCCCGTCAATAAAGAAAACGCTCGAGGCAGAAATAAATTATACATACCATTTCAGAAAATTGTTACGATAGGTGAGACACTGACTAGATCCATAAAATATTACACAAGATTACTTTCTCACAATCAACCAATAACCAGCCCAAAAAAATATGTACACATTCAATATTCTGAATTACTCTTTTTTCACATTAAAATAACATTTCTATTAGTAAACATTTGTTACAATGATTAAATAAACAAGAGCCATTGCGAGTGACAAATCAGAATGTTACTCTTCCAAAACAGACTGTCCTAATGCAGAATGATTTAACAAATCCCACACATATGAAAATAGTCCTCAAAAAGATACCCCATACATTCAATCAGCAACTTAACTTAATTATCACATTTTTCTCAATGAAAAATAGCTAAATGAATCTACTACGTTGGTTACACTCAATTGTGAATCATTTTTCATATAATACTGATTTCTCATGAGCATTCATTAACAATGCAGTTATACTACTTAATACATTTTGTGCCGGGATCATTTCACCTTGTTATGCACACTTCCCTTATCTTTAGCCCTTGAGGTTTTCTTCTGCCTCAGAGGAACAACAGCAGACCGGTCCGACTTCACAGTTGTATTTTCGTCATCTTCCTCCTTACCATCCCCTCCACGAGCTACGCTGACCATTCGTATCACCAAAACAGATAGGACTTTATCTAGTGGGTCCATGAAACCACGCTGCATCCATTTGGGAATAGTTATGCGGGCATGAGAGAAACCCAACTTCTGCAGAATATAATCCACTCCATATGGTTCTATGCTTTTTCCAGCCCAAGATAGTAACCTAAGTAAAGAAAGAAAAATAATCATGCTAAAAAGACCTTTAGCTTTATGCACATGTTTTCAAACACTGTAAAATGTTGTTAAAGCAAACCCAAAAAGACGGCAAAATTGAGAATTTGTGTTAAAAAATGTGTTGATTAAGTCTGGCTGAAAATTAAAATAATCTTAGCTACTCTAATCTCCTGATAAAAGGAAGGAATAGTTGAAGAGACACTATGACTGAAAATGTTACAGTGATGTATTACAGAGACATAAGAAAGAAGATAGCATTATACAAAAGTTAGAAATACTAATTGAAAAAGAGCTAAAAAAAATAGTGCTGGATAAATTGACTAGGTAAGAAAAGGAGTTAAGAGTTAAGGATGTAATTACAGAACAGAAGAATTGTATAACGTAGCATGAAAGGATCATAAGCAGAAGTTAAAGCTGACAAAAAATGGACAGGTATTGGTAATTAGATGTTTAAAAATCTCTAATAGCTGTCTTTGTCAGTGCTCCACACCTCATCGCCATCAATTTTCAAAAACAAAAGAAAGATTTAGATTATGGACCTTCTAAATTTCAGTTGTTTGTTTTAAGTTGAGAAAATTCTTAAATCTCAATTGTTTCCAAATCTGGTGACAACAAGATGCAGAGCACTGACAAAAAGATGGTTATCATTAATAGTAGTGTTCCTATACATTTTCTTTCCTTACAGTTATTTGTAAGTATACATTGGAGGGGTTAAATAGTGGAATATGTTGCTAGTTGAAGAGGTCTTCAAATCCTTACCAAATATTAAAGAGGAGATTAGAGAAAAAATTTGTATAACTGTAGCAAGTGCATACCTATAAAAGAAACTCTAACAGAGTAAATACCTGAAGATTATTCAAGGAAGCTATCATATACAGCTATATTGTAAGTGTTTTATATATTGTATGTAAATAAATGGATGTTATGTTTAACTTTTAATATGTTTGTTAACCTTTTAAGTGTACTTAAGGACTGAAGATCATATTTTATTATAACAGTTATTATTGAGGCTGCCACCTGACGTCGGTCAAATTGCAGCAGGATGAAGAAATGCCAAACATATAACAGCCTTTGTGAATCAATTGATATTTTTCATTTATCACAATATGTATTGAAAAATTTTGTTCATCAAAATGTGTAATTTTTCATTTTTTAAAATTTACTAACGTAACTATCCGGCTATTGTAATGTTTTGTAAAAGGACATTTGTCCATTTAATAAATATTATTATTATACCTGACTGTGGGTTCTAAATGCCAAGTTTTGCAAACGTATGTCCTCCAATCTTTCTGAAACATTTCTGCTGGATCAAATGCTTTCCTCTGAGTCTCATCTTCATTCCCAGCTGATGGTCCAGTGCTCTCAGCGGAGGAATGACTTGAAACATTGGAAGAACTCATTTCTCCCCCAAGCTTCCTTCTAGACTCTGGGTCAGGACTGTGGGATCTGAAGCCTGAACTGTTGTGTGACATCAAGACCTAAAATATTGAAGAGATCATGGAGACTATTGATAATAAATGATAAAAATTATACTACTACTTTATACCCTTATTATCATACGTCATAATTTATTTCCTCTATTTTCCATTACATACTTGATGGTATAGTGAAAATTGAAATAACAACAAACATATTGGATATACATTAGGCATTATTTTTTTTCTAAATATTATATATGCAAGGTGAAAGTTTAGCAGTCCTTTAAATATTTTACTAACAAATGAAACATGCAATCAAAAAAGATTCATAGATGTGAGAACCATGAACTGAATTTTTACTGTAAGTACTTTTATAGTAGTTATTTATAATTTCTATTTCATTCCTGTTTACTTTGAGGAATGAGAGTCACCAGGAAAAGAAATCATCATCAGAATAACCAATGTCACTCATTAGAGCAGAAGGCTTCACCATTAACTTCTTCCGCTGCCTTTACCAAAATTTGCTACATATGTGCTCTCTTGGCCATTAGGAAGCCACCTCAATTGAAACAAAGGATGTGTAGGAGATGCCAAAACAGCATCACGGCATTGACTTCAGCGCAAAGACTGAAGTATTTCACAAACCTCTTCTCAAGGTTCAACTTGAGACCTGTCACCAAAGGAGCACAATAGTAGAGATGCCATATTATTTTGGTAGCATCAGAGGTTGCTAACTAATTTAATGTGTGTGAAGCAGACCTAATGTGATGAGGTAAACTTATTCCACTTATTAATTGCTTCCATCATTCAAGAAATTCAATGAGGATCAGAAGTTCGTCACAAAAACAAAGATAATGAACGTTATAAGACGAATCCGACTATCAGGAGGTATTGAAGTGGGACTATAACAACAGAATACCGCACATTACTACTCTACTTTTGCAGGACAACATTGTTTGCAAAATTTAATTTGTGTGCTAACGGTAGTGTCAGACAGTTCACAAGAAGCTAGGGAAGGCACATCGGATGTCCCTTCGATTTCTTCCTGATTTTGCAATGTTTTTATATATTCTAATTTATATTGGAGATGATACTTAATGCATTTTCAAAATAAACCATTTATATACTTTCTAAAATAATAAATGTTTTGAAAATTATTTCTTTATCTTAAAGTCACTGCTAATCTTTCCTGTGGTGGCAAATACAATTGCAATGGTGTGTTTTGGTAAGATATTCTAGGTCCAAGGACTGTTAGTAAGTTATCAAAACTTTTCATACTCATTCGAAAATAATTAAAAAATTTGCCTGGATGCTCTCTTAACCTTCCATACAACTTGTAAAATTGTCCGTTGAAAAGTCTCTGGCTTACTATTGGATGGACCAAAAATGGTTCGCTTTTTTGCTTCCTCTTTTGCTCTCTAAGAACAAGGGCAAAAACACATACACATTCCGCAAAATCCATTTCGCACTGGTGTAATAGCAACTTATTTATCACCTGTGCACGTTAAGCAGAGAGGATGGGCAACTTTTAAATCGGACAACTAATGAATCACCTTCAGGAACAGTTGCCAGTGTGCGGCAGGCCTTACAGAAGTGCAATAAAGGGCAATTTATTTGTCATCCCTGCCCTCTCATTGGCAACACTTACTTTTCATGTGAAAAGTCAACCAAGATTTTTGTGACATCTATGAAACATCGTATGCATTTTTTATTTAAATGTATTTTCAAAATATGTTCTTGATATTAATATTAATAGAAAATACTCTTACGAAAAGTATTTTTAATACAAAATACTAAAGTATTGAAAATTAATATTTCAAATACATGTATTTTTTATACTGCCTATCTGTGCATGTTCTTATGAAAACAGTAGTGGCCTAAAGCATGATCACTAAAAAAATATTTTACTTACATGCTGATACTGCAAATATCATTCTAAATTAAGCAGAAGAGAGTATGAATACCAAATTTTAGAATTATTGGAATACTCTATCATTTTGTTTTGATTAATAAATATTATTTCTTATTCGAGATAAAATTCAATTTCTGTCTGCAGCTTGAGTTTAAATAGCTCTAATTAGATACAGGATCCTAAACATACATTATTTGTTTAGTTGGTCTAACAAGGCTAGTTAAAAAAACTCTTTCATATGGTGTAAGTAGGATAGTTAAATCAGTTCTAGCAATAGGTCTTTGAATACTATGGATCAAATTCTTCTTTGAAGAGGTACTAACCACTCTCTCCTTTTCTCTGACATAAGAAGTTATAAGGTCGTGAAGGAAGAAGAAGGCTTCTGCATCCACTGTCACAAATATGTGATCCTCGAACTCTGTTATGAAGCTGCATTCCACCACTGGCTTTTGATCTAAAAAAGCAAAGAAAATTTCCAGCATGAAACAGAATCAAACTATTCAAAAGGTAAAATTCAATTAGTACTCCTTATGACGATGTTTATGATTTCACAACCTCTGATATTTCAAGAATGTCCCACTAATTTCCAGATTTAAAATATTCACTTCAATTAAACAGATTATTAAAGATATTATAAAAGACTTAACATCTAAAATCTACAAACAATGGCAGCTCTCTTAAACCACAGAAGATGGCAACATAGCAGCTAAAATGCTTACAAAGTGATTCCTGGTTATGGTGGCCATTTATTATTTGCAGAGATGGGTGAATCTAAGCAAGGGACTGCAATTTTGGCAGAATCTATTCCAATCACTAGGAAAAGCTGGAGCCAGAACTGGGACCAGAGTGATCTTTAGATAGCATAACTCCCCTCTAGGATGTATAATTAAGATAGCTATTTGCAAAGAAATGAAATGACTTTACGCAAGACGTCATGAGGCTTAAACCCATGGATAAACAAAAGAGAAAAATAGCGGCATGACTGGGACTCAAACCCAGGTCTCCCAATTCCCAGACAGGTATTCTAACCACTGAACTACCATGCTGCATCAACCTATCTTCTGTTAAAGGGAAGCTTTGTCAGCAAAGTGAGTGGTGCACCACTTAGTAGCAACATTTTTTTCTCTTCTGTTTAGACATAGCAATTTGCCCCTAGAAGGCCTTCCTCAGTTTTGTAGAGTTTGTACCTTTTGTTTTGAGTTTGAAAAAAATAAAGGCAATAATGATATTACAGTAGCAACATGAGACACAAAGCCAACACAAATCTTTAACTGCAAAGGGTAAATCATAATTCATAATCATGAATGGTAATTCTTTTCTTTTCCTCTCAATGAAAGACTGGAAGGCATGAGATTAAAACAGTTTTTCCTGTGATAAAAAATTTGAAATTAACTAATATTTAGTGAAATGTTTATTTTAATTAAGCCAGCACCCTGAAAGCCAAGTGGAAAGGGTTGTTTGTCTTTGGTGAAAGTGGTACAATTCTTGGTGGGGACCATGAAGTTGAGTCAGAATTGTATAAATTTGGGAAGCTTCCAGAATCGGTTGTTAGTTGGTTAAATATGGTCTAAAAAGCAAATATTACATGATGCTGGGTAAATATTAAAGCCCCCCACCAGGATTCAAACCCAAGACTGCAGTCATAGAATACAAATGCATCACCCATCTCAAGTATTCAGATAAAACTCAAATTTTTATTTCAATGCACTCGTCAGATATAAAATACAATAGCTACTAAGATTATGAGGATTATAAATCTAATGGTAATGCACAATTAAATAAACAAGAGCTGATTAAAGTCTTTACCAGAAACATCAGGAGTCCTTGCAGTCTGCAAATGTTCTGTCTTGAGATGTAGCTGGAGTGAAGGCAAAGCAAAGATCACCTCCCGAGTGTGATTTGGATCCTGAAGTTTAATATTACTCCTACGTTCAGTTCCAGTTGAGGAAGGCATACCTAAGCCACTAGAAGATTGAGAGGGGACAGAAGTGGAGGCGTGGGAGGAAGAGGATGGACCTCCTGATGAACCCTCGTATTTTTCCCTCTCCAAACTAGGGAATCGATCAACAGCTGAAAAGAAAATGATGGTCATTTTGCCACAATAAAAACCTGTATTCAATCCAACATCAATCATATCAAAACATTAGTTACTCTGATTTAAGTATAAATAAGCATTTCTCCAAATAAAAATTAAATTAAAACACCCTTTTTAATAAACTCATTACTGTTATTATCAAATTAATATTTCACAAGAATAAATTAAAGATAATCAGAAGAGAATGCTTATGTGAGAAGCCATGCAAACATAAATACCTAAACAGACTTAGAATCTTTCATTTAAATAACAACATCCCAAATAATGTATTCATTTGAAAAAGTATATGTTGTTTTATAAATCAATTCATTCCAAGCGTTAGTTTCTTAAATAAGTTATGTGAAAAAAATTGTAAACATCAAATGCTAAGCAAAAAATCAAGTTGCATTCCACACTTTTTCCAAAGAAAGCATGATAAAATAGAGCTGGTAAAAATGTTTCTAAATATAAATTTCCAAATCATTGTAATAATGAGGATATACATAGGGTATATAGGAAAGAGGAATATATCTATAGTATCTAGGACTTATATAGGAAAGAGGAAACTTCTGTCTTTAAAATATATTGCCATGCTTTTCTAACCTTCCATTTTCATGGAAAATGTGACGAAGACAGGTTAAGCTAAAATTATCTTGCAAAACACTGGTAACACTCACCATCTATTTCACTTCCAGCAAATGCATAATGGAACCATTCCTGTAGAGTGCGGAATTGAGGTGGAAACAATACATTGCGGCTCATTTTACAAACTGTAGCCATACTATGATGCTGAGCCTGTGATTGCTGTTCATTCACCAATGTCATTCCGAGACTGAACGTCAGAGTCTGGACAACATGGACATCTTGCAAAATTCCGGGCTCAGAATGGACTTCTTCTGAGACAGAAAAAGTAGGCAATAAATAGACTAATTACTTGCTTAAATAATCACCTAATTGCATAAAAAATCTCTGAAAGACCTTACATAACATGAAAAAAACTAAAAGAGGTTCAACACTGCATACAGCCACATAAAAACCAAAATTTTAGCAGAATGGTCACTAATGTTATGAATTATATAATGTCATTTTATGTAAATTTTTTTATAAAAGAATATCATTCTAACTTACTCATCTTGGTTAGGCTGCATTAATTTGAAATGAAGAAAACAAATTTGAAATTGAAGCAAAATGTTGAAAGATTACAAATTCTGAGGGAAATAGTTTTTCTTATCAAATTCTACATTCTACACATAAGTTGAGTAAGTTGCTGATGAAGTAAAATATTAACTAATTTATAACCTTCCATTTAGAAGAAAAATCACTTTTTTTAAGTAATTTTAATAGTAATATTTAACAGTTTATTTACATACATATTAAATGCACAATCTAAATTTAAATAAATATGATTTTATGTCATTGTCTCTAAAAAAACATTAACTTCAATTATAGAACTAAATATAACCTATACTTTTTGTAATAATTTCTACATCCCCTTGCTATCTTCTTCTAGCTAAACTCTTAAATTTTGATTTAATAAACGGATACTCTGCTTTGAACTTTTCACTTATAAGACATTGCCTTCTTTCAGCTGCTTTGTTTATTAAGTACCTTCCTCCTTGTATTCATTCTTTTCAGCACCCAAAGGGACATTTAATCGTTTGGAATAGACTCAAAGCAAGTATAACTCAAAGTTCTTCTCTCTGTTTACAATTACTTTGTTTGCAATTTTGTTTTTGTTAGATTTACTTCAATTTTCATTTTACTAAATTTTCACTGCAAATTGGCAATTTTGCTGCATGTGAAAATCGAATAATACATTTATAATTTCTAATAAAATAATTTCAATTAATTCACTGCCCTAGCCTGAGAAATTGAAAAACATTATTTTTTTACGCTACAAATCGTAAAAATTTTCTAGTAAATTCTTCTGACAAAAGTGACCCATATGATTATATAATATAGTCCTATATAACCAATAATACTTTCTACTAACAAATTTTAAGTCTGTTAAATTCCCTCTTACAGTATTTCTATAAAGTAACAAGAAACGCTATATCTTATTAGTATCAAATGAGTAAAAGAATTGATAACACATACCTTCATGAGACGGTGGAATTTCTTGAGCTTCTGTTGCAAAGGAGATGCATGGTTCCTTCAAGCTGAATAAAGCCCATGATTTGGATTTGAAGTTAATACCATGGAAGCAAGCTAAGGATATGTTGTTTCCTGAAGAAAATTTTAAAAAATCATCCTTAGATAGCCACACCAACAATTCTCAAAGCTAACAATAAAATTCTTGGGATTTGCCCAAAAGCGCTGATCAGTCTTTTCAAAGTAATAGAACAAACATTTTAAAATAAATCAATGAGTTACCCAAATATAGTAGAAGTCCATTATAACGAGTACGGCATATAAAGAGAGTTGCGTTATAGCGAGTGATTTTTTGGCAGTTGTCCGTCTCACTGCAAAAAGGATAGATTCGTGAAGATTCGTGAGAATCCGTTAGTTAGCCATTAACCTGGTGTCCCCCTTGTTGGTAAAAATTTTCATTTCTCGAAATTGTTTGGCATCATGTCAGCACGGGTTACCATAATCCAACCGCAATAATATTTATTATGTAAGTTTATAAGGCCAAATGGAAAAAAAATTAGAGGGTATGCGTAATTGAATACGCAAAAAAAAATATTTTTCCATTGCATCTTGGGACACCCTAATGCGCATATCTATACGTGTATACACTGTATACAAAATGCCGGTATTCCTCTATGCCAAAAATCCTACGTAAGAGTCAAATTAAAATCGATCATTTAAAAAGTTTGATGGACTAGTCTTCCAATTAAAAACTATCGGCCTACAGTTTCGTATATAGTACAAACTTCGATACAGTATAAACACATGTGTACAGTCAAAACATCAATAGCGGATTGATGGAACGTTTGACGAGTTATATGCTACCACAGTGAGCCTAGGATGCAGTCGGCCCCACGCTACGGGACATGCCAACGAGTAGTATTGTACCTGAATCTAGTTTGCCGTCGATTCTAACGTGTACCCCGATTTTTGGGGCGAAAAATAAAGAGCCAAAAGCAAAAGCGCGTTATTTTAGACTAAATACAGTATTTTTGACGCAAAATTACTTTGTTTGCACATTATGAAGCATTAGAGTAAGGATCGAAAACCCTACAGTTCCATTCTGCAGCACTTGCTGCTCTTGGATTCAAGAGGACAGACTTAGTGTTAGAAATCGGCTAAAATGAGCACTTTTCTGATTATTGTCAGCTCTCGTTATACTCTACTTCTACTTCTTCTACTGTAACTGAATAGATTTTGAATTAAAAAATGTAGTAAGTTTCCAAACATTAGCAAGGTTAAAACTAATTAACAGTTCCAGTGAGAAGTATTGTCTTTTACATTATGATACTTGAAAGTTTAAATCATTTTTAAACATGCAACACTTTGAACACTAAAAGAAAAATTAATAACGATTTTTAAAACAAAAATTATCTTCCCATGGAAAAACGGACTTGAAAAAAGTCTGACAGGGCCGGGAATCAAACCCAGGATCTACCTCTATCCAGGAGGCTGCCTTAACCATCTAGGCTACCCAGCCAGAACATTTTAACAAGCCATTTTGGGGACTTTGTGTGCAAGGGCAAATGTAGTTTCGTCCAACTGAGCGGCATCGTCTACGGCCATGGACTCATCGAGGCACTGGCAACACAAAGAGGTGTAACGAGAAACCCCCCTAAGGAAATACACATAAGGAAAGGGTTGAGGTGACTTTGCACATTAGGCCTTATGTGTAAAGTCACCTCAACCCTTTCCTTAACAATTATCTTTTCTAAACTAGCTGTTTGTCCATGTAAAGTGTACTTAGGGGTACAATGTAAAAAAGGAATGCCCCAAATTTGAAGCTAGCTGTGTATAATCCCAATCTAAAAATAATTTCTATGTTAATTTACGTAATTATGATCTCATATCTCTTTATTTAATCCAAGAAACAAGTCATGCATGTATAGGACAGGTCAAGAACTAAAATAGTACACAATTGAATTAGTATTAGTCTAAGAATAATATATATTTACATTAATTACAATAAAATTTAGAAATATTTAAATTTAATCCCTATTGGATATCCTATAAGTCCAGAACGTTATTTTCTAGGAATTTGTCAACAAACGGAACATATGTAACAAAACATAGACAAAATACATAGAGATACATCAAGTTTCACTGCAAATAGATAAAAAATTCACTTGCAGAATAAACAGATCTATTTAACAAGTTAATCTTAAGATTTAACTCAAACATATTGGCACAGTTAATAGTCTTTAACCTTGAAGGAAGGCTGTATTGAGCTTAACACTTTGATGATAGCACAAAGGGTTGACTTTTTAAGCAATAAATATCATAAATATACAATTGCTAGTGCTTGCATTGAGAAAATAATGCCATATGACATTCTGGAGTTGAAACTATCAAAGTATACACATTTCAGAATGTTGAGACTAATACTGGATCTCAGAATTAAAAATTGAAAAACTGCCTTACTGAGTTTTGAAGCCAAGATATCTATGTCCGTATTGTATAGATGAATGTATTTATCGCTGATTATCATGCATCATGGTATAACACCCACCCTGATTTTACAAAATAAATTTGAGTGAAGAGTTTGACCAGAAGATGCTTTGAGTATAAGAGGTCAATTCTGGGTGTGGTTAAGAGGCATTGTGTTTATCTAAGGGTTCTATTACTGTTTATAATGATGGAACTACATCTCCAGAGAATTTTCAATTCTCTCTCCCTTTTGTAGTGTCTGCATTTATTAACCATAAGCTAATCTCTAATTGAAATATATCTCTCTTAATATTTTCAACCTTCCCTACAAATAATTTTTGACAATTTTTATCATAAAACATCCTAAAAGAGAACTACCTAAAAATAAGAAATGAGGATAACATTGAAAATATCCTAAAGGAGTTAAAATTGGGTCAAAACCCGATCTCAGCTGTTTAAGTGTAGTTAAAATTATCAAATGTATATAATAAAAAAATGTGATGTTTCACTTGTGAAAATTAGTTATTAGATTTATAGAGTTATTTGGATTTTATAGAGATATTTGAGTGTTGATTTGATGATGCTGAAATGTTTTGTAGAAAGTTTTTAACGAAAGGAGGCATTTTGCAAATAAAATACCACAATTATCTAAAAACAAGACATTTGAAGTAGCAGTAAAAAAGAAACATATTCCAATAGCATGCAGGGTTAATATCAGGCATGAATTTTTGAAAAAAATAGGTATTACATGCAGAAAAAACAGTAATTGAGAATGGTTGAGGCTTATTTCAGGAAACTATATAAAATATTTCATATTAATACGTCTTAAATATATCAAAGTAAATTCAAGTGATGTAAAATAAGTTTCTTTCATTACCATGCAATTCCATTGTTCCACCGAGAACAGTGCCAGAGAGGGGAAGAGGGAGAGCCACAGTGGGCAAACACAATCCACCAACTTCTCTCAAGACCCTCTGCCAATGACGGTGATGGCGAGCATCTTGCAAATTCATTGCTGCAGCACTGAGTCCTCCTGAAGTTTAGAAGAAGCAAAAATTAATGAAAATTACGGAGATGAATATGACAAAAATATCAACGTACTGAAAAACATTACTAATTAGATCTTTTACAATTTGAATACCTTTCATTTGAAGTAATGAGAAATTCTTTGTAAAAACCATAGGATTTTGTAAAAAAACAATTTAAAAGTCTGTAAATTAAAATTTGATAACTTTGATGCAATTCTTAAAACATATAATTTAGACTCTCCAAAATATATTATTATGAGGGTTTCCTCATTTTTTTTCATAGCCTAACCTATCCTTACTTGTACCACCCATGTATGTATTACGCACATCTACAAGAAGGGGCGTTTTACATTCTACATTGTCTTAACCCTCCTGTAGATGCATGAGGAAGATTTCTAACCCATACGACCACTTTTAGGACAATTGTCCCTTTTTTGTTTGAATTTTATTTTTTTTTCAGTAGCTATATGGATACAAGTGGCAAAGAATTTTACAAGGAATTTTACTCTCAAGCAGATCGTAGTTTCATGAGAACAATTTATATAGAAAGGAATAGAACTGAAGGAGAGCCATTAGACTGTATTTGGTTTAGTCTGAGCTATAGAAAGTTTTTCTTGTTTTAAACTTTGATTGGTTGTGTTTTTATTTTGAAATTCCATGGGTAGATGCTAATATGATGAGAACTCAATTAAATATGCCGGTACTGACTAGAGGGTTCAACACCATTGACCATGAACCATTTTTGCTGAGCAAGGCAAGTTGTGGGAAAAAAATGCATGAATTAGGTAATGATAATTTTAGTATTAAACATTTTTTCTGCTCTTTGAAGAGATATAACGCGCCAAATTACCGTTTGCTTGTTGGACTTTGTCTATCACGTCTACTGGCAATTTTGAGATATGCCTCCTGCAAAACAAATACTGAAGCATGGCACTCTTTAATGATACTTCAGAAATAACCACTTATTATGACCAACGTAGCTCCCTATCCATTTTGCTATGAGACAGACAACAGCCAAAAAATCACTCGCTATAACACAACTATCGTTATATGCCTTACATGTTATAATGGACTTCTGCTATGAAAAGTGAAAAACCTGAGTATGGATTGCAGTTGTGCAGATATTTTTCATTTCCAGATAACCTTGGATTATCAGGAGTACACACACAATGTATGAAACATCTTTCTCTTATACACAAAATACTCAAGCCCAAAGTATGAGAGTACAATCTGTCCTAAAAGTGGGACTTTGATTGAACTATCTTTTATACATAATTTGATTTTACTTTTTCACCTTCAAAGTAGATAAATGAGAATGAGAGGAAATTTTCCATCAACGGCAATATTTTAAGCTCATACATGAGTTATATCAACAAATCATTTCTGCCTCTATGCTATCATTGTCATTCAAATCTCTTATTTCACTTCATTAAAGAAGATCTAAATTACCATCCGTAGCAGAGGTAGCACTGGGCATCCCAGTGTTTGGAACTCCCGGAGTTAGATTGGAGGAAGTGAATTTTCTCTTGAGAGGAACCTTCTTCTTGAGGCTAGGCCTTTGCTGAGGCCATGGCTGCAGACTTGAGAACACACGTTTGCTGCTCTTAAATTGCTGGGAAAAGAATTCCTCTAGTTTGTAGAACATTTTCAGAAGATCTGCGGTGGTGGATTTAGAAATCATAAGCTGCAACTGGTCCCAACCCAAGTCACCATGCATGAAAATCATAGCAGGCCTGCAAAATAATTAGACATGAAGATAATTCAGCAACAAGATTATTGGGTAATTCCTTTATTTAATTTCATTGTAATTTGCTGTTAATGACAGTTCTCACATATCTCCATTTTTGAAAATTTATGGCAAATATTTTTATAAGTAGAGTATTCTCAAGGATAAATAGGCACACTCCTATAAGTGTAAAGTCCTTTCCTTATCCAAGTAAGGTATTTGCTACCATGACCACAGTTAAGTTGTTAGTTGAGCAGTTAATCTTTGAATAATGATACAGACAATATTGAAAATCATCAAAACATAAGATAAAACCTTAATAAAAATGCAAAATTAAATATAAAAACTTAAAAATCTATAAATTCTGACAGGAGCACATTTTCATTGAATTATCTAGCCTTTGAAAGTAAAACATTTATTTAAATTAAGAAATATAAACTTGCATTTTATAATATGATGAAGTATTTTTAGCTATATTTTGCAAGTTTTAGCTATATTAACCTTACAAAAATAAAAACACTCACAGCATTTCCATTTGAATTGAGGTTTTCTACAACATCAATTAACATATCTACAAAAACCACTCAATTCGTAAAGAACAATAAGAAAGTTCCTGAAAACTAGATGGCTTCTGTAAAATGTAGAGAAAATCCTTAACAAGAACATTCAAAATACAAACAAGAACTTTTCTTTAGATGAATAATAACTTTAAAGAAAAGTAATTTTCCAAAACTCACCTTTTGGTTGGGACAAAAGCATCAGAGGGCCTCCGTCCATGATGAATTTTCCATTCATCACGAAGAGAAACATCAAGAGAGCTGACTCTTGACATCAGGACTCCAGTTCCCATATAATCAAGACGTAGTTCAACAGCAAAAAGCTTCAATCCAACAGTATGATCTGGTTCAATGCCAGGATCTTCCCTGATGTGTACTAGGGAGAGATAATTATTATCCTATCAGTAAGAAGCACACCTTAATTACAAAAAATAAACTAATTCTTTAAACAACTTTCAGAAATCATGGTGTAATATGATAGTAAAAAGAAGTTCCCTAAAAGTTGAATGATGAACCAAAAGAAATAGCACCACAGAAAAATAAGAACTAAAATCAACATTATACGAATAGTGTTAAAAAGAATGGGAATTTTGTAAATTTTGCATGTTCTATCGGTCTGATTAGCATGATTTGTTAATTGTTGTTTCGATAAACTTCTCTGAAAAGTTGCTGTACTGTTTAGCTGTACTGTTTAGCTGTATTGGATATTTAGCCTATTGACAGCTGTCAAAAAAGTTACATGCCTTTTGGAAGGATTGGCGATTTTGAAAATGGATCAGAGAATTCGTACTGAACATTGCCATACAAATGAAAGAAAGTGCATCAAGGTTTAAGAAATATTGCTTCAAATATTCCTCTAGATGAGTCTGCCAAGAGTAAAACAAGGGTTTATGGGTGATATAAGCATATTCAAGAAGGCAGTGAAGAAGTTGAGGATGACGAGTGCCCTGGACACTCCAGCACATCACAAACTGATGAAAACATAGAAAAATGATGGAAACATTGAAGAACAAATATTACCAACGGTCAAACAATCAATAAGGAGTATTACATACAAGTTTAATAGAAAAATCAATGTTTAATGCGTGAAGCAATATTTATAAAACACCCAGATGTGGCAAAACAATTCATGGCTTTTGCATCACAACAATGCACCTGCTCACAATTCATTGATTATTCGTCACTTTTTGGCCAAAAACAACACTGTAATGATGCCTCCATATTCACTGGACTAGGCTCAGTGTGACAGTTAAAGTCTTTTGCAAGAATAGACGAAATTAAAGATGCATCGATGAGACAGCTAAAACCTACCCCAAAGAGCCAGTTCCAGAAGTGTTTCAGAGAATGGAAAAAGCACTAGAGTTAATGTAAATGGGAGTTACTCTTAAGGAAATAAAATTGTTGTAGACAGATAAATATAATTCTTTACAAAAAACAAAAATTCCTGTTATATTTTTAAACACACCTTGTATACTTTAATTGAAACCATCATACGAACATAAATGGAGCTTATGACACTTGACTGCAGTCACTCACCTGAAAGGGTCCGGTAAGATACATCAGCTAAGGATAGCAATAATAGCACGGAAAAAATATTCAATGAGAATGCTTACCATATGTATCAATCCTGCTCAGTTCTATGGTTCCACCAACGATCCCTCCCTTGGCGTCTAAACTGGATCCGCCTAATCCCATTCCAATGAAAACATTTTTGTGGCCATTGCTGCCAATTGATAGTCGACCCTCGGAATGGAAATCTTTGGTCAGCCACCTACATAGAAGGTTAAAAATGTATTAATATTCCCGGTCTAATGAACGTTAAATATCTTGGACATAATGTGAGCTGAATAAGATCTTTCTGAAATACAGTCTTACAAATTTTAACAAGTAAATAAGACAATAAGTGAATGTATTTATAACATCAAGGAAACTAATTTACTAATGAAACTGTTAATTAAGATATTTCAACTACTGGTATTTATTTAGCATTTGTATTTAATACGACAAACTAATGGTCAAGTGAAACAATAAGAACAAACAGTAACACAAACAAAACTGATAATAACAGTTTACTCTTTCTTTCAACCACCTCCTATTATAGAAAATATTTTTTCCTAATCTAAATATTATCGCCACTGTTTTCTTAAAAAAGAGAAATTATTTTATGATCTTTCCCTGCAGGTGTTACAAATTGATAAATTAGGGGATTACAAAACAAAAATTTCACCTATTTGTTGACAGCGTTAAACGAATCAAGTATCTCGCAAATCAAGGTAAAGGAGCATAAATGAGAATTTTTATAGTAAGAAATACTCACATGACATTTCCCATCACATTTCCCATGTTCATGTGAACATTGAGCTTTGTAAAATTGACTGCAAATAGCACAAGTGTTTCCCAGGCAGCAGGAGAAGTAGCCGAGGCACTAGACGTCTCTCCTTTGGACTCACTGCTGGTGTCTGCTTCATCTCTCATCTCTCCCATTCCTACCCGCCGAGGCACACCTTTTAGCAATCCCAACGTGCGTTGATGAGAAGGTGGGCTTGTGGTATTACTGCCATGTTTGTAATCTGCACTCCATGAGCTCCTCACTGCAAGAAACCAAATGTTTACTCAACCACAGCACCAAACTGGAACCAAAGAAAACCATAACTGAAAAAAATCCCTAATTTTTATTGAAGAGAAAAACAAACCCAAATTATACACCTGAGCCCAAACTAAAAGCTGTTATTTATTCCATTCCTGATTTTTAGTTCCAAGGATTCCATTTTATTTAAGAGGGTACAGGTGCAACAATGGGGTGTTCCATGCCTAAGACATTCAGTTTAATTAGATGTGTCGGGAAAATACAAATTACTGTTACGTTCAAATTCAACAATCACGACACTATTGTCTATGAGGTCATACAAAAATTACGTTAAGCAAAATTTTCCAATTTTCGAACACCCCCTCCCCCCATGTAGCGGGACCATTACGCCAGGCAGGACCCCTCCCCCCCACTCTGTTATGTGGCAAGTGCTTTGTGAAAAGTTTTGGTCTTATATTCAGGAAAGAAAGATTTTTAGTTCCCAATAATAATTCACTTTTTAATAAACAATTTCAATTTTAAGGCCATTCATACATTTCACCTAGATTCGATGCAGTGACCTGTTGATAATTAGCATCGCACAAAACACAGAATACCCGTGCAGCCTACCACACTCCACCTGCACTCAGACTACTTCCTTTCGACTCTCGCTCGGATCAGAGCTGCCAACTTTCTCTGGTAAATTGCACGTGGGTTTTTAATTCAAACTTTAAACATGCAGAAATTTTGCTGTTTTCTGCAGTTCTAAAACCAATTCATTTTCATGATGATAACCAAGTATTAATTTCTTTAAAACATGAACTACTTTCTGTCAAAATATGTCCATTGCTAAACTGCATTCAATTTTTTATTTGTTCCTTAGAGAAAACATGCATTTTCTTGAGGAAGGTAAAGCTTTGGAGTTTTTCCAAGATTTGGAATTTCTGTTAACTTTAACTTTTAGCAGGTTAACTCAGATAGCAGGCACTCACACAGAATTCCTGCCCACAAATATTCTGTCTCCTAATTTGTTGCACTCAATTTAATTATGGCAATATCTCCTTATCACAACTCCATGTTTCTTCAAAATCTGTATACCTTTTGCATTTGATTGCTTTATAAATCCATCATATCCCTGCCCTGCGTGTTACTGCTGGGAGCGAGGGGCATAAATTTAAAAAGTTACAATGGGTTAATTGTAGACAATATAGCTAAAGTTTGTCACAGGATGAATGTTAACACCAGGTCAAGACACTGAAAATGCAATTCTATGAAACTATTCCATTTCACAGAATTTTGGATAGCAACCTTATGGAAAAACAATTTTCTTTTGTTTTGCTTCGATGAAGAACCATTTTTCAAATGCCCAAACAGTTTCCTCATCTCGTCGGATTTATCATAAAAATAACAATATGACAAATAATAACAGGAGAGTTAACAAAATGCTCATTCATCGAGATATAGAAAAACAAAAACAATTCTTTAAATGTTTACATAAATACAGTTTCATATTCTACTAATAACTCACCAAAAATATATGGAAATGTGAATTTGTATCTGTTTCCTATGGTTGTTGGGCTAATGGTTTCCTACCCCTGGATTATTGGCAATTTTGTGTTTACTACATGGCTTTGGACCCATCCCCCCTTAATCAAATTCTGGCTATGCTTCTGAGGTACAATAACAACTTGCAACTAGTTAAAATGGATGCTCTACATTTGAATTTACCAAATATAATTTTGATAATTATTACTTTGAATTCAAAAGCTATGTCCAAAAGATAATTTTATCTAAATGGAAAAAGCTAATCGTAATAAAATTACTTTGAGAAGGGTAGAATATTTTAATGGTTGGATTAAAAAAAAAAAACACAAGTTTAATGATGAAAGGATAACCAATAACTGGGGCTGAACTAATAACTGAACTTATTACAATTTGATGTCCTATGCAATCCAGGACTTTTGAACCATCAAACTTAGAAGTACTACCAGCTAGGCTGGGAGCCTTTTTCCTGAACCTTTTTTAAAATGCACATAAGCTTTCTTAATAAATTATATTACCCAAGCTGAATATCAAAGAGTTCTGGAAGTTCCTAAATTGATCTCACCCCAATAAAGAAAGAATTTTAAAATAGACAACTAAAAGGTATTTTAATAAGGTGTTAAAATATTAACTAAACAAAACCAGGGTATTTAAAAAATATATTTCACATAGAAAAATTTGTTTTTTTAGACTTTTAAGAAAATATTTTTTTAATCATAACCTCAAAGTGGCTTTATCAGTTTCAGATTCACAGTGGCTTAGATTCATCAATAAAATAATAATAAAATATAATAATAACCACCTTACTCAAGCTAACTTCTCTAAGTAAATTAAAAATCTAGTTTTTCACTATACTCTTTACCACTGTAACCACAGTAACTGTTTGATTCTGATTCCTTAGATTAAATTAGTAAAAGTATCAATAATCTTCAAAATTTGAATATGATAATTCTATCAATATATCACAGCCATACTGAGTATGAATCCAGAAATGCCACCATTTGCTTTTACTACCAAAGAGCAAAAACGAAGGACGTCATAAAACAAATTTTCAACTTGATGTACATCATGTGATGGAATATTGATATTGTAGGCAAATAAAAAGTAGCTCAATAGAAAGCATGGTTCATAGAAGGTATAGACATTCATTGGAAGAGATCCATAATACCACTAGTATTTTGATGGTATCATATGATAAAAAATGAAAGATAAGTACATGCTGAGAGAATATGGTAATAGCAGTAGTAAGAAGTCATTGTTTTTACCTCCAGCTCTCTGTGATCCTCCTGAGCTACTTCTTCCAACTGATGAGGAGGGTTCACCTTCTAAGCTAAGCCTCAAGCGATCCCTGGTCCCGGCAATCACAGCTGAACTCCTGTCTAAGGGTACTGAATGACGTAAAACTGCCTCATCAGGGTACATACTATAAGAGGGATGGAAGACAAATTTTAATAATAATAATAACTTTATTTGTCTGATAAAACCTTACATGATAGGGTAGAAGACATCGTCACAATATCAAAAAAATACACAAAATCAAATTACAAAATTACAGTTACAAAATTCATCAATAGAATACAAAGAATTACTAATTAAAAAGTTGGAAAAAAAATCCTGAACCTTTTCGTTACGTATATTAGGAGGTAGTTTATAAAAGAGTTGAAGACCTTTAACCTGGAAATGGTTACCAGATTTAGCTAACCTGTAGTAGGGTATATCAAGGTTATTCTTGGTTCTGGTGTCAAAACTATGCACATGAGATCTTAAATTAAAATTACTGATGTTCTTGTAAGTAATCAAGTAACAAATCCTACCTATATGTAAATATTCACAGACCAAAAATGAAAAAAAAAAAAACAAATTGTTTATTGCTGAGAAAGGTGAAAATATAATAACCGCTGCCTTTACTTATTCAATAAGAAAATCCTTCAGCAAAGGAGATAAGTCATGAAACTAACATCTCTGGTCCTCTCACTAATCTTAAATTTTAATACTTTCAAAAAATACCTAAATTATCAGCAATTCTTGAATTAGACATCTTTATTTATTTAACCATCATTCTACATAGATGATAAAAATTTAATTGGACTTAGCACAAGGAAGCTTTTGATTTAAATCTAAGGTTTAACAAGAAATGAAATCAGCAACATGAATTTACATTTACATTGAACCTAATTCTCCCACTTATCGGGGAGGTATTTTAACTACCAAATTACCATGCTGCTTACATTTGGTTTAAGGGGCCAATGTGGTGAAACGGTTTAAGGCAATTACTTCCTCATGCTAAGTCAAATTTCATTTTCATCATCTTTGATGATTCCTTTACGGGAATTCCTCTAAAATTTGTGTTTTAGGTCATTAGCTTCGAGGAGGACCTCTGGTCAGAGCCACTACATGGATCACCACTACTTTGTTCATAAAGCATCTCTTTAACAAAGTAAAACAGGCTGGGAGACGTGGGCTCCAGTCCCTGTCATGTTGCTATTTTCACTTCCTGTATATTATTCGTATTTTACGAGAAAACCATTGTATTTTTAGAGTAGGCACACAAATTTTGACCAAAAAAAAGGGGTTTATGGTGTGCTTCACTGAAAAAATTATCTTTTCACATTATTAATACAATGTAAAACATAACCATTAAATAATAAGAGACACTATTGAAATAAATGAGATGGAAAATAAGGAATACATAATGCTGATAATGGTCAGCTTCTAAATTAGCCATACCTAGATTCATGCCCAGCAAATGATCTGGACTGCTGTGTCTGAGGTGTATAAGGAACACCAAGGCCATCCTTATTCTCGGAGCTTGAAGGAGATGTAGAATCTTCCTCTTCGTGTCCCTCTGCTTCATCTGCCTCTTCTTCACCCTCACTGAATGCAGCACCCATGCTAAGATCACCGAGGAACAAGCGGCGAACAATGCTTCTGCGATACCAAGCTTTTGGGAAAGCCAATATCTCAGTTAGGCGACGCATGTCGTACTTGAATGAGGCAGATCCAATGTCAACAATGGCTGAAAGGCAATCAAAATATGATTTTGAGCACTGAGAGAAAATGATTCAATTACATTGAAATTGGATTAAGATGAATTTGGATTCAACATCATATATTCCAGGATTTGCAGTTCTGAGCACACTTTATACTTAACTTTTTTGTTTTTGAGAAAATTAATTTCAATGTTATTCATGTCTTTGATAGAACTTTATGAGAGTAAAGAATACTTCTAACAAAACATACAAAAAACATGCCAACCTTAAAAATAAGAAATCATGGGAGAAAAAAGGATTTAGCCAATGATTTCCAAATTTCAATGCCCAAGAGAAGGAAAATAATAATGAATTTACAACATAAATAAAGTTGACAGACAGTAAAGATTGATAGCAAACTGGGGAGATGTCATATAAAAAAATGTGAGATGGATTGTAATTATCATTATATCAGCTTGATCATCACTACTGTGATACACTAGGAGTGATTTGAAACAAATCACCACTATGTTTTCAGAAATAATAATCCTTATTCAATTTTCATTTATTCTGTTCTTGGGTATGCTTTAAGAAAGCACTTTTAAAGGCTGGGGTCCTGCAGGACTAAATACTGGTTTAAAGTATCTACATTTTGGAAAAAATAGCATTTACAATGTCCTATTTTTATTTCCTTTATCAACATAAAATTTTTAAGAGCAATCTGGTACTCGGATTCTTTTTGGAGTATTCTCTTCTGAAAAACTAGTCAGTGAACAGCAAATTCAACTTACTTGAAAACCTAATAACAGCCTGGCTTCTGTCAGCAGGAAGTGCACCTTTGAAACCCTTTATGTTTTCAAACTGCTGCTGACCAAAGTTCAACTTCCTACTTCTAGACAAATGAAACTTCACAAATTCAACATTTACACTTAAGGAATCTTTCCTCTCACTGTCAGCCAAAGGTGACCACTGGGCCTCTTTCAGTCCTGGAAATATAAGAGAGAATGCATATAAGGCGAAGATGCGATTTACATTTACAATTAAACCCAACAATTCCCCAGTGGCGCGTGACATCCCTATCTATCCTGCAGAGATATTAGCTTTTCGCAAGAAAAATGACCAAAAGCAACTAGTTATATGGACACAAAGGAAACTCTACTGAATATGAGCCAAAACTCATGGCATTGTTAAAATTTTATAATCAATATAAATGAATAAAAAGAAACCATCTGAAATTCTAAGAGGAGGAAAGCAATAGCTTGGAATTAACATTAACTTAAGATAGTTGATAAGGAAATAAGGAAGACTGGAAAAGGTAAGATTGAGCTAGAGTAATTTTTGTAATGCGGGTTCAAAGTATTTCAACAAATAAGTATTTCTCTAGCTATTAGTGGGGGTTATTGAAGAATCCAGCAATTTGTGTACCTGTACAGGAAGAGGATTGGGTGAAAGTAGAATTATTCGAGAAGTTATAGCCCATGAATGCATATGCATTAGACTTACCCAAGTAATTATACATCTTAATGTATCCATTTATAAAAAGTTTGCTATATGAACAATTAGTTATCAAAACTACCACATACATTTCAATGATAAACTGTCTCACCAAAATTGAAAAGCTTACTGAGAATGAAAGGAAAGGTAAGTGTTTTAGGTATGAGTAATATTTTTATACGATGGGTAAGTCATAATGAGGAATAGTTTAGAGAGTTACTTGAAACTATCATCGCAAAAACAGTAATAAGAGAAGGATTCAGTTTGCTCCATTAGCATTGACATTACTTGATTGAAAGAGAATGAAAACTTTTACCTTCACGACTAAAAATCATAAGTGAGGATGATTGGAAATTTTCCAAAAGTGACAATTACTCTACAAATTACAAAAGATCTTAGAGGGATAAAAATCTACGAGTTAAATGAGTTTACCAGATTTTTTTCCTCCTCCATAAGGATGGAATATGTAGACTGAAAAATCAGCCAGGCATCCAGTTACACTCAAACCACCAATAGCAGAAGATGAAGGGGGAAAAGCTCCAGATTCCGCCAGCGAAGGACGACCGGGTTGAGATGGTTTAGATGGACCCATCTCTCCATGATCCCTTCAATTCAAAACAGAAACAGTTTTCGACATCATCAAAACATTCTCAATAACTGGACCAGTTGTGACAATAGTAATTCACTTGTAAGAAAAATGAAGTAATCTCTGAGAGATTACTCACCCATACAACTCCTCTTCTTCAGCTCTTTTCGATGAGAAGACTATATCAAGCGAAGGGAGCTGAAGCATGCA
Source organism: Sympetrum striolatum (assembly GCA_947579665.1). Lineage (NCBI taxonomy): Eukaryota > Metazoa > Arthropoda > Insecta > Odonata > Libellulidae > Sympetrum > Sympetrum striolatum. Next base: position 65,476,628 of record OX388351.1, on the reverse strand, counting down.
CTCGACTCGAGATACTGGCAGACATGAAAATCTGAACGTGGAAGGCTGCATGTGGAAATATACTATCACATCAACGGGGAATGAAGATGACGAAGCAGCTGATGGGAAGGCATTGCCTCCGTAAATGTTGCCCGTTCTGGACATTCCACCACCACTGCTACCACCAACTGCCGAGCCATCAAGATCCATTGAGAAAATGGTGCTCCCAGGACCTAATTAAAAATGTTAATTGGGAATGAGATTACAGCTAATTGAATTCAAACTTTCTGTAATGCTACAAATAAAGAAAAATCATCCTAGGAACTGATTATCGATTTCAAGTACTTTAGTAGATTAGCAAAAAATGAGTAAAATCCCAATATAAATTGGAATTGGTCTCCAAATTATCAAAATCCAGAAATAAACACACAAGTCAATTATATTAACATACATTACTGTAAAAAGAACATAAACATGCAAACAGTTTCAATTTGTCTACATGATTTTATGATGGTAAATGTGATGGAGTTAGGGGTAATTATATTTATAGCAGTATAAAAGTTGATCTTATATGTAGGTTGACAGCCTGAATATTTCTCTTCAACTTCCATTCTTCTATACCAATTGAAATAGCCCTAGATATTTTTTAGATTACTGCCAATATTATGCTATGAGATTATTCTTGGTTATAAAATCAATTGACGAAGCTGTCACTTTGTGGAACTTCCTAACGTAGGAAAGGAAGAGAACACTTTGTCTTAGTTCCACAGTAAATTTATTGTGCGACCGGTTTCGACTAAGGTCTAGTCATCTTCTGGCCAGAAAATGACTAGACCTTAGTTGAAACCGGTCACACAATAAATTTACTGTGGAACTAAGACAAAGTGTTCTATTCCTTTCCTACGATATTCTTGGTTATTACTTGTAAATATAATATACATGTACCATATTCATTCAAAAATAACTCACACCATTTTAGGGTTTTTTACTAAAAAATCGGGGTGCGAGTAAGAATTGATGGCACAATACATTCGGGCACAATACAATGCATTCACATGTCCCGTAGAGCAGGGCTGGCTATATCCTTTGCTCACCTTGGTTCCATATAACTTATCAAATATTCTATCATATCAAGATGGTCCTCAATTAAAAAAAAAGGGTTGAAAATATTCTTAAAATTCGCTGCAATTTAATCGTCCGGCATCGAACCCGGGTCTTCCTGGTGGTACTTACTATGCAGCACAACAGAAGATCACCATCTCTAACTATGCGTGAAAATTCAAGCAGAAATATTGGTTGCAACTGCCTCAAACGATGTCCTACTTTTCTCATATATTCCTTATATGAGAAATTTTAATGTGCTCTGGCATTGAACCCAGGAACAGTACACTCTTATCTAAAATTGTTTCTTAAACTGATTTTTAATATACATCTTCTAGCAAATCAAGAACTTCCTAACATTTCGATAAGTGCATCTAAAAAGATAATGAAAAACTACCTCAATGCATTTTAAAGGGGAGATTTTTGCATTGTCCTAGCATCGAACCCAGGATTTTTTTGTGAAAGTCATTAATGTTTTTGATAGATCATGACCATATCTATAGGCTCCTTGAATTTTGATTCTCTACCTATCCGGGTATTTTTAAAATTTCAGTAATTTAAGTATTTTTTTTAAAATTCCTGAAAATCAAAGCAATGCTTTTAAATGGGAAAAATCGGGACTTTGGGGTCCTCTGGAATCAAACTCATAACACTGAGGTTCAAAATCGCATTTTTTCTGGCGGTTACACGTTATGACCAATACGTTGTAAAACTTTCAAGTCAATGACACTTGTGGTTTAGCCTGTGAATTAGTATCCTATTTATATACCTATATATATCCATAAATGAATCTGGAGAAGGAATTATATACAATAGATATATAAATATAAGCACACAAATACAGAAGGTTTCATTAAATATAAAGGGTCAACTAATTTGTACACACCAGTTCCACCAGTGGCTGCTGATTTCCCATGAGATGGAGTGGGCTGGCTGAGAGATGGAGATGGTATAGGCTCAAGGGTTTGTTCCAAGAACTCCAAAATGTGAGGACTGATTATAGTCTCCTCTGGTATACTCTGTAACGTCATCCAAGCAAAAAGACTGGCTTTCTTGATACCACCTCCTTTGGTTCTTCCTGAACTGTGTTGCTGCTGATGTAAGTGTGTGGGACCCCCCGTGCCAAGGTGATGTTGGTCTGGTCCAAGTCTTGGAGATGGAGCCAATGGTATGTCTTCGTGAAGAGTTTTTGACTCATAATGAACCTGGAAATATATTAATCCAATTAATCAAATGGCCTTGCCTCTGTAGCAAAAACAGAAAGAATTAGTATTTCCACAAATCCAACATGAACTCAATTCTAAGATGAACCATTTTTGGAGCTATGAACAGGAAATAAATTAATTTTGAATCATAATAAATGATAAAAATAAAATACTTAACGGTTCCATAAATTAATATTTTTTTTGCAAATCTCAGACCACTTTTCCGAAAGGCCAATGAACACCACCTGGTAATCGAGGCAAGTTCAAACTTTTCAAACTCAATAAAGAAAAGAAAGCGCAAATACTGAATCAAAACAAAATATTTACCTTGACATCAAGCCCTGGGATGTGGAATATAGTAATGTCCACAAGGTGAGCAACACCAGAGCTACTTGTACTGCTTCCGCCACTCGCTGCACAACTTCCAGCATACAGCAAGCGCAGCTTGTTAGAGCCTCCGCCTCCCATCGCAGCACCAGACATTGAGACACCAACTTGCTTACTACTGCTCGATTCTTGCTTCCCTCCGCCCCCTCCTAAACCACGACGTGCCATATTTGGACTGCTTGGAAAATCAAATATTCCTCCAGAAACGCTCCTTTCTTTTTTCATTTTCCTAGATTGAGAAAAGAGAAAAATTCAATCAGCTGTGAATATGACAGAATGATTTATGACCACTACAGGAATCTTCATTATTCTTAACACATAAATGTGACTAACAACAACAGTATACAAATTATCACTGAATATTATTAACAACATAAGGATAATGTGCTTACGAGAGCATAAAATGTGTAAAAATCTTTTTTAATAAAATTTCCATTTTATTTAAATTCACATATAGTTTTTCTGAAGTAGGTACCGTATTTACTAGCCTATAAGATGCACTTTTTTACTCCAAAATATGCTCTAAAATCAGTCTGCGTCTTATGCGCCGATGGTGTACGGGTATAACTTCGTCCTATAATAAGCAAGCCAATTCGCCAGGATAAATTCATACCATTAAGTATTTTTTACCATATCAGGCATTTAAAATAGTTCAGTTAATTACAAATTTAAATAATAACATGTTTTTGATTAAGTAGTAAGGAATACAGTTTTAATATTTCGATGACAGAACTTCCTAATAAAAAATTCCCAGATAAATCGGAAATGCATACAATAAAGCAATGCTACATTGTATGAATTACATTGTAGCACGTTTAGTTTAATCTCGCATGTGGTGCTGCTGCAAAACGTATACACATTGGGCCAACGTAGATGTCATCCCTATGCTAATACATTGTATCTCTCGCGATAAAGAGTTTACCGCCACTCAACCTTATGTAACAAAGTATGAGTTTTTCTTGTAAATTCAAACCTGAAAAATCAAGGTGTGTCTTATGTGCCGGTGCGACTTATAGGCCGGGAAATACGGTACTTATTGCAATAACCATTTACTGATTTCCACAAGTTTATTAGTTTCAATTAAAAGATTCCAACTCTAAATTCAGACAAATAAATTTTAATATACATGTCCCCAATTAGAGGTTTGATATATTTAAATATAAATTTACAAAGGAAGATATTCCTACTAATGCTTTTACAGCCAAATGATTTTAGCTTTCAGTGACTGAATTCAATGAATATAATATTAGTTGAGAGTTGCTCCCCTTACATGTGAGTAAGACGTCTTTCATCAAATTAATATTTTTAATCATCCGAGAAAGACTTGAAAAATTCATTTAAACAAACACAATCAAGAAAGAAATCACAAAACTTACACTTTGAGCTCTTCCTCCTTTGACGGATCTTTGGTATGTAGCACACATTTGCCACTGTTTATGAGAACTTTTACATCCAACTCAAAATCAATATTAGGTTCTTGCGCCTTTTGAGTGAACGGTGAAGTACTTCCTCCGATTGGGGTCACTCCAGGACTCAACACAGGCCCTCTGTCTCGTGACGAGTATGGCGACAGCAAAGGAACACTGCAAATTGATAAGTCAGTAATAATGTTCCAAACAAAATTCATATTTTTACTACAATAATGAAATGCAATAATTCTGACTAAAATAAAACAAATGTCTTCTATTAACTATGTCAATTTTGAAAATTAAACATGGCATCAAATGAAATTAAATATTTTTAATTAACACAATTACATATAGCAGGGTGGCTGCAGAACGGGATGTTAAAAAATCAAGGTCATTTCAAGGTTTTTCCAGGTCAGGTCGAGAATTTTTCAAGGTCAAAGTACAGTTTTTGGTTTTTAACCAATTCTTCAATTGAAATTTGGAATTTATTCCAACAAAAACAAGGTGTAACTTTAAAACTTTACCCGGAAATTAATGTTTACGCGAATCAGCAGCACGAATAGCGAGGGTTGTTTATGTATGAGGTTTCGGAGTTTTCACATAGGCAGTGCTGGTGCCAGAATTTGAATGAGTGGTTTATTTCGGATTGAACCAGGATAACGAGTTGGATCAGGATTTTTCAAGGTTTTGCAAAAAAAATCAAGGCGTTTTCAAGGTTTTTCAAGGTCAGCAAAAATTCAAGGTTCTCAAGGTATCAATGTCCTGCGGCCACCCTGATATAGCATATCTAAATTAATTCCCATTATGATAAATATGTCTTGGGGGAAATTTTTGAGCATTTTCTACAAAAGAATAAAATAAATATCAGTGTATAATGCAAAATCTAATATGGAAGTTGTACAGAGGAAATAAGAAGTAGAATAGCTCAGGGAAAGGCAACGTTCCAGAAGATAAAAGATCTTTTGACAGCAAAGAACATCAAGATGGAGCTAAGGAAAAGATTTGCTAAGTGTTTTATCTGGAGTATTGTGTTATATGGATCCGAAACATGGACATTGAGAAGGAGAGAAGAAAAATACATAGAGAGCTTTGAAATGTGGCTATGGCGAAGAATGGAGAAAATAAGTTGGAAAGAAAAGATAAAAAATTAAGAGGTGCTGAGGAGGGTTGGAGAAGAACGAATAATTTTGGGAAACATAAGGAAAAGGAAAGCAAGATGGATAGGCCATATACTAAGAGCAGAATGCCTACAGAAGACGATTTTTGAAGGAAAGATCAAGGGGAAACGACAAAGAGGAAGAAGAAAATTCGGAATGCTGACTGATTTAAAACAAGGAAAAGAATATCAAGTTCTAAAAAGGGAGGCACAGGATAGAGATGCCTGGAGGAGAAAGTTCCATTGAGACCTGTCCACGGACAGAAACACAATGATGATGAATGCAAAATCAGTGTTCCCCTCAATCTCAGAAACAATTCGTTATAGAGCAATTAGATAAAATGCATTGTGTTTCTAAGAAGTTGAAAGTCACAGGAAAACTTGCCTCTATGAAAGCTTGGGTTTAAACCTAGGAGCTCATTTCCATAAGAGCATGGTGAGCTCTTTTTCACGTTTTACTGATTTTGTTCTCTACAAAGTGTGCATTGCTCTGATCAATTCAAGTTTTAAATTTTAGTTTTTAATTCAAATTTCATTCTTACAATCACGCTGTGTGTTATACGCCAATGGATACAGTGATTAACTAGAACCTAGATGGGAATGAAAACAATTCTCTAAGTAAAGAGAGAGGATGCCTATTAACAACGCTGAGGCTTCCATTTACCTGCCATCAGTAGTGTCTGAATAATCAGAATGGCTTTGCTGATAATGTGGTCTTCTAAGCTCTACTTTGCTCATTTCTTCATCCCATGATGACTGATCAATAGGATGCTGGGAAGATTCTAGCAAGAACTGCTTTTGTTGCTGTTGGTGCCAAGCATCACTTAATTCTATATCTCCCAAGCTTAACTCTGAGTCCCCACCGCTAATAAGAGAGGACTGCCTTGATGGAGACGGTGTACTGGAAAAGAAAAAATGTTGAATAATATTAAGTGTACTCAAACACAGTCAACTTGAATTAAATAAAAGAGCAAATACCATTTTATTTGCAAGCGACAAGTATTATACATGCATTGTAAATGGCAAGTAAAAATTATATTATATATAATAATTATTATACATAAAAATAATGATTTTACATCAAAATAATTATAATATAAATTAATTTTATATTGTAAATGTACAGTGCTTAAGAGATTTGAAAGGCTAGCAGTAACTTGTTCCCAACTCACCTGCAAATATTGTGGCTTTCACTGAAAGTAACCCTAGGTCCTAATCCCTTAACCCTGAGAGAAGTAGAGCGAGATGGTCCAGAATGAGGGGAACTCTCGTAACTGCCAGTATGACATCCAGCCAACAGTGTCGCACTATCATCGGGGCTACTGTAACCAACAGAAATTGCAAATGAAATCTAAAACTAGTCAACACCTACAAATGTATACAATGTCATTACATAATCAAAGAATAAATGTCGAGCTTAAGAATACTACTTTGTATACAATATAAATGGCTGATTAAAAAATAAAATCTACCGATATAAATCATTGTGAAAATGAAGCGTTGTTTGGAACCTAATTATTAATTTGCAACCGAAATGGCATCCAATTAACAACAGTGATGGAAATAAGAAATCAATTTATACATACATTATGATACCATTTCATTATGCTTCGAGAAAAATTACATTTCTTCATAACTTGATCATAAAAGATTTGAAAAAAAAAGAGCAGGAATTCAAATTAAATAATACTTTTGGAAGAGAGTGAACCAAGGATATTTTAGGTTATTGTAAAGAGGAAATCAGCTTTTACTTGAATAAATGAAACATAAAAGCATAATTAGTCTCTTCATATATCAATCCTATAATATTAAAACCAAAGTCACTTTCACTCTTTTAGGTATGAATTATATCACTTTCAAAAGTTGTAATTTTATTATATCACTTTCAAAAGTTGTAATTTTATCAGATTAGGGCTGTCAAATATATTTATAAATTATTGAATTACTGATAACGAAAACAAAAAGTGACAAGGTTAATAACAAAAACAAAAGGTGAGAATTCTTTGACAGTGACCCAGGCGACCCATCTCTTAAGGTAAAGAAAAGAAAGAGAAAACTGGACCAAATGGTAAACACCTTTCAATATCTTGTTGATGATCAGGCGATGATGACCCAACAAAAGAATGTGATCGGAATGTACCAGGTCTTGCTGGAAGGTTCATTCCAGATTTTTTGCCGGAGAGGCCTAATGCTCCAGAACCTCCAGCAACCACACCAGCCGTTCCTGCTCCACCAAGACCCAACTTTCCTTTGATTGACGAAGCCCTCACGCTCTGCCTCCTGAGCTTCTGAATCATGTCCCGACGGAAATCTTTGAAAACCATTGCCTCTAGTTCGTGCAGCCTTCTCATCTCCTGCTCAATGGTGCCATGGGACGCACCGAGTGACCGTAAGTCATTGATTATTTTTGCCTGCTCATTCATCTCCTTCTCAATTAGTTTTGAGCGTTGTCTTGCATCTAATGATGGATTGCGAGCAAACGTTTGGAGAAGATTGTCTCCTGGTAAGTGCCTTGTGCGACGTAAACCAATGCTTTCCTGTAATTATACAGTGATTATCAGAAAGTTAGAAAAACTTTTTTATTCCTCAAGATTTTCACTTTGATTAATCTTATCCATTTAAAAAGAAAATTAAATGGCCAATATAAAATAATGACCAGGAGAAGAAAAGAAAAAAAATAACATTTAAAATATGATTTCCTTAACAGATTCACATTTGTGCTTTCACCTCATTTAAATACAATAAAATATACGGACTGAAAATGATGTAAATTCAGAAGTTTCACTTTGGAATTTGTAATCACACAATTTTACACAAATAAAAACAAGTAAGTATCAAAAGATGCAATAGTTGATAAATCATCATCTTCAACATTGAACTCTTTCATATAAAATTTAGAAATTTTATGAAATCAGAAGCAAGTAAAATATGTCTATGAATACACACAATCATAAATTGTTTCATCATCAAGTGAAATCATTTTGACAAAGAATTAATAAACAAAACTTTTTACATGAAGGGCAACTTCTAACTTTGAAAAGCATCAAATTATAGACTTATTAACTGGATTCCAAATCAGTACATTTCCAGCCAAGCAATGTCTCACTCTCTAATAAAAAAGAAATGGTTGTGAAACAAAAATGATTAGAGTAGTTAAAAAAATGTTTAAACGAGAAAGACAAAATCCTTACCCTGCATTCTTTGCCATATAGATGTGAAATTTACTCCATAAAGAATAAGGACATAAATTAAATTTGGTTGATAGTAAAAAAAAGAGGAAGTACAGTAGATGGTGAGCAAGGAGATGGCATTTTTGTGAATGTAAAAGGGGGAAAGATGAAATGGGTAGTTCTAGATGGGGCATGATAGCTAACGAAAGTGTTTGAAAAGTTAAATGTAAGGGAAAAGGCAAAGGTTATAATGCTATGGTATGGTATCATGCTGTTGCAAAACATAAAAGGAGGGCTTGCTTAAGATTTTAAAGAAAGAGAAACATTATATAGCGACATGTGTAAAATTCTAGAACAGATGAATCAACCAAAAGGTGGAGGAAACAAACGATGTGTACAGAACGAACCTGAGAGGCTCTAGTGCCATCTACCCTGTCTGCATCATCACTATCATCGTAATCAGTTGGTACAGTGCCAATGCCTCCTCCTGGTTGTCCTAAACCTTCCTCCTCCTCTTCCTCTTCAGCCCCAGTCAAAGTGGTGAGTGTGTGGCCCAAGGCTGAAAGCTGCTTGCCTACGCTTGTGTCCAGATGGATGTCCACACCTTCCATTTGCCACTGGACGTTTAGGATCCACTTGGCATTTTCTGCATCAAAATTTACACACTATGAAAACCCTCAGAGATAATACACCTAACTTTTTCTGGTGATGCAGGAAGTGGAGTAATGAAAAAGGGTATTGAGGTTCGTGTAAATGGGCCTTAGTTTTGTTGCAATAATTAATTGAAAATTGACAATTGGGGTGTAGGCAACCCCACATTACACACCCGCCCTAGCTAAACTGGTGGGGAATAGGCACTGGTTGTGAGTAGGACAATATATCCATTCTTTCACCCGATGACTGACCAAATAACTTGATTTATACCAAATTGATTTTGATGACAGAGGGTCTCACTATATCACCTGTAAATGCTATTTTATGGGACTACTATCAAGTTTAAGAAGACAGCTAATGTAATTAGTAGCAACAAATACCAGGATTTCAGAAATTTATCTTACGAATCAATATTCATCATACTTTTAGTGATATCGGGTGAAAGAATGGAAATATTGTCCCAAAGTCTATCAGTGAGTAATAAGAAAACAATATAACAAAATAAATTGGAAATAAGATTGAAGAATTACTCACAAACAGTGACTTATTCCCCACGGATTTAGCTAGCATGGGTGTGTAATGTGGGGTTGCCTATACTCCGATTGTCAATTTTCAATTAATTATTGCAACAAAACTAAGGCCCTTTTACATGAACGCCCATAAGTTTTTTCATTGCTCTACTTCTTCCATCACCTCAAAAATTTTCATCAAAATCTCCAGACCAAAGTGAGAGTCTCCCCTCATAAGGTATAATAATTTCACATTTGAAGAACTTTGTGAACCATTCAAGCAATCACCCTAAATAATAACTTTCCTTTTCACAGAAATAGGAGGGGCCAATATTATAATAAAAAGAAAAATTTTCTTTCCAAAATATGTACTTTCTAGTAAATAATACACACACCTAAAATAGTGCGAGCATTTTAAAAATTTACTTTGATTATGAATGCTAGACAACAAGATACATATTTTAACCCTCAACGGACTACAGATACCATATTGCATTATCCGACACCAAGTATTATTTCATTTTGTATCACAGAATAGGAGAGCTCAATGACAATGTTGCAATTTTGTATTTGTTTGGCTGGTTTTGTGTTGTTTATGTATAATGTTTCATGGGTATTACTTTCAGACAATCACAAAGCGAAATACGTAATAAATTTAAAATAATTACAAAAAATAATTCCGGCCTAGGAGGGTTAATATATTATGCTAAATCTGTACAAGGATGGCTTAGAAAATTTTTCTTCAAATGTAATTTATGAGGAAATGAACCTCTTTCCCAGAAGGTTTCCAATGCACTTCATACTTTCCATCAACCATTGAATATGTACAGAAGCACTATCATTTAAAAAAATTACTTACTACATTACTTTGAACTAGAAAATCTCAACTGTTGAATTCACACACACACAAGTTTAAGAATAACAAATTCTTATGATAAATAAAGAAGTGAATACATACAGGGTAATTAGATGTTCATATTAAGGTATTAATCTTATAATAGACAAAGTCAGAGAAAAAATGAGGACTCAATCTACCACCATGATTATGTCCAAGTTAACCTATTTGTTAAACCACAAGGTGACACATTTGATAAGCTACATAATTTCTGAGATAATATTCCAAAATATCAAACATTTTCATTCAACATCTAGTAATTTCTTTCTCATTTATCTTACATTAGACAGTAACAGGATACCTATGATCAGTGGTAGCTCAGAAGAAAAAGTCTTAAATTTAATTTAGAAAGCAAGAATCAATGAATTGAAGCTTTTCATCAATTAATCAATCATAATTAATAATAAACACTGATTGCTGGAGTGAATATGCTTTATTTAAGCGTTGATAGTTTCGGCCTTCACTAGGTGGAAGATCACTATAATTATGAACAGGATAATAGATCAAATATTTTAATTTATACAAATTGTGGTTTTTTATAAGTTAAAATATTTGGTGTATTATTATTTTTACAATGCTTTGTTTTAATCGACCTATTTTCTTAAGATCAAATATTGCATTGATAATAATCAAAGCAGTATTTATGGTAGTATATTCATAAATATTGCTTAAATTAATTTTATGGAACACAAAAAACTAACTCTTGAATGATTTTTAAAATGGTATTTTTAAAGTATCCATTTGGATGTAATGATTCATAGCCCATAGCACCAATGCACTTCTAGCTGGTGCTACATATGGTTCAGCCAACCACAATCCAGAGATAACACACTAATGTTCAATGAAGGAAAATAGTCAAGACTTGGTACATTTGGAAATTTTTGAGCTTTCCTCTTCATGAATATTCTTCATATAAGGGGAAAAGGACTTAAAGCAGCATAAACACAAAATAAATAAAAACTTACCTCCTCCTTGCTTTTGAGCAATGGTTCGACTGCAAACTTCATATGTACCCTCCGACACTACACACAAATTAGAGAGACTAGAATCTGCTGCATCTGGTTTCCAGTCATCCAAGCTGGTTTCAAAATCATCAGCAAAACGTAGGCAGAGGCCAACAAAGCGCCCCTTGCTGACCAAGGACCCTGAACTGCAAGCTGATATACTTGTGCTTTCCAATGTGACTACAACAGCACCTCTGCTCTCTCCTCCCATTGTAGAATCTCCAAGACCACTTTGCTGTGCATGACCTCCCTTGCGATGTCCAAGATTGTAAGCCTACAGGAAAAAGACGATGTGTTTGTCATTGAGAGACATACAAATAATCTTGCAATATTTCTAATTATAGGGACATGTAATTTATACATACTTAAATAAATGATTTTATAATCATTATCATGTAAAGCTACCTACAATGCATTCATTACGCAGCAAAAAGTGGTTACATGCTATGTTCTAGACGGAATGTGATTAATCAGAGGTTTCAAGACTTTCCAAAAGCTGTCTTTGTCAGCAATTAGTGCCACAATGTGACAGATTCGTAAGATAATGGAATGCCCAGATTACTGGCCTTCTGAGAAATGCAAAATGTAAATTTCAATAGCCATGCTATTCTGTTTTATCTAGAAATGGTTGCAACATGACTTGAAAAGCTGACAGCTTTTGGAGAGTTTTAAAACCTCTAATTTATTAACAGCTATGTTCAAATTGAATTCCTTATAGCTTGTGATTCACCAATAAATTATGAGTAAGAAACCCCAGAAATATGTGAGTTTAAACATAAAAAGGATCTTTAACAAGAATCGAATGATGAATAGAGAATTTTTATCATGGTTATCAAAACCCCTAGAGTAAAAACGCAATATTATTGAAGTACACCCAGAGAATTTTCTTCCTGCCTTACATAAAGGATAAATGATCTTACATACACAAAGATATATTTTCGACTTCATAATTTCTTAAAATCTCTCACTGATACAAAGTTGCCATAATTTGAATCAATTTTGTAACGAAAAAAAAAAAAACAAGAATACCTTAATTAAAAGATTGCAATCAGAGCATCAAAATTTTAAATTTCAATAATCTGCTATATTCAATCAAAAGGAAGTTACATAACCCCTAAAATAAGCAATAGGATCAATTTATAAATTCTGCAGATGGAATAATTATAATTTAATGACAAAGTTTAATTTTGTATTTTTATTATATACACATAAGGACAATATACACAATACACATTTTATTATTTACCAGAAAAATGCAAATACTCGAACAAAATACCAGTCTGTTTGAAAAATCTGTTTCATAACAGTTAGTTAATGTAAGGTTAATTTATTAACTACCTACCAAATAAAGTTTTGGAGTTACTATAAATTTAACTGAATTTATTTCTAATTCTTATTTATTGGCTTGTCATAATTTATAATCCACCTTATAATATAGCACTAGCTTTAGATAGTACTTCTTCTAGGACAATAAAATGAAAAGTGTCCTCAAAGTTAACAATATCCTGCAAAACATCCTAATAAACTTGAAACTGTAGTGTTTCCACTATAAGATATGATATAAGATAGTTTCAGATGAGGAAAGTCTTGAGGAAATAAGCAAAATTTACAGCAACATATGCGGTTAAGTAAGGGAAAGAAAATATGGCTAAATATTGCATTATAATTCAATGTAAATTCATTGTAAATCAATTCACACAGTAGCTTTACTTAAAGACAGTTTTCGTAAGGATAAAATGGTTTAAGAAATGCTGAACATACATTTAAGTATACCAGATAATTAATTATTCATTTATTTCTGTTTGACAATTTCCTCCATTTTTCAATAATTTACCAACACATGAAAATCTAAATTACCTGCTAAAACATAACTAATGATCTGCATATATATGAAAATACAAAGAAGATATATCCAAGCATATTTACATGATATGAAGGATATAATGTATTTCTACTCCAAAATCTAAAATAGTTATAACAACATTATAATTACCGAAGGTAGAGGGTTTAAAGGCAAGCATATTCCCATGTCATCCACAGTCAGTTGTAAAAATAATGTACCCATGTGAGGAGAACTCAATTGGCTTGTAAGTTGACCAAAAGGAACCTTTTCAAATACCTATGGAAAAGAGAGAGTTGCAAAAATTAAAACTAAATTTACTTCTTTCATAGTAGCTTAGCTTATTAACACAGAACATTACCTGCTGAGTTGCAGTCAAAACTTCCTTGTTAAGACAACTCCTTTGCTCATTCCAATATTCATAGGCATTACGATAGTTGAGCCAAACTAATATGGCTTTGTCCACAGCCAGTGGCTGGATGTAGATCAAAGGCCTACGCAGAGTAATCAGCACAACTTCCTTGTCCTCCTCATCTCCAGTATTGCTCACACCACGCTGGTTCATTTCATCTTGAAATGCATTTCTAAGTCCTGTTTCAAAATGAACATCACACGTGACTCATTCACTTCTTTCTTAAAGTATACTGAACTAACCAAGGCAAGAAAATTCAACAATAAATGCCAGAAAATGAATCCTAGCTTTAAAATCATAAACCATGAGGCTTGAATATAACAATATCAATTTTCAATCAGACATTTTGTGGTACCAAAATTTTGCAGTTTATCATCTATGAATCCCTTTCTTTGAAACAATCATTGTTCTGGAAAATTATTCTACATTTAATACATAAGTAATTCTTTCTTTACTGAGTCCCTTGAAAAATCCCAAACAAGAATAATTGAATTAAATGTGAAGTATATATTAAATACTTTCCTTCATATTTTATTTTTTTAAATGTTATGCTAGCTGAAATTGAATGATGATCGAATTTCAAGATACAATCAAAATTTGAAAAGGAAACAACTAAGAAAAAATTAGAATGTTTGATAAATAAAATATAATTCCAATAAGATAATATAAATAAACAAGTAATGGTAACCAATTTAACTATAGAATAATTCCAACCATTTGAAAAAAAATAATGATTTGTTCCAACATTTTCATTATAAACTTACCTATTCTTGTTTTAAAGAATGCAAACTGCTGAAATTCAGGTTCAGCTTCTTCAAACATAACATTTTTGATCAGCTGACCAAGACTTAAGTTCACATCGACTTGAGCTTTGCCAAATATTTTCATCGTTGCAGGTCCAGAATTGCTTCCATTTGTACTAGCAGGTGCAGGTCCACTTCTGGTATTCCCACTGCTTGGAATATTGTCTTCGTTGGGCTGCCTCTGAGGCCTTGGTCTCGAGTGGGAATGACCAGATGGTGCGCTTGAAACATTCTGAACCCTATTCGATAATTGGAACTCCACAGCGCCAGTTTCAAGTCGAACAGCTGAGTTGGTTGGTGTGGTAGCAGTGAGTTGTATGCGCTACGGCAATGAAAAAACATACTTACTAAAAAATTTTAGAGTTGATTTAAAATTTGAGGGCACTCCAATATCTGTGATTCGTTTAGTTTTTCATTTGCAATAACTGGAATTTTATTCTATTATACTCTATAGTGAAATTATACATACTAATTTTCCACACTTTCTAGGGTTTATTTTTATTTTTCCATATTGTTTTACACCAAGAAGTAGGTAACAATGGAAAAAATTGTTTGAAAGCCAGATTCAATAGATTAAATGAGGAAGCTATGTAATAAATATTAAGACAAACCTTTATACGAATGACAAGTGAAAAGAGTAATCTCTTAAGGGATGACGTTGAGGAATCTTCTTGGCCTTCCAACCAAATAGGAACAGGTTTTTCCCCTCCATAAACTTTCTGTACCACTTCATTCACTTCCTAGAAAAGGGAATAAAAATACGTATCATGTAAATCACATTCAATTCTGCACAGAAATGTGAATCATTTTGGATACTCACTTTCATGAACACCTTCTGAACAAAAACCAAATGATTGAGTAAATCAGTTGTCAAAGAATGTTCAAATACACCAATTTCAGCTACTGCGCTCAAGTAGCTGCCTTGCCTAAGAATTACACCATCTGTAAATTAGGCCCAAATTATCAAAACCTACGTTTAGAAAGATGGCTATAATAATGTTAAGAATTTTCATTATTCATCCTGATAAACATACTCCAAAGAAATATTATGGTAGCACATTCAAAAGTTTTTGTTGTTTAAATCAATTAAATGTTCTCACCCGCAAATTGGGCTTCAGGTGGATTGCTGCCATCCTGAACATATTCTGCCATTACATGGACTTTTGGAAGCTCTATACTCGCTGCTGATGGAAGGTTAGCTTCTGTAACCTATAGAAAACATTGATGTTAAAGCAAAGGGATATATTAGAAAAATGAATTATATAGTCATCTTAGTATGCCAAACAAGTTAATCAAAGAAGGTACACTCGTTTGCAAAAAAATGACCATGTTCTTCAGGCAGCATAATCACTTAGGATACTTTTCTAAAGGGTCCGCAACCCATGTGGCAATCCTGTAGAACTAGGTCTCACCCAAAAGATTCCTCTCATCTCCTCCCCCTCTCCTTGTAGCCAGGGCAGGCAAGTTTCCCTCTGTTATAAGTTATGTCGTAAAAAGGAAAAATTCCAAGTATAGAATCCTGCATACTACGATTGATTTGTAAATCTTATAATGAAAGACCTTTATTCAGTGATGCAGAGACAATATTTTTGAGTTATGAATCATTACACTCATTGTAAATTGATGCTTTTACTTGATATATTGTAGCATGATTCACAAATTCTAAAAAAAAATATTTTAGCATTAATTGTATGAAGGAGAAGCAGAAGTTAAAATGATTGTATGCAAAAACAAGGAAAGTGAAACCACAATCTGAAGTATGATTTCCAAATTCAAATTTTAATCCTTCAGATATAGGGAACAGGAAATACTGGGATTTCCTGTTCCCTTGATAATTCACTGAATAAACATTTTAATTGATACTCTACGAATATCTGCAATAAATGCCTCAAATGTAGATATTAAATAACAAAGAAGCTGCAGAGGCATAGCTACTGGAGTTCATGGCTCAGTGCTGTCATTCATATAATTTAAAGGTTTATATAAATTGTAAAAAAATGAATCTTTCTTTTGTGGTGAATATGTTCAATGTAGATAAATTTCCATCTTTCCTGAGATTTAATTGAAAGGGGAGCATTCTGTAGTTATATTTTATAACTCGATATCTCCAACAATAAAACAAATACATATTTGTACTTCATTTTGGATATACAATCTCAATATCAGGAAACGTCGAAATGGAGAATGATAGGTCAGGAGTCAACCACAAAGTTACCTTTGTGATAAGTGAGAGTCCATATCCAAAGTAATGAAACTAAAATTAAACTTCTTTACATTTCCACAAATTATTACTCTACAAAACAAATCAAAATCCAGTTAATATTTGGTCCTATCAATTAATGATTTTTACGAGTAATCCCTAGGATTGTGTTTCGGAAAGAGCTATCAGAAAAAACATGATGCCATCACTTTATCAAATCTTAGGCATATTGAAATACCTTATGGAATCTTCAACAAATGAATATGCAACATTGTGATTCCAACTCTCAACAAACATGATTTTTGCAGCCAGACGGCAAAAAAAGTTTGAAATTAAAGGGAGAACAGATGTCCTACATTGGTCTCTTTTTCCAGATAATATAAGGTGTGCTAACATGAAAATTATTTAGGTACTTTGGTGTTTCACACCCCGTCATACACCTCATGGCAGCTGGCGGGGTTTAAATGTAAATGTAATTAGATCTTCTCACCTAGAGCAAATAGTACCAACTGAGGGACTCCATCATAGCCATAACGTTACTGTTGAGCCTGAAATCGCCTGTAACAAAACAAGCAACTCTACGTTGGATCTACGTTTCTAAATCTGAGACTAAACCTACTTCATTCAAATCGCAAATTGCTCAGAAGTATTGGAGACAAAATCGAATGAGAGAAACATTACTTTTGACTCTTGATGAGCATCCCCTCAACGCTTTCTTGGGATTGGGGAAAAATTCCCAAGAAAAGGCAAGATGGAATTCCAACCACCTAGAGGTGTTAATCAAAAGATCTTACTGCAATTCCCAAAGGTATAAATTGTTAGATAATAAATATATTGAAGCTACTTTAAAATACTAATATAATCATATATAACATTTTTTTAATAGAAAAATAAGGTTACTACGCACGCAGCGTGGTATATCTCTTGTATTAATACCCCCCTTTATCGAAATTCTCCTAGTGCTTGCCCACCACTAATCTTGTGATACATATTCATGATGTTTCTGCTCAATGTCAACTGATGATTAAATGAAATTTATTGAAACAGTCTTTACTGAGTGAAAATCCATATGGATTGAATATGTGAGTATAAGTTACATTTTATTTCATTACATTAATAAACTTGTTGAAAATCTTAATTGATATTAAATTATAAATATTGCAGGTCTAGATGCTGAAACCACATTGAAGAGAAAATTCCAGAGATACCTCACCTTTCTCCTTCACAGATTGGGAAGAACTAAAATTTCAAAAATATTTCCTCTGCCACACCGCCACAACAAAGGCACGCATCCAATGGCAACCCCTAGACATACTATTGATGAATACCAGGGTGCTAGAAACCTTTCAACTCCCTAAATTCATGGTAAATGGATTGCAGCAGATCTGCTGGTTTTCCCCGTAACATTTTATTTCTGCATGGATGAGGCAGCTGGGACACAACTAAGACAGGGATGGTAAACTCTAGACAAGAGGGAATACAAAATGATCTTGTGTCTAGAAAACAGGTATTCACTAAAGAATTCCATCAGCCTTCCAATGTGGATGGTCAGTGGTTGCCTCTCCATTTGCTATCATCGTGGCAAACTATATCCTGGTTCCTTGGACAGGCTTGGGATATTAAGCCGGGTTTCCAATTTACATTAAAAAAATATGGTCTAAGCAAAGCCTCATGTGATAAGAACTGTTATTTTCATTAAATACGTTATGCTTTTAATACTTGATTTTATTAGTTATTTTGGAGCATTCAGAGAATTGCAAATATATTCAGATATTCTTCTATAAAACTTTTGTATTTGAGAAAGATGTTATCAGTTATGACAGAAGTCATGTGCAAGTAGACAAAATATTTGCCTTTCAAAGGAAGGAAAGTAGTTTATAAGAAGCAATGCTATTTCTTAATCCAAAATTCAATTTACAATTAGATACAATCCAAGCAAACTCCCAATTTAGGTGAAAAATGATAAAAAGATATCTACATAGTGCATATTAAATACAGAGCTAAGATTACAAACAATTATCTGAGCAAATCATGAGGTGATTAGCGTCAGGTTTCTTAAACTAAAAACTATCTGGTTAATAATACTGGAAGGATTTTTTTGGATTGCAAACCAATTATAATCAAATTTTGGCCTGTTAATAAAAAATAATCTCTTCAAGATTTGTGCTAACATTTCAAATACTGGAATTACAGCACTGGGTCACAAAGTAAGTGAGGTCTCAAACGCAACAGCTTCTTTTTCTTATTTAATATCAACTGTTAGAGCATTCATTACAGATAATCATAGTATATTGATTAAAAAGGTTGATTAAGGAACTGTCGAGAATTATTGGGAGACAGGCTTTCCCATCCCCGACCGTGAAGATTAAAACTGTGGGGAATTTGGGGACTTTTCAGATTGTGGCTCTATTTACCATGTTGGTAAAGAAAAGCTTCTTCTTTTCCTTTCTATTGTTGAACTTGCAATATGCGCAGAAATCTCCATAGCAGTGGCTTTAAAAAATATAAAGGATTTCAATTAAATTGCCATCTTCAGGCATAGAAAATGCAATGTGCATTACTATGGTTAATCATAAACTTGCATTATGTGCAGAAATTTTATAGCTCCAAATCACTTATAAAGCTGTCTCTCTCTCATGGAATCTGTCAAATCTCAAGTTGAAGCTTACCTTTTGTATTTACTGCATAATCTGACTCTATGGAGGTAAGGAAATAAGGGCTGGAAGGAGCAGAGAAGGTGCAACTGGGATTCAACTTCTACAGGGTTGCCATATTGGTTGTGGGCCCTTTAAGATTTTATCCTAATGATTCGGCAACTGTTGTAAACATTATCATTTTTTTTTAACTGGATGTACCTCCAGTGGTGGGTATGCCTAACATATTCATCAAATAATGCTATATGAATAGAAATAATAAATGGTTCATACTAAAAAAATCACAAAATCCCTTTGGCAGTGCATATCATTAGGTACACATACACACACACATACATACACAAGTATTTTGAAATCTCTAGTTAAAACTGGATACTCCAAATGCCAAATGTAAAATAACAGAAAATGGTTCAAATGCAGGGAAATATTTTCCAATTTTACATTGTAATGTTTACAATTGTTTGATGTCTCTGCTGTTACAACTGCCTCATTACCTGTAGTTTGGTGGTAAAACTTAGAGAATGCTGAGGAAGATCAATGGTAAACTTGGCCTTGCTACCGGTTACTCCAGTGCTGTTAACTTGGTCCATTTTATATTGTGCTTGCAATGATGGAAGCAGAGCAGCAGTTATTCTCAAGCTCTGTAACATCAATGGCAAAGTAATATTGTAATCGAAGACATAAGTCACAACGTAGCATTATTTTAAATTATTAATTTAAAAGATGGATTTATTGCAGTGTTCGAACTTCTAAATTTTCAGGTTAGGATTTTCATGTTCAAACCAATCTATTAATGTAACTTAATTATATTTATACAAACTAGTTAAGTAGGAATATTACTTTTTGAAAATAGAGATGCTGGCAATCAACATTTTTTTAAAAAGGAACCCCATAATGATAACGATCAATGACTACCATTTAGAAATCAATAGATAAACATAAAATAATTGCACTCTCTATTTTATAGGCAGTACTCTTCGTTGTCAGCTAAGCTAAATTTAATGATAAAAACTAACGTAATAAATTGATATTAAGAAGTACATTCATCTCTAAAGAGAATGAAATAAATCAAGAAAATATTTACACTAGTATTTCTAAATATACTCAACATATTTATTTTTGATAAAAGAGCATTGTAACAGTTAATTGTAAGCACTGAAATAATAGTTGTCTATACCTATGTAAGAACCCTGCAAGCTGCCTTAGGGCATGTGGCAGGGGGTGCAAGCACCTTTTCTCCATTTTCCTAAGTTATTGCTTTTGTCTATTGTTCGTGGAAAAAATGAATTCTTGAAACAATTTGTTGTAGCATCTATTTCCCTGATCTTCTTCACAGTATCAGAATGGCCAATGGAGATCATATTATGTTGGTTACATCTTCTGAGAACGTAATTTCTCTGAACATATTTAATAAGTTTATCCTTTGAATTAGTCTTCTACCTTTTAATGATCCCAACCCACGTCCTGTATCATCTGAGTAACACTCATTATTTTATTGTAGAAATTCTTCACAAATTCTACTTCTTTGGCAAATCGTATCGTCTTCCATTGCACCTTTTCTATATCCTGAATATGCCATTTGTTGGCAGGGACCGATACGGTACACTCTAGGTGAGGCCTAACAAATGCTGAGTAAAATTGCTTACAAAATTTTTCTTTGCTCAAACCGACTATTCTTTTAACGAAGCAGAGTTTCCCCAGTTCCTTCCCACATTTATTGCAGATGTGGGTACTACATGATAAATTATTCACGAGAGTTACTCCAAGATATTTCACCCATTCTACTGTCATTAAGTTTATCCCATGGAGGCTGTATGAATAATCATTTATTATAGATTTTTTTATCTAAGGGTAAACTACTGAACACTTTTCTACATTTAGCTGTAATTGCCAATTATCAAACCATTTCATAATTCTACCTAAACCATTTGAAAAGTGAATTTATCCTATAAATTCTCTATTTCCTTTTAAATGACCGTGTCATCTGCAAATATCCAACTTAGCTGTCAATGTGATTGCTAAGATCGTTGAGGTACACTAAAAATAGCAACAGTTTGATTACACTACCCTGTGGGACACCCAAGGCCCCCTTAACCAAGTTGGAACATTGTAGACTAATAAAGCCAGCTGAGACTCCCAAGAATGAGTCTTACGAAAACCGTGTTATAGTTCTTCATTAATAATAAAGGAATCAGACTAATTGCAAACTGGACAGCTTTGAAGATGTGTCTTTAATGTACAATTTTAAGTAATTTGCCATAAAAAACAGGGAAATCAAATGACTAACTCGTATTTTATAGCGAGGGGCAAATTTTGGCAATCAGGCCCTAGGTGTAAAGACCACTATAAGATCTCACCAAAATATTGCTTACCTTAAAAAACTACAAAACATCTTTCTTTGGGCACCCTATTCTTTGGGGCCCTCAACTTGTGCCTAATAGTAAATCCATATCTAATTCTAGACAATGGCATAGTAAAATCTATCTTAACAACTTTGATCAACATGTCTTGCTCAATATACAAAGTAAAATCAATTCAGTAAAAAGAAAGAACCTGCAATATGATGGAAAACTGCATGACGAGTGGCTGAAGAAGATGAGAGGTCTCAGGTTCGGCTTCCCTTTCACGATGAGTAGGGGTGGCAAGCAATGATGAAACAGTGTGCTGAGGAAAGTGATGTGGAGATGTAAATGTATTGGCTGCTGACGTACTTGGCGCAGCAGGTGCTGGGACAGCTCCTAAATCAGGTACAGTTGCGTTTCCCACAGTTTCTTCTGAGATTGTTCCACCTCGGCTGATTCTACTCGACGATCTCGTGACACGAAGTTCCTACCCAAGGATAAATTTATAGTTTTCAAAAACTTCATCGTAGATAGGAATGCATGGCAATTACTATAAAAATCCACTATTCAAATGATTAGAAGGCTAAATTAATGAGCAATGGCTGGAAAGCAAAGGACCCTTATTGAAAAAAATTACATCATAATTCTTAAGTAGCAGTTAATATATTTTATTTACAATGAAAATTAAAGCTATATGAGAGTACCATAATGATTCATCTGAAAACACAAAACTTCCAGGCAGAAGTGACAATGGCAGATTACTGCACTTCAATACCATCAGTTATAACTAAATAGTTACTTTAACCATTAAGTTGTAGACTGAATTTCAAAATAACCTTTTAGTTAGGGAATTAGTAAGGAAGAAGAGTAAATTATCTCTGAAGAAATGGCAGCTCCAACAAAACCAGAAGGTAATTCAGTTTGATGAGATGGAGACACCTCTTAGAACAGATGTGTTCTGTTAAGAGAACTAAATAGAAAAAATACATCAGAAAAGTAAGGAAGTAGGCAAAAGAACTAATGCCCCTTTTGTTGAATTGACTCGAGTCTTGTTAAATGCCATTCAACTCTATTCAACAAATAGTTAGTATTTAAAATGAGATATTTTTTTCCTTTAAAGACATTGAGTCTTTTTGAACTTTTAACATCTACATTCCAACAAATGAAATTAAAAGCAAACAAAAGAGACAACTTAATCACAAAGCTTTAATAACTGATGAACATATTTCACTCAGAGAAAAAGAGCAATATTATGAAATTATAGGTTCAAAAAGTTCTATTTCAGTTTGAATGAGGTTGGGCGAAAATCAAGGGTATGAAGACATCTTAGTTATGATCAACTAAATAAAATATAGGTGATCAACAATGAAGTCACATACAAATTTAATTAAACTGCACGAACCTGGAGGGTAGAAGAAAGTTGCTTGGATCCACGCGTCATCATTCCATGCAAAGCAACTGGATGTTGAGGTATATCTATACATACAGGGCCAACAGTAAGCAACCCCGAGTTCTTATCCTTATATCTTCTAGATAAACTTGAATAGAGAGCCTGTGATTTCCCAACCGTCACCTTCACAACAGTCCTTTAAGTGACAATTAAGAATCAAATGAAAGAATGAAATACAACAGTTACAATTAGTTTAAATTTTAAAAACTTACTGTTGATTTGGAGCTACACCTTCCAGCAGAACTATCATAGTTCTTCCCACTTGACCAGCCAGAGAACACTCAAGAGAAGCAGGTCTACTCTTACGTCGACAGGTAAGACTGGCTTGCAAACTAGATATCTCCGCCTCCAATTTAAGACCACTGAGGGTAGCTAACAGACGTGTTCGCTGTATTCTTGCAACGCCAAACACAACCAGTCGAGTCCTCTCCCTCATGCCGCTGCTCACAAGAGCTCCTAAACAATTGATTATTGTTATTTCCATATTGTTGAATTGCATCAATATTACCGTTTAAATAATTTTTGATGATTTCTTGCATCATTATGTGCAATCATACACTGCATATAATAATAATGTGCATAAATTGCAATATGCAATCTAAATTTTAAAAAGTATACAAAATATTAAAAACAATAAGATAACAATGCTCTTTGACTTAAAAAAGAGAGGTTTTCTTTTGAAAATTTTAAGGTGAATTTCATTATATCAATAAAGAAAACTTTCAAATAAATATTCAACATCTCTATTGTGACTCTTTATTAGGAGAGATCACACATAATTTAAAATCTCAACTATTTGCAATTTCTGCTACAAATGACAATCTACCTGAAGGGAGAAAACTCAAAACAATATTATTAGTACCAAATATTTATTGGTGAAAAAGTTTAGTAATTGAACATATAAAATTACTAATTAAAATAATTAACTAAACAACTTAAAAAGTTCAAATAAGTTTTTACTTTAACTTGAAAAATTCAAGGCCATTAGGATAGATGTTTGCACATAGATAAGTGCTAACCTAGTTGATTTTGTCTGTTCTCTGATAGTTGAGGCGTGTGTCCATGGGATGAAGTCTCTGCTGCAACTGACACTCCACCATCTCCCAATCCTTTCTCAACATCTTCACTGGATTTCACTTCCGTCAGAATATCATACTTTCTATTACCTTTATACCCCTCTGATATGTCAGCAGGTGCCATAGAGAATCTATATAGAACAATGATTCAAATTAAATCATAAAATGTGTCCTCAACATACATTAGGACAAAAGAGGAAAATTTGCGAAGCAATTCACCCATGAGATATAATTTAAAATATTTAGTGAATGAATTATAGAATATGAGCGGTTTATTAATTCCAAACATTATAGGTAATTTTCATCATATTCTGGAAATAAAGAACAATAAATCAACTACTATAACAAGAAGAATAAATTATATGATAATGCTTTCAGGTTTACAAAGTAGTGTGTAAACCCAAAAACATCATCACATAATGAAATTAACTCACAGCATTTGCACAAGAAGAACATATCTTCATAGGAATTCCTTATAAGGCCTCACATAAGGCCAAAGTTTTAATCGATAAATGGACAATTAAGATTGAATGATTTAGTGGCCTTTTGCTAAAGTTGTCAATATTAAAAATTTCCTACAATCAAGTGAAATGTTAAATTCTGTTGGTAGATAGCGCCACATATTGTGGGTACAGCTACCTACCACCAATCTATCTACCACCCGAATTTATTTAGATTGGTAGGTTACCGCAAAAATTAATATTATAATTTTTGTTGATATTTATTCCTTTTTTCCTGCACATTCCTTTATACCCCAGTAACTAGGAATTTAATAATTATATCTATTATATATAGATGCTTCTCCGGATTCATTCATGGATATCTATTATATATAGATCCTTCTCCGGGATTCATTCATCTATATATGTATAGATAGATAGGTATATAGATAGGATACAAATTCACAGGCTAAACCACAAGCGTCATTGACATGAAATTGTTACGACATATTGGCCATAACGTGTAACCACCAGAAAAATTGCAATTTTGAACCTCATTGTCATGGGTTTGATTCCACAGGGCCTCAAAGTCCTGATTTTTCCCATTTGAATGCATTGCTTTGAATTTCAGGAATTTTTGAAAAATACTCACCGTATAGGTAGAGAATCAAAACTCTAGGAGCCTTTATATATGGTCAAGATCTATAAAATATAGTAATGATTTTAAGGAAAATATCCTGGGTTTATCTGCCCCTTAAAATACATTGTTGTAGTTTTCATTATTTTTATGATGCACTTATCGAAATGATAGGAAGTTCGAGCTTGGCAAAAAGATGTATGGTAAGAATTGGTTTAAGAAAAAAATTTATATAAGACTGTAAAATTCCTGGGTTCGATGCCAGAGCACATAAACATTTCTCTCATAAGGAATATAAGGGAAAAGTAGGACGTCGTTTGAGGCAGTTGCAGCGCATATTTCTGCTTGAATTTCGCAAATAGTTAGAGATGATGATCTTATATTGTGTTGCATAGCAAGTATCACCAGAAAGACCAGAGTTCGATGCCGGACGGAGAAATTGCAGCGAATTTTAAGGATATTTTCAAACCTTTTTCTACTTTTGAGGACCCTCTTGATATGATGTCGACTTGAAATTTGTGTTATCAACATGCTTGCAGAATGTTTTTGAAAATTTCTTAATATTATTTTGAGAATGTTTCCATATTTTTTAAACGTTTTTGCATATTTCTTTACTACATAACTTATTATATTTCTAATGGCTTTGCCCATGAATAAATTAGCATTATTATTAACATACCTGTGAGTAATAGTTTTGGTCTCTGGCATGGTGGCATATAAATCCAAAAGGTAGTAAATGGTTTTCCAACAATGAGGAGGTGCCATTGGAGGGGGTTGCGCTTGCGGAGAGCTGGGAATTTGCGTCTTCATGATCTTCGGAGGATCAGGCACATTCAACAGCGGCTGCTCCAATATGACAGGGGGTTCAGCTGTGATGGTGGCATGAAGAGACATGTCATCATGGCTAAGCCCCAAGGAGGACAAAGAAGCTGGTGGTACAGGAGAAGGAAGGGGATAGTGGTGATGATGCGGATGAGGCAGGGAATGGTGCAAAGGCAATATATCCATCCTTGAAGCTGTAGGACTTGTACCAAAAGTAGGAGTTGTCACAGCTTCACTAAGATTCATATAACCCGCTGTAAATAAAAGCAACATAGGTTGATTTATGCCATTTGATACAATTCATTAGTGGCATACACAAGGGAGGATTTATGGGATGAATCCCTCCCTGAAAGAAGAATCACATAACCACAATGGCATGCATTTTCAATAAGATAAAATTCCGATGTTGTGCTTCAGTGCATCACAGAGCAAGCTTAAGATTCTTTGCTCCCAGCGCGAGTGGTGAGGTGAGTATTGGGGGGTTGGGATTTTCAAACTGATGAATCAGCATGGTAAATAAACTGAATAAACCAGCATGGTAAATATGCATAAAGGTGCCAAAACATGGCTGTTTAGTGCCAAAATATCTAAATAGTATAATTGTTTTTTTGCTGACATAAATGAATCACTGATTGATTTATTCTTAGGCAGAATTCAGTGCAAGTCACTGGACTGAAAAGAGACCATTGTAGTATCCAACGACATTCTACATCAAAATCCTCAAATCTTCTTTTAATTTGCTAGTGAAATTCGCTTAAACTGGTGGTTAATGATGTAGCAATGAATTCTAGAAAAATCTTAATGTTACGTCTTTAAATCAAGAGATATTTTTGTTCTCTTCAAGCTTGACAAACAGGAGAATTGTACTAAAAAAGGATACCAAATTATTGAATTTAAGTATACTTTGCAATTAGAATAGTGTGCAAATGCCATTTAGTCATTAATGCTTAATTTGGGAGAAATATAGGATTCTCTAATTTTCTGAGGTGAGTAGAGTGACAGAGATCAAAAACAAAAATGGATCTTCAGGAGGTAAAATTCAAGCTCTAAATTTGTTTGTAGTGTTGATTTTAGTATGATATATAAAATTAAGTTAATATAAAATCAAAATTGAAAATAATAAAGCATATAAATGTGTAATTAATAAACAATATTTTTGTGTTCAGCAAGAAGGTTCCAAAGTATTTCATAGTTTTTATCTTACCCCTCCCCAAAATACTTTTCTGCATATGCCACTGCAATTCATAACCTCTCATTAATGACTTATGACATATTCACATAAACAAATACACTACCTTTAACACTTTTACTAGTGGACCTGAACTTCTGAGCAAAACTTTGAGGCCTGGATTTAAGTGATGCGGAAGGTGATAACCCTTTTGGAATACTGGTGGAGTTAGAAAGACCCAAGGTTGGAGTCAGAGTTGCCATTTTCACAGGATCAATAGCACCATCTTCATACAAAGCAGTATTTTCTTGTAAATCTGAAACTTGATTGGAAATTATCAAAGCCAGACCAACATTGCTAGACCAAAATAATATACTGTATTTACTCCAATTAATGCCCCATCAAATGTAATGCACACCCCAAAATTTGAGCCTCTGAAATAGAAAAATCACTTACCTGCGAATCTAAAGCGCATTTTAAGACATACAGTCATGATATTCACAGCACCTTAAACATGTTTACTATGTACATAAATGGTGTCCTATATGTATATTTACAATTGTATACACTGTATACAGGCCCCTCCTCACTGCAACAATTCATTGCTTCATCAGGACAGAGGAGTGTTACAATAGGTTGGAGGCAATCGGTTATCTAAAAGGTTTGGTAGGCTAGTGGATTTTATTTCAATTAAATACATTATATCGACAGTTTAGTCTGTAATCTGGGAGAGAAAAAATGATAGGGCATTGGCGGAATGTTGGATAAGTTCCTTGGAACCAGAGTGAATTGAGGAAGCAGCTGCCCCTCCACTACGAGACATGTACACAAATAGTATGGTACCCGAATCTAGTGTGCCGTTCTCTAACTTGCACATCAATTTTTAGCCAAAATGGACGTTAAAGTGTGTGCGTTATTTTCAAGTAAATACAGTGCATCAAAACTAAATTCCAAAACTACCCCTGCATTATTGATTACAAAATGAGCTCTACTAATCAATATTAATAGTATACAGAAAGTAAAAGTTATATTTTAACTGTATCTAAATTGACAGAACAGTTTCTGTATGTATTCGATGCTCTTACTTCGATTATTAATACATTTTATAACCAACAAAACAAAATACAATTACCTGAGGATGATCCATTTTTAGCATCAATGATACCACTCAACTGGGGGGGAGGTGGAGGGTGTGGTAACAAGCTGTGCATTTGCTGTTGTTGCCCACGGAGTTCCATCTGAGTTTCCTTCACATTCTGATACATATTACTGATTTGGTGAAGAAGCCTTAGCAGGGGCATGTTTACCTGGTAGAATTAAGTGAATAGCAATGATGTCTTTGTAATAATTAAAATATTTTTTCACTGAAACTATAAACACTGCCTTGCAGCATTATCTACCACTCAAACTTATTCATAACTCTTGCCTTAAATGTCAAATGGCATCTTGATGCTTTACAGGTTCCAATTTCAAGATACCAACATTTAAAGAAGGTAAATTAAATAAGTAGATGGTATGAATACAAACTTATGAATAATTCAAGTGTTAATAACTAATTTATACATACTATTTCAAATTATGGTCAAGAGAAATGTAATATTTTATGGCTATAAAATATTATTCTTAATTTTGCGAGTAATATTATACTATCTACTAATATTATTACTTGTTCAATCATACCAAATACTGACAAGGGGAGACTCTTTTTTTCCGGGATTGTGATGAAAATTTTTGTGGTGATGCAGGAAGTGGAGTAATGAAAAAGTGTATTGGTGTTCGTGTAAATTTCGTTGTAATACTTAATTGAAAATTGACAATCTTAGTATAGACAATCCCGCATTACACACCTGCGCCAGCCAAATCTGTAGGATCCCATTAACTAAGGAGTTACCGGCATAGATGTAGTTGTAGGTGATTTTTTCTTATCCAAAAAACAACTATGAAGCACCTAATGATTGGTATATTAACTAAATACTGAAAGAAATCTGCTACTTTAATTGTGAAATCTTGAATTAGTCGAATGCAAGTTCCTTTTGCTATCTTAGGATTATCGTTACGAGCCTTAAATAAAATTATCATAATGGGAATGTAAAATTTTATTTTTAAAAACATAGTTTTGTAAATTTAAAACATTTTTTCTAAATTAAAATGTAGTATTAGTAGAAAAGTTACATTTTGAATTCTATACCTATAATAAGAATAAATAAAATAATTTGGTGGCATGGTATAAGAATTAGCTATTACATAAATTTTTACCCAAAAGAGTACATTTACACCAAAAACGCCTTGGCATTCTTCGCATACACCATGTAAGTGAGGTTGACGCTAAGGTTTAACTTGTAGTCTAACTTACAAGATATTATAGACAATTTACTAATGCTAAATTTCAAAAAGTAAAGAGGATACGATACCTGTTGTGAAATGTACCGAATATCCACACTGAAATTCAGCAAGGTGCTAGTGTGCTTTCTTAGTTGTCCACGAGAAATATACAGAACATTATGTTTCTGCACCAAATCATCTACACT
The DNA here is from genome assembly GCA_947579665.1 of Sympetrum striolatum. NCBI lineage: Eukaryota > Metazoa > Arthropoda > Insecta > Odonata > Libellulidae > Sympetrum > Sympetrum striolatum. The sequence continues at coordinate 65,446,787 of OX388351.1, read as the reverse complement.
TGTGTCAGCAAGTTTCCTCAGATCTAACTCCACACCAATTTTCTCACAGAGGAAAGCTGGCATTTCAGATGGAATATCGAGACGGAATTTTCCTGAAAGAAAATACCATACCATTAAGATAATCTCAGAATCCCACAAATTATATATTTAATAACAAATAAACATTATCAAAGATATTCATAAATTCATTCACATTCATACACTAAAAACTTTAAATAAAATATAGCATTATAAAAATTATTGCAATTCTTCTCAAAATAAGGACTTCTGCTAAATTCTTATAGAGATTCTTCATAGCCTATACCTGCACACCATTGGTACATATATGATTCAGATATTTATTAGTCCATTATCATCATATCAATTCCTCTATTAAGATCATATTTGAACAATAATTATTTCATTGTAATTATTCCTTACCTATATAGACAAATGAATCATGGAAAACAATAAAGAAGTTGATATGATGTGAGAACAAAACATAATTTTAAAATAAATATCAATTTTAGGTTAATGGTGGATATCTGGGGGTTTCACCGTTACTTTTTTTCAGGTAGAAATTTGGAGGGTCTTCGTCCTAATCCAGACCCTTAGCTCACCTTCGCAGCTCAGGAGCACCTAACCTTCCCATTAGGGGGGACCATAAAAAAACGGACCACGTGGAATACAATTTAAAAAGTTATAAACAATACAAACGAGCAATAATTTATTATCTTTGTCGTCTCACTCATCCAAAAAGATATACAAGCGTATTTTGATCGACGTCCTACGATGAAAATTAAGATTTTCCGTGATTTTGCTAGAAATGCTGTTGGCACACCGCAACATTGCCGTTGGGTGGGGGGAGAATTTCTTGCAAAAATCTAGAAATCCTTCCCCCAACCCAACCCAACCCCCATTGAGATTCAACAGGTACCTCAAATATAGTCCGTTCACTGAATGTTTGCGGGTTAGAGAGAGAGCGACGATCGTATTTTCTCTCTCTCTCTTTTCGTGTGAGCCAATAGGAATAAATGTGGAGCCCCGCCTCCCGAATCAAATCTTATAGTAAAATCATGCTATGTTGCAACATTCACATGAAAATACAAAGTTTGTCAAAATCGTTTAAAACTTTGTCAGTATGGAGTGGAAGTAATGCTGGACATGGCAGTCCAATTTTTTAAGGGTTAATTACTACCATCATCGCAGTAAAAACAAAAATGTAACATTTCAGAGGAATTCTTGATATTTTTCTGGTTTTGTTTGAACGAGTTCCTTCAGTTCTCTTATTGAAGAAACATGAAATTTTTACACCAAATTCTGCTTCAATTCATTCTCTTCATACTTGTGTTTTTAATTTGGTAGAAAAACGTTTTCGAGGTAAATATTTAATAGAAATTAATGAGGAGGTCGAGAATTTTTGGTAAAATGCAGTGAAGAAAGTAGTCGCTAGCTATTTTTTGTCTTATTCGCTCTAGGAAAAACTTCCAGAGAGAAAGTTTCTAATAAAATAGCGAATTTAATTTATATGCAAATACAAAATATCCAAGTTCATTATTAACATAAGATAAACGAAATTAATTACACGGCGCGGCCCGCTAGGCTGCAAAGACGAGCTAAGGGTCTGGATTAGGATGGAGACCCTCCAAATTTCTACCTGAAAAAAAGTAACAGTGAAACCCCCAGATATCTACCATTAACCCAATTTTATCATCAAATATTTCAAGACATATGAATCTTCATCAATGTTTTTATAAAAAGTAAAATATATATTTTTCTTGAAAAGACAGAATAGTTGGCCAGTGTATAAAAAAACTAGTGAAATCCACATCCTTCAGTTTGCAACAGGCCAAGAGAAGTAGACACATATCAAAATATATTCAAAGTCATTCAGCATCATCAAAATAGTAAAAACTACGAGATGATCAATAACAAAACAATTACTTAAAGAGTGTAATATGATCATAAAATAGATATAAAGAGGTAAATCATCATGAAGAAAGTGAAAATCTAAATCAGAGATAGTGCTTGTAGTTATGCTATACAGTGTCTGAAAACATTACAAAAGAAGCATCTGGGCATATTAAACAACTGTATTTCACCCAAATATTTGGCTGTAATGGCCACAATTGCAGTAAAAATTCAATATTTTCTATACTTGAATACCAAATTTTCCAGAATGCACTTAAAGTCACCAATATAAATTTATAGTAAATGAAAATAAGTAAGTTGGCAAACTATCCAAAAATGTGGACTGTTTCAGTGATTCCTTCATCACCATAAGGAGAAAGACTAAGTCAAATTTTTGCTTTTTATCCTGCTCCATAATCCAGTTCAGTTTCAGTTTTTTTCCTGTTCATAGTATTGCTTTTTTTGTTGCTTTGTATTATGTATTTTTTTAATCTGTATGATTTTTCCGTATTTTCTGTGTTTTTAAACCTTTTTTATTAAACTGTATATTGTTTCCTTTAGTTAACTTCTATGCTTTTCTATCTTTTTTATTACAACTCAAGTAATTGGGGCAACCTGTTTGCATTAAATAAATAATTAAAACAACATCAATGCCAACTTACCATGTCCCTTCTTGCCAAATTCTCCATTTGTCTTGGATGGGGCACTTTTTCTTTTTTCTGTGCTAAGATTTCCCTTTCCACATTCACTAACTACTATGTCAATCCTCATGGTGTCCATTGACCCTGCTATAGAGATATTCGAACCCCAGTTCTCAAATGGAGCACTTTTAGCAGTCGAATATCCTGTCATACCATCCTTGCTGGCACTTTCGGCAGCCGCACCAACACTCCCAGCGCTTATCTGACCTGGCATCACTCCTAAGCAAGTCAACAGAGGCTCAAATATGAGATGAGCATCCAGAAGATGAAGTGATGATGAATAATTTGCTATGGGTATATTAGATGGTCCATTGCCCAACATTGTAGAATCATCAACTGTTTCCTCAGTGGTCATGGTATTCAACTTGGAGTCCTGAAATTGAATTATTACAGAAAATTGAATAATAAATTTCATATAAAGGGAAGAAATCATAGGAAATAGTTTGGAGTACCTAATACAAATGTCTTAGGAGCTAATATTATTGATTCTTCTTTAAGAATAAAAGTATAATACTCAGAATTGTGATAATAATGAAACTTTTCAATAGAACAAGGACAAACATTTTAAAATATAAATACTGCCCATACTAAGTGTAGTCATTGACCATGAAAAACGATTCATTAGCCTTCAAAACCCATATGAATCAGGATATAATGACTAATAGGGAAAATTTCAAATTCTGTATAATGATAATGAACAACTTATGGTATAATTTAAATTATCAATACCATAAAATATGAACTATTCACAACATTGAAATCATTTAATAAACCCCATGCAATAATGTGAGAGGGTTTGGTTTGAGGTGAGAGGCTCATTCAGATATTCACTTACATTAACAAAAATATCAAAACATTCACTTTGAATTTCGTTGATTGAAATCAAAATATTAGGGATCAGTGACCATGGTTGAAGTATAATGTGATCTTAAGATTTTGAATGTAATTTCAAAGTGTTTCACAATACAAACATTTTTTTTGGTAAAACTTTGAGTTTAAATTGAGACCAGAGAAATATCATTACCAAAACGATAATACTATCATATGTTCAACAACAAGAACATCAAACCACATACCCAGTTCCCTTTAAGTTTTTGTCTTTCCTCTTCAGCAGCTGCAGCAACCCTTGTAGGGTTTGGCTTCATGAAGTCCTGCTGTTTGGACATCCAAGTGTACAGATCCTCATTCTCCGTTCCACTTACGTTTCTCGCAAGCGGGGATGGAAAATGCGCTCCACCCTCACCGCCATCAAGGCTATCATCATCACATTCTCCATCCTCATCACCCTCTGCACCATAAACAGGGTCATCATGTGCTCCTGACGATGAACTACCAGTTGTCAAACCTTCTTGACTTTCTCCCATTCTAGGACTGCAAACAGGTGATTTGAAGTTTGAAGCATCCCTGACGTTAATGAGAATTTCATCTGCAGACTTCTGCTGCTGGCCAGCCTTCTCTTTCCTTGGTGCTCTTCGCCTCTGTCTGCGCCGACGTCGTTGACCAATAGGAGGACCACGGATGTTTGGCATGACATGCATGCTTCTTGGATTTGATGGAGGTGAAGTGGTGGTGTTAAGAGGTTGATGGAACAGGTACTCATTATTGTGCTGGCCCACAATGTTTGGGGATGGTGTTGGTTCCTCTGGTCTCCCTGAGGAGAAATACATCATTTTATTGCTCTAAAAAGAATTCATGCAGTTGGAATTAGACAAATTTTGGGGATTATCCGAAAGATGCTCTTATCATTTCATCTTTTTCCATAGTAAAACATTATCATAAATATTATGTTGTTTATAAAGATTCTTAACTCCAATAAGTTAATCATGATCATCTAAATAAAGGATACAAAAATGTTTAGTCTGATAGTTACCAGTCAGGATATTTTTCACAGATAATAATTAATATCGTATTAAGTTGGGAACAAATATAATCCTGAGCAATAGTTTAGTTTTATTGCACAAAAATCAAGTTCTAAATTACTACTGACAACAGGTTATTCCAAAAGTTACAAGAGTTATGGAAATCATGAAAATACATTTCACAAGATGAAATCAATAATAAATAAATTATTAAATCTGAGTCTAACTGAGACTTGCAATAAACAGAAGGAGAGAATAGTGATGAAGAAATGAAAGAATAGGCGGTATGGGTAAAGTCAAGAAAAAAATAAGAAAAAAGGAGAAACTAATACCCTAATGGAGATAATGAACTATAGTTTTTATTTTATTGTCTCAAATGCATTTTATAATCCTTTGAAACCTACATTCCACTCAATTGTTTTGGAGGGCTTTTTTGCAAACACAAATAGTGATATTACAGTTAGTCTTTCATAATTTTTATCATTCTTTCCTACTTTTCACACTGTTATATTGAAATATTATATTTACAAAGAAGAGTATAGAACATTTTTAACCATTTTGTAGTTCGTAACAAAATTGAATCAATATCAAGCAGAAAATCAAAAGAATGCATTCTTTTAGGCAAGTGTACAAACTCAAAGCTTAACACACAAAAAGATACATAAATAAAAACAATACAAGAAAGTATAATAATGAGTGCATCATTTCATTTAGCTCAATGTAAAGTTTTCACATGCAGTTCAAACAAAGATACTTGTGAGTAAGAAGCAGTAGGTGATGTTACAAAAACTTAAAGAACATTGATTCTGCTGTAGATTATAAACTAAAATAATGCTGAATGAAAGCAAAAAAAATACACAATAATTTAGCAAGGACAAATTATCTTTAACAATGCAAGTCTATATTCTGTAGCTATGCAAATAATTAGTACAATCATTATTTTAATAGATTACTGAAACTAATTAAAAAAATAATGAATCATTTGAAATACCATCAGAACTAGACCAAGGAAAGGACGATATTTAGGTTTTATATTCAGCTGAGGCCACATATATTTAAGTTAAGCTGAAGAAGAAATCTCATGTAAAAACGTTTTTATTTACAGAAGATATCAAGAAGAATAATATACATACAGAGGTTTTTAAATTACCTATCGAGAAAGTAAGGAATGCAGACTTAAAGAAATACTACACCTAAAGCATGCTATTTAATTTTTAATACACTAAAAAGGAAGTCTAACATACAGGAGATATCTAAACAAATATTACCAAAAAATTTTGATAAGTATTTTATTTTATATATACGAGGTTTGTGAGAAAAGTAAAGAGACTAATCCTTTTTTTTCAGCAAAATGTTTTATAAAAAAAAATATTATCCCCTTCAAAGTAGTTTAAACTTTTTGTGGCAGAGCTGAAAGGTTTCAACTGGTAGGGCCTTTAATATTTTGGTCACATTCTTTTGAATGATCTCCAGAGTCCCAAAATTATGTCCTTTAAAGACATTTTTCAATTGCAGGAAAAGAAAAAAGTCACAAGATCTCATATTAGGTGAATGGGGTGCTGGGTAACAACAGGGATGTCTTTTGAGGTCAACATTTCCATGATGGTGATCTGCCATGATAAAGTATCCACTTCAGTCCACATCCAATTCTTTGCTCAAAATTTGATGTATGGTGAAAGTATTCAAGTTTAAAATAGTCACTCATCATTCTTATTGTTAAACCACTATCTGATCTCACTAAAGCCCTCACACATTGTCTTTGGTTTGTGAAGTTAAAGGTCTCCCTGAGAAAGGTTCATCTTCAACATGTTCTCAGATTTCCAAAATTGATTTTTGCCAGTGAAAGACTTGTGCTCTTGATAAGGAAGGTTCTCCAAAGACCTGTTTCAACTTTTCAAGGGTCACACTTGTAGATTACCCAAATTTAACACAAAACTTGATGGCATAAAGTTGCTCTTAATTCTACTGTTTTTGCATTTTTGTAACACTCTCAAAAATCATGTGCTGCCTGCACAGAGTTAAATTTGGATAGAGAATCTACAAGGGATGAACACTAGGGTGGATCGAAAAAACTATTTTTTTCTAAATCAGTCAACAGCTAGTGCTTAAAGTTTGTGGTTGGTGGTCCTTATAAGGTATAAAAAATTTCAACTCGATATGATTATGTTCTGAGGCTGCAAATTTTAGGCAAAATTCTCACAAAAGATAGTATTTGATTTGGAAAGAAAATCATATCTATAATGTGGGTGTACCACTAATGCTGGGTATTACTTTTCTATTAGAAAAATTACAACACGACCCACCCTACTGTCTAACCAACATCTGTAATATTTCTGTAATTTTGCATATTTTGACGAATTTTGGCAAACTGAGAAACCATTTTCCTTGATTCAAACAAACTAAATCTTTAATATTAAGCAACAATCAAGCAAGTATATATGTACAGTCCAGGCCAAAATTAACGCACTACCTCCCTAGCAATCCTAACGACCGGTGGTGCGTTTATTTTGACCAGGTGTGTACTTCTTTGCCATTAAATCACTTTGGAAACATTGAGAAACCATCAGGAAAAAATCTGATGTGGCCAGCACATGACTTTCTCCATATATAAGGTGTAAATATTTATCTACGACAGTATTTTCGAACTCTATATTCAATCTAAACTTGGAAGATAAGTGATACATTTATATCATATTATCTTTTATTTACGTCACAAACATTCTAAATAATGTTTTTCGGGACATGTTCGATGAAAAACGATGAAATTGGCCTTTCACCCTCAGCGCCCACTAAGTACATAATCAGCAATTTCCAGTTTATCAGTATTTTATGAATAACTCCTAAAAAATCAGTTATAGAAAAATATGTTGCATACGAAAGTTGTAGTAAATTATATTTTCTAAAACTTTTATAAATAATAGTATATACCTAAATATCATATTTATGGAGATATTTTGCCAAAACGGAAATTTGCTTCGAAGAATAAAGGTTGACTTCCAGTTAACCGATTTACTCCAAAAACTAATCAACTCTGACAGCACTTACCACAGTGCTATATATGAAGTTTGGCATTGATACAATTGATAGTTTTTACGTTAGAGCGCCCACAAGCACACACACTCACATACACACATATACACACACACACACACAGGCATCATTCCGAAAATGGTCAAAACGTGTTCTAGGGACCCTAAAACATGTATTTCTGTTGAAATCTCGAAGTAGATTTTTTCATGAAAACAATACATTCTCTATACTTCGTATATGGAGAAAGTAATGCAAAAATTTGACATTTTTCACAAAAATTTAAAATTTTGCCTAAAATTTGTAGCCTCAGGACATAATCATATGTTGAAGTTAAATTTTTTATATGTTATAAGGAGCACCAACCACAAACTTTAAGCACTAGCCGTTGACCGATTTAGATAAAAATAGTTTTTTCGATCCACCCTAATGAACACACCTGTCTAGTGAAGAAGAACAACATGGATTTACCAGATCGCTCGCAGTGGTGTGTGTCTCAATAATTTTCTCACACACCTCATACATATTTTTAAGTAGTACATCAGAAAACAACTATTATTCTTATTGAATTTATCCATTAACTATAGTAGTTGTAATATAAAGTAAGAGCAAAAGATTACACTTGCACTATAACAAATATAAAGGCTATTCAAAAGAACAAAATCCTAATACTAAAATCTACCTGTACAACTACCTACGTATTACTTAACGTGCTATCCTTCTGCACTTACCAAGTTTATCCTGGTTTTTAAGCCTGTGCATTGATCCCCCTTCAGCATTTAAAAGCATGGTACATTCATCAGTTACCTCACATTCTTCCCCTGACAATTCCCCATCAGTTAGTAAATACTCCTGAAAGAATTCCACATTCTCAAAACACATAACACATGTACATTTACAGTCAGAAGCAAGTGCTGAGGAAAAATGAAATTTTCAGAGAGAGAGAGAAAATACAAACAAAGAAGCAAACGATTCTGGTCTTCTAAAAGAATCGAACGATTTAGATCCTAATAGGATTTTATGGAAAGATCAAGAGCTGGCGAAAAAGACTAATACAGTCAACCTTGGTTAGCATCACATTATCTTATCTTCAACAGTTTCCAAGCACTGGGTCCAAAATCTACCTCTGACCATTTTATGCTAAGAAAATTTTATTTATCGATCTTAATAAATTTGATAGGGAACAAAAAGCTTAATAGTTAGAACAATGAAAAGAAAAAACATCAGATTTGACTGAAAACTAAAACCTGTTTCTCAGCAGAGCTGTGGATTGTAGTTATACTCACGGAATGCAGAATTTGCATAGGTGGTACTGAAAATTAGTTTCTCTGAGTAAAAAGGTGAACAGTAATATCAAATATTTAAAATCATCCTTAGCAATGAAGTAGCAATCACTTAGGATGTCTGATTAAAATTCAGCTTTATTTGTAGATATATTTTCCAAAGACTTACGAAATTTAGTTAAAAAATTGCCTAAAGTATTAACAAATAAGGAAAGGGTTTAGGTGACTTTGCACATAAGGGCGTGCACCCAGGAAAATTCCCAAGGAAAAACGGACATGAAAAAAGTCTGATAGGGCCGGGAATCGAACCCGGGATCTTCCTCTAACTGGGAGGCTGCCTTAACCATCTAGGCTACCCGACCAGAACATTTTAACAAGCCGTTTTGGGGACTTTGTGCGCAAGGGCAAGTGCAGTTTTGTCCGACTGAGCGGCATCATCTGCGGCCATGGCCTCATCGAGGCACCGGCAACACAAAGAGGTGTGAGGAGAAACCCCCCTAAGGATAAACAAATAAGGAAAGGGTTTAGGTGACACAAAGTCCCCAAAACGGCTTGTTAAAATGTTCTGGTCGGGTAGCCTAGATGGTTAAGGCAGCCTCCCGGTTAGAGGAAGATCCCGGGTTCGATTCCCGGCCCTGTCAGACTTTTTTCAAGTCCGTTTTTAAAGTATTAACTGTTTTATTTATGCTGAATTTGTAACCAAGGTTGCCTGTATCTAAAATGCTAGCAAAATGTAACTGGAAGCCAAGTGACCCATGCAACTGCCCTAGAAATTCTCTGCTATCCTAGAGCTTTCCTATAGCATTAGAAAGAATTGAAATTTAAAGGTTTTTTTAAAGAATTTTTCCACCATTAAAATCGTAAATTCAGTCACTGCCTCTAACCCTAAAGAAAACATATTATAGAGGATCTAAGTCCATCTACCAAGTATTATAAAGACACTCTCTTGATCCTGCCTTATCTTCTGGGAACTATTTTCACTACAAGATTCTTTAGCCATTTAAACTGAAAATGAACATTAAAGCAAACACATAGCCCAAGGTCCCAAAGCTATGAATGTATACAGAAAAAAATTTTTTATGAGAGTGAGTAAAGTCACACATTTATGAATATAGATGTAGATAGAATAGTAGAGTTATGAGAAGCAGCTACGGATTTCTTTTGATGCAGTTGTGAATAATTACAGTCATATGATCCCAAGAGTGGATACATATTGATCTAACGTCTCTAGGTAACATGAAATGACTTCTTGGGCTATTGATTTGCTTACATAAGGAATCTCTCCTGCGAAGATCAGCTGCTTTCTCGACTGCTCTCCCTGGTGACAAACGATACTTGGCAGACAAAAGAAGATTAATCAAGCAATTATTCAAATAATTTTTGCAGATTAACTTTTTGAGAGGCAGATAAATTAGTTAACTATTGAATTTACAGAGGCGTTATCAAATGAAAATTGTTTCAATAAAGAAATTTATTTAAGAATAAATTAACTCAAATTGTTCAACTTTGATATGAAACATAATTTTAACATAAGTACTAGTTTCATCCATTATACTGCATCTAGGATTACACAAAAATTGGCATCTTTTCATAGAAGTTAATTTTGCTAACTAACTACATACCTCATCCATTGTTGGAGGAATGCGTATGGCAACATTCAATGGTTTCAAATGTCCGCTGCTTTTATAGTTGTGCTCCAATAGAAGTGGAGTGTAAAGTACATTCTTCCATTGTCTGCTTAGAACAATGACTCCCTGAATTTATAAATAACAAAACTTGGTCAATTTAGCAACACACAATGGTAATTTATAACAAAGACTAGCAGAAAAATAATATTTTAGTATTAAATAACTTCAATAACTTTTATCCTTGAGGAATCAATAACTAAAAAGACAAAATAGCTTTCAAAAACATTTTATGGCTCCACAAACTTTTTGTTAGGCCAACTTTTTGCCAAACAAGAAGCTTCGGCTTTTATTTACTTAATAAACCAATCCAATCATCCTTTATCAAATTGAGAAGTATAAGAACTTTCTAAATAATTAGAAACATTTATTTGATGATATACTTAAGTAAATATCATTCAATAATAAATCAGCCTTTACATTCGAACAGATATTTTTATTGGTTTTACTTTTTGTAATTATTTATACTTATAAATACTGATTTGAGAAGAATATAACTTTAAATCCTTCTCCATTTAAATGATAGACAGAATATCTAACAAGTAATACAAGGAGAAACTATGAAAGAAATTTAGCTAACTGTTTAAGAGCTAACAAACTTCTTAAATCTTATTCGACTAACTTCTGATCCTATCCATTATTTTCTTCAATAATAGAAATATATATGCATATACTATTAAATAAACCAAACAAATCTCAACCAACCTGTCTCAGAGTGGATAATAAAGGCAATTCTCCATCTTTCAAATTTGCTTCAATAGAGGGCAAATCTGTCTGCAACACATATTTCTGCAAAACATTACACAGCTGGCATGATGGATCTTCTTGTAATGTTTTGGCAAGTGGAGTTAATCTACCATAACGGCTCTGAAATGGGTCAAGAAATAATACCACTGTAAATTGTATTTAAAAAGGATGTCGTCATTATATGTAACATTATCAACTCAGAAGAAAGCAGCCATTATGAAGAGAACAGTTTGATTTCCTTCTAATATTGATACCCATCAACAGTCGTAATATAAAATTGAGGAGCAGAACAAAAACCACTTTAAAAGGCATAATGTTATGGGGAAATGGATCTGAAATTCCGAGATGAAAGAATGATGCAATGCAGTGCAAAAGAAATTTAAAAATTTTACGAAATATATTGATATCATTTCTTGATCTTGAGTTCCCTTATATTCCAACTTCTCTAAAGGCAGTTTCACTTAAGTATCACAAAATCTTGATGAGGAGAGACAATTTCAGAATTCAAAATATTAAACTCACCTTGGGTGGCATATTTATACCCTGAACATCAAGAGCTTCAGCCATAAGACAAGCCACAATTCCAGTTGATCTGCGATACTTGGTACGAAGCATATGCACAGTGCGTATGGCAAAACGATTGCTAGGATTTAACCAAGCATTTATTGCAGGTGATGCTGTGCTAAGAAGATTCCAGTCCAACCTTAACGTAAATATTGAAAAGATAATTAAATACTGAATTGAGTATAAAGCAGTATAAAATAACACCAACAAAAATGTGATATTAACTTTAAATTTACTGACTGCAGGAGTTAGTTTCAACTTTCACAATGTTTTATTTCCTATACTATATAGTTATTTTTATTGATGATATACATACTCTTTGACAATTGCTAGAGAATGTAAATTAATTAATCACATGATTAGTTTAATTTATTCTCTCAAAAGCAAGCAGAAACTATTTCCTATAAACCTAGGTTGAATTGAAATTGAAAAATTAAATTATTAATTCTTTCAAATTGCTTTACCATATTAAATAAAAGTCTTAGGCAACCTGGAATAAGTAATATATGATATCATGGCACACATATCTTAGAATTGACCAAATTAAACAAAGGAAAATCAGAATTCTAAAATATTTTTATAATAATAAAGTATTTCAGTAATTCAAAACATAAATGAAGTTTTTCAATCCACTATGCCTGAAGCCTGTTTTTACTTCTACAGGATTCAATCATAAATTTAATTTTGAACAGTTTCAGCCACAAATCAATAATGAAATATCCATGCTCACCGAGTATAATCTAATTTTCTGGTTATAGGAGCTCTAGGAGGTGCAGCAAAGTTGAACCAAACAGTTTTGAATTCCATAACACACGAGGATGCGTTCCCACTTCCTGGCTCATGCTTGGCTCCAATTCCTAGATTTTCTCCACCCACATCACCCTCTGAGGCATCATTCTTTCCCAATGTTTCTCCTTCGGTAGTATTTCTTCCTTGATCCTTCTGCTTGTGCACCTTGCCATCTTGACCAATACCAGCATCTATACCCAATATGCTTTCCAAATCATCGCTCCACTGACTGCTACTTCCGGCCCCTCCACGCACAAACTGGGACCTCTTCACAACCTTTAACGAGACTCCCTCAAGTCCACACTCAAACATGATGAAACCCAGCCGATCCTCTCCATTGCTACTGTTGGCTGCTACAAAACTGGTAGGAAAATTTTCATTTCCTTTGCTGGTACTTTCACGATGTGAATGCCTCCCCAAGCTGCTGGGTGTGTCTCCTACAGACGACTGCCTGTCGATCTTCAACGGAGATGGAATTCTGGTACAGGTAAATAACACCCTGGAGTGCTGAGCTGGGATGGCTGTCACCACTGCTTGCTTGAGAATGGAACTCTCATTTCGAAGTCTCCTCAGTTGAGAGTGAATGTGGGAGATATTGAGGGAGACCACAACTTCCTCCTGCTGTTTCTCAGAGGTTTCTATGTGGACAGCCTCTCCCTGAGTGGGCCAATCACCGTTACCACCTGAAGCTCCCCCTCCTGTCCCGCTTCCTCCACCCCTTCCAATTACCTTCCCTGCCAACTTCTTTTGGTCCCCAATTCCAGCACTCACTGCTGCCCTTGCAGCCCCAGATGCCCACCCAACGTTACCTCCACTACCATAAGAAGGGAACAGGCCTCCACCACCTCCCCTCCTCCTTAGAACAGGAGCAGGGCGATGGAATGTGTGAACTACTTCTCTCGCTTGCTTGGAGACATAAAACTGAGCAGTCAAATCATTGAAGCAGACGGCAAAGAGAGAGACGCAGGTGAGGTCTCGAAGGTTATCAAGGGCTGAAAATGAGATGATTTCTTCCACAACAGATGTTTGAAGTAGAGTGATGTTCAACTGAATGGAATAAAATAGAGAGGATTACGTCAACTTTTCTCAAGATGTGAAAGATGGTGGTAATTCATAAGAGCACATGATGAGGAAATTGAGAGAGAGGCAGTAGACACTGACTTATAGCAAGCCAAATTACGACACCGTTAAATACAAACAAGTTTATCTAGAAATGTAACTAATTATGAAGGTAAAATTAAGGTAATGACAAAAGAAGATTTGATCACGAATGACTTAAAAGTGTTTACTTTGGCTTAAACCTTTCGTTACGGCGAGCGTGCCGGCACGCTCTCTGGTTCCTTACCGAGGTACGGAGAGCGTGCCGGGACGCTCATACCCATCAGTTTTAAATGATTGGGGGAATGCTTCCGAAACTCGGAAAGGTTTTCCTTTAGTCTGCCGTTAACCACGAAGGAATACAATCTCATTCTCAGGCATACGGGCTATATCACTAAGAATGCGAAAAAATCGCCAATATGGCCACCGTAGTGAAAGGGTTAAAATGTTTTTTCCCATGGAAAAACAGACTTGAAAAAGTCTGATAGGACTGGAAATCATACCCAGGATCTTTCTTTATCCAAAAGACTGCTTTAACCAATTAAGCTACCCAGCCAAAACATCTCAACAAGCTGTTTTGGGAACTTGGTGCACAAGGGCAAGTGTGGTTTCGTCCGACTAAGCAGTATTGTCCAACATCATCTCATCTCATTAAGGTCGTGTTCCCAAAACAGCTTGTTGAAATGTTTTAGCTGGGTAGATTAGTTGATTAAAGTAGTCTCCTGGATAGAGAAAGATGTTCAATTCACAGCCCAATCAGACCTTTTCAAGTCTTTATTTCCATGGGATATTTCCTGGATGCCCTTATGTACAAAGTAACCTTAACCCTTTTCCTTGTATTTTTTTCCATCTAGTAACAAGCCTATGCTTTTCATTTAAATGCAATACCATTAACAATGCCTAAAACCCTCAATCAACAAACCCTTCTTTGCCCAATCAATGATAAATTGATATGTAAATATTAAAAATGGTGGTTTAGCAACAGGTTCTTACCTTGGGCAGCATGATTGTTCCTTGAGTTTGTGTTGATATACTTTCTTCATACACTCCAGGCATAAGTGCCTGAGTTTTACCACCATCAACTTTGGGATTCTTTGAAGAAGCTTCTTTAACCCTTTCTGCAGTACCCCCACGACTTCCAGTTTGTTGCTGCAGTTGACTGAGGTATGCAGACTGTTCCTTCTTCAGAATGTTGGCAGCTTCGACACGAGAGATGCATCCAGCATGTAAACGGTTGAGCACAGTCAATGGGTGCAGAGAAGAGACCATTGGAGTGAGAGCATCAACAAACCTATGAAAGATTAAATGAATTTTCAACTGAACTCACCAAAATAGAGAAAAAGGATACAATAGAAGCAAGGAATTATTTTTCTGTATTACAACTTCAGGTTCTCACTGTTAGTATTTTTGAAGCACTTACAAAGTGGCTGATAACTAAGCTGAGGACATTTAGGCACTAATGAAGAAATAGGCACTAAAAATTTCAAAATAGGCACTTAAAATAGGCTCTTAAAAATATATTTTGCATTTTGGATGATTCTGTTGGTCCTGGAATCCCAATAGGCTGAGCCTGTAATCAGGTTTTCCAGGGACCAGGCAAACAGAACTTGACATATATCTACAGTTTGGCTGGTAAAATACCCATCCAAGTGGGATTCGAACCTGTAAGTACCCCTTTTATAGATTGCAAAAGAAACTTATAACAGGTTTGCTCAAACAAACTTCCTTCTGGCTACAGCTTTCTTTCGACAAAGCTCAACATGATCTGGCAGAACTCTCAGTGTCAATTAGGTGGCGTACATACCAGAGGAATACAACATGGGACACTGTAACTACTGGATGGAGGTTGCGCAGCAGGATATTTGCTCCTGTAACATTCGAGAGCACATAGTAGTGATACGATGTGTGATATGTCAAGTGGTAAATTAGAGGTGATGGCAGACGGTGACGTTTTTCCGTTTCTCACATGTAATCGCAAGCTCATTGGAGGAGGATATTGTTGTAGCATACCATAATTTGGGAGCAAACTAGTGACTGAAAGTTGCGTTGTACCGGGTAGTGTGGATGCGGGGTACAAGAATGGAATGAGGCCCATAGTAAAATTAAAGAGTCCGGCGCCTACAACTCAGCTTCATTGGGCTGTTTATTTAAAAGTAAAAGAAATTTACATTTGAGAGCTCTTATGTGCCAGTCAGAAAGAAAAATGGGCAACAATGCGATATTGTCCCAGAATGAAAATGGAGCCAGATGAAAGATCGTAAGCCATGTAAAGGAAAAACTTTTCAGAACTCTCAGCGGTAACTTTATAATTGTCTCTATAATTGTGTCACCTGATACTTGATTATTGGACTGCAGGACTTTCCATGGACGAATTGACAAATTAAAATAACTATCGTAGAAACGGAAAAAAAGATTCGGGTGAATCCAAATTCTGCGTAACATGTTAAGAATCAACCAGCACTTCAGCTGGTATCTTTAGATAGACCTAACAGAAAATGGGTTCATTGAGTTCGCCAATCTAACATGATTTCTTATAATTAAAATGAGGATTTATCTTTTGCATGTGCTAGTTAAGAATTTTAACTTTACAATATTGTAAAGAAAAATTAACATTAACTTATTAAAAGGTATTACTGCCTGAACAAATGAGAATTATATATTTACCTCTGCAATGACTCCAAGACTAGAGGGCACACCATAACATCCATGTCACCCTTCAACTTGACTATCAGAGAAATTTTGGTTCCATTCTCATTTGCTTGGGATATGAGTTCATCATCGTAATCTAAAACAAAAAAATATTGCTTAATAAATTTAGAATGTACAGGGCACAATCTCAAAGTCTCAAGCCAAACCTTAAAATACTTTTTCATTATAGGATTTCTCCCAAGTAAAACCAAACCAAGATTTAAAAAAAAGAATTTTGAGTCCTTAAAACAGTAATGACAGAAAAACAACTTTAAAATCTAAGTATACACATGAAAAGATATGAATTTATAATATTCAAAATGTTATCATAAAAAAACAAAGAACTAATGTTACTTTTGCATTTAATAATGTACTAGCCAATAAGTATCCAATAATACACTAGAAGTCCATTATAATGAGTACGAATTACAACAAGAGTTGCATCATAGCTAGTGATTTTTTGGCCATTGTCTGTCTCACAGTAAAAACAACTTAAAATGAGTGGTTATTTCTGGTGCATAACAAGTTTCATGTTTCCATATTTGTCTTGCAGGAGGCATATCTCAGAATCATCAATTGACGTGAGAGAAAAAGTCTGACAAGCAAACCTTAATCTAAGACTAAAGTAACAGATTTTCAGTTTCCTTTTGCGACGTTTCGATTATGTTGTAACCATTTTCAATAACTTTTATTACTATAAAAACTTTTATAAAAGGCTTTTTATAAAAATCCATTCCTCAAAAATTGCCTTTCATGCTCACAAATGAATCTGGAAAAAAATCTAGGTACCTTCAAATCACTGCTTACAGACATGTACTTCATATAAATCCTTTATTTGCTGAAAAACTTCACTCATGTGATAAGGTAAAATCAAGAACTTTTTTGTGTTTCATTGTGCCCCCCTACTACAGTAAGTATGAAATACAAGTATCTAAGAGTGAGATGAACAGAGGAGTTGCTGAAATATAACACAGTTGATAGAGAAACAAATTTTGGTTTTGACCATACCTGTCTCAGGTTCCACATCTGGTTCAGCTGGAAGATAGGTCATGGTGTCCCAGGCATAAGCACGAGTAGGACTCTTTCCAGAAGCACTAGGTGGGGGTGGAGATGCATTTCCAGTGTCACCATGCTCCCCTTTCCTTCTTCCAACCATTTTCAAAGACGTGAATCCTTCCGTGACAGTTTCAAAATGTGGAACTTTTGTTCCTCCTGAAAATATTTCAAAGCATTTTAGAATTTTCTTGTAAATCGACAGTTAACTTTCTGATAAATAAGGCACAAACTTATCATCAAAATAACAATATCTAAAACAGTTAAAACAATTTTAGATAGTTTTGATAACAAGAAAGAAAAGAATTTTTCATGAATCTTGATTTAATATCAGAAGCAAATATAGGGTATTGTAATAAACAATTTGCATGAATTTTCAGAAACAATTTTAGTTGCAAGAGAAATGATTCTCATAGTTGATGCATACAATTATAGCAACTTCACAGTAAATACGAAGCACTAAAGTAATCTTTCAAAGAGTTCTCCAAAATAAATTCTTCAACAATGTTTCCTGACAAACATAAATTAAGAACTTAGGATTTTGGCTGCAATTCAAGGCATAGCTATTCTTTAAGTAACCTCTACAAAACATACCTATATAATGAAGTTTTCCATTTTCACACCTTTGGAACAGTGGAACTGAAAAAGCATCACAGCCTGGCGGTAGAGAGCATTGAGACCAATTTGTGCACTTCACCTGTTATAAAGGTAAAAATGCGTTAGACAGAAGACAACCTGGAGCATTGAAACTTATGGATACTAGTTGGAGCATCGTCTAAACTTTCAAAAACAATTATATAATCGTAAAAATTTTGCCATATTCACTTTACCTGAGATAAATGATTCACATAACAGGACATGAGCAGGGGTGAGTCAATTATTGGCTTGTTGACTTGCATATGTAAATTAACTAAAGTCATATCTTCTTGGGACGAGACAGCTGATATGAATGAAGTGCTAGAGACTGAATGTGAATCTGATGAGGAATCCAGACCACTTTCAGGACGAGCAAAGATACTCTGTGGAAAACAAGGAAGGAGATATTATCATAAATAATCCATTACATTTTACTGCTTTCCCTTATATTGACAAATCCTAATTCTCAAACACTTAATGTTATTTTCAGTTAGGTATCCATGCGTTCCCTACATGCATAGCCATTGTTAGTATTGCTTACCTCATTGCAGCAACGCAAAGCATGCCAGAGACGTAGTACACAAAATGACTTTAGCAAGCAAACATCCCACAAAATTATCATTAACGCAATTTAGTAAGCATTCTTTGTTAATCATTTTCAAATGAGAGAGTGAATTATTCTCACCCCTTTTAAATCCACTGGTATATCCACATCATTAACTTCTACATCTCCTGGCTGCTCTGAAAATGGAAAGGCTGAACCGCTCACCCTTAATCTAACCTCTCCACCCTCTCTACTGCTCTTCAAATCTCCTTTCTGTGCCCTATGTTCTGGAGTGTGAATTTCGTGATCGCTGCAATGGCTGGAAAGCCTTGGGTGGGGCACAGCATGAGCATGGCTCCTCTCAGCAGGGGAGGGACTTTCCGCCCCCATGGCTATGCTCATCTCACTTGGAAATTTCCGCTCTGCAGCTCCCACGGAGCGACCCACTGGCCAAGTGACGATTCCTGAGACGGTGGAGCTTGATGCTGCAGCACCTGCTCCCATTGTGTTAGGGTCTTCATCCGCTGAGAAAAATGCCTCAGAATGGTTCTCACTGCTCATGGATACAGTCCTCTGAACCTGATTTTCCAAAGATCATCGCATTAGAAGCAGAACTGTTAATCTTTAATACAGTTTTAATAGTTTCTTTGTCTGTCTGTATCTTAATGCATAAATGGACCAAGGACATTTCACATACTTGGCCTTTACAGGATAAAAAATAAGGCTATTCAGGTTTCATACATCTAACAGAGCTAGGTTCAACTCCAGGAATGTTGTCCATTGGAAGGAATGTTATATAGTTTTCATTTCTTGTGGGTGTTATATCTTTTGCAAAATTGAATTATTATTAATAATGACTAAACAAAATTAATACCAGTACCAAAAGACGGAAAATGGAATCAAGTTTGTATTTTTGGTTGTGAAATATTGTAGTAGTCTTAAAGCTACTACAATTTTGATAAAATACATGAAGATGTTCAGCAATTTTCTAGTAACGAATAACCAGTTCCATCACAAATAATTGAAATTCATGCATATTCCAAAAAGAGTACAAGGGAGACATATAAAAGAATCTGGTTATAAGAATGTGGAAGTCATTTTTATACTAAGTTTTTGTTGAAAATTGGAAAATTTTACAAGTTTATGAGTTTTAACTTTGAAAACAGTCTGTAACGATTGGGTTAATTGGGGGATTCAGTTAATTAAAAATTCATTATTTATTAATATTGTGGAATAATTATCCAGTACTGCTCAAACTAAGAGAGGATAATATCTCATTATTTCATTCATAACATAAATAAGAAATATATTCAACTGTAATAGATTTTCAGTTCAATTTAAAATAAATTCCTTCATGCTTGGATTCCCCTATTTTAATTCTTACTTATCCAGGGGAATTTATTCAATTTTTTCTTTCCAGATGGAAATAGAATACTAATTAATATTTATTTAATCTCTCCTCATTGTACTTCCCTCAGTACAGGTCTACATTTTCAGCATTTTAGATAAAAGGTAGTGTGTAATATGGGGCCAGAAAAATGGATGAGCTGAACAGAACAGTGGCTGAGTAATGTTGAAATGCAGAAGAAGGGCAAAACAAGATGCAAATTACCAAGTAAAAAGCAAAATCATAAAAATTTCAGACCATGAAAATCATTTGAAGTTAAATTTGTCTAATTGCCATCATCAGTAGATGATGGCAATGAATAATTAAACTAAATAAAGAAAACTGTGAAAAAAATACTATTCTATCACCTTTATTTTTATTGAAAATTTTACCTGTGCCCAGCTCACCTTCTGAGAAATTTCTGCTTCTATTTCTGCAGCAGTGAGAGAATGATGGCTATCTGAGGTATTCACTATGTTCCCTTTGGTATCACGAACTCTTTGCTGTTGAGGAGAGACAACAGCTGCTGGCTGAGCAGTTGAGGTGAGTGGAGGAGCTGCTGTTACCACTGTGGTGGGTGGAGAGGGAATTTCTTTAGGAGCTGCATGCGCTCCAAAGTAGTCAACAGATAGCTTAGAGTCGGAGCAACTGCTTTTTGGCACTTCCACAACAGCTGTCTCAGGCACATCTAAACGTGAATCACTGTCAAGTTTTGGAGGCAATGCGGGGCTGTCTAAAAGACGTGCGTATGGAACATCCTTGGCAGCAGATGTTACATCAGCTGATGGAACAACACCACCAGCAGAGGTGCAGGAGAATCTTCTTCCCAATGGCTGCTTATCGGAATGAACTTGGCCTATAGGACTGGGCGTCGCGGTGCTTTCCCTAAAGAATAAAATAT
Source organism: Sympetrum striolatum (assembly GCA_947579665.1). Classification (NCBI taxonomy): domain Eukaryota; kingdom Metazoa; phylum Arthropoda; class Insecta; order Odonata; family Libellulidae; genus Sympetrum; species Sympetrum striolatum. The sequence continues at coordinate 65,425,935 of OX388351.1, read as the reverse complement.
TTTATAATTAAATTTAAGTACGATAAGGAACTCTTAAGAAATTAAGATGCCATAAAAATAAGCCTATTAACATAATAAATTTATTTCTTGAGATTAGAACTTGAGCAATTAAGGAGTATATAAAGATGCGTAACTCAGCAAAAATAAATCTAGACGAGGGGTTAATTTTTCAATATATTTATAAAAGCCTACAGTCTGCACCAGTGACTCTCTAACTTTTTGGCCAGAATGACTCATACTTATAGTGTCATATGTTATGATAGACTCCATCTTCTGTTGATTAATAATGTTAAGGTATAAGTATCAATATTTAATTCCTAATTAAGATGATTTACAAAAAAAATTTCCTCAGATAACTGAAGAAAAAATTCTGCAAACCTAATAAGGAGGACCATGAGAGGTCTTCAAATCACTGCTTCAGATTCACAAAACTATATGACTTTTAAAATTTAATATAGTATTACAATCATAAAAAATGCAGCCATAACAGATGTAAGTTGATTGAAACTTTCATTCATCACCATTGAATTTTGAAAGTCAAAATATATAATTTTGATAATCTAGCAGCAATATACTTGAGCAACCACTAAAACCAGTTCATTGATAGTTTCAAATGGAATTCTAATACTAATCTACGTACAGCTTCACACAAAAAATCGAACCGTGTAGTTGTAGCTGCATAAGATTGAGGAGCTTTGAAATACTGGATTTGGCAACACCGGATGGCTGAGTGAAAGGATGATTCTTATCATGAGGTCCCAGGGAATGTGATTACTGGGGATTTTCATTATACTTTAATGTCGTATTATATTTTGAAAAGGGCAGTGGCTGTAAGTTAGAAACAGATTCCTCTTTATATGAACTTGATGCAGAAAATGTGTGCAAGTCCAAAAATATGCTTCATTGACAAGGAAACTTAAAACAGACATCTTGCTTTTACAATTAACATTAGTATGAAAATCAATATAAAATTTCAAGCTGACCTAGCTTTAATATCTTTATCCAGAATGTTTCCTGCAGAGTCTGAGCACTTTCCAGCATGTGATTCCCTGGAGACTCTTGGACTTGGTTCCTGCGCCTGAGTTGTAATGTCCCAACGAGAAGGCTCTTGAAGAGACACGTCTTGTGAGCCATATGGGGGAGTATGGAACACCAACTGACCTTCATGCAGGATGCTTTGGCCAAATCCTGGGTCTTTGTTTGGTCCATGAATGCTGAAGCACAAATTTACTAACATGAGATTGCACACACGGAAAATACATTTTTTACTACATATATTGCCTTTCAAAATGAACATGAGTAGTTTATCGTTTATAATTCCTTCATAAATAAATGGAACATGATTCATTTTCCTGTCAGAAATTTATTCCTAAATGCAAAATGATAATAATAAAAAGATACAATACCTCCTCTATTCGAGGAATTCAATGCAAAGGAATAATAACCCTTCTATATTCAACTGAAGCAATTTACTACAAAGAAAAGCCTTGGGCTAAGTTATCTGTTGAGTAAAGTTAAGGCTTTCACAAAAACAACTACTCCAGTCTTTCAGCTGTTTAAATATGCATGAATATTCTTTTGAAACGTAATAAGATCTCAGGATTGCCACAATTCAAATAAAATATAGTCATATTACTATGCAATTTCACTCATACACTACAACTCTTTACAAGCAATTCGTTCATTGTAGCACAATTCCTGTTCACTATCATCAAATCATCATAGTAACCATAAGAACTACACCCAACCTTTCATAGAAATTCGATGACTCACTACAGAAAGCTAATCATTAATTCCCAGAAATTCTTCACAGGTTCTCAACTGGGTCAATTCGCTGGTAAAAACTGATGTTTCGGCAACAACCTCAGTTGCCATTTAAATACAATAACTCGACATCCTTGAAAATGGCAACTGAGGTTGTTGCCAAAGCGTTGGTTTTTACCAACTAATTGACCTGGGTGATAACCTGTGAAGAATTAGTGAGAACGATACACTGGAAAAATATCAAGTAAATCATGTAAATCTTATTTTTCTAATCTTAAAATTATGACTAGTTATAGTTTGCATGTCTTTGTAAATCTTGTGTATACTAAGGAAAATAAATGTAACCTGACCTTAAGGTCAGATGTACACAGTTTTAATACCAGGTACAAGAAAAGGCTAGATATACCAGTTAAGACTTTCTAAGTCTTTAAATTACTTCAAAATGATGAGCATTCGTTTATTTAATAAACTCCCTGAAAATGTTCAGAATCTTGATTTGAATAAGTTTAAGTCTGTAAATTTCTGATTTGTAATCAGAAAACCATTATATTCTTTGTATGAGTCTAATGATAGCATTTGTGATTAAATTCCTATGTAATGCGATTGTTCTCCTTATATTTTTTATGTGCTATTTTTTTTTACCTTGGACACTGACAAATTCTTGTAACATGTACTAATTGATGGTTCTCGGACAAATAAACATTATTATTATTATTATTGCTTCAGATAACAATCTTACATATTCAAGTATTGCAAAAAATGCAACATATTAATGATTTTTCTCATGGATCTTGTACTTATTATTAATGCTCTCTGCAAACTCAATTTATCATCAGTTAAATTTGCTAATCCCGACACTAAAAATATGTCAAATATCATAGATATATTTTGGGTTCAGAAGTAGCAAGTTATTGAGAAAATGATGATATAAAATTGATAAAATTTGGGCTACTTATAGCAGTACAATACAAATGGACAAATTATACAAGCCTTTCATGAAATAAGAAATTAAAGCAAAACCATGATTATGAAATGTAATTTTTCAATAAAGATAGAATAAATTATTTATTGAATCTAATGTTATGAGTAATTCATAATATAATTACCGGAATGCAGCTATATTTATTCCTTCTTGAACATCATGCCTAGATGGAGTAAAGAATTTTGGTCCATTTCGGTTGGTTCCAAAGAATGCACACCCTCCAGTACATCCACATTTTCTTCCTTTGCCTCCAAAACGACTTGAAGAGCCGCCAACCTTACCATCCCATAAGAACCACAACCTCTTCACCTTTTCATCATGTAGTTTGAGGTATCTATAAAAAATAAAGCAGCAATATGAATTTTGGGTTTTCATTCTGGTTTGGGAAAAAGTTTTATAAACATTACAGACCAAAATTAATATTTCATGATTGTTATACAAATTGATCAAGCTACCACAAATCTTACTAACTTCCACATATACATGTCTCTGAGTTAGTTAGTTAAGAAAAAAGATTTTAAAAAATACTATTGAGTGAGAAGGCATTTTATTACAATTTTTAGACTTTTCTAAATGATGCATAGTATATATGTTAAAGAAGAATAGCATTTCTTCCAGTGCAATGATAAAACCCGGTTCTAACAGAGAGCAACTATGATCATCCACAATTCTTTCATGATATTCCTTCCCACTTAAAAAAGCAGGTAATCATGGATGTATCCACATATATCCCACATGAGTTTTACCAATGGACAAGTTAGTTGCAGAAAGTAATTACTACAATAAGCAGGAAAATAGTTGCTACTGTGAACAAAATACCAGTCTTTCAAAGATGTTGGGTTAGGGAATGGATTTTTCTAATTAAAGACTGGAAACTTCAAGATTGATTGCAACAGAACTAAGAAATAAGTACTCAAGTAGCCACAAGGATCTCTTTCAGATTAGATAAAGTTAATATAGTAGTTTAGAAAGCTTTCATAGAGCTCAAGGTGAAAATAGTGGTAGATGGGGAACGTGAGAGGAGAAAATGCAGAGGAAATGGTGAACTTTTGAGGGGAAACTGCCTGTCAGGTGTTGTGTGCAATAACTGATTTTGGTTTGGAGCAATACTTTGTTTGTGCAAGGCTCTCCTCTTAGTAAGCTTTCCTAACTTTTTTGAGTTGGACTAGGCCCACTTGGGCAGTAGGCTATGCAGTATCTGCTACTATTTTTCAAATGGGCTATACATATGTTCTCTCTAGTAAATGCCAAGAGGTGACTAGCAGGGTAAAGCAGAAGATATATACAATATCCTTGTGAGACCAATTCTTGAATATGGCTGTCTTGTCAGGTCTCCATTTTATAAAGAGAATACACAAATTCTGGAGCAGGTTCCACAAAGATTTGTTAGATCCCTTGCTTATCGTTTTAAGTTTGCCCATCTAGGATATGAAGATAGACCGACTATATTAGAAATGGAAAGATTAAAGAAGGGAAGAAGTATATTTGGTATAATTTTTCTTCAGAAATTGCTATTAAATCTCATTGATTCACCTGAACCACTCTCTCATATAAATGTTCCTCAAAGAGATACTAGAAATATAGTTCCTTTCCAGATCGCATATCATAAACTAAACTTCAGCTATTTTACACCATTGTCAAGGTTCATGAGAGATGCTAATGATGTTGATTTCTTCAATGCCTCTATTTCTGAGTTAAAGAATATACTTCACCGATCTTGAGTCTGATCTGACCAGAAAATGTTTCAGTATAGTAAGTATATGTTCATAACAATTTGTATTTGTGCATTTATTTCCTTTATTATATGATTTGAATGCAAACTTTATATAAGTGTTAATGTCATATATGGTTTATTATATATTGTTTATTGAAATCCATCATTTGACTTGTTTTTATTTTTTTGCTTTATACATATGAATACATATTTTTTGATATTTCATTCTTAACAAACTGTATTTAAAAGTTATATTTAAATCCCTTCTATATTGTCATTGATCTGTTGTGTGATTTGTATTTTTGTATCTGTACTTTTATACATATTGTAAAAGGTAATTGGGTTTATAAGACCCGTAATAAAGTATTATTATATGAATCAGTAAAATTTAAGAAAGTACACATCACTTACTTTTGCTGAACCTGATGGGTACCCTCTTGCATATTGGGAGGAGAAATAGCTGCCTCAACAATAAGAGGTCCAAAGTTTACAATCCCAACTTCCAGCCACATATCCTGACTATTAAGAGGAGTAGAAGTCGTACTGGGACCCCCACAGTCTGAATTCATGCGCATGAAACTTGGAGGGACTTTAGCTCCACCTTGGAGCCCAGAAGTACCATTTCCACTTCCAAACCCTCCTCCAGTTGAAATGAACTGCCGTATTTGTACCATTGGTATCATACCTGTTACTCCTGACTTTATATTGCGACTGTGTAGATTGCATGTCGCCACTCTCACAGGAGATGCCTGAAAGTTAAATTTCATTGATTAAAACTTGTTATTTTTTGATTTTGTGAGTAATTTCTGATAATTCTTGATATGAAATCCTGAATAACAAAAATATAAAATCTTTTGCATAAATGCGTGGGAATAGCAAGATATAAAATGTGATTCTCACTATATAATCTATATTCTTTGTTTACAGCATGATTAAAACTCAAAATTACATACTATTAATTTAACAACATGAAAAGTACAACAAATAGGAATGCCTAGCTAAATCTTATCTCATAGCAACTTCTACATAAATGCAAACACATTATTAAAGCAAATTCTTAAAGTAATAAGACAAACATTTACAATTTGAATATAAAAATTCAAAGAAGCAATTATAGACAAAATATAATTATTTAGCAAATTATTTTCTTGAGGTAACTGAATAATTGTTTAAATATTTCTAATACATCTTATAAATAAGAATAAACTGGATAACATGATCTGCAAACTGATTTAACATACAAAAAAGAGTTGAGGGACTTTGTTCGCTAAGTTTTAGGCACAATTACTTATAGGAATAAACTTAGAATTAAATAAATAATAAAAAGGAGATAATCACCCAAATTTGTAAGGCAGTTCCACTTTCAACTAAATAAAGGTCCACAGCATCAACAGCTATCCTCACCATCCGGTACTTCACTCCCTGCTCAATGTCGAGATTAAATGTCTTTTCGGAATCTCCCCTTTGAAGTGTTTGCTGCTGGCGGTTCCCACTGGCACCCTCTCCTGCAACACAACCCCCAGATGATGAGGCACAGGACGAAGAAGACAGTGATGGCATGGTTGCAAGAGGTGGATGCAGCAGGTTAGGATTCGGAACTGTGGTTGGAGCCGTATCAGGTTTAGCTGTGCGTTGCGTATCAGTCCCTCCCCCAGATCCTCCCTTCTCGGATGAATGCATACTGGTAACGTGAGCTGATCCTCGGTTTAAGGGTGACCCACCAGCAGTTGGATTCATTCCTGATTCAAACCCATGGACAGAAGATGATTGTGGTTTGGATTTAGGATTATGAGTTCCATGCTTGTGGGCCATATGTGCCATGGTTGGAGAGCGCAGAGTATTCTCAGAATCCGTCAAAAGTAGAGCAAAGGTTTCCAAACTAGTCACAAGATGGTGAAGCTTTGGGAGAGAAATAAATTTTTGTTATTTTTTAACTCTGAATCCTCTTACATAACATAATTGCAAACAAAAATTCCTATTCTTTCCGATAAAATTTAAATAGAATCTTCTATTCACCTAAGTTCTTCATACTTTTTTTGAGAATCTGCTTGAATATAAAACTTCATCAAGCAATTAGATCATCAGACTCACAAAATTAAGTATATACATATTAAAAAAGTCTGCAGCTGTAATTTCTTAAAAACAATCAATGAGCGGAATTTTTAAGGTTGTCGAAAATTAGGAGATTCTTAACAGTATATTTCATTAGAACCAAAACTGACTTTAAATATGACATTACCAGAAAATAGGCAGAACATTGTTATACAAGAATGAAATGAACTCTAAATGCAATGCTATAAAACAGATGAACCATCATTGCATCATAGAGCCTGTCTGAATGAAAAGCTATCAAATTAAAAACCAGAATTATATAAGTAATACCTGAGGAGTGGTGAGTTTGCCATTTAGCTTCCCAAGTTGAAGTTCCAAAAGCCAAGCATATTCAAGCGTTTCTTCTTCCAAGGATCTTCCTTCATCGCTGAACATGGCATGACCCCTCACCTGGAAATAGTATTAATTAATTAGAGATAAATCTTTTTCCAGAAATTAGAAAGAAAATGTATGTAAACAAAGATGTTTTAAGATGATTTTAAAATTACACCCAACATTAAATAAAATAGTACAAAATAATATAAAAAAGTATTAATTATTAGTATATAACTATATTATTATAATATTATATTATATATACTTTAGCATTATAATTTTATAATCTGCAAACTCAAGAAAGTGCAGTGTAAGGCGGTTCGTTTTGATAAGAAATTCTATGACAAAAAAGCAAGCATGACAAAAATGCTCTAAGACGTAGGTTGGGAATCCTTGAAAGAAAGGAGATTGAAAGCTAGGCTGCGATTGCTTAATAAATTCAGGGAAACTATATTTTCGGAAGATAGAATTGGTATCTTGCAACCCCCCTGTTACCTCAGTCAATCCACTAATGAACATAAGTTAAGAGAAATAGATGTTGGGACGAATCGTTTTAAAAATTCATTCCTTCTGCGAATGATGACAATAACCGAGTAAAGAAGTAGTTTAGAATCAACTGGTGTTTACACCCCTTGCCACACTTGTAGCTTGTAGGGTATTAATGTAGATGTGTAGTATTACTGGCCATGGTGGCAGAGCGGATAGCATTCCATCTACACCACTGATTCCCAAAGTGGGCATTAATGACCCTCTAGAGGCGCTGTATTAATCCAAGGAGAGGCTTGATACTAAGATATTTTATTCCCATATCTACTCAATTTAACTTGGCTCTAGACATTAAAAATCAAATATAGAGATTTGGTTTGGATTTGGAGTTCTTAACATTGTAGCTTTTATTTTGCTTTCTATTTATTCTTAGCATTTGGCGTCACAGAAAATAATTTGTATTGATGCAGGTGGGAGGCATGGGAATAATGGGGCGGTAGCATGAAAAAGTTTGGGTATCACTGATCTACACTATCACTCCAAACCCCAAGGTCCCGGGTTTGAATTCCGGCTGATCAAATTTTTCCGATCAGGGAAGGGTTGTGTGTGTTCGTTGCTGCTGTTGCCTCAGTGAAGCATTTCCTGACAACTTCATGAGAGCTTAGAGGGACTTTGCCGATAAAGGGCAACAGTGGCAAAGCATGAAAAAAAAATTCCACTGGTTTTCAAACATACCTTTTGTATCAAAGAAGAAAACTTGTTTATTTATTTATTCCTTTAACACAAACAGGTTGAACACACTAAGTTTTACTGTAATATACAATGAACAATCACACACGACCATTCCGTAATCAGAAAAATCATACAAGCTGGGATTCGAACCTGGTACCGTGGGGTTGGAGCGATAACACGCAAGAACGCTAACCAATTAGCCACCACAGTCAGCCAGTTTAGAAAGATTCAAAAGAATCTGTTCGAACACAAATGAGATGTAGGTAAATATTTGGTTAACTTTAAATAACTGCTATCAGAGATACACAACAAAAATATCATCTCTATCCAGGTCTAGCATGAAGGCTTTCGCTGCCCTTACAATCCATGATGGCCTCTTTCGGGAACACAGCGTTGGTGGTCGATCTGGCGACGACGTTTCTCCAGCCATGCTGCTGGCTTCTTCAGGTCAAAAGTTCCGAAGTCCCTTCTGACCTGGAGAAGCCAGCAGCATGGCTGGAGAAACGTCGTCACCAACACTGTGCTCCCGAAAGAGGACATCATAGATCTCTATCCAGAATATATACTTTCAAGAAAATTGGAAATGAGAATGAGATATTTGAGACTAACTTTCAAAGAACATGATATTTCTTACCATCAAAATCTGCCTTGCTTCATGGACTTTCCTTCTACATTATTAATCTTACTGTTACAAATTTTGTGATACGGCAAATCTATAGGAATGTTGGGAGTTTTAGGCAAAATGAATTGAGAAATGCAACAACGCTTCTTTTTATTCTATTTAATATTGTGTAAATTTTTGTCTTGTCAGACACTTATACTTCTATTATATTTTGGGTAAATTATCTAATTATTGAAAACTGATAAGTCAAAAGTTGGAACTAACCTGAAGTCCAGAGAGCATCAAGTGTCCTTGCTGCAAATGTGAATCTTTGCCGTTCCTTGAAGGAATAAGGTCGCAAGATAGCAAAGTGGCAGGAGACAGAAGAAGCTGCAACTTTGTTTCCCTGTACCCCTTCTTCATTTCAAAACCAAATCTTTCAAGGAGAATGACGGGGCATGGAGGATCATCTTCACCACAGTTCTGCAAAATTGAAACAATTATCAGAGAAAGTTCATTTTGAAGGCTGGAAAAAACAATTACAAGAAGTATTGAAAATTCTCTAATTCTGAATTAAAAAACTAGGATGTTATAATTCCATGAGAATGTCAACAGATGAAATCCTTAATTACAATTCAGTCAATGGATTTGTTTCTAAGTTTCAAAAATCTCTCCTCCCTAATGACAACAGTTATCATCAAAATCATTTTAAGTATGGTAATAGGTTAGTCACATTGGTTGGTTAGTCCATCGATATGAATACCACTCATCAAGAATTTCAATCATTCAAAAGAAATTTCATAATTAAAATAAAATATAGTAAAAAACAATCATTTTGGAACAGAATAGCTCAAGGAGGACATGGAAGAGATGAGAGCAAAAATGTCAAGCACAAAATGATGATAATCATTACAATATTAAGGGCAAATTTTATACATAGAAAACCCTTCAACAAGGATTCAAAATTGTGAACTTACCAAAGAAATAAATGCTACGATATTTACAATTTTAAATTTATTACAAATTCATAATTTCTTTAAAATCATACTATTTAACTCTAAACACATCAATATTTGTCCTATCTTCTTCATGCATTCATAGTCAACTTCTGAAATACCTGGGATCATTGAGGTGACACTTTCAAAATTGCAAACTTTAGCACAAAAATAAATGCTATTTTATCTGAGTTCATAAAAGTTGGAGTTGATGCCAGCTTTTCAGGATAAAAATAAAATTCTTCCTTTTCTTATGATTAAAGTTGTACGTAAATGAACAATAACTTAACAAATTAATTTTGAATGCTGAAAAACAATTTTCCCTCGTACATATATGCAAATATGTAAAACTGTGTCAACCTCTTCACAACATGTGATGTACAGCTTACATCCTGCATGATTTCCATGTGATGCAAGTTATGCATCCAATCGCAATTGTTGTTCAAATACCCTCTTCCATATTTGCAACAGTTTTAAAGGTTATTGTCGTTAAGGGGTCAATTCCAGTACAGTTGGGAGAATAAAAATTAGCTGTCTGGTACATGATAAATCGAATTATGAATCTGTTTATGATAATTTCACATACAAACTCAATAATTCAGTTATCAAGTGATAGTGAATAGTGAAGGAATTTAGAGAAAACTCGCAATGATTGTAATTTACCTTCACTAAGTGTGCTCGAACATCATGTAGTGTGACTGAAACTGACACTTCAAGAGGGCGGTATAACCTGGGATCAAACTGAATTTGTTTCTCATCTTCGTCATCATCTGACATTCGCCCTGGACCAACACTGCCTCCTGAAGTTGAACCAACTGTTGCACTGTGTGACTGCTGCATATCAGTGAAAGTTTGGTCATCTCCAAATATGTTTTCCTGAGAAAGTAACAACACAATCTTTCATTAATTTTAAAAATGTCTAATTCCTTTGAGCCATTTATCTTAGATGTTTCCTGTTAAACTAGACAATTTCGTAAAACTGATGCTATAAATCAAGTGTCACTAACATTTCACATTCTGAGTCAAACTATGTGTACACTGGAAATCCGAATCCAGGCAAAAATATCACAAGTAAAAATGCCATGGCAAAAATTCCACGGTAAAAATGCCACGGTAAAAATGCCACTGGTAAAAATGCCATGGTAAAAATACCACGGGTAAAAATGCCACCCGACTCAACCCATCGGCTTTTAGCCAAAGTTATCTTTAAGTGCAGAGACTGTGACAACAATTAAATACGATTTAATTAAAGGAGCCCTGCCCACCCCACTCAACCCATCGGCTATTAGCAAAAGTTATCTTTAAGTGCAGAGACTGTGACAACAATTAAATACGATTTAATTAAAGGAGCCCTGCCCACCCCACTCAACCCATCGGCTATTAGCAAAAGTTATCTTTAAGTGCAGAGACTGTGACAACAATTAAATACAATTTAATTAAAGGAGCCCTGCCCACCCCACTCAACCCATCGGCTATTAGCAAAAGTTATCTTTAAGTGCAGAGACTGTGACAACAATTAAATACAATTTAATTAAAGGAGCCCTGCCCACCCCACTCAACCCATCGGCTATTAGCAAAAGTTATCTTTTAGTGCCAAGTGGAAAACAATGCCGCTATGCGATCTAATAATTATGAAAATTCCGCTGTGAAATTTTTACCGCCTACAAAATTCCAGTGTGGCATATTTACCATGGCATTTTTACCTATAAAAAAGTGTGGCATTTTTACCGTGGCATTTTTACCTATCAAAAAGTGTGGCATTTTTACCGTGGCATTTTTACTTGTGACATTTTTACCACGCACCGGAAATCCTTTAGGATCAATAGAGTTCATTTTTTTAGCTAAGCATTTAACCGTAAAATTCATTTTTTGTAGTTAAATCTTCATATTGATTCCTACTGAACATTGGAAATACAAAGAATGTTTTTCAAATATTTACTGTTAAATAACTAACTAATGTAAGGTAAGATGAATAACAATTATTCTAAGCTAAGGGATTGAAATCACACATCCTTCTGAAATATTCAATTTTAAAGAATCATTCACTTCCTTGGAAAATTAGACATATTTTAATCAGAATTCTCTTCTCTCATCAGCTACAAAAATGTTTCTCATTCCCTGAGAGCTGATTCCAATAATTCTTCTTTACTTTGTTGCAGTTCAAGAGAGAAATTTAAATACTTGGAATGTTTGAAAAGCAACACTTTGTTGGATGTAAGGGCCACATAGAATTAGTTCAAAGGAAGCAAGTGGAACGTAAGTTGGGGACCTCCAGAGCCACAGCTACAAAATACTGCATCCTCTCATAGAGTTTAGGCTTTCGTTTTTCAAATGCGTCTATAAATTAAGGGAGAGCCCATCTACCAGGCCCTTATCTAGTTTGGGCCCCTGACAAGTATCTGTCCCACTCCAAAGAGGCCCTGGAATCCCAGCTATAAACATTAACTCAAAACATTTATACAGCTGAGTTTTGCTCCATGTAAGTTATTTAGACCAAACATCTGTATTAAATAAAAAATTGTAAGCCTAAATCGCATCAAATTGCAAGTAAATACAAATTAACGAACAAACTAAATTATCCCTTAAGTTTATTAAGGAATCGAAAGGTTATTAAAAGGGGTTAAATGCTATCCAACTCAAAGGAAGTGAATTTTCCTTATCTAATTAATAATTTCACCAGTGATTTTTTGTTATCATGTTATAAATGATTGTTTCAGAAGAGAAAGAAAAGAATAGTATGTAAATCAAGGCAACAAATTGTCATCAAAGCCTTGATTCTGAAATATACAGAACTTAAGTTTGTTATACTTTTATATACTTAGTAAGAAATTTATTTGTGAGAGAAAAAATAAGATGAAAATCTCAATAGATCACTAAATGTTGAAAGAGATAGAGATTTTTTAATACAATTACACCAATTGAATCTAACATAGGTATTCTTAAACTATTTTTTATTAAAAGAAGTAAACGTGACAGAATAAAGCGTAGATTACCTTAAGATGCATGAAATTCCTCAACCATGATCCATACAACAGCAAAACTGAAGGACTTAGTTCCAGTTCCAGAGATACTTTGTCTGGGGGGAGAGTTGTGGGATCAAATGACTGCGGTCCATCCTGAAAAATAGTTGTTAAATATTTTAACTCAATTGGCTGATGCATAAACAAGGTACTAATGAAAAGTTGAAAGGTCTTTCTTTCCTAAAAAAAAAATCTTTATTTAAAGCCATTAGATATTTTGTAAAACTGCTTATCATATAAAATATCCCCCAGTTTCCCATTATTATGAGAAAAAAGTTTTTTGAAAAGTAAATACATGCATTCATAATATCATAACAAAGTTTAAGTACAGCAAATTGACATTCCACAGTTAAGTCCAGATTAAAAGAAACAATTTAGAAGTTAAGATGTTTAAAAGAGCTATAATTTCCCATAAATTTTCAGCAAAGGCCTTTTTATTCATCACCTAACTTTACAATTCCTTTTCAAATAAATAAATACTTCTTTTTATTTCAATTGATGGCTCCAGCAGCCAATTTCAATGCAGCTCCTATTTTATTCGATGGATGAAGAATGCTTTGAAAAGAAGATTAATTTGGTTATCTTCGTAAATTAGAAAGAAAGGATGGATGACCTGAACATGCTGTGCAGCCCACTGCAGAGGAGATTTGCGAGGAGCTCTTGGGAAGCGCATTGGGGAGAGCAGAATTTCCTCTTTCTCTGGAGTAGTAATGTCAGCCTGTGGAGGAGGCCCAAGTGGTGGGGTGGGATGGTACGTGTAGTTGATACTCAGGGCAACTATTTGAACTGACCAGCAGTCAACCCAACCAGCACTAAATTAAAGAAATGACACATATGATACTGAGTCATACACCCTATTTATTGGCAAACAACACACACTTTTTATCCTTAAATTAAGGTCTGCATGTTATGTGTGTATATTATATTTTTTACTTAGCACTAGAAGAACGGCAGGGACAACTTTTCAGCATTTTAATTCAAAATTTTTTAAGTGGAATATTTTTCAATTTTTTGCAACTCTTTGACTTTGTGCAATACCATCTCAAATTTTATGTGAAAAAATTAAAAGTTTGCTAACACTAATGTGGTGATTTTTATATCATGTTATTCCTAGAAGGACGGCTGGTGATCATTTGACCACTTTCTTTTTTCAAACCATTTACCTTTTTCACCGATTTTATAAATTATTTCCTGAAGATATTTGTATTTTAATAACTCATTACTTTAAAAACCATATAAATGATGTTTCAAAGGAACTTGAGTAGAGCGTGATTGTAATTCAAAGCCCTATATGGTGAAAATAAAGAACTCTTTGCTGTATCTAGAAATTTGTTTATAAACTATCGATAGATGGAAAAACAGAAATTTAATGTTGCTATAAATACATAGATATGCCTAAAATAAACAAACTCCTCCAACATATAAAGAAGCAATAAAATAGGTATTGAGAAGCAAATTGGTCAAACGACCACTTCTAGGTAGAGCGAAACCACCATCCTTCTTGGGTTGAACTTAATTAAATGAAAAAATCACACTCCTTTTTAATTCAGTTCAAAATGTCCAGTTTGGGTATTTTATTATGGAAATGTCTCATCTCATGAAAATACTTTTTTGCGATACTATTCAAAATCAGCTGATAGCTTTCATAGTTATTGGCAGCCTCTCTGTTCAAATAAATCCTACCAGATGAGCTATAGCTAAGTTATTTCCTTCCCAATAACCAAAAAGAAATCAATCACTTATTATACTATCAACATTAAATTGTACTTGTTGCTCAAAAATCAAACTTGAAAATGCTTATTCCTAAAATATCTATAGCCTATAAAGTTCCAATTAGAAGTAACAAAGCATGAAAAGCAAAATATATTATAATAGGACTAAAGTAGTAATTTTTCCAACTTTTTTTGAAATTTGAACTCCCTAATATTCTATAGAAAATCTAAAATCATTACTGTCTGATCACAGTCACAGAAACAGAGAAAAATACAGCACTTTTGTAATTACTCCCAAAGCAGAAGTATGGTCAATTATGTTAGCATTTATATTGTACCTTTTCTGGCAAACATTGCGCCACTTGTGGGGATTCTCTCTCTGTTGTCCACTTTTACTGTCATCTCGGCCTAATATCTTGGCATTTTTGTCTAATGCTAACAAAACACTCCTACTGGAATGTACTTCAGGCAGATACAGCGATAAGTCAACACTTTCTCCCTGAATAAGAAAATGTAAATTTTTATCAGAATATCATCACTTGAAAACACATACCTAAAATGGGATGAGTGTGAGTAATACCTGTATCCAAAACCTGAGCGGAATTGTCTGTGGTAAGAAGTCGGTGAACGGAAGGTCAAAAGACATGTCAAATAGATCTCCGCAAAAGGCAATGAGGGCTAGAAGAGAGCAAATTCAATTTAATAACATAACGTATTTCAAAGAAAAAAAATTGCACACTGAATCTTATTTATGGTAAAGGAATAATCACAGTTAAAATACAAAAACAACTTACTATTCTCTTGATTTTGAGAAGAGCAATCGACCCAGTTGTACTCATTACAGACTGAGATCACTTCGAACTCCTTCAAAATGAGGCTTAATTTCCATGTGTATGGCACAAAATGAAGTATATCAGGCCTTGCCTTACTTGCCCAATCATTCACCATATCTATAAAAGGAAGAAATCTCAACAATAGTAAAGACACACATAGCACCAAGGAAATTCCAGTAAAGACAATTTGGAGGTTCACCATATAATTAATTCTTTACATTAAGGCAGAAACTGTGCGGGATACTACAAATTATAATAAAGAATTAATGAAAACAGATTCTATTGTTTCAAAATGTAGCATAAGAAACAGCATCGACAATCTAAATATTATCCAATGATTATACATATACAAAACCAAAGACTTACAGTAGTTAGATAAGAAAAAATAATAAATATTCATTACAGAAGATGGATTTTACTTATGAATCCATTAAACACAATTATTGAACATACCTCTTTAACAAACTACAATGTTTACAATACAATTTAGATGAATGTCGCTTCACTTTATGAATAACCCTCAAAAACACCTTTAAATTGCAGCAAAAAATTCGGAGAAAAAATAAAAACACAAAAAGATAGAGAAAATTAGCTTTGAACATCATAAAGATGTAACAATAAATGCAAAAGTATGAGTAGATGATTTTTCAATGAATATTTGGTTATCAAATCAAGCTGGCTAATTTCAAGATTAATTCTTATTTTCTTAACAACCTTTTCTTAGATAAAACAGAATCTTAGATAAACAAAATTAGTGCTAATTTTACAAATTGAATAAAAAATACTCTACTCATGTAGAATGGGAATGTAAAGTACAGAGTAACTGATGATGAATGTAGAAATAATAGAGACTATGAATTCAAGTTCCCCACATAACTATTGCATATAATAATCATGTATGAATATTTGTGAAAAGGAAAGAAAAATAAAAATCTTCAAACATTTTTTAAATAAATGCTATTATATTAATTATAAGTTAAAATTATATATTTTATTGAGGTATTTCTAAATTGTGACTATACCTTGAAAAAATGCTTTGTGAGCATAAATGATATTTGCAGTAGCTTTGCAGCCTGTAAAATTCATCACCCACTCCTGGTGATCGTTCCACTTTATTGGATAGTGACATTTCACAGTGAACTCAAGCGTTTCACTTTCCACAAGACTCCGATACTGCAAAAATAATGACATTTTTGAGTTACATATTTCTGGTAAACTACAATAATAATGATTGAGAACAGTTTTTGACAGAAAAAGACTTTGAACTCCAATTGGAAATTAAATGCAAATGTTTTTACCTGCAAGCTGGTGGTTGCCTCAAGATGAAGAAGCTGGCCCGTGATCTTTGTGGTATAGCCATCTTGCTGAACAATCCATGGCATTGTAACCTCCAGATATGAACCAGGACCAACATTCACGTGAACTGCATTTGTTTCCTGAAATATTGTTCCTCATTAATCACACAAAACCAAAATTGCAAATAAATGAACATTAATCATAATAGATGAGTGTAACCAATAAACTGAGTCATCCCATATTACTAAGAGACAAATAAAAATAAAAAACTCATTCTACCTTGTTCTTTGAAAATAAAATATCAATGGTGGCTTCATTCAAAGTGCTAAGCCTTATATCGAAAGACTGAACAAGCCTTTTTTCTCCAGGCTGGGGAGCTTTGGTAACCTGAAGGAAAAAATTCATCCTTAATAAGTTTGTCACAATTCACGCAGACATCATAAGCAATTATGAAAAATTATAGAATGTGGACATTATTTTTCCTATTAAACAACAGCAAGGAGTACAAAGAGTCTCAAAAAAATATAATAGAAAACAGAATGAATAACTATGGTGGGAAAAATCTCACGAGACTGAATTTTCAACAAAATTTGACATTTCCATTTAAATAATTATTCATCAAAAAAATTATATTGATGAAATAAAATTAAGATGGATGTAAGAAAATTTAGACTGCATTTTCAAGGATTATTCTTTGCAATTGTGGAAATTGAAGTGATGCATTGAACCTTGAAACAAACGGAGAAGACTACAGAATCATAAATGGAAATCAAATCCAGTGCAAACCATTTCTTAATAGACTACTTTTATGAAATACCTTTAATGGTTGACAGTCATTTGGGAAAAAGAATTTAAACAGGTGCTCTCTCTGACGATCAGCCCATGGACCATAGCTGAAATCTGTACCTTTCCCACACTGTGAATAAGATATACAGATAATAATTAAAATAAATGAAACATGGACAATAACTTCATAAAAAATTCCTGATTATGTTCACATTTCTTTTTCCACAGTATAGAGCAAAAAATTCTAAGATTCTAAATTTTGAAGTCCTAGGCATTAGTGATTTAATTTCAAGGAATAAATAACAAATGTGTATCAACAGTAGAGCTTCCCAAATATTTCCAAAGATGAAAATAAGGTACCTTAATATCCATTCCCCATATTGGAGGGGCTGACTCTACTATGTCCCCATTAGCAAGCTGCAGCATTTCAGGCTCTTCTGGAACCAACCCTGCAAAAAATATTCTTTATTTAATGAGCATTTCATGTCAAAATTATCTTTGTGTTGCAAAATGCTTTTAAGATAATATCCTCCATGGAAATAAAATAAACATACAGGTGAAAATAGGAACTGGTTTACTAAAAAAGGTAGCTAAGATCTTAAATTATAATTAAATATTAATATAGACTTCTGAATCAATTTAATTAAATTACAATCCTAGTATATCCTGCTAACACATAATTTAATTAACATAGTTCCTTCTGAATGACTTACCTGGTTCATCCATATAATAGTATAATTCTACATTATTGGAAGAGAGAACTACGAATCCTTCACCCATGTATCTCGGAGGGTCATCAACCATTCCAGTGTACTTGGGGCTAGGAGCAAGTATCACCTAAAATGATAAATATAATCAATAAAAAAATATTATGAACATTAGTTTCCATAGTTTTAGGTATTGATATTTCAAGGAAAGAGTTAAATGAATTTTAATACTGAATTTTCCTCATAATTTCGATATAAATTATAGCAGGTGAATCAAATTTTAAAGATCGAACTTTTAATCACTTACCTTGAAATTTTCAGCCTTGCATTTAACAAAGTGCATAAAGTGGTCTAATCTTGAAGCAGCTGGTTTGGTGGAGTATACAAAGTGAGCTTCTTCCACGTTGATGGACAAAGTAGTTGGAACCAGCCGATTTCCAAACACAACTCGTCCCTATTTTCAAAGAAATATTGTATTCACTGTACAGAGATATGATATAAAATCAATCATGTTAAAGTTAATGAGACTAAGTTTTCTAAGCAACTATCCAAGAAAGTACATAATTTGGCATCTGAAGTCAAGTATTATCTCTTCAAAACCAGACTTCTGTAATAAAATGCAACTGAGGGGGAAACAAATACATTTCCTGATTAACATTTGCATACTTTGGAATAACTATACCAGCAATCCATATGTATGAATATTAACATCCAATTTCGGAAAGTCTATTTAATTTAGCATGAAATAACATTCCCTTTATCTCAGGTACCTGGGTTAACCCCTTATTCCTACTTTCTGTAATGTCCTATATGATGTCAATGTTACTACTGCAATAAGATTATGCAGTTAATTAAAACCATTAATTTGTAACAAGTTATTCTTTAGCAGAATTGTAAGATGCAGAATATATATTACCCCCTGAATGGAGTGGAAGAAGCCGGTTTGCTGCAGGAAGCATGAAATAAACATTGCTAAACCAGCAGATAACAAAAAAGAGCTGGCATTAAGGAACAGATTCTCAGCACTTCAGGAGGATGAGCTGGAAACCAAAGTAATGGAAGTCATGAAGGAAGCGGCTGAAGAAGTAGTAAGCACAACTAGGAAAACAAAGGATAATAAATTCTACGATGAAACTCTGCAAATGATGAGAAGACTAGAGGAACTGAAGAATTCAGACACTCCGAGAAATAACATTGAATATACTAAGCTCTGCAAGGCTATCAGAGACGGAGGACGTGAGGAATTTCAATGGAAGAGCTGTGCAAGAGGTCATAGAATAGCATTAGGCCAAAGAAGGCCAGACAACATCTAACAATAGGGAAGAAACAGATGGCACAACAACAGGAAAGAGATGGCACAACAACATACGACAGACCAGCAATATTGAGGACAGTAGCAGAATACTTTGGCAACCTATACAAGAAGATGGGCAATGTGGAAGAGGAAAACCAAGAGGAAAGCCAAAACCCAAAGTTGCCCGGCCTAGAGAACAAGCAGGGCTTCAGCACTATGGACCATATCCACATGCTATAGGAAATTACCAACAGAACAAATTAATACAAAAGCCACTTGTGCTCTGCTTTGTGGACTATGAGCAAGATTTTAACTTGTTAAGTACCTCATTATAATTAATATGTTCTATCCTCACTTTGTGTGATTCAGTATAAACCATTGTAATCAAACACTTAGTAACTTCCACAATTTTATTTCATACGACTAGTTTCGTCAAAGAGTTGACATCTTCAGGTACATGTATAGAGATTTCCCGACATATATATGAGAGGGTGGGGGGGTTTAGGAGGAAGGAGAAGAGGGGGAGTTAGAGGGAAACAAAGTAGCAGGTACGGAAAGGAGTGGGGAGGGGTTAGGAAACAAATATTCATTTGTAAGCATTTCCTTCTTTCGACTGGTAATCTCTATGATTTCGTGAAGAATTAAGAGATAAACTGAAGAAAATAGCTTCCAAAAGGATCACTCCCTCTTTGTATGAATCAACTCCCTTTCCTGTCTCTTGGAGAAGACTCCCTTTCTTAGGAACCCTTTCTTACCGCCTGGGGAGAATACTTCCAGATAAAATCTGACCAGCATTCTATACTCCAAGATCCCTGAGAACCTTATGCACAGGCAAAGATAAGAGGGACCTGGACTCGCTCAGTGGGGTATACGAACTATCCTGCAACGAATGTCCTTCCGGACAGACCGGACGGGCCCTAAAGACTAGGATTTCAGAACCGGGGGTGCAGGCTCTGCCTTCGCAGACCATCTCAACGACCAGAGCCACATCAGTGTCTTTCAGCCTGGACTCCTTCATCAGAAGATGAAAGGACGACGACGCTCTCAAAATCATCGAGATTACCAGCAGAAAGAAGGAAATGTTTACAAATGAATATCTGTAAGCATAGTTTGAAATAAAATTGTGGAAGTTACTAAGTGTTTGATTACGATGGTTTGTTAGGTACCTTCTCTACTCTGACAGTACTGGAGAATCAAGGGCTAGATGCTAAGTCAATCTGTATCTTAAGCAGTATCTATAAGAATGCAACGGCATCTGCAATGGATTGGCAAAGACAAGCTCAGGACAGAGAAAGTTGGAAAGTACTTTGGGAGGCCTACATCCAATGATGAATTGAAAACTGATGATTTTATATTTATATACATATATATATATTTTCATGGTTATAAAAGATATATATATAACTTTTCATGGTTAGACATTGGATCAATAAGAATACTGCATGGTCCTGCATTGAATAGGTTCACATCTATGATTAGGCTATAAGCATGCTTGTCATTGAAGAATGTTTTACTTATGGAATCTCTATAGGGTAACCCAGCTACTGTATCATAGTGCTAAATCTGCAAGCTATTAGGTTTTCACTTGAAACTACGAACTTTATTTTTCTACCAATTTTCATGTAAAGGTAAAGCCACATTCCAATAAACGAAAAATCAGAATTAATTTTCTACCATGCAAAAATATTTGGAGGTCCAGGCTAATTTAGAAAGTAACTAGACCTTGGGAGAAAAATTTTAAGAGAAATTAGAACTAAAGGTTGAATACTGTCTATAATGTTAATTAAATGGTCATTCTCACCGAGGATACATCCACTTTTATCACAGGAATGAGATCTCTCCAACTGCGAGATAGATCAGCACCAGATGCTGCCACAGCCCTTTCAACACTACTCCTCCCACTCCTCTCTCGTTCGCCTTCTTCAACATTGTCATCACCCCCTCCAGGATCATCAGGAGTGTAAAGTTGAGAATCAAGCCCAAACAGTTTTTCCAACCTCGCATAAAGGCTTGATCGATTATAAGTGTGCAACTCAAATCCATTAAGCATTAATGAGAGGCGAGTATCAGAGTGGGATAGATCTGTATGCAACATAAATTTGAGCATTATTAAAGGAATCCTAACTTATTTCATTTTGTGATAGTTTTTGTACATCAAATTTTGGTATTAGGCAATGCCATGAATAAATATTCTATAAGGCTAATAAAATAAATTAAAAACTCATTCAGCTGTAGAACTTACCCTCTGATACATCTTTGGGAACATACGCTCTCCACCACCTAAATATAAGCCACCCATCTTGGATTCTTACACTGTAATCATTTGTAATGTATACCACATCCCTAAACATTATCTTTCCAGCAAGAGCACTCCAGGTGAATGACCCTAGAGTAATTGAAAATTGAAGAATATAAAACTGTAAAGTCCCATTACTTTTCAAGTATTACAACTCGATGAGAGAGAATTAAACAAATTAATACTTGCCGACTTTCATATAGCCTCCTTGAGCCACGAAACGATTGAGTAGACGAGTAATGAAAAACCCAATGACCCTAGAGTCATAATGAGTGATGTAAATAACCCATGCCATGGCAGATACAAGAGAGCACAATAGCCATGCAAAATTACTGTCCATTTTCAAATCTTCTAGATTTGAAAAGGCACCTGTAAAGTTCCATTGCGAAGCTCTGGCATCGTGCTGATCTTCAGCCCCTCTAAAGTCATCTGAAATGAAATTGTCTATTAATGAAGAAGAACCAAAACTTCGAAAAGACTTAATAAAACGACGGCCCTAAGGTTACATATAAAACGTTTTGAATCGTGCAATTCGTTAAAGAAAAACTACATTGTTTACAAAAGCAGTACTATGACATAAAAATCATAGATTATACCGCATATATTGTAAGTATAAAATATATAAAGTGATATCTGAAGCAATCATAAAGTTTATATGAATACATATTATTGTCATGAAATATCGAAACTCATCCGACATCACAGAAAGTCTGCTCAGGTGACCATTCAACAAAGTAAATAATGACATTGGCAATCTTATCCATGACAGATAACAAACTATAGTTCGAACTTAGTTTAACTACGTTATTTAAATCTGTTACTATAATTTTATTGTAAATTGACACACCAAGTAAATTAATAATATTGTTATTGGGTTATCAAAAAGGTACGATGGTGAGCAAAACAGGATCTAACCTATATTTCCGACCATTTTCATCGATGAAACCTCCATGTTTCTGGAAAATCTGCCCGTTAAAGTTAATGATTTTTAAATCTGCATCATAATAACCTAATTACTATAATATTTTCTGCTTTTCTGCATTCCAGAAACGCAGAATGAGCAACACCATAATCTATACTAGATAGATCAATCGAACCCTCTTCAGCAGACGAAATATCGTTCAGGTGCAACGATAGTGTTCAATGAAAAGGAACCGGAAAAGGGATCAAGACAAAACTCTTATGATATAATTCGTTGGATATTGGTTTTATATTTTTTCTTTTATCCAATGTTACATTTCTCCTTTATTTCCTCGTTTATGTTACAAATTTTGTTTTGTTCGGTCTGCGATATATTTAAATGTATCGATCTACCAAGGAAGGCGGGGCTTGTGTACTTGGACGACTTGGACCTACTTTTGGTGGGAGAATGGGAGGATTTTAACCTGTTAATTTTAAACACTCTATCGTAAAGACTAAGGAAATTTTGTATGTGAAGTACAAACTTTACAAAGACATCATTACTCTCTGATGTGATTATGCCGGCTTTCTAGATAGTAACGATGAAGATGTTCGATATTAATTAGAAAATATTGATGGTAAACTTTGCTCTTACAGTAAATGTTCAACCTGACAAAAATTTTAATAAATTAGAACTTTTTTGTTTGAATGATCGACTAGATATTATGATTACTGATGAAAGCTTATCCCTTTTCTGGTTATTCCGACGGTAATCTTGAAGATCACATGAAAAGTGGTTTGTTCGATTTTAATGCATTTTAAGTCACAAATTTAGCATGAAAAAATTATTTCACTTTCCTTAGGCAGTTCATTAACTTTTTCTCCTTCGTTGATGGTATGTAAATTAAGCCCTATGCAATAGACCTTGTGAATTTTCATCACTAACATCATTTTTATGTACATAAGCACCCTATGGAAAGCTGATGGTCCTATATATAGAAGGCCCATGCCCAACTATCGAAAAGCAGTATATTATGGTTCAGGCCTAATGATTTCGTTATTCTTTGATGTTTAAAATTTCTAAAGTACGGTAGTACGAAGGAAAACAATCATTTAGGAGCAACTAAAGGAAAAAGTAGAATTTTACCGAAAATGCTATATTCTGGCAATTTTTTTCCATTATTACAATGGTATGCATCTCCTTATACCTTCATTCGCGGACCTCTCTTATGCCGGCGCTGTTTCTATCTCATTCCTATGTGCCGATCTAACGTTTGCGCGACCCGTTTTAACGAAGCTACATAACCAAATAAAGAAGTGGAAAGTATTCGTAACCCTAACCTAGATTCATTTGACGACATCAGAGGAGCGCATCTTACTACTCATAAAACCTAGCTCCCTGAAGTTAAATCTTAAGACTCATGCACGAGTCCTTCTACTCACTACCATTTGAAACTTGACTCTCTCGTAAGGAACGTTATCCTATTTAAACATTGCTCATGGAATTAGTCCTTAATTGATATCCGAGTTTCACATTAACATGAAGACTTTCCCTCTTTTTCACTTCTACTGAATTGTGATGAGAGGACTCTTCCCCAGAGAAAATTCAAAGTGTGGAGTTTACTGTTCCTCGTTATTATTTTCTACTATAATTTTGCTCTACGATGACCCAAACTTAAGAAGGGAAACATAAGAAACAGAAAAACTTGTGTATTTTATTTGTGAATCTCTCAGGGAAATTTGAGATTAATACTTTATATAGTTTCAATCTCAAATTTTCCTGATATAGTGAGCTTTGTACTCTAGAATTTCAAAGGGCTCTGAACATTAGCTTCAAGATATTAATTTATACACCGAACAACTACTTGAATAACCTCGGACTTATAAGACTATATAGTATTTTTCTATTAGACAATTTTCACTGCCTAATTTCAAATCAAATTGTCTCTTACAATTGTAGGGACAAAAAGGTGATGTGTATTCCCTGCACCATGCTCTCCAGTAATTCTCATAGTACTTTTAATTACACAGTGCACTTTCTTGTGCATTAACTGTCATCCACTCCATGCTTGGCTTGAAATTTCTACGCATCCACATTATATTGAGATACTTAATTATTTTCTCCTTTTCAAAAACTCCCATAGGTGCTTCAAAGCTTATCAGAATTTTCTAAAATATTGGAAAAGTAGTTCATAGACATCTGGTGGACTAGTTAGTAAAAACTCCATTATCACTCTCAGTCAATTTGAATCTTATCTGTCTGGTAGACAACAATTGGTTGAAGTTTATAGCATTGTTCAATGTAAAACTAAAATATTAAAGCAGTAGAAAATTGAGCCATTCACCCTATATATTAATTATCTTCCTAGTTACTTACAACAAGTCAAGACTGTGCTGTTTGCTAATGTGATACTAGTCTTCTCCTCAAATCTTCAGGAATTGCAAAACAAAGTCACACATGCAATGACTCTCCTAGAATCCTGGTTTAAGGATCCTTAGCAGTAAATCTAAAAAAAACTGTTTCTGAATTTGATATTCCAATGTAACCCTTTGCCAGGAAGAAATTGATTTCAATGAGGTATGCAAGTTGACAATATGTTAAAATGGCACTCCCATACAGATATCTTGGCTTCAAAACTCAGTAAGGCAGTATTTCAACTTCAAATTCTGAGATCCAGCACTAGTCTTGACATTCTGAAACATGTATACTTTGCCAATTTCAACTCCAAAATTTCACATGTCATTATTTTCTGGTCTAATGCAAGCAATAACAATAGTATATTTAAAGATAAAAAATAAGCAATAAGAACTTCAATCCTTTGGATTCCTGTAGGAAGCTATTTGAATTCTTAGGAATATTGCCATTGCCAGAATTATTTGGTTTTCAACTAATCTTATATATGAACAAGAACTTGTTTTCCTTCACTCTCAAATCTAATATACATACGTATATGATACAAGAGAAAAATATGATATTCATGTATTGCTTAAAAAGTCAACCCTTTGTGCTAATGGGCCTTACCATTAAAGTGTTAAGCTCAATAACAGCCTTCCTTAAAGGCTAAAGAATATTGACTGTGCCAATATATTTAAGTTAAATCTTAAGATTTACTCACTAAAGAGATCTATTTTTTCTGTAAGTGAATGTATCTATATTCAGTGAAACTTTATGTCTATCTATGTATTTTGTCTATTTTTGTTATATATGTTCTGTTTGTTGACAAATTCTTAGAAAATTATGTTCTTGACTTATGGGATATCCAATATAGGACTTCAAATTTGATTGTACCCCTACAACACACATTTGGATATACATATGTATTTGTGATGTATTTTAACTGGATGAATACATATGTATTTATGAATTGTATTACATTTGTAATACATATGTATTTATTGAACATTTATACATATGTATCCATACATGAAAAATACATTATGTATTTTTCATGTATGAATACATATACGTATATTTACATATACGTATATTTCTTGTATTTTCGGATTAAGAAATGTTTGTTTAAGTTTTACCGGAAATTATTACCTTGAACAAATTTGCAAGTTTTCCTAATTTAAATGATCTGTTCACCATGTATTATATATTCTCAGAAGTGGCACACAAATTTAATTTTAAGTGGAAGTGACCCGCCCATGACCCTCATACCCCATGACCCTCATTTTTTCATATTGACTGGTTTTTCATTTTAATAATATTTTAATTTCATTTCATATTAATTTTAATATTAATGTTGACTATGGGAAAATAATAAAATTGTTAATATGCCTATTTTAGTAGTGTATGAAAATGGAAAATTTAATCTAATAATTTAATTATGCAACAATTTCCCAGTTAACTGGGAAATTGTTGCATAATTAAAATATTACACAAATATATTGTCATTTAAAGTTCGTGTATGTAGGCCTGAATATCAATTTGTAAATTTGACGTATACATACACATGTATTAATCGCGTAAGGCTACTCAATTTAACAATTTGTAATACGCGCGTATACATACATCTGATGGAACTTTTGAGCCACTTTTCCGTCAAATATACGTACGAATTACGCGCGTATTCCAACTTATACATATGTATCTCGTGACGTATTTCCTGCGTATTCTTCATGTAATACAGATGTATTACATATCCTGTGTTGTCTGGGTAATTAATGTAAATTTTTATGATTTTTAGACTATTACTAATTCAATTGGGTACCATTTTAGTTCTTGACCTATCCTATACAAGTATCACATGTTCATTGGATTTAAAAAAAGATATCAGATATGCCGGCATCAACCCCTAAAATTTTGAGGTGAATTTCAGGTTTTAGCCTATGTTCAGCATATAAGTCGACGCAAAAAATAAGGCAATACCACTTCCCCAGCTCTATTTTATGGGAAGAAAAACTACGGTATCCATAACTATATGATAGCTCAAAGAATATTTACCGCATAAGATTAAGATATGCTAGAATTGTTTCTCGCTTCTGCTTAATTTCAGTTTCTCAACGTCTCACCTCTGCTTACCTAGCTATTACACAGGTTTCTTTCATTGGTATCACTCAGGCTACACAAATAAAAATTAGTTAAAATAATAGATTTTATTGGAGAAGATAAACCAGGTTTTGGGTTGTCGTCTTACTTTTCCAACATTTGTCTAAGCTTCCTTTATTAAAATATGTTTCACACAAAAGTTATAGTAAATTATATTTTCTAAAACTTTTATAAATAATATTATATACCTAGATATCAGATTAATGGAGATATTTTGCAAAACCGGAAATGAGCTTCGCTAAGAAAAGCTTAACTTCCGGTAATCCGATTCGCTCCAAAACTAAACAACTCTAACGACACTAACCAAAGTGCCTTATATGAAATTTGGTGTTGATACGACAAAAAGTTTTCTTAGAGCGCCCACAAAGTACATAATCAGCAACTTCCGGTTTATCATGATTTCACGAATAAATCCTAAACAATCCGTGATAAAAAATATGTTTAATACAAAATTTATAGTAAATTACATTTTCTAAAACTTTTATTTTTAATAGTATATACCTAAATATCATATTTATGGAGATATTTTACAAAACCGTAAGTTTGCTTCGAAGAATAAATCTCGACTTCCGGTTAACCGATTTACTCCAAAAACTAATCAACTCTGACAGCACACACCACAGTACTATAGGTGAAGTTTGGTATTGATACGGCTAATAGTTTTCACGTAAGAGCACCCACTATCACACATACACACAGACATCATTCCGAAAATGGTCAAAACGTGTTCTAGGGACCCCAAAACGTGTATCTCCGTTGAAATCTCGAAGTCGATTTTTTTCATGAAAACAATAATTTCTCTATACTTCGTATATGGAGAAAGTAAAAATAAGTTGAAAACAGAAACACAATGATAATAAAAATTTAGCATAGAAGTAATGGCAATATAGCGTGC
The DNA here is from genome assembly GCA_947579665.1 of Sympetrum striolatum. Lineage (NCBI taxonomy): Eukaryota > Metazoa > Arthropoda > Insecta > Odonata > Libellulidae > Sympetrum > Sympetrum striolatum. Next base: position 65,397,940 of record OX388351.1, on the reverse strand, counting down.
TGATATCAAATCAACGAAATCAACACACTGCTGAAACAACTTCCATAAACTCCTAACGCCAAGTCGAATCATAACGATTATAAACAAAAACAAACCATGATGTGCTTATTGATTTTCATTCGTAAAAAGAAAATATCGAAAAATATATTAAATTTTTGTAATATAAAAATTCATGAGAGGAAATGTATATATTTAATTTGGAAAGAATAAATATGCCTCTATTTTTAGATAAGAAAAAAGTTCATTAATTCAACTCTTTTATTATGAAAAAAAAGGTCATAAAATAACATACTTTCGGCCACAGTTGCATTTGGTGATGAAATTTGATTTATATGATATCCACGTTAAATTATATTAATTATCATCCATTCTTTTCCTTCTAGAAGGCTATTCTTTTTCAAATCTCATCATGGCATCTTGTCCCAAGATAAAGAACTTCCCGAGTAAGAGAATTTGTCTGCCTGCTCTAGTTTTACCCCATCCACTTTTATCGTTAACTTACCATTCTTTCCCTTAGTTAACTTCATTACTTAAGTTTCACTTATATAAATTTTCTATTCAAACTCTCTTGTTTTATCATTAACACATTCTGTGCGGTGTCGATTTCATAGGTTGCTATCCTATGGCTGAATAATTTTAGTATAATATATTTATATAAATAATAATATAATGTAATAATAAAATATTTATAATATATATTACAATTATACATAGAATGTTAGCTCTATATGCTGCAAAAAGTTTAAAAAAAATTTATGCAAACATTTATCAGGTTTTTTAAAAACATTTATGGTGTGATATAGCCACAGGGTAGGACCAACATGAGCGACATATGCCGCTCTCTGCACGGAAAGTCTTAATTAATCTCATTTACTAAAATTTGTAAATCCTTTTCAGAATAACACACAATAGCTTTATCGTCTGCCTACCTTACAGAGTTCACTACTTCCCTACCAACCATTAATCCCCTATCTATTTCTTCCCAGGCTTCTTTCTCCATTTCCTCTGCATGTATATTAAGAAGCGTTGGTGACATCCCAGATAATACAGGATATGTAATACATCTGTATTACATGAAGAATACGCAGGTAATACGTCACGAGATACATATGTATAAGTTGGAATACGCGCCTAATTTGTACATATATTTGACGTAAAAGTGGCTCAAAAGTTCCATCAGATGTATGTATACGCGCGTATTACGAATTGTAAAATTGAGTAGCCTTACGCGAATATTACATATGTATGTATACGCCAAATTTACAAATTGATATTTAGGCCTACATACACAAACTTTAAATGACAATATATTTGTGTGTGTGTAATTAAATTATTAAATTAAATTTTCCATTTTCATACACTACTAAAATAGGCATATTAACAATGTTATTATTTTCCCATAGTCAACATACAAAATTAATACATGAAAAACCAGTCAATATGAAAAAATGAGGGTCATGGGGTATAAAAGAAATTGAAACCAGCACATTTGGATAACATAAAATTTATTCATACCAAGATAATATATATTAAATACAAACAAAATACAACTGTACATTGTAGGTAGGCATTCCAGGGCCAGTTACACTCAGGTTAAGCCACAAGATCAAGATTCAAACAAAGATAATAAAAAAATATAATACAAACAAACTACAACTGTGCATTGTAGGTAGACATCCCAGGGCCAGATTACAGGACAAATCTCTCATAGAACAATGGCTGCACTATCCCGACACAGCTGCTGGTGAATATCCAAGCATTGGAAATAAGTCGCACTTCAATCCAGGAAACAGATCAAGAGTCTGCATCATCCAAAATATCCTTGAAAAGGAAAGCACAAGTTAAAAAAAACTTCTACATAAAAATATTAGTCCCTTTTTAAGATTTGAATAGGAATTATTGGTCTTTGAATAAGATCTGGAGTCATAATCATATCTTAATGAGGACTTTATTTATTTATTTACCAACATATATACAGGCAGTCACACCTTTTAAAAGGAGATTTGGTACATTTCTGAGGACTGGATTATGAATCCAAATGAAAGTTGCTCTCTTAATGAGATATAAGTTTGTGATCAATATATCACTAAGTGAATTAAATGCTTATATTGAGTATATGGAAATGTATTCAAAGCAGTAAGGCCATGTGAACTATGATGAAGTCTTCACACAGTCAATATGACAATTTGAATTAATGTAATGCCTCTAATGAACTTAAATGTATATAATGGAAACTTCTCCAAATGATTCAGGCGTATAATAAGCCTTAAGGTAATAAAATAATTTTTCACTTTTAGGAGCTCATTACTGATCAAAGCTATCCATAAAAATAGAGTGATATTTAGTCGTAAATCTATATATGCAGAGCGTACGGACACACAACTTTAACTATTAGAAGCAGAACTGCTATGCAACCTGGCATTCCACCATGATTATAACTATACAAATGTTTAAATTAGGTACTTACATTGGGACCAGCTGAAGATTCAAGAAAGCAGGAGTATGAAAAAGATAAATCATCATTAATGACTTCGATATACACACGTTATCGTTCATAAAATGCACTACTTCAATAAGTACATAAAGACTTAATTGAACTAAGGTTTAAGATAATTATTAAAGGTACATTTTTCTGAGAACAGAGGCAATTAGAACAAATATATTGGTCATTTAGCTAGTAGGAAAACAAACATTTATGTTTGATTGTTTAAGAATAAAATAATTAAATTTTGAAGGTAACTAGCAAGGTTTTAATAACAAGGCTACTCCGATTTGATCACAGTCAACTCAACAAATGGCGATAGATGCATGACAAGCTCATTTTCCTCGCAGCAGGCTTTATTTCATTTTAAAATTTAAATTAGAAATAATAGTTGCACAAAGTCGAATCAAGCACCAAAAAAAGGGGAATAGAATAAAGATTCTTATTTTGATCGTGAAATATCGTTTACGAATCGAAATTTCGAGAATTTTGATATAATGCGTGAATACTTTATCAAAATTTCGAGGTTGTAAACAACCCATATCCCCCTTGACAACGAAGGCGATTGTTTTAATTTTATGTGGTACGAAGTTCACCGGTTCATCTAGTATAATCAAATATAGCAAAATGGGTAAATTTACCAAATGGGTAAATTTCTAGAAGAGGTCTGTTTGGGTTTTATTTTTTTTTCCTACTAAATGTAGCCCTAATTCAATGATATTTTCAGGGATGATACTTCAAACATTGCGGCTTATTATACAAATTATAGCTAGTAAGTACGTCATGTAGTTACTGACATATCTCGATTATAGTGAGCGAGGTCCAGGATATGACCTCCATAGGCCATGTTGGAAGTGTTAGTTATGGCATTTTGACGCCAGATGTAGCGGTGATCGACGAGTTTCAACTCTCGGAAAACGTCAAAATTCCGGAAATGCAAAAAGCCGATGGGTTGAGTTGGGTTGGCGGGATTCCTTTATTTACATCATGTGTAATGATGTAAGTATATGACAATAAATGGAACCCCGCCCGCCCAACTCAACCCATCCGCTCTTTGCCAAACCGTAACTGAGTAGCAAATCCGGAAATGGGTATCTGTTAGAGTTGAAATTACAGAAAAAACCCCTACCGGAATTCCGAGGAAACATTAAAAATGGCCGAAAAGCAGACGAAAAACGATCATAAATTACCATATATACAATCATTGATGTATCATATATATATTGATATCGTTTTTTTAAAATTTCTTTGCTATTTGCACTTAAGTGTGAACTTTATTGACCATTGTATATGCTCGCTTTGCATCATCGCGTTCATACGTCCTTACTATTATTGCTTTTTACTTTCTTTCAAACGATGTTTCCGTCATCCCTGAAAATATCATTGAATTAGGGCTACATTTAGTAGGAAAAAAAAAATAAAACCCAAACAGACCTCTTCTAGAAATTTACCGTATATATAGTCTAACTAACTACAGTCACATCTTATTTAGCCGTTAAAACATTAAAGGAAATTTATGAAAACGATCAACAGGTGATCGTTCATATCCGAGAAAATCATCTCATATCACATTGAATAAAAGAAATCACACATTACCTTGATAAATCAGGAACAGGAAACCACTGGATCACGATTTCTGAAAATCGCCCGAACACAGGAGAAGGGAAGCCAAACACCAGATTGCATGAAGTTGACGAAGTCAACGAAATTCGTTGATCTTGATGAATTCAAAATTCATGAGTTCCGAGATTGTGCCGACAGATAGCGTTACCGCGTTACAATATGTGCGCTCCGTACGCTCACTTCCACTTAAAATTAAATTTGTGTGCCACTTCCGAATATATATTATACATGGTTTACAGATCATTTAAATTAGGGAAAATTGCAAATTTGTTCAAGGTAATAATTTCCGGTAAAACTCAAACAAACATTTCTTAATGCGAAAATACAAGAAATATACGTATATGTATTTTTTGTGTATTTCTCCATCATTTTTACATATGTATCCATGCATGAAAAATACAGAGAAAATACATAATGTATTTTTCATGAATGGATACATATGTATAAATGTTCCATAAATACATATGTATTACAGATGTAATACAATTCATAAATACATATGTATGCATCCAGTTAAAATACATCACAAATACATATGTATATCCAAATGTGTGTTGTAGGGGATATAAGACACCCTAGTCTTACCCCCCTTCCCAACTCAGCCCAATCTGACTCTCCATCAACTATACTTACGCAGACTGTTTGATTCAGATACAATTTCTGAACCAAACTCCAATCCCCCAACACAACCCTATTTTCTTTAATATCCCCATTTGGCTACTGGACTCTCTCAAAAGCCATTTCAAAATCCACAAAACATACACCCTTCTTAAATTCCAGGCTTTGTTCAGCAAGTGCTCTCAGCATACTAATTGCATCCCTTGTTCCTCTTCCTCTCTGAAGACCGAACTGGTCTTCACCAATTTGCCCTTTAATTTCCTCACAATCCGTTTTTTCCAGACCCTTAGAAGTACTTTTTCCATCTGAGATAATAAGCTAATTTTATAGTAATCCTGACACTCAGTAGCATTGTTCTTTTTAAAGGAAGTAAAGTAAATAAATCAAGATAATTTTGGGAAAATCCTCAGGCTATTTCCTTTCATCATAAACTTTCCTAAATAAGTCATAGAAACATTTCTTACCCTTGTCCCCCATGTTCTTAAGGAACTACACTGGGAGCTTGTCAACCCCTGTTGCTTTATCCCCTTTCATATCCCGCAGTGTCCGTTATATTTCACTATGTAGTATCCAAGGCCCAATGTCGTCTTCTTCAACTTCTTCCTCACTTCCTATTTCTATGCTGGTGAGTTTCTTGTTTTTCCCACACAGTTCCTCAACGTATTAATTATATCATTCCCTTATGGTGAAAGGATCCCTGACGATATTTCTCCTGCTATCTTTAACTGTTACCATTCTATCACTAATTTTACTCCCCATTAACTGCTTTACTTTTCTATACATTAGGTTGGCCCTTCCACTTTCCACCAGCTTTTCAATTTCTATTTGCTGTCCCCTCCACCACTGTTTTTGGAGAAAATCCCAAAAATTCTCAGTGTTGACCCTTTTCCATTTTCTTCTTTCCTCTAGTTCATTTAACATTTCTACTGTTACCCATGGTTTCATAATTTTTGCTTTACCTTCCCAACAGTTTTTGAGCACTATCCTTGAATACACTATTCTTTAATAGTGGTTAGTTCCCTCCCCTTACGATCAAGAGCCTTACTAACAGACACTTGAAATTCTTTAGCCTTCCCACCCCTTAGAGCTATTAAATTTCATTTGTGAGCTCATTTTGACTGAAGGAACTTTTTAAACTTTGGCTTCGTTTTCATCATTACCGGGCTACGATCTGAACCTACATCCACACCAGGATAACTTTGCAAAATCTTAATACCATTTCTAAACCTCTTTCTTACCAAATTGTAATCAATTTGGTACTTATCTGTATCCCCAACATCTGTTGTGGTGCTGAAAGAGTGTTTTTGTGAAGCAGAGATTATTTCTCATGCAAAAGTCTATCAGTTTTTGTCCTCTTTTGTTTCTATTCCTAAGACCGTATTCTCCCAACTCTTCCCTATCTTTGCCTCGCTCAACTACCACATTTCAGTCTCCCATAACAATGAGGTTTCTATTGCCCTTAACCCTTCCCATAACATCTTCTATTTGTTCATAAATCATGTGAACATCATCTTCACTGTAATCATTAGTGGGCAAGTACACCTGAACTATAACCATATTTACTGGTTCAGACTAGAGATGGGCGCCGCGCCGATTACGCCAGCCGCCGACAATATCGGGCACGCTGCCGCTGCCGAAGAAATAACTACGGCGCGCCGCCGGGACGCCACCGGAAATTTTATCGGCGGCGGCGCAGCGTGGCTTGGATTTTAAAACAAAGTCCCACAGTCGAAAATATACTGACAAGTAGTTCGAAGAGATACACTTTGAACTGATAGAACACATCCCGGGCTTTCCACGAGGGCGCTGAGTTATACGTGATATTCTATTCTAGCCCATTGTGCTGAGTATTTAAGATAGCTCTACTTGGTATGATATAATTGTAAAAATTTACTCTCAGATATTCGAGTTATTCGCCTTTTTTTCTGCCGTATACGAACGAAATTTTACACGCCGCCGGTTACGCCGCGCCGCCGCCGACGATTAAGCAGTCAGCGTTCACGCCGTTACGCCGCCGCCTTCATTTTCCTCCTATGCCGCCGCTGACAAAAATCATAACGGCGCCCATGTCTAGTTCAGACTTTACTTCTACTGATATAACCTGATCGCTTATTAGCTCAGTGGCTATCATGGATTCTCTTGCTCTCTTGTCCAACACTACAGCTACTCCCCTCTAGCTAGTACTTCCCCCACTGAAAAAGACTAACATTATCAATCCAGAAGTCCCCCCCAGAAAGTCTTTCCACTGTACATCGCATAACCCTAGTGCATTAATGTTAGACCACTTCATTTCTAACTCAAAGTTTTCCAACTTCCCTTTTCTGAGAATTGTCCTAACATTCCATGTCCCCACCCTCATCTCCCTAGCAATCTTCTTTTCTAGTTGTTCCTTCTGTAAGGGTTTTTGTGGAATGATATCCTTACTCCCATCACTGCCAGGCATGACACTCACCCTCACCCTGCGTCCCTTTGCCACTACCAACATCATTATGTTTGCAAATCATAACAAGGGGTATGTATTAGAGGTGGCCCCCCTTGCCTTCAAGTGTTTTTTTTACCATTACACCAACTCTCATTATGGCCGCCCCACTGAAGTACAGACGCTGTGTGTACTACCTTTTATCTGGCCCCTACCTCTTGCATGGGCGCCCTTACCAGGAACTATGTTCCAGTCAGTCTAGCTCTTTAGGTCGTAGGAGCACACAAGCCCTTCCACCACGACAAGGTTGCAGTCCAGAGAAGGACAAACTATTCTACATCATTTAAATTAAATAGCTTATGTATGAATTCATAACACAATAAATAAATTTATTTGATCCAACTCACATGATAGCACCATTATTTTGCATTGTCAATACATTATGGATAATATACAACAGATCAAAACTAGAGGTAGATGGAACAATCTACACTTTTTGTAATATAGCTTGTATGACAATTTATTTTTCATGCAAATAGTTTCATTAAAATACAAATTATTATAAGAAGTTTATTATTTAAAATAAAATATTAACTTCAATGAGATAATTTCTTGTTTCACAATTATATTCACCAAAGGAACAGTGTGAATAGTAAAGGATGACAAGCAGAGATTCGATAACATCGCTGCATTGGTGATATTCTACTTATGCTCACCATAAACTTTATCAAACATGATTAAAAGTTCAACATTAATATCCGAAGTTAACAAAAAATTACAAGGAAAGAATTTCTGAAAATTATTTGCTTGCCCACCTCATGTTACGCCATGAGTGTGCGTTCAGAGCTCCTTCGTCGAATCAGCCTTTTTAGAGTGATATAATAAACAAAAATCACGATCACGTATAATGCTTCGAATAACAAATCACAGATTCAACCAAAAAACTGGTTGCATATAGGTAACTATAAATAAGTTATATTTTGTGGGAATTAAGGTGATAAAAATATGGATGGAATGAATCATTGTCAAGCACTAGCTTTGTAGTTTTTGAGTGTTTTGACTGAAGTCTGACAACTGTGATTTTGACACTGCCTCTTCCAACTCATCTTCAGATTGCTTTGGCTGCATCCGCTGCCTCTGTCTCTTCCACAGCCTTTCACATCGAGGGCATGGGGCCGTTTCTTCTGTTTTACCATCCAAAAGCTTTACTTTCTTCTTGTCCCTGCAAGATGCATGGAAGCAAGCACCACAACCAGCACATCGGGAAACCTTTGTAAGTTGCCACGGATGAATTATCTCTGGAGAACCACAAAGTTCACAAACAAATCCACGTGCCATGCATAGCTGAAAAGGAGAATTTATACGAGATCAGCAGAATGCAGGAGAAATAAATTAGCCTGGTTATCAATGAAGTGTAATTGAGCAGGTGTGGCATGTGTACATTTAAGTAAAAAGGATATAAATAAACATAGATCTGAATTGGTAAATAAGGAAATAATTGAAATGATAAAATCTCTACACCAATGCTTAGAGACTGGGGGGAGAAAAATATGAGCATCTACTTTCAAAAGAAATTTAACTCAAAACTTGAGAGATATTGATGCAAGTGATTGCGATAAATAAATTAAATACCTGATAAAACATCAGTCTAAAAGATCAAGGATTTGCCAGGAAGTACTGACATTGGTGATATGTGGTTAGAGCATCAAATTCTAAATGAGAGTTGATATTATCATTTTAATGGCTTTACTGTACATTCAATGAAAACCTCCAGGAAACATCCAAAGGAGGAATAGACTTGAAAATAGTCAGACAGGACCGGGAATTGAACCCAGGTCTCCCAATTGCCGGTTAGGTGCTCTGTCCGTTGTGCTATCCCGCCTGAACATCCTCTCAAGCTATTTGGGAGACTTTGTGCGGCAGGTGCTTATATTAAGCAATGACAGTGAACAATGCCTCCGTGCGGACAAACTCGCAATGTCCAGCGCCCACATGTGAACATTTTTACACATTATTCATTAGATACTTAAATATCGAGAAAATTTCAATTATTTATAAAATTTTTTGTTTTTATAATAATATAAATAAAAAGTTTAGTTTTTTGTGCTTTGTCATTCATTTTTCTGAGATATCAAGGAAACTGAAGATAAACTATTACCAGTGATAAACTTGTATCAGCAGCGAAGTATTACCAAAGCTAAGCACTAAGGAAATCTTCAGAGGTAGTTTTCAGCGTTTTATGTTAAACCAACAAAACCTAAAATATTACACTGTATAAAGTATAGGGATGCAAAAGTTCAAGGGATACAGATGACTGGGATGCAATTAAATGATGTAACAGATATCTGAAGGCATTTCTTATTAATCATTCACAAAGTTGTGAAACTATAATAACAGGGTAAACATACCTGACACTGCGCCACATGAGCTATTCCAGCATCAACTATCGTTTTAAGTCTCGCTGGGAGCTCTCCGGACTTAACTGAGAATAGATCTTGAAGAGAGTAAACTTCTGGATCAGATGTCAAATACTGAGGCTCTCTTTCAAGGCATTCCTGAAGACTGATAAAGAGGATGTAGTTGTCAGCAAAGAATTAAAAAATCATCTGCACACATATGAAATTTATACAACAAGGGCTTTCTTTCAAATTATAATAAGTTACTTTATGTTACTTATTACTTTACATTATGAAGGATGCATTAAAAATGCATACTCCTGTAAAAATAAATCTATACATTTTTATGACAAGGTCAAAATGACCAGACAGCATTTATCCAGCATACATGTTTACCACATAATTTTCAACAACCTCTGATGATTTTTACCCGACCTGCTATTTATGAATTAGGATTATTTACGATGAATTCTTTTTATTTATAAATACTAAGAGGAATGAAAAATTATTATTTGTTATTTTAGTTGGATGCAGAAAGCCAAAGGGTGATTTCAATCATAAAGCAACAAGTGAATGATCAAAATAATGCATCAAGTTTATCCAAATTTTATCTAGAAAAATAACAAGTTCAAAAGCTCTCAAAAAGTCAATTAATTAAAAAATTACAGTCAGTAAAGTGGTTCACATGGTTAGCTCTATAGTAAATGAAACTGTTTCCTTGATCATGAATAGTTTTTAAATTAATAAATATTATAATATAATTAGTCACTCATGAGATTCATTACAATTTTACGCCTCACCATGAAATAATCTAAATCCGTTTGAAGTAAAGAGAAAATGAGCTTAAATCATTTAAGTGATTGCATAAAAATCAGTAGCAGCAAAGTTAATCATCATCAAAGGATCATCTCCGTTAAAATTTTTATCAGTAAGTTAACTCACTCTGTAGCAAACCGACAAGCCAATAAAAAATCTCTGAGATGCTGTAGCTGTATCCTCATTACTCTTGTCCGCTCAAGAGCTTTAGCCTTCCGATAAAGACCAGGGTTTAGATCACCTACACTATACAATGGATCGCTCATCATTTGTTCTAGAAGCCTGTATGAAAAAATAGAGACTGGACATCTGCAAGAAACAAAGTAACGCAAGGATTTAGGAATGAAAAATGTATACTTATATTTAACATGGTTTAAAACTAATTAGAAGGCACGATATAGTCTAATGTATATGCATACGCAGCAAATAAGTTGCTACAGCATGACATAATTTTATGTCTTACACTCTACATTGCAGAGCAGATATTCATAAAAGGAGTTCATTCACAACTGCACAGTTTTCATATGAATTGATGAATTACATATTTTGTATATTCGTAAACAAATAATTACTGAATAGAGGAGATTACTATGTGTATGGAAATTAAAACATCAAAAATAATATAAACAAATTCTAAATTATAAAACTCCCAGCCCTTCCCATTATAAATTGCTTTCTCATTTCTTCTACTTCATTGTAGTATAAAAAATGTATCTTCCATCTAAAGATTGCTCTGAGAGAAGTAAGAAATATAAATATATAGCTCCTTGTATTTTTACAATGTTATAAATAATAAGAACCCAAAATAGAATACATGAAAACAGCTGATTTTGCTGGATATTAATATCTAACATTTCTCAAAAGTTTAAAATTCCTTCAGTCAAGTCATCTGATACAGTGAGTAATGATTATAACTGTACCTAGTGAAATCCCATTTGGACAGCACTCTTCCAGGAATGAGCGCAAGTTGATTAGAATGGCAGCCTGTACAGAAGTACCTCCCAAGATATTCGCAGTATCGAAAACGATGAGCATACTCTGGAGCAACCTTCATGCCACAACCGGCACAACGATGGCCTTGTTTTGCCATCACAACCCTGTGGCTGCCACATAAAAACATTCCAATTAAACACATTTAAATTGGTGAAAACGCTGATTAATTAACAACAATTCAGCTACTTGAAACATGAGAGCAAATCATCAGAAACCATTTCACTCACTTTGGTGACGGATGAGCTGTGAATATGATTTGAGGCCTTGGAGGGGCCCACTCAAAGGTCCCTCTCAATGGCGTAGCTTGTTTCATATCCTCATCTTCTGCCTCATCAGGACTTACTGGCCAGCTTCCAGGCAGAGGTAAAAGCTGAAGTAAAACAGTAATGCTGATTGCAAAATTGTGTAAAAATAGTTACTCTATAGTGAACGAATGAGAAATAATACTTCAGTCACTTAAATCATTAAAAGAAAAAAATTAAAAGCAATCGCATAAAAGAAAACAATGTATTAACACCATCTAAAGTAAAAATGGATAAAAATTCACCCTTAAAATACCACTTAAAGGTTACCTGTTGGGGAGCATCCCTTTCAGAAACCAGCCATTCAAGATCAGATGCACGAGGTAGTTGTTTCTCACTAAATCTTCTAAGAAGGGAAAGAGCAACTCCTTCCGCTGAGGATAACGACACAACTGCATGATTACTGTCACCACCCTGAAATTCATTAAATAAAAGTATAAGTTGCCTACATGCATAAGTATACTGCAGAAACCGTCTGGAGGCCTTTTGTTAAACTAAAAATAAGGCGCACAGTCAAAATTCTTGTTCGGAAGCTACATCGAGAGGACCAAACTGTATACAAAACGACAACCATAAACCAGAAAAATACATTGGGCTGCTAACACACCATAGCATTGGAGGGCATGCTTCATGAAGAGCTAGTAAATAAAGCTGAGAATGATTTTTGAACGAATCCACAGAGTCTTGCAACATTGTTTCACAACTAGCTTCCCCTTCAACTCAACAGCCAATGATGAATTAAAATTCTTTTGGGATTACAACGGTGATGCTAAGTCTCAGAAACTCAGAATTCTATTCGGAATTGGCAAACACTTAAGATCCCAAAACACATCCATTCTAACCATCTTCTGCTCCACCACCCTTCTTAGGAGACACCAGCAACAACTTGGCTCATGAGTAAGCAAATTTATGAGGGCAGTTTGGAAATTAACCACCATTTGGCTGTATATGAAACACTGGCAGAGATAAAAATACTTTAATTTGCACATGTTAAAACTAAAGCTTTCTACTATTTTTCAACATAACTGAATTTTAAAATCTTGAATTTGTCATAATGTTTAAAAAATTTGAAATTCTCTTCTGCATAAAAATTGACAACCAGTGAATGTATTCAAACTGTTACAGCTTTGTGAAGATCATCATGGAAGTGCAGGGCTCAGTTGCTCATGTGAGTGAATGGATGTATGATTAATACATTTCAATCACTAATGACAGAGGGCCTGTGTTCTTCATGAATGTTTGTTCGTCCACATTTCCAAAGTCTCGAATCCACTGATGTGCAACGCCTTTGCTCACAGTGTTTTCTCTGAATACAGAACACAATTCATGATTAAAATCCACTGATATTTGGTTTAAGGATCACATATTTTGCCCAAGAAATCTTATCACACCATGCACCTTGTATTTGGAAGGTTTTTCTAAATCAGCACTCATTTTGTGATACTATGCTGAGTAAACTTACACAGTAAAATACTCCTGTAGCATAGTTTGACGTTTTAAGAATCACACAAAAAGTATGAATTATGGTGCTTTAGAAGCAACTTGAGAATCAACAACTTCCAAACAGCCTTTTTAATTTCATTGCCGTAGGAAACATGTCTCCAACAAATTTAGTTCCCCCAAGAAGAAATTGTTTTCAAATTTAATAGTAAAATTAAATTAAATTTAAGGCCTTCCTTGTACATATCTAAACCAGTGAATATAGGCAAGGACACCAAAACATAACTACATCTGGAGATTAGCAACAGCAGTTACACAATTTATCATTTTTTGTTCATTCTGATGGCTGGACCATCTTGATATATGTTAAATAGAAATACTTTGAACTACTATGATACAAATGATTGCTGTAAAACATACCAATGCATCATATTATATATGCAGTAGCATTCTGTACCCTTCTGTATTAGATTTTCACAGAATAGAGCAAAACTTGCTTATCACGAAGGAATTCCATTATACATAGGTGACAGAAAACGTGTGAGCTTGCTGCCATTCAATCCACATATATGTTTGCATGCTTTCTTTTGGTTTTGTTCACCAATCACATGAGACTGGCTCCAGAGATCTTATTATGAAAAATCATTTCAATATTTCCTGTATGATATGAAAAAATCATTCTTAGCATTTCTTGATTTACTATTGTAGCAGTCACATTCAGAATGGCCAAGAGTGCAGAGCAATGATTTTGCATCATGTTCAACATGAACATTATTTAGCAGAAAATGGAGTCTTCGGAGATTGATTGTAATAAAAATTCAGATAAATGTCAGTTATTAAAAATTCAAAGATGGCCATGCAACCACTGTAAACAATCTACATAATAGAAGGCATTTGACACTGAGAAAACCTGAAAATTTAAAACCAGTGACAGTAGCAATAAAAACAACAGGCAAGTGACTATTCAAGAATTTAAAATACCATATTTACTCAAAAATAATGCACCATCAAATGTAATGAACGACCAAAATTCTAACGTCAGAAATCGAAAAATCATTTGCCTGTGAGTGTAAAACACTCCCTAAGACGTGGGGTCAATACCATTTGCAGCACCCTATACATGTTTACTATGAACATATACGATTCCATATCTGCATATTTATATGCTTATACACAAACAATAAGTATGAAATACTCGTAGAAGTTTCTGCCGTAAGTCCAACATAAGTGCGCACAATTTAAGATGGATCATATCTTTATTATCACCTGTTCTAAGGGTTAGCCAATTCCATTTGAATTAAAAACTATTGGCCGACAGTTTAGTTTTCAGGGGTTCTGACAGTCAACAATTTGATAGTGCATTGGTAGAACATTTGGCAAGTTAATGGAACCAGGGTATGCGGAAGATCTGGCAGGCCCTGCACTACGCGACATGTGCATGAGTAGTCTTGTGCCCAAATCTAGAGAATTAGAAATCTAGAATTGATTCTAACGCAAGCCCCAATTTTTGAGCTGAAAAATACTGATAAGGGTGCTCATCAGTGGCGGATCCAGGGGGGGCTATAGGGGCTGTAACCCCCCCAGAAGTCACAGTAAAAAAAATCAAAACATTGAAATAATATACAAGATATTTACAGTAAAAATTTTATCTCTATTGATATTGGCATACCTATCATAAAAAGAAAAAATTGTTTATCTACAAGGATAGATAATAATAAGCATAATTCAAATATGTATACTGAGTTTAATTTTATAAAATTTCTTACAAAAATCGATAAATAGAAAATGAATATTTAATCCCAACTCTCAAGCCCCCCCCCACAGCTCGATCCTAAATCTGCCACTGGTGCTCATTATTTTCGAGTAAATAAGGTAGTAACTTGAATATGAGTCATTTCAAAGATTTTTATAGAAGATTCAACAAAATCTTTGAAATGATAGAGGCAATTGGTAGAAAACTTTGGTATCCCACCTATCTGATCATCATGAAATTGTCAAATAGTTAAATAAATGTGGCATACCTCTCCAGATTGATTCTTTTCATCGCCATCACTTCCGTCAGCAGGCATAACCTCTGAAGCTGCCTCTGCTAAAGGCACTGGGCCAGTCTCATCCAAAATCTTCACACTCCCTATTCTGCATACTTTCTCTGTCCTAGGAACATTTAGTTTCATTCTATTTGCATTCATACATTTCCCAGGTTTCCTTGACAGATCAGCATCAGAGTAAAGCGAAGCCAAAGACAAAGAGAGTCCTGTAATCATGAAAAAGTTCATTACATATATTTCTTTGGAATTAGTTAAATAAGAAAAATTCCTAGATATATATCAATGCGAGTAAGGGTGACACATTGATTTATATTACAGTGTCTTTTTAAAGCAAATTTATTAAATATTACAGATGAATTAACCAGGAATATTTTTAAGGATAGTACAAATCATGATACGAAATAATTATTTGTAGTGCTAATTTTGTCACAATTTTATACTTGGAAACCAATGCTGATAACAACAGAATAAATTAATATATTTAGAATGCAAAAGTTGAAAAGTTTTGTAAATTGTTTGCTTTCTTACAACATTTTAGCTCGTACAATAAACTTCATAATAAACAAGAAGCTATGTTAATTTAGAGGATATAAAACCAATCAATATATTTTACCTGCATCCCTTGTTCTCGTGAGCCCATTGACATTATCATCCAAAGTGAGTTCTTCAACAGATGACTGACTGCTATCTCTGTCCACTTTTCTCTTCCACTCTCCTCCATCCCTTTTCCCCCTTTCCATCAACAAAGGAGATTGAATGAGAGAACGCGTTGGGGAAGTTGATGATGACGACGGAGTGGAAGAATGGTAACTGCCCACTGATGAGGATGAGAAAGGACTGACACTTTGCTCTGTGGTTGTTGTTGCTATAACCGAGAAAGGAAACAGTTCATTTAATAGGTAAATACAGAAAATTGACATCTGATAGATACAAATAAGTAAGGGAATTCACTTATTAGATATACCTATACTTATACCATAATCACTGTTGTATAGATATTTATTTATCTGACATCAGTAACTCCCATAAAAAATACATAGGATAAATTTTCCAAAATTGATTTCATTCACTCATTCACTTCATGCCCAGACATTGGACTTAAAATGAATGAAGATAATGCTCTAAATATGTTCCGTAAAACTTATCCCTTACGGCCATTCACTTAGGCTTATCAGCTCACCAAACCAAAGCAGTCTACACACAAATTACACACACAACATTTTCTAAGTGACACCAATTTAACTTGAGTTCACCCAAAAAATCAATTGCAAAATAATTTATCAACCTAGTTATGATAACTTACTATCAGTCTTTCCATCTCCAATAATACCAGGCACATTCCAATCTGAGCTCCGCCGAGTATTTCTTTCCTTCTGCTGCCTTAACTGCCTGCGTCTTAGCCTTATTCTTTGTTTCAATTGGTTTATTTCTTCGTCACTTTCCTCCTTCTGTGTTACCTCGTCGTCATCAGCACTGATACCAAGCTGTCGATTTGATTTCACCTAAATCCAAATAAGTGAAACAAAAAGATGTAAATCATTTTCAAGAAAGATAAAGAGTAGTTTCACCGATTAACCACCATCTTCATCAAATGACCTGTTCAATAGCTGCGATCATAGCTTCCGAAATGCCAAAATGGGCATTTTCACGATCAAGTTCAGCGGCAGATCTGGCAAATTGACCAGACGATAAAAAAGATGTCAAGCTTTGACCACGGGCGGGTTGAGGAAAGAACCCAGTCCACATGGGAACCACTCCACATCCACCAGCCTCCAAAAAACTCTGTCTGTGTCTATTGCTCCAAATACCGCTGACTGGACCACCACGCCAAGATAGAGATGATGAAGAAATTGAAGAACCCATAAGAAATGACAGAGCGTTTTCTTGGCCAATCTCAGGGTTTCCATGGCTTCTTTGCCAATTAACTGAAAGAAAACAGGACAAAAATTAATTAAAAACCCAACTGTTAATTAATAATTCTGCAGACTATTGAACTGTAACCATCTCAATATAAAAATGTTTCGTGAACTTGATAAATATTCAAAAAACATTTCTGATAAGAAATATACCTTGATAGTTATCCGGTTAAAAATTGGTTTCAGATAACTCTTTAGGGTCCGTTTCAAGTCGACGTTAAATACGGCATTCTGATATGCAATTTTTACGAATGTTTGATGCTGGGGAAAATGGGTGCATGTGAAAGTTAATTCTCCAACATAAGACGAAACAGAGGAAAGCTTTGAGAAATACAACTTCATCTCGAAATAACTGAAATCCAAATACCATAAAGTACGTGCCCAAAGGTTAGTAAAACGCCTATTTCTTCTCCTGCAAATAAATTTCAATGCAAAATGATTCGAATTAGTTTTAAAACCCAAATTTTACGATTTTAAATTAGTTAAATAAAAATATAAATACGCTTAAACGAAAGTTAGACAAATATATTAGCTAAAATTAATTAACTAATTAACTCAGCGGGCGCTTTTAACAAACAACTTCGTAAAAAAAACATCAGATGCCGAAAGTAACATCATTCAAGTAACCATGAAAGATATAAAAAATCATGCGCTGCAATATATAGATTATTTAAGCGGAAAGACGATGTAATTACTCAGTCGTACACTTCCATTAGATCTAAATCAAAACGATCACATATTTCGGTAAAATTCTGAAGCATGCGCTGCCCGTAGCTGTCTCCAGAAGACTCAACAACATACGTCCCGAGTTTTCCAGACCTAGTCTATGAGTAAGCCTTCACAGTGATTGCTACATTCGAATATTAGTAAGAAACTTATCGCATGCACGATGTTTACATTCTGATTGCAACTACGGTCCCGGGGGATTTCCATAGTTCAGGATGTAATTAAATAAACAACACAGCAGAACTAAAAATTCAGTCTTCATGGACGTACACGAAAAGCCTATATTTATGATGCACTAACGACCTGAATGGGCTCTAAATAAATACATATTCATTGTTGTTTACATTGATGTAAATATTTAGGATCATTGACCAGAATATTTAGAATTCAAGATAAAGTACCAAAGGAGTGATAAAAGTTGTAATATCTGACAAACTTGAAACTGGTCGTTAAAAAAGAACGCTAAAAACCTCAATAATTGATAAATAAGAGAAGGATCATCGTAAAAATAACTTGATTAAATTTGACAAAATGGCGAATATGAAAAATTGGAAGAATAAGGAAAATAGATCCAAATACTTTCAAAAACACTTGGCTTCCTCAATGTCTTTTACTCATTTGCAGTCTTATGAGAAAACATAGCATAGCTCATATAGACTGAATACATTCTTGAGATGTTTAGGTTTGTATTAAACCTTGATTCAGTGCCTAGCGGAAACGATGCATTCATATCTGGACCTCTTTGATAACACAATCCAAGATAAGCACATCTCTGAAATCTTTTGCCCCTTTCGACTAACAGACATATTATCACATGTCATGAAATTGACTAGGCTTGACAATCAGGAGCCCCAAAAATGGAATCTCACATCTTCAATTTTTCCCAGTTTCAACCTTGACTCGCATATCCTGAAAGCTAAAAATTTTTTTCCCGGAGATTTTGCCAATGCTTTTTCACAATATATGTATACTATTCTTACTCCTTAGATCCAGAGAAATAATTAACGCTCCTCAGCCTCATAACCTGCAGCTGTGTGCGGTTGCAGTAACATCAGCCCGACGGTTGTATCCTCATCCACACGGACAATAGCAAGCAAAAGCTTATGAGAGGAAATTATATTGCAGTACAATGGCTCCTTGAGTGACACTTTTCAAAACGGAGCGGCCACGATGGACGTCAATACTCAGCATAACGCACCTTAGAAGCTTTCATATTATCACGAACAAGAGTAAATTGACGATACTTTTCCCTCTATCCCAAGGACAAGCAAAAAATATTTTATTCATAAAGATATGATCTCCGTGAAGTAGAAGCAACAGAGCGATAGAAGGAGCAATCGCTCCATTGGAATCAGTGCGAGGGACTCCGAAGACGTTTCCATTCGGAAATCTCATTACGGATAGGGCAAAAGGAAATGGGTTACCAAGCATAGTAATAAAATTACAGTGACAGATTGTGATCTATTACAATATTTATGATTATTTACAAAAAGTAAAGTAGCTAAATGATTAGGTAGCCCATTCGGGGTACACAAAGATAAGAGTTTAGTCAGAGGATAACCGGATAAAGGGTATAGGGCAGTGCAAATCTGTTTCTGATATTCCAAAAATTCATATTGCAGAAACTCTGGTATATCTTATCAAAATATTGAGATTTTGGTTAATTCTTACCAATGCGAAAAGAATGCATCTTAAATTGGACCCAATCCTCTTCGAGAAAAATATTCGTAATACATCATCGATGATTGAAAACAAAGATGCAACTGATTATCGTATTTTTAAACATATATTTTTGCAATCGAGAAAACTAAAAGTAGCAAAATATCTTTTCATTTTTAACAAAGATAAAAATATCATGATAAGTTTGATAGCTTACGAGACTGATAGAGGAAAATTAGGGCATCGATATCGGTATTGTCATTACAATTCCTGAACCACATCATGCGATACTTATTTCCCTCAGACAACTGTTACATCGAAAATTAATTCCCAAGGAAAAACGGTTAACGTATGGCGAACGACAAACTTCTCCGATTTCGCACATATTTCAAATATTCTATGAAAATGCGAGAAGTACGGGAAACATTACTCAAACGAGGGGCATTTTCCACGCAATGGGGAATTTACCATAAAAATCCATGATTGTCTCACCTAACCCGAGGTTGGCAAGTCTAGTGGATATTAGGTTAGTGGGATTGGATAGGTTGGCAATATTCTAGTGAAGTGAACTAAAGTGGGATTGAATGACGTGACACTCCAACACCTTTCTCCTAACTTAAACACTATTATTGTATACAAATTAAAATGTAGCCTACAGCTCCCACAGTTTCGGACGAAAGTATCGAAATTTTATTGTTTCGTATTGTTGAAATGGCTTTGAAATCACCATTATAAATATTTTTCAATTTCATGTGCATGGAAATTTTGGTAGAGATCCTGCAACGCTGATGAAAGATAATAAATAACCCAGGAGATCATTATAAAAAACGACGCAATCCTAAAACAAAATGAGAGGTTATACATGGCACAAAGCTCACCTTCTTTAAAAACAAATACATTATGGATGGATTACTGGGATATTTTAAATATTCGCAACGAAAATATTTCAAAATTTAAAGATTATGGACAAATACGCACTAAAATACTTGATCGTTAATTTAAGAAACAAATTTTTCAGGAACATTTCAGTGTATGATTTGTAAACAGTCGCTGCAACCACTTATTTATGATATGAAATGTCATCACTGATTACCTTTCGGTATTTGTGTTATGATCAATGATTTATCTTTGTCGTATAATTTTGAAGGTGATGATTTACTTTGATGATTTGATTTGTTACAGAGGCAACATTGCCATTAAAAACAATCCTAAGATATAATAGCATTAACAAAACTGAAGAGACTTTTTAATGTAATTTTAGTGATTTTTGAGGTGAAATTTGACCTGATAATAAAATTCACTCAACCACACGCAACTTGGTGCCCATCTCATTTGTTACTTTCCTTCGACTAAAGAATTAATATACAAAAAAAATTGAGTCATGAGGGTCAAGAGAAAAAAAAACAAGTGACATATGAATAACCAAAAAATAATATAGTCTGCTGTGCTAAAACGATAATCCTAATTCAAGGCTAACACATTAATAAAACAATATCGTGATTCTTTATCACTTAAAAAAAAACAGGAATACAGTAGAAGTCCGTTATAACGAGAGCTGACAAAAATCGGAAAAGTACTCGTTATAACGCGTACTCGTTATAGTCGATTTCTTATTCTAAGTGTCCGTCCTCTTGAATTCAAGGGCAGCGAATACGTCAGAATGGAACTGTAGGGATTTTAATTCTTACGTAAATAAATAAATTAATTAATGCTTCAGAATGCGTAAAAGAGTACGTTCGCGTGAAAAATATTATTTCATTGATTCATAAACCATAACCTAAATGTTTCTCTAACTTAAAATGCGGATTATTATTGATCAATAATCGTCGAAGGTAGTAATATCATAGATAATCGTATTAGTTAGGATTTGGTGATGTAACATAATAATTATACATGGCTTTCCAATAGGATAAGTAGTTACGAGAGTCATGCTCATTAGGCAAGAGTTTGTCTCCGGTGCCGGTAATTCTTCAACGCAGCTGGTGAGAGCAGAATTCCTTCTCCTCTACTCTCATATATCGTCTTCCCCCCCCCCCCCCCCCCCGGCAGCTCTCACCTTTCCTCTCTGGTCCTCCAGGCACAAACAGAAACCTCCCCGTTCAACTCCCACCCTTCAAAGCCATGTCACCTCTCACTTCCGATACGTTAATCGAGGGAACCAAGAAAAAAATGTTTTTCTTGTAATGGTGCTAATTTTTAGGAAAAAAAGGATCGGATAAACTATGAAAGAACGAAAGAGATTTTATTTGAAACATTGTAACAAAGCAATATTACAATTGATGGATATTCGCAGGTACGTACTTGCATTCTTTAGCTAAGTTTTAGCCCAAAAATTTCGTCATTCCAGTCAATTCGCATTAATTATTTCCCAAAATGCTGAACTTAACGATAAATTCACTTTTTCAGAAAAATCGAAAGTAAGAATAAATTAACCTTAACAGAAGTTGTAAGAACTTAACAATAATTAATAAATATCTATTGGTGTAAAAACCTGATTTCTCGGTCTCACTGTACATAAGAAAAGCAATAACTTAAAAAATGAATCTACTCTTGTCTGTTTAAAGTTATTAGTACAGTGTTTGGTGACGAAATCTTCTACACTCTTTAAAGTCATTAAATCGTCCACTGAGGTGTTTTTAGCTAGATACAAAGAATTAAGAACCCCTAATACTTGCGAGAGGGACTCGCTACTAGGGATTTTAAACGAATCTTCTTCCATTCTCTCGATATCCGACGATTCGCTGCTGTCATTCTTTTGCTGCTCTGTTAATTGATCGTCTGTCAGCAAACCACAAACAGCAGTTTCTGCGTCTACCGCTACGAAGTCGTCAAAGGAGTGGATTGTCATACTAGAAACTCGGTTATTAGAAAGCTCTCCTAAACGGACTCACGTCTAATGATCGACTAATGAAGAGACCATTAGGGTGTTTCGAAAACTACTTTTTTAAAAATTTCAGATCGCTATACTGCGAAAAAGTTGCGATTGGTAAAGACGTGAAAAAAGCACTAATTATTATTATTTTATTAATTTGTCTTCCGGTCGCGCAATGCCATCGAAGTCAGCAAAAACATGTGAAAAACCATAATTTTTTTAAACAATGTGTGTTATTTACAATATGTACAAATTTATTTCGCTTTCTCTCTCTTTATGTTTCCTTTCTAGTCTTTATCTATCGATAAACATCGAAATTCGGATTTGTGTGAAAAAGTTGGCATCGCTGAGTGTGACAGTAATGTGGTTCTAATATAGCCGTCTCTGGAACTGTGTCCACACCAGTCCACACACTTTACTTGAAGCTTCGGTAAGTACCTTGTAGATTCAATTGTTTTGTAAACATGTAGGCCCATCAGTGAATTTGTGGTTTATTTTTATGGCAAACTATTGAATCTACAATCTACAAGGAATCTACTTACCAGAAGAGCTGCTTCAAGTTGTTGATCCCGTTTTACAACAGAATGCTAACTTTGCCCATCCCAAAATTTACTTTTGGCTATGGTAACTGATGAAAGAAACCATATCCTAGAGCTGGGCTTTAGGCGTATCATGAAGGCAAAGCAAGCAATATCTGAAAGTGACCTTTTCAAAATCTTTAAACCAAACATAAACTTTGAAGCTATGTTAAGCACATTGACTAATGAAGAGATAAAACAGTATGTGAGCAATGACTTCAAGCCTGTAATGAGTATAGATGCTTTCCAATGCCATGCACAGGCAGTTGAAAGATGCGTTAAGCTAGTGACCGAAGCTTCAAGTAAAGTATGTGGACACAGTTCCAGAGACGGCTATATTAGAACCACATTACTGTCACGCTCAGCGATGCCAACTTTTTCACACAAATCCGAATTTCGATGTTTATCGATAGATAAAGACAAGAAAGGAAATATAAAGAGAGAGAAAGCGAAATAAATTTGTACATATTGTAAATAACACACCCTGCATTGGATGGTTGGTTGGGTAGGGTGTGGGTGGAACTCGAAGTACAGCCACCTCCCCGTGGTGAGTTCTGGGTCGTTTTGTAAACAAATTGAGCGAAGATCTGCACCAACAATTGAATATTGAAACAAAAAATTACCAAATATTTACTGTTAGAAAATTTCTAAATTATCTGAAAGGAAACCTCGCCTCTCTGTCCAGGTAGGCTACTCTGCTGTGTTTGACGAAGCTGCGCGACCGAATTCCACTAGAATATCAAAGTTTATCTTATATGCTTGGATTTTAAATATATTATTGTAATAGAATTAAACTATAGCATCTCTAATAGTCGTATGATTAATATGTACTAAACAGTCAAAATTTGAAATTTTGGAAGAATTACTAATTTTACTCGTTTGGACTATGATGCGCGATCGGAAGATATGAAACAAATGTATAATAAGTGCACATATATTGATTTCACATACTTTTGGTAATTAATTCATGGTATAGGAACGCAATTACAACCATCTGGCGTGTTTAAAAAAATTATGAAAAATAAAGGTTTTACACATTTCCTTGATAACTTCGATGGCATTGCGCGACTGCAAGACAAATTAATAAAAATATAATAATTAGTGATTTTTTCACGTCTTTACCAATCGCAACTTTTGCGCACTATAGCGATCTGATCTGATTTTTTTAAAGTTTTTTTCGAACCACCCTAATGACCATTATGTGGAAATGCACCCCTAATTCATATAAAAGTTCTTTCTCAAGATATGTTTCATTCACATGCTTCATTACTAATGACTCTGGCGCGAGGGAGAGGTTACCCTGGAAATCCGAAACAGCTCTGCTTTTATCTCTTCTGAGTAAAATGTTGCTTCCAAGCATATTGATAACACAAATTACAAGTCTACAACATTTCGAGAGGGTCCTCAAAAGAAAAAAAGGATTGAAAATATTCTTAAAATTCGCTGCAATTTATCCATCCGGCATCGAACTCGGGTCTTCCTGGTGATACTTACTATGCAGCTCAACAGAAGATCATCATCTGTAACTATGTGTGAAAATGCAAGCAGAAATATTAGCTTCAACTGCTTCAAACGACATCCCTCTTTTCCCTTATATTCCTTATGTGAGAAATTTTAATGTGCTCTGGCATCGAACCCAGGAACAGAATGGTATTATCTATTTTTGTTCTTAAACCTTGTCTTAATATACATCTTCAAGCTAAGCAAAAACTTCCTATCATTTCGATAAGTGCATCATAAAAAAATAATGAAAAACTACCCCACATTTTCAGTAAAAGTCATTAATGATTTCGATAGATCATGTCCATATCTATAGGCTCCTTGAGTTTTGATTCTCTACCTATCAGGGAAGTATTTAAAAAAAATTCCCAAAAATCAAAGCAATACATTTAAATGGGAAAGATCGGGACTTATGTGCCTTTTTCTTGGGGGTATCACGTCAGGGCCTATACGCCGTAAAAATTTGAATGACGCATGTGGTTTAGCCTGTGAGTCAGTATCCTATCTGGCTATCTATCTATCTGTATATATGAATGAATCCAGAGAAACGTCTATATATAATAGATACTATAGATAATAATGAATCCGGAGAAGGAATTATATATAATAGATATCTCCTCCCATTAGATGATTTTGTGCCAAGTTTTGAATGAAAACAAATCCCACAGGTGGATGACAATAAAATAGAAACTCGATTCAAACTGCTGAATAGAGGGATCATCCCCAAAAAGAAACAAGATACAAGGAGATAAGATATAGGAGACGTGAAGGACAGAAGGGATAGTGAAACTTGTGAGACGTCTTCAATTACGAGATATGCTACCTGCAAGACAAATATAGAACCGTGACACTCGTTATATCGATACATCAGAATTTGACCACTCGTTAATGGACGTAACTCCCTATCCTTTTTGCTGTGGGATGGACAACGTCCAAAGAATCACTCGTTATAACGCAACTCTTGTTATATGCCATACTCGTTATAACAAACTTCTACTGTACATTAATGTGTTCAACAATTTGGTTATTCCAACACTTTTACGTTTGAAAATTAGCTATTCTACAATATTATTTTGTTGTAATTAAAAGATTAAGTTTACTTATGTAAAAGTAAGACTAACTTGCTCACCAGATGGCTGTATCCCATTGAGTTATAAACAGATTCTTACCAACAACAAATGTTTCCAATCTATTTTCCTTTATGAATGTTAAGAAAGAATTCTTAGACATTTTGCACATGAAATAATATGAAAAAAGAGTGAGTGCATTTTAAAAATGCAATTGTGTTATTTTTTGAATCTATCAAATTTCACAGTAACTTTCATATGAGTTTTTCTTAAGATTATAAATCCTTAGGTTTAAACAATTTACCCCAAAAATGTTTGATTATTTGTTATATTTCAACATGGCGATGTAGTTGAACTCTCTTGGATACTATAGCTGAGAATTTTAATGTTCTGTAGCTAATAATTTCCATGATATACAATATATATCACTACATACATCATGACCATTGGTTTTAGTTTACTATGATCAATCAATAACGATTACAATCATTATTGATTTTTAAGAATATGTATTCTTTTGCCCTTACAAAAAAATAAAAGAGTAAATAATAGTAAAAAATAAAGTAAATTATCAATTAATAGCTTTTATATGTTGAGCATTGACAAGGTTGAAGTATTTTAAAACTATATATTCAAGTAAACAAAGCAGAGAAAAAATATAAAAAATATCATCACCAGGCAAGTCTATCTAGAGGCCAATCCTGTTTTTGCAAGTACCAATAACATTATATTTGCACTCCATATAAACGGATAAGTAGTCATGATTCTCTTCCCTTGCCTTCCTCTGCATTGACTTTAACATGACACTATCACTCATTATGACCGCCCCACTGGGGTACAGATGCCTTTGCATCCACCTCACTGAGGTACAGATGCCTTTGCAGCCACCTCTCTGAGGTACAGATGCTGGGTGGACTACCTCTTGTCTGGCCCCAACCTACTGATCTCTCTGGCATGGGTGACCATACCAGAAACAAAGTGCCAGCTTTTAGGTATCTAGATCATAGGAAATTGCAAGCCCTTTCACCACGACAAGGTCCAGAGAAGAGATTTGTTGTAATATCCCTTACATGGGTAAAAAAAGCTGGAGATGTATTGTTAATAAATATTGACATGGCTGGAACTCAAACCCAGGTCTCTCACATTCTTTGCAGATGTTCCAACCCCGGGATACTCAAACTGGTGCCCAAAGCATCCTTGCTAATTGCCCGCCAAGCTTCGGTAAAAGATTTTTTTACTTGCAACAAAGTATTTCATGGGATTACACTGGAAGGAATAGAGTGGAGGTTTGGCAGGGAAGGGGTCAGAAACTTGATTGGTCTGATCTTGGGTTTTATAAACATGGAGGATGATGGCGTGTCTAAACTTTATCCCTCTTATCACCTAAGTCCAGATTAACAAGATGCGTATCTATGTCCTATTTTGCTCATAATGCGAATGTGAAGATTCAGCTCAGCTCATCAGGGTATCAAATTCCCTGTTATCAATGACTAAATGCTGCTTTTCGGAACGTATTGGTGCACATGCAGTGAAAACCTTCATAAAAGATTTTCCCCATGGTCAAATCTTCTTCGGAGATAAAGACTTTCCCATGTTGTGAGGAAATTATATAGGTTGTAATATTTTTGATCTTATTTACTAAGAAGCATTTTTTTCAAACGACCAATGGTTAACTAGTAAAGTGATAATATTGCCAAGGGATGGCCTGAATATCGCCCTAGACAGAAATGTTATATGTTGCCCGCTTCACTTTCGGAAGCACTCTTGGGTGCTCAGAAACCAAAAAAGGTTGAGTATCCTGGTACTTACCTATAAACCACACTTGTTCCAATAATAAGCAAAAGACAAAATCAGACCAAATTGATAATGAAGATGATAACATAGTTGCCAAAATACATATCTAGCTTGGTTCCAGGTGAGTGGGTGAACCTTCTTTCAGATCATTTCCATTTTTCATCATTTTAATCTGAATCTTTGACTTGTAGTTTGTTAAATTTAACATTGAAGACGATTTGAAATAACTGTTTTATTTATTTTTCAAAACTTATAATCGAATCAAGGCATTCCTTTGATTTTGTTTTTTAAACTCTGGATTGTTTTGCTATTTACCTTGACGAATTGTTCATAATT
The DNA here is from genome assembly GCA_947579665.1 of Sympetrum striolatum. Lineage (NCBI taxonomy): Eukaryota > Metazoa > Arthropoda > Insecta > Odonata > Libellulidae > Sympetrum > Sympetrum striolatum. Next base: position 65,370,355 of record OX388351.1, on the reverse strand, counting down.
GTTTCATTTATTGTTTTGTTGAAGTTTAGAAATAATATTTGGCTCTTTCATACATTTGAGTTTTAGTTAGTTGAAATTTAGATTGAAGAAAATGTTAGGAAGGTTCTCCATTCAACTGAGTATTGTGGTTTGTTTTCGTTTGGTGTTGCTGTTTATCAGCTGTGTACAAGGGTGGGAATTGGGTGGTAGCATTATATGTTGTAAGGGTACGAGAGAAGGAAAGAGATAAAGACATTACCCTTCACATTTTTCCAGTAATTGCATTTGAGGACTGTTCTCGTAATTTCTAATGATTCCAATCACTTCACTATTATGATTATAACACTTAGGAGTGACATTCTAGTTTTACAGAGTCAATTACAGGCTATTAAAGATCATGAGAAATTTATAAATACCATTAGTGGAATGATCTCGATGAGTTTGTCTCGAAGGCCATTTTTCCCTCGTATATCCTCCAGGAGCAGATCCAACTATCACAGCTGAGAAATCTGGGTCGATGACATCCCTTTCCGTGTTACCCTTGTCTTCTTCGGTCCATGCCGACCGCAACTGCAGCTGACAAGGACGCTGTGAGGAGGCTGTTGAGAATAAGCAGCGTGGTAAATTCAAATGACAAAAATGACAAGATGACAAATGCAAGAGTTGTGCTGAACATACCTTGCATCCTTCCTTGATATGGGAAACATCCTGAGGATGGCATTCCTTTGCCTCTATCACTGAAATAATAACAAATTTTATTATCTTAAATATGAGACGGTAATTTCAGGAATGGCTGAAGAAAAATTTCCAATGTTGAACAAAATAATTATTTTGAGAATGAATAATTGCTCATATATATCAGCATTCACAGGACATTTGGAAAGCCTCTTCTAATGTTGAAATAGAACTACTGAGATCAAGAATCAATCACTTTTCATTTAATTTCTGCATAAAATTTCACACTATAACTACAACATTTTCATGAGTAGCTAATCAGTTATCTTCAATTTTTGTGTTGTAATTATTTATAAATCTAAACTTCACTGGGAATTAAACTGTTCTTCAAATAAACTCTTATTTTTCTGAAATCTGTGGAAAATACTAATTTCTATTTTTAGTTATTTTGTTCTTGGTATGACATACATTCAAAATGTAAAAAAAACGACCTTTAAGTTTAATGATTTTGCAAAAAAATTACAAATTCCATTAAAGGAGAATGTGTTTTGGAAAAAAAGCATGTGTATAGCATAAATTTAAAGAAAATCTTACAATTAGATGATACAAAACTTATTGAGAATCTATTTGGACATAATAACATCCACCATTCCATGGAATCAATAATAGCCTCCTTAAACTGATTACACAACAGAAGACAAGTATATATCATAGGACCATCAAATTATTAAATCATCCACAGAACAAAGATGATTTGAACCTCTTCTATCAGAAACGACAGCCTACGTAAAATATCCTTTAATACTAATGTATTTAATTTATCTAATAAGAATAAATTTAGCCAACCAAATAGAAGGAAGTAACCACTTGTGAATGAAATTACAGAACAATCAAAACATTTGATTAACATATGGAATGAAACTTCAAAATGTAAGACAGATACTGGAAAGTGAAAGCCAATCTTCAGGATCTCGAAATAGACACCACTAAGTAGAGCCTTAACTGATATTCTGAAAATTATGGATATATATGATTTAAACTATACAAAGGACGTGAGAAATTTTATAAATGAGAAAACATGTTTACAAAAAAGAGTGTTCATGGTAGAAATTCTGTTTCAAAACATCACTGATGTTCATTCATTAAGCTTGCATGAACTACTGGAAAGAAATTTCTTTCACCTGGATTTATTAACGATTGACGCATTCTCCTTTACTTATATTTTAGCACTGAATTTCTTAATCCTTAAATAACCTTTTAGACATACATTACCTGAATAAGAGAACTAAACTTAACGAAGGATGAATTATGGAGTTTTACCCAGCTTCTTATAATCACAGAAGCAGAAAATTAATGATTTTTAAAATAAATAATAGTGATGGTACATACACTGTGGAACATGATGTCCTTTCAAATTTGTTGCAGACGGGAGACAAATCACTGAATGAGGAAGACTGGAAAAATTCATTCTGTGAGCCATTTTTCACAGGAGCTGATGATATCATTGTGCTACTTCTTCCTCGTCCTTCTTCCTCCTTCTTAGATCCAATCAGAGAAGGTAAGCTACTCCAACACCTTCCCATATCCACCATCACTCGCAAGCTGCTGGACGTTCCTCTTCTTTCACTGATGGTACAATTAGATGCCTTTGGATCACTTTCGATGGCTGGATTCCTAATATTAGAGTCCAAGGAAAGCCTGGTACATCTCAGTTTTCCCTTTTCCGTAAATCCTTGCTTTTCATCACAACGGGGATTTTGGTAAATTGAAGAGGAATGAGTAAAGTTTCCATCATTTTGAAGTGTTCCCTCAATAAGTTTATTTTCTGCGACAAGGATGGGTACTGCCGGGGTTTCTTCATGATGATCGTTCGTTTCGTTATTATTGTCAAATTTTCCATTCCAAGGCCTATTTCTATACGTTTCGGGAAAGGATGAACATCTGCGGTGAGTCTTGTGGAAAGGCTGCCACTTCCATCTTGTCAAATACTGGAATAAATCAAAGATAATTGTTCAATCATAATCTTTGTTATGGTATTTGAGACAGGCTAGAGCAGACAAATCTTATGAAAACAAAAATAAATAATGAGATTAAGATGCTCATGTTGGTCTAATACAGTAATACTTCCTTCAAGATACATACCAGGCAAGGGTCGATTTCTGTAAGAAAAGAGGGTTGACTTTGCTCCACAGCTCTTAGGCAAACGAGAGCAGCTTCTCCATAATCGCGGCTGCACAGAAAAGCGTACGGTTCGTAGCATGAAGATAGGTGACTTCTATCGGACAGCAGCCAGGATAACTTCTGAGAAAGTGTGTGTCCCTCAAGGCTAAAGATTGTAAACATCACATAAGAAACGAGTCGCCTGATAATCTTTGAAAGCGGAATAAATATAAGAAGATGGCAGTAAATTACCTTTTAAATAGCCAATAAGATGCCTTGTCGTTGGTAACACCTTTAGGTAAATGTACAAAAGTATCTTTGTCCTCACAGAAGAACGTCGGAGAATTTGCCAAAGCAGGCTGTAGCCATGTGAGTCCTTGAATGAAGACCCAACAATCTGGCTCTCCCTGAAATACAAACAGGAGTTTCCATTTTCGATTTGTTGACAACTGAATTGAAACAAGAATACATGCTCAAGAAGAATACACTCAAACCTACTTCCTGGGTGAACACTCTGCATCCATGTCTGAATATATTTTTCATTGCATTATATAATCTATTTAAACCTCCGTATATATTCCAAACATTTGAAACTTGACTAATTAAAAGCCCTTCTACGGTCGATTTTAAGGACTGTAGAAGTTGTTGGTGTTCTTCAACACGATATTTATCCATTGTCTTTTGATATATCACAGTTCCACATGACTTAGAGAAGACTTAGATTTCTACGACGATATGCACAGACGAAGAAATAAAAATATTTAAATACTGTACAAGACAATCGTGGTACCTTCGCATTACAGGGCCTTTAATCACTTTGACAGACGGTCTCATCAAATAGCAACTGCGCTTTCTGTCCGTTATTTGTTCTACATTAGGGTTCTTTGGGATATTCACTGTAATTCAATTCAAGTGTAATACGATGTTACTGCTGGGTTTTGTTTCGTGTATTGCATAATTTATGCATCTCGATGGGCGAACTCTTACGTTGAATACTAGAACACAACTACGTCTATGTTAAATACGTCTATATATAATAGATATGGTGATTGTGGTGAATGTCATCTGCGGTTAAGGATGAGCGATTCTGGAAATACTGACTCAGAATGGGAATGGATTTGTTATCATGTGTTTGCTGTGCGTGATAGCTTGAGCAAATTTCAGTATTATTCAACCGAGTCATACTAGTAATATGATATTCCTTTAAGCATTACGTAAAGAGACGTTGATGATTGCTTGTTCACTTAATTTTTCTTCTCGAATCGTCTGAATTATTTTTTAAATTGATTTATTTTGATTATCATTTAATATCGAGTGCAGTTTTTGTACAGCGTAATCTACTATATGTAAAAATATTAATTCATGGAATTAAGATTGGATCAGTTTATTAATGCCAATGTAATGTTTCCTGTTATATTTTTGTATCCTTCGTGAAATAACATTGGCCCATAGCGGCAACGGAATTTACCTTTATAATCTTTAAAACGTTTGTTTTAAGCTGTGCAAATAGGGGAAGGAAGTTGATAAAAAAGATTATCGTTAACCTAATTATCCGTCATTACCTCTTGTTGAATATTTTGAACGATTGCCAACTTCTTTAGACATTCTGCGAACTCTCTGCCTCGATAGTTTGCCTATTAGATGAAAAATTGTGGTCGGGATGGTAAAAATTGAGATTTTATTCGTCTTTCTTGTTTTATAACATTGATTTCTGGTTATAATTGTAACATAGCCATTCCCTTCATAGACGATTAAAACAGTTTATCATGTGTTGTACTGATTATGGTTTTGCATCAATCCTAAATAGGTGGAGATGTGAGGTTAACTTCTTCAATATTCAAGGCCAATATTATGCAACTCTGTTGAGATGTCTAAAACTAACGGTAAAAAGGCACTGAGAACGTTTTCCGTGATCTTATTTTCCCCCTATGTTATTGCAACTGAACATTTTATATCTCTCAACTAAATTCATCAATTGCAAGTTTTGGTCAAAGAAAAAATGGCTTTCATTTACAAAGGTATCTTTTCGTTCTTATGTCAACCCTAGTACCGCAGTTGACATATTTTGGTACATCAGATTTGTCTTCTCTCTTCAATACAAGTTATTCGTGGTTAATAGCTGAAAAATTATTTAACTTTCCACACTCAGTCCTATACTTTCTTCAACTTTGCATTGCATCTTAGAGTTAGATATCCTTAGTTGAAATTAAATTTGTAAGTTTCATGCTCACTCTTTATTCTTTGTTTTTTTTCAGAAAGGTTAAATATGGAAAGGGAATTAGATAATAAATAACAATCATAAAATATATATTTATATTTATTTGTATATTCACTTCTGTAATATGTTTATTTATATAATATATTTCATTGTTGTACTAGTTTAAGATAGCTTCCAATCTTAAAATGCTGCTTTATCTCGTTTGGAAGACACCTAAATCATAAAACATCTCTTTTGAAAGAACTGGTCTGTGAGAAAATATTAACGTTTACAAAAAGACTGACCACTTTTCCAATAGCAAGTTGCTATGAACAACATCCTGAAAATATGATGCTCATCATGAAGTCATAATAAGAGAAAGAGAAATTTTGCATAAACATCTTAGATTTCCAGTTAATAATTTACTATACATTTTGACAAGGTGGGAGTCATTATGTACATCATCGATTTACAATTCCCATAACAAACTTTTAAAAATTTCAAAGAAAAGATTCATAAACTAACATATGCATTCAACACTAGATACCAGCATGATATTCCACCAATGTTTACAGCAATATTTAGGACATACATGATCACCTTCCTTTAACAAAATCCTCATGGTATTCGTAGACCACATTTCTAATATAAAACAAATAGTATGAAGGCCGATATTTCCTTACTCCCATCCTTAACCTTGGTATATAAGGCATATAACAAGCACATAAAAAGTACACATTTTTGTCACAATTTACATACACTGTTAGCATGATTTTTATTCAACACAAATAGCATCAATCAATTCCACTTCGGACGTAAACAGCAAAGAGCCGTTTACCATTCTGACAACACAATGAGATTAGCAGCAAAAAGACTTATGGCAATGTACAACAATAGTCCCTAAATGCAGTCAACCTCCAACTTTACCACAGGGTAAAATAGGAATACATTTGTAATAATTATCACAAGCCCAGGTGAAGTTTTCATATCAAAATGGGCCAATTTCACCAATAATAGATTAAAACAACACAAAAATTTGCCAGCTTGTAGTGTATGTTGTGGCCCCATTTTATAAATGTAAGTGCTAAAATAAAATAAGCAACAAATAATATGAACATTCACAAATGTAGCATAGAATATTTTTTGTAGCTACTAATAAAAAACAGCATTTCTACATTTGCATCAAAATATATCGTATTAATAGGGAAATCAAAATATATATATAGTAGAATCTGTTATGCACTATATATTTCTACAGCTCCCAATGAATTAGAAATCTTCTCTATAGCACCAAGTAGAAGTCCTGCAACATACTCTCAACAATATTTATTTGCTTAAAATAAAATAAGCAAGCATAGATCTTGAAAAATGTAGTTTAAAGTATCCTTTTATAATAACAATATGAAAAAAATACTCAGATCCCCAAAAAAAGATAGTCAAGAATACATCTTATAAAAAGGAGATAATTCTTTGCATTGTGATGAAGTACAAATGACCACAAAATACAATTGTTTCATTAAAAGTTAAAGCCGAATTCAAGGTTTAATGACATTGAGAACACAAATATGATAAAATGATTCGATTAGACAGAGCCAACGTGGGATGCAGTTCAGGCTTCACATATAAGGAGGATGATTTTTCAAACCAAATATTACTTCAATACTTAGAAAATAAAAAGGAGTATTGGAAGAGGAATAATTTACAAGTACATCCCCCATGCAAAGGATTACCCTGATTTTATCATATCTTCACCACAAAGGAATTCCATAGGCAACTTTTCAATTGCTTCTTCATTTATAAATCACTTCTTTATGATCATTGACTTTAGTAATTGCACCGCAGGCAGTAGATCACACCGTGCGTTAAACTTCCAAAAATGAAACGCCTCTCACCGATGCACATCCTCATTTTATGCATTTTTCTGAATGGAAGAAGATGATGGCATTTTCCACTCACTCGCCAAACCTTTTTTAGGGTGATTACAGGCTAAGAAGTAATTTCGTTTCATTCTGGCACTGATCGTTGACGAAACAACTGGCATGTCTACCTTTAGAGGATGATCATTTCGTTTCATCTTCAGTTCGGGAAAGGAACTGCTGTAACAAAAAGGCCACTGCTATGGAGAATGCCATCAAAACGAAGAGAATCATGGCAGCACACTGGTGATCACTCCGAGACTTGCTTTCATTGATTTCAACCTGGAAATATTATGGAATAATAAAAAATAAGGAGGAGAATTGGTGGTCAAGACTAAACATGCTCATAATGTCAAAAAGGGTGTCTGCTATACAGCAGTTAATAAATCCCAAGGGGTTTTCAAGAGATTGTTTTGAGGGTTTTTTAAACCCAGAAATAAGCACAATTTTGGCTTAATAATAGTTCTACGGTAAGAATTACTAACTCAACGTCCCAAGAATGGTTAGGAACATTTCATAGATCTATCCTTATAGCCAATCCGAGAGACATTCATGCTGTCTCCAGCAGCATAAAGGGAGAGATAGGGGGTTAACAAACAGTGCCAAAGCTAAAGATTAACAGTTTTTTCAAAATCCTTAACATACAGATTTGGATTATGACAACATTTTTATATTACAACCACGTAGGTAAGTGTAAACGGTTGGAGCTTCATTATTATGAGAATATTTGTTGGAAATTGTTTTCCCTAACTCAATCTCACTCAGAAAAGTAACTTTTTGAAATATCATTCACATATTTAAAATGTTGCCAGTGCATTATATGTAGGAAGAAAAAGTACAATTATTGTTTGTTAATATACGCGATGGAAGTGAAAGAGAAAAAGTCTACCATAGCCAGGGATCGAACCTGGGTCTCCGAATTGCAGGTTGGTTGCTCTAACCACTAAGCTACCACAGAAGCACAATCTCCCCTTCATTTTCAAGTGGTTTGATGGTGTGGAAGTGTGGTGGAGGGTCCATCGAAGATGGCATTGCCCTCCGTACACGCAGACATCAAAGATGTCCAACCACCAAAGCAACTTCCATGCAAACTTTCTTCGGTTATCTTCATCGTGCCATTTTCCGGGCTTTACGGCAGACTTTTTCCCTTTCATTTCCATCGGATAAATTAATAAAAGCATGTGTTTCCATGCAAACTTTCTTCGGATATCTTTATAGCTAGTTAGCTTAAAATAAATAACAAAAAAAATATCATTGAAAAATTTCTTCCTATTCAGGGTATTTTTACAGAACTAAGGTGGAGCTGAAAAAAAAACAAGGAAAGATCTTTTGTAAAACAGATTTCTCCAGGTTAACCACCAAATTCCTCGAGTATTCTTGGTTTTCTCTCTTTTAGATGGTAAGCAGACACAAGTAGACGATGTTAATTACCACAGAAAATGGTGATAAGATTAAGCCTTAGATTACTTGGATGTGATTCACGTAATGAAGAATAGGGGAAGCATTGCATTGATAATTAGGATGAAGATGTATCATATGCTGTAGTATAGCAAATTAATGGATACGAAGAAAATTAATTTTCTCTTATTAAAATGGATTGAATAACTATTTTGGAAATGCCAATGTTACACATCGCAATCTGGTAATGCAATGTTTCAACAATACTTGACTAAAATAATCTTGAGATAAAAATGGATGCAAATAAAAGATCTAATTCTAATTTTCTGAATGAACGATACACTGAATTTAGTTCCCTGTTTGTAAACATTTTAACTCGATTGAAAATATATTAAAACAAAAAAGAGAGGTATCTTTTAGTACAACCTGAAATCAAATGCATAAAAAAAACAAAAATCTTTCCAAAGGCCCTTACCTTAAATTTTCAAGAAAATATACACGTTTTAACCGAGTTTGCAACAACTATATCATCTTTTATTTTAGTGAATTTCCATTACTTGGAGATTTTAATTGGAAAAACAATAATATTTGTTTTTCAGCATAGACCTGTTAATACCACAACGCTACTCAATAAAAAGGATTGATGATGATTACCTGAGAAGCCTGAGGAGTCTTGGTTCTTTCGTTACAATTGGCGTTGTTGGTTGAATTGGAGCCACTGCCATTGGAAGAAAGATTAGTGGAGCTTGGGGTGGAAAATTTGATGGAAGATGATGGTGAACCGATCAGTTCGCCATTGCTTCCACCTCCAAGAAGTCTAATAGGGCACACTCTAGCACCATACTCCGCACCAGGCTCTAAATCATTCAACGTCACTTTGGTATCAGTTCCATGGTACACCTAGAAATAAAAATTTTTTTCAGGAAATTGCAGAGCTTTCAAATGAGTTGTGAAATTTATCAGATATTCATAACTGCAAAAGTAAGGCATCAGCATAACACAGCAATGCAAGGTTGATGAATAATTCTTTGAAAAGAAATGGACTGCATTTGAGAACAATCAGACAAAAATGATTCAACTATTTGTAATATGAACCAATATCACAAAGAGAGAAAAAGTAAAAATCAATTACGAAATCATTTATAAATACAAGATCACAAAAATATATTTAAATAATTACACAAATTCAATAGTCATTGACATATTTTTAGGAGACTACAAGCATTGGCATCAATAAAAATTAAAAGTAGCTTTCTTTGAAAGACATAAATCATATAAAAGGCTTGGCATTATTATTCAGGAAAATAATAAAAAAATAGATAATAAAGTGAAATACAGTAGAAATCCAATATAACGAGATTTGTCAAAAATTAGAAAATTAGTCGTTATAAAGTGTACTCGAAATAAAGCATACTTACTATAGCCTATTTCTAACACTAAATGTCTGTACTCTTGAATCCAAGGGTAGCGAGTGCAGACGAATGGAACTGTAGGGTTTCCAATTCTTACGGAAATGTTTCAGAATGCGTAAAAATGTACTTTTTTCAAAAATATTATTTCAATTATTCATAAACTATAACCAAAGTGCATCCTCTACTATAAAATATGGAATACTATTGCTCAATAATCATTGAATAGTAATCGAAAATCATTAGAAAATCCTACTTTATATCAAATTGCTTCTCGGGATATTTGTGTGCTTCATAAGCAATGACTGTGTCACGAAGGAGGAGGATTTTATCCTGAAGCAATTTTGCCAAAGTAAGGTGACGCAAGTTTTGGGTCACAATTGCATGAATTAGGTGAGGATAATTTTAGCATTTAATTTTTATATGTTCTTAGAAGAGATAATGAGGCTCAGATTACTGTTTACTTGTTGGACTTTTTCTCTCACCTCAATTGATGATTTTGAGATATGCCTCCAGCAAGGCAAATATAGAAACGTGGCATTCGTTATACTAATACTTGAGAAATAACCATTCATTATAATGGATGTAACTCCCTATACTTTCTGCTGTGAGATAGACAATGGCCAAAAAATCACTGGCTATAATGCAACTCACGTTATATGCCATACTCGTTATAACAAACTTCTACTGTATCACTATTTGAATTCTTATATTTAAGATTAACGAGGTCAATTTCTAACTGGGTGGAACTTTGAAAATTAGATTATTAAGCAAAATATTATTATTTAAATTTTATACATATAATCAATGTGGACAATCCTAACCGGAAGGAATTTAGTTGAAAACGTCTGAGTAAAGAAATACTTTTTAACATCCACAATATATAATCCAGTTGACTGGTTCCATCAATGCATTGAAATAATTGGTTTCTTCAACATGTTTATGAAACTGGTCAACTGAAATATGAACTGCGGAAATTGCAAAATGTTTTTCTTTTAATATGGTTTCTAACACATTGCGTAAAAGTAGAATTGAAACTAAAAGGAATCTGACTGAATATGAGAAACACACATACAATGTAACTAAGGACAAAAATATCATAGATGATATTTTATAAAATAATTTGAAAATATGTTAAATTAAAATTCAGTAAAACTATACTTTGATAGGTGAAGTTAAAAATGACCGAGAAATCAACAAAATGAGATACAAAGATGTTCTACATTGTTGAAAATGTCTTTCCGATTTAAATAATATTTTACACAATTTATTTTCTGACCATATGGAACAACTTTATGGGGTGACTCGAAAGAATTTCAAACTTTTGAAAATAAGGACTACCCTAATGTAAAACTATGCATAAAGGAAGCTTCATTATTCCATTACCTTAACTTTCTACATACTAAGCGTTGGAGCATGTGACTGACACATGATACAAATGCTAACATAATAATAGAATGAAATATTTCCAGATTCTAGTTTATGTAAAACCGAATTTCATATCTATAAACTTAACATACTTCTCAAATTCTCACGAAAGGCATACTTTAGAATTTAAGACACTCTCATGTTTTCGAAGTCCAGTTGAGGTAAAAACCTAAATTACAGTTTTACAATTCTGATCTCGAGTCTAGTGGATGGTTAAGTCATGATTCATAATTTTGAGGTCCCGTTGACAAATATGATTAAGAGTCTTTCCTTAAACAGTCATGTATTTGATCTAAGAATCTTTATTTTACTCTCCTTGTTTTAGTACTTGATTCGACTTCCTAGGACTAATATTTATTATTTAATTTTGCAAAAGAAATGAATCCTGCAACGATAAAATGAACTTAACGTGTATTTCTTATAAAAAGGTTTTGACCTGCCTGGGTTCAAACCGTGGACTTTAAGTAAATATAATGTAACCTATACTCTGCACAGAGTTGACTATTAATAATGTAGAAAATTTCAAAGTTCTGCGTTTCTAGGTTCTCGAGTTTTTACCCAACATACACACATACCCACACTCTATTTTATAAATACTATATAGATTTTTAAAAGGAAGAGCATGCAAATATAATAATGTGTAATTTTTATTAAGGCAAGATTAAGACTGATGATTAAAAGTCAACATTGCACTGGTGAAGCATTCAAATTTACCTGTTTATACTCCTGATCTCTCATGCGGCATAGCTGCACTTGATATGCCACTGGGTCTCCCCCAATAGGACGACAACTCTGCCATTCTAGCACACACCCTGTTTTCGTGACTTCCACACATTTAGGAGCTGATGAATGAAAAAATGAATTATCAGCCATCATCATCATCAAGAAAGAGGGAACACACCTATTAAATTTTGGTCATCAACAGCATCGTCAAGAGAGGAACATGGTTTTCCCTGGTTACATTATATGAAATATCTTTGAGTGAGAAGCTGGCTGCTACATATTCTACATAGATACCGAGTCCATTTGCAATTAAAATTCAAAGTGATATTTAGAGTGAACAATAGACTCCCAGAAGAGAAGAAAAGCATTACTTCAAGCTGAATGGATTCATTTTTCTCATGGATTTTATCACGACTTCTGTAACTACAGCATTTCTGTGCATAGCTAATTATACCGAGTATTAATAAATGAATCATTTAATTTTCTCTTTAAGGCTAACAAGTGCTGAAAAATAGCAACATGACCAAGACTTGAACCAAGATCTCCCATTATTTAAATAGGACTTCTAAATACTGAACTACCATGTCAACTCAACTTCTGTTAAAGGGATGCTGCTGAGAAAACTTTATAAGAAGTAGAATTGGCATGGGTAGTTTAGTTGGCTAGAATACCTGCCTGGAAAGTGGGAGACCTGCATTTGAATTCTAGTCATATCAAAAGGATTTCTATCTTCATTTAACACTTGTTTGAAATTCATGTTGATTTCCAATAGGTCTAATTTATATTTTCCCTGCGATATAATAATAATATAAATCATCTCCATATTGAAGAGGATAAATAAGAAAGTGTACTTACGCCTAAGAGTTGGAGGAGGGGCAAGAGAAGTGCGAAATTCATAGACTTTTGAAAATGGTCCTCTTCCAGATAAATTCGTTGCAGCTATTCGGAAGAAGTAAGACTTCCCCTCTGCAAGGCGATTGACCTTACAGCTCAACCCTGTTCCATGCCACACATTTTGGAAACTGCATGAAAACAAAAATCAATTAGTAGTAACAGAGTCACATAAGATGAAATATAAATCGATTGAAGGATAAAGTATACTTTGTTAAAATCGACTCACTCTTTTGTCCTGGAATTCTGCATTTGAACAGTGTACTTAACTTCCTGTGAGTTGGTAGGGAATGAAGGAGATAAGGAGCTGGTTTGACTTGCTGCACTGCTCCAACGCAGCCGAATCTGTGCAAATGCATAAAGAAATCATAATGTATCATTAATCGATAATGTAAGGGGCGATACACAAACTACGTAACCCAATTTGGGGGGAGTGAGGGGTGAAAATTGGAGAATTTTGCGTTACGTAATTTGCGTACGACCCCTAACGACAAAACTGTCATCACTGAAACTGATCAAAATATTGTAAAACATTCTATTTTACTCTTAAATAGCATAAGTCAGACAAATAAAATTGAATATTTTTTCTCTTACTTAATTGCTAAGGGAAATTCAAGTACTTGGTCCATGAATGAGCACTTATTCACAACATGAAGTACCTGAAAACTCAGAAACTGGTTCCAAAGATAACCAACTGTAAAGTACCAACCTGTGAATGGCCGGATGATTGACATTCAAGGTGTGGAGGAGAGGGAGGGAGGGGCTGCGTGCAGGCCTTGAGAACTGGAGAAAACGGACCCACACCGCAATAGTTTTCAGCTTGAACTCTGATCCTATTTTGAAAAAGATATAATAATTAAAAATGCGGAATTATAAGAGGATTACCAAAAGCAAATTAATAAGGATACTTGAAATCTCTCATCATTACAAAATTTTACAAACACTAATGATACTGTAAAGGAATTCCATTCTGAGAAGTGCAATGATAATGTTGTTTAATACACAATCCTCCTACCAAATCCACTAAAACTTGGTAAAATGTTTACAATGGTCAAACTGAATTCAATACAAATTATTATCACTTACATTGAGAAAGTAATATTATAGAGATAATTAATAGCTAGCTTAACTAGAGGTAAAATGGCCCCAACTTTCTGTACCATTCTTGCGGCAAGGGCATGAAACAGCCCATGGGGGACTGACCATGTACTGAATTTACTCAAACATAACGTGCCGCTGAATGTAATGCACAACCTAAATTTTGAACGTTGGGAATTGAAAAATCATTTTCCTTAAAAACTAATGCATACCAGTGGTGTAGTGGGGTGGGAATAGCGTTTCCACACTGGTTTTCCACAGTAAAACAAATAGCCAATTTATTGCTTAATACTGATTTGGTATAAAATGATTGATGCAAATAATAAAACAATACTTTACAAACATTTTTAAACTCGATTGATGTTGATATGACTTTCCTTATAATTTGACAAATATATTTGGCGTTCCCACACTGGAAAATTTGCCACTGATGCACACCTTAAGAGATGCAATCACACCAATCATAGTTTTGTATACATGCATCCGAAATAGTGGTACTTATTCATACCAAAACTTAAGTATGCTAAACTCAGCCAATTAAAAAGTTAAATGGGCTAGCTGATTCCCTTTTAATTAAAACAAATTGGCCAGCAGTTTCACCTATTGTTTGAGGGAGATATTACAGTCAAAACATGGAAGGATGGAATTTTCGATGAGTTACTTGCACCTCTGTGAGTAGAGGATCCTGTCGTATGCTACCAGACAAATGTACAAAGTTGTGCCTCAATCTATATAGTGCACCATCGATTCTAACACCCACCCAATTTTTTAGCCAAAAAAGGCTGAGTGATATTTTCATTAAAATGCAGTAGCTCCTATTGAGAATCACTGATCAAAGAGATCAAACTGTGCTCAATATTTGATTTACAAATATCCCATTAAAATAATTTTAATGAACAAACAAATATTATAAGGAACAGGTAACTTCTGGTTGATACAAATCCAGTCAACACAAAGTTCACATTAACATGAGTAACAATTTGTGAATGCACAGCAGAAGTCTGTTATAGCAAAAGCTGACAAAAATTGGAAAAGTACCCGTTACAGACGAGCTCTGATACTAAATATCTATCTTCTTGATTCCAAGGGCATCGAGTGTGGGAGATTGGAACTGTAAGGTTTTTAATCTTCAAGAAAATGCTTCAGAATGCGTAGGAAAGAACATTCCCATCAAAAATTTTATTTCATAAACTGTAACCAAAGCGTACCCTCTAATATAAGGAACTTACTGCGCAATAATAGTTGAGACTTAGTGGTTTATCATTATATCATCCTAGTTTTGAGTGAAAACAAATGCGACAGGAGGAAGCCAATATGATGGGAACTCAATTAAAAATTACGATGCTGAGGAGAAGGCCCGTTTCCAATGAGAAACAAGAGATGGGGTTAAAGATATACAGAGGGACAAAGGGGAGAGTGAAACTTGTAACGGACTTCTACTGTATTAGCAGAACATGAGCAAATTTCCCACTTTGACACTAATTCAGATAACTCTGTTAACAATTACACAAAATACCAACTTTATTAAATTTTGGGGACAAGAATTCACTATAGACATAATCTAACATCTTCTTAAAAAGTATATTTATCCATTAATACATGTAATATTTATATCAGGTCATGATGGAGGATAAGCATCATCTTAATAATTGAATATCATTTTAACACAAATTTTTTAAAGCAAGTTTTTGAGTAAATATCTCTTGTATCAACCAAGGGGAATCCTGTATTTAGGAAAGAGTCACCATTTAACATGATTATCAATTTACCTGTATGCTGTGTCTGGCTGCAAGTCTTCTATCACTAAATACAGAACTGGAGGTACAGTAATGACTCTTTCACCTCCACTAACCCCCACTTCCGAGACGTGGACCAGATACTGTGTGATGAACGATCCATTGCAAGAGGGCTCATCCCACATGATCTCTAGCGACGTACAAGAGGCGAGAGGGACTGGCTGCACATCTTCCGTCATCATTGGCGACGACTGGCAGGAGGAGGTGGTCAAGGCAATGGAGGAGGAGGTCGAGGAAGAAGAAGAAGATGCACGGGAAGAAGGGCGTTCTTCATGTTGGGAAGCAGAGGATCCTAGGATGGGTGCGAGACGCGGGGGACCCGGGAATGGTCCAGGGATTGTCGGAGGCATGCAGCACATTAAAGAGGCAGAATATGGGCCCACACCAGCTGAGTTAATGGCTCGGACGCGGAATAGATAGGTAGTTGCTGGAGAGAGGCCTTTAACTTCGTGGGACCGGCCATTGCCTGTGTGGATAGCAGTGAAAACAGGTTCTTCCTGAACACCATTGCATTCATCCACATCTTCTTTAGCCGTGCACATCTCCACTCGATATGAAGACACTGGAGCTCCATTGAGGCAAGCTGGCTCCTCCCACTGCACTATCACATTACTGTAAGACTTGGTGTTGACAGTAAGGTTTAGAGGTTGCGAAGGAGGTCCAGCTCCTGTCACACCTTCTACCCATTCGGACCAACTTCCAGGCTATGGAAAGAAATAAAATAAAATCAATTTTAGATGTATTAATCATGGTATGAAATACAGTGGAACTTGGATAATTTGAACCTGAAGTGACCAATAAAATATATCCAAAAATTCAAAATTTTTTCTTAGTAAGGGTTGAAATATACTCTTAATTATACCTATAAAAAACACATTAATTTATTTTTATATTTTTTGATTGACCGTGTTATTGAAAACCAAGCAAATTGAAAATGATAAAATTTGACTACCAAAACAAATTACATGGTTTCTACTAACTTGTTAAGTACATACAAGAATTAAAATAAAAGTTAAGTAATTAATAAAAGTAGATTTTTACTGTCTTAAAAAAGTCTGATATTTTACTTGCCTACTTGATTTAAGTCTCTCAGTAATAATATATGATTTTTGTTAATTTAATGGCTGGAAAATAGGTTCTCTTACATTGATTAAAGTTTTAGCCACATTTAACATCGACTGCAAGTTTTTGAGAAGTTTGTGTTGTGAAATTACTTCATATTGGTTGTACAAAGTTAAAATTAAACTAAACGAAAGCAATAAGAACAAGCCATGACTATTTTAACATTATTCGGATACAAAATGTTACAAACTAAAGAAAAAAACTTTTAATTAAAGACGATTTTGAATTATGGAAATTTGAATTATCAAAATTCCAATGTACTAATGAAGGAAATAGTTCGCATGTAAAACTTTGAAAATTTCACTTTCAAATATTTAACATGAGTAGAATTCAATTGCAAATTTGAATCAAGCTGATGCACAAACAAATGGGGTTCATAAACTTTATCTGTTGTGAATCTAAGAAATTTCTCACTGTGAAATTTTCTCTTTGGTATATTATCAGCATTTTAGATATCTGCATCCTTCTTTCATATCTGTATTGCAATAATTACTGAGGATGAATCAGGATTTCTCCAGCATTTAAGTGCGGATAACAAAGACAAAACTGCAGTCAACCAAAACAACAATCACTGCAAGACCTCAAAGCATTAATGCAAAGATCAACACATCAATGCCACAGAAATCTATGAACCATAATCGTACGGCAATGTTTCTTTTTGTCATAATTTTACTAATAGATAAATCACTTTTAACAATAACATTTTCCAGATAATTTAAAACATTATCTTTAAATAAATTGTTTTATCACTTAAAATCACACACTAGAATAAAGAGGATTAAACGCATATCTTACCCCTGCTTTATTATATGCTCGGACTTGGAAAGCGTATGTCCTTCCAGGCAGTAGCTCCGTAGTTGTGCATTCCATTTCTTTGCCCTTATACACAGTCCTCCTCCTCTTCCGACAGACTAAAGCATCTGACTTCTTATCTTCTGCTATTTTCTTGTCTTCGCCGCCTTCAGCTTCTATTCCCTCCTCTTCCATTTCATCATCTTTCATGTCCACCTCATACTCTGTGACTGGAGCACCTCCGTTGAATTCAGGAGGACCTTTAATAAAACCAAAGTTTAGGATGAAATGATTTATATCAATTACTACCCTCGAGTGGATCCTAGTCGCAGTCCACAGTCTTTAAATTTATTGTCTAAATTTCGATTTGAGTGATGCATGGCAGGGCCTTAGAGATATATTGAATGCAAGAAACTTCCAAATGCATTCATTATTCCCATTTGTTGTATTTATTGATCAAACACAATCATCGATTTTTTACTTATATTGCACAACTATTAAATTTTAGTTATATTTGCAGTTTATACATATTTTCACCAAAAATAAAAAACGTTTAAATTCGTAATTTATAATGAAAATTCAATATTTTAAGAAGTTAGATTTTAGTTTGAGTTTGACAAGTGATTAAAGGAACACTGAAAATAATGGAAGAGCCAATTCAAAAGACAACACAGAAAAGCATCGCAATACCCTATTTTCTTAAGTAGTAAAATCACGGAAGAAATCAATCAAATATCATTATGAATATGTTCCCTACAAACGAATTTGTGGTAACTGTTTTCAGAAACCTACCCCATTTAATACTCAGGGATGTTGGTCGTGTACGAGTTTGGATAATTCGTGGTTTAGGATGAGGACTGGAAGGAGGCACAGGGTCCGCTGTGACAGTTGATACTTCAGAAAATGGACCATGACCACCAGGACCACTACATGATACTTTGAGACGATAGGTAGTGCCAGGAATTGGAGTTTTGATGGTGTAGTCATTATCTAGACCAGTATAAACTGTTTCAAAACCTGAAAAATAAAAACAAGCAAAACATCAATGCAGAGTAATTGCTGTTGCGATGTACATATATAAAATTGGGTATTTCTAGAGGATTCCTTGCATCAACTGTCTTTCTATTCATAGAAGAAACATCAGATATGCTTTTATATTACTGATTAATTGAGTTGATGGAGGTATTTATTTGCCTCCAGTGGAAAATTTCCAGCTCCTCTAATGAAATCTCCACGAATAAGTATGAAAGATGTAAGGAGCTTTCTTCAATATAATTGAAAGCTGTAATTCTAAACTAATTAACAAAGGAAGTTTTACCTGATCCACTGTCAACTTGGAGAGTATACAAGGCAATAGGAGCACCTCCGTCATCTGAAGGGGGATCCCACTTAATCTGAAAATAAAATACTTGGATTGAAAAAGACAGAAGAGCTACAGCTTATTTTAATTAAGAATTACCGAATTTACGCAAAAATAATGCACAATCGAATTTAATGCCAATTTTTAGCCAAATAAAGATTCAAAAGTGTGCACGTTATTTTTGAGTAAATATAAAATTACATAACCTCGAGACAGAGATTCTCAACTGGTGTTTACAAGAAATCAGATGAATCACACAAGCTCTTTAACTTTATTGATATTCCTCAACATCGACTCAGGAAGACTGAAAACTACTCCGCAATTAAATTCTTTAATAAGCTACCCTCAAGAGCAAGAGATACATCTTTCGAAAACTTTCAGAAAGTCATTCATGACTGGATTTTACTAAATCCATTCTACTCCATTGACGAATTTTTAAATACGAATATCGACATAGTTTTATTCTTTAGCCAATGTAACTAATATTATGTTCTCTCTAATTTATTATGCTGTATAATTTTGTTCTTTGAATTAATATGTCCATTTGTGGGATCTTTGTATGTTTTATAATGTTTCATTGCTTTGTCACTCAAATTTTGTTTTACATATCTACTGTATATCACTTAATCTATTAATTCATATGTTTGACGATGCTTATACCTATTTGGTCTTTGGTAAAATAAATATTATTATTATTATGCAGGCAAAGGAAAGATCTATAGGATTTAATTTGAAATAGATTTTTTCTTTGTTCAAATTTAGATAAAATTTTTTATGTGCACCAAAAGTGTAGATTGAACAGTGAAATTGACAGCCAATGAATAAATGAACAGTGAAAAAAAGCCTTTCTACGCAGAAGAGGGTATAGAAGTTGAAAAAAGAAGGACAGCTATCATTGGTGAAGATACAAATAACATTGTCACTAGTATGGCCACCAAACCGCCTTAGAAGTAATTGATGATATACTCTTCCCAACCAAAGTATTGCTTCGATGAAGAGAGGCATAATCTTTCATAATTCACCACACATACATTAGCAACCATTGGTTGAATCCAGGATTTTGTAACACTAAAGAGGTGTTATTGCATTACATTCACTAACATACAGATTATTTTAAATTGACATATGCCTGTAGTAATGAATAAGCAATAAAACATGTTTAATGTGTTTTTTAGGAGACCTACAACTTATTACTTAAGAATAAAAAGAGATATTTTTCAGTTTGTTTTACTATAACAGTAGGTTTCCTTTATGTATAAATATTTTAAAATGTCATATCTTACATTTGCAAAATGAGGAAAATGAATCTCCTAGAGCTATAAATTACCGTATTTCCCGGCTCATAGGACGCACTTTTTTGACTCCAAAATTGCTCTAAAATCAGTCTGCGTCTTATGCGCCGATGGTATGCGGGTATAACTCGGTCTTATAATAAGCAAGCCGATTGGCCGGGATAAATGCGTACCATTTAGAATTTTTTACGGGATCAGGCATTGAAAATAGTTCAGTTAATTACAAATTTCGATATTAACACTTTTTTCATTAAGTAGTAAGGAATTCAGTTTTAATATTACGATGACAGAACTTCCTTCACACTTTCCGATTTACCTGGGAAATTCCCAGGTAAATCGGAAATGCACAATGTAGCACGTTTAGTTTAATCTCGCTTGTGGTGCTGTTGAAAACTTATACACATTGGGCTAACGTAGATGTCATCCCTGTGCTAATACATTGTATCTCTCGCGATAAAGAGTTTACCGGCACTCAACCTTATATAACAAAGTATGAGTTTTTTGTAAATTCTTACCTGAAAAATCGAGGAGCGTCTTATGTGCCGGTGCATCTTATAGGCCGGGAAATACGGTAGCCAATATAGATTATAGAAACTATTTTAATCATTCCGAAGTGATGGATGATTGGCTAAACTGCAGAACTAGAAGCAGTTTGCTCTAAATGCTATTTGCTGAGCAGTATTACTAATTATCAATTTCTCCATGTGCTGAATGAGAAAGGGATCAAAGCCAGGACATTCAGGAGAATTTCACTTGGGTTTTAAATTCCTACCTTAAGAGGATGTCCTGTCACAGCTCCGGATGGAGGAGGTATCGCAGTTTGGTTTGATCCTTTCCGTGGGGAGAATGACGAAGCATGGACAGTTAATGAGCTATCTGGAGGCTTACTCCTTTGGCTTCCACCTCCTCCTTTGCCTCGACCAGAATATGATTTGGCTAATACCGGACGGGAAGGTGCCGTAGGAGGGGCAGGCAGTGTGTGGTATGAAACTTCATCAGACCATTTTGATGGTCCTTCCTCGTTTGAGGCCCTCAGCTGAAATTCAAAAAAATATCAAATGCAACAATTTGCTATTGCATTCATAATGAGTTTATAACTTTAGCAGTAACTTCTAAGAAAAAGGAACTTATTAGCCCAGAAAAAATCTTTCTTTCTAAATAAGTGCACAGATATCTCCAGGTATACGAAAGAGTCATGGCAAACATGAAACCTATGATACAGTATTCTTACTAAATTCTTCCTTGCAAAACAAAGAACAGAACTTATAAAAATATGATAGGTTAGTTACTAAAAGAGTTAAGACAATAATAATAAGTACTAAGTATGTATAAATCCTTAAGTATAAAGTCATCAGCAACACCTGGAAATTAAGTATTAATGGACAGGTTTTCTAGAGACTAATGAAACACAAGGGTACATGAAAGCAATTTAATCGAGTATCTATGGATAATCTTAGATTATTTCTTCTTATTCTTAGATATTAACTTTGATAAAATTATGCTTACTCTAATATCTAAAATTCATTTTCGGTTATCAGCAATAATAAATAAAGCAATGAGACGATTTTAAATGAAATTTCTACACTCAATGGAGACTCTGAAGATTGTACTTACCCTGAATTTAAATTCAGAATGTCGCTGAAGCCCTGTACAAGTGGTGTAGATGAGGTTACCAGTGTAAACAGGAAGGAAGCCATGACCAGAAGACGGATCTTCCATTTGAAGAGTGTACTCCAAGTTACTACCATTCCTGATTCCATCGTCTCCATTATCTCTTCCTCGATAATTTTTAGCATCACCCTTCCGATTGTCCCAAGCCAAAGACAAAGAGTTAACACGGGCCTCCCTAAGAGTTGGCGGAGGTGGCTGAGCCGGAGGACTACCACTTGTCCAAAACTGAACAACCTCGCTGTATTCACTGCAAAATAAAACACACGCAATAAGTAATTGTAACAACAAATGAGATTATATGATTGCTTTGCTAAAATATATATCATCATGGAATGCCATTAATTTATGTGACTACAAATATTGCATTATAAAATTACTTGCCAACCTTTTCTTAAAATCAATTATATTTCAAGATTGTTGGTGGGTGTTAGTGTTACGTGGAAAGAACAAACAAGGGGAAATCAAATTGTCATAAAAAAGTGAATTCCACTGTCAAAAATGATGGAATTAAAATTAAAATTAGTTAATCCTTTAACTAAATTCTTCTAACATTTACTTATATTTACCATAGACAAAAATAGTGCTGTTAACTATTATTAAATATTATTTTTTTATTTGGTTACTAGAAAAATATTGTGTTTCTATAGGTGCCTTTTGATTGATTTTTACAGCAAAATTTTCCATGTTTTTGAGAACGATAACTTTAATCATTTGAAATTTTGTTCACAAAGCCAGACTTTAACCTACATTATAGAAGGTTATTTGTATTATATATATATATATATATATATATATATATATATATATATATATATATTATTTGTAAAAATATATAGCTGAATTTCAATTTCCAAAGTTTACTAATGATATTTTTGCCATTAAATGTCAGCTCTTTGTCCCTATACGTTTCTTATGAGCCTATCTTTCCCATATAATTGTATGAGAGTTGAGTTAAACAATCACCTTTGTTGTTCGGGAAATGTTTATGCCCACAAAATCACACACATTTTTCATAACTTTAGTCTGAATCCTTTCAATTTTGACTCGAATACGATATTCTACGACCAAAATAAGAATCTTTATTCAATGCCCTTTCTATTTGTATTTGGTATGACCGATATTTCTGATTTAATTCTGCAAAAGAAAAAAATGTCTGCAATAGATCAAAATAACGGGAGTTACTGACCTCAAATAAATATATAATTATGTTAATACATAAACAATGGTGATTATTATATAGGTTAAAGATTTTGAATCACTGAAATGTCAAGCAATGTACATTCAAAATATGATTTTGATTCATTCAGGCAGATACATTTGCTCAGTTAATTGAAAGATGCCAATTTTCTGTTGATTCACAGAAAAATATGCAGTAATCTCAAGCCTAGTGGACCCCACATTAGACAATGTAAACCATAAAAACCTCAAAAAACCCTTAAATGAGATTAAACAGAAAGATTAGAATTTGAGAGACACAACTTTCAACACAAATTGCATCATTTTCTCTAAATGTAAAGCTAAGAGGAAATTGAATTTCACACAATTAACCAAAAACCCTAATTTACGATCTTTAATGAGTGAACTCACCTGTTTCCACATTCGTTGATAGCATACAGCCGGAATGAGTAGCATGTCGAGGGCTGCAACTTGCTCAAAGAGGACTGTTTCCCTCTGCCACGATATACTTCCGTGAACGTCAAGTCAGAGCATGGTCCAACCTCTTCCTCTCCAATAGTTTCTCCACCTAAAATCTGTCTACCTTGGTCCCATTCCAAAACATACTGGATTATATGTGAGCCATTATCTACAGCAGCATTCCACCTGAATAAAAAATCATTTTTAAATTAAATTACTGGAGCTTCTAATGATCTATTCTAAAATACCTGAATCACTTTTTCAATTTACATAATATTAATATGAAAAATGCTCATTTTCATTATTTTTATACCTGATTCTAAAAATATTAGGATACAAAAATATGATTAAATTTTTAATTATTTTTTGGTCTTTGAAGAAAAAAAATCAAAATTTAACAGCAATGAAGGATACAAAAATATAAGACTAGATTCCAATTACAAGATAATTTAATACTGCATCATTTACTTACAACAATTAACATGATACCCTAAAAACTGATTTTTTAAATGTATTTAGGTGACAGAAAGGAATAAAACTTTTTCGTGAACTTTTCAAACACAAATACTTTGATAAATGCTTGACAGGTATAGTAGATGAAACTAAATAATAGGTCACCCCAATTATTGAAATTCAAGAAAATTCTGGTATTATATAGAGAAACCAAAAGGATTACTTACAAAGATCTTCCTAAAGAATTATTTACTATTTGAGAATTTCTTACAGAGAAGCTTCACTATGACACACAATTGTACAGTAAATACTTATGAGATGTATACATTAATGCACCAAATCTAACATGATTATATTTCGTTAACTTTGAATACAACTGTAAAGCTGACTACGTTTATACCTTGTTCTATTCTTAGATTTACAAATAAAAACATAATATTTGGACATACATTATATTTATAGCAAATACTCCTTAAAAGAATAAAACTCACCTTAGCTGTAAATTGGTCTTCCCTCTACTGATTAGTTTGGGGGGCATAGGAGCATCAGGCGCACACGGAGGGGTTAAAAATTGAGTTGGCTCCGACGGAGGTCCAGCGCCTTCCCATGAGCCTAGAGAACCCTCACCCATACTTTGCATTAGGTTTTTCCTTCTCCAACGCACTTGCAACTTAACCCAATACTCAATGCCGGGCCTCAGATCCTCCACTCTGCAAGGGATATAAAAAAACACAATAGAATAAACACTCTTAATAAATACTTAGTAAAATTGTACTAAAATAAAAACTTATCCTAGCAAAAGATTGAGAATTTTCTCTTGAAGAATAAAATACAGTTAACCCTCGCTAACATGAATCTCAAGGGACTGGGCAAAGAGTTCGCATTAAGAAAAATTCGTGTTAACCGTAGCACTGCGATAAAGAGCGAATATACTTCCTGATATACTGACATCTATTATGATGTTTACAACTAAGCAATGATCTCAAAAATCTCTATTAAGTCTTTCTTTACCACTTGGTAGGTAAAAATATTCCGTCGTTTAATTTTAGTCAGAAATTTTTAATATTTTTTGCATCAGAAGTAAATTTTAGCTGTTATTAGGCTTAAAAAAGTTCTTTACCAGTATTTTCCAAATGTTTCTTTTGTTATAGGCAAGCCATGGTTCTATTCCTGCCTGACATTTCACCTTAAGCAAACTATGTGATTCATAGGATAGAGGAAACTGTTCAAAATTCGTCATAACTGAAATTCATGTTAAACAAACAATACCCTTATAAGACACTATACATTCCTGCCGGGGCCACGATACTGTTTCGTGTTATCGAGAGATTTGTGTTAAATGAGTGCGTGTTATCGAGGATTTGATGTATATCCAAAACTATTTGAAGACTGAATAAAAAGGGATTAAATTTTTTTTAATTATAGAAAATTATAATAACTTTTGATATCTCGATTATTATTACATTTATAAATTATATACTTTTAACTATCATACCTTCAGTCAAACTGAAGGAAATATCATAATGCATTTGATCTTTTTATGACAGCAGGTTGAAATTTCAGAAAAGTTGAAAAGAATAATTAATAAAATGTCTATAAATGAATAAAAAATTATGTGAAAAGTGAATTTGATTTATATAGGTGATACATTTAATATTAAATCTCTTAGGGAACTTCAGACAAGCTAGATAAATAATGCCTATCCAATTATACTCTAAATTTGTGATATTTTATGATCAAAATTTGCAAAATATAGATTCAATAACTAAAACAATCAAATAAACAGGAAAAAAAGATGGAGATTAAATGAAAAGTTTTCCATTTCTAAAGTAAATTATTCTTGAAAATTTTATTTCATCAATATTCTATGGAAAATACCAATTAATTCATATTTTCCATCATTAAATACATTCTATAAAATCCTGGTCAGTCTCGTCTTCATTCTCCTGTAGCTAATTGAAGTACATGTACTATGGCTTTTAAATAACCATTACCGCTAAATATCAACACAAAAATAATCAAAGGGCAATCTGTAAGTATTTCAAAAGTGAGGAGGAATTTTCAGTATCATAATTAGCATTGTTTCTTACCATAAGTAGAGGATAATATAATTTTTTTGTATTTTTTCATTCAGATGAAACTGCCAGATTGACACTCAAACATTCATATCCTAAGCAAATGCCCTGGTTGTTCAGAGAGTTAGAAAAAGTTGTGATACATACCTACAAGAAAGAGAGTCACCACTATAAATGAGCTTATATTTTCCTTCCTTTCCCCTCTCACTCAGCAAAACTTCATAACACAGTTCGGAACCAGACGGTAGGCCGGTGACACTTCCATCCGTGGTGGTGTTCGTCTCTCTCCCAGTTGTGGGCTGAGACCAATGCAGCAGTGCGCTGCGAGGCTCCAAATGAGATACCTGACGTAATTAAAGATAAATTAATCTCCACATCTCTATACATACAAAACATTTATACTAAAAATAAAAGTATTAAAATAACTTTGATTTGAAAAACATATCTGATTACTATGGTAGTGGGCATTTTTCATGTACAGTAACAAATGGATTTAGGAAATTAAATTATTACAAGATTAAGCAGCCATTTAAATGGTAATATCGAAAGAAAACAGGAGTAATTCACCACTTAGAAAACTCAGTCAAATAATGGAGCAATAATATTACCTTAAACAAATATAAGATTGAATAGATCTTTTTGATTGTTAACTATTTATTCTCGATTTATTATTATTAATATTATTTCTATCGATGTTTATGGTAGACCTTCTTAACTCCATATACATTTGTAAAACACATTTTAATGCATTAAATTCCATATATATTGGAAGAATCATGAAAATGCTCACTAAAAACAGCTCTGCATTAAAGTGCAATAGGAAGATCGTAAACCTTGAATTTATGGAATAAAGACTTCATTCTAATTAATTATTACAAGTATTAGCTATTTTGAGAATAATGATCCATACTTGAGGAGGGCGTGTGCTGGAAAGAAGTTCAGACAGGAGTTTTCCGGCTTCTCCTTCGACCTCCTCATCCTGCTGAAGGGAGCTTAGATCTTCACCTGCCGCCATTCCGTCCCGGCTCCGTCTGCGGGTGGACATCATGCCATTGCCCATATCTGCACAAAATATACATCACAAAATCAGCAAAATAGTGAGCACATTTCTTTAGAAAAACAAGCAAAATTTGGGATATATAATTAGTGAAAATGATATAAAAATTTTAAATGAGAATATATTTGACAATTAAAACAAAAAATTGAATAAAATAAAGAGCTAAGGTCGACATCATAAATATTTTCCCTGCCTTTTCCATCAAGGGGTATTAGCAAAGGCTTTCAACAGCAGGGAACTGCATCAGAATATCAAAGGATGTTTTCCTTGTAGGAAACCAGAAAGAGAAGTTGATAATTGTGAGATTTTCTTTAGTAAATTCATGATGGATGTAAAGAATAAGTGGCAAAATAGTCAACTGATTCAGCAGACAAGAGCACCTAAGTGAGTGAAAAGGCAATTCTTATTTAGCCCATGGCAGTTTCTGTGCATATCCCAATATCAGTCTCCAGACAGTATATGTTAAAGGTTTGAAATCTTCAAAAGTTGCGGCGCTCCTAGTCTTACTTCCCGGTAGTCCGAAGAAAAATCCGTCCGCACTTAAATCCTTTCTTGCTTTCTCGGACTACCGGGTAGTTAGACTAGAAGCACCGATAAAGACGGCTTTTGGTGCTTTCAAACATTTAATTTATTAACAGCCGTGTTCCAAATTTTCTTTCTTTACATTACAGTATATGGATAAGTTACATATATTTTTTCACCCATACAAATTCAAATATGATGTAATAGAAAAATCAAACTAAGAAAGGAAAATCAATAAACATCAAACAATATTTTGCCATACCACAGGCAATACAGACAAAGAAAATGTTATGTATCAATAAAAAATTTAAAGAACGTAATTACTATCAAAGTAATTACAAGACAATTTATTTAATGCCAATCACAGTTAAATATTAGAAAATAAATATTGAATGCCTTAATATCAATTCCTTTCAACGAACCAGCAAAACATTCGATTACATTAGCAGATGAGTGATTTCTAACCTCTTTTGGATAGTAATTGATGCTGAGGACTGAGCCTCTCGACCTGGCCCCTCATGCCGTGGAGATGCTTCTGCTCCAGCTTGCGCTTCAGCTTGGTGTACTGCCTGTGCGTGCGCTCGTCTCGATGTGCCATTGGGAGCTGCTGGTGGCCAGGAGGGGAGGAGGAGGTGGACGCCGAAGACGAAGCCGAGGAGGGCGGCGTTGAGGGGGAGGACGATTGAGCAATCCCATGAGGTGGGGGCGAAGCTCCTGAAAAACAACCACTTTCAAGCTGTACTACCTTACTTATTATTAAACATTTCCTCAACTATTAAATAAAAAAAACTATATCTCTTTTCTGCATAATGCGATTGGGTTGGTCAAACACAAATTCTAAGTTAAAAACACATCAATGCTATTTTCTGTACCTATAACCTGAATTACACTACTTTGGATTTTTTATTCCAAGAGAATGAAAACTAATTTCTCATTTATGATTCAGGGTGTTTAAAAAAAGGTAATGTCAAGAGTAAAAATGAATTTCTTAATGCAATGAATGATTATTACATTAAATAATAAGCTATTCTGAGGTAGCTGAAAGTATTTCAAAATGAGGAATAATCAAATCAACTCAAGGCTGAGTATAGGTTTTAAAATTTGTGTTGAAAGCAATAATTAAAACAATAGCACTAATTAGTTCATTAAAATTATTTTAAAAATTTACTGAAAAATTATTCTAAGTTCTTACAGGCCAAATTATTTAAAATAAGTCAGCATCAACTTTTAGTTTATCAGCAATATCTTGTGATTAATAAATACATTTTAGCAAAGGCCTGAGACGCGATATAAATCTACTGCAACGATTATGAGCACGAACTCACCTGAAGAAGCAGGAGGAGATGTGTGTGGACCAGGTGTCATTGGTAGGCCGTAATTGGGTGGATGGATTGGGTAACCATGTGGAGGTGGAAGGCCCTGATAGTAGGTTTGAGGAGGAGGTCCTTGCCCAGAGCCGCTTCCAGGTCCCTGGATAAAGATAGATTACAAAATGTTAGGAAACACAATAATAACATTGAACAAAATACGAATCATTAACAATCTCCCCCTACAACCAGCGAGACTAGATTTGAAATTTATTTTACCAACAGGGGTACATCGCGACAAATTAAAGACGGAAAATTGATATGGAGGAGGACAAACTGAATTTGGCGCCAGCTTCATTTCAAAGGGAAAAAACATAAATCATGGAGAGGGTCACCGACCGGCTAGTCGGTGTGAAGAGACGCCCTTGGCTGAAGGGACGATCGATTCTTCAAACAAGAGGAGGAAAAGCAGGAAGTAACAATTTGGTAACGGAGAGACGTGTGGCGACCGGAACGCACACTGCGAATGTAATTAATTTGACGGACACGAATTTCTGCACGCGACCTCTAGGCAAGAACGCGGCCAGATGACGAGCAAAAAAGTTCGGAAAACAATGGATTGATAGGAAACCTTTCAAAGCGGCATCTTTCTGCGACATACGTAGCCGATGGCGCGATCAAGTTTCCTCGACGTGGCGTCACTGCCCCAGAGTGATACGGAACACGTAGGAAAGCAGCCAGCTCTCACTAATGGACACGCGACAGATTGCGAGCCACGTTCATTTCCACGTTGCCTACTTTTTAATCTTGAAAAACGCAGGCGTTTGTTGCGTACCATCGCGCTTATCTTAGCATGACCTTCGTTCCTGCAACACTGCGATTGTTGGCAGATTTATCGCGCCTTTCCCGGCGCTTTTGAATTTATTTTATTGTTATTTGCTTATGGCGCATTATTTTATTTACAAATCACAAAATAACGCTGTTGCGATCAAAACTGACGTCGAATAGAATTAAATAGGCTCGTATTTACACATCGCAACACTAATATTTTTTCGTAGAAGAAAGTTAGAGGTAAACTTAATATTATATTAAAAGTTTGGCGCCATGGCCTTTCACAAATTAACGTCCGAATATATCGATTTTATTACTATTTTTACAAATGAAATAGTAGTCATATTTCGATAAAAATGAATGCCGAGCGCGTTAAAATGGGATTTTGCCTTATCATTTTCCATAAGATGGAAATAATGTAAATTTTCGGAATTCATTCGAATGATACATCCAGTTGTGGGTGGAAAACAAATAGACAACGATAATTCCATTAATTGAACCTCGACTTTAACGAGTTTATAATATTAGTCGTAGAATTTAGTAATTTATTTAATCTACACTCTCAGTTGACCAATGTTGAAACCTCACGAAATAATCAATGGTAGAATTTAAAATTCACTGTCATAATTTAATATAAACGATAAAACAACATTTTTTTCACATTAAAAATTTCACAAGGATCGGAATATTCGCATGAGGTTCAAAAATAATTTAAACCTGAGAGCCCAAATAAAATTGGAGTTTGAAATGAAATAAACATAAACAATACATCATAATCCACGATCAGAATGGGGCCATCAATTCCTCACTAATCTAGTATTTTGTATTCGGTCTAGAACCTCCGCTCTATTAGTAATAAGGGAAAATAACTTATGTCCTTGAGCCATACGGATATTTCCATGTTCTTCTTTCAATTTTTCGTTGATATCTCACTTAAAATCGATTTACTTCTCAGTGAA
The DNA here is from genome assembly GCA_947579665.1 of Sympetrum striolatum. Lineage (NCBI taxonomy): Eukaryota > Metazoa > Arthropoda > Insecta > Odonata > Libellulidae > Sympetrum > Sympetrum striolatum. The sequence continues at coordinate 65,339,609 of OX388351.1, read as the reverse complement.
ATTTGGGATTTAATAGCCTGAAGTAAACATGCTCAAGGAGGAAAATGGCTTGTAAAGCAAGTCTTGATGCAAGCTTTTCTTTCTGAAGACTGGAGTCAGAAAAGACAAGAACTCGAAGACCTTGAAAGCAAAAACATTTTGCTTGAAAAGTCTAACTTTAGCATCATTCGTGGAATCAAAAGGTCAAACGAAAGCATTCATAACTATAAGACTTAAAACCAGGGAATACATTTTTTTCACGCTTTCCTCGTTCGTCGTTTTCTAGCAACGAATCAATTTATTAGTATTATTCTTTAACGTAGGAATATAACTTAATCTAGACGTGATACACCATATATTTACGTAATAACTTATTTCTCCAAAACTAAACGTTTATAATCCACGACTAACATCAAAATTACATCAATTACAGTACATTTTATTCGAATTGAAATAATTAGATCACCCAAAGTAAGGGTAGAAGTCACGGAAATATTGTGCTGCTAAACAAAACTTAATTTTCTCGCATACTGAACCAAATGCACTTTAGGTCTGTTATAAATTATCATGATATCATACGACAGCAACAATATCTACAGGAAAATTTTATAAAAGTAGAACCATCTTTTTCATGCAGTTGAATTACCATGAAAAATGAACGCAACATTATAGTGTTGTAAAAGAAAGAGCAATAGTTTCAGAAAATACTTCGAAAGAAATGCAGAATATAAGCGAAAACAATGAAAGCTGTGCTATGAACGATGCTGCTTTTGGAGTTGATTCCATTTTAGCGAATGACAATTATATTGAGTAGTAAAACGACATTTTTAATAAACCTAGAGGATGGGTAAATTATAGTAAAACCTCGAAACGTTTTACTCACATGAAATTTCATTGAATCTTGAGCTTCAAATCTTCTCTTTCGTTCATACCTTTTCGGAACGCCTAGTACACAAACTGTGACAGATGACTCACGAAATTCGCAAAATTTGGCGGAATTTCAAATAATCTATCACGTCAACCGTACGAGTAGATTGTCGTCAGTTTTGTTCGAGACAATAAAATTTAAATGTTCTATCGTAAAAGAGGAAAGTTAATCGCAATTTAAATAAGAATAGGCGAATCTTTGCTTTAAAAATCCATACGATCGAATCACATTTTTTTCCCGAAGCTAAGAATGTACCTACGAGTTAGTCTAGCGTTTTAAAAGATATAAAGTCATAATTAACTGTATAATATCTAAAGGTCGAAGAAATAACTGCTTTCAGAGAATTTAGAAATAAATCGCGTCAGTAAAAATATTTTTTGGCAAAATACGAAAATAGACCAAATTATACGATGTGTCTTGAATGTCAATCACGATCTCGTATTTGCTCGATTGAAAAAAATAGACGAAAGAAAAAGATGGTATAAGAGATTATACATTATATAAAAATGCCAAAGAATAAATTAGCTCATCTATTATAGAGTAGTACCAATAAAGTGATACAAGAGGTAAGTGTTTACATTTTACGGAAGGAAAACTCAAATTCTCGATGGATATTTCATCAAGTATTTATCTTTGTATCGACTGCGATAAGGTAGATGTAATTATATATATTACATTCTGCATTCGGGAGGGTTTCCTCCCGTCTAGGGTGAATACCAGGCAGATTATGTAATTTCCCCCTCCACGATAAGACCACCACCTGGCCTGGTGCCTATTTGTAGTTTTTGAGAATAAATAAATAACTAATCAGTGAAAATTTTGCTACATTTATTCAGTCTTATTCCTCCAACAATCAATTATTCACTATTGAAGAAACTAATATCGAAAACAATACGTAGAAGCTTTATTGAGAGAAATTAATAGAATGTCAGGGAATACGGAGATGGCTCACAAACTTAAAATGAAATAAATTCTTTACAATTGAAATAAATAAAATTATGAGGAAAACAAATATCTTCAATAGAAATTATATATGCTTGCACTCAGCAGAAAGTTTCATCTTACAAAGAATAAACATTTTCCTAAAAAATAAGATAACTAGAAATATTCATGTAAATATCTCTCTTATAAATAATATTTTACTAAAACTTATTTTGTAATTATTTAACAAAATATAGTTATTGTTAACTTGTTTCTAGTTCATACCTTCATACATTGCAAAATTGATATACATTGTTTCTCTGAACTTGCTGTAAAATGGTGGTATCAGTGTATATAGACGTATTATACTGGACGTCTATAGACGTCTTATACTGGATAAGACCACATAAAAAAATGTGATCAAAACTAATGAGATATCTCGAAGTAGTAATTAATATACATAAATGCGCAGTAGCAATACGAAAACTTACGCTTGGGTGCAAATGAAAGATGGAAAAAAATGCTCGGCACGAGATCGACGAAGTCAAGGGGAATTCATTCATCTGTGACCTTAGGATGTCTAAGAATGCACCGGATTTCTTTACCGTTTCTCGTCCTTGCTGAAGACGAGGTCAAGCCTCTACTGGCCCTGATCTTAAAGCCAACGAAAGATAAGATCATCGGAAGTACATTGTCGGGATTTCTTAATTAAACAATCGCTATCATCAGTGGTACGAGAAGAAAAAATCTTTTCCACGAGTCGTGAGATATTAGAGCAACCGTTGATTACTAAAGACATTCATAGGAGCAGAATTAAAAAGTATCGAGAAGATATCGCCATTAAAAGAAAAATGTAGCTCAGTATGGCCATAATGGACTCTTAACTATCTAGTTCCACAGTAGCTTTCTTTATCGAAATCAAATTTTCCCATTTATATATATATAGGTAAGATGAAAAAGTTTGCCTACTTCATTAATTTAACTTCCAATGAAAGAGCTAAAATGAGCTACGCTTTGTCTTAGGATAGATATTTTCTCAAGCTATCCTTTCCTTTTAAATTATATAAGATGATGAGGTAGATTTGAGAAGAGACTTATAAGTATCAATTTGCTCATAAAGTAAATTATTAATTTTGTCAATATCCAAATGGCAATTCTAAGAAAAATTCCAAAAAAACAATAAAATTTTACCAATGCGATATCAGAAATCATATTTATTAGAAAATTCGATACATTCAAACATGAGTTTTCTTCCTTTTGGAAGGTTCGAGTGCCTTTTACTAATCCTATTCCCTTCATTTCTTGGAACCCCGCCCTTCATGTCACAGAACATTCGACAGTGTTCCGCAAATAAAGCCTTCCTTCAACTTTTCAAAATACCCAGAAAACATGAAATTCTTACGAAAGGTGTAACCGTTACAATAGAATTTTACAAAAAATATATTATGCGTTCCTCTTTCCGGAAAATATTGACTAAAACAGGGACAAATAAGTGCGAAAGGCATCTTTGAGACACAAAATTACGAATGTAAATTGTAGGAAATTAGACATCGATGAACGTTTCATGATCAGAAAGGTGTTTTGGCTTTTAACAGAGTGGGGAATGTAAATGGAGAGGGGCCAAAATCAAACACGTATCCGTGAATAATAGAGGACAGGGACCAACCTTGCCTCGGGTGAGCAGAAATTTTCATTTAAGTCAAAAACAAAATCAAATCCTGAAGATTTTAGACCTTTCGTATGCATATGAATTAAACACAGGTAGGGGGCGTAGTTACGCTTTACTAACATCTCTGTTCATACGTCTACACCCGATCGATCATTTTGTCTCGATTTAATCTCGGAATAAGTGGGTAGGTTTCGCGACTTAAAACAAATTTTAGGATCAATATCGACATCTATCAACACCGTAACACTCAGACTTGCGCCAACTCGGAGTTTATTTACTGTATTCAAGCGAGGCTCTCGGCTACATTACTTAATCTCAATTCTGAAGATTACGGAGAACGTATAATCATGCAAAATGCCCGGGACTCGACAACAGGTCAGTGAGAAGCGTTTCCAAAAGAAAGGAACGTGCACTTCGTTTTTATCAGTTTATTTCTTTGAAAGTATAAATCTTATAAAATAATCATGTGTATGTGTACATATTTATAGAACCGATTTCTCCCGTAAAAAATGCATGGGAGAAAATTCCATACTTTAATTTCATACCCTTGCAGACGTTAGGAGAACCCTCCGAGAAACACTTATCCAAAGATTTTTTCCAAAAAGTGAAGAAACTGCTTTCGTTGTGTATTTCGGCATCAGCATGTCGTGAAAATTACTCATACCAAGAGAAAAATTATATTTTTTGAACAGGGAATATATCTATTTAGTTTTAATTGGAGCCCAAAGCGACAACCGTACGCCCACAGCAATGCTTCATAAGGTGGTATACCCCTACACTCGAATAACAATGTCTTCGGCGGTTAATTGAGACTGGCCGCCTAATACTCCTTCCCCCACCAAGTATCGGGATTATTTATATTTTTGGTAACTACGTTTCATTTAAATCCCGTCATTTTGATGGGGAAATTCACTAGTTATAAATAATCACCGTAGCAGTTCAATATTTGAATTAGTAGGAGGTTTCGTCATAAATATGCAATTCATTCATCATCATTATGTTTCATTATTCAATACTGTTTCATTCGTCAAAAATTCCACAGTCCACAAAATTCATCTTGACAACCAATGCCAATTTTGAAGTCGAATTTGTTAACATTTTGCAGACAACTCAAGAACAGATGGGAGATAAAATCGTAAGTGACATGCACGGAGACATTGATGACTTCTGTATTGCTAAGATTAGGCTCTCGGCCACTCCTACTCACTATGAGAAGCAAATACACTACGAGAAGCAAATACACTACGAGAAGTAAATGCTCGTAATTAAGTATTTTTTCCTAATTTGACTACAACGTTGGAAAATAACTCAACGTGGGCATTATAGTTTTCTGGTAGTAAGTAATTAAAATTTTTCACACGAAGTCTCGCTAGATAAATATCGAACTTAAGCCTCGAATAGTATGGATATTTGTCGATATGTATTAATGATAGTATTTTTTAATTCATTAATCTAATAGTCAATATTTAGTCTAGTTTTTCATATTCAGGCTCGATTTCCGGTGGAATACGTGCGAATTGATCTATCCGTCGATGGGCTCGAAAAGATGACAGTTTTATTTTCTTGTCCATCCGAGTAAAACATGAAGGAATTCCCCATCTTACACCCGATTAAAGATATTCCGAAAGCATCGCTAATTGCAGCGTCTACTCTTGGGACTGCATCAAATACCGCTGCCGACTCACTCGGGAGGGTGATCTCACCACGCTGAGTCCCAAACGACCTCAACCAGGCACCCGAAATGAATTTCCCGCGATGAACTGTGTATTTATACACATCCCCATTTACTCCGACGGCAAAACACAATCTGACCATTAAAAAAGTGACAGTCGCAAAAAGATTTTACGATTGGATTCTTCGATGCATTTCGAAGGCACTTTATCGATTAACTTATCCACGGACTGACCGAAGTATACAGTACCCGATCGTGCCTAATCAATGGGTTGTGAAAACTGAAAGTGAAATTTAGCTTAAATCCGTACTCCTTTGCCAGTAGAGCTTCTTCTATAGAGACCACATGGATTTTGAAGCGGCCGAAGGCAGGGTCCGTCCATCCTCACAGAATGAATTTCGGCTAAGCAACGGAAACGAGAATAACAATATATATCCAAATAAAGTAATTAGCCGCTATGACTCTTCAAACAACAAAATCACGAAGAGAGTAAAATATATTGGTTTTATGCATGTTTGTTGATTTAACTGCAAACAATGTGCTCTTTGATTATCAAGTATGAATGCGAATCATAGAGCCGATACAAAGGCGGAGATTAAAAGAATGGAGGCAGCTGAGATATGGGTGTGGCCTAAGAAGTAAGTTGGGCTGACAGATTAATATATTTAACATAGGAAGAGTCCATCAGTTATATTGTAACAACAATTCAATTTATAACATTATGAATTTGAAAATAATACGGAAATAGAAAATATCTACGTTAATGTAAAGTCTTCGCATCGAATTCGTAGCTAAAACACTTTTCTTCTCCTAATCCATATTCCACGAGTCGACGTCACTACAACGAGTGTCGGAGACGTCCTCCCAACGGACCCTAAACCCTATAACGAGGCCCTCTGGCGTGTTTCGAGGAAAAAACTGTCATCATCCATAATCGACGTTTATGTCTGGGTCTAAAATAAACAACCCAAAGGAAGCGAAACAAACTTTTCGGTCTCACGAAGTAAACCGCCATATCTTGACAAATCGAATGTTTCTCTTGTGGTGCAGAGTAGATGAAAATGTATTCTTCGCTTAATAAAAACTTGACAAAGTCAAACGATAAAACTTGTACAATTATTTACTTCACTTAATGCTGCCTCAATCATTTTAATGACTATGGTGGCATGAAATTTACTGAGGAATGAGTACGCTATATGGGGGCACTTATGCTTTATCATTTAGCTTTCATTTACGTCCGGCTACTTATTATATTACCTTTATTCTTAAATAGTTTCCAACCCAATCAGTCTGTCACTTTTTATTGAAACAAATTAATAAGAATAGGAACTAATAAATAAGGAAAAAAACGCATTGATTCAATTAATACATCGTTTACGGTGATGGATATTTTAAACTTGGGTCATGCAAAACAGGGTACCAGACAACGTTCATTGTTACCTATTATTATTTACCTTCATAGTTAATTAATTCGGGTGATATTTCGTGGAACTTGATTCAATCAAATTCTTACATTTCTTCCGATTGTCTGAGAAGAACCCTCGAAACCAGTCGTGTTTTTCATATGTAATTAATTAAACAATTAATCATATTAATTATTCAAATATAATAAAGACTCTGTGGACGGAGTCAATTTTGTTATCATAGAATAAAAATTTTCCCAGAATTATAATTGTTGTGTTTTACCTAAATTAAGGTTTTCATAATCTAGTTGTAGTGCGAACAGTCTATTTCCGTTTTTGTAGATAATAGCAACTTTTTCATTCATTTCTTCTGTTGTAATTCTTCAATTTCTTTACATTGGTCGGCCATCCACATTTCTTTCGACTATCTTGCATTTGATCTTTCTATCGACACTGTGATAATCTATAGTATTAGTGCTTTTATATTTTCTTCCTTCATCCATTCGATTCAACGTTTCTTATCCATTGCTTTATTCGTCCACGAAAATCTCTTTCTAATTTCTCTTTCACAGTGCTTATTAAAGCATCTTTAATGTATTTCCAGTCTTTGTCTACAGTCTTAGCTGACGATTTGTTTGGTTGAGTTGTTCTAGTCTATTATTTAATACAGTTGCTGTTTGTATTCTAGTCTCTCGGAGCTTCGATGTCGTATGTACCTTTCCTTGATCGGTAACAAATAAATAAGAGGAAATTTTGTCGACTCGATGACTTCTAAACAAAATGCAATGAAACGCATGAGTTGGCAGAATGCTTCCGGGACAACCTCAACAACGACAAAACCGCGGAAAGTCCATTTCATCGCGAGGAAATCCATCAGGACAGACGCTCCTTCGCGGGCCCCATAAACGCGGCCTGTCACATGGGAAGAAAAAAAACAAGTATCTTCGCTCCTCCCCGGTAGCTCTGGCCTCCCGGGAGACTTTTAGCTCCGCTACCAAACACACAACTGACACAAATAGGTTGAGAGGGGTGCACTTGTCTGCCGTACGATTCCTTCAGCCAAAAGATTCCCACGACAGCGATAAACAGTCCTGCCATCGACTGCCAGCATATGGCGTCAGCCGCCACCGATGCTCATGCGTTGGCTTACTCCTTGACGAATATTTTGAATTGTTTGTCATCGATGAAATCAAAGCATCTTGAGGACGATGTACGAAGCGATGACTTTAATTAACGGTACTGCGGTCTTTACGAAATTACGTATTCATAAAAAATCACGAGCGCCAAAGATAATTAAGAAATCTGATAATTTTGCCTAACAGATTTCAAATCACTTACATAAACGATATTTTGAAAAGGTATTGTTTCTGATTTTTAAAATATAGTAAATATTGTTAATTTTTACAATATCGTAATTTTTCGCTAAAAAGCATACAATTTAGAAAATTAAAATCTCCAAAACCCTCAAAAAGTCCAAAAATTTTACAAGGAATTTAGGACTTCGGGGTGGCTAGAAGTTGAAATTGGCTGCACAACTCAATGCGGGCTTATCTTACGATGATCGATTCGATTGATCGATCAAATGCATCGCAATAAAGTTTTGACGCCCGCGAAGGAAATCTGAGGAGACCGGGTGCATACACTTCTTGTGCTAAGTGGTGAATATGAAACAATTGGGTCAGAAACGCATTACGTGAGAAAATGTGCTCACTCGGCTGCCGACGAAACGAAGGGCTTTTGAAAACGTAAGGTTTACAGAGTCAATTAATCAGCTAGCCTCGGGCATAACTGGGGTGCGACGAATGAGTTTTTGCAGACGCGCTCTCCATCAAGAAGTAAATTAACGAAGAGACGCTCTTTCAAGTTTCCTTTGTTTTCTCGATTTTATTTCGAAAATATCTTTAAAACGAATCAATGGCTTCTCGTTTTATGTTACTATGAATATTGATACCATTTATTTAAAAGTTTATTGACAATGCTTATGGATGTATCGCATACATGTACTAATTATTTATATATTTAGTCATCTTTAAGTTATTACTATCGGTTAATTAAAGCTAACCCCCTCTTCTTGGGTGTTTTTTCTGCAGTGGATAGTTCTTTTTCCTAAAAATCTCTTAGGTTTTTTAAATCTACAGTTCTTCTCATTTGATCTCATACTATCTCCTTAAGTTAATCATTATATAATTCATGACGATGGGAAGGAGAGACTTTTAGTCTCAATCTTGCTCGAATAAAGACGATTATTTATTCTTATTATTGACATTACTTCAACTACTATCATTGGTCTGAGAACCTCAAATTTTACCTGTTCGAGAATAGTGCTTCGGGAGAAATTGTTTGAGTATTGTATAGCTTATAATCAAACACAATTACTACAAAACATAATATATAATATCACAACTAGCGGAAACGTCACGCGAGTTATCTTTTTCCGACTTCCCAATGGGGAGCGCATTGCCAAAAAGGCATGTAGTGTGGATGTAGGGCGAGAGACGCATTCCCCGGGAAATACTCACGTAGTGGGCGGCAAGGGGCAGCAGAGTCGCGGTGGTGGGCGACAGGATGACGTGGCGTAGAGTTCCGTTCTCGTCCACGATTTGCTGCACCACGTGACCAGGGGGAACCCGCACCGGCATCGCCATCGGGGGCGAGGCGCTTGTGGACACCATCGGAACAGTCACCGGACCTGGAAATAAGAGAAAGAGATGCGAATCAGTGGAATCCATTGACTATTTAATTCGACTACCCTCTTTATAATTCAACATTTAATTATTTGTTAAATTAGTACCTAAACTGCATCAGACTGAATTTGATGTTCATACGACTACCGAATAAAGGATATGCTCGACATACAACGACGAAGAACACTTTTGTTCCGCTATTTATTGAATTTTATCTGAGTTACACTTTATCCAATTTTCATCATCCTTTATGTTGTCATCTATCTCTTTCTTTTCATCTTCTCTTTATGTTGCGTAGGCTTTTCAAACCTCTCTTCTCACCGAGTTTTTTCCTGCATTGGATTTTTTTCTGCGGCGAAGGTTATCAACTTTTTATTTGTTTCACAAAACCATTATTTCTGTTATAAATTCACACTGCGAGGAAGATCAGGGAAATAGATTCTAGAACGAGTCGCTTCAAAAGTTCATTTTATCCGTGAAAGAAATCGATTAGGGAAGAAGAGCCATACGCAGAAAGGCGATTCGCAGGATACAAGAAGATGCTAGTAACTAACAAGAATATAACTCTAAGGTTAAAAGTAGATAAGAGGATATACGGCGAAGAACTATGAAATATGATAATAAGGGGAGGAAATGTTTCGTTAAACTTTTCATCAACTAAGGTAGCTTAGGACAAATTTCATCACCTTCGTTAATTTAACGCCCCCAAATATTAAAAACCCTGGGCGGTCGAACATTTCCTTAGCCTGGTGTCTTCTCGACTTCTAAAACCCTTTAATTTATGTGCTTTCAAATTTAACTAAGCTTAAAATTATTTAGATTGATCACTACGATCTTATGATTAAACAAGCGATGGGAACACCGATTCACCTGTGAGAACCGCTCAGTGTACTGTAGTTGAAAAATGAGCCATTCAATTGTGTTGCATAATTGCATCGGAAGTAGCAAAACAGGCATCGGAAAATAACCCACCTGCGATACAAATATTAACAGCGATCATGTTATCATAGTAATGCTTACGGGCAATTAAGTTTCGAATGCATCACCTTTTTCTAGAAAAAATGCCCAGGGTAACACAGTAAGGATTTATATGAGAGTTCAGTCCACTTCGGTCATTATGACAGAAACTTGATTGTCTTTTCGTCGCTAAAGCATGAACTAGTTCACCAGAGGGAATCACTCAATTTGAGCGATTCACAGATGAACTACTCATCTCTAGATTCCTCAAATATTCTCGGAAGCAAAGGCATATCTCACCTCTGTGAGACAAGTCATCTTTTCCGCTATCCTACGCATTTCAACATTCAAGTCCCTTTAGTCGTAGCTGTATGGATGCCTTGAGAACTCAATTAGGGAGAACTGCCAAAATCAAAAATTTCCCTCACTGAGGCAATAAAAACGTTCTCGTCATAAATGATCACTACCTCACTCTTTAAGTATTTACATAGTTCAATTCGTTAAATACGTCAAACACGTTTAATATATATAATACGTTTCCGAAAGATGCGGTATATATGCGGCCTCACACCGAAGTGCAGAGTACATGCGTAGTTGTGCGAACATATTTGCGTCACATATATAAAGATACATACATTGTGATCCTTTCTTTGGAAATACAATCAAAATTATTATTAAAATACAATCAAAATTATTAAGTAATAGATTTGAATATTCGACATAGCAAACTTGAAACTATAAATTCGAATCTAATCCGTACGTATGTACGATTACTAGCAGAAAAGAAAACATTTGGAAATATTAAATTTCTGATTGTGGCCCAAAATATACAGAGTAATTTTGTGGGCAATTCATTTGGATAATGAGCAGGACAGAGGTGAATTGTTTGAAAAGTTTTGAAGTGCGGTCATGGAAGGAAATGGAGAGAAATAATGATCAATCATTTAAGAAAATTAGAGAGCAAATCAATAAACAAATAGCACTATGAATAAGAGAAAATCTGGATGGGGTAAATCATGAGATTTGAGTGTTTAGTAAACAGGACGATGGACTGGAAGTGCCAAAGACAAGGTGAATTAACTTAGCCCGCTGAAGAGCGCGCTACCAAGGGGAAGGAAAAAATAAACCCTTCTGATCTGTTCCTGAAGCCTTGATTTATGATCCAGAAATCGCAGAGTAATGTTAAAAAGCACAGTAATATTATTATTAGCCTGTACCTATTACTAAAACTTTAAGAGCGCTTTCCCGACACAGTAGTTTTGGCTGACATTATATCACATTAAGCACCAAAGCATTTGCTGTAAAAAGGCCTGAAAAACCAAACTCGTCTTAATTATTGTAAGACGTGGCCGATTTTTGATATTATTAAAAGTAGAGGAAAATTTAATAGGTTGATAGATTTTGAAGGCATAAATAGCTAACAGGAGATAAAAAGAGCATCGACAGGATATTCTGAGAACGTTCTGCTGAAACCTTAACTTGGGAAGATTCATGCATGAAGAGATTAACTACAACGACGCTTTTAAAAGTCTCTTCGTAAAAGTGGGTGCCAAAGGGTGATAAATACCTAACCGCTCACACCCCTTAACACAACTTCCATCCTCAGAAAGAATAATAAAATAGTTTCTACACCTGTACCTTGTTGTCTCCATCTTTCTTTCCAAAAGTAAATGTCATAACTTAAGGAGTTCCTTATCTTTACTTTCGATCCAAATTTTAGCTTTGCCATTTGGCACAACACCTACCTCTAATCCAAAATCACTAACGCGGGCTTTTACTTCTCCACATCTTACGGGCCTTTATTATTATTGCCGTAATAATTGAAATCTACATGAGCACCATCAGGGCCGACTTAATAATTTATTCGTATAAACCAGGAATATCTGTGATGGAGTTCCACATAGTAAAGGCTGCTTCTATAGATTATATTCGCATAAATCAATCTGTTTAGCTATATCTTTTTATGTATTTTAAAGGGGTCTAATTCCTCAGAAAGTCATACGGAAGCGACAAAGGAAGGAGCTTGCCCAGGATACCAACCTGCTTTCAGCCGGCCCTGGGTATCGTACAATTAGGCTGCTAACAACATCACCGCGTACCCCGCGCTTTGGAACGCAGCCTGGCAAAGCGCCAGAGGGACGAATTATTGCCTCCAAACCAACCCTCCGTTTTCAGCGACGGTGTTTTCCTCATAATCACTTAACTCCGAGTTTTCAGCTCGAACTCGTTCGCGATGGAACTTCGACCCATTTCACGTCTTTCGAGATCCAAACTTCCTCCACAACTCGAGAGAAAAAAGATCCCCGAACGTGAGGATATCGATGAACGTGATGTTCGAAGGAAGGATTTCTTCATTTTGAGTGTCGCCGGCGGTGTGTCTAATGGACAGCTAGCGACTCCTCGCATTTTTCCCGCTTTTTTTGCGCGCGGCGGACGTGCGTAGATTATGAGTGGCGGAATGTAACGGGCGTCAGAGGAAGTGACGTCGAGTAATGAAATCGCGATAGCGTGGGGAGGAGAGGGAAGTGCAACGACTGCATTGAGGAAGATTACTCACAAAACTAAGATAAAAAGTAACAATTTTATCAATATGATGTTGACTATAGTGGTATTTTGAAGGTTTAAATCAGAAGGGAGAAATAAAAATATTCGAATTGAAGAAAATTTTCAGTAAAGGTTGAAAAACATACTTCACCTACAACGAACATGCACATTATACCTATAGTAAACATATTTAATTTAAAAACTATCAGTATATTTATTGTTTTGTTTAATTGTTGAATTTATAATCAAACAATCGTAAATAATAAAAAAAATAATGAACCTATTGACTCTCATATAATTAATCTGTCGCGATTATCAATTACGCATTATTAAAAACTGGTTAATTAAATTATTGATAAGATAATTATGAGGAAATCTGATAGTAAAGTTAACATAGTAATACTCTTCATTCACAATTTATGTCGGCAGTAATCATTTCTGAACAGATGGATATATGATGAACATGGCCAATCTAGAATTTTTAATTGTAGGAACTAAATTAGGGCCATCTAGAAATTTACCAGGAGCAATAATGACAAATGATGAGACTTGTTATAATTTACAAAATTATAGAACATAATTCAAATTTATATCATATTGATATAAAGGTTTCTGCTACCATAGATATTAAACAATTTTTTTCAATTGTCTTACGATAATGCGACGGATTTCAGAAATGTAGGATCTACGTTGTTGTTATAGCTTCATGCAATCCTCCGTGTGGAGCATCTTATGTTTTATACGTCATCTAACGACACCCGCTAAATATTTCGCTATTCATTGTGGAATTCAGATTACCCAAAACACCAGCGAAAACTGCCATAAATCAACTGAATGTAAAGAAAGATCGAGAAGGTTTCCCAGTCACGCTAAATCTTGTAAATTTCTGTCCCTTTAAATATTGTATTGATGGATTTGAGAGATGAATCTCCGCAGAAAATTAACATTCACATTGTGCTCCATTTCCACTCATAGCATTCTTACTCAGAGAAGGGTAACTAGCTCACTCCTCATCTTACCAAGTATTCCTCATTTCCCGCACAGAGCTTTTGTTAATAATGATATGATACGTCTACATCTAATGATACATCTGCAGGAACACTTCTCCTGCATATTTAAGTACCCAAGACTCTTCTCCAACAGATAGAGGTGGAGATATCGGTTGATTAGAGATACGAGAAACAGTAAATACAAGAATTCTAGTAAGTCCCGTTCTTGAAATTCGCGCCAACGCAAATACGAATTCACTGTTATTAGCGGAGGATTAAGCGGTCAGATTTAATTAGTGTGGGAATAGATCTAGCGCCGAAGGGGATTTTTCATGTTCTCGGCGATAATTTATTTTAGAGTTACGGCCACTGGAAACGAGCGGTGAATGAAGAACGCATGGGGAATACGACGTTTTGAATTGGAGGTGCGAGTTGCATAGGAAAAAAGAGGGGTACAAACGACCCCTTATCTACCAAGGCTAAGCTAACTGTTCTAACGGCGAATTCACTGTGAAAAGAGATTGATTACTGAAGAAACAACCGAACAAACGTTTGCCATATTCTCAGATGGTTACAATTCTGCTGCACGAAGAAAATATAAAATTAAACGCTGAATGTATGAAAGAATTGTAGAAACATTGAAATTGAACCATTTAGAATTTTAAAACTAAAGGATATTCTGGGTTTTGCATTCTTAAGCTTAAATGGGTAGCTAATGTGTTATTAGTTAATTCGACGTGATCTACTTCGTAATATTTAAGTGAAAATCTAATTAAAAATTTAAGAAAATATCTGAATAACGTAATGTTTTTAATGTCATGATTTACTTACTCTCCATTGCTTAATTACGTAGGAATAAATTATATAGAGCTTATCAAACGATTTTTATTCAATTGGCTTCACAAAAATGTACTACTTTAGCATCTAGATTTGGTCTGGAGGAATTACTCAACAAAAACATCACAAAAATCGGAAGAGGAGGATAAATATGAATTTCATTTCATCATTACGAAAAACAGATGTTTTTCATAATGATGAAAATGGATCTAATTTGTAGTTATTAACTCAACTAAAATCATCTACTATTATTACTAAGAGACTTAAATCGGGTAAGCAAGTAAATATTTAAAACTTTTTGAGACACTATTAACGTTGTTTTCGACTAAATTCATATTTACATAAGTAGATGCAATTTAAGCTGTTTTTCATTTCATTCTAATGATTTACGATTGTTTGGTTCCAATAAAAATCAGCAAAACAAGATTTGCAATTTCTTCGTTTTTAAAATTAAACATGTTGGCTATTGAGTATAGTGAAATGTTTTTTCATCCCTAACTAAACTTTTTAATTCGAATTTTTGTACATGTCCCTGGTTAGAATTGTTACAGCAAAGTAGGCATCACGTACGCAGTAGCGTCGGGGAATCCACTTCCTTGTGAGCGTTGGGAGGAAGTGAGTAGGGCACCGAAGACCGCAAGCTTCCTTTTCCAAGGCTGGAATCGAATCCAAGACTCTCGCCTGGGAAGAAATGCCTCCCTTGTAAGTCGTGCTTCGGACGAAGAAAGGCGAATAGGGTCAACTGGTTGAAACGATACCAGAAAACCTACGAACGAAGTGACTCTTAAGTGAGTCTATCAGGAATCACAACACAAGGAAAGGATCTTCTACGGATTCCTTCAATAATCACTTCGGAGATGGCTTTTCCAACCAAAAAGACTTTCTTGTAAACTGTACGCTGGGTTTTTTAAGTAGCCGAAATGAAAATGCCTTGGTGAAGAAAACTGAGAGAAACATGAATGTATACTGAGACATGTCTCGGGAGATTTTACACTAAATATACTATACTCGTATATTTTTCTGTTGCAGATGAAATGGCCGTTGCAGTAGAATCGTCACAGGAATTTGAGGTCAACGTTTCAAAACCTGTCTTGTAATTAAATCAATCGAATGAGCTGTCACTTTGTGGAACTTCATAACTTATCACAAGGTAATAAAATATCTTTGACAAAGTTATTTTATTACCTTGAGATTACCTGACTTGTAATAATAATCTGTACCAATTCATAATAATTGTTGTTCAATGCTCAGTGATGCTAATGATACACGTCATTGCCTAAGAGGGATCAAACAGTATAAATTACTCAGCTAATTAACGAGAATACATCAAAGGCAATTAAGTTTACGAGGGGAATAGCTTTGGATGCTATATAAAAAAGTACCTCGAAATGGAAAAACCAAATAAAGATTCTATATCCTAAGTGAGGAAGAAGGCGTAACACAAAATCTACGAAGCACTTCATTTTCTTCTATAAGTCACATACCCTTAAAAATATAAAACGTATTATTATCTTTATTTACATGCCGAGTTTTAAGTTTCTATGATATCGGGAAGGGGTTCAGAAAAAATCTTTAAAATAGTAGCAATTTCTAATTTTAGAGACGCCTGGTGTAGAACCCAGGACCTATTGGCAGATGTGAAAACACAATTATAACTTGGTAAGACTTGATCTTATTGAAAGCAAAGTTTGAAGTCGCTCTCACCACAGGAAGGACCTAAAACAGGATTCCCTTATCCCCATAAGAAATGCATTGAGGAATGTAAATGGCTCTCTGGGATCGAACCTAAGACAATTAGGGAACGGTTAAATAGCGTACATAAGTTATATTTATTATATCTATCTATATGCCGAATTTTAAGTTTGTATATTATCGGGAAGGGATTAAAAAATCTTTAAAATCGTCGCAATGCATTTTAAAGGGAGAATATTTGCCCTGACCTAGCGTCGAACCAAGGATAATCTTCGAAGATGTCTTTATGATTTTCGTTGGATATGCACGGCTTCCAGCGATCACTCGAATTTCAACTCTATGCTTTACCTGAAAGTGCCTCAAAACGTTTTTCGAAAAATCCCGCAATGTATCTTTACGGAGAAAATAGTGACTTCCGGAATCGAACCCATGACACTGAGGTTCAACGTCTCCTTTTTTTCTAGCAGTTACACGTTATGGCCACCACGTCGTAAAAATTTCAAGTCAGTGACACTTGTGGAACATGGTTAGAATTTTAATCCCCTATGAAAGTGTACATATGTATACATTTCATTCATTAGGAATTTGGTAGCAGGAGCACTTCCCCCAAACAATAGAGAAAAGTTGAACCGTGAGACGGAAAGTATTAGTTTGTAACTCTCTCAACTGTGAAAGATAGAATGCAGAAATTAGGGAACATAAGGAACGCCAATAACATCTTCAAATCGAGATGATGGACTTGAGCTTCGGTGCATTGCCGTATCAACAGAATAAAGAAAAAAGAGGGGCTGTCGTTACTGTGTTGACGTCAACGGATTAACGGGATCTCTGAATCAATTAACGGTGCGAGAAGGACGATTCGGAATTAAACCAAAGGAAATGAATGGAATAGCACAAACGCAAGTTTCCGAATTATAATTTCTATTGATTGATTTGCAAGGGAAGGAGATTGTATTGACAGAGTAGTGAAAAGAAAGTGGGCAGCGAGGAACACCCAAAAGCTATAGTATGACGAAAGTTGAGTTAGAGCGACGTTTTTATCCACAGCCATTACATTCTCCACTCTTCGTATGAGGAAACAGTGCTCAGGAAATTAAAATATAACAAAATTTTGAATGACGGCGGCACAATCGACCAATGCAGAGTTGAAAGAGATTTATGAATATGGAATACGTGGGGAATACGCTTCAGTAAATAAACAAGTTTAGAAAGAAAGCGTCCACGGTTTCACATCTTGATGAATGAAATATTTTCATTCGTTTTTCATTACATTAAAATGTATCTTATATTTGTCTCAACATTGTTCAAAACTGTAATGTAACAAAGCAAGTGAGGTATGTAAATCAGGCGGAAACAGCACGATAACGTAACTCCTAACATATTTCAACTTATACTTCGAAAGCCTTACATTGAGCGATTACACTCGGTAGATTAATTGCTTAAAATGTAACCGCCTCAAAAATAGCTTCAACCTGATTTTTTTCCACCGTAAAGTATCTCTGCACACAGAAACGTAAAAATGATAGAAATGCCTGTTACTAGTACACAAAAAAACTCATTCGTAGAATCAATTTGGATCATGTGGGATGAAATTAATCCTAAGGATAATCACGAGAGATCAAATTCGGCTTCACTTTCCTCGACTGTGATCTAAAATAAGTTTTTAACGGGAAAAACCATAAACTTGTAAACTTTAATAATACGATATTATATAAGGTTGCTATCTTTTCCATAATTTCATAAAAGATGTAACAATATATTTACTTTTACACGAGCATATAGAATATTTTAAGAGATGATTACTTAAAGTATGTAGTTAAGTAGAAAATATGAGGATACATCCCTTTGAGAAATATGGCCTAGAGAGTAATGCGGTGACCACCGTGGGTGATAAGCGTACCGCGCCTTTTACGCCGCCATATTGGACTTTCCTAGATCCATTACTTATTAATTCATAAAGATTCCCAATTTTACAATGAAGAGTTAGCATCATAACTCCCACTGGGAATCGAACCCGCGTTCGGTGCCGCCAAAAGCGAACGCGTTAGCCACTTTATTACTGTAGGCGGGCTTGGACAACAAGATTATAGCGTATACAATCGGCTACAACACGAGATTAAGAACGAGTAGCTTGGGCTTGTTCCACTTCCATTCTGGATTAGCCAAAAAGACAAAGGTGAACTACGTTTCTCTCCATTTTGAGAGCTTAATTCCTCATCATGAACTATGATCCAGGGGTAGAGGCACAAACAGATCTTCTAATTTCAAATTATAAGAGGATTTGAGAGTTTTGAAAATGTTACAAATGATCGGAGAAAACATTGAACATTTTACAGACATTTCACTATCGTAAATAAAGTAATATATGTGTATTAACGCGCTCGAGTAAGTTCTATCCCATGAGGATTACTTTATTTAACTTGTTACATGCTCACACTTACTCAACGAGCATCGAATAACGAACTGCCAATCAAGAATCCATGGAACGCTCGCTCCAACTTCTTCCACGAACCTATATCGTATTAGGCTTTGCGAAAGTCAATAAACTCCTTCCAACTTTTTCCCGGAATATTAAACAGGGTATCGGATCCCCAGCTACGTTCGCAACTGAAGCGAAAAATTGAGATGCATTTTTTCCGCTAAGAACTCCGCGTCAACTCACGTTCTAAAGAAAGGCGTAACAAGGAGAATAAGAAAGTCTTCCTCGGAGAAGAAAAAACGGAACCACTTGTAAGTAGGAAAGTTACGTGACCAAGTTCAGCGATTCACTTCCTTCAAGTTTTTTCAACTCGACACAATACGGGGAGTCCGGTTATGCACATGCGAAGATAAAACATAACTAATGCATTTTTTCCTATCGATAGTCGGAGAAGTTTGTGAAGGGATTAAATGACAGTTGCTAGAGATGGTGGAGGGAAGGAATGAATAGAGTGTGATAATGTTAAAAATTAATTATTTAAGAAGGAATATTAGTTGTCGTGCTCAAAACGAACTCACTGCGAACAATAGCCACTGTGACCTATCTTTTTGGCATAACACGCACCCGATATAATTGACACGATGAAAGAAAGATGAAAAAGAAAGTTACATCAAGTTTTGCAGCCAATTCTGTTAGCGCGATAAGCAAATGAGGTCTAAATGAAGAAGAAATTCGGAAATTTGCTACAAAGCCTTTGGTCGACCCTAAGGATTAATGTTCCCAGATAACACAGTATCTTGCGATGCCACAAAAATATAACAAATGGAGTAATTAATTATTACTTAATAAACGATGTAGAAAAAGAGAATGGAGGGAAAGCAGATGTGGGGACGAGAAAAAGGTTGGGCAGGAAGAAGCAAGGGGGAGACGAAAAGAGAGATTGCGAAAAGGAAGGAAAGGGAACAAACAAACAAGAGGGAGGGCATCGAACTGTTTCACACGAGCTGAAACCACAGCTAAAATAACAAACACCCCAACGGCTGTGGATTTGATTTAGTCTGCGATGAATAGCAGCGGAAAAAGCGACGTTCCTCTACTGGTACATACAATGTAACGAAATTCGCGCCGGAAAAGCGAATCAGAGCGGAAATAGGGGATGATCCCCGCGAATAAGGCGTGGGCGATTGCAGCGCCTCCTACGAACGCCGTTGCGAAACCACGTGGCCAATTCGACCGCAAAAACAACAGCCGCCAGTGGCATTCGACCAAGAGAAGGTTCCAGAAGAAAATAGGTCTCGAATCTCGGTGCGTCGAGATCAATGAGGATTACACTGAGATTTAATTGTAATCTGTACTCTTGGAAAGCTAAAATACGCCGCGATTATCCTCTGCAATCTACCTGGACAGTTATTTTTATTATTAAATAACAAGTGGAATCCATGACCGAAAGCGAGTTCAGTGTAATTCAAAATCGATCAATAATCAAATTTCTAATAAAATATTATAAGAAATTACACAATTTCACACTTAGGTAACCGCATATAAACGAATTCTCTAACTATACTAGCTTTATATGGGAAGGAATCGATTTGTATGGACATGGGTAAAATCTCAAAATTTCGAATCGGTTTAACCTAATTATCACTTTTCACAACAAATACATAAGAAACGTAGAAAGAGGAAAATAATTCAATTCTATCTCTGATATCAGACAATTCTTAAACACCGCCATAATTCAATTATTATGAACTTATTAACAACCTTTATGTACATAAAAGATTCAAAGTTCAATATATAATTTTTATAATAGCTGATGATTGAATGCGAAAAGCATGTTTGACTAACAAAAAACAAGTATATAAGGATAAGAAGGAAATAATCCTATCATTACGTAGTTTTAGTCGGGAAATCGAGAAAAATTCAACTTCTAAATATTTCTGTCTACATTGAAAAGCGTTAGATATATGCTTAAGCGTGATATCATCCGTGAAATTTGATATCATGCTTTGAATGAATTCAAAATCTTTATCAAGCAAACAATGCGCATAACATTATGCTATCTGATAAACATATACTGTATGAGATCAACAGAAGAAAATATTATATTGTTACGCTTCCAACATAAATTTGCTTTCTAGCAAACTTCCCAACCAATAACGGGAACCTAGATTAAACAAGTTAAGTAAATTTCAATAAATTTTGTATCGGTATTCATTCCTCCCGTCTCAAAATTAGCTCAGAGAAGATTCCGCTTCAGTTTATGAATGATACACATCATAAAAATTACAAGTAGCGGAAGAATGTATTCCATTAAATAAGGATAATAAACTCAACCTTATTAGAACAAGAAATTTAATTTCAGTTCACGATAGAAGAATGGGTGTAAATGTGCATCAAAACAGGAATGATTTAACGATTAGACGTAACCAAATGCGTTTTATGAAGCCAATAGAAAATATTTCTATTGGGAATATAATGATTTTGGGCTAAGTTGAAGGCTATACCCTAATTTAAGGTCGCATTAGCCAAGGTAATTAATCTCTCATAATTAATATCTGGAAGGCAGTTCGGATACAACAGGAAATACCACGAGATATAAAAAAATGGGAGGATAGAGTTGTTAACCTTAAATTTTACCGGAAACTAATAATACGATTCCTCCGATAGAATCCACGGCATATAAGATGCACAACAGCGGAATGTTCCAAACGATATCAGCGAATGTTCAACCAGTGTTTTTATCCCAAGCGTACTCCACAAACATTTTACTCGATGATTACATTGAGGATGGCGCGATGGATAACAAACTTTCCCTTGGCAACGACAACTGATACGCGACAATGATTAGAAACGGTTATATTATGTTTTGGTTTTGTAGGAAGATGACGCGATAAATGTTTTAAAAAGAAGAGTGATGTGAAAGAATACTCAGAAATGTAGAGCCATGGATTCATCAAGGAAAATTAATAGTTCAAAAAGGATACACTTTTGGTTTTAGCATGGAGATATATCTGATTCTTAGGTCGCTATCATTTCCTTATAGGAGAGCGAAAATATTTCATCGGTGAAGGCGTAAAAAGGCGATACAATGATTGTCCAATTCGAAGATTCAATTTTGGGCCTAAATTCAAATTGCAATTCAATGGAGGGTTTAAATAATGAAATTCCACGAAACAACAACATCACGGGTAATTTCAATAATGTTTGTTCAATTTTACATCTACAAACAGATTGACGCTGGCTCAAAAAATGGTGGAATTAATTTAATTTGGTGAAAACAACTGTGAGTACATTGCCTACGCTGTGTGACCATGCTTAAAATTTAGTTGAGCTGAAAATTCACGATAGTCAATAAAAGTCTATCCAAATAGATAGATATCAGCAAAATTCGATCATAAACTTTCAACAACAATAGTTGACGGAAATAAGCGTCAAAGAAAAAATATTGAAAGCAACAGAAATTTAATTAATCGGTATTGAATAGATTCGAGATAATCGATACAACATAGAAGCATCGATATTAATCGCTGGTACATCGACATAGAGTTCTTATTAATCTAGAGTGAATTGATAATCGAAAGTGTCCCAGGTAATGGAGCAGCGATCAATAATTAAACGCAGACAAAATGCGCGAGAATCAATAAGATCACCAAGAATATTGTTTGACACTCCAAGAATTACTAAATTAAATCTCATATTTCTCAATACTCAATTCCTTAGTGTTCCAGCCCAGCTGAGTGACCCTTCCTCTCAGAGATTACGAGCGACGGCGGTCCGAAACGACGGTTTCCATTTAAAATTCTCCGAATCCTCTTTGACGGCTACCATGGAATTAAAATGGACGATGGCAGCCGGTGGCCTTGGTGAGCAGTTGCAGCGCATGTAAGGCAATTGAGCGTAAAGAAATACTTTTGCTTAACCCTTGGACTTGAACCCTTTTAAGACCCTACCGAAATAGAAGTTACACGAGCGAGGGAGTGATGCTACATTTTTCTTGCGGATGATGAGTGTAAAATATCGCGCGAGGTCGACGCAGTTATTAAGGATGGGGTTCAATCAGAAGGCGGTTTGTGAAGACACACACTCTCTTTGTACATTCCGACACGGAAAATGTTCTTAGGAAGAAGACATTATTCGATGAGGATATTTGAATCTCGTGAGGAACAGAGAAACAAAATAATGCACACATCTACTTCGTCTGTTTTAATATTTGAAGAAAAGATGTTAATGACGCAAGAAACCGCAGCCTGAAAGTCACACCATCTTGTACATATTTAAACAGCTGCAAAAGCGTAATCTTCATTTGTCATCTTATCAGTATATCCTGATATTATGATTTAAACTGTGATGTAAAATTAATTGTGAACTCTTAAAGAATCTTAGTGACTATGAAAAGATTCATTACTAATTGTTCCTATCTCAAATGTTATATGTCGTAGCTTTATAATTATTCCCTAAAGAGATTACAATTTTACAGAATATTTTATACGTATCCCATGTTTATCAGTTGAACATTTTATTGGTAGTATTTATAGAGTTATTAGAGTTTGATATTTATAACACGTTTTAGTGCTAGGTCACGATAAAGGTACCTGTAAGTAATGTGTCGACATAAAAGAGTGCATAATAAAGATGATAAATGATTAAAATGGAAAAATAAAAGGTTTCACATTAGAGGTTTACAATCTCCAATAACCGTTCTTGCAGCCGTACCTCTTCTCATTCTCCGGTATTCCGAGAAAACAAGACAGGACACTGCACTTTTTAAGAGCACGTATTTCGAATGCGATGCATTCATCGTCAGTAGTGATCAGGAGATCAGGAGAAAGAAGTTTAATCTCAGGAGGCAGAGGACTGCTGTCGCCAAGTATTCTTAGATGTCAAAGAAAAGCATATGTCACCTGAATAGGTCTTGGTTAAGAATTTACAACACTACCTCCTTAAAACTATAGGTGACTGTTGAGAAGTTTTATCATGCAATTTTAAGATATCTATATTCACTGATAATGAATAGTTCTCTTATTATTTTAAATATATATAGTTAAAGATAGAATCGCTAATTTTATTAGCTAACTATATTGATTTGACAATCTGTAACTTTTTATTAAATTATCTACAATCTTTTTAGTAATAATCTACGTATACTGTGTATATGAAAGATCGCTCGAGACATTGATTTTGTATCCTTCGAAAATAAAAGGAATAAATATTAGACAATTAATCAAATTATGCGTCACTCAAGCGTCGAAATAATTGAGGAGGGTAAGACGTAGTTCAAAACGTTTGCGATACAAATCCCATTAGTCCAACTAAATGGTTAGAAACAAAGAAAGGTCTTAGAGCGGAGAACAAATAGAATGTAGGGCGTGCGTAAGTTGGATATCGACAGAAAGCGTCCTGGATTCCTAGAGGGAAAAGGTGCATTGGGAAAGACGGAGGAGAAAACGTCCCCGCCAGCAATAAAAACGCACTTAAACAAGTAAAACACTTAGCTCCTCCCTCACCCTCTGCCCCCTCCGATGATAAAGGAAAGTGTGCGAGAGAATAGTTCACGTGGAAGAGAAATGGAGTAGAAAGAGAGAGCAACTTCATGGCAAAGCGACAACCGCCGTCGCTGTTCTCAAATTTACATTTCTATAGTAATGACTCGTTATGATAAAGTCAAAAGAAAACTACAAAGAATTCATTTTTATCTATAAATTCATTGATGTATCTATATATTCTTTCATATTTAATCCAATTTTTAGAAAACTACAAAGACTTTAGAAATTTCGATGGTCACCGACCTAATCCGGACCCTTACCTCCGCTTGAAGCTCGGGAGCGCCCGGCCGTCACAGCAATTCAAATGAGCAACAATTTATTACCTTCGTCGTTTCACTCGTCCTAAGAGATATATAAGCGTCTTTTGATACGTTTACACACGGGTTTACACGGGGGGGGTCAGATAGGCGGGTGTTTTAAATATCTCAACGGGGATTGGGTTGGGGGGAGGATTTCTAGATTTTTTATAGAAATCCCTCCCCCCTACCCCAACCCAAAGGCAACGTTGCCGTCTGTAAACGGGTAATTTCTTGCAAAATCACGAAAAATCTTTGTTTTCATCGTAGAACGTCGATCAAAAGACGCTTGTATATCTCTTAGGACGAGTGAAACGACGAAGGTAATAAATTGTTGCTCATTTGAATTGTTTATAACTTTTTAAATCGTATTCCACGCGGTCAGTTTTTTTATGGTCCCCCCTGATGGGAGGGCCGGGCGCTCCCGAGCTGGGAAGGGTCCGGATTAGGATGGTGACCCTTGTAATTTCTACCTGAAAAAAATAACGGTATAACCCCCGCATTACTACCATTAACCAAACCAATTTATAAAATGGGACAGAAGATTCAACAGAGTTAGTTTGATTGCTTGTTGGTATCAAAGAATCTCCACACGATTTAAGAGTAAATTATTCCATTTGAATAACAAACGCAGCCCAAACTGAGTGATTTCATTCGATAGAAAACAGGACTCAGGTAAATAATGAATTGCAAGAGTTATAGTTGCATATTCATGTATTCCTCGAGTCTAAAAAATTGAAACGATACAGATTAATCATAAATTACACTTCATATTCAACGGTTATCAATGATACGAATGATAAGCGGACATTGCTAACATTTATGACTAAAAAAGTGTTTTTATAAAAGTTGTCTACGTATTTTAGTTACATCTACGTTGAATTTTCTACATCCAGAGATTCCGAAATGCAACCCGCGAGTTGGATCCGGTCGCTGAGAAACTTACTAAGGCCTTCAATAAATTGAATTTTTGGTTCCCTTACGGTGATGAAAATCATAATTTACTAACGTAGATATAACCAATGTATCTCCTCTTTATCCTAATATTTGCCGCTGATGATTTGGAGCAAAGAAAAACCACTGTGAATTAAAGAAAAAAAGAACCATTTTGCTGCAAGTATTGAATGAACCTTTAGTATGCTCATTTAGATAATTTCAAGCATACTTGATTTTTGTAACTGCTTTTAAAATACTTGTTTCTTGTACTTTGTAAGCGCATCACGAGTAATTAAAAGAAGAAATAAAGCAATTCTCCCCTTTCCGACTCACTTAGCATTTCTCATGTTTTTCTGTGGCCCGCCTTTCTAAAGGTTTACAAAAACTCTCCGCATTCACACATTTATGTATAAAGCGCGTCTCCTTTCATTATATGGCAAGAAGTATGTACTTGGACAGACCTTTTTTCCTTGTAGGTCTTTTCCTTCTATCGTTCGTGGAACTTAGTGAATTTTTGGTAGTGTCCAGAATCCGCTTCCTTGAATTTCCTCACAATATTTGATATCTACCACTAATTCCAAAAATACCAAATATGCCTCACCGAATTTCGCATCCTCTTTCAACAAGAATTATGTTGCGCATATGTTTTAGCGATCCTTCGAATAAATCTGTGAACATTCGCGAAAACGTTTTCGTTTCAAGAACGCAACGCATGTGTACAGGGTTCCAAATATCTACACAGAATATGCATAACAAGTGAAAAGTATCTATTTAAACAAGCTTTCATCAATTATAAGCAAATAGTTGTGTATGGACATGTTTAAGAGAGTGAAAAAGATGCAATTAATGGGAGAAGGCGTCAACTGATAAGATTTTTTATTACATAAAAGATAAAAACTTTGTATATTTTCAGAATGATTACAGCTAACCATCGATGAAGGCTGACATATTCATCTCATATTTATTTAAGCTCTTCTATTACAAAAGAACTTAATTAATATAATAAAATCCACAGAATCGGGCGAGATATGGTGGAAATCCACCATGCAGAATGAAGGAGATATTTGGTACTTTTTCCACAAAAAAATTTTTTTGTGGAAAAAGTACCAAATATCTCCTTCATTCTGCTTAATTAATAGAGTTCGACCCCCGGTTTCAAACACTTAATTACATACGTTAATCTTTAGGTATTAAAAAGTTCACAAAGTGAGTTACCTCAAAAATACAAAATATAATACCTGTTGGAAAATCAGTGATGTAATGAGTGTGGCTTAAACTGAGAAAGCGGATTTTTAAAATTCATTAGTCTACCTTTGGTGTTGCTGAATAATAACTCAACATGAAAACCCATCCTGCGAATTTATGTACGCACAGCAGATGAAATTATAAAGCACCTGTTGTGGAGACGACCTTCCCAAGGCGACTCGGAATGACCTTCAACTTCCACTTTCCCCTTGGAGAAAATCATCTCTTAACGAACAGCATACTTTCCTCCTTCGCGCACTTTATGCATTCGAATCCAAACAACACACGCTTTAAGATCTATCAAATGTTAAATAATAATTATAAAACAACACATTATGGGTGCAGATGAGCAGTGTTTAACACACAATGTCATCGCCATTCTCATGCTAATTAAGAGCGATAATTGAAGCAGGTGATAGGGTGATTAAAAAGTGCCAAGAGGATTTTCCGTTAGGATTCATTTGCATTCTGAAAAGCACTCCTTCATAACATCCAAAGCTCTAGATATGCGTGCGATAGATTGATCTGAGAAATCCATTAAGATTTTTTATCTCTATGGATTTCCCAACATTTAAAAGGGAAAGAAGAGTCTGACAACCCCCATTTCCAATGTGACACGTCCTTGAGGACGATTTCGATGGCCCCGTGATGATGGCGAAGCGGTGTTTGCGAGTCCGGATTTACTTTCCGGGAAAACGGTTGCTCAAAGAAGATTCCGGAGTCGAAAGTACGTTTCGCCATGAGCTTGGAATGACTTTACATGCATGTCATATGTTATGGATGCCTTCAGTGGATAACGATTTCGTCATGTTCAAAGTGACAACATTTTTTTGAGTCGAACAATACGGCGAGGAAAAACATTGCGCAAATTTTCAGTTCTTACTACGTTCCTCCCTTACTTCAACGGGTTCGTTTACAGATTTTCTAACTTAAGTGAACATGGCATCTACATATTACTTTAGAGTACCACAAATTTATTTCAGTTGCAAGAAATGTTTACGTTGTGTTAATCAAAAATCGAACCCAAAAGAAACCTGCGCACCTTTCTTTTGTAACAACCTCTATAGCATGTTTGAAGGAATATATTCGAAGCAATGTTCATCTAACATTCATAAATTTCTTATCTATTTAATCCATTTTTTGGGTACAGAATTTTGAGTATATAAGATAAATACTGCGTGAGTTTACTTTGTAGAGTTACTTAGCAATCATTTCGTCAACCTCATTTTTTCAGAAACAAAACTTACACGACCGAAAGCACCCTAGGTTGATTGTCATTCCCGTCTCTTATCTTGTACAATAGATAAAGATGATTACAGTCATTGGAATAATATGCTAGTTTAGTTTAAAAGGGAGCCTTCCACAAAGATTTTAATACATAAACGGAGCTAAGAGAATGGTGAAAAGCTAAAATCTCGACACAATATACGATATCACGCATAACTATCAACATTCACAATTATATTACGAAAACACTTATTTTAACTAGAGAATATCACTAAATAACTACAGCTGTAATCAAAAGTGTCTCACAGTACTTAATATTCGGTAGGACCTAAAGTTATAAACATCACCACAGAAGTATAAATATGGATCTGACCTTATCAATGTTTAGCAAAATTCAATCTTTTTACTCTTATTTTCACATCTACAGTGAACTAAAGCCGAGTACGGTGAATTACGGTAGACAGCGAATGTTATATCAATCGTGGGTGACGATGAAATCGAACGATATTCGGCTTTCGGACAATTAGAGCAGACGGGGAAAAGAATGCCTAAATTTAGAAATACAAATTTCCGCCCACAACTCTTCTCTCTCCCGGGAACCGGATACGTTCGCCAAACAAAACAAAGGAACCACGAATCCGTGGAAAATTCCTGCTCAGTTCTTCAATCAAAGAAACCGCAAGGCCAAAGGGATCTTACATTTTCTGCGAGGTTGAATATATCGGGAATGGATTTCCTAATGATGGAAAAATACAGCTTTTGCCAAGCGAAATGCTATTTTGGCAATGTGGAACGATAAACCTAACTATTCTCGCAAGTGGGCAAGAAAAGCGATAAAATTCCGAGACTTTACAATAGAAAATCCATTTTCTCTATCAGGTACCCATAATAAGCTTACGGGCGGGCGGTATAACCTGCAGGGGCCCCACAAAATAGAAAAATTCGAAAGGAATGCGGCACTGCATGCAGTTGGGCATTTGTAAACTTAAAACAACTAGAATTCTCCATACTTTGCATTTACAAGCATAATTTTTAACAATTAATTTAGCGTGAAATGCTAGTGATATAGATGTGAGATACATTATCGGAAATGGAGTTCCTAAATTAATAACTCTTGGTACAGTGACAGTAA
The DNA here is from genome assembly GCA_947579665.1 of Sympetrum striolatum. Classification (NCBI taxonomy): domain Eukaryota; kingdom Metazoa; phylum Arthropoda; class Insecta; order Odonata; family Libellulidae; genus Sympetrum; species Sympetrum striolatum. Next base: position 65,310,536 of record OX388351.1, on the reverse strand, counting down.
GCCCCCATTTCTTGATGGTCGACAAGAAACCCATTCGTTAAGAACTGAACTGATAAAAGCAATGGCAACTGCTAATCCATCTCAATTATATTCTTTTCCTAAAACATCATTCAATTTTATAACTATAAATTTCCACACTTCCTCATAATTCACTAGTTAGTTCAATATTTCCTTTAACATATATTTTTAAACAGGTTAAACAATACACGAGTTCCAATCTCAGCAAAGATTGATAAGTAAATAAATAAAGGGTAAATGGTAGATATCTGGGGGTTTTACTGTTACTTTTATCAGGTAGAAATTTGGAGGGTCTCCGTCCTTATCCGGACCACTAGCTCGCCTTCGCAGGTACTTAGCGCCCGACCTTCCCATCAGGGGGGACCGTAAAAAAAACTTACCGCGTGGAATACGATTTAAAAAGTTATAAAATATTCAAATGAGCAAATATTATTTTCTTCGCCGTCTCACTAGTCCAACGAGATATGCAATCATCTCTTGATCGACGTTCTACGATGAAAATTAAGATTTGTCGTGATTTTGCTAGAAATGACCCGTTGACACACGGCAACGTTGCTCAGTCAGATAGGAGGGTATTTTAAAAGCTCACTGCCCCCCCTGTGTTTGGTTTGCTGTCTTATTATCAACTAGCTGAGGTACCTGGAGAATCTCAACGGGGGTTGGGGGGAGGATTTCTAGATTTTTGCTAGAAATCCCTCCCCCTACCCAACCCAACCCATCCCCGGGGCAACGTTGCCGTGTGTCAACGGGTCATTGCTAGAAAAATCACGAAAAATCTTAATTTTCATCGTACATCATCTACCATTAACCAAATAAAGAAATAATAAACGATTAATGAATTAATTACCAATTAGTAGTTTGTTAGATGCTTTTTCGGGACAGATTGGGAGGAAATTTGTTAGGATAAAACTCCTGCACTTCGATGGCTCATTGCTGTTCAATCGTGCGAATATTTTTTCAAGAAGGTTTTCAACTGGTTCACCTGCCCTCCGAGAAAGAAAGCTGAATATGAATTATGCGACTGTGATAAAAACATAATGTGAGCTTTCGCAAATATAACTCTTACATGATTTTCGGTGTTGCTTTCTCGAAAAAATGAATAGAAATAGGTCCATACTATTTGTTCTCCTTGACTTTAATATCCAACCTCATACATTATTCCCAACCCCTTAAAGTTATGAATTTCTCCCCTTGTTATTTCCCTCTCCCTTTCATTTGTTATGTTTGCAAAAATGTCGTATTATCACTTTAAAATGACTACTTCCGTAGGTGATAAATTGATAAATAAATAAATTCATTGCAAAATACCCTCCACGACGTTGTAAAATTTCAATCTTTCTACACATTGACTCGATCCATGAGAAAATCGTTGCTCTGGCGAAAGCGGAAGTCACACGATTGAAAAAACTCTTCAGAGACACTTTGCGCTGACGAAGGATTCCTAAACAGAAGAAGATCGCACATGACGGGAACCGGAGTTCATTTTTTTTCGCGGAAAGCGAAGATACGAAAACATACAACACCACTATTATGTTATGTAAAAGAACAACACGTAAAGTTATTTTTTACAATTTGCAGGCTACGTTTTATTTACAAAATTAAATTATTAATAATGGTTCCACAAAATGGAAACGTCTACCAGAAGACGAGGTATTGATTTAAGATTTTTATTTTGGTCTCGTGATATGCATTTGGATCAGAAATAAAGAGAATTTTGACGAAATACTTGCAAAATTTTGCAGTAGTAAGCAACTAGTTCCCCTGACAAATAAGGCGATGGTTTAATTCGACTCTTATACGATTATACGGTAAAGATACATGTGGTGTTATACATACATACATACAAAGGACTTTATTTGGCGAAATTGGGACTTTTTGGTCCCATTTAACCAAAAAAAGATAGAAAAGAACAGAAGAAAGGCCGACATTTTCTGAAGAGTGTCATTAAACTTTAGAAATCTCATTTAAGCAACACATTTTTATAAATAATATATTCTGATTCTTCGACGCTTAAAAATTGTAATAAGTGAATTTTAAATAAAGTATCGTTCTCAAAACGAAAATTGAAAAATTTACCGTGGATATTATAAAAAATAACAGAGTCGGCAAACGCGATATTGTTCTAGCAAGACAACAAATACTAGCAAAATAATTTTTGCGAGGTAGAAGTAGGTCAATGCTTATTTTTATGTACACTAAATAAATTTAGTTCCGTCGAATTCACTAGTCTAAAACATAAAGCCGAGACCATCCAAGCGTTTTACCAGCTGGTGTGAGTGAGCGGTGACAGAGAAAAAGATTGTTAGCGAGTGGGAAAACTCCGACCCAATAAAAGCGTGTTAAAATGGCTGAATTGAAAGATGCCTCTTACCATAGTCGTGAATGCATAGAGCCGGGCACATGTCCTGGTGATTGTGCGGCGGATGTGGGGGCTGCCCCGCGGAAAACACGTGGTAATCCGGGGGGTAGTACTCGTAACCGGGCGAGCAATACATTTCCTCATGATTTTCAGCAACCATAGCATCGAGCATCACCAGGGGGGCGTATCCTCGGCCACCCGTACCCTTACCACTCCTCGGACCCAATCTTCCGTCGCAGTGGCCGAAATGCGACCCCTTCCTCTTGCCACCACTGTCACGGACGAAGCTCATCCACGCGGCACACGGCGCACCAGCACGCTAACACACCTCCGCTACCCCTGGTTATCATAGGAGGTGTTAATCTTCTGGCAGACGAGGATGGCCGGACCATTCCTCTCCGAAGCGAGCCGCTCGCGCACCGATTCTGCTTTGTTTTCCCTTGGATAAAGGGGAGAGGGTCCACTGGAGGGTGCAGAAGTTACACTTCTCTTTATCCGGGATAATTCACGGGGGGTTTCCTACCTCCGGAAACTCGAGTCTCTCTAAGTCGGTCACTTCACATCGTGGAAGGGGAGGGGAAGAGAAAGAGACACAACATCCATTAAAAAAGGCATTCGTAAAGAAACCAAATGGTAACGTAGTCGAGTTGAAAGGTGAGATCTTCGAAATTGCGAAAAATAAAATCGAAAACGAGGTCACGATTGAGAGCGAGAGACTCATTTCAAAAAGGAGCAAGAAGAGTCACGCGTGAATTATCATTTAAGACGAGAAGCAGATACAGAGGTACAGAAACAAACGGCAATAAAAAGATAAAATGAAAAATACATCGAGACATTAGTTACTTGACTCGTTGAAACCATGTCTCAGTTGAATTTCAGAAATAATGATAGTAAGATTTACAATGCTCCGTAAAATTCCCTAAGAGCTGTGTATGAAAAATATAACTAAACAAAATTTCTGCTCTCATGCCATACAAAACTATAGCTCGATATTTGTTGAAAATACGAAGCTTACGTGAAAACAAGTGTTTTTTTTCTTTAATGCTCTCAGAAACAATTTCTCCAAAAAAATTAGAGATCTCACTTTCTAAACCCAACGAATTACCAACAAAAATAAAACATACTAAATGAATAACATACAAAATCAAGTAAAAATAATGGGTAACAATAAGGATAAAGGGCAACAAGAAAACATGCAAATAAAGAACTAACCTACTAGCTAAATTAGGCATAAGTACAAAAATAAAGGAAGTGAATAAAGCTTACATCCCAAAAAAATCTTCTCTTAGCATTTTTACGATTCTACGGGAGCATTCCTATGCATTCAAAGGAGCCCTTAAACGTCAGTCAGAGGAAACAACAATCTTGCACCTTACATGTAAAATTTACATATGTAATTGGTCATATCTCTGGTAAAAAAGTAGAATTGATTTCTCGCGTAAATGTTACCCTGAAAATCTCACACAGGAAAGAAAACAAAAACTTCCCATTCAATAACAAAAATCTCACCGAATACATTCCCTTACGGTTGTAGACATTCTCTGGAGTTTACGAGGTTACATGTAGAAGTAAATAAATAAATAAAATAAAAATTAGCAGAAGGTCGTTGCTCTATCCATGGTATCCGAAAACATTTTACTTTACAAACTAATATTTGGTGGAAATATGTGTAATAGCCTCCCGAAAATCCTAAATAAAAACTCGGGGAATACACCAATCATTTATCGATAACTTTCTTCCCAGACGAGCGATCTACTATGCATCTGCCTTTAGGTGATTCAGATTGAGGGATGAAAATAGTACGAAAAAGAGCGCATGAACACAAATTAAAGAAACAAATTGAACATTTAGTGATTAAAAGTAGATGCGATCATAAAATTCATTGCGCCAATTGATTAGTGTAAAATAATTAAGTAATTTAAAACTGATATTCAAACATATAGACTTATTTTAAATCTCCACATTTAGATTATTTTTTCTTTATATTATAATTTTTTATTTTACTTTAAGTAAAAGGATGCAACATCGAAAAAAAATTGATCTTTTCGTTCAATTCTATCTACCTCACATAATATTTGTTAGTAAAGAAGGCCTATGCCCATAATGAAGTTTATTATTATTATTATTATAAGAAGCTTTTTCAAAATGATCGATTGTCGCTTTGTTTAGAGGCATTTGACCGACAATCGAAACCGCCATCTTGAAGTTACGATAGCTAAAATTTAAATCTCTCGGGAAATTCTATTTCTTCGCAATTCAACCTTTTCTTTTAAAATTTTCAGGCAATTGTAAGTTACGTTAGATTGGAGCATTTATCCATGCCTCAACAATTGCGCTTCGGGAGGCTAAAACAGAAGTGCAGAGAAAACACGTGCCGAGGAAAAAATAAAAATTCCAACGGGGGTGCGAACACACTCACACATGGCGAAAGAACAGCGGTTCGGAAGGAGGTGTGGGAGTAGCACAGATGGTAAGGAGAGAGACGAAGGGAGAGTAGGACAAATACCACTTGCGATCAATCAAGGGAAAATCTGAATATATCATCTAACGCAAGGTCACACAGTTCGCCCTTCCCGCAGTTTCCCGCCGACGCCGATCAGGGGGCAGCACCGGCGGGAATTCTCGTCGAAAGTTTTAAGGGTTCCTGTTCACTGTCGGTGCGCACTCCGCTAGTCGTCAGACCGAAACGCATTGTTTGGGAATGTGCGCGTTTAAAAATAACCCGTCATTGTTGCGTGGGAAGTACGGCGCGGACGAGGAAGCGCGGTTCGAGACGATTTCCCGCCATTGTTGTCCCAACGGCTCGGATTGGCTTCAGTTTATCATTTTTTGGGGGCATTTTTCGACTTTTCCTCAACTCTTTGCTCCCGAAAGCGCGAAAAACGTTCGCGGTAATTCGCGACGGGATGTAGGTGGCGGGTCGGTCGCGGTGGCCATTATTCGCAGTCAAAGAGCGACGCCGAATGAACTTTTAGGTAGCGTATGTCCGGTGCAGAGAGAATAGCCGACAAAGGGAAGGGCGATTTTCGGCCACAAAAACAACCGACGACGTTGTTTCTTTTCCCGTTTTTTCTTCCATCGAGGTCTTTGTCAGCGACGGAACGCAGGATATGTGGTTTAATGAGGTTCCTCCAAGTGCCTTCAAATAAATGTTATTAAATCCATGTTTATCATAGACTAAGTTCACTGATAAACTCAAACTTTCAGCATCATTTAAATGGGAGATAATAACAAATTTCCGAAGAACAGGAACGATAACTTTTTGGTTTAAATCTAACGGTGTAGACACGGGAAGTAACCGTAAATATGCTTATAATAGTAAATGGTCATGTTTGACAAAAGAGGGCAATACATATAGTTAATTAGCATTTAATATAAACTGTGTATATAGTGGATAAATATGTAAGGTATGTAAAAAGTTAAAGAAATTATGTAAAATGGTTTAACTAAAAACAGAAATACGTATTTATGCATGGCAATTTTGCTACAATCACAGCTCTGGTTTTCATTTTTTCCTTCACTATTATAATAACTAACACGGCTTATAATAATTAAAGCCAATTCTTAGAAGAATATACGATTACGATACTCAATAAAGCTCAGGAATGGCAAACTTGGAGAAGCGTAATTAAAAAAACCTTAAGTACAGACCTAATTAAATTTTTGGAAAGGAAAGATAGCGCAGCATGTTACCACGTCAAGTACGAACGAAAAAAACGATCACATCGGCTTTGAGTTCGTGGAATTTCACCATAAGAACACAGGATCGAGAACTTTCACAAATAATAAACGACAGCACCGATCTCGACGAATGCACACACAAAGACGAAGTTCTCAATTTTGCGTTCTCACATCCCATTCCTCAGAAATGTTTCACATCGCTAACAAACCAATTCTTCGGCGGACACACTTTCCGATTACGTCTGTGTTTCATCCAAATCAAAACTCTTCCTCACCAACTCGTTAGCATTCAACAATCGCATTAAACAGCTTCCCCGCACAGAGTTCCTCCAATTAAAATCCTCGAGAAATACTTGAGCGTTTGAATAATTCCACGCAGCCTTCGGAGCACTTCTTAGGGAATGCGCTAGCCTCCGACAACACCACGGAGGCTGACCTCTTTCCAACCGATTCAATCATCATCACTTGATGCCGTTAACCGTAATGATCTAAGGCCCCCTGACCTGTAGGCCGACACCGAAAGCCTTAAAAACGTAAAAAAGTGTTCTTAATGACTGGGATTTCGAACCAAGGATCGCTGCGGAGGATTCCGGTCGTGCCTCGGGGGCATCGAAGAAGGTCCACGTGGGTGATGGAAACAATTGGTAATTCACTTAAAAAAGCGCTCTTGCGGACAATGAGTGGTACCAGATTCCAAAGCACACTCAGTCGATTGGATAAAAGAAGAAATGGATTTAATGACCTGCGCTACAATATTATCTCCTCGGGGAAGTTTCCTCCAAAATTTAATTTGCATTAAAGATGGTAAACCTTGAAACGTAGAACGAATCAAAAACTCAGTCGCCATGAAATACTGAGAGAGACCACTAAAATAGATTACGAGCGGTTGATGAAAAATCCTTACGGGACCTCACACGCATTTCCCAACGATACTGCAAAGGGTAAATTGCACATAAGGGCGTGCACCCAGGAAAAATGCCAAGGAAAAACGGACTTGAAAAAAATCTGACTGGGCCGGGAATCGAACTCGGGACTTCTTCTATCCTGGAGGCTGTCTTAACCACTAGGCGAGACATTTTTTCAACAAGCAGTTTTTTTGCACACAAAGTTCCCAAAAATAAGCTTCTTGAAATGTTCTCTCTCGGTAGCCTAGTGGTTAAGGCAGCCTCCCGGATAGAGGAAGATCCCGGGTTCGATCCCAGTCAGACTTTTTTCAAGTCCGTTTTTCCTTAACGATACTGGACTAATGAAAGGTAAAATTACTAGAGGTAGATATTCCTAAAAAAATGACAAAAACGAATTATTAAGAGAATATAAAACTTAAGTTTCGGTAATTAACAGTTCTTATCTTTTGATGAATACGTGAACATCATTCGGTTGGCTAATGAGCGATTGAAATATTCTTCCTGACGTAGTTATAGCGTCCACTGTGATCGAACCCGTGGCTGTTTCTACCAAAATATGCGCTACCAAGGAGATAAACCATAAGACAAGATTATAAAATCAAGCGTCTTCTACCAAGCATTTCTAATGACAAATAAATTGCACTAAAGTAGGTTTTCGCCGTAAAAAATTCATCGTTTGAAATTAATTACACGAGTAAATACATATGTATTAATATTTGTATTCCATCAGTCAGGCAGTCTATTCCAAATAAATTTATTTTCCGAATAATAAAAGAAGGCTTCTCCAAAAATAGAACTAGCCGGAAATGCATTAAGATAGAACCATAGTAAGAAAAGTATTTAATTATAAATTAAGATTCAAACTTGTAAAACCCCTTCCTACGTTAAGATGACCATTCAAAACAGTGACATCTGTCCGGAAGCTAACAAAATATGAGAAAACTATACAAAGTACGTTTCAGCAACCTGTGCTCAGCAACAATCCCGAATCTCCAGGAAGCCAAACTCTTATTCCGAGCAAATTTATGGCATACAGGATCAGTGCCATCATTTACGCATGCGGTTTAATCAATGTGCAATTCAAATCCGAAGAGCGGAAACAGCCACGTCAAACGCCATCTGATGCATTTGTTTTCGCAACTTTTGAGCCCAATTCTTTCCTGGAAATTTTTCTTCGGAAATTCATTGCGACGTGGTCCCGTATGATTTTGTGGCGCCGTCATGACGAAATGAATTCATCATCATAAATTGTGCCCAAACTATATCTCCTTGCGTAAACTGAGGGCTTTTTCTATGGATGGACGACTTTTATTTGGCTTACAGATGTCCTTGTTTAAGCATTTTTCTTCGAGGCACGCTGCATTATATCAGCTCCATCTGCTTCATATTGATGAAGTCAGTATTTCTCATCGGGTTTTGGGTACAAGGCGGGGGAAATGCATTCTTATACAGCACTTTCCCTATTATAGTATTTTATTTCATACCTGAGTAATCATAGAAGCTAATGGGGTATGAATGATACACAAAAGTGGCATCGGACTATTTCTTCTGACCAAAAGCTGTTGCGCAGGGACTATTGAGCTTCCCTTGCGTGAATTTCTTCTAATCTACTTGTGATTCTGAATAATGCCATTATTTAGCATCAGTAGCTTACATTTGGAAGTATTTTTCTAAATCAGGATATCTCCATTTCTTGTTCACATCACATTCCGTTCGAATGCTGAAGCCACAACGACCTGTAACCAGTTCAACTACGTGGATTTTCAGCAAGAGGAAAGTTTCCAGTTAATATCACCCCATCGGTGATGCAGTTCTAGGTTTCAGAGTGTCGTATTTCATGAAAGTCACGTAGTCAAAGGCACGCAATTCCGAGTGTTCTTTTTATGAAAAATCGCACGTGTAGGGAAAAACCCTTTCAGTCAAAGGGACGGAGGAGACTAGTTAAATGAGCTGCCGCTGGCAACCGCCGTCTCAAAGGGAGACACTGGAATAAGACGTAGCGGATCAAAGGGCCAATGGATGCGAATCTCTTTTTTAGGGCCCTCTCCTGGAGATGAAACAAATGAAATGCCATTCCGGCCAATCGCGAGCTCCTTCCGCACTCCTGTTAAGAGTTTTGATATTTCTAGCAATGTTTCTAAAATTGATGAGATGACGAAACGATAGGAGACCATTGCATTATTTGCTAATTAATTTCAAGCCCTTCCCGACGAATAGAAATCTGAAATTCAGAGATTGGTTGAAGTGTCGATGAACATGCATACAATTTTTTTTATCGAAGGTGTCCTTGCTTCGATTCCTGATCACCGAAAAAGTATCCCATAAGAAATGGATGTGATGTTCATTTTTACGGTTGGCAGCCTTCATTTTTTTGCAGAATTAAATATGAAAAAATGCGAAATCGAGACGAGTACTGAAAGACGGGATATTAACTATGGTTTCTTATTTTGGTCACGTGATTTGGATTCGAAATTGCGAGACTTTGACCAAAAATACGAAATATTTGTACAATTTTGTAGTTATAAACAACGAGTTTCCATGATGACTATCACGAACTGATTAACTCATTTCAAAGATATGCAGTTCTTTCCGTAAATTTCTAAGCACATTACTGAAGTATTTTATGGCGATACGTCTGTATTCTCCAGAACAGGGGCGACCAGCATTAAAAAAATAGCTTACATAATATTTAATAACATAAATACAATACTTATCTACTTCTACACCCGAGAACGTAATTTTTAACGAACTGTAAAATATATACTGACTAATGTGCGTTTTCCTTACCAAATAAAAAGCAATGAATCCAATCCATACCTAAGGTTGATGAGAACAAGATCTCGTAGGATATAGCTATAACTATAAATAGCTATCGTTTTCTCCGAGAAAAAAGGCAGGAAAAACGGAACGCATTCCGATTGTCATCTTTTCAGCCCGACCGGTTCCGCAACAATGATAGGGAATTAGAACGAGAAATTAATCGATCGATTGACAATTGCCGATCGTCGATGCTTATTGGAACGGCAAAAATGGACGAGAGGTGAAATTGCGACCGAATGATATCGAGCGAATGGATGCATAGGATAAAACCGAGTCTCCTTTTTTATCATTCGCCTTGGAGTCGAAGGACGAGAGATCTTTTCGCGGTGAAGGTATACAGAGATGACTCGGAGGAATAGAGTGACTTGAGGCTTGGCCAAGTACTTGTTTTCATTTTTTTCGCGTGCGATATACCAGCTGCGGGATTCCGAGAAATTCATGCAACGGGGTTTATAAATGGCGGCAGCCTTTGCATTTTCCTTATTCGACGAGTGATGAACGCTTGCGAATCGGCGAATGTCAATGGCGAATGTTCGGGCGAGTGGGAATAAAAACATATGGGCGTATGAATAAACCTGCGGGGACATGAGCTGAGAGGAAACGAAAGGAAAAATCGGGAAAGAAAAATTTCCCAGGATTCCTCCACGTCATGTTTATAGCACTTTTCGAATCAAAGACAGATTCCATTCGAAGATTTCGAACGAAATGAGCTCTCAGGTGCCATGAAGAAACTTTAGAAATTTAAAGTGAGAGGGGAGTCTAGAGAATGAAGTAAAACCGAACAAAATAATTTATATTGCACACAACAAATTATCTAGTGCAAACGAAATTGTTTCGTAAAATAAACAATATAAATTAATGAAACATAGAGAGAGTTATAAATATCATACCCAGAAAAGAGCACAATGCAGTCATCACGGGGTATTTTTTCATTAGAATTGATAAGGGAATGGAAAAATCGATTGATATAACTATAAACTGACATTGTAAATCAAGTACCTAATTTTAAACGAAGTCACTCTAAGTCACAACTAGTCACAACTAAGTGGTTTACTAAAAACAAAAAATATTGACAAACACTGTTCAAGAAAATCGGTGACTCAGCTATAAAAATAAGGTAATAATTATAATAAACGAATTTATTGAAGGAAGAGATTGAAACTAACAAGTTTCATCTGAGGATATATTAGATAATAACCATATATTTGATATGATAACAATAAATACTACACTTCTTTAACAATAAAATGAAATTTACTATTGAAAATGTTCTCAAATATCCATGGAGGAAATTACAAATTCTAGATAAAACAACACCATCCCTAACATATTTAGAATAGGAATAACTTTCCATTGGTATAAAGGTGGAAATCCTCGGAAAAATGAAAATTCTAAGAGAAGAAAGCCACAAAGGATAGTATGCTCGAAATGAGAATGTCATCTCATAAAGAAATCGATAGATCGAATACAAAATGAAGCGACTCTCGTCAAACGAGGCAGTTCTTCCATTGAGAGAGGGAACACTTGTGCTCCATCTTCTCTTTCCAGAAGTGCCCCTCAAAGATTATTTTCCGAGGGCACAAACTATGAAATTCAAAGAACGATAGTGTGCAAGGGGGTGTCGTGACATTTCGTGCGCACGACAGATTGCGATCGCAGGAAGACCTTCAAGTCACTTCATCCCCTACGACATGCGGAATCTCCATTTATGCATAAGGCTGCTGGACGCTCGGTTACCAAGTACTTTTTCTTGCTCCAGTCCATCACCTTCCCATTAAAGAATCACAATAAGGTATACTTGTGACGGACGTCCTGGGCAAGCAGTCATCAAGATTTGTCCCAAAGGGAAGCAGAAGACGCGGAATGGACGCACGGTGTTTCTCCATCAAACAAACACAGGAGGGATGCTTCACTATCGCGTCACGGCCACACAGAATCCATCAACCGCTGCTATTAAAATTTAAATGGATCAATCTACTATTTTTATACCTTGTTTATATTTCGTGAACAAATCCACATCGAAAATATAAACCTCATGGGTTTCCTCTTCTTTTATTTCTAAAAATTCCTAAGAATAATAATAACGCATCTTTAATTATGGCGAGATTGAGACTAAAAACTCTATTCTCGTAAATCTTTTAAGAAAGAGATTACGTATCAGAATAATCTGAGGAGAAAAACGTCGATCTGTCAGGAATCAAACCCTGACTTAAATCATCAGAGGGAAATGAGCTACCATGAAAATCCAACCTCCGAGAAGCGAAAGACCTTGGTTCGAGTCCGAGTTCTGTCCACATTTTCCACTTTCGTTTATCCTTTGGCTTTCAGGATCATGTCTAGTCATGATAATTTAAAATATACATTCCCTTATTCTTGCAGTGCATCTTTACCACAATTAACTATGAGTAGGTATTCTAACAGACAGGAAGAAGGAATCAGCAAGTCCAATCATCGCTAAGGTATTGATTGAATGAAATCTACGTTCAAAAGCGCGACTTCGAAGGAAGGAGTCACCGATTGTAAACATACAACACTATAAAAAATATAATAGAACAATCAGAACAGTTTGTGCAGAAAATGTACACAGTCACATTTAATTGGTCCTGCCTGAATTTAACTTTACGAATCGAATACTGAATTCTACGGAATGCAAAACCTTTGAAGAAGGGAAAGTGACCTTTAAACTTCGAATATACTTCACGATTGGTAATAATTAGAATAGCAATAACAAAAAACACGATTAGTTTCTATTGTGGTGGCTTCACGGTTTGCGGTGTAGTAATAATGGCAATGTTACAACAACCCAGTGGCTGATCTATTTCAAAGCTTTGCAAGGAAATCATTGATTATAACTGACAGCAACAAATTTAACTATACCTAAAATTCCCATAAGATGGTATCGTTTCATTTCCACGGCAGAAAGTTCGATATAAATATAGTGTAATATAAGTTCTTCAATTGTTTAAGCATTGGAGTAGCAAAGGATGCAAATATCACTCAAAATGAAACACAAACATCTTCTTTCCTTAGATCCTTACCAACACGAAAGATTACTCAAAAAACAAATTCCATCGCTATAAACAATTAATCCGTTCATCCTCAAAGGGCGGTTCCAAAGTGCTGAAAAGCTTTCATTTGGCCCCTTCCGTGTTCTCAGCATATTTTTAAACTTCCACGGGGCAAAACATCCGGGTTGAATTTTCGTCCGCCTCGAAAGAGAAACAGCTTCCCGGCGGAAATCTACCTGTGACTAATAGTGGAGCCAAATAAAATAATACATCAACTGTTAACACTTCGTTTAAAGGTTACTGAGGTTCTTTTCTCCGGAATCCGTCATCGATATTCAACATTCAACCCATTCTGTCAAGGTATTCATGTTTTAGGCTACAGCAATACACATCGACCATTTTTTACCGGATTTTCCCCCTTGAAACGACGATATTTTAAACGGATTGCATAGTGACGTACCAAAATGGCTGGTGATGAGCCGAGCTTAAACGAATTTAATATTATAAACACCTAAAGATTTCGTCAACCGTTGGTTTCGTTTACTTTTGCGCTACCATTTCTGATAAAATATTGTTTGAAATTAAACTCACGTCGATTCAAATCGCCATCAGATTATTGTCAGTAATGAAGCAAAAGCTGAGAGTCACGTGATGATAACGGAGGAATGCGGCTAATTGTATAACAAAATAGCCTCGGGGAGCGAAGTTTCCAGTTATTTCGCCAGGTGGAGCTCAAGAATCACTGACCAAGGGGAAGACTGAGAGGAAGGAAGTAATTATACGCTATCGAGATTTTACTGCTGATAAATCTAATCCATTTCAGTAATCGATCATAATTAAGAGCACTCACGAGGGAGACCCATCTTCCAGCAAACTACAATCAAACACAAAACAGGACTGCTACCGCCGTAGATTTTCAAGAACAGATTCAGAATTTTTTATGTAATATACAAAGTCTATGAGGAGATAATTAATCGATTACATTTCTGAATGATTCATTACTCGAATCGCATCATTCCGCTGAAAGGGAAACTGAGGTGCGTCATATTCGCGAATTTCTTCCTTAAGAGATACACTCGATAATGCATTTTAAATGTAATGTCTGTGGACAGTATACAAATATTATGGATCTCTTGCAGTTCACGTACTGCATCAAAAATCAGCGAAATAAATGCTACAACTAGACGCCTCAAATATGCATTCATTCCACAGACGATGCGCGACAGCAAAAAGTTACAGAAATAGATTTATGGGGCATGAACCCGGGTCAAATGCAGAAAGGCGGCTCGCAGGCTGAAATTCAATGCGATCGTTCCTCTGCTTATCTTTCAATGTACTGATCATAAGGTTAACTGATGAATTGAGGCTATTTTATGAACAAAATGTATTAAAACAATAGCGAATCTCAATAGTGCTCGTTCCTGCTATCATAATCTGACGAATGGAATATTTTACATATGTCTTTTGGAACACAATAGAGAAAAACAAGTATTTCATGTATTTAGTTAATTGTAATCATGGCTGCGATGACATGAAAGCTACTGAGGCACCAGCATTATGAATATGGACTAAAGATGAATTTCACTCATAGAGTCATTGAACTTTAGTTTATGAGTACAGGTTCCGCTTACAGCATTCTGACATGGTGAGGAAAGCAAGGGTTAAATACCTCATTCCTCACCCTGTCTAGTAAGCCTCATTCCTCCCAACTAGCTCTTTGTAGCTAATGCTAGAGAGGTGGAGGCACTACAACCGGCCTTCAGGCTGAATATTTTACAGATAAGAATACTACACCTGCGTAAATTATTTACAAAGGTAAAGATTAAAAGAATAAAACGAAGAGCACTACAGATTCTGCATTGCTTACGTACATCTGCAATCATTTAATCGGTTTAAGAAGCGAAGAAACCCATGAAACCAGAGATGCACTTTCGCAAAAGATCCATCAAGACCGGGTTCGCTGAATTTGCACTTAGCATCTGGTGCCATTGAGCATATTGCAGCCGAAAAACTCATCCATTAAGTTTTATTCCCGCCATGAGAAGAGCTCGTAACTCATTGATGATACTATCACCCCGAAATAAAACCGCTAATACTTCTCAAGTTCTTCGGCCACAATCTAATGCAGTGAGTCATAAGGCGCTGACTTCGCCTCGGGAAATAGTTGAACCGAACGAAGGATACGAGAGGTTATAAAGCTCAATTCAAACTCCAAAATTTTATCGTAAGGCTAGCAGGTCAATTTCATTTCCTACTAATTTTCTTTACGATTCACCAAAAACTCAGTTTCTTCATTAATTGCGGTTTTAATATTATTCGACAAACAGTTTTACCTTAATGAGTAACCTTGCTAGCGAAATTTTGGGTTAATAATATTTTTCCACGTTTCTTAGCTAACAAATTCAGATACACCTAACGAATGTTTCGGAGACTTATCGTAAGAAATTAATTCAATTACGACCAGGGTTTTCTACGAAGTCCCGCAACGCAGGAGATTTAGGGGCCCCAAAGCATGATTTACAGTAAATTTAAAGCATGGTTGTGAATTTCGAAATGCATTAAATGGCAATTCATGATTTCTCGGTAAACATTCTAGAAGAAAGTTTTGAAACAATGTCGTCAAGTGAGTTTGCAGGAAAATTAGTAACCGTAAAAATAACTCCCAATAACTGGATGACGGATACATTTTGAAACGCGTTGTCATACAACCACACAACGACATAATAATAATGCTGTCTTATGTTTTTGGGCGAATTTTAGCCTATGAAAGCTATTCCTCCAATTAACCTCTTTTCTTAATTTTATTCCTTCTTTGCATTTTATTTTATTAATATCACCCACACATAACATACACAGACAACCATTCCCTAACAGGAAAAATCCGATTAGCTAGGATTCGAACCCGGGACCGTGAGGTTTAACACGCTAGCACGTTAACCGTCCAGCCACCACGGCCGGTATATAGCAGCATACATAAACTGCATTACGTCTAAAAAATGCAATAAGAAAAATCATCGATTTAATGCTCTCACGACGTGGTTCTAGTCATTGCTTAGCTCCGGAAAACTTAATGGTTGAATTAGCCACAGAGGAGGAGATCAATGGAGCGAAACTTCGTGCCATCTTGCGCTATACATCAATGGACACCACAACTAACTTTTCACCGGTCTGTTAAAAATCGCAGAAAAAATGCAATCTAAGACATCACCTAAAGAAGTCTGCAATGGTTTTCAAGAGATAAAGGATTTCTATTACAAGAGAAACACTTCTTACATCAAAGTATAAGTTCGGGGCATCACCGCTATAACTGATGATGTCATAATTAATCTTAAAGTCTTTAGCTCGATGGACATTTCCAAGAACTCTGGCGGATTTCGACTCTAGACGACTCCACAAGACCTTCAAAATAAATGCACGCTAACTTAATTTTAACCTCAGGGCTCATTTAATTTAGGAAATTAGATTAGGTCCTAGGAAACTGAGAAAAAAACCAAAAGACGAGAAATTAATTAAAGATTCCTATTTCGGCCGCGTTATATCCTTTCGGATTTGGAATTTCAAGAAATTCGGTAAAAAAGACGAAAAATTGTATTGTTTTGTGGTTATAAACAACCAGTCCCCCTAACGGCTATGGAGATTGTTTTAACCCTTCCTTGACTGTGCGGGGTACTTGAGGACCCCAAAACAGCTAAATTCAACAGAAAAGTTTTATTTTTAACCACATATGTTTCTTATTCCATGCATTCGTGCATCAATGTTTCTTTTATATTATGAAATCGAAAGAAATTTGTTTCACAGACTCATTTACAAAATATCTTTAGTTTTTGAATGGGGTACCAAAGTACCCCGGCACAGCCATTTTTGCTTGGATTGCTATACACAATGTCATGTCGTGTGTTTCTGGCAATTCAGTCACCCTTTCTTACAGATTTTTCAATTGATTCATTACTTATTGCATTAACAGTAATTACATCACATTATCATCCCAAACCTCATGTACAGGGATGTTTTTGGGTATGTCTGGTTTGGTAGTCGAAACTCTAATGCTACCGCCAAAAAAATAAAAGATAATCTCAACAAAATAATCAGTAATGTATTTCTGAATATATTTATAGGTTAAGTAAAAGAAAAACAAAAAACAACGTAATATTCGTAAAAAACGTTGGGGTACCCGTGTACCCCGCACAGCTGTTTCTGGAAGTTTCAGGGCACAGTCAACGAAGGGTCAATCGAGGCTCATACGAGAAAGATAAAATAAAATAAATGTACGGGAAAGGAGAATCGACATATAAGGAGAGCATCAATTTGGATATAGAATGTTAGAAATATACATATGGTCCATAAGGGAAAACATAGATGAACTACCTCACTCCTCATCTTTCCCAGTAAGCCTCTTTCTCCCTCCAAGGCGGTGGAGAGGATGGCCAACACCCATACTTCCCCGACGGGAAATCTAAGCGTCGTTATTCTCCAACAGAGACTCAACGACGACCTGTTGGTGTCTCTTCACACACAAAAAGTAGGGTCGCGAGAAGAAAACTCGGTCTTCACATGCCGAAAAAAAGGAATTTGTTTGTCGTGGGCGTCGGAGTGCGTGGGAGTAGGAAACTCATGAGAGATGACGTCAACGATAACTTGGAAGCGACGAAAAGAGGGAAGCAGAGACAGGGCCTCAGGGCTCATCGAGTACCATCGGCCCAAGGGAGAAGAGAGGAACATTGGAGCGGGACTCGAACCTGGGCCTTACAATAAACGAAATCGTCTAGTACAGTAGAATAATTAATATACTAGTACAGGCTAGTTGCTTGACTTACACTCTACTGGCGGAAGTTCTTACCCAATTATGCTGCAATATTTGAAATAATTAGGCCAGAATTGCGTGGCTTGATTCAAATATGCCTACACTCAAGTAGTTAATGTAATAGGAACTGTGAGATGGAAAACCATCTCAAAATCACCAATTCAACATCCATATTCAACCGTTTCAATATCTTCAAAGGAAGTATATTATCTGAAATAAGCTAGTTTCTTTAAACCTTCAACTATATAAAGATTCTCATCTTTCGTTCCATAATATCTGAATAACGTCTACTGAATTGTTGTTGCAATTCTTCACAAAGAGTATTGCCTTTCGTTGTATATGTTCTAATTCACGAATGCGACATTTTTTCCAGGATGTGTCGTAGCAATTTGTTTCGTGGACTTTACCCACAGCATTATCTCGCAGTGATAATTTAGGGAAAATAACAAATTGCTGTATGTACTTGTCTAGCGAACGTCATTTCCTCTTCAAAATCTCTTTGAAGTTCCAACCACATTACAGGCTGAATACTATACGTAGACTATGAGTCGAAAGAATTTTGGAAGCAACAATTTCTTTAATTCTCGCAATATTTATTGTACGAAATATAGTAATGATAAACTCACTCTATGAGATAGAATCGTTCTCTAATTCGTAATCCTTCTTTGGATCTTCACGCGCCGCTGGTTACGCAATGCCTAAACTCGCGCCCTTCCCGGGTTTAATTTTAATGCACTTCCTGTGCGAAGATATACGTCATTTCCGAGTACGGAGCACAGAGCTTTTCCCAGAATCGGCGACGGAAACTTCGTTTGCGGATAACGATCTTGACGCAAACGGTTGGCGGGAATCAAGGACGAGGAAAATCTGTCGTTTGCATTATTTGGAGAGTGGAGTTGATCTCTAAACAGATGAGACCTACATTATCTATATCCACGTAAGTGAAATAATTTCTATAAGTAAATCTTTGAATAATTACCGTGTAAGTAATTCATAATCTAAAACGAAAAATTCGAATGGATCGTTTTTCAGTATAGCAAGGGGAGGATCTGAATTGCTAACAAATATAATAATTTAGCCATTATCTAACTATTAGACTTATTTTAGTCTAAGATTACCATTGTTACAATTAACTTTTTAACACATAAAACAATGCCCTAACCGGGATTTGAAGCTGGTCCCTCAGCTTTGCTCACTAACCATTACGTCACCGGGGCCAGAAAGTGGTTTGAAATGGCGGGGATAGAACCCGGGAAATAACTGAATTAACACGAAAGAAACGTTCTCAAATAGACACGTCCAACCTATACTATACGAGGCTCATTCCGGAAATGTATTCTAATTGAGCTAAGGGAGTGGACGGAGGAACATAAATCATCGTCTGAGGACCACGCAGACAAGCATAAAGAGATAGATGCTGGGCATGGCAAGAAGCATAGGAAAAGATGGGTAAGACAGAGGACTAGACGAAAGAAGATCAGCCCACGGATATGACAAAGCGCAGCCCACGTCACAATGGACCAATGTATAAATAGAGAACCGGTGAATGATCCGTCCAGATGGGTGGAATGCATACCACGGCGAACCTCCGGAGTGCAGAAAACCATAAAGATACAACGGCACAAGATAAAGGCACAACGCTAATTTTCTTGGAGCAAGAAAGCGAAAGATTGGGCAAGTTAGAGGAAGATTATGAATAACTGTTAATGAATAAAAAGGGCTGAATGCTACGAATGAAACGATAGGACGATTCGCTATTGACGCCACGACTGCGAAAGACCTCGTGAAACTCTTCCTGTTTAAAAGAGGATTCTTATATTTTTTCCGACCTCAAAGTAATGAAAGATAAGTTCGATTGGAAGGCCGACGTTTACGAGGAAAAGAAAGAGATCGAAGAAACAGATGCAGAAATATCCTGGAAGGGAACTTTATCTTTGACTTGAGGTCATAAAAGATGACTGCGCTTCTTGCAACGCATATCCTTAGGTTACAACGGTTAATCCAGTGAATAAAATAACTATAATAATAATAAGGTTACTTAAGGTGGATACGGAGATATAAAAGTCCCATCTTACACCTGACTCAATTGCGTTGAATATTTACAGAGAGATTTTATGAAGATATTAAAAATAACATTAATAAATGACCTGTAACTCTGCAAGCTTTTTCTCGAATATTTTTCCGTGGCCAAGATTATAGTTACGAAGGCACGTTGATGGAATCCTCGCCGTAATACTGCAGTCGAATTCTATCGAACCAGAAATCTTCGCTGATCTAAATTGGACCATCTCTATAATCCTACTTCGTGAACATCCCAAATTGAGTAGCTATATCCTAGGAGTAGAAAGGGGGAGTGAGTACTTATTAGGGGATATTTCGTTCCCTACTGGTGGACTTCCCTGCAGTTGGCTATGCACTTCTTTTCATTTCTTTGTATTTCATTCTCTATTTCTACAGCTAATACTCCTGCCAGCGCACATTGATAAGCTGAATATTTTTATTACCTCATATTTTCATCATATACTATCTCATATTTTTATTACCTTATCACTCGATTATTCAGCTTCCGAAAAATTCCCATTGAATATACACTTCGATGGATTTACTCCTAAGAGCAACTCCTAAAGTCTAGTAAATTAAATCACCTTTAATTGGCCTCCGTGCCCTTAGAGAGCTACTCCTCAGCAGTGAAGGTAAACTCAACAGACTAAGGGTATTTATAGTGCGACGAGAATGCTTTCAAAATGAGGAAAAAAGGAGGAAATTGGAAATAGTTTTCGGACGAGATAAACACGAAGGAAGCATAGAAGTAGTCCCAGAATTAGCAAATGAAGAAAAGTTCTCTGTTCAAGGGGTCGAACCATTAATAGAGCCTCCTGAATAAGTGGGCCTTGAAGGACCAAATTAAAAGGGACCATCTGCCTTTAAAAAAATCGACGCGAAGAGGTGAAGGGACCCCTCGAGAAAATGGGGAAACACAAAAGGTCCCAAAAAGGCTAAAAATAACGATCCGAGGCTTTTTTTGCGTCGACTTTTCTTCGCATGATTCGGTTCCAAAGTTGAGCTTTCAAAAAATTGTGAGAACCCACAGTCTCCGTTGTCAGAATGATCTTCATCTCGCTAATTGCTGTGAAAAGAGAGAAAGCATACGGCGTTACGGTTCTACTAGGCAGCTACTACAATTTCTCCAGTGATGGCATTAAAGCTACTGAGGTATGAGTGACGCTCTCACTAATTAAGGATTTTCCTTACAGGATGTTAAGAAAGATGTTTCTCGCAGAGCCACTGAGGATTACAAAAGCGGTTTAGTATTCTGGCTCAGAGAGGAAAGCAAGAGGAGATTACCTCATTCCTCATCCTCATAAGCCTCATTCCCTTATATTCTTGGTAGCCAAGTTTCTAGTTATCGAGGTACCAACCTGCAGTTTTCAACTATAACTATACTGTTGTAAACATTGAATGTAAACTGTGAATCATAATTTTATTCATCCTATCGTCGAACTCCGCATCAATCTAATCCCAATCCAAGGCTTTTTTTCGAAGTACGTAAGAAATAAAGGAATGAATCCCTCAAAAAGCATAATTCCTGAATAAAGAAACTGGAATGAATATTATAAAAGACAATGTGCGTGAATTCATCTGTCTGAAGGCCGGTATAAACTTCGAACCGTAAGTTATGAATAAATTTGGATGAGACAAAGTAGCCAAGATGAGGAGTGAAGTTGGTTTCCTCTCACCTCAGAATTTTTAGTGCAGCAAAATGTCACCAAGAACCTTGCTAAGCTTAACTGATAAATTAGACAAATAGAGCTACTTTCCTATCATCACAACCATGAACAAAACTGAGACGAAAATAAATTGAAGATACGTCTGTTTTCCTTTATCATTTATCAAAGACCAAGTATAATTTTTACATTTATTAAAATATGGCAGCTGGAGATAGCACACAAATAACTTTGGCTATCCGCTTTTCATTATAATAGGCTTCATTTTTCCATATACTATTTAAATGAACGATAACGGAATCAAACACAAACAAAAATTTAAAATACAATATCGAAATTCAAAATACGATAATAACTGAGGGATCTTAGCTCTGGAGATTAATGCGATTTCCGCGCAAGTCGCGGATAGCTGAAAATACCCGCAACATGCAAATGCATCCGAATAACGAATCCATTCTTGCAGATAACACTTCCTGGAACGGAGGATTAGCGCCGAATGGTTGTTACAGGATAATGGCGAAATAGTTCACGGCCCGCCAATTACGAATCTAATTAGCTAATAGCATTTTAAGTCCCTTCTGCATCATTTCGCAATCGTTCATCGATGGAATGGATTGCCCAATCCTTTTTAGAGCAACATCCGGTCAATTTCTCTAAATTGAATTTCCTCGCCCACGAATCCGAGCTTTTCTCAGACGACCGTCCTCTTCCCTCCTTTCTCACGGACAAATCCTTCGGTTGCAACATTCCTCGGAGGGCAATCCAGAGGCTGACTGTCCACGAAACAATCGGTGGGAAGGTTGGCAAGACTGGGTGAGGACACTGCACCCATCATTAAGTGGGACCGCATGAGAATATAAATTCCTCAAGATGTGATATCACTAATATCATGTTTTTTTTATGGAAAAGCGAGAATGACTTCGTTCAAAACTATACCTGAACTTCGAGTTATCTTTTTTAAATAACTTCGATAAATTATTATTTTCAATTCCATCACATTCATAAGATGGAATTTATTTTATCATAAGACCTGTTCCTTTGAAAGAAAAGCTCAACTGAAAGTCTAAGTAACTTCCTTAATTTTTTTGATTATCGTCTCATCTTGTACAGGTAAGTCATTCAAATTCGATTAACTAAAGAAATTTGGTGCGGAAAATCGCGGTCCGGCCAAAGTCTTCATTCGAACACAGCAAATTGTTTTTTCCAAACAGATACTTCTTCGCGGAGGTCGACCGCTTTCCTACAACTATCCCGCTTGATCAAACAAGATGAACTGCGAGGGTTTTTATACGAATGCATGAAAGCCCGCAACCACGGAGGACTGCTCTCATCGTTAACCTATAAATAGACGCAAGGCCTAAAATGCTCACTCCTCCCGCGCACTCCTTTTGATGGAAAACGCAGGAGAACTGTATATTGGATTAATACTCAAACTTTCAACCTCCGTTGATTCGAAATTCAATTAATCCAAATATTGCATTGCATTCAGCTCAGAGGCCGGTTGGTACCTCATCCCCTCCAACATTTTCTATCAAGAGCTAGGGAATGGGACTGACTAGGCGGGATGAGGAGTGAGGTAGTTTTCTCTTGCTTCCCTCACTAATTATGAATAGGGTTGAGCAACTAGATTAATAATCACATTAATGTATGGTGTAGCCCCCTCAAAAAAGAAATATAAGGCTCACTTTGACTTAAATAGCTGTAAAAGAAACTGCATTTTTGATTCTCAATCATTAACGTTAATTAAATTGTGTTGATGTGTTTTTGAACTACTTTAAAAGATGATAGGATTTGTATTCAACCAATTCTTTTTTTCTGTACATGTACTCTACACATGTGTGCACACCTTAGGAGAATATCCCAGGCAGATCAATTAATGTTTCCCGTCACTTTTATGCTTGAAGTAAATTGTTATTGTCATTTTATCCATCTTCTCTATTTTAATGTCGCTACGTACAGAGTAGAATTACTTGGTAAATATTACGTTATCCGCGACCTGCGAAGATTTTACTGAGGTGAATGCGGCCCGCAGTAGATGAGCATCTCTGAATTACTGAATTGCATTGAAAATGCAGAGTCGTTCGTATTATATTGCTGCTGCAGTTAAAAAGCAACAGCAAATTCCAATTCTCCTCATATTGTCTCGTAACTCTAGTGGTACAAGGTGGCGGAGGGTGTTGGGAAGAACCCTCAGACACACGGATGAGGAAACAGTAGGAGCCGTACCGCTGTTGTGCGAGAAAAGAACCTTCGTTTACGTCACCTCGTCCACTCGCATTCTTTCCCACATGTTCGCACGGACGCCGCTTGTGAAACTTCGCGAAATACGGAAAAAACACGAATATCTCCGGAAATTCATTTCTACACTTTTGTAGGTCGCGACGACTGTTTTTTTTTTACTCCCATCCGGAGAAATCAATTATCCTGTGCGACTCGTTTTTTACGCGTTCTTGTGTGGGAAACGAAAGGTAGCAAACGGCGGTGAACTAAAGCGGAAGGAATCCGCCGTCAACAAGTGGCACCGTTCGCGGTGGTTAAATGGGACGCTGTTTGTAGTTTATCGTATTTTTTTCGATTACGTAGCGACACAAAGGCAACCCAGCTTCGCTTTCTGCCTTTCAGCTACAGCTCGATATTAAATGGATTCAATGGGGACTGAACAACGATCGTCATTTTATTTGCAGCGCTCCAAGAAAGCTGGACGAGCGAAATAAAATTGCGAATTGAACCTTTTTTGCCAATTCAAGTGAAAAAGAAATATAAATTCATTTTCTATGTTTAGGAAAATTAAAATGCAATAAAATCACATCCACAAAATAACTAAACGTTTCTCTGAAATTATGTATTTCGTGATAACAATAAAGAATGCTGGAATTAATCTGAAATAGAATTGATATTATGTCCAAATCTTATATTCATACTCAGGAATATTCTAATTTCACAGTATTCAATCAACTATTATAAATTATCGCAGTAAATTCAACCGAAGAAGCCTTAACTTGGTAGAACTCTGTATCGGGATCATATTAAATAAACAATGATCCCTATCACAGTAAAACTTTATTTACATTTATGATAACTCCATAAACGTTTATTTTAGAAGTGGGTACATAAAACATATATCTGAATTTCTTGAGTTGAAATACAGCTGAAAAAGTACACCCCACAATGCATAGGGACTGGAGATTAAAATCATTCAAATGAAAAATTAAATTAGAAATTCAATTTAATTTTTCCGATTGATAGAAAGGATAGGTTCGGATGGAAATCGCAGCAACTCCCGATTAAAATTCATAATATCTAATACGTAACCAAACAACACGTAAGATTTTGAACACCATTATTCAAATTTTATGGCTCTCGCTTTGAACGTATAATGATGGTTGCTATAAGTATGCAATTTAAATTTTATCGAATAAAATATAGTGGAAAAACCGATAAAAGCGATTGGATAAGAGCGATTAATGCAACCCATTCCTTTAAATGATTTCATATCCAACTCACACGATTAAAGTTGAACATAAATAGAATAAGAACTAATTCGAAGAATTACATAACACACCACTGTAAGCTGCTAGACAGTATAACAATCATTTAAAATGAGAATGAAAAAACTTTCGGCATTATGTATGCTCTTAAACTCAAGCATAGAGAAAAAAGTGTAAACGTGACCAAGTAAACTAAAGGACTTTGTAAACGTCAAAGTACGAAGCGCCCTCAGCTGAAATTACCTTTTAAAACGAAGTAAACTCGAAGTAACACGAGAGCATCGCATAGCCAATACGAAGAGAGAAAAATAGCTCCCCTAACGCTCGGAGTTCACATCACGAAACTTCCATGAATTCAAACGAATTTCCGAAGAGCGATTCTCCGACAACACGTGAATAAAACACGCTAATCTCCTTTCTCAAGAAAACCACTGACGGCTCTAATTTATTCGTCTCGTTACCATTTTAAAAGTCGCCCTTTTCCTAAATATTTAAAACGGTTCGTTAAAGATTTGCGAGGGCGGTAATTTTCCCGGAAAAACAGACGAAAACGGACATCTTGTTAACTAGAAACATAACAACCACCTTGACAAGATCTTTTTATCACTTTCAACAAAATGGAAGTAAAAAAAAAATTAAGAGCATATATTACTACGAATGAGTGCATCGCCAGGAGCGTATCGCCGTTATTTACGCCTTATGAATATATTCTTCGAGAAAGGGTAGAATTAAAAAAATATATATTTAGTCGAATTACATGAGTATGACCCTTAGATATCAGCATTCTTATAATTTTTGCCATTTCGTGAATCACACTTGCCTAAAAAATTCCTTCGAATTGAAAGGAGAGTAATTTGTTAATTAGTGGGCGTTATATCTTCATCACGCCCATGTGAAGTAGAACTCTCAAGGATAAGCCGTTTGATTAGACAACACGAGTTCATAAATTAGAATCGTTCATTCTGGATATTGAATAATTACTTGGAGGGGAGGTGCATTTGGAGACTTTAACAAGGTTAATTATCAACAATAAAATCTATAATAATATTTATTATATTAATTATTAAATGTTTATTATATAAATTAATGTTTATTATTTAATTTATTTTAATAGTTTAATTGATTACTTATTAAAACAAATGAAGCGAAGATGATACAAATAAAACGTTTGTTTTATTGAAAATTAAACAATTTTATACATAATCAAAATCAATCGATAAAACAAATTTAAATGAATCCACGGCACTGTTCAGAATGCGTCTTTAACCACACTTCCAATGTGAAAGAAATCGAAGATTTTTACTGTCTTCCTGGATCATAGTCTATCAGCTATAATTTACGACTCTAGTTCGTTTAATAACTGAAAAGTGATTCAAATAACGACATTATAACTTTCAACAGCATATTAGCATTGAATGCTGTTTTTGGGAAGTTTCCGTCACGAAGTTTTCATATTTTGGTCGTAAAAAGATCGAATCAACCAAAAAATTCAAATTGACCGCAATAGCTCAAACTTTTTGGATGACAAATTCTACGGACCGAAGAAAAAGTTCGAATAATAGAAGCCCGAGTTATCCACGCTCCGAAGCGATAAATATATGCCCTTAAACACACCATAAAGAATGTAATTAATAATCATCTAATTAGCGGAATAACTGTTCGGTGAAGAGGTAGGAGCGGAACACAAACAAAAGAAAAAAGAAAGCCGCAATAACTCCCGCGGAAAAAAACACGGAGTTGAGCGCGCCCCACGGATAATTCGAAATATTTGAAAAGCAAAAACAAGAGAATGGCGATAAAGAGCACTTGTATCTCGCGTGCTCGCGTGACCACGAACAAATGAATTCCAGCGGACGAAGAGACTTCTCTTTATAGTACTTCCTCCTTGCAATGCAAGGAAACGAGAGAGATTTCGGATAAGGCTTTTCTGCTTAAGAGAGGAAATTCACCCACACCTGGCTGCGATGGATTGCGTCGATTAAATCCTTTTCAGCGAAAAAGTCTTTAATTTGCCTTCGAGAGAAATTGAGAAATTCCCGAAACAGATCAAAGACGATGAGCTGCGAGTTCCAGAGTTAGAAATAAGTTTCCACTCTTGGTTAAAGAGCGAGAAAAATTCAGTTTAGCTGAATTAGGCCACATTAGAGGATCTAGGAATTGTTTTCTGTTTTATAAAATATGAAATTAACGACGGCTAGTTTTCTGGATTAGAATTAGGCACGCTTTCTGATTTTATAGTTCATTTTAAAGACTTAATTTGGTCATTACAACAACCACAACAATTATAATTATACTGGAAAATAAATTCACAGAATGAGCTTAAGTTTGTTAAATACGACATGGCATAGCGAGAGAACTAGTTGAAAAATGAAACGGAATTTGAAGTAGAGGAAATTGTAAGTTAGATTACATTTTGTTGTGTTATCTATCGAAAAATGCTCACTGGACGTAATTTCAAGCAATACTTTCGAGACATCGAAGTAACGTATCAATAGTTACGAATAACTAAATACGATAACGAGAGGAGCGAAATGTTTGATTTCACGAAATTCCTCCTATAATTAAAATTATAAATGTAAACTTCGATCTATTTGAAGTTCATCTTTAAATGCGCTACAAATGTAACTAAAGCTCCGCTTTCAGTAAAAGGATGAGCTAAAGTATTGGCAGCCGTGGTTAACGATGTCTGAATCCAATAGCAGTTGCGTGTAATAACATCATCAATAGAAAAACCAACATATCTTGAGAATGATAAATATTATTTATTAATAATTAAAATATGCATATTATGAAATTAATTTTATTTTTACTTGTAATAATAAAATTAATTTTATCATGGAAATGAACTTCCTCTAAGTCAAGCCTGAAACTATTGAGTTTAAAAATATGTATAGTTTATAAAC
The DNA here is from genome assembly GCA_947579665.1 of Sympetrum striolatum. Lineage (NCBI taxonomy): Eukaryota > Metazoa > Arthropoda > Insecta > Odonata > Libellulidae > Sympetrum > Sympetrum striolatum. The sequence continues at coordinate 65,282,828 of OX388351.1, read as the reverse complement.
AATTTTCAGCATTCAAAATTCTTCTACAGAAACATTTTGTTGGAAATCGGGAACCTGATGAAGGAATAATCAGGGGTAAATCGATTTTCATGTTTTCGCAATCAAATTTTTAATAGAAGATTAAATTAATACAATACCAAGTTATTTTAAAATTGATCTACATAAACTATATACAAATTAATGTATGATTATAAATAAAAAAATGTAATGTTTATAAGTGGTTAATAAGGTCTCTTCGATATATATTTGTAAGATATGCTTATTTACCCTCTGAATATCTCTTTATACTCTTACACTATATCTCTTAGTACTCTTTTATCGGAATACCACTGCAGCAGAAACTTCAAGAGATCGCCCGGAAAAAATCGGCTTTAAAAACGATTCCGTTTTACTACTCGGTCACATTCGAGGACGGCCGGAATTTCAATTTGTCTGGATATTTGGCCCGTCCGTCTGTCCACCCACGGACAGAAGAAGCGGAACTGTTCGGACGAAGAGGACGCTCCAGACAGATAAAAAAACGAAGAAAGTGTGAAGGACGCGGCACCCACGCCGCACACAAAGAGTCCAGCTATGTCCGCCAGACGACCACCCCTTCTCTAAAAAGGGTTGCCAACTTACGAAAGAAACTTTACGCCGGGTTCTAATTTACCAAATCGCGAATAGGGGAATTATTCCCCAAAACCTTGCGTCGACACGAATTGTAACTTATCATAAGAAAGGGTTGCGAACAGAGAAAAGTTGCATGCGCTAGATTTCAGTCTAATACTCCGAAGGAATGATCGAGAGTTTGAAAACACGACTTAATCCTCAACATCAAATTGAATTTTTAACTTCTAAAAAGGGTTTACAACATTCGAGTGAAAGATAACGCTAAATGTTAATGCAAAATATGGAAATAAAATACCTTGATAATATAAACAAGAGGACTCGCAATCAAAACGATTAATTGATTTTAAATTGAATATTCTGTAAAGGGCTACTGAAGCAAGATAAACATGCGGATCTAATTTCCTTTTACAAATATCACATGCAAGGAGGCGTAAAAACAAATGTGCATAAGAAATGCTTCGTGATCGCTATTCACCTGATGACGAGGAATCGATCACAAACCTTTTCCTCCGCTGAGGAATTGCTCAGATTTTGTTTCTATCATTCAAATAAATTCAGTTCCACTAAATATTAATCGATTTGAATGGTTCATAAAAATGTATGCGATTTCACTTAAAACTTTTCAGCGATTCTCTTCAGATAATAATTTTAAAGGTGATAATAGCAAGAGATACACTTCCACAAAGGACCGGTAGATTCCTCCGGAGCTGGCAACCCTACTCCCCCCTAAGGGGGAGTGAGTCGCTATTATGGCTTCACTTTCGGGCCGATCTGCGGGGGGCCCCGCCATCGAGACACACGAACGCCCCCTCGACGGGCCCACGAGTCACGCCACTGAGGGAAATGCATAAAACTGCACGTATTCCAAATGCAGTTACTCCCTGAATACAGAAAGAGGGGTCATATTCATTGGAAAAGAGGAAGGTAAAAAGAGCGTACGGCAGTAATTAATGGAAATGATTAATTAAAATCAGTAAAAAATGTACTACAGTACCGGAGAATATAACATTCTTCAATTGGATACACGAGAGAGTTAATTTAGCCTCTCAGTTTTGCTCATGGAGCTATTGAAGCATGAGTGATTATGAAATAAACAATTTCAGTTCCAATTGAATAGTAGTAGTATTGTTAAAAATAGCTACGACAGTTAACGTCATTTTGCACATTGGCTCCAACCGGTAATAGAACCAGCGAAGCCGAACTCGCTGTCCACTTAGATATCCTTTAAATGATAAATAATTAAAGTGTTATTCATATAATTCAGTAATATATAAAGATATAACATGTTCATTCCACACTAACGTGGATAACACTTGAAGCATTCTAAGTGAAGAAAGAAAGGAAAAATACCTCACTCCTCATCTTGCATAGTAAGTCCATTTCCATAGTAGCGAGATAGAAGCCACCCCATTGCCCATGAGCATCGATTCTTTGCGTGAGACGGGCTATGAGATGACCACCTTCGGCGATCGCGCATCTGAAATAATGGAACGTATTCCACAGGGAAGCAAGGGGTGGACAAGAAAACGGATTTCTTAGAACTTTCTGGAGAAAACGTGATCCTACGATTAAGAGGATGGATATAAAGATTACGATTAATTTATTTATTGAATCTTCGAAGAAATCCTCATCTCCTGATACGGATTGGTCCTTGAGACAAAATTAAACCAACTTTCTGAATGTTGCGAACAACTCCATCGTTGACGATGCTTTTATTTTGGTGGGCGCGCAGAAGTGTCCCTAGTAATAGTAGCAACATCCGACGTTAATTTAATCTATTTTAATGAACTTGATAACATTTTTTCTTTGCACTTTTGTTTGCGCAGAATATTATCTTTCCCTCTAATCTCCAGCGGTGAGGATTTTTCCAACTAACCAAACCTTAACCTTGTTTTTTCTCTCGATTGTAATCCGTTTTATGCATTTTATTCAATACGCACATATTTATAAATGAAGTTCAGTTACAAGAAGGTACAATCTCTAACAATAACAGACGATCTACTTCATCGCCCCAGAAGCCAACTTTCAGAGGAATTCCCGTCCAAAAATAGTGCGAGATAAAAGTTGTGCAGCCAAACTCAAAGAGTGGAGATGGCGTCACTGTAATTAATTAACGGAACTTTCATTCATCCTGAGTCACTCGGAGGAAAGGTGTACGTGCGTGCATTCACAAGAGGATCGTGAGGGGCCTCGGAATGGATTAGTGCGACAGATAAAAGGAAGATTTAATCAATTATTCGAATTATGTCCTACACCGTGACTACTGTAGTTTGCACTCAAACCGATAGGCATTCAACAAATGATTAATCGCCTCGTGAAACATTTAATTTCTCAATATCAATGGTGCTCAAACCATAAATCACTACCGTGCGACTGGGATCAATATATTTATTGAAATAATCTTCCGATTTTCAATACAGAGCCTAGGTAAAATAACACCAAAGGTTTTGGTCGCAATAATACATTTGCTATAGAAGATGCGTGTTACAGCTACCATATCTATACCATCAGACTACCCATACCACATGACTTGAGGAGGAAAGCAAAGGACAAACTGCCTCACCCCTCATCCTGCCTCATTCCCCATCTAGCTCTTAGTTGCTAATAATAGAGCAGGTAAGATATCAACCAGCCTTCGAGTTGATTACTCAACAGATAGACTATAAATGTATTTTATACGTGAGACAAACATACAACAGAATTCGTTTTAATAAACCAACTGAAAAACTTTAATGAATTAAAATTATCTAAAACACGGCTGAGTGTATCATCTGTGGCCTGCAAAGTCTACGTTGGCTCTTGTGCGGCCCACACGAGTTTAGATACTGAACTCAGCTCTTAATGAATTAGCGCGATGAACCTCGAGATGCGGCTTATGCTTTAAAACCAAAAGAAGCTAAAGAAAGGATTGTGAAACTAATAAATCCTCATTAATGGCACTAAGGGCATAGCTTTTTCACGACATAGAAACCATATATTCTTCTGTATAAATAATAAAAATCTAATCAAGCTCCAATGGCTACTTATCCGGGGCGTCCATTTCGTCTTTAAATGAAAACTTCCCATTTTATCCGACGAAACATCTTCGAGAGAATAATCAGTCTCAGAGCAGTTGATTACGAGTCTCGTTTAACAGTTGAATATCGGGGAGATAATCGCGAAGACGATTCTGAGAAAGAGATGCATCGGCGTGGATTAATTGCGGCTGAGAACAGCTTCCATTATATTCGTCCCCTTCATTAGCAATTATCGTCGACGGTTCAAAGGTTTCCGAGATGAAAACAAGACAACCTTCGGCTGCATCTTTTTCCTCCTACATTTGATCCCAACGGCGTTCGCTATCTTCTTTGGGACGAATGACGGGTGGCATATGGCATGCAGCGCTGACGCACGCACCAACATAAGCATCTAAACTTTTTACTCCTTGTATCCCATCTTACGATCCGATGCAACGCCGAACAAACAAGAAAACATCGCCCAAAGTCCATGAGCAGCCCGAAATGAGGTCTTGTTGAAATGAGGAACGGTTTTAAAGAATGCTTGCTAAGGATGTCTGAAGAGCTTGAAACTTGAATGAGGGAATGCAGGAGACTAAGGCTTCTTTACACGCAAAGAATAACATGTAATCAAACTAACAGCGAATATTCTGACGACATCAATATTGAAACTATACACATGAGTATGAAATGGGGCAAAGACTGCATCTAACTGAACATAACATCTTTCTAGAAATAATCTGAAAATATATATTCTTAATATAAAGATGAAGTAAGGTGATAATATTAAAAATGATTCTTAGGAATATAAATACATACGTAAAAAATAAAAACATTAAATGAAAACACTTTACTCATGTTACGTAATAAAAACAGAAAAAATGAATTCGTCCACATTCCGAAAACTTAATTGATATCCCTGCATGAATAAGTGCCAGCTAAAGCCATAAAAGGTACCAAGAAATGCTTGACAAAATGAACAGTATAGGTATTAGGCAAGTATCAATTTCTGAAAAGAAGGCTTATCTCCTCAAATTCAGGTCATAATGAATGCCAGTAAACCCTATATCTATGTACGGTTTATTTATGTCGTTACGAGACTAAGGCAATACCGCAACCACCTCAATTAACGGTGTTAAACAAGGAACATTTAAAGAAATAAATGGAGAGGGGTGACCTATGATATACAGATGCCAAATGTCAAATCTCGTCCGGTGAAAGTGAGGGACGAATTTCCTAATCCTACGACGAAAAAACTCATGAATGTTATTAAAAAAGAATCGGTGGAACGAATTACCATGACGATGCGTATATAAGCGAGAGCCGAATAAATGTCAGGGATCCCCGGCGGCATCACTTGAAGCTATATCGCACAATCATTCCATCAGAACCCGTTCAACTACCTAAAATGAGCGAAAAGAAGTTGAAAACGATGTAAAAAATCTTGCAAGCGTCTAGTTAGCCGTTGACTTTTATTACCAATGTTCAGAATGGGAATTTTTATTCATGAGCAATAACTCAGCGAGTGACTGAATTAGAAGATAATTTCGAGCTCATTTAATTCATCCTTTGCAATAATGTAAACGAAGGAAGTTATAACAATTTCTTATGTCCGAGAATAAACATTTGATAGTTTAAAGTTTAAATTTAACGAATACCTTTTCATATCTATTTTTGAAAAAACGATATTTCTGTTAAAAAAGAAAGATAAGGTATGTACTCAACTCGATAGGTATGTGAAGGTGTCACTTCGTGGAAGGTCTTATTTATGGTAAAGAATCGCTAGTCCGCTAGCGAAACATCGCTTCAATAAAGTCTGTGGAAATGTGCGAAGTGATTCTTTTCAATTACTAAGTAATCAAACTTGCCAATAATACATTTGCTAACCAGGGTAGATATTTAAAAATTTATGCTAGAATATGGAGCCCAAAAATTGGGGCCCTATACCCCATCCTGAATCGCTGTAGGCTCCTCCAGTTGCTGCGAACATCCAATTCTCCGGCAATCTACTTATATCTTAACATAATCACTCAAACAAATATCAACAAGATATGCATGTATGCATGCATGAAGAATGCAACGAAAATGCCCCATACGTACATAACTACATAAGACTTCGACAGCAGCTCTTGGCTTTCCTCAACGATGACACAGACCTGAAAATTCACACATGTGCTCCATTCATCAATGACGTTAGTCAACCCTTGTGACACCAGCACATCGGCAAATGAAGGAGATTAAATGTCAAGGAGCCCTCGGGGATAAATTCGCACCATAATATTTATTAAACAAGGAGAAGAGGAAACAAATGCTAACATTGCCACATACGGTGGCACTTCCTTCTCGGGCGACGGAGTCATTTGCATTTTCGACTTGTGCCGCTGAGAGACCCTCGATCAACAGGTTGTCATTTCATCTTCTCAAATCAATGTCAATGACTAGGCGAACCAAGGTGAAATATCACCATGGCAAAAGAATAAACAAATATCGCTCTATCTTTGATCTGATAAACAAGTTGTTAGATACAACTTAGGTGCTTGACGACGATTTACATCTTCCGATTATATGATACAAACAGGGCGTTCGAACGTTCAAATTTAAACATATTTTAACTCCTTAAGTATTCCAAACATTAAATGTTAGTTGCTCTTATTTATTTAAATAGACACTTTAAATTATTTATAAATTATTTAAAATTTTAATAAGAAAAATTGTGCTGTAAATGATCAATCATTCGCAAAATTAAGTTTTGAATAATTCATTAGTCAAAATTCTTATCAAAAAGCCTATTATTTGGCCAAGAGAAGAACTTACAAGTTTCTAAGAGACACTTAAATTTATTCAAGCACATTTCACTTAAGTTTAAAAATCCTAGGAGCCGATGACCTCAAAAAAATTCTGCACGAGGACTTTTATTTAACTACATAGCAGTCAACATAGGCAACGAGATTAAAAAACGAGTTAAATAGGTGTTAGCATGAAAAGTCAAGTCACAGGAGAAAATAGAATTCTGGTTCATCTCAAACTAAATTTATAAATATTCGTGAGTGAAGGAGTTCAATAAGTATTAATCCACAACATCTCTGAGCTATGGAATTGTAGGAAGAAACAATAGGGAAGTATAGCGACATGGCTGTGACTGGAACCAAGAGCTCCTGCTTAGGAGGTAGGTATTCTAAAACTACTACTATCCTACGTCACTCTATTAATATTATGCTTTGTAAGGTTAACCTTTCCTTACTCTCTGAGTGATTGAATCGATTCAATAATTGAGTGAAATATTAATTGCAATTGCGCGAGTAATAACCAGTCGTCGCTCACGAATATTTGACAAACAGTTATCTTCTTTTAAAACTTTTCAACTAAAAGATAACACACGTGAACGTCAACGGAGGCGAATTTTAAGGAAAATTGCTTGGGTTCCATAATGGGACCGATCACGTTTCATTGGAGGCCAATTTGCCGTATCGAAGTCAATTCGTGGGGGATCTGGTCCGTAAAAGAGGGTGGGGAGCTTTAACGATCCGCATAAAGAAGAGATTAAAAAATGATCCCCAAACTTCTCGCGCGTTTGCACGGAACCGAAGGCATTAAAAAGATGAAATGTGGGAAATGAAAATTTTACCTGAAGTGGAACCGGCTGACGACGGATTCAAAGTAGGCAAGCGATTACTCAAATGAAAACGAGAGCTGTACGAGGCTTAAGATTAAAAACCCCAAAATTATACGAGTGTATCCATTCCTGATTATTTCCATTCCCGGAAAATATCGAAGAAAATATTATGTAGTATGTATTTTCGAATAAGCTCCTTGAGTAAAAAACATCTTCTGAGTGAAACCCCTAAAATACGCGTATACTAAGCATAAATATGAGAAAGGGATACATTTATTAGCATAATTTTTTAGCATTAAATGGAGTATTCTTTCGGCATCTTTTGGCGAACGTTTCGTCAATAGGAAATCCCATTACGTCTAATTGAAACCATCCCACAACAACGCCATATAATTTTATAAATAAAACTAGCAGAATTGCCCGTTGATTCTCAACAGGGATATAAAATTTCATAGATACCAGTGTAATAACCTTGATCGTAACACATGCTTCATATTTGTTGGTAGATAGCAATTACCAGGCTTTCCAATCCAATATACCAAGAAATGTAAGTTACAATTAAGTCTACAAAGCTGTATTAACTCAATATTCAATCTCATATAATTTAAATGAAAAATATCTTCAACTAAGACAATATAAAAATATATTCTAAGATAACATTAAGATAAGCAGTACTACGTTTAAAGAGATTTTTTCAGACAGCTATTGGGGGACAAAGTAATCAAATATTAAATGGCAGAAATAAATTATATACCACTCTAAAAACCACCGAAGAACATTCTTTGCGAAAGGTAAGTGTATTATGGAGCTGACTTGTATCTCAATCTTAAAACGTGTAACATAAACACGGAGGACAAATGACACAAAAGCAATCGCAATTCCAAAATATAAACAAAGATTAAACACCAATAATAAGTAGGAGGAAAGTAAATGAATATGGAATGGTACCACTTAAAAACAACGAATGAATCACTTCTTGCATTCTGGATACAACAAAATAAAATTGCTTTACCTTTTTGATCTCTTGTACGATGTTGGATATTTGCTACAACTTTACAACTCGCCGTTCAACTCTTTAAAGATTACAAACACCGAATCTGGGAAATCTTTACGTTCTTCGCTAACTCCATTTCCGTAAATCGCTACATCATTGCATATAGATTAGATTTAATACTGAATTCAGAAGATTATATTCACTACATCAGCAACTTACCTATAGTCTTGAAATTTAAGACGCGAATTAACGGTTGGAAGGTGATAGTGTATTTTCGTACTGCGTTTATGGTATTTTGAGGTTTAAAAATAGAAAATGTGAGTTAACGTTGATTTCATAGTTGCAATTGAAAAATATTGCTTCGCACATTTGCTCACGACCAAATTTATTCAAAACTCATCCCGTAAAAACAAAACCAACCACATTCCAGCGCATTTCCCCTTATAAGTTTTTAAAAAATTATTTGATTAAATATTATTTTATTCCAAATGTATACGGTTTGACTTTTGTGGATAATATCTCATTGTCAATTAAATAAGGTACGTAATGTATATATTAAATTATTATTGATTTACATTTAAAACTTTCTGGTTCATAAGAACTACATTGATTCAATAATGCGTACATATTTAAATGTTGCTTATTTATTAAAACAATTGAAATTAAGACCAGTCGTGCTTGACGGGGGAGTTTACTAGTTATCAATATATTATTCCACCTATTTTGAAAGCAGCATTTGAGGGCTCTTGGATTCTCAAGCGGGCAGCGCTTTCGGCTTTGACGAGAGCGGGTTTGATTCCCGGATGGAGTCCATGAGCAAAATTGCATAAACTATTGAAGACTTTTCAACATTACAACTCCTCCAACATTGGAATCTCAGTCTGGTCATGCGGATACAATCACAAACCACCCCATTCAAGATGTGAACATTCATCGGGGTAAATTCAAGAATTCTGCCTCAGCAGCAGACGTGACAACGAGAAATCTGGTTTTCCCTATGTTCGGACCGTGACTCAGGCTTAGAAAGTGAGGAGTAAAAATGTTCTTAAAACGTTTCCTCCAAGGACGGGCGCTTTGCCTCCCACGGCACATACGAATGGAATTCCAGTTTTGGATTTTAATACCGTGGAATCGGACGTTGCTTCAAATGCTCTGGAACTCCTCCTTAAAGCAATAAAGGGTCTGTTTCACTCGCGAATTTGGCTGAAAGGGTAACGAGACAGCCTTTCGATAGTGGGCACGGCCAAGGACGGACTGTCATAGACGATGAGGTCACCGGAGCCGAATAAATAAAGAAAGAAATTAGAGGCGCATTTTGGGGAGTTTGATGGACTCACTGGAGTGCAGATCAAACTTCGACATTTACAGAACAGCAAACATGATCGGATGACAAGAAAACGTTTTGAGGGCCTAATGACTTTCCGAACAGAATAAATACGACTAAATGATGCGGAAAGACAAACACGGTTGCCAATTTAGGGATGTTGTCATTGGATGTAGAGACCTTTCCCATCTTTTGATGACTTTTACTATTTTTATGACAACTCGCGCTTTAGCATTTTATGCTATAGCGACTTGCCTCTAGGTACTCATAACATGAAATGTTTTTCTTATTTAAATTAAAATACCAATACATTTAGCTAATGAAACACTCAATTTACATTCTAAATATTTCATTTGTTTAATTTCTGAACTGAAATCTTATTAGCAAAATCAAATTTATAATATTAGGAACAATGGATTCAAAAATTAGCATATATTTTTATAAGCTACCTTTTAGTATAGATATATATTTACAATATCCTATAAATATATTTGCAAGTACGACGCCATCGTTTTATCCTGTTGCACATTCAAATCTTTTTAAAATAAATTCTGAAACGTCAAATGATAAACTAGTTTACGATAATTTTTCTGGTATTAGCTACACATCTGACGAGAATTTCAACACTAAATTGGCATCTCTGAGGAAAAACCAATACGAATTTGCCCAATTCCAAAATTACATACGTACAAGGGGTGGCAGTACTAATTTTTGTTTTCGCTGGTGATTTCTTAACGGCAATACACATTATTTGAGAAAAAACTATAATTAGAATCGCTAATTCCTCGAAGAATAAAAAAATGCGTAGTTTTAATTATTAAACTTTCGGCTGGACACGGTTATCCACCAAAACATATGTTAGCAGAGTTCGAGAATCAGCCATAAAATCGTCTTTAGATGGAAATTTCATTAGCTGGGTTACAAGTTAGTATTACTTTTTAGAATATATCTTAAACACAACTCATGAATTTCCCCCCTTCCGATTCCGACGAGGCAACTACAATTCCTCCACGGCGACCTCTTCCGCGGAGATGACGGCTCTACGAAAAGACGCACGTAGAAAGCCTCTTACTATGACTCATGGAGAGCATATCTCTCTGACGTAATAATGCTTTCTTTCCCAACCCTAAGGGACGCTTAGTCTCTCGTGGAAACGCCCTGGGAAGTCTCCCCGCATTACGTGTCCTAGAAATTATAGATTCACCAGGATCTCCATCACACCAACAGTTATCTTTGAATAAACATTGTTAATGAGATTCGTGGATGCTGGCCATCTTGAAAGAATCTAACGTGTTAAAGGGAAAGCTTTTTTTACTTAAAAGTCCATTTTAAGGGAATTATCGCAAACATGAAACATATTCTATACACTGTATAGGACCTTTTTTATTTTTGGCCAGACACCCCAAATATATTTCGTCTAGCAGACTATGTATTTCCTCGTCTAGGACTTAAGAACTGTAATACGCATATAATGTCAAACACCGTTTCTTATTGACCACTTAATTAGCGTATTGCATTAACTTAAACTACTTTTATGAAGTGATATTATTACTTATCATTCTTCGTTTGCAAATGTATTTTATTTTATTGATTATAATTATTCATTCAATTCAAATTGTGTAAAAAGTTCTATTCGTTTAGTTTAATTTCTTGTTGAAAAAGATAGGTTTTTATTTTGAAATGCAAATATTCTAACGATGTATAACGGGTCTCTGACTGGATAATGACATTATAGTTGAAAATCGTAAGGTTACGAACTTGTAGGTTATGTTTAATCGACTTTAGAATACGGCACTAAGAAAGGTTGATAAAATGATACAACATAAATGGTATTCAACATTAACAAATATCGCAAAAAATGAAATGAAGGAATGCAGTAAACAATCCACAACATATGTAGATTTCTCCAAAAGGATGAAAAGCGAGAAAAGTAAATAATTCTAGCGAATAAATATTAAGATAATGTCCTTGATAACTAGATCAAAGTAACTGTTTCTGTAAAATCTCCGCAAAAACAACCAAAACAACATTTTCTCATAAAAATGAAATTTTGACCTATTTTAAGTAAGTTGATTTCTTTATCCTGAATGTCTGAACTTAATTCATTGAATCCACGACCATGCTCTACTTTCTTCAACTGGGTGTTCCTTGATTTTCCCTTAATTTTAACCCCTTATGATTTACAATTACTCTGTGTAATGTAATTACACAGTATATTATAATTACACTATGCAATGCACTACGTACTCCAAATTTTCACTCCCAATAATCGTTTATTTATTTCGATTATAACACAAAAATATCGAGAGATCCATAGAAAACGTTTCTAGGAAAAAGGAAAATCTTTTATAAGAGATTATGGCGTCATAACAAAAGCTCCTCCATCGCTTCTGAAATCTTTCTTCACTTGTTTTCCTTGGAATCGGCAGCGGCTTCGCTTCAAAAAGAAATAAAAAACGAAAGCACCGAGCGCTTGGTTTTCGAAGAGAAGGAGTAAACGCCGCAAGCTGATTACTCGGCGTCATGGCAATAACAAGTGAAGTGCGTTCTCCGTGATATACCGGAGTTTTTAAGAACGACTGCGGCTGACATTTGCAAAACAAGATTATGGATTCGAAGAAACTAGCAGTCAAAAACGTAAGAATGGAAGAGTATCGAATGCAGATAATGCAGAGCGAGAGGAGGCAACGCAATCTCACGGAGTCGGCACCGTAAAGAAAATCAAAAGCGCAGTAAAGGAAGCTTCGGAGATTGCGAATCTGTGTGAAGAAAGCAGGGCAACATAGACGAAAGACTTGTCACTTAACATCTTGCAAGGAAATGCATCATTTTATGGACACCATTAATTAGAAGCTCTCCTCAATTATATATATATATATATATATATATATATATATATATATATATATATATATATATATATATATATATATATACTTAATTTATATACCCACTTACAGGAAGTGCTTGAAATACGCTTGAACTGCTATTCTACTTAAAATTAATCACTAAGGAATATTTCTGTAATTGAAAAAGAATACGAAAAATCTTCCATGTGATAATTTTAAGAGATTAAAATTTTTGTTCTTAGCAAATACACTCGAAGTTTTGTAATTAACCACAGGTCCTTTGAAATAATTCAGCAAACTAATTAAGCACAATTCGATAATTTTTACAAAATAAATACTGGACAAATGAATTTCACTGAAAGCCATTTCGATAAATTACAGAACTGTTTTTGTTTTTCTAACAGCTAAAAATTATCCAATGACAGTTTATTTATGCAAATAGACAACCATCGCTTGCTAATCAACACTGTAGCATACCATTATCATACAGGGCATATTACGACATTTCCAAATCCTTTTTTAACATTTAACAACATTAAGATAAAATATTAACTGAATGTTTTACAAATAATTGCAGTATTATGATATTAAACCAAACGAATAGCATCTCAAGAGTGAAGTAATGCTGGTAATGAAATTTTTAAGGCCGAGATTCTTGGAGCGAGTTTATATTTGGAAGCCCAACTGAAAACAATTTCGAAACGACAATCATGGGAGCCTTTCTTAATACATAGAAGATGGCGCTGAACAAAGGAAATATGTTGAAAGATTCGGTTTTGTAGAAAGCTGTTTACGAATTGGAAAAATTTGGAAGAATACCAAATGAATTAAAACTTCTGCCAAGCAGAAATAACATACTTTTCCCGAATAGAAACATCAATCAAGAGAGGTTAGACAATAGGTAATCTACAAACTAATCCGAAGGAGTGATTAAAATCTTGTCACTGGCCTTACCTTGGATCATAAACCGTGTAGGAATACATTTACTTTTCATGAGATTTAGTAAACAATCTTGCAGAGGAAGAATAAAAAATATGGACGCAACATACAACTAATTTAATTTTCCCAAAAGAATTCTGCGTCAGAAGTTAGTACAAGTCAAAGGGAGTGAATCATTTACTTAATTTATTTCTTTTGTGTGGAGAAAAGATCCTAACATTGTGGCAAAATTATATAGCCTCAAAATTATCCAAAGCCTTACAAATAAGAAACGAATCGTGAATAATAAACTACTTGAAAGCATTCTGATTGAACTACAGAACTTTAAAGGTATAAAACTTTTGGTTCTTTTATTGAATTGATTTCCTTTATAAATTTCAACCACTGAAATAAATATTTTATGCATGATACCGTTTTCATGCTATTTTAAAGATCTTCATTATTAACGTATCAGTATGCTGGTTCGGAAGTTATGTATAAGTTACACCCCAAACGTGTAATTGCCCATTTCATAAAATGGACAGTCGCGTTGCCCATTTCATGAATTGGGAAAATATTGCCCATTTCATGAAGTGGGCAATTACACGTTTGGGGTGAAAGGAACCCTACCTACCACACTCAACCCATCGGCGCCGCGCATATTTCACGATTTGTAGCGGAGATTAATTAATTATTTAAATATGTGCCGATGGGTTGAGTAGGGTAGGTAGGGTTCCTTGCACCCCAAACGTACACCACGTTTGCGGTGTAACATATATAAATACAGATATATTATTAGCAAAACAACCAAATTAAAATGATCACAAAGACTTTAGAATTTCAAAAACCTAATGATAAACAAATCAAAATGTCGAGATGGCATGATTCAATCCTCTCACTTCCCTGGCAAAGCCATTAACTAACAAGTCATTTCCCTGATGCTCGTTCATAATTACCGTTAATCTGTAGCAGTAATTTCTTTATATTATTCGATAAAAAAGGGAGAAATATAGTAAAGTTTTGCAGAAAATTATTCCAGGGTAGTCTTGAAACACGTTCACGCTTTAGATAGCAAAGTTATAAATTAATTCCTTTTATCCTTTCGTTTTTTTACGATTCGCAGAATTCCTAAACTTAAAACGCAGTATTCAAATACCCGTTCCTTCTTCAAGCTTTCCGATTTTATCTCGAGGGAAGAGACGGAATTAAATGAGAACATTTTGTTCATAGTTTACTGAGCGTGACGGGACTTGTACGTATGACCCTTTGCGAGCCAAAGGAAATATTCCGTGAGAGAGCGCGAAACGAAGCCGACGGGACATTAGTCGACGTCTACACGCTACCGGAAGTTCAACTGTTTCAAGCGCCTCACCAACAGCTCCTGCATAGCTTACGTCACTACGGGAATGCGCCTTCCTATAATTAAGTCCGTTTTCAAACCCTCGCTGAATGGGTCATAGAATGGATGAAATTCAAACAAATTCTCAGCTAGAAATTGGTATTGATCGATAACTATATTAACTAATAAAAATTTTTATTGTGGAATTTACCAAGTTTGTTTATCATTTCTAATGTCTTTCCACGAAGTACGGCCGGTAACTTAGATTTCAAATATATCTTCTTTTAACACTCAATGTATTTGATTTTATCGCTTTGCTATCGGCGACTGAATTAAAATCTGACAGTATTATCTTTACTCCAAATCTTCTGTCATTTTCTAAATTAAGGCACATACTTCTAATAGGAATCAATCAATAGTAGGGAATAAGGATACTTAATATTTTTGTACAGCAGCGCTGCTTAAAAATCCACGGAGATAAATTAGCGAATATTTTAATGACTGGGACTCGAATTCAGGTTTCTCACTCCCGCTTAAGTTAGTAAAAATACTCTTTTAATCAGATGCTATCATTACTCTTCTTAATATACTATATTGTGTAATATTGTAGTTATTAGGCGACGTTAAAATCGGACCAGCTATGCTAGAACACTAACCCTACGCAATAGAAAAATCCGCTTCCAATTTCTGTCATAAAATGTGGGCGTGGCATTCTTCTCGAGGCCGTCTGTCAGCCACGCGGAAAACGCCCTCCCGATCGCCGCATGGCTCGCGAGCCACACCCGGAACCTGAAAAAAAACGTCCGGGAAGGAAAGCGTGTGAATGGGCGGAGCGCGGAGACGTGATCGCAATTGCAGCGAAAGCACGTCTTGGCGACGAGCACCACTTCCGCGTTTAATTTCCAAGAGGCAAGTTCCCACCGTCGTCTTATCCGAGGAAATAAAAATTTAATTGAATTCGAGTGCTCCGACCAATTAAAGAGGTCTTGCGCTTGACGGCGGGCATCAGAGGAAAGGATTAACTCCAGTTTCCGGCGAGATTAAACGGATTGGAAAAAGGGACGCAAAAATCAAGCGGATGATGAAAATTTTGGAGGAAAAACTACTCTTTGGTTAGCGCACGACTTCGAGATGAACTAGGACTAGGCATTTATAAAACAAAAAGAGTCGACTTCAATTTCCTTAAGTTGAGAGGTGAAGAACATAAAAGGGTTCTATTGAAAGAAACTAAAGAAGAAGTTGAAAGAAACAAAATAACTGAAATAAAGAGTCCTCCTTTATATTTTCTAGTGAGAAGTTTATTTGTTAAGAGGAGGTTATTATAATAATCATCAATTTTGTCTGTATACTTACTAACGGCTAAATAACTCATTACTAATCAACTTAATAACTACCATTTAGACACTATTAATAGGATGGATATCAATTGATTGCGATACAAATTTACAATCAGTTTCTAATTCAAGGTTCATGCCTGATTCTTCATTGCTACGACTATTAAGCCAACAAGGAGGAAAAGATCTCAACTGGATCCGTTGATGAAGAGTTTATCAACAAATCAATGCAGAGTATCTGAAAGTCTCAATACAGGCAAATCGTCATTATTTGAAAAAACGAGTTATTCAATCATGTTGAAAATGAGAATAGAAACGACATGTATCCAAAGACAAACATGTGCAATATATTGACTCGAACTATAACATCAACGCACATTCTTGGCCTTTCAGATATCCGCCAGAAGCGTACGCTCGCAAGTCTCGAAATTAAGTGAAAAATAATGGGAACGATTCAGTTATACTCTGGAGAAATCCACCCCAAGTAAGACAGGACTAATAATATTTTCCCGGAGGCGGACTCTGCCGCCAAATGAGTCTGCAGCTAAACGCCTCAAATCGACAGTTTTCACAACTTGAGCAATCGTGTGAATGAGCCAAAGAAGTCCAGACAAACCACCGCTCGGTCAAAATACCGCTCGTCTTCCAAAGTAAACAAATAACGAGAGGTCCATTAAGAACTAATGATGGCCACTCCCTAGAAAGGTGAGGTCATTACGCACAATTTCTTTGGTCTGCTCCTCTCGAAAGATACGAGAAACAATTCCAAATAAACGAAGGCAACGATTCGTGCTGTCGATACGCCATATTTGGCAACAGACACATTTCAAACACAAATGCAAGGCATAAGTTCAGTGATCGTGTGAACATGCGAAAAATTACTTTTCGACAAAGAAGATGGAAAATGTCTAACCCGTGTTAAAATTTCTTTTTTGATCCGAAGATTAGTTTGCATCAGCTCACCTTTGTTTTCTATTTAATGCTAGTTCTTCCATTTCCACGCACGTCATTTTGTATTAGCTCGACACATTGGTCTAGTTTCGAATACGTATGCACCAATCAGCCATGTCTTAATGTGTGTTATATCTATCATTCGTATCCTTTAAGTTTTCCGTGAAATATAAAACCTGCTAGAATAAAAAAAACACCAAAAATAAAAACACAAACACACTTGTACGAATACCACAAAATAAATAACAATAACCATAATTCCACAAAATGTGGAATTCGTACAAGTGCATTTGTGTTTTTATTTTTGTTTTTATTTTTGGTGTTTTTATTTTTGGTGTGTTTATTTTTGGTGTTTTTTTTTTAAATGAAGTTCCACCAAGTAACACTCGAGTTGATTTCCCTGCTACAATTGTCATATAATGGCGTTTTTATAAATCATAACGGTATTATTAATTCATTTTCCATATCTTCTGCATCGATAGTTGATAAAAATAATTGCTAATTTTTAAAGCAATACCTTAACTTTTACTTACGCTTCTTGCTTTATTAGATTGATTTTAGGCTTACGAGAATACTCTAATAATCTATTATCAACGAATACGACCAAAATGGAGCCTTTGTAATGGTTGGCTAGCATGTTAACATCATCGCCTCTTTATATTGAGAAAGTAAAATGTTAGGCGCATGGGGCTTTCTGCATGAATATAGACTAAAATATTTACTTTGACGTAAAAAGAAAGACATCAATCAAGCCAGGGAACGAACAAAACGCAGAGTTCGTCGATATAAACAGTGCAGCTCAGCTGGAGCAAGATAAACAGGCAACAAATTTATTCGGTGTCGTCTAGACAGTGTGCATTTTTGAGCGGAAACAAGTGCAAACAGAGTTTTTCGAGGTAGACCATCTGGGTAGACTGCTATTGTATTGCATTCAAAAACGTTCATAACATAACATATATCTATTGTTAGAGGTTTGAAATCTCCAATAGTCGTTTTTGTCAGCGTTCCAATTCTCATTCACCGGTATTCCGAGAAAACAAGAAAGGACACCGCACTTTTTGACTTGTTTTCTCGGAATACCGGTGAATGAGAATTGGAATGCCGACAATAACGGAGATTTTAAACCTTCAATTCCTTACAGGTTTTCCAAAAAGCCGTGTCCCAATTTTCCTTTCTTTATAGATGCATTAGACATGCAAAAGTATCGAGATCAATTTTTAATAAAACAATCAGTAAAACAAAACCAAAAACAGCTTGAGCTGAGATTTAGTTCACTGGAAAGAGAAAGTGGCATTGGTCAAAAAGGTGACCCATTACAAGGCTCAGGGCTTTGCGGATATGCAAACTACTGAGGTATGAGTGAACGATTTTAATAACACTAATGAAGGTTTCTTCTCATGGTTAATGTTACGAAAAGTGTTTCTTGTAGTCATTCGGATTCACTCATGTGGACACGTGCCACTTATAGCTTTCTGTTTTGGCGAGGAAAGCAAGGGCAAACTACCTCACTCCTCATCCTGCCTAGTTAGTCTCATTCCCTCAGCAAGCACTTCGTGGCTATCGTTAGAGGGATGAGGTACTATCCGGTCTTCGGCATGAACACTCGACTGAAATCCTGAAGATATCACACCAAAACAGAAGATCAAAACAGAAACTTCTGGATACCTTAAATGTAAAGGGACGTTGGAAAAGAAATCTTCAAAAGCCACCCTCGAAATAAAACAACGAGCGTTAAAGTCGTCCATTTTCGACGGAAAAATCCTCTCTAAAATAAACAGCGGGAAAAACACCACGACTCCACTTTCACCGATTAGCCCCCCGTTCCCACAATTCCCCTTGTTTCCCACCTTTCGAGCGCGGGGGCGTGCGACCCGCTTTTGTTATTTTTTCGGGCGCCGGACGAGTGGCCATCGAGGGCGTTTCCTTTCCCTTTCTCGGTATTTCATTATTATGCGAACGAACAAAGAGAAGCCACGCATATGTATGCAAACGCAGCTCGAGCGTGGGGTGAAAGGGGAATCAGTCAAAAGGGAAAATTAGCGACGGAATAACCCGGTGCTCTTGCGGCGGTTAAATGTATAAATGCGAAGGAATTAAGTGCAAAATGGATTTGTACCGCTCGAAGGCTTCCGTCTTAAGATGCTGAAAACTTATACATGTTCAAACCTAAACAGGAGTGAAATATATAAAATTATGACGGACTCGAACCCAGGTCTTACACTTTTCGGGTTGGTATTACAATCACTAAACGATTATTGTACTTTCTCTGTACCTGAGGTATCTTTATCCTTGAGCTCGTTTTATTCTTATGCATTTTTATGAACTTTTCAATACATTTTTAAGCTTTTATAACACGTTTGATCTTCGATTTTCCTACTTGTGTGAAATGAGATATTATTATTATTAACCAAACCGCATCAATCCCTCTTTAGTAGAAGGTTCAAGTTGAGAAGGGTGGTTCGAGAATTGATCCAAAAGGTAGAGGATATTATGTTAAAAAATAAGTGATATAGTATAGTGGAAAAATATGATGTATCGAATAGATATAGCGGCAATCTATACAATAAACTCTAAGATACTCTGGAAACGCAGGGGCCGGGATAGAAGAGGTTTGCAAAAGGGAAAGCGGAGTAAGAAATTCAATTACGGAGATTGAAATAGAGAGATCATACAAACTAGAAAGCAAGGAATAGTGAATTAAACGTGAAAATCTCAAGCAATAACCGGGAAAATGTAGGAAAGTAGCACCGTAATTGAGAGAACGCTGGGTAGAGAGGTGCACCTGATTTAGAAGGGTGAAATGAAAGAGAGGGAAGGGAGAGGACCTCTTAATCTAAAGGGTCAAAACACTTTGAGAGGGAGGAGCTGCAGTTTTTTTGCGCAGTAAGAGGGTCTAACAGGAGTATTGTATTACGGCTTAAAAGCACTCGGCGTGGGTGCGGAGGGGAAGGGTTTTTTCGTTAAAACTGCCAACTGACGGAAATATTCGCAAAGAATTCGAGGAACGCGCTCTTCCAGAATTCGCAATTTACGCGAGCGATGTTAGAACTCACCCAGAGTATGCATATTATATGGCCCTAACGGAAAGTGTTGTATTCGTAAATATAATAACGAAACATACTTTGCAAATAAATCTTACGATAAAGCTGTGAACGCTACTCAGATGCTTCATGATAAAGAATGGGAATCTGAAGAAGATAGAAGACTTAAACAAGGACTAATATCATCAGGAAAAAGATGACGGAAGAAGCAGCTTCAAGGATACATTCGTTTTTCAATTTCAATTCTCGATTCGCGAAAGTAATCGATTGGGGAAGTAGAGTGTACGCCGCAAAGAGGCTTGCAACGTGCGTATTTAAATGCAGATGTTGACCACTACAACATAAATAAGCTTACAGACAATATAAATTACACATAAATTACTATTCAATGATTCGAGGCTCATTAGAATACATAGTTTTATCGGAGGAAGACTTAAGAGGTGATTCCGATACTATTAATCTTTATAATCCGTAGTATTCTGTATTGGAGAAGGGACTTCACTCGAGAAAAACTAACAATTAGCTTTAAAGACATTTCTCATCGTGAGTTACATTTCATAATCACAGTAAAGACGTGCGATGTCAGAAAATACACTCCGAGAAAAATTCGTTTAATTTTCTTCTTCAGAAAATCACATTAAAAGATGTGCAGTAAATGACAATGAATGCAACCACGCAAAAAATGTTGGTGGAAACTGAACAGAAGTTGATAAACGAGAAAAATTGATTCAGACCAAGTAAAATGTCTTCACTGTCCCTCGCAAGTAAGAGGTCATTGATAAATCCGTTACGAGGCAACTTAATTAATAGTATGCGTTAATTCTGGGAATGTAAGCCCTGCAAGCATCATGTTGCGAAAAATTAAGTCTTCTAAGTTAAATTTATCTTCGGAAGAGCCTAGGACCAAGAACGAAACGACTCCTACTAATTTTCGTTGCAAACGAAGATAACAAGGATGCGGCTAAAATTGTTCCCGTTCCTCTGAAGATCAGTGATGCAGATGCTGCTTACTGCAGACGCGGACCGCGAGTTTTTTTATATAATATTCGTGCGCAAAGTTTGCGTTGGTTCTCAACTAAGCGGCTTATTTTATATATTCAAAGTAGTCTGGATAAATGTAAATGAAGGAAAAGAGAATAGGACGTGTCTAGAATTAAAGAAAGGCTAGATTTCAAAATTATAAAAGAGTAAAACGTCACGCATTGCAACCGAATGGGGCACGTGCTCTACGCCAGTCTGCGACGACATCTGTGAGCGGAGTTTTATTTGATAATTAAGGCGCACCTCCTTAAACAAGGTATTAGACAAATTCTAAAATTACAGCAACTATTTTCATTACGATTGGACAACTTATTACCATTCTGAAACGAGTAAATGGATCATCTAAATCGCCAAAAAAGTCAAATTAGGAATTTTTACCTCTTGAAATATGAAATTTCATCTCTTGTAGTTCATCTTATAAATTGATGAATTATAACCGGCCTAAAACAACTTGTATTCAGTTAATAAAATTCAATTTAATTCCTATATTTAATTATATTAATCCATATCCTCCAACTACAGATTAAATTAAAATATTAAAAGGTTATGGGTGACTATATCATGAGTTACCAAATTCTACTCTTTACAAAAATTTCACTATAAATTACAAATGAGCGAATGAAGCTTTCGATCACACAGAAAACGTAATTCAATCTATTTTCCATTTAAATGCATTAACATTCTTGGATCAACGAGTATTTTACTCTTTCGGATATTTGAATTAGAGAGGAAATTGGAATGATGAGAAAATATCGATAATTGAGGCATTTCGAATGGTTTATTTTCTCAGAAAAATCCCATTTCAACGAGCACTCGATTCTATTTGTGGAGTTTCCGTTTATTGGTCCTAATAACAGAAGTCTTAAGAACAACCACTTGGCAGAAACCATCGTCCGTATCGAAAGAAGAATTGAGAAAATCTCATACGATAATAACTCCTGTACGTAACAGGTTGATTCGTCCAGGTTTGCTATCGGTTAAAACGATGTAACGTTAGGGGAAGTTGTGTCGCTGTTGATTATATAAGAGCTTAAAAATCTTGGGTCATTTCACACATGGGGTCCCATCGGGGAACGAACTCGGGACCTTTTTCACCGAAGCCGAACGCGCTGCCCTGCTCGTCCTTTCGGGAACCCGTGAAGCATGTTTCGAGAAGAATAAAATAAACTCGTTAAATTTTTTGTATCCCAAAGGACCGAAAACTTGGCGTATTACGGAGTTGCGTCTAGAGGCCGAGACAAAATATATTCGAATGATCTCACATATATTTGAGAGGCGACCTTGAAAGTGACCTCCTGGCCATTGACTGCGCCATTGAGTCGCGAGACCAAAACGTACTCGAATATTCTCCCTTAATCTCGTCCGACACGCGAAAATCGCTTTTGACGAGACAAGCCTTCGCAATTATAAGGCCGACGCCCTGCGATCATCCTGAAAGTGCGATAACCCCGCATCACACCTCTGACGTCATCCAATGTGGTCCGGCGGACGGGACAACACTGATTTCGGCCATAAAACGACGGGACATAAATGGTTTGATTTACTCTTTGGCGTGTCTGAGAGGAAATAGAGGTCAACGCCTTCGAACGTTAGCCCACTGAAGCAAGGTGGAAAAAATCGCTCGTAAGTCGAACGTTGAATATTCTCACAAAATATTCGCTTTGATTGAACTAAGATTGGTATTAAGGATGAATATCATATTGGTTTATGCATATAAAATATTAATAATCGTATCAACGACAGAACAATTGCCATTGCTTCTGTTTTTCTGTTATTGCTACGATGGAATTCCACAAAACAACGACTTCATCCGGGGATTTAAAAATAATAATCATCATAATGGCAGATTTAAATCTACAGAGTCAAGTATATCAATCAAAAGGCACGCACTAACGCCTTAAAAAGGGATTCGAACACAGGACCAAAAGAAATGGACCGCTATCGTATTTATTGAATTATATAATTCAATTACAATTGTTTAGAATGGTGGACAAGGGCGAATATAGTAACCTAGAACCTGCCCCTGTTTATTACTATACAACAATGAGTTCCGAAAGAATTATAATTAGATCAAGTTAATCACTTTTAATCAATAGTGATCTAAAATAGCTCAGTAAAGAGGAGCAAAATGAAGGAGATAATTGGTATTTTTCCACATTTTTTTATCGTACGATTAAAACATATTGTGGAAAAAGTATCTCCTTCATTTTGCATGATGGATTTCCACCATATCTCGTCCGACTCTGTGAATTTTATTCAGTAAAGAAGGTTTCTTCTTCTTAAAAAAGTATTCTTCCGCTGTGATCATCGCGGTTGAACCGGATAATACCAACCGGTAACCGTTAAATCCAGAATTAACCGAAGAAACCGATTTTCCGGTAAGTTTCGACGACGAGGAATCGGAAACCGAGAGTTGCGTGGAGCTGACATTTTTCCGTCCTCGTAAAAGAGAATATATTTGAGGAAAAATACGAGCGGGCATTTAAGGAGACGTCTATTTATATTGGCATTATCAGGAGACAGTCAAGGTCTTCTGGGAACGAGTTTCAGCAGTTTGAGTGGGGAAGGCGATTTGGGCAAGTCGTGTACGGAGAGGGAAAAACAGTCGAGGGATGAAACGGCAGACTCCGTTTTATTTTAAGCCTTTGGGCCTTCGGAGTACGTCATCGTGCAGATAAATATTTGATGGCCGTCTGATCGGATGGCCTCTGGAGTTCGAAGGCCTTTCGGAGGTGCGAGAGACTTGCGAAACTTCTTCCAAAGAGACAAGGGATTTCGCCAACGGTCTTAGGAATGTCGAGGAAGTATGCGAACAACGTTTGGTTGAGATTCGAGTGAAAGGAGTTCACGAAAAAGGGAAGTGAATGTGCAAAGAAGTGAGAGATACATATTTCGTATTTTAATGACGGTAATTTACCATGAAGTTACATTTATGGCGTGAAGTCCTCCGTTTCGTAACTGAGAGATTTTCAGATTGAGTGAGAGGCAATATCTAAGAGTTGTCATCGTTTTCAACATCTACAGTGATTTAGAATATCTATTGTAAATTCACTGTAGACAACGGTGCTTCTCATAGAATAAATAACCTGAGAGATGCTGAATAAGAAGAGCAAGTTATCGTCAACTGCTCAACGAAACTGATGGAAACACGTCATTAAATTATACCGGCTGGCTAGCGTTCGCTCTACTAAGGTACGATACAAAAGATACGGTAATAAAGTGTAACGGTGGAATAAAAATGTAGAACTGTGCTAGAAAAATGAGCATTTCTCGAGACATTGAAAACAATACCAAGTCTATAACAAGGCACTACATCCGAGAATCCCTCAGCTATGAAAAGGAGTTATCCACGCCAAAATCTGTAGCACCGCAATGAATAACAACCCTTAAAACGTGAATTATGTATCCCCCACTTCCTTGCACGGTTACATTCCCTTCGCAAGAAACTCAACCGAACGTTCTCAGCGGCCGAGGACCCAAATATTCCTCCATCGATTCTCGGGGGTCAATCTAATTTGGAAAAACGACTCCGAATCACGAGAAAGTACGTCGGGAAGAACTGCGTTGAGGCAGACGACGGCAATCCACAGGTGGGCGGAATTCTCAAATGCAGGACTTCGAAATGGAAACAACGGAATGACGAAAACCTTCCCGTCCCCTCGTAATTCGGCCACCCCTTTCGATGTTTGTTTATTGCTCCCCCTCTGTGATGGGAAGTTCCCAAGGTCTCGCATACCGTTGAGGGTGAAGACCTCAACTCTCTCTCCGAGGCACCGACGCGGCTCGAGGCACGTAGAGCGTTCTCGATGCACTTCTCAACACATTTTAACTCTCTAATTTCCAAATCCTCGGACTTCCAATTGCGGTTAAGCCACGTGGAACAGTTAACTCGTCCATTTATAAGTTTTAAATATTGAAACGAAAACTGCGAGGAAAATGAACTAATATAATTCATAAACTTAAATTAAGTGACTGATTTTAGAGCCAATGACTTAGGAAAGGTTATAAATAGAGCTTAGCTGAACAGCAAACTCCTCCATTTATAATTTCTAAAAATCTGTAGCAAGAATACAATGCTGAAGATAGAACGAAAAACATTTTAGTTACGTAGAGTAAAACATTGACAAAATTTCGAAAGAGTGTAATGAAAATCACGAAGAAAATATTATTTCGGAAATTGATCGCTTCGATTTAGATATATACCCAGCGAGCCGCCAGAGGCGTATGGCAGGGGGTATAATACACCACCATTATTCATTCCTCCCTATTAGCATCTCTAATAGTGTAAGGAAAAAACGACCAAAATAATTACCCGTCCTTGCAATTACTTCCCTATAACGCTTCGTCGATGCCTCTCGGAGATCGCGTTCGCTCCTTACTGGCACTAACTCACTTACTTCGTTTATAAATTCTGAACGAATGAACTTTTCGAAAAGTTTCCGACAATACTTAGATCTTCTCATCTGTAGTGATTACATCGCTTACTAATGCCTAAGGCCTTTTTGATGCATAAAGAAAAATTTCAATAGGCTAAAACGAAAATCACAACTAAAATACCATTTCGTAAACTGACCACTTTGTATTTCTTCCTATTCCTTAAATTATCAGACGAGCATTCCTTAAAATAAAGGCAAATCATGATTTTTCTATTGCAAGAACAAAATGTCGAAACCATTCCGAGAAACAAAGCAGTGATAAGGCGAGGGATGCTGCAGGGAAATCGATCTTTCTGTTCCGTTTTCAACTGGAATGCACCTTTTGTTTACGCATCCACTACAATCCTACTTGTCTGGATCATCTCCCGGATTGGAGGCACGAATGCTGATTCACCCAACACCCGCACCCAAATCCAGAAGAGGGTGCATTCTTTTCTGGAAATTCATCGACGCCTCATTCATGCTCGAATTATGTTTCGCTTGTGAATTAACCACTCCCTCGACGCTTAGTCATACCTCTCGACACGCCCAATATACGCAACAATAGAAGAGGGTGGTTGCATGTGGTTTTTTGCTGGCCTTTTCTAACCGGCTGTGCACAAGCCGCCTTCCCACGGAAATTAATGATATTTCCGCGATTCAGACCTTTGAATTTATCTATTACATGCATCACTGCTACTACCATTTCCTAAGAGTCATAGAGGCTTCTATAGGCCACACCTTTTACAATCGATACAGTAATTCGATCTTCGGACCAAATTGAAATGATGCATCCAAACAGCATATTATCCGAGCCTAAAGTTAAGCAGCGAAAATCAGTCATACATAATCAAATGTTGATTTTTATATTATTTAGAAATCGCTAACCTTTTCTAAACTACAACATCCTGCATCCTAATCAGCCCGAGATTTACTTTACGAAGGAAGTTATTGACCACGAGCAAACTTAGTAGTCAATTCAGTCAGACATGGAGAAATGTCATTAATTCAATTGAAAGAAATTGAGACTACAGTGTCACATATACCATTCAATACATTATTGTAAACACATAATCATAATAACAACATAATCAATGCTTTAAGGTTGTGAAGCAAGCTTAGGCAAATTAAAAGGCAACATATAGGAAGAAAAAAAGACAGTATTGCGAAGAACATAATGTGCCATTCTGGGATCACATAAAATATTTCAACAGTAGGAAAAGAGAGGAAAAGTAAAGATTAAAGATATAAATTTAATTTTGATACTAGACTTAAGAAACCGATATACTTCTAGTTTCCTGGATGCAAAGTCTGATTAAGAATCATAGCCTTAAATTGGGCAATACACTACCGTTTAGATGTAGTATTATCATACTATAGATAACTATCAAGGACGAAGAGTACTTTACATAGCTACCTGTTTACCGCAACGACCAGTAACTATCAGCCTATGCTACTCAAGATGATTAGTAAACACACTATTAAAACAACATGTTTTCATAAATTATGCACGTTAAGGAATGTAAAATGCATTGCCAGGGTTCCCCATAGTTACAGAAAATTGTTATCAATAACAAATTTAATCTGATGTTACCACAGAAAGAAGGTAGTCCAACGAGCCCGGAAATTCCTGTACAGACAATTGGTAAGGTGTTTGAACTCTAGCTGATTTTCAAGGATATTGAGTAGACAACGCTGCAGAGAAAATTGAAACAAAACTATCCATATTTCCTGTAAGATACAGTTACTGACAAATTCATACTGCGCGAAAAGAAACTAATTTTAAAATATTATTCATCGTCCGATGATTCTGGACCACCAAGGAAAGTGCGCGCCAGTGTGAACACCGGAGTATCACTCGTATTCATAAAATAACGAAACCCACTCGTCGTGAAATACGGCGAACGCTCGAAAACCTTTTGGTAGACCGCCAAAGGACCTCCGAATGGAAATACGGAGTGAACTACCGAGGAAGGCCTCCGATCGCCCACTGCTGGCTTCCGTTGGCGCCTCAATGGCCGACCTCCCACGGCCATTCGCCATCGACCTATGTGACTGTCACGTGATCTCTTCGCGGAGGAAGCGTTGCCAAGATATCGCCGCGATGGCTCATCTGCAAAAAGCCCTAAATAAGCAGACGATTACAGTTATCATCAAAAGCCTAAACCATGACTCTTACAGCATTACATTTCTTAGAGACATTGTTACAAGACATTAATACAATTCATTCTGTCAAATCTTGATGAATGGAATATTTCCCATTTGTCTTTTGGAAGAGGATGGACTTAATTAACTAAGTTAATTTAATTTATACGTTTTTTAAGCAGTGACTTAATATTTCTCGCTGTGATAGTGTGCAAGTTGCGAGGCCCTGATAATTATACTAATTGAGGACATTTCCGTAGCATTTTCCCCTTCTTCACTGACGAGCAAGATTATTTTATTCAGCACAATGTTTATTCCGAGCATCCAATAAGGTAAATTAACTATAAAGTGTCTTTTACATCCCCTTTCCTCCTTCCTACAAAACCACTTTTTGAATAAAGATACTCTCGTTAAAACCAGAGGTAACTCCAACGCTAAATGTACGATAATTCGATCAAAACTATAATTTGACTTGAATTACATATCTTGGTCTGTCTGTTCAGTTCGACAAACGATCCATAAAATATTTAACAAAATGAACTCCCCACAGCGAAGTTAAGAAGTGTCTCAACTCCGGGGTTCATCCAGCTTCAGCAGAACTCATCCGCGAAGGGTCGGGATTTTCAGATGACGGTCAGCATAATAAACGAATGATGGAGTCTGGATGAATGACGTGCATTTACAGCGACCGTCACAGCGACGATTGTCCCGATGAGAAGTACCGTGAGTAATCGCGTTTTATGAATCACATTGAAAAATAAGACGACGATTGTCGCAATTCCTTCTAGATAACGAAAGGAAGAGCAGAGAGCGTTAATTCATGTTTATTACTCACCGGAGGACTCAGAAGAATGAATGGCAGTTATTAAAACTATAAGAATAGTCTCATTCATGCATTCGATGCTCAATTATCGATTGACGTTATCGAAAATAAGATCGTGAAAACAGATTGGCTGACAGTAATTCACCACGAAGACCGGTTGTATCTTCACTCCCTGTACCAAGAGCTACCGAAAGTGAGGCTTGAGAGGCAAGATGAGGAGTGAGGCAATTTATCAAAAGCAATGCAGTACCCTTTCAAAATGAGTTAAAATATTTGATACTGGTTGCACGTATGTCATAATATTATAAAGCTCCTTTTCCGTGAATCTACTAACAATAGTTGAAGTCTAAGTTTACATGCTACCGAGTTAAACAAATATAAAACTGATTCCATTATACTTAGGAAGAGAAATTCTGATCAAATTTTCCTTAAAGAGGCTATTTTCTTTATTTCTACAAATTTCCTCCCAGACGTATTTATTTAGGAAATCAGTTGGAATTTCTACAATTAACATTACTTCAAAAGAATCAAATTGATACCTTATTTCCTTTGCAAAGTAAAAATCGTCCAGGTGAGTCAAAATTGGATTTAACCAGCACTAATTAAAAAAGATGAGAATTGAAGCTCTACGTGATTATGGTCTAATATTTGAAAACAGATCACTATACTAATGTTGTCTTGTTGTAACAACATGTACATAGAGATAGGCAGGTGAATAAATAACACTATTAAAGGAGACGGTACAAGTAAAACCATGCTGGCAACCTCAAAGGATGGGCATTGTAATCATGCCGTCGCTGGAATACTTAGATAATTGTTTTGGGCCGTTGGTATTTACAACCCGGTTCGTAATCGTCGAAAGATGGAATGGCATTCTAAAACGACGTCGGGAATCCGTCACAAAAAAGCAGACGTTAACAGGTTGTTTATTAAGCGCGAATCGATTAAAGATAACTTCAGAATGGCATAAAAAATCGAGCTGACGAGCCAACTTCCGTGATGCGGAGGGGTAAATAAGTGATTGCCGATTGAGTAAACATTGGATAGCAGAGCCAAATACCGAAACTCGTTTTAGGTCCCGTCTTATCTTTAAATCGAAGGTCTTCGGCACCTGAAACGTTTATACACATTCCCATTGCCTTGATTCCTTTCTTGACCGGCTGTACTTTACAAGATGGAGAAAAGCGAACGTGATCGGTATCAAATCACAGGCTAATCATAGTCTATCAAAGTTAGTCAAACTAGCCAGAGTAAATATAAGAGGTTATTTTCGGTAGTTAAGCATTCGAAGATGATCACTTAAAGTTAAAATGTTGAAGGTAACGCCCAAAGTGGCCCAACCGAATCAAAAGAAAGGGGGGACTCATCGAGCCTGTAATGTTGAAGATATAATAACGATGCGAATACGTGGACATATTTAAAAAATACATTTTTTGGTGATTACCTTAGCTTTTTTAATCAGATATTGACATTAATTATAGAGATGAAATACTAA
Organism: Sympetrum striolatum; assembly: GCA_947579665.1. Lineage (NCBI taxonomy): Eukaryota > Metazoa > Arthropoda > Insecta > Odonata > Libellulidae > Sympetrum > Sympetrum striolatum. The sequence continues at coordinate 65,252,938 of OX388351.1, read as the reverse complement.
GAATGACTCTATTAATACAAAATTTTACCGGATTCAATTAATGATTTTCACATGAATTTTATCGCTGACTAATTGCATTATAGAGAGAAATCCAACCTCGTTGTATACCTATTAGATACCTTTCTAGGAATCTGCCTTTTCAGAAGGATACGTATATCTGTTTACATATGACGTAGACGCCAATATATCCTGATAGCGAAAATGACGATCGGGGAACAAAAAAGTTGGAGAAAATAATTTTTATCTGCGAGTTTCTCACGCCTTTAAAGATACAGCCCTTAAGTGTTACATCTTTCACCTAAGCATTAGTTGACAACTAAACAATATTTTGAATATTTAAATCGATTCATAAACCTGGATGAATTACGGTGTACGGAATTGCTCCGAAAGCCGTGAATTTGATAACTGAAATCTTTTCTACTCCTCCAACAGTTATTCTTAAGTAAATTCAAAATTCGAGAAAAACTAGGTAAAGGGGTACATTAAGTGTAATAATTAGTTTACACGCCAAGGCTTTCGCCAAAAAGTGCTCAATTTTACTCAAAACGAGCTGTAACTTTAAGCATATTTATGCCAGTTAGTATTAACCTAAAACTAATGTAATTCAGCCATAAAATATTCAAAAAACCATAAACGATAAACGTGTCTACCTTCTCGATAAGAAACATACCTTTTTCTGCGATGGATTGCGATATTTCTGTATCCCTCCGTACTCAATATTCGACAACCTTTTCGCCTGCAACAGCAGAGTCCTTCCTTCTCTTCTTTTGGTAAACACGCCCTTTTAGGAGGAAATCCTCTCACTTTTTGAAGCAAACCCTGGAGCTGTTTCGTCTCGAGAGAGTACGCGATCCATCAGCGACTTGAGCCCACCGAATTCCATCCGAATGGCTTTCCACAATTCGACACGTACTCGCGTTTCCCTGACATTAACAGCGATGCTTGTGTTGCCAGGTCACATCGCGATTGAAGACTGCTTAAAATTCGAACAAATGACGTCGTCGATGTGGTGCGTGGAATGCCACGCCCACCAAGGAATAATCGAGAAGGACGAAGAAAAGAGGCTGCGACCATAAAAACAAACGAGAAAAGAATGAGCATGGAATTACAAGAAATATTCAATTTCCAAACTTTCACTCTTGGGAAAACTATGAGTTATTTGTTATTTTTATGTTTTTCACAATTTGAAGAGTTGAAGCGTAAATTGAATTTGACTATCACTACTAATGAGGTGGGCTAAATAGTACTTATTATATACAAGGAAAGTAAACTGTAATGTAACAAAAGATACTTCATAAAAGAATATCTATGTGTAATGTATAATCAACTAGGTATGCAAAGAACTTCTTCATACGGCTTATATGAACTACCGAAATTATGCAGTAGATTCAACGCATACATTTCATAATAATAATAAATCATTTATTGCATTTATATCTGCTGTATAATTTTGGAGCTTTTGTGATGCTTTTCAGTTCACCCTATAATTGTGATTTTCGTGTTGGGTGAATTTAAAATATATCCAAGGGATTTAATGGAGAGGAAGAGTAAATCGTAGGAAAAGATAGCCCGAGAAAAAGTTGGTTATGCGTAATGATACAGAAAAAAACAGACGAAGGTAGATTGAGGAATAAAAGAAGATGGATAGATGTGCACCTGACGAAAGAAATCCGTAATTAAAGGGATATAGCGAAAGAAGAAAACGCTAGTTTTACATCTCGAAAGCAAGAAGGCCAGCATGGAAAAAGAAAGAAAAAAATCTCATCTATACACTTCGACTTTCATTATTAATATTTACGAAGTTTTTATATTATTCACTATGCATCCATTACATTTTTCCCTGCCCATTTTCTTCGATATAATCAAGAGACACAAACGAGAGGATGTTATTTTCCGAGGACGAACTCCACTGAATCATCCTCGCCTCTCATTTTCTATCAAAACAACTGAAGGAAATAGTTCAAGAAAAGTCACTTCTAGCGGTGAGTAATTCTTTCAGACTCATTTATCGATAACGACTGAAGGAATGCGTCAGCTCTCTCATCCTGACCTTTTTCCTTTAGCAATTTGCAACTGAGCCGACCGAACATGCAGCTTATGTAAAAACCATTTACTAAATATTCGGGAGAAGCTTAATGAAATCGTTTGGTGGTAATCACTAAATTGAAATGCATTTTACCCATTGTTTAAATTCATATATCATCGCAACTAATTTAGATTATGATATACGCAATATTCGAAAAAATTACGAATAAATGCAAACATTCGAAATTAATGCAATGGTTAATTAAAAATTATCAATATGTGTATCCATATCACAAAGGGACTCAACACGAAAATATTCAGTATCAAATAATTTAGGTACGGATAATAATTTTGTAGTAATACCTAATGTAAATAATGGTTAAACAGGATACATTTCCAAAAAAATAAAGGTGGAAAATGAATGGATTATAAATATTAGATGATAACAAAACAGCGAGAGATATTCTATAAATTATTACTGGTCAACGAAAAAATGCTCAGTTCTAAATTAATTACTTTATCATTAGAATCCGCCACAACTTAAACTACTCATTAATTACCCGCAAAACGATAACTCATACAAAAACTCTAACGCCGAACAATCAACTTAGAGATGCCAAACAGAGGAAGAATGTGGAACAAAAACATCTCGTACGTAACTTTTAGTTCGAGGGACTGACGTCGAGAAGAAAGAGGCGCTTCCTCGGGAAAACCTGAAACATGCACAAGAACTAAAAGATCGGGCAAACGAAATGACGGAAATGCCTCTTTCAAGTCGCAGAATTAATCTCTCAGAATTAAAAAACAAAAGTGTGGTTTTTCCGTGCCAATTGGCGAAAGAGGGAGGAAAGGCCGTTCGACCCACAGACTTCCCGCACTCCCACAAAGAGCGTTCGAGAGATCTCGTAAGCCTCGTAAGGATGCGAACAAATGACTGCAGCGATTGACACCGGAAATCCGGGAGAGAAGCGGAACGCGCGACACGTCACTGCATTCCGCTCAATCTCTTGATGCGGCGAAGACAAATTGATGCATTTATGATTTAATCCTTAACACATCAAAAGAGGTCCTCGGACATTTTTAACATTCCAATGATTACCATAAGATACATTTTTTCTTGATATTCGTATGGGTCCCACATCAGTTTAAATTAAAATATATAAATAGGCTTATATTTCACTGTTTCTCGAAAGTTTTCTGCTACCATTTGTACGAATAATCCATTCAAAGGAAGGAAGATGAATATCATAACGATGTTTTCGAAGTTTACAAGGCCCAATCTATCAACTGACCGAGTCACAATAGCACAAGATAATTCATAAAATACTTCGAGGATCAAGCACCGAGGCCAAAGAATCAAAAATTAAATTGGGAACAAAAGAACGGTTTTTATGCCACAAAGAGACTGGAAGAGTGATGAAAATACTTCCAAAGCAGGTGAAAATTTAGAAAGAGGATAAGAAAAGAAGAAAGCAATGAAAAAAATGAGAGAAAGAGATACCGATTGCAAACTAGAGGATTATAAAAGCTAGCAATTGTGGCCAGCTCACAAAAGCTATTTTACATACCAGAACCTCAGTATTTATTATCTGACGAGAAAAATACAAGAAAATGCAAATAAGATAAGATAATTACCAGAAAACAGCAGGATATTTCATACATATTCGGTTAGCATTTTATATAACGTGAGATCCTGTACTCCGATGATCAATGATCAATTAATTATTACAGTAAAAATAAGGTCCACTTACAAATCACCCATTGCATTTTCCATTAAAGCACATCCTGCATCATAACAAAAATGATCTTCAAAATCTCTGGACAAAAGTGACCTTCCTTGTGAGAAGTAAAAAAATTAATCGTTTTCATTAAGAAATGCATAAAATTTGAGCAAATTGAGAAATAATCATAGTAAAAAATAGTCAAGGGGTAAATAAAATAATGGATATGCCGTTTGTAGCTTTCTTTGGCCTAAAAAGAAGAAAACCCGTCCAAAGGAATCACAAGAGACGCACGCGCAGCTGTCCAAACGATTCAGTGATCTAACCGAACGATGATTGTTTTTTACGAAGCCCGCTTTTTCGAGTCTCTTTTTTGATTGACAAACAAGGAAGCCCCAATGGTAGTTTGTTCGCATTAGCCGAAGGAACAAAAGAAAGCTCGAGATTTTCCGACGGTCTGGTGACGTCAGCTGCGCAGCTGCGAAAACTGCGTGTTTTGCATTATAAAAAGGATTATCGCTCAGGCGCAAAGTGTTTTTCGCTCGAAAACCTCTTCTAAGCGCGAAAACTTTGACGAATTCCGTCCGTCCAACGACTTTCTCCGCTGACATGATTCATCAGTTGTAATTGTGAGTGAGAAGGCGCCTAAGGAGTGGAGGGGTTGAAAATTAGGGACTTTCTTATCAGACGTTGGCCATACTATCTTCGTCGTGGATAAGGCAGGCAAACAACGATTAACCACCTTGGTGATACGGCTCCTCCACTTTAGTTCACGGCTCACTACAACATTCCCTAAAGAACAGCAAGGATGGCGGGGGGCAGAAAAATATTCATCGCAAAAATAATAGACTTACGAGGGGAGGACTAAACAAATGCATCAGTGATTTTGAGTTGCAAATTAACTTTCATCGACAATTTTAATCATTTGAGCTCCGAAATTATACTTTTTATCTCATTTTACGCGACAATGTTAATTTTGTTTATACTGTCAAGCAAAATAATATTGAAACCAGCACATTATCCATCATAATTACATCATCTATAATAAGATCACACACAGTATTAATTCAATTCTACACTTACACGTAATACAATTAATTAAATACATCCATATTTTAATAGGACATTTTTATACATTTCTTTTCACCCCTTTAACTGCTTTTGGCAAAGGCTTGAAGACCCCTTCAGGTGATTCTATCGTTAAGACCACCAACCGAATACAACATTTAAAGAGTCGTCTTAAACGCCTTCGAAGAGAGTCGCCTTGGAAGTTTCCAGAAGGGAAACTGCTTTGCAAAACTAATAAGTCTCCTCCGGGGCCACATCCCGTGCGGCACAACAGGTAGTTGAGCAGAATGACTTCGATTATGCATAAGATAAGCGTCTGCGAACGAGGCATTGGCACACCGACGGGAAATTGATCAAAAATTTACGCGCAAGTCTCGGGTTGAAAAAGTTATTCAAAGAAAAAATTTAAGGGCCTCTGAAAATTGTAGATATTCGAAAACATTACGTTGATATTAAATCGTCCGAGAAAAGAAAGGTTTCACTGACACGCGTTGAGGAATTAAACACTGCGACTGATAAATAATTAACCGTAATGCATGTTTGAATAAAATTAACAGAATTCGGTAAACAACAGGAGAAAGAACGTATCGAACTGGGATAAAATATCTTAAATACATGTATTCTAGCTGATACGTTATACGCCTTTGCGAAGAACACGTAACCAAATTATTATACTTGAATTCTGATTACGATATTCAGGTATTATCATAAAATATCATAACAACGTAGTCATTGTAAGCTGTAAATAAAATAACTCTACGTATAAAGATAGAACTATAAAAAATAGTCACTCTAAATAATCGAAATTAATTCTTTAAATATCTCTTACATTTATCTCTATTGCAGCGATTACAACCCTAAGATCAGATGAAAGAAGAGACCTTTCAGTCTCAATCTCGCCTAAATAAATTCCGTATAAATCATACGTCTATCAGAAAACTTAACAGTATTCTAACATTCCATTCTTCGATGCCAAAGGTATGTGATATTTGTTTGTATCGGTTGCTAAGCATCGAGCATATGATAAACATTCCCTTTGACGTTATAAACTTGGCGTCGAGGAATCCGTCGTCGTGGGTCGAAGCGAAACGATTGGTACGAAAATCAAACGGTGAGAACGGTCGAGGGAACGTTACATGAATACGTGATTGCGAGCGGTCATTACGGTTGAATTGGAAGATTTGATGGAATGCCGACGGGAAGGGTCGGGAGATAAAGAAAATGGGGCTATAAGACAGAGGGCATCGGGGGTGCACGCGATGGGAATCTGATGGAGCCAATACGATAAAGAATGCGAAGAGCTAAACGCCACCGACGGATAATTCCAAAGCAAATGTATTGTTTCCGGACATCGAAACAGTAAATGCTCGTGGAAAAGTGCTGCTGCAGTATTTTATAGTTAAAACCCTACGTTATGAACACATGTAAGAATCGGTGCTAAATTACACGAAAGTAAAAGCCAATGTATTATATAAGAGTTAAACTTAGGGTGCTATACATTAATTTAAAAGGCGTAAACTCATAATATATTTGAAGTTATTGGGAATTTTTAGTCACATTTATTAAAATAAGTAAAGAAAATGGAACGATTAATCGAAACAAATCAAACTAATTCGAAATGAAACCATTCGCCCTAGTCGTTTCATCTGGAATAAAAGAATTTTAATCAAATATAGGCAAATACAAATTAGAGGAAGCACGTACGTCAATCAAATTGAATTCCTCCGCATATTCGAAGAGGGAAAGGCGGAAGGACGACGGCGCCAGCGGAAGTACGAAAAACTCACGGATGACGTATCAAAATGTTCGAGTACATTCCATTTGGAGAAAACCCGGGATAATCGTTTCTTATCGGAGGAAAAGAGGTGCTAGATAAATATTGATGACGAAATACTTCGTCATTGCATTCGATAAGATAACTTGGTGACGAGTGCATTCCGTTCTTCAACTGTGCCACAATGCAGAACTTTCACTAATCAGAGAGCGCCGTACAGTTTACGAATATTCCCACGAAAATAGCGCATCTCACAATAAATACATTTTTGACAATTCCAATGCCTAAGATTGGCCAAGCTAGTAAGTTGAACTCAAGTACTCTGCCCCATTATTTAAATCCTATTGAATTAAATCTGCTATGATTATCTATCAGTACTGAATTATTTACTGAGAAAATGGAAAGAACTTGGGAAGTGTAAGATTAAATTCTACATGACATTTGATTCTCTACTTATACGATTGATGTTTTGCTACTTAATCTGCTCCAATTGTTTCGCCGCAAAATATAGTTTAAAAAATGTTTGGCTGCATAATTATTTAGAGTATTATTAATATAATAAGAGGTCCGGCGGAAAAAAGTATGTCCATGCGCCAAACTGACAGTAAGCGATCATATTTCCGTTTGATTTCTCACTTCTAAACGACCTTATATCTTTCTCAATCAGCATAAAAGTATTCATCTTAAAAATTACGACCCTTTCCAAGAAATGAAGAAACCTATTTGAAAAAGGTGAACAGGAACTGTTCAGTAATAAACTCCTCCATCGCGAGATCAAACTTCACATTATCGAAAACAATATCCGCAACACAAACTGTTTTATAACAGAAACATCTTTGATCTGATGCAGATCTGAACAGCGATTTCAACTCCCCAGGAATGTGGTTACTGACGTGTTACGAAAAGAGATGGAAAAATAAAGAAATATCAGACGAATACGTTGAAAGACGTATGCATTTGCGAGAGAGTCCAACGTGGCCGATCTTCATGAGATGGAGAGCAGCAGTTGCGGAGGCAACGAAAGGTATCCAAAATTGCACATTCCAATAAATGCAACAAAAGAAATGATGATCTGGCATCATTTCGCGTAAAACGAAGCACAGATTTTTACGTGTGTTTCTCAGAAAATAAACGCAACTTTTTACTTAGAATCGGCCTGATTTTATTCTTTCGTTAACAGCTTTTACTGCTCACTTTCGGAATTCCACCCATATCGTTCCCGGGACAAGGAAGGAAGCGTTTAGGTGCCTTGTTGATGCAACGTTCGGATACCAAATCTTGATGAATTTTCACTTCTCACTTGGTATAGGAAAATGCATTCTCCATTTACTCATCTCATTCCTGTTCATGGCTGAGATAATACAGAAGCAAATTAGGTATGAATGACGCCGACGATTCGACCTGGTAACTCCTCATGGAATGTTATGATAAGTGTTATTCATAATCGTCATACGTGGACTTTCTTCACTGAAATAATTCTGGAATTAGGTTAGTGAGACAACCAAGAAAACGGAAACAAAAATAAAACAAGATTATTACCCGTATTTATTTGCATCTCCGAATAGGAAAATTTTTCATCGCAGTTTTTCATCGTGGTCTGTTTAATGGGGCGTTTTATCAGAATTTCTCTATGAAATATTCATTTTCAGCTCAAAGGAAGACATATGCAATTTGTACACATTAATAGTTCCACATTAGATAAAAAATATTCAGTAGAAAAAGTAGTTGAAACATTAACAGCAATGTAGGAAAAGACAGTCTTTCTATGGATTGGACTAATCGAATGAGTATCAAGGGGAAGCAAATGTGTATAGCGGCCATTTGATGATCTTCAACATTCCATGACACTAAGTGACGCTACAGCGAGCAGTATTTGGTCCTCACTAAATAGGAAGATCTCATGGGCAGATGGTTGGACGCCACTGACCCGATCGAATCAACTCTCCCACAATGAAAGAATGCAAATAAGGCAGAGGGCCAAGGTTCCACAGCGCACCCAAACAGATGACAGTCTAGCTATGAGAGCTAAGCCAAGCTATTGCCTCTCCATAGCCAAGAGTATATAATTAACAGATGAGTAAATATAATGTAGGCATTAGGGCATACAATGAATGAAGAGATCGCCAATCCCTAAGCGGAGATCAAAAGAAAGAATTTCTACTGAGCATGTGAATTGAATTGAAGATTGTCTTAAAATGATAATAAAAAGATGGTTAGATAACAAGTATCTTAATAACGATGCAACGAATTATTTAATTTTTATTCATTAGGAAGAAATATTCAGCAACTTCGTCCAGAAAGTTATTATAACTCAAGTTAAGAGGAAGGCGACTTGATAACAGTTTAAAGATAAAACTGTAAGATATTGAAAATTCGACAAAAGTTGGGGGAAATCGAAAGAAATAGATTCGAATGAATTTAGTTTATCTGAAAATTATCTAGATTGATGACTGAAAGAACCTCAGAGCTACAAAAAGACCTTACGGGTTCATTATTTATATTTTACACAAATGATGTCTGGTTAGAGAGAAGAAGACTTTTCAGTATGGCCTCAACAAATACGTCTTCCCTCAATAATAAAGAGCTTCCCAACCCCGCTGAGAGAGGCCCTCAGTCCAAAGGCGAACAAAAAAAGACGAATCCGACGCTGTATCTCTTTTTGCTCTGTATTTGGAGGCGAAGATTTTCAAATGTCAGTCTGTTGAGTCAAAGGTCATCGAGAGAGGGATGGTGATGTGGCGGAGCAACAATGGCGACGTTCCCAGGTCAAAAGAAACGTCCACGCATGCATTCGCTCCTCAAGGTAAGACGGTTCGAATCTCGGCGGCGCCGATTTGAGCAATCGAATATCCGTCGGAATATCGACTCGAGAAGGTCGACCGACGACGAGTTCTTCTTACGGTTCTCAAGGCGATACATCTAGATCACTCGCATATCTGAGAGCTAAGCTTTCTAGAATTCATCTCTTGCAATTTTACTCCTGGTTGCGAGTTACTAAGTACTAGAGGTATCGCTGCCAGTTATACATGTTTATTCCACTAAACTTGCCCCTAAATGTAAAGAAAACTATTTATAATGTTTGTAGTAGTTATTGAGGAATGAAGTTATCTTCATAATTTGAATTTAGATCGGGTATAACAGTGTGAAACAATTATCCTTGGTTAAAATGGGAATGAATACTCATAACTGGGACATAAATTTATCAATTGGATCATTAAATCAGATTTTTGGAGAAAAAGGATTACCACCAAAAATTAATATTTAGAACACATGATGAAAATAACAAAATTTGTACTTTTTCCACAGTATTTTATTAAAATACAAATTTTGTTATTTTCATCATGACGTATTTTCACAAGACGTCGCCTGAGACTGTTGATCTTATTTAGAATACAACATGGTAGAGAAATAAATAATTATTTTACAGGATAATTTCTTAAATAGATGCCCTAATGATGGCTAAATTTAACACAGTTGGCTAGGGAATGTAAATTCTTCTTCTTTACTGAAAAATCAACTGTTTTAACCAATAAAAAATGTACAAGATATAACCAAAAATCAAGATTAAATCATCCAAGATGAGAAAGTATTTGAGAATAGGGAAAAGTTGAAAATGTTTTTTGGAAAGAAACTTAACGATTCCCTAATTCGATAACAGAGTGTAAAACTCATCATTAAGCACAGATGCAGTTCGATTTCTCTCGACAAGATACAGGAAACAGTAGAGTGTGAAATAAATGCTTAAACCACAGGTGAAATTTCAACCACTAATATGGACTAGATATCCTTTATAAATTGCAACCAACTTATAATAAATTAGCTTCTGAATACTCCATAGATAAAACAGAAGATGCTGGTGATAACTATTTTAAACGGATTTCTAACGGATAAAGTGCAACCTAAAATAAAAAAAAAATGTAACTGGCGCCTGCTCCCAAAATGATCTCAGGATATTTAATTAATACAAAGGTTCAGAAATCAAAAATCCTAACATTTCCTCCGATGATAAGATTAATGTAAAGGTCACATCCTGTCTGCATTCCACCGAGTTTCGAACCGCGCCCGTCTGCATTCCGACTGCAGCGCCGATATCTCACGCTCCTCGTGTCATCTCGGAAAAATGGAAGTCAGCATTGTGAGGACGAATTCTGTGTCGCATCCAATCGAGTCTGAGAATCCGCAGAAAGAGTCGAAGAGAGATTAATTTTCATCAAAAGCCCTATTTTCTTTTATTATGGGGAAGGACCACATGAGCTCACTGTGAACAGGATACCCATACTTATCTAGAAACGTTCTTATTTAAACATTTGCAAGAAGTTTAAATTGGGCCTATTTCATACTAAAAATAGCCATGAATGAGCATAGCAACGCAGCCGTTGAAAATCGCTTATGGGGAAAATGACGGCCACGGAAAAGCCAGAGCACGCCTCATTGAAAACACGGCGGAGAGAAGCACGCGTCTCCCAACCATCCCCCGGGAAAACCACAGAGAGGCCGTAGGGCGGCATAACGGGCTTAACAATCCACCACGTCCTCGAGGGGCAGTGACGTCAGCGATGCCACGTCGCACCAAACATACTCTGCATTCCACGCCTCTTTCGAGAATGAACGAAAAGATGGAAAATGAAGTGATTCCCACGCACTGAGGACACGATTTAATTCCTTGATTAATTAATGGACGCCGTAATCATAGAGGGGACTATGTAGGAACTGAAAATGACTTCTTCCGCATCAAAATATTTCTCGCTGTTAGTTCTTGAAGATGAAGCCATTCCCACACACCAAAAGGACATTAAAGTAGTATTTAAGATGAAAGTCACGCTACGAAAGTTGGAATGAAAGGAGATTCTTTCCATTTCCTAGTTACAAATGTGTTTGTAAACAAATGCGAATTCTCATCGGAAGATCAAAGAAAAAATCTTGAACGACTGGCTCGTGAAGGAGCACCGGTTTCAACAGATGGCGAGACACAGATGAGCGGATCCCCAACAGGTGTTGTATCTTACAAATATACGGTATTGTCTTTATCAGCGATGTAAATGATTTCAAGAAGACCTATGATCCCTTGGAATTCAATTTAAACATAAGAAATAAAACTATGGAATGGTACTGATGAGGAATTTATAAAGGAAGAACGGTAATCGATTACATAAAGCTAGAGAAAATGAATTATTGAAGTGAAATATACAAATATAAAAAAGTATAAGGCCCAAGAAGAATATTTCAACTGCTAAAAATTATCACTTGCTGATTGTATCACCTAAATGGAGGAATGTGAACCCAAAACTATGAAAGAGTTTAAATTTAAAGGTCGGCAATAAAATTTTCAGATCAAAAGGAAAATCGTTTGGGAAGTAATAAAACCAATTTTTTAAAGACAAACTGGAATCCAATGCCCCTGTTACGAAAGTCTTCGGAAAATACAGGAAAATGTAAGGAATGTAGAGAAAAGAAGAGACGAAATATCCCTAATTCTTTTACCATGGACGAAATATGATCAATATAATCAATTAACCATTGTCTCTTTCATACTAATTAGCCACAGAGAATGTTCTAATAACGATGCACGCCTAAGGGAAATCACTGGATTGCAGCGACATCTGGAGGAAGTTGGAATGAATTAAACCACGAAATACGTTCACACAGAAGCAATTTTTGGAAGGAATCGATGAAAGCTTACGACGAATTGATTAATTCAGACTATGCACCACTTCAATTCAACGGGAAAGCAGGATGGATGTTCAGTCCTGCAACCATTGGCTGCCAAAAGCAGTGGAGAGGAAGCGGGGCTTGCTTGGCAAGATGAGGAGTGAGGTAGTTTGAACATTAACCAGGAAAAGCACATTAAGTGCAGATCAGTGACCACATTAATAAGACTTAACTAAGAAATTTGCGTGGTGAGACCCAACACAGAAGTAATCAAAGATACACTTTTCACTCCCACAAAAATAAAACTAAAATCATTCAATGTGTCAGCAATAACGAACAAAATAACCTACGATTCCCTTCGTTCTGCATCTCAACACTCCCACACACCCCTTCGGGAGGAAATCTTTTTGTCTGTTCGCATCCTCCCACTATCTTACAGCACCGGATACCCCTCCGTGATACACATAGGCACATGCTGTGTTTCATTCACCATATGATGCGGGTGAGGTCATCCAACGTATCCGGCCTAGGTGGGTGGCGAAGGGGGTGGCCAATACTTCAAGAGTGACCGCTTTTTTCACCACCGAATTTGAAATAATGATTCTTGAAGTTTTTCGGGAGGATGCTGCGGGGGAGAGGGAAAGGAAAATGGGGCAGAAACGAGTTGGAATGCGGTTAAGAATGGAGTCGATCGAGCTCAGCGCATTAGATTCGCTCTTGTTAATCTACTAAACTACGTTTTCCCTTCCGATATATGATTCCTCTTATTAAGCACCAACATCTACAACAATTTTTTACATGGAATCCTAACCAAGTTATCATTATTATCCTTAAAAATACAACCATTAGATGCAAGACCTGGTGGCTGTGGATACAGAAATACAAATCAGTATAACAACACGATTGAATGCGAGTGAAAAAGCGACAGTAATGAACCGTGAGAAGAAAATACAACATTACACGAGGGCATTATCACAGCCATAAAATGAATAAGTGATGCGAGGTCGTGTAAGCCTTATCTCACAAATAGAAATAGTGTCATGGAAACAATGGGTATCAAAACCCTTTTTAGAAATAGTTAATTTTCCGCTAACTTTCCCTACGTTTCAGACACGATTCCGTATCTCTCAGCATATAAAATCTATTAGAGAACACATATCAGCTCATAGAAGCTTGCGTTGAATATCGCTGTCACTAATGATTCTTGCGCTTCTTACGCTAGCACAATTTTACTTGCTCATTCCTTCCTAGTATTCTTCTTTATGATTCAGCGAAAACGCACTACGAAGCAGATAGTTAATGGACCAGATAAAGGAACAATTCGTTTGCGGAAGTAATACGCAGATGAGAGTGGCTCTATCTGTTGATAACAGGGAACAAGGAAAACCAAACTGAAAATAGTTGTTCGGCAAGCGACGTAAAGATAAAACAGCAGACGTTCATAAAATCGAGGAGGAAAATGCGTTTAGGCAAGTAGATAACAAAAGCGAGACGATCATGGCGTTTCACCTTGAGGAAACAATTCCTTGTACTTAAACTCGTTTAGTTTTGCAATAATCAGACAATTCGGCAGGCAGCAACTGAGGAGTAGCTTCAGTTTCTCTAAACTCTACAGGCTCCAGAAACCTTTCCAGTGGATTCCCATCAGTCTTTCGTACGCATTTACAAATAAAAACTCAAAAAAATAAAGAATTTGGATGGCTAGCAGGATTCGGAATTTTTCCATTGTATTAACAAACATATTCTCTTGCATTATAAGCAAAAAGAAATCCTTGGAATACGCGAAGAAGTAACTAAAGTCAACGACGTAAATAATTATACATGTGAAATCAATTTCAAGTTCTGGTTTCCTGTCTTCAAATTCGTCAATGTGCACTTCTCATTAACCTCAAAGCATTTTTCCTTCGTCATGCCACGCGCGAGCACTGATTAGAAAAACACAGGGTCCCACAAGGTCCCTCTCTTGGTCCCGCTTCTAAAATGCGGAAAGCCGCGTTTTTTCTCGGAGGAATTCCTGTCGAAGGACGGAATGGGCGCTGCCTTCTTTTCCCAGAAGCGGACGTTTTATAAAAAGCCCAGCGTCGAAAAACTACCAGCAGACATCGTCGGAGAGACATGTGGGTGCGAAAGTTTAAAGACCCGCACGCCATCCGAATTCTTCTCTGCGATAAATAGCGATTGCAATTCGTGAAAAGAGTTTCGCCAAGTTCGCGATGAGATCAATGGCACAGAATTGCGGATGAAAATGGGCCGTGGGATTGCGAAATTTAGGAGAAGGCGTACTTCGTTCGGGGATGAACGACCTCTTCACGAGAATTTCCACGAAATATCGTCGAGGTGCTAATTCTTTACCCGCACTCGTTTAAAAGCTTCCGCGGAAAAGTATCTGATGAATACCCAGTCATCCCATGACAACTGTTTCGATTATATCAGCCGTTATTTACATAACGTTGTTATAGTAGCGATATTATTGGTCGATAATACATTTTTAGGGTATAATAGCAAGTTAAAGCATCTTCTATTCAAACTTTATGCTGCAGTTTCATGGGATACGATTAAAACATACTGATTACATTTATAACAATAATTAAATCGAAAATAGTGAGAGCAGGACAGTGTTGATACTTACAAAATGATAGAGGGAGAATTAGTAGCCCAATAAAGAAAAATCAACACTTTTTAGCGTCCTCGCTGATGAAAAAGTAACCACTATGCAGTTATATTAGAGTAAGTTTCCCTTTTGAATGCATCAAATTCCTTTTGCGTTTGCTCAGAATAAAATTACATCTCGACGACACAAACCGTCTTAAGAATGTACTTCGGCATTTTTCGATTCGCTTAAATTCAGTTTAAAGAACACACAACAGGGATGAAATAATGACTGAAAATAGTCAAATTAATGACAAAGAGGTATTAGTCGAATTAAGCAAATGTATTTTTTCGAGTGATTTCAATCAGACGAGAATATTTATCGCTAATAATTAAAAATATAGGCAATGTGAACAGGTGGCGTGAGACAGGGAATTCGTGTTTAAGATATCTAGCAAATTACCGAAAAATTACGCAAACAAAAATTAGCTTAACATTTTGATGTCTTTAAAGTCTTCGTTAGTCTACATCCTCCGTACGTACCTCACGAGACTATTTCTGCTGGTCCCATGTTATACAGGACGTGATCCTAGTGGTGTGATTCTTCACGAAGCAAAGAACCGCATTATTCTTTAAGTTCCAACAACGATAGGCGAAGCAGAATGCATATTTATTTTAATTCTCTCTTCCGGGGTGTTGATACAGCCTCTTCAAATACAATGCCAAACCACGACGACAAATAGCGAAGGAATTCGTCGCAGAGGGACCGTTCCAAGAAAAAAGAACGGAATCCGCTTCATAAAACGATCAGAGCGCAACATCCGGTCCAGTTGAGCAAAAAATATGCATCTGAAAGCGATTAAGCGTGAGTGGGTGAATATGTGAATCGAGTTGGCCGTGTTCTTCACCTTGGATTCGTTCTTTGACTTGAGGTGCGTCCTCCAGACAAGATTTCATAACGACGCCGGAGACATTTTTGGCACCGACGCAATGAGTAAATGGAAGGTGACGTCTAATTTTCGGGGATAATTCAAAAGAAGTTAAGCAGGTAATTAGTCCAGATAAAGTGCGCGAAAAACACGGTTTTTCACGAACATTTCCTTCCGTTAAATTTCCTCTTAAAAGCTTGGGTGGTTTCAGATGTATTACAGAAATATTATCTGCGAGAAGCATAAATATTGAAATGGAACTCGTAGTTTTAAACATATTTTAAGTACTATCGTTCGGATACCGTCTCCTACGGAAACAGAAATATATAGAAGCGAAAAAACGTGGAATTATCACTCCAAGGAAAACAATACTGTAAACATAGCTAGGTTCAAAAACAGTATAAATACGTGCTTTCGCAATAATATCTATCACGTGGTGAATCACAGGAATTTACAGAAAAAATATAAATATCGGTTCTGAATAACTAGTGAACGAGAGTGATAAGAATTTGAAATCTGAAGGAATTTACTAACTCCTATAATTTATATATAACTTTTTGGCTATTAAATTAAACAATATTCCGTGAACTATAATCAGATTCCTAAGGGCAGGCATAAGAACTTCGTTTTTTTTTAATATATATCTTGGATGGGGAAAAAATAAGACACAGAAAACAAAAGTTCAACTTTTCATCTTTAGCACGTCCAAGAGATAATTAGTCTACCTTTGGAATAGCAGAACTAAAAAAAGTTTATAACTTGAAATTCAACAGAAGATCTAAAGCCAAGTCCCTAACTTTTTAAAGGCTAAACTTTTAAGGCTAAAATATCGCATTTTGGTCCTCTCACTCGGAATAAATACACAATTTATTAAATATATCGTTGTTGCATCGATTATCGTGACATGATTTCAATCTAATTCGACTATTTTAAAACCGAATTAGACCACAGGAAGGCACCGCAGTATTCAAAACTCTTAAGCAAATAGTTCAGTGAACGTCAATTGATCACAATTTAATCCCTGGAGGGTTCATTATCCTTAAACTAAACACTTGAGCCAGTAATCTTCAACTCACTCATCATTATCTAAACTTCTGAAGAGCCGAGACAGATTCAAAATATTATTTACAAATCGAAAAAACTCGAAGAAGCTCCCAATTACATAATACAGGCGCATATCCGAGGGAAAGCCGTTCGGCCACGTAGATCAGTGGCAGACGCGGAGTCAACAAACCGAAAAAAGGAGCTAAAATAAAAGAAGCGTCGGATTTCATCCCGCGAATGAAAATACCAGTTACGCGGATAAAAACGCAGCGATTGACGGAATACTTGGGAGGATGTCATCGGCGCGGTTTGGAAGAAGACGTGAATGGATTGAACAGGTGTCATGGGGCGAAAAGGGGCGTAGGAAAACACACACACACAGGATAAGCTGGGAACCAATACACGGCTGCGCGAAAAAGCGAAAACCTTTCCATTAGGGAGGAAAAGGGCGAAAATCTCGGCTCCGTAAAACGAGAGGGTTAGACACGCGTTGAATTGATACCTCGACGAGCGGAATCTGGGCGGAGGAATGAAAGAAATGGTATCATTCCCCAGTTAGCTCGAGAAGTATCAATTTCCGCCCATCTTCAAGCGCAAAAAACACGACATCCACACCGTACGAAAGCGGGACGCTTGTCACAACTACTTCCCACCACCTCCGAGAAACATTTTTTCTCGAGACAAAAACTATGTAAACCGAAGTGACAACTTACGTTTCAACGACTTCTTGCAGAAGAGTGTAACGACCGGATCCTCCTCGGTTCAACTTCTCCGGAACTCTTCACATATACTCTTAACCACCTACTCCTTGTGAGTCGAAGACACCAACATACACTGCCGACGACAGAAACAACACAATTACCGGATCAGGAGAGAGAACCGGAAAATTCCAAACCGGTCCGTTCCACTACCGAATCCCGGGAAACCCTACAATCACAGTTTTCCCGACACTCACTTCAGTACGCAGCCAAGTAGTCCACCACAGCGACGAAAACTGTATAAATCGGACAAATCCGTTCACAACGAGAGAGTCAGACGAAGTGCTCTTCCTGCGATGACTCCTTCGGCACTGGCCACCCGCCCTCGACTCCCCCTCGAGGAATGTATATGTGGCAGAAGGGGAAACGAGGAAGAATCGTATGAGAGAGGGCAGACGGAGGAATGCGGGACGTGTCCCTCCTGCGCTCATGCGTTGGTTGGACTGAGGAGAGGGAGGAAGTACCAGAGCTTCGCCGACCGGTTCGCTTATTGGGCGAGCCCCGGCGCGAGTCTCAGCGACAGACGTCGCGAAGGGGTGTTTTTTTTCCTTCCGCCAGAATAAGGGGGCGGCGGGGGTTTATCAGAGAGAGCGCCGGGGAGGTTATAGAGATAGAATTAGACTTAGCTGTCTTAGAAGAGAGGAGGATGCTCTTTTTTCCGGTTTGCGCTAGAGAGCGTCTTGTGTACAGTGGGCGCCATTTTGGTGTGGGGAAAGGGAGCGAAAGAAGGTCACTCACACGGCTGGGTAGAGTCAACGTACGACCTGACTCCACCCACCCCTCCCCTCTCCTCCGTGATCAATCGGGGGATAAAAATCGTATCGGAATATGCATACGGATCCGTCGGCGATATTCCCCCGAACACCCCTGAGGAACGAATTCTTCCCGACAGCGGGAGGGGGGAACCGGGAAGGATCGGTTTGGGCGGCGGCGGAAATACCGGGTTGCGCGGTTATCGGAATCTTACGACAAATATGCGATCATTCACTGTGTGGACCTCTCTGAAGGTCAAGGGTGAATTAAACAATTACGAAGCACTTGTGACGTGGCAAATCCAGGCGGAACAAGCAATAATTATGATAATCATTTATTCATACTTAAGGATAAGGATAAGGATAAAATTATGATAATCATTTATTCATACTTAAGGATAAGGATAAGGATAAAATTATGATAATCATTTATTCATACTTAATAATAATATTAAAAAGGATAAAACTTCAGAGATACTTTAATTTTAGCTAAAAATGAAATTTAGGCATCTTAAATGGAATCGTTATGCACGGAATTCAATCACTCACAGTCAAAACACAAAATAGATATCATTTGAAATAATTGATGAAATAAAATATACTTACAATTTACAGTAAGAAAACAAGTAGGGAATAAAAAAATAGAAAAAGAAATTCACTTTTAATATACTTCAATCGAAAATATCGACAAAAATAAAGATCTGAGGAAGTAGCGAAGTTGATCGATTCACTCACGGGTTTCCCAGAGATCACAACATGCTGAATCTACAAACATCAATTTCCGACAGAGAGAAAAACACCTGTCTTTACGCATAGTTTGTTCTGATGAAAACAAAGCTGGCAACTATAGAGCCTAAGTACTTGATTTATTTTTGC
This sequence comes from Sympetrum striolatum, assembly GCA_947579665.1. Classification (NCBI taxonomy): domain Eukaryota; kingdom Metazoa; phylum Arthropoda; class Insecta; order Odonata; family Libellulidae; genus Sympetrum; species Sympetrum striolatum. The sequence continues at coordinate 65,233,753 of OX388351.1, read as the reverse complement.
AAAGTTGGAAACTCATATCCATTTCCTTTTCTTCAACCTATAATCATTTTTAATTTCTAAAACTGATTCGCTCAATCATTGGCCTACTTACATATGCCAAAACATGAAGTTCGAGCCTCCATCAAGTCGACAGTTGAATCCGCTGCATCTTGTAATACATCGATAATAAAAACAATACGACTTCTTTAAAAACATCGAAGTCCCTTGGGGTAACGCTTTCTTTGAACATTTAAGGGCAACATATTCTGACGACCACATTTCTCTTGGCAAACGAAATAGTACGATCAAGTAAACATATTATTGTAATTGTCCCATTATTTTTGCAATTAAATCTCTTTTGCAAATACCACCGTAATATTGGGTAAAATAGCTCAGCATCTTTCGATCTTCCTTCAAATTCTTTCAGGTGACATTCCACGAATAAAAAATTCTTTCTTACTTCAACCTGATTATCACATGTCACTTTACTGCGATACCTTCATCTCAATAAATCAATCAATTCATCAATTAACAACGATTAGTGAAAATATATTCTGTTGCATGGAAAAGTATGATAGACGTAAATGCAGTAAGTTTGTACGTACGCAGGAAAAATCCCGCGGAAAAATGGATGAGAAAAAAGTCCTGTTTTAAAATATGCATCTTGATCATGAATTTTCTAAATAAGTACGGGTCCAATCAAACTTTTTTCGTATCTGTTTTTCCTTTTGATATCATGAATCTCCATGAGGATAGGAATAACGCGATTGTCTAGTTGACATATCAGAAAAAGATTTCCATTCCCTTTATCAAGAACATCAATTACGCCTATACACTGAGTCTTTAAGAAAATTCAAACCAGTGATAATCAATATGACTTTAATCTTACGAGAAACGTCGAGTTGGTTTACAGAAGTTTCTAACGAAGGAGAAATATATTTCCATTTTTTACACAAAATTTTTCCATGTTACGACTGGCTTTAACGGTCGATTTCCTTAATTCCAGCCGTTGATTAATTAATCAATAACTTAATATACACTAAAAACAGAATTTTATAGCAATAAAGATTATTTAACTTAGGATATAATCCATTTATAAACTGGGTAAACGATTCTATCGTCAGCTTTATCTTCTCCACCCAATTAATGAATTCCTTTCGCAGCCTAATGAACCAATTAAGTAAAACCACAGCAAATTCTATGCTATGTTATAAAACAGTGATTCCAAGGTGAGAATGTCAATATCAACTGCAAGTTTTCATTCAGTATCATGATTCATCGTCCGAGGCTTATAATCAAACAGTTCAATAACAAAAACTATTAAAATTTGAGGCAGAAAGTGCCACTATAATTAGCAGTACCATAAAAGGAGAAAATAGTAAAATATGTTGTAAAAAGATGGGGCATTTCGTCAAAAATGTCAGACACCTCAAGAAGAACTACTGATAAAAATATTTTTGAAACGTGAGTTATGAGAAAGAACTAAATTTCACAAAGGTTTGATATAGTGGATATTGGATATATACGTCAAAATCAATTTAAAATCAATGCATTCGCAATAAAGAAAATAGATAATCAATCCATTATAATTTTCACAGCATTTAGAAATCTTTTCTCTTAACCGCAATAACCACATCATAAAAGGATGAATTAAATCAATATAATTGCTAGTTCTCGAATGAAAAATGGGCCATTTCCGAGTGGTGATTTTTCACGGAAGTTGACAAATAAAGTCGTTCCAGCTGAGTGACACGGTGCGTTGCAAAATCAGTGAAAAGTGCGATACTGCGAGATATCGGAAGATGGGTGAAATCGGCGGGCGGTGCTTCATCGCCCGTCACTTTGTGTGCGAAACAAAAGACGGGGCCACGGCGTTCGATGGATGTCTCTAGAATTGCGCCTGCGAAAGAACTTTTCTCACGCTACGCTAATAATTCACTTCCTTTGAAAGCGCATTTAAGGACAGCAAACGCGAGATAGGCATCAACTAACAGTTCAAATTCGTTCACTGATATTTTTCCTTACATATACACAGATCCTATGATGAGTATAGAACGTATTTGCAAGCATAAAATTGAGATGATTCCATAGCTACAGGTTTCACAGGAAGTAAAACATAAAAAATAATATTCGATTTTGCAATGATAACCAGAACACGCAGAATTAGTTTTTCTGTTGCTGCGGCGTAAAATAGCTGCCAGTCTCTCAAATTCGATCAAAACCGACTTCAATGTTACAGACTTAGCTCAGTTTTCAAGATGTCAATTATTAATAATAAACGTTAAATGAAATAAAAATGCAATTAAATGTGTATTTTTTACATCTTTAGTAAATCAATTTCAGCGATTACATGAAGTTTTCTAGCGAAAGCAAAATTATCTATAATTAAATTGATGATATCAAAAATGTTCGGGCGAATCAAGTAATCACTAATTAACCGTTTTAATATTCAAGATATAGCAAATATTTCTTCGTGTTATCGAGTTTTTTTCCCCGATGTTAGAGATTCAAAAATACCTTTCTTGGAGAACTATTTTTGGTCATATAGATGATGCACAGACTCTTCGCATTTCGAGGACCACTTTCCTCTGCGGTGATTCGTAAAAATAACAGACAGAGAACGTAATTTATTACCGAAAATAGAATTTGGAGTGATGCCTCTCAAAGGAAAGAGTGTAGAAATCTTTTCCGCACATATTTTTGGCAAATCCTCTCCGCCAACGATGGCCTTCAAAGATTATAGGATCTCGATTGATTTGGATATTTTTCGGAACACAAACCAGTCGCCTAAACCGCAGATTTACGAATTCATAACTAAAAATAGGATACTTTGCTGGCTTACCTACGTTAGAAGCAGAAGCTGTGAAAAGAAAGCACCGATCAGTCGCTCTACTCTGGAGAGAGTTGGAAACCAGACTCTCGTGGTGCACAGGGATTCCTTTCACTTACCTGCAAGAAAAAGTGAAACAGCGGATAAATATCATAGTCTTACTTGTAAATGCAATAATCACAACAATTGACCTCGGTCAATGATTTAGCACAATATAAATATATGTAAACACGGAGTAATTCATTCAATGTGGAATATTATCCATTCTTGAATTGAGCAATAGAAAACTATTTAAAACCAAACATTATTTCGAAATATATCCAATCATGCGCTTAAATGGAAATACCTCAACCCCTTCAACGTTAGCTTCCTAAGTCCCCCAAAATATCATGTTTCCTAAGCAAAATGAGCTGTGTAGTGGTTTTACCCTGCTTTCTTCACTGAGAATACATATTATATATTGAACACATACAGAAAAATGACACCATGAGCAACTCTTCGCATCTCATTCAATAAGAAGACATTTATATGCCTCCTGTTCCAGAGTACAAGTGAAATCGTCCCATTCGTCAAGATATGCAAGGTGGAACCAGAAGTAACGACAGCCCACATCTTTCACTTCCGCGATGAAAATAAAATATTGGGAATTACTTTAAGATAATGGCAAATACCTAGCGGTATATCATGAAGATAATGAAGAAGCTGTCTCGGTTCAAATTTGTATTCGGGTTGAATTTTGACAGACAGCGAGACTTAAAAGCTCTAATAAAATAAAATTAATCCAAACACTCCTGAAAGTGGATTTTTGAAGAAATCAAAAAAATTACTTTGATTGCAGAGGTCGTACACCTTTTGCATTTCAGAGTAGATTAAGATGAGGAATGTCATCTTTTAATCGCATTACGCATATAGCACGTGTGGGTCATTCAATATAGAGTTATTTCCAAGCAAATGCTACGATCATAATGAAGTTTAATTATATCTTATGCAGCCGAGGACATACATCGATAATCCTGAAAATGAATTGATAAGTATACAACATGAATATCTGTGCATTGATAATTAATAATAAGTTCATTGATAGCTTAAATTATTATAGTTATTATAAAATACTTGCAGAGAGGCAACAAGCTTGGTGGCAAGGTCATAACAAGTGATTTACAGAAATAGGAAAAAGCCATGGATAGAAACAACCAAGATTCAATTCATTCATTCTTAAATAAATTACAGCTTCCCACACTAATTCCTTGCCCATCACAGTGAGACAGAGTCTCTCAAACATTACTGCCTATTGTCATAATATATACATTTCACATTCAGCATATAGAATACACATTTTTATTTACATCTACCAGTACTTATATACCACAGTGAATCTAAAAAACTACACTATTAAAAAAAATCTGTCGTCAATAGATATAATATATATTACAATAATTTTAAAATTCTCATTCATTATCACGACAGATAAGTTAATTGGTCGCTTAAACGAATTTCTCTCTTGATCGAAATATATTGCACAATAAACAATGAAATAGTCACTTTTAACCGCTGGAAACATTGATCAATACCAACTGTGGCCATAACAGCGATTATTTACACTTACATAAAAGAAAAGAGTTTAAGAACAATTGTGTTTTTCAATGCCACGTTTTGCCTCTAAAATGGACTAATTAACTCATTCTCTCTTTAATACACAGTAAAAGTAGCCGATGAGCTCAATCTTGTACGCGAGAATATTCGCAACGAAGATTAGCGGAAGAAAATCTCTATAAAATAAAATTACTCCGACAATTATCGCAAAGCTCAATGAACAGCCTGAGACAAAGAGAGGCATATATGTAAGTACGTACGACAATTATTCTTCGCTCTGCAAGATTTTCACGGAGAAAAGCAGAGCACGAACGTCTCGTGAGAATTCATAATCGCTAACCACAGTTAGTTCCTGGCGACACCAATTAAGGGAGACGATAAATTAAAAGAAGAAAGAAAAGTTATAAAACAGACGTAATCGTAAACGAATCGCACTTCAAAGAAACAATTGAGATACGAATTCTTTTAATGTAAATTTTCTCCACTTCGGGACACGGAACTGTACTTAAGACAAGATGAATGGAATATTTTTCTATTGTCTTCTGGCACAAAATAGAGAGTAATGTATGTTTCATTTACCGTTATCACAGTCATCATAAAGGCTGTGATGACATGAAAGCTCTAATTACGGTCTCCCATTACGAAATGTGGAGAAAAGTGTTACTCTTGTATTCATTGTGCTTCACTTAGGTGCACATGATCCGTTTATAGCATTCTGGATCGGTGAGGAAAGCAAACTACCTCACTCCTCATCCTGCCTAGTAAGCATCATTTTCTCAAAACCTTTGGTTGTAAAGTAAGATTAATGTAATGATAAAGATATAATGTAAATATAAGATGGCAGGAGGTACGAACCGGATTTGAATACTTTACTTATATATTAATACTTTGACAACTGAATCAGTTCACAGGGGCCTCAAGAACATTCTGGAGACATGCATTCAGTAAATGACTCACCGAAATCTCTGATATAGTATATTGTATTCCCCAATATATCTCGACCTTCTTGAAGATTTGCCTATTTTTACTTTCTCCATATACGTAGTATAGAGAAAGTATTGTTTTCATGAAAAAAATCGACTTCGAGATTTCAACGGAAATACATGTTTTGGGGTGCCTAGAACACGTTTTGACCATTTTCGGAATGATGTATGTGTGTGTGTTTGTCTGTATGTGTGTGTGTGTGTGTGTGTGTGTGTGTGCGCATGTGGGCGCTCTAACGTAAAAACTGTTAGTTGTATCAATACCAAACTTCATATATAGCTTTGTGGTGGGTGCTGTCAGAGTCGATAAGTTTTTGGAGATAATCGGTAAACCGGAAGTCGAGCTTTATTCTTCGAAGCAAATTTCCGTTTTTGCAAAATATCTCCATGAATATGATATTTAGGTATATAGTATTGTTTATAAAAGTTTTAGAACATTATATTTACTATAACTTTTGTATAAAACATATTTTTTATCACTGATTGTTTAGGATTTATTCATGAAATACTGATAAACCGGAAGTAGCTGATTATCTACTTTGTGGGCGCTCTAACATGAAAACTGTTAGTCGCATAAACACCAAATTTCATATATAGCACTTTGGTTAGTGTCGTGAGAGTTGATTAGTTTTTGGAGTAAATCAGTTAACCGGAAGTCGAGCTTTACTAATCGAAGCTCGTTTCCGGTTTTGCAAAATTCCTCCATTAATCTGATATTTAGGTATATAAAGTTATCTACAAAAATTACAAAAGATGTATTTGTATATCTACATCTACATTAATACCCTCCAAGCCGCCTTTCGGCGTGTGGCAGGGGGTGTAAACACCAGTTGAATCTAAAATTCTTCCTTATTCGGTTATAATATTAATAATAATAAAGGACTTTATTCAGGGCGAGATTGAGACTATCAAGTCTCTTCTTACACCTAACCCTTTGTCATGTTGGAACAGAAAGAAATAGATAGATTGCAAAAGTACAGAAAAGAAAACTACTATGTGGATTAAAAACCTAAGCTAGAAGCATAGGAAAAAAATTCCACTGTAGGTTATTGTCGCGTATCGTTCGCGGAAAGAATGAATTTTTAATACGATTCGTCCTAGCATCTATTTTTCTTTACTTACGGTCATTATCGGATCGACCGAGGTAGCAGGGGGGTTGCATGATACCGATTGTATCTTCCGCAAATGTAGTTTCCCTGAATTTACTAAGCAATCGCTTCCAAGTTTAGATTGAATCTAGAGTTCGAAAATACTATCGTAGATAAATATTTAATCTTATATATGGAGAAAATCATGTGCTGGCCGCATCAGATTTTTGCTATTTGTATTAAGAGTTACTCGGAGTAGCGGAGAACCACCGGGCATTGAGGACACCTTTCACATTTAAAATTAAGAAGCAATGGAAAAGAATGAATCTATGGAAAAACAACCTTTATAAGGAAGCCTACAATGCCTATCCAGCATCAAAAATTAAATCTGATGAAACGGAATAATTTGTCTGTAAAGTCTCTAACGTCAGTTTGAACCTCATCCACTCCACCGTAGGCTGTAAATGGTGGGATGAAGCAAAACGAGGAAGTTTGCCCTTGATTTTCTCTCTGAGCAAAGTAAGTGAACCGCAAATACTCTACGAGTAATACTTTTCTATGCATTATATTAAGAAGAGCCTTTAATTAGAGCCATTATTCAGCGTCGTTCATCCCTCAGAGGTTTCCTTTTCCTCAAAGCCATGAAAAAGACCGAATCTCAGCCCACGGGTACCTCACCCCTCTGACAAAAGTCACCCATAGACGGGAATGAAAATTACGGGGCAAGATGAGGAGTGCGGTAGTTTGCCTTTGCTCTCCTCACTGAGCCAGAATGCTACAAGTCCGCACAAGCGAAGCACGATATGTGTACGAGTAGCACTTTTCATAAGGAGTGACCTAAGTGAATGTCATTATTCACTCATATCAGTAGTTTCCATTCCATCAGACCTATGAAAAAGACACATAAGAAAATGACATATACATTTCTCTCTATCTGTGCCAAATGAAAAATTAAAATTATTTATTAAAGTGCGGCAGCGGGAATTTTAGGATACGGTAAATATATTTGACTTACAGAAAATGGTTAACATTTTGCCTTCTGAGATACATTATTTTGTTATTATTTTATTAACCTTAGGATGGGAAGGAAAAAATTCAGTTATGCACAAAATGCAGTAAATAAATTATAAATAAGTAGAAATGTTCCATTTATCAGGATTTAGTGGGAGGACTTAATGGATAGAATAGTTTCTGAGTTACAAAAAGCGCATTCGAGTTTACTAGGCATTGATCAAAGCGTCGCTCTTACAAGTGATCCGCAAAAACTGGAACTCAGGAGAAAATCAATGCACGTGAAATAGTGGGTCGCAGCGGAGGAATGGCCTAGAGGGCATGACGGGAAGGGATGCATCGTGAAGATGATGGGGGGAGGGAAGGGGGGAGAGATAAAAGGGGAGGAACTAAAGTAGGATACGCGCCAGCCGATTCGCGATTTTTTTCTCTGAGGATTTTCACGATCGTTGACACGAGCTCACGCATAACGGAAAGGAATCGGGAGACAAAAGAAGGGGGAAATGCGTGATTGATAAATCGTGGGCTCGATTGTTTCCGGATGACGTCGAATTATTTGGAATACGGCTCATTCTCGGAGTCTAAAATGGTGGACGATAGAAGTGAACTGCGACGTACAACTGAATTTCAAATACAATAGGGCAGTGCCTTCCAGAAGGGAGATAGTCCTGAGGGGTCTTCGAATACGAGTAATGAATTATTTTCCTTCCGATTCGATGAAAACTAATTTTGTTTCCGGTTTCTCTCCAGTAACAGCGCTCGAACCGCCTAAAACGGATTTTTTCCCTCCAAATATTGAATTTTACAGTTCCTTGGAAAGGTTTACGCAACGAATAGCTGCTTACGAACATCAAATTTTTATTACATTCGTGATGGTAAGAAAAGATCTAAGATTAAGTTCAGGTATTAACATATATGGAACAAAATAAAAAAAGTAGTTTTCGTATTCGGCTCCGATAACTAATCTTTTCGATTCGGATTTGGTTTTCACTCCGGCAAAAATTATGGTTTGTTTCCGTATTCTAATTAATGCAATAGGATTTGATTGATCGTTACCACGCTATTCTTACACTACATCCGTACGTCTTCAATACGGTTAATGATTTATAGTCCTTCGCTCTTTTCACCTTCACGAATTCGCGATCAAAGTCGAAACCGTTTTTCACTGCGATTTCATTCGTGACGGCATCGGAATGATGCCTTTGAAATTTCTCTTTATCTTCCGCTGACCCCAAAATACTAGGAAATTCCTTTGGAACCGTATCGAAAGGGTCTCTTGGAAAGGAAACTTTAAGTCACGTTGCCAGAGAGATAGCCTTGTGCAGATGCATCGCTCGTAGAAGAACACATTGAAAATTCCATATTCCTCAGTGAATATAACACATTTTCAGCACACACATTCGCCATTTACTTGCTCCAGATCATATCAACAGAAATGAATTTGATTCGTAATATAACACGTCAAGAAAAGCTAAATTTCCTCCCTGCCATACTCAGAAAGTCAGCTTGCAGGGTATGAATGTAGATATAAAGTTTAGGTATTCTCTCACTGTGCTAGATAATTAAGAATAATAGAATATCGGAGCATTACCAAAGATACGTGTAAACTGAGATAACCATTTAGAAATTTTCTTAACATCATTTACGGTAAACTTTAAGAACTTTACTCCTAAGTCTGCTGTAAAGCTTTCTAAATAGTTTTTCTTAAGTGTCATACTGTGGTTCTTTTCATCCACATTTCCTGTACGTTTTTCCTAGTCTGTCTCTAAAATATGGAATAAACATAATCCATTCATTAATTATTCTGAAAGAAAACAAAATGAACTTTAAGTTAACACCATTTCTGTAACATTTATCTTCGTTAGAATTTAGTCAGTGAGAAAGTTAAACTGCAATTTCGCGTGCATTATTAATTTCATAATAAAATTCATTTTTTAGTACGCTCCATTATAACTGCAGATTTAAAAACTAAAAAAAGGGCTTGGGTAGCGTTTGTAGCTAATTGCTTATAATTAATATCAGTAAAGGAAGTATTATCTCCTAGTTATATAAAATAAAATACATGCCTTATGGAGGATCCTCTAATTAAGGCTGAAACAGTAATAGTAGCGTTAATGTTATAAGTGATTCGATAGCTAAAGTAATTATGCACATATGGCTCCCTCGCCGGGAATCGAACCCGGGACAGCTTTCACCTACAGCGGAACCCACTCGGCTGTTCAGCAGCCCTCGAATAATTTATAAGATGAGCGATTATGCGATTTAAATTTCACACTTCTTTCAAATAGCGTACCAGAAAGGGTTCTCAAAACCTTGTTTGATAGACCATCGGGAAACATTCTGGGCCAAATATCCACAGGATGAATTAACACTTAAGTGAACCGAATCCTCGTGGGCAGTTTCCCTGAGTGATCTGTCTTTCGGCGTACCAACTCTTGGGCGAGAAACTCTTTGGGTATAGCCACGTATTATTTGAAGATAATATATGTAATGTTCTTGGTCTTATTTTATTCTAGAATTTTCTCTAATGTAAATCAATTTCTTTAGATTTTAACCCGGAAAGGTGTATACAATTTTAAGCCCAAATTTAGCTGAGGTTGACTTACAGTGAACAATTTCAAGTTAGGTAGTGAAATTTCATGTGTCAAACAGGCGTTGTTGCTTCAATATAAATCAGTTTATTGTACCCGCATCAGCTTTCCCTGATGGTCCTCAGCAACGAGGCTCTGTCAGGAAACCGAACGTCTACAAATCGAGCTATATTGAGCCCATTACTTTAGAATGAACTCCGCCACGAGATATCAATTCCTAACGACGTCCATCGATAATTTCACGAAACGATCGATAAAAAAAATGCCAATAAAGCTTCACAAACCGCATATTTCCTTCAGAAAGATATGGCGCTACGGATATTCATCTGAATCAATTATCCTCATCGGTTTTATCCGAGAAAATTTCTCTTTGTGGGATCGAATTCATATCTCAGAAGAAATACGAGAGTGAGACCAGGATCTCCGAAGACGCTGCGTCAAGATGGGTCAATGACTCTTCGGAAAAGCTGCTTTTTCAGGCGAAATTATTCTCAAACGGAAAAGAAAACATCCGTCTATGAAGATATTGCTCGTTCCCTTCCAGAGAACCTACGTCTAGCATATGTCTCTAATATAACTTCGCAAAGACATATAATCCAACAAAGAGAACTCCATCATCCATTTCAATTCAATGCGCAATTTTATTTCTCAACTATACAAGTATGTAATACTTTTCAATCGTCTTTTGGTATGGGATGGAAGAAAATTTATGTTTTTCTACATTTTTCTCGTTCCCGCGATAATAATAGCTACCCAGGTCTGAGTGATGCTGGATTCATTTTAAGGGTTCAAGATTAAATGATACGAAAACAGTTATTCATACGCAAAGAACGCGGAATTCGAGCGGACTTCTTACTCTCATGTAGTTGGGCCTGAAATCAAAGTACTTAATTCCTCATCTTGGCTTATATACCTCATTCCCTCAGCAAAGAGTAGACAATGGTGAAAGGGCCATTTGGGCTGATGACTGCGGAGACGAAAAGAATATTGATGAAAATTCGAAATATTCCGTCGACTATATATTCGTGACGATTTCATAAGTTCAACATTCTACGTGAAAGAACACTTCCGTTCTGCTGTTTATTTTATCTACGATATTATCCTTTACGTTGCGATCTATCTGTCACTTTGCTTAAATCTTTCTGTCAGTATTCCACACCCACTTCTCTTTGTTTTCCTGCACTAGATTATCTTTCTGTGATCAAAATTAACAGATTTTTATTTATTCCACAAAACCTTTCTTTCCGTATTTCATCCTCATTTCCACATAACTTGTTAAAATATCTGTGCACATTGGTTATATTCTTGTTTTTATATTGTTTGTATTACGGTTTAAATTGTAGCTCTAATTTCGACCAATAAAGACGTGGGCATGTATACCAATCGAAGTATCTGTAAAAGGAATGCTCGCATGTTTATCCTGTGTTTTCTGAAGGACTTCGCTTGTGTTTTATTTTTCCCTGGAAAACTGGCATCAACTTGGGAGCATATTTGTAGAAGCATTCCGAATAGGACAGAACGGAGAGTAGCGATACATAATTCATGTTTCATCCCGAGATAGAGAAGATGTATTTGCCTTTAATAAAGCGAGCTCTGCGATGTTCGGTAGAAATCCGGATTCCATTTCATTCACCCTTTGTTATTCCCATTCATTCTTCAAAAGGACAATCTCCGACGAACGACTTTCTTCTGCTAATTCCTCGGAATTATCAGGATGGAACGTCGTTAATGCACATGTCTGAGAGATGAAAGTTCAGCTACAACATTAACAATTCTACAAGAATAGTTTCTCCGTATCCTCAGCACGTACTTCGGCACAAACTAATCGACTCAGTGACTGGAACGACATAAAAACGAAGAACATTCTCGAAATATGCGATTCTATTGAACAACCTCGGAAAATATTTCCGTTTTTTAGCACAATGTTGTCCGCGTTGGAACTGTTTTGCAAAAACGTTGCAAATATAGAAATCTAGAACATTTTCTGTTTTAGTATCGTTTTTTTATTACTATCGTAAGAATCGTAAATAATCGTAAAATATCATAAAATATCGTAAATTATCGTAAAGTATCGTCTTCATCCAATAAGGCTTCCAAGTCCTTGTCTTGAAACTGTTTCGGTGGTTTCCCATGGTCCTCATTTCTCACGTCAAAATCATCACTTTTAAATTTTTTAAACCACTCGAAGCACTGAGTTTTGCCAAGAGCATGTTCACCGTATGCTTCGACAAGCATTCTATGTTATTCTGCAGCAGTTTTCTTCGAATGATAGCGGAAAACCAATGCTGTCCGAAAATCATAGTTCGTAGGCACAAAACTCGACATGTTTGAGGTTATAGAAAAATATACCGGTGTATGAAACTTAAGATATTGCGTGATGACAAACTTTGTCAGCTGTTAGAGGATCAAGATGGTGTTGCAGAAGCGGTCTTACGGTCTTTAAACTAATAGCGAGCACCACGTATAGGTAAATTCCGGTTCATACTTCTACACCTGGTATATCTGTAGGGTACTGTTGTGTAAACCATGCAAAATGAGCTATTCCAACATTTGTGCGATATTTAGTCTGATATTGAATCTATATATTTTGAGGTGTTATGTTTGGCCGGTTTTTTTGTACGGGTGCAAAACATGGAATATCTTAACTGGAACAGAATAACGAATGAAGAGGTTTGGAGAAAGATTGGAAGCAGGTATAGCCTATGGAATGAAGTGAAAAGAAGAAAGTGGAAATACGCGGGACATGTGCTGAGGGGATCGTCAGGGGAGAGAATCGTGACAGCGCTGGAAGGATGGACAGTAAGGAAAAGAGGGAGACCAAGGATGGAATGGTTGGTCAATTTAAAGAACTGGACCGAAATCAACAAATATGAGGAAATGAAAAGGAAAGCAAGTAGAAGAGAAGAGTGGAGATCCATGAGAGCTAACCTCCTGATAGGAGAAGCTACCAATTGATGATGATGACTCTAGATATTTCCTCTATTTGAAGTTGGAGAGTATATTATCGGCTGAAATAATTTCAGTTTGTTTCTAGCACAGAGCGATTCTCACGAATTATTACGAGATCAAATACAAAGAGATAGGAAGTGCACCTTGAAATCAGACGCTTCCTTTTCACTTTCATTTGAAAGCAAATAATATTAGAGAAAAGACTCTTAATTTTTACATTCTGGTTTCCATATAAAATCACGAGTAACAGAAGTAGCTTATGCGTCAAACTCTAAGAGAAAGGACCTTCGTCTGAAAAATCGTTAGATAGTTTTGCCTTTCATCGTGCGTACAAGTTACTGCAAAGAACGCTTCTTTACGCTGACTTAATTTGGATGGTTATCAATGGTTTCATCCGACCCAGCTGTCAATTCTATAGGTAAAGCTGACTGGTCGATTTAAATAACTGAAGTGCTTTTTAATTTGATGTTTATACAGAACGGAGTCTGTTAAAATTATGTCCACATTAACTCATAAAATTGAATAGAAAGAACTTAATGCTGTAGTATATATTCAGATGTAACATTAAGCGACGTAAATTAAACATTTAGCTTAACGTCTAATACTAATCATATCAGGGAAGAAGAATCACAGGAGATCTCCCTCAGAACCTCCAGAGACCTCCGATTTGTCAACACCATGAACAATAGCAGCAAAAACCGACCGAAACAATAGAAATTACATTTTAAAAACAATCAAACGGTCACGTGCTTTCTACATTATGTAAATAATCTTGGCTGGCTGAATTTCAAGTCGTTGAATCCCAAACATCATAGAGCAAGTATGTACTTAGCTGTTACCTACCTAATAAAATACATAGTAACACAGAATAATTTTATTTCGAACGAAACAATCTGCAGCAATGGATGATCTAAAGAAAGGCTTTCAATTACTATTTTCGGAGTGAGGAATTCCTTGATTGACTTTAATAGGCGAGAATTCGTCAAGATCCTCCAAAGCAAACTAAATTTATATCAAGGGATAGTAAAGCATTCATTGTGGACATCCTTCCAAGTTAATCGACGAGTGAAACTGGGTCAGGAACTCAAATAAGGACCAATAGAGTACACACAAGTATAAATGACCGAAAGTGGGCATTTCTTCCTGAAGTTACCTAAAGGTCGATCAGATTGGATAATCTTAAACTTCATTTTATTCTTAAACGCATGGATACGTATATATGTGTGTATATGCACATTTATGAACGCGTATGATTTGGGAATTCTTTAATACACGCTATGTTACTTTAAATGCAAGGGATGCGAACAAAATAACTGGGTTCTCGGTTTTTATTGCAACAATTAACAAATAGCGGGGTTAACTCATAAAATATCGTTCCTCTCTTATTTAACGCGAACAGTTTTATTGTTAAGCACATATTGACCATGGAGATTCTGATAGCAAATGAAGGCGAAGAGCATTGCAGGAAATGAGCAGATAATATAGAAAGCTACACTTATTCATGGGACAAACTACAGACATGTCGTATAAAGAGGAAAGAGCAGAAGCCAAAATGAAATCGCTTATTGTTAAAATGTTCTGGTTTTAGTCAGTTATTAAAGTAACACGATGCATTTTACGATTCTCACAAAATGACAAACAATTATTAATTGCCTTTGAAGACTTATGACATTTGGCGGCCACAGGAACTGTTAGTGCGCTTTGTAACACTGAGGTCCTTGGTTTGAATCCCAGCTTACTGTGTTCATCCGGGATAGGGCATGGGTTCTGGTTGTCCTGTCCTGATTGTGTATGAAATAATTAAAACGGATATTGTCAAATGTTTCCGTCAAAGGAATATTGATAATGGTAAATCAATCAATGCGTAAATTTTCTAAAGATTGAATGTAAAATAATGATTATAATTGACTTCTAATGATAATGAAATTTGACTTCCGAAATCAGCCTGCAGTTTCCAGGACAACCGCTTTGGTTTTCCTCTTCCATTAACGTCAATATAACTGATTACGTTATATGTAATAAACGCACTGCTGCGACAAATTTCCGGAAACGTATGCTTGAAGCATTTACAGCCTCGAGGAAGCGCCATGAAAAATGACATCTTCAGCTGATTCGAGGACCGGAGGGGCAGCGGTTAATTTTTTCCGAAGAAATTTCCGCGGCAAAAAATAACCTGGAACCGGGGTTTTGGGTATTACGAGATGATGAGAGGGGAAAAACGTCGTTTCTGAGGTCAGTCCGAGTTCAAATTCCTATGAAAAAGAGAGCTCGCATGGATTCGAGTTCCACGGTCTCATTGTGTCCGAGAGAAGTTGTGATAAGTGTTGAGAGTCAATTTGACGCGTAAAAGGACGTTAGTACCGACAGAATGAGGGGATAATGGAATAGTAACGTTGCATTCGGAATTACAGGAGAACTTGAGTATTTCAAACTTCTATAATTCCAACTTTTTCATCCACCCGCAGTATTATATATCGTATTTTGTTTATCTACGGCCATGGCAAAGTAATTTCACAATGCAAACTTCCTACAAATTGACAAGCTGTTGAAAATCGTTATGGTGTAAGTATAACGGTAATGCTGTTGGAAATCATAATGGCGTAAGTGAAACCGTTTTCCAGTCACCAATTAAACTACAATCATTTATTATAATAAATAATACAGCACACCGGAAGCGAGCGTGAGTGATAAAAAATAATTATTACTGAGCTTCCGTTTCCGGTGGCTATGATCCCAGGTTCGAACATTATTATCCCCGGATAAAGAATTTGCAACAGTATTGCCATCTGGACGTTAATATTAAAACCACACTCATATCAATTCATTCCAATTGTCATAATAACCATCAAAAACCCTAAAAATGAAAAGAACAATATAGCAGATCACACGCAACTTTCGGATAATGGGTTCAAAAACACCAATATTGTGCAATTTTCGTATCATATTGAACATCTTTACAAATTGCGTATTCTGTAAATGCAATTCAGCAAATGGAGTTTGATGCAACGAAATGATCTTCGTCAGGCCGTCCTGATGCTGGAGAACAACAAGAATACAAACAAATATTGAATACTACCAATGATTCTTTATTGAAGAAATAGCGAGGGGGATATTTGGTAACATATAAGCATTTTACGATTTGGGATTCTGGTAGCAATTACCTTTGTTCACCGTGGTTTAAGGCATTGTCTTCTGAAGTCAATTACCACTTTCAAACATACATTTATGTGAATGTACCACCTTTGTTACATCTCTTGTAATACAGAATGCAGTGGTATTTCTACCATTGCTATCTCAAGTATCCTCCGCGTTCTATCGATTGAAAACTTATTTCTGTTAGTGAATTGAATATCTTCTGATTACTTCCTTTTCTTTCTTTCCTTTACGAGTATTATGCCTTCCACGAGGTAATGCCTTTACATATTGAATAAAAGATGTTCCCTATTAATTCGCAAGTTAACTTTTGTCAACATTGTAAACAAAATTCCTAGCTAATTCCTTATTTTTAAGAAAAAGTAGTTCCAAAAATAACCTTTTTTCTATTTAGATACTAAGTTAAATTTTCCCTGTTCATACAATGTTTTAAGAATAATTCATAGCGGAAAGGACAAAAAAGTCGATCACTGTGTAATAGATACCAATAAATTGCGCTTTAATATTTTATTAAAATTCGCCTTCACATTATTCATTCGAAATGTAAAAATTAAGTATTGTACTGAATGACATAATTAATACTTGATGATTATCGCAGATAAATTCTTGATTATAAGAACTGCTGCTTAAAAAAAACAGAAGAAAATTCGAGCATAAGACTCATCTATTTAAAGATAATTTGGAGGTGTTCTAAAATATATGAGCCATGAGACTAAGGCAAAAAGCAGAGTTATATACGCAGAATTACAGAAATCGTCGCAACACAAACTGAGTTACAAATGGTAATTTTCAAATTCGGTCTTGATGTGATGAAACAGATAAAAAAATGTCCATTCGAGAGACAAACAGTATCGCCCGAAGATGTTTGCATTTGGGAAGCTGCCTCTGGACTCGCTATAAAAAGCCAAGAAAACTGCTTTAACGTGAAACAGGAGGCTTGAAAGAGAACGTTTCTAACAAATCGTGTTTGACAAAACACTGTCTGGAGGCGCCTTAATATACTGGATGGAATGGGAAGTGAACAAAGGCGTAGCAAAGCCTCAAAAGAGAAAACTTGAAAGATGTTTTCATCTAAACTATAATACACCCGTCGAGGATCATAACACTCAAGTCAGGCATTTATTACATTCCGTTGACGTTTAAAACCTTTTTTTTTCTACGTTTTCAAAGAACGCGCTACAGGATTAACAGTCCAAGAAGAGCTTAGAGAAGTTTTAAATTACGAGTTTACAAAATAATTTTCCCTCGAATCTGAAATGAAAAATACATATAATTAAATTTAATGCTTCCGAAGAGAGAGACTGAAAATTTCATGAGTTGTTTACCATGTGAAATATTCGATAGAAAGCGATATTTGTAATGCAGGATTGGAAATTGATACAAATCTCATTAAAATATAATTAGTATTATTTTAAATTTGCAATATAAAAGTAAGCATACGTATAAGAATACAAGTAAAATGTAGCTTGCATACTGCAACCAGAACGACAACACTAACTTCATATCGGCATCATATAGCGACGGTCCTCAAAAGAAAAAAAATAGGATTAAAAATATGCTTATAATTCGCTGCAATTTAATCGTATGGCATCGAACCCGGGTCTTCCTGGTGAACTTACTAAGCAGCACAATAGAAGATCACCATCTATAACTACGTGTGAAAATTGAATAAGAAATATTGGCTGCAACTGCCCTAAACGACGTCCTACTTTTCCCTTATATACCTTACGAGAGACATTTTAATGTGCTCTGGCATCGAACCAAGGAATAGTACGATCTTATGAAATTTTTTTTCTGATGCCAATTCTTACCATACATCTTTTAGCCAAGCACGAACTTCCAATCATTTCGATAAGTGCATTACATAAAATAATGAAAAATTTCCTCAATGTATTTTAAACGGCCGATATTTGAATCGTCCTAGAGTCGAACCCAGGATATGTTTTGTTATAGTCATTTATGTTTTCGATAGATCATGACCATATATATATGCTCCTTGAGTTTTGATTCTCTACCTATCCAGGAAGTATTTTTTAAAAATTCCCAAAAATCAAAGCAATGCATTTAAACGGAAAAAATCGGGACTTAGGGGCCCTCTGGAATCGAACCCATGACACTGAGGTTCAAAATCGCAATTTTCCTGATAGATACTTATAAATTTAACACGGAAAAGTAAAACAGAATAAAGTAGCATAATAATATCCTATATCTTCATTGGGAATGTTCATACGTGTTCCTAGAATTAAAAGCTACAATATAGCATTAAAATGTTCGTGAAAGTAATGAAACAGTATTTTAGTAATGAGGCAATCGGACGTTCTCGAAATTTAGGAGGAATTATGGGACCTATTCTTGGAATGGCAATGCCCTATCATTTCTCATTTAGTGTTTTACAATTACTATAATCCTCCCCGAACGCCTTCGTTATCGACAACCTTCGTTGACTTGGATTGAGGCATTCAGTAAGGCCGCACAATTATCACCACATTTACTAAGCAATCTAAATCAAAAACATCGAATGTCATGAAATGGTAACTCTTCTCAACCAGCACTCGAGTCATTGCCGTCGTTTGCCCAAATGCGGGTATATGGAGCATTAAGATCTTAGAGAAAATGTAAAAAATCAAGAATAGAGACAATAATTTTGGGACAAAATTAATGAACATTTCATTCTGTCTCGCAATTTGAAGATTTGAAACAATAAGAGGAATGACGATAATTATTAAAAACAAAATTTCCCGTTCTCTCCGGTTTACAAAAAATCAGCACCTTAAGTTAAAACATAAAAAATGTAGGCATTTCTTGATTTGGCAATGGGCTCTAAAGAGAATATTATTTTCTATTTCTTAATTGTATGTTAGCATTTACTTTTTTCTGCAATTCCTCAATGTCGGAAACCTGATCAATATCCATCGCAACAGACTATTCTTCTTCTGCCAATTCTCTGACATTCTGTTGATGCACAAAGAGATTAAATTGATGTATTTCTATAACTCTTATAGCTTTTTATTTCCAGTCTTTTGATATCACGGCAAATAATCTTATTGCAATTTAAAAAGGCACATGATAACGACGTCAACATCAACAATGATCACCAAAGAACTAACTCATTTACTCATTCAAGTCACCAGTGTTTTAAAAAATACATACAAGACTAAATTAAAAACATTACGTCGCTGTGGATCGCAAAGGACTCATTAAAGTGATGTAAGTGCATAGACCTAACTTCCTAAAATGAATGACAAGCGCATGCGGTGTCTCTTGCAGGGCCAATATGGTCGTGGAAACACCACTTCTAATCCATCACAAGCTCGAAAGGCCACAGAAGAGTTGATAGAGTCCATTGGAGAAGCGACAACCACGCGTGGAATCATCCGCAACTTAGTCTCCATTTTCGACCTTCAATTTTTTCTCCCATAATTCCTCGCGGACGCGTGCAGTACTAGGAAGCGAAGCGCGAAATGATCGGCTAGTACTGCAGAATTGAAATTATAGCGATTGGATTTCGCGGAAAAGGCACTCGGTTGCGATGGATTAACTCTGCGCTAATCCATCGGATGGATTACTGAGTCCATCCTCCATTATTGTGCAGAAATCGGGAGATGAAGCTTTCAATGCGATTCAATTTACAGTAAAAGTCAGCAACCAAAAACCAAGCAACGAAAAAAGAACAAGAAGCTGCGGTAAGACGTATTTCATAATCAACAAACGGCACGTTTCTTATCAAGAACATGCTAATGTTTACCGCTATTGAAAACATAACTGGTAAAATTTATGTTGCGAACTTATAACAGTTAAGCTTTCGTTTCATTTTCTTTATACGTATCATCAGATTCACTAAATATTTATGTACGGTCTTTGTTACGGCGAAATTGAGACTCAAAAGTTTCTCGTTCAATCTAACTTGCCGTCAATGATATTAATAACATAAATATGACACTGCTTCCGAAAGGATAAAAATAAATTATGACATCCAAAACCTTTCTTATGTCAAACGACACCGTTTTAATGCGAAGATATTATAATTGAGTTCCCTTGGAAAAACGGACATGAAAAACGTCTGATAGGATCAGGACTCGAACCCAGAGCTTCCGGCAATAACATTCCATACAACAAGGAAGACTTCGAACAGGAAATCGGGAACCGATTGGGCTGAAGTCCAGTTCAGTTCCTTTCCTCCGTGGAAATGCTGTCTAGTGACATTCATACTAATTACTCAATGTAAAATAGTATGAGAAGCTCAAATAACGTCCATATAGTGCTCAGTGCTACTTCAGCGTTGACTTTTCCTTTTACTGGCACTCTTATACATTGAGGAATGCAAGGGTAAA
Organism: Sympetrum striolatum; assembly: GCA_947579665.1. Taxonomy (NCBI): domain Eukaryota; kingdom Metazoa; phylum Arthropoda; class Insecta; order Odonata; family Libellulidae; genus Sympetrum; species Sympetrum striolatum. Next base: position 65,213,245 of record OX388351.1, on the reverse strand, counting down.
CAACCTCACTCCTCATATTGCCAAGCCACATCTCCGAACGATGGAGCGAACCGACCTTCGGGACGAATACAGAGGGACATTAAATAGCAGATCAACACCATCTTGAGCGTGGCCAGAAGGCAGGGATATGCTTTAATTCGACTCAATTTAAAGTGCGAGAGAATATTCCTCTACAAATTATGGAGTTCATCGAAAGGTCGGCAGTATTTCGGGAGCCCACGCGAGTACAATTTCCAGCCTTACTGACCGGAGACAAGATGGCGTCCGCAACAATGAATGAATTACAGCGTGAATTGTGGGCGCTCAGCCGAGGCGCCATTATGACGACGTCATCCCAAACGGCCCAGGGTCAGGAGGGGGTGGGGGTCATTGATTGACCTATAGAGGTCTAGTCGAGGCGACCAGTAATCCAACACGCTACCCATCTTCCCAACACATTCACTATATCCACACGTGCACTCGGGACGCAGTCACGTGCGACATGGAATATAGCCAGAGTGTGAGAGGGGCGTGATCCTAATCCAAACTCATTCTCTCTCTTCACCTGCACTCCCGCAAAAGAGCGTTTAACTAATTGGCGAAAACCACTTGATGGCTGCGATTTTTCACTTCCATTCATCGCATATCGAATTGTGGTGGATATCGAATCATTTCTGTCTTTATTAGAATAATAACATTATGCGTAATGCCATCGATAAGTGGAAAGCTATCGATAATTCACATAATATCTATAAGTCCACAGTTATTGATAGGTCAAATTCTATCTATAATTTTAATACTATTGATAATCGATTGATATCGATATGTCTATCATTAACTTCTCGTCGACAGGTATTCGACGTTATATATGTTCTGTAATAGTCAATAATGTTGCATTACCATAGTAAGTATTGTATTCACTTTTGTATTAGTCTATATAACGGATATGTATTAATGTAAACTAGTATTTCAATAAACAAAAAAGCTCAAACACTAAAGAGGCATCGAATACTTTTGATATATCGAACGGATTGATCTATTGAAATACGCTAGGCTCTTTTGCAGGCAATATCTCTATGGTGAATAGGGAAAAAAATTTTGAATAACCAAATAATAAATCAACATATCTATTGGTAGAAAGGATCTGGTGCTTTTCCGGCGAATATTATGGATAAAGTTCTCTCGAGTTACAAGCCGGGTGGTTTCTTCAACGTCTCTCAACGTTTCGGTCCCTGTCTCCGGAACCATCTTCAGGAGCGAAGCGAACCATCTTGGCTCCTGAAGATGGTTCCAGAGACAGCTACCGAAACGTCGAGATAGGTGTATCAAAACCACCCGGCTTGCAACCCGAGAGAACTTTATCCACATATCTATTGGTCTCTACTTTTATCTATCTAACAATTGAAATACCAAAGATAGAAACTTCGTTCCACGAATCTTTCTTCTTAGTCTTGCCCACCCCTCCTTACTCCTTAAACACTTAATCGATTAATGTATCCAAAACTTCAAAATCTTGCATCGATTAATACAACGATCACATCAAATCCTTGTCTATTAAGTTATCAACATGTCATTGCCTTATGCTTCCCAACCCATAATATGATTAACCTTTTAAAACGATTTGGTCGAAACAGCCGTTCTTTAATTGCCGAAAGAGAGCGGGGAAACAAAAGTAATTCAACACATTTTTTACAAACTCCTCTTTATTTTACAACACCTCAGTTTAATAAAGAAAATTAAAGACGTTAGACTTAAGCTAGAAGGACATGTAAAATCGAAAACAGAGAGATATTTTAAAAATCGTATATAAAAATTTGAAATCAAAGTGTTGTAATCCATGACAAGGAAAAATAGGAATGAAATAAGCCTTTTTGCATTTAAATAAACATGGGAATACGCAAGGAGTTATTTAAACTCAACTTTTTTCATTTCTTACGAGTTTATGCATGATCATTCCTAATTTTAATTCCTTTTAAATTATTTATGAATCATAAAATTGAAGATTAATTGGATAATTCTAACAAAGACAGGTAGATGTGTTAAAACATGGATATGAAATATGAAAAACGCTAAGTAACAAAATCAAGGAAGATTAGAAAATTATCCATGGCAAATTAAAACATGAGTCTAATCAAAAAGGTACATAATCAAGTCTTTACTTGAAATTTGCAATGAAATCGTTCCCCGAATGATAATCAAGTCTTTACTTGAAATTTGCAATGAAATCATTCCCCGAATGTAAGATTAAGTCAGTGATGAGTAAGGATTTAAACTAAGACGAGGCATTCAAAGGGTCAACGCTCTACCCGTCTAACCCTTAAAACTGGCCCTTCCAAACGAGAGTACGAACGATCCGAATTCCGTGGAAAACGTCTATTAAATTTGCTCTGAAATGTCTTGGGAGGTAATACTTCGCAAAATTGGGTGCTTTTGGACAAACAGAATAAAGTCCGCGCTTCATCGCGAAAGGAACAGAAATAATCGGAGGGGACATAAAATTCGTGCGCTTCCGACCGAGGGATAAAATATAGAAGCGTTGGTGGGAGCAATTACAGTTGGGGTAGGTTCGAGCGAGAGGCCGTTGCCCCGACTACGCCCTCTTTCGCCAAAATCAAAGGTTTACACGAAATGGACTGCGAATACAGAGGAGGAGATATCGATGACATTAAATATCGACAGACAACTAAAAACGGAACTGAATTCAATCTTTGTCAATTCACTTTATAGATACTCAATAGATGTAGAGAATAAATATACGTATACAGCTGAGAAAGATATACTCTGAAAAAATTGTATATTAATATAAATCAATTTAATTCTTTTGGCCTTTTGATTTTTGTAAGAGTTTATTTAAAATAAAATCATACGCATTCTTAAATCATTCTCCTATATTTACTATCGATTTTGAGTAGCAGAACAAGAACGGATTTTTATTGATATTTTAGTACTGATGACAGGACTACAAAATTTTATTGGAGCATAAAATAATTTTTATGAATTTCGACCATATTTTACACTAAAGGGCAATGAACGAATGGTGAACGGAAGAAATCCTTTTCACATCAATTTCATCTGATTATAACGTTACATTTTGATAAGAAACTACTCAAGCAGTAAACGTAACGTAAGGACTCTAATGATACTTAATACTTACTGTTCCATTAAAACGGTTGATCGATTGAGAATGCAATCAGCTTCTTGTGCCTATCATTTATATTTCTGTCATGATTCGTAAAGAAATCCGAATAATCATTGCTTCTAAAGAAACACGCGTTCAAAAATATGAATGTTCGTATCATTTGAGTTTTCCTGCAATTGATCATTGTAGACATTGTCACATTTTAAGTACTACTCAAAAAGATGTCGATTTGTCAATCATCGATTCAATGAAAGTCAAGATAGAGAGATTAATTACGAAACTGCTTTTACGTTCACATGATCGGCAAAATAATATCGATGAGTGAATTTCAGTGATGAGCTCACATTTCTCTACATCGCTCCTGTTGTTTAATACAAAATAGATGTTGCAAATTAATGTTACAATACTTTTTTTAGAGAATTCTGTAAAATTTACTCGTTTGTGAGCTGCGCTGACTTCAACTTGTGGAAATAAGACATGTATCAGTCCTGAGGGCTTCAATAAAAGAAATTCAAGATTCATGTATTGTTCATATTCAGTTGAGTAAATCAGGGATTTTAAATAAAGGCGAACCTATAAATGTTTTGTAATGCATGTGCCTAAATTTTACTGCGAATATTTTTAATTTTAAATTTCCTTGACGTGGGTAGATATTTTGTCGATTACAGGCAGAGCGTATTTAGAGCAAAACTCAGACTGACTGAGATTGAGGGGCTTGTTGCAAACCCCAACGACCCGAGGACCGCACGTAGAGAGAGCGCACCTTTGCGAACACGAAGTGGGCGTGGCACTTTCGGATGAGGACTTCAGTTACAAGCATTTACATGGGACGTATTAATACGCCTGTATTAATAACTGATACTTGCTATATCGTGTCCCTCATTCTGGAACGACATTTTTAACCTCATTGGTTACCTACATGAAAATATAAGTTGATAATGAGAGGAAATCAGCTTTCACTATTGATTGTGATCACTTTTTCGAATGTCGAATCTTTGTAAAGTGAAATGGATGTCTGCATGAGATTGTCAATCACTTATGCGTAAAAAAACCAAACTGCATCGGAATGACATTAGCCTCAACCGTTTCCATAAAGTTACGAATATACACCTCATTTGTACACGATTATTTGGATACGACGAATTAACTCATCGAATCAAATATAATCTTGACGTAGCATTTCATTATAAATTACCACAATGCTTAGTTCACACCTTAAATCTACTACATTTTTTATGTTCATTGAACACGGGGTAAATTAAACAGGACCCTAATTCATATAATATAGTCGATCGTGATGCATTGAAATTTGGTGCAGCATCGTTGAGAAGATTAGCGATTACGTGAGAACTTCTTATTTGCCATGAAAATCACTGAGCCTTATTTCGCTTTTAGTCAATCTATCTCAACTTCCAAAAGATACCCTTCTGAACCGAACATTCCCACCCAATGAATGGAATATTAAATCCAACTTTTTAAATGCATCGGGGAAAATTCAATCCATTGAAATCTCCCTTGGGATTAAAGCCGACCATCCGAGCATTATTCAACTCTTTCTCATTAATTTTTTAATTATTAAAATTTGCTATTCCGTCAAAAGCAACGTACGACATCGATAGGATACTATTTTTAATGCGTTGATATTTTAAAGTTACAAGCAACTGAGATTAATGATGAAATATGATATCATTATTTAATGAGAGGATATCAAAAAGAGTGGAAACTTCTTCGATGCAACTGTTTCTCTCATATCGAATGCCTTCAAAGGCACACGCATTATCTTTGCTTCTTATGGCATCACATTCGAGCCCAAGGCGCTTGTAACGTATTTATCGAGCATTATGCAGCATCCGTCGGTGGCATCAACCAGTAGTATCTTCAGAGAGATGAGCACGGGAGATGGCGCTGAGGGCCTCGCCTCGAGAGGGGACCTTAATGAGGGCGAGACTGGGAATGATAACAAAAAAAAACGCATCGAAAATATGAGGGAGTGAAAGATGGCGGAAAGGATGAGAGCTGTGAATGTGGGTCTTTAAGCTGCCCTTTTTTACCGATAGGGGGCAGAATAAGAGACGAGTCCCGTAAAATCAATCCTTTTGCAACGCCGAGTTGCTAGTACTTTCCCATTGATGGAAAGTCCCTCTCCGATGCTCTAATGGATCCCAAACTGCACCGGAAGTAGTGGATAATGTTCTTCAGCGCCGTGAGATGGCGAAATCTACGGCTTTGATAGGCAAATGCCTTCGTTTGTGAGTTTAAAACTTTAACCTCGTTTTTGCTCTGCCTCGTTCCTCTTTAAAGCAGTGGCCCCATTTGACGTAAGCTTGTGGTCTCGACGGGAATTCTCTCTCCAGGACGCTACTCCTCACCAACGGCGGCGTAAAAGCACTCATGAAATGCTCGCGACATAAAAGTCACATTAAAATAATAATTAGAATTGAGTAGACTTGTTTAATTAAGTTTCGGAGATAAAAAGGTGTCCTAATAGTGTAAAGCTCAGAAGTAACGCTCCGAAACAGAAGAGGTCTTATAAAAAAAGTAGTATCTAAACTCAGGTTTGAATAACAAGTAATATCTATTTTAATGCCTGTTTTGTACGATAATAATCCTCATTGTACCTTATCAATGATTCAATAAAATATCTCAGATAATATTTATTGGAAATAGTGATGCATAGCTCATTATTTCACTTAATTTGCCTCCCCACTTGTCTATTTGGAAGCCCCTGGGAAAAGATGTACATCCCCCATAAATCTATAAATATTTCTGCTCGGAGTGTTGCAAAAGGAGTGACAATGCCATTATGCAAAATCATTTGCACCTCAAAATATCATCATCGATATAAATATATGCACAGATGGATACATCTTTGTTGAGCGAATTGAGACTAGGAAGTCCCTTTAAACCTTGATATTAATAAGTCCGACAGAAAAGAAAATAGAATATAAACATACAAATTTCATAAAATTTTATATGATGAATATTCCATTCAACAAGACATGTTTGTAAACAACTTCAGAATTCCTCATGGAGTCTTTGCAAACATCCAATGCTCATTCGTTTACACTGTACTTACACAGCCTGAAATTTATTTTCAGAAGAAACTTTCTGCGATCAGAATTTGTGCGTCTGAGTCCATTTAAGTTGCAAGTGTTACAGGAGTCAATCCCACCCTTTTCACTTCCTTAATGATTGCTAATAATGCAAATCGATAAACTGCCTCAAAAGTAAACACACAATGCTAAACTTAAGCATTTTTTTCCGTTTTATAGAAAAAAGTTTCACAATATGTGAAATGAATCATAAATTCATAAGTATTATGTCTTAATCCCAGGGAACTCGACCTGATGCCCGCGGGGACACAGGTACCCGAGGCGACCTTGCACAGAGCCCGTCAAGCTTGGTAAAAAGATTTTTATATATGGTACACCAGTACTATTTGGGATTGCACTAGCCGGGAGAGTGGAGGTTCAGCGGGGAAGGGGTCAGAAACTTGATTGGCCTGGTCTTGGGTTTCGTAAACATTTTACCCCTCTTATCGCCTATGCCCAGATTAACAGGAAGCGTAACTATGTCATATATAGTTCATTATGCGAATGCGAAGATTCAGCTTGGCTCAGCTTATCAAAGTATCAAACTCCCCGTAATCAATGACTGCTTTCTGAAGCGCCCTTTGGTATGCCAAGAAAGGATGAGCGGTCTCTTACATCTTCATTGAACATTTTGTTCGAAACAGACATCTGCCGTTTTGGCAGTAAAACTAAGTTCATTCGTCGAAGTGAAATTTAATTCAGAATAAAATACATTTCAGTATCATCTTCTTATAACCCGAAGTCGGTCATTGGATAAGCTACTTTTGTGCAAGTTTTCCATCATCCAACCAATGTATAAAATTTGGAAAATTCGATAATCGGTAGAGGGATGATAGATTAGATCTATATTTGTTTAGTCTATAAAAATACAATATACAGCAGAGTTTTAGAAATAAATATCGAAAGGTTTATACTGCCTCTAAGGTAACCACTGCTGAGGAAACGTCATAAAAATAAAAAGTCATGGCCAAAAAGAGAATTTAAGTTAAAATATTAAAAATACAGAACTTTTTACTCACAAGGATATAAAGGAGTGAAATTGAAAGTGGAATGAGATATTCAATCCTGATAACCAAGTAAACTCAAACAAAACTTTCTATTAACTCATTAGACTGACGGTATACTTTTTCGAGCGACAGAATGTATTGCAGAATGTCTCAATTTTTAAATATTGAGGGATTAATTCAAAAATCATAGAATCCACAAAAGCAATTGATCGCTTAAAACTGTCGAATCAGGGTTATTTGGGTGTTCATACCTTTTTAGAATTTAATTTAATATTATCATCGCTTATAGTGAGCATACTGTGGTACAGTTACGGTTATAAAATAGAACTAAATCTGAAAATAGATAAATGAATGATAATTGCGAAGCACGATAAAACGTTAGATTAACCGAAAATTACGATTTCTATGCGTAGCTTCACCTCCGTAGGCAACATCGGAGAGAAAAGGGTTCCTTTTACTCTTGCCCTAAATAAACTGCTAACTTTTCGACATCCACTCACATAGGCAAAGCGAGTTACCCTCCAAAATGGAAACGACACTTGTCGGATCACTTATCCGATATGAAATATTCGATTCTACTAAAATCCTCCATCGAGGCATCTTCAATTCGAATTCCAGGAAATCCGTAATACAGCGATGCATGTAATGGCCGCCCGATCGAGCACGTGTGGCAATGAAATTCCAATTCATAAATGACGATTTCGCATAGAAATTCCGAGAACACGCCGAAATGCTTGACCACACTCCGACACAGCAAATATGACCGTGGATTGAAAAACAGTGTAACAAAAGATAATCTCTTCAAACGATGACGCAAACAAAATTCGCGGAATACGACAATGGACAATTAGTGAGCAAGTGAGCTTTCCCATTTCGGTTGTTGTCTGTCCACTAATCGAGAGTGGATCTAATGAGTCTGAAAGAAGTCCGGTTTGGTCGAATTCTATGAATAATAATGTTCCTGCATTATTAGATATTTATTAATAATTTTACGTATAATCGGAATCGTTCCCAGTTTTTACTGTTTTTGTACTATCTTTATTTAACTTGTACCAATTTTTTTAAAATTAATTTATTATTTGGCGATAAATATTGCAAAGAAATTGCTCAACAGAGTTTTTCTCAATTTTTAGAAAACGAAAGACATTTTTTTGATTAAGTTTCGAAAATTAACAAAACTGACTAAATTTAAATGAAGAAAAAAATGCGTTATACCACGTAAATAAATCCGTTCATTATGAGTAAAATATAGCTCTGTTAATAAAGCAAATAATGAAGTATTAATCATTAATTTTGGCATTAACTGATGACTCATTAAGGTCAAGGAGGACTTTATGGATATATTTCATGTCAGATGACTTCGGTAACAGATTTATCATCATCATATCAGATATGAGTTGATATTGTAAAATGTTATTGATTCATAAAAATGAATCTCGAATAAGAAAAAAAACGAATAAATTTTTCTGTTTCAAGAAGCCAATACTTACATTAATTTAATAGTTTGTATATTCGCTATGGGTACATAAATACGTACGAGAGTCAACTCTGAATTATGAATGTGGGTTTAAAGGGTATACATTTTAAAATACGAAATACTCAACTAACAATCTCCCAATTCAAAAAATTTGCTTAGGTTCGATCCAAAACTGCCTTTCTAAATACTACTGAGATGTCTCATAAAATTATCTTCCCTATCTATTATAATGAATTTGTGATCTATTAAAAAAGAACTAAAAGAAAATAATAAAGTGAACTGAAAAACCTGTGTTTATATGCATCCCTATAGAAATACGCAACACGGCGTAAAAATTAACTTCGGACTGTTTGATGAATAAATTGATCTTTAGGATCCGTTGCGTGAGGAAAATCAACGACTTGCAAAATCTGTAAATAAATGCTATCGAGATTTAGGCGCACATTGACGATAAAGAACTCAGATACGTATAAACTCAATATATTGGATGAACGGAACGGAAATGTGAAAGTTCGAGAATGCAACTGAATCAAGGATCGCTTTCATAGTGGCGCATGGGTGGTCTAATATAAGAGCCGACTTATTGACTTATCCGTGTGATTCGGTTCTATTTTAACCTTCCGTTTCTATGACAACGAAAGTAGAGAATGATATAAATAGAGGAGTAGGTGATTCAGAGAAATGGGATTTACGAGAAATTGAAAAGTCGATATAATTGCGAGTTCTGCATTTATAAGTGCTTTGACGCAATTTCCAAATATACAGCTTCGCGATGATTCACTTAAAATGTGTAATTGACTTGTATGATTCCGGAGCAGTGAAAGATAAAACGCAAAACATCCATCCTAACAATTTGATATTTTGGTACAGGATAGAGGAAAATGCATCTTTCATTGCCTTTTGCCAAAGTTTTGATCGTGTCTGTGATGAAATGCAAGCTACTGATGTATGAGTTAAGCTGAATAGAAGTACTAATTAAGATCCATCCAAATGGAGAGAATCTGTGCCTAGAAAAGTGTTACTCGTACAATTACAAGGAACGAATTCCGTAAATTACAAAAATTATTTTTTAATAAGTTACTCATAAGCATGCAAAAAAAGTCAGCTCCTTCTGCACCTTCCAGCAGGAGGCACTACCATCGAAGAGGATGTCTTACAAGCCGAGGAAAGAAGACATTTTCCGCGTAAATTAGGATTCCATATCTTCGCCACGCACGCATTTTTTTGGGCAGACAGGAAGTTGTGAGGTCGAGGCATGGTGAACCCATTAGGGCCTAAATGGGGCCGCGCGAACCAAGGTTGATAACACCCGCGAACTTGAGATAATTCCGTATACTTCTCCAAAAGTCTTACACAAGCCCGCATGTTTCAGTAACGGGCTAAGCAATTCTGAGCGTTCGCGGCTTTCGTTTTTTATCTTTTGCGAAGCGGAAGGGAAGTACCATCTCAGATAACAGTTCCAACAGTCGACGAAAGAAACATACTGTTTTACTCCCGTCTGTTTAATTGTAAGTAGTTGCTACCTCGATAACTGGTTGGATCCTTGACGGAATACAACAACAGGCAGTAATAGCCAGATAATCAGATTCACTAGCAACCAGGACAATTAAAATATATGCTATGTCATTGAATTAAAGAACGTTTTGAACCCTTAAACAATAGAAGGTACTAGAATCCCTGGTGAGGCCTTTCTGGGTGAAATGAGGTACGTTGCCAATGCTTTTCACAATGAACCAGAAAAATCGTGGTGAATATAAAGAAACAGAAAGCCAATATCAGTCACGTTAATTAGATATACTATATTGGTTATTCTAAGTAGGCTTTACAAATAGAATTCTCTAATGTATGCATCAAGTAACGCACGCGTTACCTTAAATTGTGAGAAGCTTTCATGCACCACAAGGAGATCAGCACCTCCAGATTTCCCGTTGATCCAGTTAATGCTCCATCTGAAGCTCATCTACTTCACACTATCTTTTCCACTAAATGAATTTCCCACCTCCGACCATATGTAGTATACATTAGAAAGCTGCCAAACCTTTTCTGCATTTAAACTATTTCAATTAATTACTATTAATCACCCTTACAACCGACCAATCTGACTTGTTTATATGCTGGGGAAGGCACATATCGCTCCCTCTTCCCCAGCAGCTTCCGTAACAGCTACATTATATGCATTTAATAGTCAAGTTAAAAATAGATAAATAAATATGTACAATCTTCTTGGAAGCGATAGTAAATTTAAAAATTAAAATAAATATATAAATAGACATGTATAAATTATAACTAATCAACACTTAAAAAAACATGCGTTACAAAAACAATAGATAACCAATATGTTAAAATAAGCAATAAAAGACATATGGGTAAATTCGTACTACGTAAAAATTCAAGATGCAACATTCATCTCACTGTCAGACAAGTATAGGAATAACAATTCAGTATCGAATAATGTTAGAAGTATTGAGCTTTTTCTGGTATATACATCGAAGTAAAAATCGTCGCCTTCAGGAAATGGATTTAGGAATGACTTGGATGGGTCCTGATAATCCTAAGGATTAGAGGGAAAATGTCCACGTGACTGGGAAAGGAAGCTTAATCTTCTCTACGAGCACCTGCCACCTGAACACTTAGCCGTTGGATTGACTGAAGAGCACCTTATGGTAAATCTAGTTCGGATTCCATTCCAGTCTGTCCATCCTTTGGCTTAGAAGGGTACTCTTATACAGGAATATTTACTTCTGAAAGATAAAGAAGGGTTTTGTATCAGTAGTATTACTACGACTGCTTCGTTTATTTCTTACATGGACTCCCACCGGGAATAGAACCCAGGACCGCTTTCACGAAAGCAGAACGCACTATCCACTGGGCTGCCCAGATTCTGATCATTGAGAAACAAATGAGTAGATAAATATGCCGGGAGACCTAGCAACGGTACAGTAACAATCACAAGTTCAACAGCAAAGAAGAAAAGGAAGGTAGATGATTACGAGGAAGCCCTAAGTGGCAGCAACGGTCTTCGCAAAACGAGATCCTAGCAGCGATCCAATCTACGTTCTCGAGAAAATATGAAGGCGTGCCGTCTAGACAGCCCTCCTTGCAGATATATCCCCAATAGGAGCGCAGCGCGAAAATAAGATATGGAAGCTCCCCCGCCCTGCTTCCCGGCCAGAAAAATCAGAAAAAAGTGACGTTTCCTGCCTCGGTTCTGCCCTTTGAGGGCCAATAACAGTTGAAGAGGCGCGCAACGAGCGTTATGATTACGCGACCTCCTAATTGAACTTTCGAAGAGTGGGGGGGGGGGGGGGGGCGAATCGCGTCATTTGCAAAGTTTCGGCGATGACATCAAAAAGGGGCAGACGTTAGAGGGGCCGGCTAAAAATAGTGCGTCCCTGCGGACAAACAACGCTATAACGGGAAGCGCCACCTGATGAACGACCTGTCTGGGTGAAAATCGCCCCGGACGCCTTTTTTTTTGTCGGCTCTAAAATGCTCGTTATTAGCTAGGCACAGAACGCGGAAGTACCGAGGGGAGTTTGTCCGGAGATGAATTCCGGCATGGGACAGATGACGTAAGGTTCCCGGCGATGAAAAGTCAACGATGGGATGGATCCCTATCACGGTATTAGGGGCAGTTCGTGGAGTAATTTATATATGAATTTCCGACTCACGTCATACCTGAAGTGTCTTAAACACTTGTTCTATTAATATTTATAAAATTATCATTTTTTTAATTGGTAATTTTATTTTATTAAATTTAATTTAGTAATTTACATATGAATTTCCGACACACGTCATACCTGAAGTGTCTTAAACACTCGTTTTATTAATATTTATAAAATTATCGTTTTTATCTTTAAAGAATTCAGCCCAGTGGCCAGTCGGTACCTCACCCCCCCTAGAATTATCTACCAACGGCTAGTAGGGATAAATGAGGCTTAAGAGACAAGATGAGGAGTGAGGTGCCCTAGTAAAGAATGATTTTAAGAGTATCATTTTTCACAGTATTACAGTATTCCATAGGGAGAGAAACTATATTAATGCCACTAATCAGCATCTTCTACCCAACTCAATAGCTTTCATGCCATCAAAGCAATGACCAATACCATTCAGATAGAAAATATACTGATCTTTATTTTATGATTGCCTGTTTTTTATGTATATTTACGAAAATTTTTTGCTAACCGAATTTCCGTAGAAATTTGAAAAAGTATTGGAGCAATAAAATATTTCAGTAAAAATTTATTTGCGATGATATTATTCATAAGATACCATTTTGGGAGTAAATCAGTCAGCTGAAAGGTATTTTGCGCGTAAGTTACGCACATATTTATCGGAACTGTGACTTGATGACTTGAATTAAACATGATAAACTGTTGAAACTGTGAATTAAATTCTGCAGCTTCCTTTTCGATGCAGCAAATTTCTTCTCTGGTGATACAATCCCACGAATCTCATAACTTATCCTGTTAACCGCGTGGTCATGCAATGACCATTCAAAATTTCAGTACATGGAAAATTTTTGTTTTCTTTGAACACTCAGTGCGTAAGACTGGGTTTGCATCTGCTCCCTGCTGGTTAAACCACCTATTACGTAGTCTAAATAATTGTAAGTTGACGTCCTCATTTTTTTCACCTTGGTATGTGACTTTAATTCTGCAAGTTCAATTATAATATCAACGATAATCAAGAGTCTACTGTATTTTTTAATGCAGCCGAATTTTTTTATTTTCGGTATGTGACCCATTCAATTGAATACTTAACTAATACATAAATAACGAAATCAGGCTTAATTGTAAGCCTGGCAGAAAATTTCATCTGATATAAATGAGTTTTTGTTTCTTATACAAATCTTGTGCAATAAGCTGTATATATATTTCATATCATTATTTTTATACATTGATGGGGTATTTAATGGGCAGGCGACATTTCGATTTAATTCCAAAATCTGCTGATGATATAGTTAAATAACGAAAGATAATGAAATAAGCATGGGCGCACCAATGTGGGGGAACAAATGGGTGGATGTTACGTTTTATGTCGCTTGCCAAATAATCGTAACTATTTTTTTCCTTCCCACGCTTTGCAACCTCTAAGAAGAAAGAACACTCGAAGACTCGTAAAGTTTATATCTACAACACTAAAAACTTCACCATAGAAAAAAATAGTTTTAAATAGATATTGGACGTATCCAAACCAGAATTCCAAACAACACTAATGATAAGTTTCCAATTGTTCGCTTATGTAAACTACTATCTTGGAAAGTGTAATAAGTTGGCCACATAAGCATTAAACTCCTCTAGTTTTCAATGTATTTAGATTTTGAAAGAATTGACATATATTGTAGTAAGTAGCGGGCATGAATATTCTAGCCCCTATAAAGTAGGCATTTTTTTTCGTTTCCTCAGCCTTGGACCCCCCCCATTGGTAAATCCTGGCTGCGCCACTGTCTGGAGGGAAAATAGCGAATCGCTCTGAAGGGCAACTGATACTAGATGAAAGAAGTAGCGAAAAATGAGGAAGGTTCAATGCAGACAAACATGCCATAAATAAAATAAGATCCATGAAAGCAAACCTGCAAAGCGGAGGAAATAGGGAAGATATGATGATAATCTCAATTCGGCCATGTTATTATGAGCCCTTTACAGTATTCCCATCAATTCACGATGCTTTCTCAAAAAGAGAATGCCCAAATTATAATTTTTAGCTATATAGCTTTCCAAAATAAAACATCATCACTTATCCAACTGAGATACCTTTATTACGAATGCATTCACCGTTTATTACGCCTCTAAGAACTTTACGCTTACCTACAAACATAATATATTACACTACTTATCAATAAGTAAACATTTTCACAGAGAAGACATTGAAAGACAAAAGGAAGGATAACCTCGGATAAGAAGAATTATTTTTTTAGCGGAGAAGTATTGAATCCGCAGGAGGAATTAAATTTAACTTCAAATTAGTCACAGCTGAGTTATTTCTCCTTCATTACCTTGGATGAGATAACGCTGCAATCGAAGTTCCGTCCGTTTACACCAACTTCAAAAACGCCATATGGACTAAAACGTGTTCCGAATGAGTACTAGTGTATGAAGTGAGCTTTTTGAACTTTAAAGTTTCAAAAATTATGATAATTCATCCCATAGAAAAGTTCTTTCAATTAATGAACAAAAGCGAAGAAATCAGTGAGTGCCGGGAATCGAACCCCGATATCCTACTCTAATCTATAGATCTATAACAGTCTCGCCACTTTTCCGAGATGCTTGGTTTTCCAAGCGAGCGGTAAAGTTAGCGGCACCCACCAGCGCCACGGTCCTCATAGGTCCGCAGGTCAACATAAGAGGCGAAAGTGTCAGGAAGGAAGAGAAGGAAAGGGAATTTTCCATACCATTTCCTCTCCTTCCAATTGTATTATTAGAGATTTTAGAAAATGGTAATATTAAACAATTATAAGCAGCGCCTGCGGATTAGTTTATTTTTATAGTCTTTAAATGCAACCACATTAACAAACCATGCCCTTTAAAATAGGCTCAGAAGTTTGCTAGTCCCATTTTCCAACACTTGAGTGATCTTTTAAAGCTAGAATGTATCCATGCCTTCTTCTACCATTTATGTGGCGAACTAGTTATACAAGAATACTCATTTTAAAGTCAGTCGCGAATAATATTCTATTATATAACGGTGCAAAAAGTAACGTAAATCCTTCCTTAAAAATGTGACCAGCTGGATTTGGTATCCACGTCATTGCCGAACTTAATCAAAACAGACGAGAGACGCGATACGCAAGCACAAACATCGACAAAAACCGACATTTTCGATCGCCAAGGTCTCTTCGGCGACAGACACTTGAGGGAGTTTTCTTCCGTCGATTTCTCACGAGTGCTCAATCGCCGCCATTTATGGAAAGAGAGCAGCGATACGAAAAAAGAGTTGACAGGGAACCGCTCTTTGAATGGTTTATCTCCGATAACCTCTTTCCACACCCATCGCATGCGAAGCGCTGTTTACTGAAGCGAATGAAACAGAGGATTTTAATAAGGAGTTCACGCTCCGGATAAAAGGTTTTAGTATCTTTGAACTCCATTTTTAACAACTTTTCCTTATTATAATAATGAAATTGCGAGTTGTCCAAACCCAAGGAAGCTACAGTAGATAACTATATGCTCACATTTGTGTTTATTCCATGTAATGTATGTATATTCTTGTAACGAAAAACATTCGTTATAAAAATAGATGCCAAAATGAAACGATATCATAGTTTTTATGATTAACTACCACATTACATGATATGAATGTAATTTTATAAGAAAATACACAGTTTTTTAGGATTCGCACGGCACGCAAGTATATTTATAGATTATTTATTGGACACATTTCACAAGAAATTGGTGGAAAAACAGAAGGACCATATTAGGCGAAGAAAGAAAATCTTTCGTCAAGGCAATGGTTCCGCTCACACGTCAGTAATAGTGATGGCTAAATAGTCGAATTCCGCCACGATCTGCTACCTCATCCATTCTCTAGATTTTGCCCCTGGCAGCCACTTCCTACTCGAAAACTTAAAAAAATGGCGAGAGGACATTTACGTCGAATGAAGTGATAACGGCTGAAACATACTCCTGTTTTTCAGAGCTTGAAGAATCATAATTTATGAGATCCTCTATTAAGTTAGAAAATGGTGAGCAGAAGGTATTGAGCTGAATGGAGACTATTTTGAGAAATAAATTGGATATTGGCAATGCTCATTTTCCTTTATAAGTCTCTGGCTTATCGGAAGCCCCTTCTACAAATACATTTTAACAACATATAATCATATCTTTCTTTTTATTATTAAATACCTCACCGTGTAATATGTACAGCCATATTATCAAAGAAATGACAAAGAGATAGACATGAATATACTGAGTTTAGATTTAAATTATTAAAACTTATTTATGGCCCTTCATGATTCCGAAATAGAATTCTTCAAACCTAAAATTTCATCAATCTTTCTCACCACAGTTAAACTTGAAATAGTTAGAATCATCGCATTTAATTTTCTTTGACATTATAGAACTAAGTCTAAGGTCACATAAACAGAATGAATTTTTAGGAGGATATACGATACTACTTCGCCGTTTCTTCTCTTATGAATAAGGCGATGACAGGGGGACATTTGAAAAGAACTTCAAACACCAAAAGTTTATCTGAAAAATGAGGCCAAAAGATTAACTGCTAAGTTTTTATGGCTTGCAATTACGAAAGTGTTTATCCTAAAGCAACGCTCTTTCAGCCAAAAATACGATATTACTCGAGCATTCACTGAATTTCATGAATGAACTCAGTCTTGCGGCTATATTTGGGTCTTTCATAACTAATGTTGGGCCAAAGGACAAATCGAGAGATAAAGTTTCAGTGATTTCCAAATATCAGAGCCACTGGACTTTGACATCAAATTTCGGAGAGAAAAACAATATATCAATAAAGATAAGTTGAATGAAGGGTTATGGCCACTAGAGTAAGGAAACGCTTCTGAAACAAAGGGATGAATTACCGATGGAATATTGAAGCTGTAGAAAGACTGATCTCTAATGATCCCAGTAATATTTCTCCATAGAAAAAACGATGCATTCACAGATATGAAACATTGTGTATTCCGTAAAGCAAGAAAGTTTATTTGAACTTCATCAATAATTATTTCTCCTTTCAGAGAATAATTTAATTCAAACTGAGAACTATGGACTTAGAATCAGTTTGGTGGTTACCAAGTTATTACAGAATTACAATATTACAGCAAAATGATGTAATTTTTGGGATTTAAAAATATTTTTTCGATAGGCATTTAGAAAGTGAACTTCTTTGATATAATGCCTGATCGGTCATGAGCCAGGTGGATCTCAATTCGTACCACTTAAGCTTTATAGAGGGAATGGGGCTAAAATATAAGGAGTGATTAGAATAATATGAGTGGAATTAGTCGTGCAGCTGTAACGATCTTCGTAGCATTCGATTACGATCGTTGACTGCCATTGTCCAGGAACACAAACCTCAGTTGCATTCCTATTCACGATCTAAGCTCTGGCAAATGAAATATTCATTGCGTTACAAATCTGCGGTGGCAAGAACGATGGAAGGATGTTGAATATTTTTCGAATTGTAATTGTGATATGCTGTGTAACCCGAAAGAATGTGTAAATGTAACATTTGTAATGGCAATAATTACATTCTATTGATGTACTGTAGCAAGGTGACGTCTGTTTGGTAATGCAGTATACTTTTAACTTGGGAATGATTGTACTTTGAGGGTGAAATTTTGTAGGTAGGTGATAAGTTTTCTAATAAGTGTGTTGTTGTACCTAAATGATATACGATATGTAATAGTGGTTACTGTTGAATGTATCGCAATTGGTATTGTGTATAATATTGTATATGAGGATAGAATGGTTATATACGAATGTAAAACAGTATTTTATAACGTTATCTAAAAGTCCATACACAAAATCTAAATCAGATAATAATAATAATGTATTTCAATCTATGATATTCTGTATTATACATTCCATTGATACGAAAACACTTTCAGCTGACGTCATCAATTTATTTTCGGCATGCGCCGCATTCAGGATTATTTCATTTCCACTTCCAATCCCTCCTCGTTTAATAAGCTACTCAATTGTCCTGGTAAATCAATATCCACGGATCCGATTGAACGCAGTAGTATCAGTTCTAATTAGACGATATTCCAGTGTCCAGGAAATGAGCTCGTCGAAACTTCTGAAAGATGCGTATGAAAGCCCACTGCAGTCGTACGAGTTCGAAAAAGTTGAAGGCGCCCACGCGGCCAGACTCCGTCATCATAAAAGTATAAAAATCTGATGTGGCCAGCACATGACTTTCTCCATATATATAAGATGTAAATATTTATCTACCGCAGTAATTTCGAACTCTATATTCCATCTGAACTTAGAATATGAGTGATTAATATATATATATTATTATCTTTGACACCAAAAACATGAATAATAATGTTTTACGGGACACGATCGACGAAAAACGATGAAAATGGCATTTCGCCCATAGAGCCCAGAGCGCCAACAAAGTCCATAATCAGAAACTTCCGGTTTATCAGTATTTCATGAATAACTCTTACACAATCAGTGATACAAAAATATGTTTCAACCAAAAGTTATAGTAAATTTTATTTTCTAATACTTTTATCAATAATACTATATACCTAAATATCGTATTTATGGAGATATTTTGAAAACAGGAAATGAGCTTTGAAGAATACAGCTCGACTTCCGGTAAACCGATTTACTCCAAAAACTAATCAACTCTTAAGAAACTAAATTAAGTACTATATATGAAATTTGGTGTTGATATAATGCATCGTTTTTAAGTTAGAGCGCCCACAAAGTACATAACGGCTACTTCCGGTTTATCGGTATTTCACGAATAACTCCTAATCAACCGGTGATACAAAAATATGTTAAATACAAAAGTTATAGTAAATTACATTATCTAAAACTTTTATAAGTATTACAATGCACGTATATATCATATTTATGGAGATATTTTGAAAACCGGAAATGAGCTATAATGAATGAAGATCGACTTCCGGTCAACCGATTTACTCCAAAAACTAATCAACTCTGACAGCACACACCACAGTGCTATATACGAAGTTTGGTATTAATACGACCAATAGTTTTCACGAAAGAGCGCCCACTAACACACACACACATACAGACACACACACACACACACACACACACACACACACACACACACATACACACAGACATCATTCCGAAAATGGTCAAAACGTGTTCTAGGGACCCCAAAACATGTATTTCCGTTGAAATCTCAAAGTCGAATTTTTTCATGAAAACAATACTTTCTCTATACTTCGTATATGGAGAAAGTAAAAACGCAGTAGCAGCAGCTTCATTACGCCCTTCATCACTCTATGTTCGATGTGCACTACGCCGAGGCCTTGGCTAGAATTTTATCGATCCGTACGCCTGACGTCAGCTGTTTAGGCAAGTAAGCACTGTCGCCGCTCAAGACAAACACAGCATTGTGTCTTAAGAAAGAAAACTTCCAGGATGATAATGTACGAGCTCCATGATAACATTCTTTTTAGATAACACTCTTTGCTGTCTCTGAACAAAGCGATCAACCTTGAGGAATGGCAAAATTTGGTGAAGCACAACTCAATTAATATGATTCCGTCTAAATTCAGTCCGAAGGCTGATTGGTACTTTTCTATACCCCTATAACATTCGCAACCAAGAGCAAGTAGGATGAGGCTTACCAAGGCAGGATGAGGAGTGAGGTAGTTAGCCCTTGTTTTCCAAAAAGAAACAGAATGCTGAAGGCAGAGCGTGTCTATGTAAGTGAAGAACAGTGTAACATTCACAGAATCGGGCGAGATATGGTGGAAATCCATCATGCAAAATGAAGGAAATAAATTGGTTCTTTTTCCACAAAACTGTTTGATCGTACTTCCGGTTTCAACGGAGGACTCTTCAGGACCTGAAGATGACGGTCCTCCGTTGAAACCGGAAGTACGATTAAAACATTTTGTGGAAAAAGAACCAATTTATCTCCTTCATTTTGCATGAAGAACAGTGGCTCTAAAAATAACACTTACCTCGGCATTTCATAAGGAGAGACACTAATTAGTGTCACTATTCAGCATACTTATACTTCAGTAGCCTTCTTGTCACAAGACTGAGACAAAAGTTAATGAAAGATAAATTCTTCTCTATTTTATAATATTCTATCCATTCGGATGTAGCACTAAGAACTTGTGAAAACCGATTGAATATTGTGAAACCGATGCTAAGAAATATCTAAACCGTACTGAAATGACTGAGTAAAAGTAATGTCGGAAATAAATGAGTGCCACATATAAGATGCAAGAAAGAATTTAAAATAGAAATTATCGAAAGTGAACCTTTTTACTAGACAAATATTTATGAAGCCAATCCAATGTTACGTCTTCTTTCCATCCAAAAGAGGATATCACTCTATAACAAATAATTTCTAAAATAGCTCAATCAAATTCATTTCGAAGTTGACCAATACAGGAAAATTCCTAAGAAATAACGGTCTTGAAAATGGTTATATGTTATATTTTTCAGATACGTTAATAAAATTGATGGAAAGAGACACTATAGAATCCGATATCACAAATATAATTGGCATAGCAATTACGTATAAAAATATGCTGAAAAATCGTGATTTCACGGAATTCATAGAGGAGATTTATGTGAGAGGCTGTTGACGAAATGGCTTTATATCGTTCTCATGAAGCAAATGAAATGAACAGTTATTGACCCCGAAAAATATTCTTTCAGCTTCTAATAACTAAGATAAGGTTCAGCCATAAAATATTTTACGTCCCCTTATCATCATAAAATTCTCCCCGGAAAGCATACATCAACATCCCGCAAGCGAAACAAGAAAAATGCGAAGGCGCACGACTTCAATGGCGCTATTATTTTACATATTTAAAAAGGAAACTGTTTCAAACGTCTATGCTGTAAATTACAGCTAGCTATGTCTATAAATAAATATCTGAATGATTAATTAATGAATATATGAATAATTAATTAGTAAATATCTAAATAATTAAAACAATTACATTGATATATAAAATAGAAAAGCACGTACGTGAACCATAGTCGTACCCGAATGCTAAGAGCTTTTCGTTTGAGTAATAGTAAGTACTCCCACCAATTGTCTTGCGTAAAACTGAGATTCAAAACGTGCGACCTGACCTTTGAAGCAACTAAGGAAGAATAAGTGAAACTCCGAAATGAATTTCCCTTCATTCAGAGGAAAGCAATGCGATTATTCAACTAATAAATCTCAAGCGATAAGCTTTTTCCTTCACAGCATACTGCCGTAGTCCTGTCATCTCTGAGATACACAACTTAAATAGGGCGGAATGGTAACTTATAAACATCCTCCTCTCTTTAGATTTTTAGTATGTCAAGGACCAAATGCGCTATGAAAAGGGACGCTAAATGAT
Source organism: Sympetrum striolatum (assembly GCA_947579665.1). Lineage (NCBI taxonomy): Eukaryota > Metazoa > Arthropoda > Insecta > Odonata > Libellulidae > Sympetrum > Sympetrum striolatum. The sequence goes on along the minus strand of OX388351.1, from coordinate 65,191,524 downwards.
GAATCCAGACAGCGACTTCTGGCTCGAAATAAAAAAAACCATTGGGGCATGCCGACATGTGCATGCAGCAGTCGGCTTTACATAGAAGTTGAATCAAATGCTTACGATCCTATTATAGGGATAAAAATCAACGCAAATCTTTCAAGAAGGGTTCCAGGGAAATAGGAAATAACACTTTGATAAATTAATTGCTCTTATTGATAGCTAAAAACACTTAAGTTTTGTAAGAAATAAGAGTAATGGGTCTCCTTTTTCATGGCGTTTTCTCAAGCAAATGATGGGAATTCGATTTCTTGCGGATAATTATAAAAATCAAGATTTGGAAAAATATCAACAATATTTTCCAAATCCAAGTGAAAAGATTCAGTATGCTTTTGGAGAAAACCATTTAAGAAGCCGTTTTTCCGGGAAATTTAAAAAAAATTCAATCATCACGGATTTCCTTTGTCCTTAACAGTCAAGTTTAAAATAGACCAAATCTTAAGGATTTTACTTCAGAAGCGCTTGCTCAAAATGCATTTAAAAATCCTTTTTCGTAGTTAAATAAATAAATTCCGAACGTATTACGTTGCAATAGAGGAATAAAGGCACATATTTTATCCGTAACCACAAACTTTATTCCCGCACGACCCAGGTGTGAATAATGCTTGCGGTCACTGGCAAAAAATGTGCCTTTATCCCTCTGAGCTACCACCAACCAAAATAGTTGATACCGATAGGCTGCCTTGACATCCTATTAACTTACTCTGTACCTCAGTGAATTGTTAGTATAGCTTACCACTGTTCCGGGTTCGAATCTCCGCTAATCGATTTCTTAAGTTTGAGTCGTCATATTTCTACGTCACTTAATGATTCTTACGCCCCTACCACAAATTTCCATCTTAATTTTATTTAATTAATGCTTATAACGGCACGAGGAAACTGATAAACATGTCTGCAAAAATTTCCGATTAAATTTAAATTGAACGAATCCCAAAGTTGTGCATTATTTGCGAATTTATCACAGAGGATTATTGTAATGAAATTACACTCGGGGAAAATGTTTTATTTGTCATTATGAAAGCCGATGATTATCATTAATTACTAATCATTATCAAGTGGATTTTCCTTCATCCTGATGCATGTCTCTATTCATGGAAATGACACATGCGTGGTTGATTTGAAAGTGAAAATGATTGCGCTAATGTGGTCGTCAGTTGTTAATGATCCAACGGAAGCGAAACTTCAGCGTCTAACACGTCAGAAAAATAATTAACAGAGAGATTAGAATTATGTTTACGGTTAAGCTATTTTCTCTAAAAATATAGTAGATTTCAGAGCCTTCTTAATGGTCCTTTACACTTTAATCATACTCCGAAGTATAAGCTATCTAATCAAGTCATACCATTAATAGCAATACATGGGCCAAGATTCTTGCTGTTGTATCTTGATAGATGGAGTAGTACTTTTCATGTTGCCGTGAACAAGACTGTGACTAAAGAAAATGAAAGATAAATATTTCTCTATTCTGCGCCAAAAGACAAAAGATCAATTCATATGACAACAGGAACTTATGATATTCGGTGACATGGAATAAAAAAACTGGTAATATCTATTTTATGACTTGAAAGCCGCATTATCAGAAAGAAGTTTGATTGCAATGAAGTTTTCTCTTTTTCTCTCATTAACAAAATATAATAGAAATCCTAACATAGAAGCGGAAATCATGATGTTGAATAAACCTCACAAAAAGTTTATGGAACTCCGTTTGAAGCTGTAAATTGAGCATCATTTGATATTGCCGCCTTTTTTTAAATTTCCGAAGAAAATCATCGTCAATGTTAACAGACGGCCATAAAGAAATATGTGAATGCTGCGATTATCGACTCCCAAACCACTAAATTAGGCAAATGCTGTGAAATATATTCATAATTAAGGAAATCTCTGCAATCTTTCTAATAAGCAATAAAATCAAACGAGTGGATAATACAATAATTATTTTTAGATTGCTCAAATAGATCTGTCACTTTCACTAAGTTACAGTGGTATTTCAAACTGAAAATGCATTTTTTTATTGCTCAACGAAAATACGCAATTGCGAAGAAGGTCTATTTACGGTGAACGTTTTTATTCCGACTGAATTTCGATGAAAATACGGATTTGTTTACGAAAAACAACATAATTTAAACTTACTGTAACAACTAAAATAATGTTTAATTCAGCGGAAATTCTCTCTGCACGATTGTTGCGTTAAAATTGATAAACGAATAATTATTGAGGTGTCTTGTGTTTCTATAGCGATAGGATCTACATAATTAACTTCCGACAGCCCTAGAATATTAAATATACGTGTATGTTTCAGTGGAATAGTCTATTGTTTGATAGTAAAATAATACATATAGATCGTACATACAAATATAGACAATAAAATCTACTCTGAAAGTGCCATGAAGCCAATAGTAAGTAAATTAATAAATGTCGTAATTTCCTCACATTTAAAATTTTTAAGGCTATCTTATTTCCTTATATTCTGTTAGAATAAAGGAATAGAGATTGGTTATGGAGAAAGAAATACATTTCGATATAAAAAATAAAATTACAGAGTTATTAATTATTCACAGTTTACGAATATTTTTTTCGGTTGCTTCAAAGCGGTATTTTGATTCACGATGTTCCGTTCACATCGACGTACTTGTAGTTATAATACTGCCAATCATCCTTTGAACAAATTCATTATTTAACACTTTTCGAGCTGAAGCACTGCTCCCATTATCGTCATGAGCTATCACAATAGCTTTTCGTTCTCAACTATCACCAAAGAATTGCTGATTCTCTGTTTTTATTGGCTCAATCCATTCCAACTCCCTCTGGCATTGCGTTGCAGCCTAGTGTCCTTCTATAATGTCGAGACAGCAGCCCTGGGCGAGTTATCGCTGTAGCTATCAATTCTCTCCATATCACTTAAGAAATGCTGATTCGGGCTGTACTTTTTTCCTGGAACAATCCTTAGCAACTTCCTCCAGCTTATAAAGGTTGCACTGCTAGTCAAGACAAAGGGTCGGACGATGTTGATAAAGCAGTCCTGGGTGCTTTTCCTGGTAAACGTTTATCATACGTCATCACTTGAAAGTATTTCCATGAAAAATCTGTTCTTAAAAGGATTGATGATGGTTATTTTGTGAAGTCGTAATTCGTTTATGATCTACGAATTTAACGACACAAGTTAGCCTTATTTCCTATCCAAAGCTTTTGGGATCAAATAGGATAAAGTACCGCTCTTCGGGGTGATGGATTTACAGCTATTGAAGCGGATCATTTCTCCACTAGTTGAGACATGTCCTGCAATTGGAAATATTCAGTGTTTTGGCTCAATTGATCACTGTGGCGAATTTTAATCGCATAAATAAATACTCATTGTCTAAATATCTCATTGATAATGAATTTTTTTCGATCACATAACAAAAGTTACTCCCGCACAGATAGTCTCATCCAAGAAGTCGAGGCCACAGTCGCTCAAGGAAACGCTAGCCAATCCAGAGTTACCTTTGTGTCAGTGATGTCACAGGTCAAGTGCTTTTCATTGAATCATAACTATCCTGAGGCTCTTCTGTTAGAAAATCATCCATTACATTCCTAAGATATCTGAGAAAAGCAGCAACACACTTCTACCATGCATGCATCGAATGGTAGGTCCTGTTGTGGTATTTGTGTGTGTTTGTGATGTGGAGAATGGTTGTAGCTGCCACCAGACGATATTAAAATAGCGGAAAGTAGTAATAATTATAATAAATACATAAACATTACACCCTGGAAACGTTTGTTGATACCACATGTCGCATTAAATGGAAATTCTAAAGGTTGATAAGATTGAGGAAAGTTCCTTAAATTTAAAAATAAGACGATTTACGAATTCATTTATATACGCAACAATGTAGTAACAATACAGTTCTCCAAATCGTTGGCATCCTTTTCTTCTCTGACAATTGTGATTTTAAGAGTAGCTGAGGAAAGATGAACGCGAGAAACATTCGACGAGCGAAATGCCTCATTGAAAGCGATATGGCAGCTGAATTCCTCTCTCATTCCTCAGAACATCGGGAGTACTATTTTTGAGCGGCGTCTCTCATTAATTTCGGGAGATAAAGTCTAGCGGGCGCACATGTTCGCTGGAAATAAGTTGCCAATCTATTCGAAGCTTTCTAAGGATTTCGTTCTCTCTCTTCGATGGATTTCCAAATGCGTCACCGTTTCGTAGCGTTATAAAACCAAACGTGGACGAAAAAGAGCGGTGAGTTATTTTAGGAGATCTGGAAGTTCGACGGCTCTTATCAAAGAGTGAGAAGCACCCAATGAATATGATAAGACGGGGACGCATGAGAGGACATAGACCACTTTCAGGCTCCACCGTGAGTTAATTCATCTTAAAAGAACGACGTTCTTTTTGGGGCCAATAAATGGCCCCTCAGCTTGGGCCTTCAGTCAGATCCGTCCCTGCTTTCATAAAGAGTAAGAACACAGGAAAAATAACCAAATGAAATGAAACGATATGTAAAAATGAAAAACAGATAGCCTTAAATTGAGGTTTCTTAGATCATAATTTTGTGGACAGGACAAAAGATAAAAATCTACCTATAATATACGGGATAAAACAAAGCAACCTACATTGGGAATTCCTATAAACTTTCGCGCATCTGAATGACATAATCATAACGCCATTTCATATTTAAAATCATATCTAAAGTTAGAATTAGTTAAAACCTAGCACTGAACTTCAAATTCCATTAGGACCGTCGTCCAGCTTCTTCACATCTATTGTAAATTATATTTCCTTTGCAATGTTTACAACTTTTTATTGTTATTTTACTAATGCCAATATTTAGAATATTGTGTTTTATTATTAATTTATTTTAATTGTTGCTCCAATTTTTCTGTTCACTAAAATACTTAACTGTGTAATAAGAATGATATTTTTTGTATTCTTAAATTCTATTACTTTATAAAACAGTTTATACTTAGTTACATACTCTATTTACCTTACAATATTAGTCGCTATACATGTATTTCAATTTAAATTATGTTAATATCCTTATAATTTGTATTATTATTATTATCCTTTTAGTTATGCACCTAATTGTAAAACTTTCAATGAAAAATTATTTCATTTACCTGTTGAGGGTAATTTTGCCCGTAATTGAGATTATTGTTATTATTATCTCAGAACTTTGATATTATTACATCCATGGTCGAGAATGATACATACATAAATGATAGATACATCATCTTCAATCCCCGCATCCAAGTATGAAAAATAACATTCTATCAATCAAGATATAATAGCAGGACCGAGACAATTAAATCCATTCGCATTGGCGAAAAGTTACCGCAGTCATTTCTTTGGAAACTGGAAAAAGTAAATTTATTTATTCCATTAGCCGCGAAATTTCTTCTGCTCATACATACATACGAAAGCATTCTTATAAACATACGCTATTAGATTTAGAGTACCATACTCTAGTCCGAAAAATAAAGTGACAGAAATCTTCCTTAGCCAAAAAAATTATAACTCTTTTGTCTAACTATCAGCATAGACCTTTGCAGCAAAATAATTTTTTTAAATGAGTGTTTTGGAATGGAAATTTATATTCTTATCTAATACATTTCTTCTAGTCCTTTTCTGAAAATGACTTATTTTAAAAATAAATATTGAATTGTTCACAGGAATGAAGGAATATTGAGGGTGACTATTAGTAATTTTATGATGCTTATCGAAGGGACATACTCCGTGGATTTTCTCCCTCATGTCACGGCCTCAATCGCCGGTTACGAATCCTGAAAAATCTAAAGCAAAGTAGACATTATCATTGCGAAATTGAGATTTCTAGCTGTCTATGAAGCAAAAGGTTAGGTAAAAGGTACTCTTTTGCTATATTTTATTTTTCCCGTTTACGTTTTACATCGAGGAAAAATATTTCCTTCCAGATCTGAATCTACATTAATACACTGCGAGCCGCCTTTCGGCGTGTGGTAGGGGGTGGAAACACCAGTTGATATAAACTACTTAGCTCCTTCATAAAGTCGTCAGAGTCTGTTGATGTATTTCAAATTCCGAGGTTTTGGCGGCGTTTTTTTAACAATCACTAAATTTAAAAAAAAATTAAGGGATATTTTACAGATTTACGTTTAATCGATATGAATAAGCAAGAATTAGATCTCTAATTTCATTCAAAAGTCATGGTCATTCGAAATGGTCCTTTTTTGCGTGATTTTGGAAAAAATTCCGATATTTATTTATATTTATTTCCATATACCCCCACAAACATCCAACTTGCTGTACCTTTACAGTGGTGGGTAATTAACAGTAACAATAAACAATCACACACGACTATCCTCTAATCGGAAAAATCTGACTAACTGGGACTCGAACCCGGGACCGTGCACACTAATCACTCGGCCACAACGGCCGATAATTTATACGTTTAATTTATAACATATAAACTACATTACAGTTTCTCTATTATGAGTTCATCGTATTCGCAAAGCTTATAAGAGTGAAAACAAATTTTACGCATTCTGTCCGATTTTCTCTAGAATTTGTGTACTGAGCGTGTGCCAGTGGGCATAAAACCTAACAGCAGCGGTTTAATACGTGGTGCATTCAAATTATAACACCTCCGATTTTTTTTCTCAAGACTGGCCACTGATAGAAACATACGGTTTGCTTTAAAATACGCGCACAATCATTATAAATGCGTGATAGAGATTTCAGCACTGTACGGCACATAGAATTCCTGTGGCAGCAGAGACAGTTAGGACTGTTGTTGATACTTAAAATGCGCCGTTCTCAATACAGGAACAGTGTGTAATCATTCTTTCTCTCAATGTGCGTGCTGTGCCACCGTTTAAACGCATCGCCAGCTGAATGAGACATGTGGTGATGGTGTCATGGATGCGACTTTTGCCTTTTTCCAAAGATGAAAGACACTCAGCGATTTTCCAGTGTCAAAGCAGACCCCTAAATAAGCGTTCGCAGCGATCATGGAATCATGGTATCGTCAATGTAAAAAATTTTTACCGCTGCAGGGAGATTACGTCAAGAAGTGACAGAAGTTTCACAGTTTGTCTGTGATTAGTTTACGAGAAAAAAATCGGAGGTGTTATAACTTGAATGCAACACGTATAAGTAAACATATAGAGAAAACGGGGAGAGAAATATAATGCAGAATGTATGAGATAAGATATCCATTGGATTTGGAATAGGGAAAGGGTTGGGAGGGGAAACGAAGACAATGGACCCGTTGAGAGGAAACCAAGCGCATGATTAAGGGAAAAAATGCAGATCGATGTGCGTTACTGGAATTGAGAGGTCCACAGATGAAACGATCTCAGGCCATTACTAGTGCGCGTAATTCACCGCTTCGAGGGAAATTAGATCGAAAGTTGAGCCAAAATGCACTCCGCCATGTTTAATTACCAGGATACTTTTAATGGAGCTGTTCCATTATAATCCCCATTGAGAGACTTCTAATTGCTTTACTTATCAAAGTTACCGTATCAAAGTGCCGTAAGGCCATTTTGTTTTTAAAAGTTATACTTTATGACGAACTTAACTTATTATAACATTTTCTGGGTGTTGGATAAAAATTAACATATCATGTTAGGTGTTCTAGCTTCATTCAAGATTCCCTGCTTTTGCCCTTTCTTCTATTGCTTGATAACTTATCCCGCTCTTTATTTCATCTGACATCTTTAGCCTTTGGTTTCTGTCTTCCCACCTTCATTTACTCTCTCTATGGATCCCTTTCCTCTATTTTCCTCACCATTGCTTCAATCTCACCATTATTACGCTTAAGTGTTTCTTTTTCTATATGTAGTTCAGATTTTGTTTGTTAGTTATTACCAAAGCTTGCCCAAAAACAAAATTCATTTGCACCCTCTTCAACCTTTGCAGTTTTCAATAATAAAAAAAAATCATTGAGAGAACCCAAAATAATTGTCAATGAATTTTGAGTGTTTGAACTCTGCATATTGTGATAATCCTTGAAAATGTTCCATTTTCAGAATTCTGGCTTGGTGAGGAATGCAAGAGACAACCTCACTCCTCATCCTGCCCTGTAAGCCTCATTCCCCCCCATTGGTAGCTAATGTTAGTTGGGGCGAGGTACTACCAACTGGCCTTTGAATACTTTATAGACAGTAGACATGCGGGTATAAGTAATTATTTTCGTAAGATGAATCTTGAAGGGTTTCTACAACCGGTCTTAGTGATTTTCACAGTTATCTTTTTTTCTTTTGTTGCAAAAACTACTTTATTAACACAAAAAATACAAGTTTTTCTGTCAATTTTTATAAAAATCAATTCAAGAGGTGGGCTTTAATGTGGGTACTACTATTCAGGGATGAAATTCATGTAAATGTAAGTAATTAATGTAATGCATTTTTTCCTTCTGGTTAGAAATTTTAAGGAGTAAAATCCTAATTACTATTAATAAAAATTTTAATGGGAATTACGCATGATTGCATTCATTGAAACATATGCCCTGTTTATAATTCTTATTTAATTGAGAACATTTTTCATTTTCTCCAGGATAATACTCTTCGGCATTTCTAATAAACCTTTAACTAAAAGGAAAATTAACTAATTAACTATTATTTACCTAATGTTAATAAAATGTTATTCCATTTATTAGTTTTCAATACTCCTAAAACGAAATCTTCGCCTTGCAAGGATGAAATAGCGTTCTTATTTGTTGATGGACTGATATATCTTTAAGAAGATTATAATAACTATTAAATCCGCTTGGGGATCTATTTTCTGATTGAATTAGTCATTAAAAGACATGCAGTGACAGTTAATTTGACAATCATTTAAATAAATTTATCATTTTTTTAAAGTCGATATTTTTACGCTTGTGTTGGATTTATATTTTGCTGGTATACATTCCTTAATTCTAAGTTTTTTGGGAAGCTTTCAATGCACCCTATTATTATTATTATTGGGGGTCTTTATTAGGTCACCCTATCCCTATGATCGCTTTGTTGTCATAGGAAGCACGTGCACAATCACGTCCTCGTTAAATATCATCTTTTTGATTGCAATTTATTTGCTACATTCAATCACGCGAATGGCAATAAACATTCTTATCTAGCTGCAGCTCAATAAAGTGTTTGAGTAAATGAGGAAATCACGCCAATATCCCAGCTGCGCTCATATCTCTGAACACAAAACTGATAAATGACTTTGACTATAAACAAAAATTCCCAGTATTTTGAAAAACAGCCATAATGATATAAAGACCGTAAAGATTATTTGTTTGAACATTAAATGGAAGCACATATTTTCTTGACTTGTATTTGTTAATGAGGTTTTTTCATTGGAGAATATTTCATTTTTCATCATCAGCTTTTAATCGCAAGGACTTCGTGTATGATGCTCAGCATTGCTTTTGATTGTCTTGAGATATTATCGATTACTTTTGTATCCTAATGCGTATGAGAGTTTCGCAATCATGGGAAATAACCGCCTTCCGAGCTTATGAGGGACTTCCCTAGAGTTTGCGATAAATCTCTGTTTGCCAGTCAATAGTTTTTGATACCATAAAACTGATACTTCCTCATCAGTCGGCCATTGATAATATCAGAAATGAGAGGTTCGAGATGTTTGCATGTGCATATAATGGAAGAAGGCTTCAACAATATCTCCGGCCAAATAATGAAAGCGGCATTCACCAACCGACAGCCTGGTGAATTATTGTCCTAACCCCCCCAAATACAGGTACAATTTCCATGATGAGCTTCTTTAATGGAAATTTATCCGGATGTAAAAGCACTACCAATTCGGATGTCCGGGAGGTGGTGGCATTAGAGAGGGTCAGTCTTTAGCTTCAAGTTTAGGCTGAATGGATTGTATCCAGCGATTAATTTGTTAACCATGCAGTTTTGTGACCATTCGTGAATCCCTGACTCATGCGACTTGGTCGAGTCTCAGGTTTTCTTTTCCGTACAATTCACAGTATGACTAGCGAGCTATATCTGGTTTTCACATTAAATCTCCCGCTTTCATCGGGTTAGTCGAAATACTATTTTCGGTTAATTTTGGTTTGAAGAAGTTATGGTAGAGATTAAAAAAGGAATTGAAAGGAAAATTCAAATCAAAGTATGCTTTGTTTATGCTGTGCTGTTGGCATAGTTGACCGAAACCAAGCCTGCAGTTGCTGACCGCATAACAGAATCATCCTGAAAACCTCAGCATTATTTTTTTTTGGTTTAATAGATATGACAGAAAATTAGATTTTGATTAGCAAGTCTGATAAATTCACTAACCTGATCAAAGATGCCCTGGCCTCTCGATATGAAAGCTGTTTTACTGGATATATCTTAATACACACGATCTGTACCAACCTTTAATTTGAGTGCAGGCAACGTTTTAGAATTCTTTCAAACATTTTTCAATAGGGTTTGCAATTCAGTTTTTACGAATTTATCTTTCTCAATATATAGTGCATTAGATAAGAAAAAATCAATCGGAGCTCTTGAGAGAGCCTTTACTCCGGTCATTCCAAATAATGAATCTTTTATTTTATGTTATCGCGTCGATTAATGGATAAAAATATGGTTTCGCACCTGATTTCAGTATTTTACGTAATGTCCCCGAATTTATGTATATTATTTTAACTTCTTTTTCCTTTCAGATGAATTTTTGTACAATAATTTCACAATATTTGGAAATGAATTTGTAACATAAGTGAGTCACTTTAGAAGCTCTAATAAAGTCGGGAAAGTTAGGAAACTTATGCAACATTATACTATTAGTTACCAAGGATAATACTCACAGAGACACTCATTTAAATTAATTGTTCTCTTGGTACCGCAACGGAAGGAAATGGTTGGTTTCCGAAAAAAATGAACCTTTATAACTTTTTTAAATTTGACAAATACGTGTTGTGAATTCGAATAGATGAAAATTGAAGCTAACTCGCTGTAACGTCTCGCAATTTCCCGCTACGGCTATTCTTTTGGAACTGTGTTGAAACACCACCCGCAGCCTGTGCAGTATGGTGTTCACCAAAACGAATAAGTGGTGTCGGACATGATTGTAATTGTAATGATAGGCCCAGTCAGAACGGAGCACTCGAGGAAATTTAATGCCAATATAGAGAGAGGCCCCGGACAGCCTATTGGGTAGCGCGTTCGACTTGGTTGAAGGCGGTCCAGGGTTCGATTCCCGATGGGACAGTACGTGCGAAATGATCTCCGATGTCGAATCACTCTTAACAATACTACTACCGATGAAAGTGAGAAATACTGAACGTTGAGTTATCGATGCGCCTTGCGTGACTGTGACATTATTTATGGAAATATGTTTTGAGCAAATTCGCAACCCTTATGCATTTTAAAATATGACGTAGTCGTTTAACTGCTACGAACGACGGTTTAAAAAAGATGGTTTCCTACAAAATGAACCTTTATAACTTTTTAAATTATGACTTATTTAGCGTAGTTTATAACTCTATTTAAAATATAAATGTAAATATATAAATGTGTTTTAGTCGTCAATATTCAATGGAGCCGGAAATTATGAGAAGTGGAAAATGTCGGTCTCCTCGTAACGAGTAAAGAGGAATCTGTCTCTAACATACAGCCACTGTACACTTTCAAAACATAATACCTTTTTAATAATTTTTATTTGGTTTAATGACCAATTTTTATAAATTTATAATTCAGTATCAACGAATCTGGTTATACTGGTGTGCTTTTTAATCCACTACTATATTGTCATATTAGTTTTGCAGTTATTTTCTAGTAACTTTATTAATTGCTTTCCACTATTTTCTTCACCCTTATGCAGACATTTATATTGATTTATTTATGTATTTGTATTGCTTTGTTTGCCTTTCAGATTTCTCTTATTTTTCATAAGAGTTTACTTAACTATCAGTGGGTTTCACAGGTTTTTCATAACCCCCTTCTTGCGGGTGTTTTCCTGCTGCGATGTATATTTTCTCCTAAGCTAAACTTTATGTTTATAAACCCGCAATGTATTTTTCTTCTGTGTACCATTTTTCAAGCAATCTGTTTCTTTAACATTTATACGGCGAAAGGTAAGAATAAACTTAGAAGTCTCAATCCCACCATAATAAAAGGCGTCTATTATTACATTTATCAGTATTATGGCTAAGGTTCAGCTAAGATGGAATGAGAAACTTTAAGTGATAAACAGAAACATTCCATTTATCAAAAATCTGATGTGGCCAGCACATGACTTTCTCCATATATAAGATGTAAATATTTATCTACTACAGTATTTTCGAACTCTATATTCAATCTAAACTTGGAAGATGAGTGATTAATTTATATCATATTATCTTTTACGTCACAAACACTATAAATAATGTTTTTAGGGACATGTTCGATGAAAAACGATGAAATGGCCTTTCGCCCCAGCGCCAGCGCCCAGAGCGCCCACAACGTACATAATCAGCAACTTCCGGTTTACCAGTATTTCACAAATAACTCCTACACAATCAGTAATACAAAAGTATGATTCATACAAAAGTAATAGTAAGTTACATTTTCTAAAACTTTTATAAATAACTGTTTATACCTAAATATAATATTTATGGAGATATTTTGAAAACATGGAGATATTTTGAAAACCGGAAATGAGCTTTGAAGAATGAAGCTCGACTTCCGGGTTAACCGATTTACTCCAAAAACCAATCAACTCTAAAAACACCAACCATGATATTATATATGAAATTTGGTGTTGATCCAACTAATAGTTTTCATGTTAGAGCGCCCACAAAGTACATAATCAGCTACTTCCGGTTTATCAGTATTTCACGAATAACTCCTAATCAACCGGTGATACAAAACTATGTTAAATACAAAAGTTATAGTAAATTCCATTATCTAAAACTTTTTTAAGGTATACAATATACCTATATATCATATTTATCGAGATATTTTGAAAACCGGAAATGAGCTTTGATGAATGAAGCTCGACTTCCGGTAAACCGATTTACTCCAGAAACTAATCAACTCTGACAGCACATACCACAGTACTATATATGAATTTTGGTATTGATACGACTAATAGTTTTCACGTTAGAGCGCCCACTATCACACACACACACATACACATACACACACACACACACACACACACACATACATCATTCCGAAAATGGTCAAAACGTGTTCTAAGGGCCCCAAAACATGTATTTCCGTTGAAATCTCGAAGTCGATTTTTTCATGAAAACAACACTTTCTCTATACCTTACTTCGTATATGGAGAAAGTAAAAAATGGTAGCAGGAACCCTTCGTAACGAAAAATAGGTTTAATATTGTAACGAATACCAGTGCCGAGTGTTCCGCAGGCGCACCACGCGTCGAAGATCGGCAAGCCCAACTAGTGTAACCATGAATTGTTTACCAGTTGTGGTAACAAGTAAATAACCATTGTTGGACGTCGTACGAGGTAGCCATTTTTCTCGGATAGTCGTTCCAAAGTCGTGCGTTAAATAAAAAAATTACAATATTTTAATTACTGCCAATGCACACTTTTCAAACCACGAACTGAAGCGAATTGAGTTCGAGCTTCTCTCAAAGACACTTTCCCGCTTTACGTCGTTTACAATTCAACTGTTCTACGAAGCAACAACAAAGCTCCGACCCAAATAAGTGGGAAGAAAGCGGAAATCCGTTAGCTTCGAGGATCCACAGGTAGGTGGTATCGGACAGGTCGGCGAACCCCTCTCAAAACGTCCGGGACAACGTAAATCAACGTGACGCTGGATAAATTGAATTCTAAAAGCGAACCACGAAAATAAGCGGGATGATAAATGGGAAAGCCTGTTTTGCTTACCGAATCGGTGCTCTATGATATTTAGTGAGGCAATTACTCGCGTGATGGAGAACTTGAAACTTAATCGATCCTCAGCAAAGAGAGACATGAGTGACTAACGAGTAATAAGACTATGAAATGAGTACATTTCTTTAGTTTGGATAATTATTCTTGAGTTTCTTTATTTTGTATTGTGCATGTTATGATTCCTCTATCTGGTCTGGCATTTTCAATGTTTTTTCCCATTTTTATTTTTCTTAATGGTTATCTTTGTATCCAATTTTAGTTTTTGTAAAGTGACTTGTTAATAGCGGCACAGCGACCGTGATTTGCTGTTTTCTGTTCTTTTTTAGACCAGCAGAGTTGGTTAACTCCAAACAGGATGTTATCCTAGGGTAACCTATGACACTCAATTTTAATTAATATTTTACTTATGTGTATGGTATTTGAGGAACAAATAAATAGAGGCTTCACTGTCGAAAGATACGTTTTGGGTTCATGGGTTTCTCCAATATGATGCTACTATATGCAGCACATGGTTTTAAATTTAGGAAAAATACATATAAGATATCTAAAAACTGAATATTAAATACGTTCTATCAAGTATAATAATACGTTTACTTAGGATGGCACTAATGTATGAATACTTTTATTGAGCAAACAAACCCTCCTAAGAATGGCGGTTAGGCGGAGAAACTTTATTTAATATGTTCATACATAACTATGATGAATGTTTTTAATATAATACGTCGATAATCGATATAAGTAATTATGACTATCCTTAATCAATCCTACGTTATTTCTGGGAAATATCGTAATTCAATTACCCATGGTATGTATTTAATGTTAACATTCGACCTTTTAATTGATGAGATTATGTCTGGTGGAAAATCATTGATCATCTACAGATGAATAGGGTGGGTCAAATACTGAGATGGCTGCTGAAGGAAGTAATTGGAATGCAAGGAAGAAAACAGAAGGCAAAGGCAGAAGATGACATAATGAGGAAGTGAAGGAAATGGCGTTTAACAGGGAATGTTCCTGAACCAACAGAATGAGAGAATGTATGGTCGGAATCTATTTAAAACAACATCATTTAACAATTACACATAGTGAAAATAGATGAGAAACAAATGAATTTATTTAAAATAAAATGAGTATTATTAATTTTCCTAAAATTAGATTTACCGAAGGGTCTCAACTGGGCCAAGAGGCTTCGAACCTCTAACTTAACAACTATCTCATGGAAGAAGAAATATTTTTACTCATTAGGAAAATATTCTGAATTATTGTTAAAAGAGACCTTTGGTAAAGCCTAAAAGCTGAACGTGTAAAAGCATATTCAACATTTCAGTTACAATAATCACTATTACTGTAACAACTTAATTTATTCTCGCGATAGCATTTCAAATACACTCAGCACAGCTCATGAAAATAGTTCTTTCCGTAAATTGAGAGTTTAAGACCGTCTGAAATACTTCCATGATGAGTTTTTCGATCCTTACTTCCGAAGTCTTCGGTGCACCAGAGAGCGTGTCCTTGGGAAGGACGGCCCCTTTGCCGAATTTCGTAATGCTAGAGCAGACATCTGCTTGCTTTCCTGACGACATTTCCTCAAAGCTATTTCTGCTCCGAGCGTTTAAATGCTTTGGGTACTTGGGGGAGAAAATATTCGGAGAGAAAGCCTTGGGATGTTTGTGATGAAATTTGAGATGTCCTCCTCGTTAATGTCCATCGGTATTCCCTTTATCCCAGACGTTGACTTATAATTTTCAAAATAGTATTACGTTGAATTTGTTTTAACTTGCCTCTCTGGGTAGTTAGAATCTCGCACTGTAGAAGTACCTCCAATAATTGTGAAATTGTCCAAAACTTGTATTTATATATTTTTAAAAGTATTCTGTTGAATTAATTTTAACCAGCTTTTTCAGCGAACCTCGCATCGAATTTTCAAGTCGTATCGTTAGTGAAGTTATGAAATTGTTCACTTTATTTAAGGTTTGTCGATGGCACTGGTTATGTATTACCATTTACTTTACTTGAGAATAGGAGAACACTAAATTTCCCATTTTGGGCACTAATTTGAAGTATTTATGAAATTATCAACATCTCGCGCTATTTCTGCCCTCTGATAGTTAGTTTGACCCTTTATTGGCGAGGTTAAGCCCAAAAGGGCCTCTCTTCCACCTAACCTCGTATGTCGCCAGAATATGAATAATTATAAATTAAATTAAAACAAAAAGAGCAGAGTGTGGGGAGAAATCTTTGCAACTAATAAAGAAAAAACCCACGTTGCGGGAAAACACCCACAGAGAAGGGGGTGAAAAAAACCCGCGAAAACACAGTAAAAAATCTGATGTGACCAACACATGACTTTCTCCATATTTATTGAAAACAGAAGCCTATACCGGTAATATATAAATAACTCCAAAACAATGAGTGTTACAGGACAATTTTTCATACAAAGGTTGTAGTAAAATACATGATCTATAACTTTGGTACATAATTGTATATACTTACATTGCATTCTGACAGAGATATGTATGAAAAACCTCCATTTCTGGATAAACAACAACTTCCGATTAACCATTATTCAAGAATAATTCCTAAACAATCAGTGTTACGAAAACTTGTTTCATACAAAAGTTGTAGTTAAGTACATTATCTACAACTTTTGTAAATATTGTATATACCTACATTGCATTCTGAAGGAGATATTAAAGAAACAAAACTTTGTTCCGGTTTAACCGGAACTTCCGGTTAAGCGATATTCACCAAAAACTAATCAACTCTTGGTATTGTTAGGAAAATACTAAATATGAAGTTTAGAAATAATCGGATAATTAATTTTTAAGATAGAGCGCACACAAACTTTTTTCCACAGACAGACACACAGACACACATGTTCGGGAAAATAGCGAAAATTAGCTCTATGGGCCCCAAAACATCTATTTCCGTCAAAATCTGGAGGTCGATTTTTTTTGCGAATACAATACTTTCTCTATACTACGTATAGGGAGAAAGTAAAAATAAAAATGAAGTATAGACAATAATCGAATTACATACAACATATGCATAAATAAATAAATTTACAGAAAAATAAAAATATTATTAATCACAAGAGAAAAATATAACATTTTCTAAAGCGAGAAAGAAAATTGAGAAAAAAAATCACAGATATAATGAAATTTCCTACAAATTAATATTCGTCAAAGAAAAAAAAATAAATAAATAAAGGCGTCCGTCGACTTTTTCAAATTTATCTCAGCAGAATAATGATAAGGTGCGCTCCAAAGATAAATTGCACCAGAAAGACGTTTCACCCAAGGACAGTTCGCCCATGCGATTTTTACCGGGAGATTTAACGGCCAAGACTATTTACCCGAATTATTATTATAAAGGACACTTCTTTCGATGGATGTTTTCAAAATGGTTTTTAATAAGTAATTGAATTTGGTTCAGCGTCAATTGCGTTTAATTAATTTCAGCAAAATAAATTAACCTAAGGGGCGATAGAAAAAGAACTCAACATGCATTATTTCCTATATAGGGCTCACAATGCCATAGTCATGAAGAGAGTATTATTGATAGCACCGAGTATTGCTTACGGAAGAATGGCATGCCCTGTTGCGACTTTTGCATTGAAAAGTTGGCGAAAGTCGAGTTTGATATATTTTAGCCTTTGATTCCGGATAGAACAGTTTTATTTAAACAATATATAATAATATTATAATACAGTGGTACCTCGAGATACGAGCAGCCATAAGAGTTTTTTGAGATACGAGCCCGAGCTCGGGCCATATTTTCGTTCAAGATACGAGCCCAAATCCGAGATACGAGCCGTGTTTCCAAGCCAAGTGCAGCCAAGAAGGCAAAAACAAGTGATAATTAAATTTACGTAAATGTTAAGCTTAGTTTAAGTTTAAAGTTAAGTGCATTGTTTTAAGTTTTTTCTTTCATTTGAAATAAGGAAAGTGTAGTTTTAGTTTTAAAGTTAAGAAAATAGTTTTAAGTTCTAAAAGAGCGCCGTTTACGTACGTGCCTAGATTGCCAGCATCCCTTCCCCCCTCCTCGCCGTTCACCTTCGTTAGCCGCAGTCGTCTGTCTCCAAAGTAAGACTATTATGCTAAATAACTCTTTAATTTCTTTATTTCATATTTTGTTATGTATTTGTTAATTATACATGTTTATTTGATATTTAAAAACATATCTTTATTCATAATTTACAATGGTTTGGGGATTTTTCATAGGTCCGGAACGGATTAAATCGAATTCAGTTATTTTAAATGGGAGAAATTCGTTTGAGATACGAGCCGATTAACTTACGAGCTCGGTTCTGGAACGAATTAAACTCGTATCTCGAGGTACCACTGTATAAGAAAATAATTCTTTCAATAAATTGGGAAGGATTTGGCATTTCTTTGAATCGATGCAATTGGAAATATATTTTAAGATACAAGACAGTTCTTTGTATCGAAATCTGCTTCATTCTAAATATCTTCCTTCAAAGTTATTGATATTAATGTTGAAAGCTTCGGAGACAAGTGACTAAAGGAAATCTATGGGCATCTCGAGAGTGAAATAGCATCGAACCAGGGACAGTTCGTATGATAGTAATAGCTCATTATCTGATATGTTATTGAGTTAAAATTGAAAATTACATTTCTGGATTACTAAAGCCTGCAATTCAAAAGGCGTGATCGAAAACTTTGCAAAATATCTGGAAAAACTTCTTACATCAACACAACCAATCCACTCAGGGTGTAAAATAATTCCGTCCTGCTACCATAATTATTATTAACAAACAAACCAGCAATACACTGGGGTGGCGAAGTTGACTTAGTCATTATTTAAACAATTGGCTCAGATGAATTCAGAACGAGGATTAATTTGAAGATCCAAATTTGAGATGAGAAGAAATAAAGCTGCTAAAAATGACTAGAATAAACATAAATTGGTTTCAGTTTACATTTATACTTCGGAACTTGGGCTTCGTGAATTTTTTGAAATTAGAAGAGCTCTCGCGCAGAAGAACACGTATTTATTTTTTCGTCGAGGATTACGTTTTTATCTGGACAGTTGGATGAAATACGCTTTCCAAGAGTTAAAAACGCGGAATATCCTGCAAAAAAGAGCGATAAAGGTTGATTTACTCCCAACTTCATATCTCTTTAATTTCCGCGTTTATAAAGCGCCGTTTTTCATGCCCGCGGATTCGAAATGTTCTTCAACAAATGAGAAACGTTAGGCGAATCATGTTTGAGGCACTCGTACTTAGCTCAGCATAACAAAGGAGTCGAAATCCATACAAATAATAAAGTGTAACGTGAATTAGATTTTTTAGATTTAGATATATACCCCGCGAGCCGCCAGAGGCGTATGGCAGGGGGTGTAATACACCACCATTATTCATTCATCCCTATTAGCATCTCTAATCAATTGTGGAAACTGTTACGTCGGATCGTATAAATTATCGTATTGGCAAGAAACGAAAAGCATTTACAGATAAAAAATACTTATTTGAAGGTTGAATCATAAGTCACAATTACACTGCCATTTATATCGAATGAGAGTTCGATAAGATTATTTTTGATGCAATGTAGAGCACAACAAAGCCGATTATTTGAAAGAGAAATAAAAGCACACATTTTGTACTTCTCTAGATAATCGAGTATTGAGCATCTCGGTATTGTTACAAAATGTGCTTTTGTAACACATAAACGATAAAAAATTCTCCCAATATGGTCTTGGGTTCGACGCCATTTTGATGCAAAATTCTCCCTTTTAAAAGGCATTGCGGAGAACTTAAGACATTTTTCAAAAGCTGTTCTCTTTATGAAAGATGATATTTACTTGGAATGCCGAATTTAGGTTATGTTTTGTAATATATGCAACTTAGATTTTTCCAGAGTTCTCAAAGAATACGCATGATTTACGGTAAATTTGAAAGGCAATATCTTTGCTGAGGTATGCAGAAATTTTAATTTTTCGACTAGTTTCTCGTTACACCAATTAAACTACCAATCAAGGTAATGCATAATCATTTATAGAGCTCAAGTGAATACCATCCTTTGAAGAAATTCATCTTGCACCACTATACTAACAACCAAGCAAATTTTATCTCATCCTCATATAAAGAATGGCAATAAAAATAAATTAACGGCAATTGATGTTTTTAAATGAGTAAAATGGCTATCTCAGGAGTCATTGGCACTTCCAGAAGGAAGATAAGAGTGAAGTTTTTACATTGAGCTAAAGAGGAATCGATAGTGATCATAAGAGGTTACGCTATCGCCTTTGAAGTGAATCTGGAGAAGTTGATAAGTTATTTTTGAGTTAAATAAAAGAAGCCGATATTTTGTTGATACGAATGTCTTAGATTTTTAACTTCCGAAGGAGCATACCATAATGCATACAGCAACTCCAGAAGATGTCATCACGGTGAAGAAATCGGTCGTGATTACATAAATTTTCTGCGGAAGATACGAAGTTTTCTCATTTTTCTGAAATTCCGAAGAAGCTATAAGATCCATGAATCTTGAACTCATGAACATTACTTTATGGAATTATCATCTACCCTTCCATGCTTGCCAAGTTTCCGTACTTCAGATATCACAGGTCGTAAGAAAAGGTCCAAATTCACTTAAATCGATCTCTTTATCCCGCAAATCGACGTATGGCAGCGTACGCGATGAATCACAATCATTTACTTTCGGGTATCATCAACGGAAATTTATATTTTGAAGCGACTTGTATCTACTTCCCTGAAATTCCTCGCACTGTCTGAATGGCCCATATAACAGGAAGAGCATCGGCTACATCCTCTAAGAACGTACTTACCCTAAATATATTAAGTAAATCTTGTTTACATCTTCTCTCTTCTTAAGATCCTGCATCCCGAAGCATCCGAGTAACGCTCACTGCTTTCTAAAAACAATACCTAAGGATGGGCATAGCCTTTCGTTGTGCTTTTCCCAATTCTTAAATACAAAACTTTTCCTATGCACCGCAAGCCACCACTATGTGAAGTTCCAACTAACGCAGATTAACTCATTACGCAGTTTTCTTCTCTTGAGCTACCAATGGTGGGTTCAAGGGGTTCTTAGCTTTTTTTGGGAAGTCACCCCCAGAAGAATTACAACACAAGCAGAGGCAAGCTAATTAACGACATTAATTATTGATATAATAAAAAAATAGAATTACGTCTTATAAATAGAATTAAGTCTTAAAATATGTTTTGCCGATAATCTTTATTTTATTTGTGTAATTGAACAAAATGGCGGATGAGAATGGGTGGTGACGAACATTTAAAAAAATCTAAAAGGGATCTGTGAAAAGGTTGGGAACCACCGCTTTTGATGAAGCCGATACCCAATGTATTATCAACCTTAATGTATTCAATCGATTTGTTATTCTTGAAATATTCGTATGTGTTTTATTTTTTTAATGCTATAATTCTTGTATTTAGGTTTAGTGTCATTTGTGAAGATATTTTATTTGATTTGATTGCTTGTAGTGAATGTGTATTGTCTCTTTTGCATAATTTTTATCTATTCTCTGCTTGTGTTTCATAATTCTTTTATTCTCCTTCTTCATAAAATAAAGTTTTCTACCTGTAGGTTTCGCAGGTTTTTCACACTCCCCTTCCTGTGAGTGTTTTCCTGCAGTGGAAATTTTTCCTGAGCCCTCAGCTTAGGTTTTTTAAAAAATCACATACTAGTTTTCTTCGTGTACTTTTGCAAACTATCTCTTTCTTTCTGTTTCGCATATGACGATGGGTTAGGTGTAAGAAGAGACTTTCTAGTCTCAATCTCGCCCGAATAAAGGCCATTTATTATTATTATTATTATTATTATTATACCCCATGTTACTCGTAAGGGTTAGTCCAACATGTTCCACCGATTCTACTAATCTCGCAACATTTCACTTAGGAATGATTCCTCTAAAATAACGATGAATCAGGATTCCGCAAATTCTACACGCAACTCAACTCTTAAAAGTAATGAATACAAGGAAATCCTATTGTTGCATCAATACAATTGCGTTTTCCCTCTGCTTTGACACATTCCGTTTCCCGTCAGTCATTTCCGCCATTATGACAAACGCTCCTCCGACACGAAACTGCGCCAGCGGAACTCAAAGAGTGACATATGGATAGGAAATCACGGTAAATAGCGGTTATTGATTGACGTTAACGACCAAATAAGAAGAGCAGCAGGCGCGTATTCTACGCGGGAACTGTTAACGCTGCAACAATCGGGTAATAACGAAGCTCAGCTGTTAGTACCCGTGTGGTCCGCGGCCTAAACAAGCGCTGACAGCGCTATCCGTAACAGCAACACATTACTTAAGTTTAACTATGAATAATAGCTGGCGACGTGTGCGGAAAGCGGGTCTCGTGTCGATGTAGATACGGAAATATAGGCCGAAGATGTTTACGTCATCACCAAAAAGTCCGGCCGAGGGACTTTAATTAGGCGCGGACTATAAATAATTCAATTACGACGAGATGAGTGAGGGAGTGGACGAGTCACGAATCGGTGCAGAAAGTGGAGGAGTTGCTGGGGAGGGCGATACGCGGGGAAAGTATTAAATCGTAGCGAAGAAGAAAAAAAGAGAGCAGCGAAAGTGAAGATCTGAGTGTACTCCTTAAGGAAATAACACCTTCCATGTCTTTGTGCAAGTTTGTATTAATATTACTATACCGAATATTAACTATTTAACTATCTTAACATTTAAGTATACATTTCGACTTTCGGAAAAAGATCCCAATTTTGTATGTCATTTTATATCGGCGGCTGTCTTTAGTATTCAAGCCGAACGCTAGTTGAAATTCACCCCTTTAACATTAACTAAATACCAAATACCAAGGGAATGAGACGTACAAAGTAGGATGAGGAGTGAAGCCGTTGCTTTCCTCAACAATCCAGAATGACATCGCCGGAACATATCTATGTAAGTGAAGCACAATGACTGTGCGAATACAACTTTTCCTCGCATTCCATAAGGAGAGACAGTATTCAGCATCACTCAGACCTCAGTAGCTTTTATGCCATCATAGCCCATGCCGAGAGCGTGAAAAAGTAAATGCAAAAAATCCCAATTCTGTACCGAAAGGCCAATGAAAAATATTCTATTCATGAATATTCAGTACTAGAAGCACGTCTGGTTTTAGATCCGGATACCATACTGAAACATGTTCCCTCCGCTATTAGCTACCAATAGCTTTCCTAAGTTAAAATTCATAAATCCAACAACTTTGCAAGAATATATCCGATCTCAACAACAATGGTCAATGTTAATACTAATAATTGATGAAAATAACAATGATGATATATGTAATTTCTGTAAATCAGCATTCATTGACCGGTTGGATACGATTTGCTACTTTGGGGAGGTACTGGAGCTTCCAGGTACAATGATTGATGCCCTTATAAGCCCCACTGAATGTTACCATTGGAATATGTGTACGGAAGTGTAGCGTGATGATCTCACGAATGACGTTTTCGATATAATTTAATTAGGAGAGATCTAAATGAAGGCTATCATTTAACATCGCTAATATATTCGGTGTCCTCTAAATCATTTCAGCCGTGAAAAGAAATGAATGAATCAAAGATAAATTTTTCTCAATCTTGTACCAAATGGCGAATGAGAAATATCCCATTTATCAAGATGTGATTGCAGGACTCGACAGCCCGCATCTTTCGGTACAGTGAAGACCAAAAGATATTGGCAGTTACTTTCAAAATGTCAGGGATCAGGCATTAAATTGAGTACGAGTGTCCCGATCTTGGAATACCCTTGCTAGATTGGGACTAGATAAAAATGATTTGAGTTAAAAAGAAATATATTGATTTAAAATAATATGAAGAATAATAACAAAACATTCAATCAAAAAATGTCAACAAAAGTCCGCAAAAAGATAAGAATGTAAAAACAGAAACTATATCGTAATTAGGGGGTTTTTAGAGTAATGAGACGACTCTCACAATTAAACGTCAACAGAAAAACGCAAGCAAATATGCAAAACCGAAATTCGAGCCTGGGACTTCAAGGAGCCCTGTTAAACAAGCACGGTAACCCATACACCACCGGAACGCAAGAAAGGTTTTATCATCCTAAATATTTTGTTATCTACATAAGTTTGTTGTTATTATGTTTAGTTTACGATAGCTTTTTTATGGCCTCACTCTATTGTTTAGTGTTTTAATTTAAACCAATTCTTTGCCGGTGTCTTATAGCACTCTGGTGAGGAAATCGAGGGTAAACTACCTCACTCCTCATCTAGCCTAGTAAGTCTCATACCCCTCTCTCCTAGATCTTGATAGCTAATATTAGAGGGTGTGAGGTACCAACCGACCTTCAGGCTAAATACATCGTATAGAGATTAGCCAGATAAGATGATAATTTTCTTCGCTCAATATTTCATGGTTAGTGGTAGCTAAGCCGTGTTTTACATGAAAATTAAGATATGTCGTGATTTTGCAAGAGATTACCCGTTTACAAACGGCAACGTTGCTCAGTCAGATAGGCGGGTGTTTTAAATATCTCAACTGGGGTTGGGTTGGGTTGGAGGGAGAATTTCTAGATTTCTAGATTTTTTATAGAAATCCCTACCCCCTACTCCAACCCAACGGCAACGTTGCCGTGTGTCGACGGGTAATTTCTTGCAAAATCACGGCAAATCTTAATTTTTACCGTAGAACGTCGATTAAAAGACGCTTGTATATCTCTTAGGACGAGTGAGAGGACGAAGATAATAAATTGTTGATCATTTGAATTGTTTATAACTTTTTAAATCGTATTCCACGCGGTCAGTTATTTATGGTCCCCCATGCTGTGACGGCCGGGCGCTCCCGAGCTGGGAAGGGTCCGGATTAGGATGGCGACCCTCGAAATTTCTAACTGAAAAAAAGTAAAGGTAAAAACCCCGCTTAGCTACCACTAACCTATTTCTCAATTGTACGCCCTGTGCGGAAACGTGTTATTGACGATTACAAGAATTTCCCACGAGAAAATACTAACAGATATTGCCGTCCTAGAAGAGAGTGACCGTCTCGGAAACGGTGGCCCATGAAAGTAACGGCCTCATACCGGAAGGAACCATTGTCTGGAGGGAGTATGGAGCACACAGGTAATGCAGAGTCGGGGACAACTCCTCCGAAGAGAACTTTAAACGAATGGATAGAACAAGCGAAGTCTGACTCCATTTTGAAAGCACGCCCTGGGCCGTCGCCACGCCCTCTGCCGCCCGGGGCCGAAAGCAGAGATGGAATGCAGTGGGGCAAACAAACGAAAGAGACGACGTTCCAATCCCTCGCGGCTCCTTTCGTCGGGGCAAATGCCGAGACACTTTCTCTGTGGAAAATCATCCGTGAAGATCTACCGATGGAGGTATTGAACACGGCTTCTGCGGATGATCGAGCGCCGAATACAGAGTTTTTTCATCTTTCGGATGAACGAACATCACCACGGGCTGTTGCGCGGGTGATCATATCTGGCTATCGCTTTAAATTGGATGATGTTCCGGATCTTTATGGCTTAGATGCATCCGACCGAATGGATTTATTTATTTGAATCGTTCCAGTGATGATGGCTACCATCTGGCCTGCTGCCTATTTGTTGCCCTTAAAAACAAATAATAATAAGAATAAGTACGGCGTGCCCGCCATTTTAGAATGCACATAGCAACTGTTGTAAATAAGCTAACAAAACTACACGACAACAACTTACAGTAAAGTATTATAGTAAACCCTTCTATACCTATATTTAATGAAGTAAAAAAGAAAGCCACTCTTTTTGTCTCAAAATATGGCAAAATACAATCGGAAGGCATTTCGAAGCATTCTGTCTGCAACGAAACAATCGCAGGCCGCGCAGTTTAATTCATTACCTTCGTTTTTAAATTCGCTTATCTAATGTTATTTATGAACTTGGATATTTCGTATTTGCACATATATTAAATTCGCTATTTTCTTAGAAACTTTCTCGCTGGAAGTTTTCCCTAGATAGCGAATAAGACGAAGAATAGCTGGCGAATAAATCCCGCGCCAAAAATTACGAACTAACTATAAACTATACAACTACATTTAACTATAAAACTATACAGCACCGGCAGTAAGGATCGCTAGGGAGGTGCTGCGTTAATTTTGGCCAGGAGTGTACATACGAACTGAAGATAAAAATCTAAGCGAAGTCCTAAAAAACCATAATACCTATCGAACCTAATACAGTTCATAAAAATCATCTGATCTCACATTCTCACATTTGATAAAAATACATTTAAAGCTGCTATTTAATTATTTACTCTGTTCATTATTTACACCAAGTTATCCCTGTTTAATTTTATCTCTAAATATTACCTTTAACCATTATTTCCTAGCATAATCGAGGTATTATATTTACATATACATTATTTCAGATTCTACAGCATTCCAAATTTAACATACAATAGTGTTTTTGGTGGACGATGATGCTTCTTAATTAATTCCGCTCTGAATGATCTAATTACGTATGTAGATTGAAAAAGAACCTACTGAATCGCAAAATAATATTGATAAGGAATACATTTACGGAAACTACACTAACGAACTACAGATAGTATAGCAAATTAAGGTAAATACAACCCTGAAATAGGGAATCCCCCACTTGGAAGCACCAAATTGAGCCTAATGTACTTTACTTTTAATTTGCGAATTATTCAACAGATTTTCAATCGGAATTGTAATTTAAACAATCATAAAACATCCGCTGCGGTGTGAAAATAATTATTTTTTTTTATAATTTTCAAAAGCAAGTAAATTTTACTCGTTTCAATATGACAACATACTTACCCGCATTTATATAATTTTCTTTGAATACCTACATCTATAAATACTAACATCAGGCAAATCTAAGCATGCGACAGCATTCCCTTCTGTAATGAATACTTTCAGTATTCTAAGTATAAACAGGTATATGTATAAACAAGTATAACAGTATTCCGATAGATATAGGGCACGAGCATGTATGGCGAACATACGTGTTAATTATCTTCTATACCGAGAATTAATTTACGATGTATGCACCCGATTAATTCCAAGAAACGTAGAGGAAACTGTAGTTGCTGGGGCAAAATTTCTCTTAAAGGGAATCACTGATGAAACTTAGATCCGACTTCCTCAAAACCTAAACGTTTTGCCTGAAATTTTTGGATAAACATGTATATTGAAATTTCGTTTCACTGCCAATATGCAATATAGATGTTGAACATGAAATTACAAACATACTTAATATGTATAAGTAAATGTTATCGTTGCGATAGTTTCTTAAAAAATACTGGAAACCGATTTCGAGAAATATAACAACTAAGTGACTGATTCATTTTACATCGATAAAATATAAAGAGATTATAGTAAATTACTAAAGTTTTTCCTTTACTACAAGAGAGTTACTAACACGAACTCGAGAAAGTGCAGCGTAAAGCGGTTCGTTCTGTTAAGAAATGCTACGATAAAAAAGCAAGCGTTACAAAAATGCTCTCATATGTAGGTTGGGAATCCTTGAAAGAAAGGAGATTGGAAGCTAGGCTGCGATTACTTAATAAATTCAGGGAAACTACATTTTCGGAAGATACAATCGGTATCATGCAACCCCCCTGCTACCTCGGTCGATCCGATAATGACCGTAAGTTAAGAGAAATAGATGCTAGGACGGTTGGTTTTGAAAATGCATTCGTTCCGCGAACAATAGATGACAATAACCGAATAAGGAAGTAGTATAGATTCAACTGGTGTTTACACCCCCTGCCACACGTCGAAAGGCGGCTTGCAGGGTATTAATGTAGATGTAGATGGACATTCAAGCCTCAGAAGATTTCATGTTATCTCAGTCATGAAATGAACTTTGAAAACATTTAATGAAGAATATATTTTTCTTTTGCTTGTACCAAATGAAACGTATTCCATTCGTATGAATATGGTAGCAGTAACTTTTATTACTGTGAAACAAAACCTGGGTTAGTATCATTACATAATTCTTAATTTTTCCTAACGGAAATATTCCAAGAGTTCAGGCCGTCATCGATGTATTTAATCAACTCAAACTTAGGCAATGCTTAACCTAATCACTGCTAAATATGTTCGACTCTCAAATGAGAAAAAACGAGGCATCCCCGTCCGGGAAATTTTCCCAAGACAGATCTCAGTTGGCACGCTGCGGCCACCGCAATCGCCGTATGAACGCCACGCGTACTAACGTCCGAAATAAACTTCTTGATCAGCAGACTTTCCCATTCACGAGTCTGGTGATATGAGGCCACCGCCTTTATTTATATATTCCGCGCGCTAGTGATGTCGATAGTTGATGCGCCGAGGAGCGGGCAAATCGATGAGGGACCTAATCAACAGGCCATCGGATGCACCACTGGAAAGAGCCCGAGCTAAGGGCAACTGTCCGTAACAAGGGAGTCTCACATCTGTTCCATCCACAGCTAAGACTCGAACCTTTTCAGCTGTCTGACCACCGAAAGTCTTGACGATGGAATAAAGCATTACATAGCTCAAAGAAGCGTGTGCCTTGAATTACTAAGTACTAGAATTATCTATCCATCAAAAATGACGAGGACTCAACGAAAATCATACACTTATGTACATCTTCATTTATAAGATAACTAAAACTTTACTTTTATGAGTTTCTTTCGTTTTACGAATTTTTCAAACTTTTTTATCTATGATTCATCAGGAAAGAATCTAAGAATTTCTGATTTTTTCATGCAAAAATTCCATAATTATTCTATCTATCTATAAAATTAATTCTATCTAAACCCAACCACACTTTAAAGAATATTTTCGGCATTATTTTTGACAATTATGAGTATACACTTTCAGTTCAATTTCGAAACCTTTCACCGTCATTTTTGATCACTAAATATTGAATATCATTCCAAAAATTCTCAGAAAATTAAGAAAAAATTTTAGCAATGTAAAATTTAGGGATAAATGTTTTTTTTTTCACTCTAAGATTGGAAATAATATTTTCTTAAAATGACATAAATATTCCTTGGTCTTAACTGTTTGTCCGTTACTTTGGATACGAACCATTTTCGTTCCTCACATTTGTTATTATGTCTATATGGCTCATTGGAGATTAACACCCGGATGCCCCTCAAAATAGGCTTCCACGTTGCACACCTATAAGCTTAAAGGTGTTACATGCAGCAGTATTCAGCAATAATAAGAGCCAATTCGAAAATATGTTCATTTCTTAAGTAACTTTTTGCTCTTCTGCGTAGGAGCTGCAGTCTACGTTAACTGTTCAAACATATTTGCAATTAAAATAATTAAATTCTATAAATCAGTCCTGTTGAATCCTTTTGATATTTAACAGGGATGCATCAAGCCAATACCAACAGCTGGATGCATCAAACATAATGAAAGACCGAAGACTGAATGCATAACATAAAGTTTACAGACCTTAGCAATAATCGCAGTGCTGAATCAAAGAATGAGATGGACGAAACCATACCTGGAAAAAGAAGAAATGTTCATCAAAATCTAGCAATAATATATTCTATGCTATTTTTATGTATTATTAGCTTTCTAGATTGAAATTTGGGGACTAAATCCAACGGCTGGTTCTGATAAAGAGAACGAAGTTTAAAAAAAAACAATGAATGGAAGAAGGACGTAAGAGCTATGGGATTATTAGGTCCAGAATGAATGACGAGATATTTTTCGGATTAATACCACTCTCTATGAAATCAGAAAATTACGTAAGAAAATAGTTTTAAACTATATTGCCAGAAACATGAGTCGCTTATGCTATTACATCAATGAGGTCCTTAATAAATCCTCTCCGATCTGCGAAATTAATTTATGAGATCATCATATATTTCTCTTGGAATTGATTATATTTATAAATATTTCCAATGAAGAGTATACAACAGAGACAGGGTTGTCAAAACTCGGGATAAATATTCTCTTTTCATGCAACTTCGATACATTGGATCCTTATTCTCATTAAGTGACCATAGACAACAGAACTGTCATCCATACTCCTTTAGATGGCCAAAAATAAACAAATTCTAATGCAATGACCTAGTTAACCTTGACGAGAACTATGACATATTGTAGACCTATGAGATACGGGCCTGACGTAGACAAATGACAAACACACTGAGATGACAGAAAAACAAAGCGATGGAGAAGGTGATAGAGGCAAGCTTTTTAATAAATAAAACAGAAGAGGTTGTAGAGTAAATATCTTTCAGTATATTTGAACTTCAACCTCTCTACCAATACTTACCATAAAAGAGAATGTGGCTTACCTGGCCAGGTGAGGAGTGAGGTAATTGAAATTAAATTTTCTCGCGGAATTATATTGCTATGATTGGGAAAAGTACTGTAAAACGACCCTATGAATAACACATAGCATTGAATAAGTAACGACCTAAATGAATAGCAATGCCTCCTTCTTAGGTCCCATACAATCGCATTCATACTCTTTCATCACATATAAGATGAAGGAAATCTTAGCCTTCATATTACTAATATTTCGCTTACGATAATGCGAAGATGATTAGATGAGAAGATGATACTGGGGAATAATGGAGGTAATGCATAAGGTAATCCATAACGAATTAAAAAATCTGATGTGGCCAGCACATGAATTTCTCCATATATAAGATGTAAATATTTATCTACGACAGTATTTTCGAACTCTATATTCAATCTAAACTTAGAAGATAAGTGATTAATTTATATCATATTATCTTATAAGTTACAAAAATTATAAATAATGTTTTTCGGTACATGTTTGATGAAAAAAGATGAAATTTGCCTTTCACCCACTGCGCCCAGAGCGCCCACAACGTACATAATCAGCAACTTACGGTTTATCAGTATTTCATGAATAAATCCTAAACAATCGGTTATACAAAAATATGTTTCATACAAAAGTTATAGCAAATTACATTTTATAAAACTTTTATAATTGATAGAATATTCCTAAATATAAGATTAATGGAGATATTTTGAAAAAACGGAAACGAGCTTCGATTTATAAAGCTCTACTTGCGGTTAACCGATTTACTCCAAAAACTTATTAACTCTAACGACACCAACCAAAGTACTATATATGAAATTTGGTGTTGATACAATAAACAGTTTTTATGTTAGAGCGCCCACGAAGTAGATAATCAGCTACTTCCGGTTTATCAGTATTTCACGAATAACTCCTAAACAACTAATACAAATAGTTTTTACGTTAGAGCGCCCACTATCACACACACATACACACAGACATCATTCCGAAAATGGTCAAAACGTGTTCTACGGAATCCAAAACATGTATTTCCGTTGAAATCTCGAAGTCGATTTTTTTCAAGGAAACAATACTTTCTCTATACTACGTATATGGAGACACGGAAAGAGAATATGTACTGCCAATTACTCTGTACACGATTTTCATAAAATTGAATTTATATAATGTAATTTCTTCAAACCAAGAAAAAACATAAGAGAAAAATAGCGATGTAATTGGGACCCAACCCCAGGTCTCACAGTTACCCACTCCCAGTATGTTTTCTAAGCACAACTAAGTTGCAAAAAATGGATTTTAAAAATTCCAATCTGGGAAGACCTGATTCGAATCCCAGCCATGTCGCAAATTTTGACTTTTCATATCTGTTTATCATTATGTTATATAATAAGGCACACACCTACAAGTGCGGGGATTTCCCTTCTAATTTGTTCATATCGCTGTACCGAATTTCTGTACCCAACGCCAACCACACTTACCATTAGATTGGAACAATAATAGAGGAAAGAATTCATCTCCAGGAGTTCAAAAGGAGACGTTAGTACAGTAGAACTCCAACTATCCGAATCAAATTGGACCAGACCCCATTCGGATAATCAAAAATTCGGAAAATCGATAATTCGGATAATTAATTAACTTCTGTATTTGCATTGAAAACGGGAGAAAAAACTACATATATAGTATAAAAAAGAGCTATGTATTAATTAATTTTAAAAATGGTAACACTTTGGCATGTTAAGAGTACATCACTTCTAAATATTAATGAAAATACTTTAACTAAATCAAACTATTGTAGTATTTAAATTATTAAATATATTTTTTATAAAACATTTTTAATCAGTATATTCAGCCCAGCGGCAGGCGCGTGTGTTTTTTTTTCGCGTAGTTCTATTTGGTTTCTAACTTTATGCTTACCACGTCAGCGAATTTAGAACTGCTATATGAGATGGTGTCCTAAAGCGATTCGGATAATTGGTGTTCTACTGTAATTAGTTCGAACCACGCCCTAATTATCGCTATTCAGTTTTAAGTTCGAACTGAAGAGCTTCTCAAAGCTTTGTCGAGAGAAGTATCTTCCGGGAGACTTGGATATCTGACGGCAGGCGAATTAAAAAAAGAGATCGGAAGGGAGTGTCTCCTGAACGCATTCGCCAATTCGGGGAAGAATCGCTTTTGGCACAAAAGACTTCGTGATTCGCAAGGTTAACTATCAGGGTGACCCTTTGTCACGCGATGTAGATTTCTCCTTTTGCCGGCGAAATTTCCTTCCGCTGCACAAAGAAAAGCCCTCATTGTGCGAAAGAGAAATTTTCCCACCACTTCCGATCTCGGAGTTATTGACATCTTCGAAATCCTCGGCTTGAGTGGATCTCAGGATGCGCCAATTCTTGAGCGATGATTTACAAACGAACTGTGATGCTGGCAAGAACGATCCTCAAGCCTCGTTAAGGCGTACGTTGAATACATGTTTTAGGCTCGGAAGGTCTTTTCATACGATACTCAATCGTTTATGGTCCAACGTCATGAAGACACTGTATTTCTTAACTGTGCATTGCTTACCGGAGGATGGCATGATCTGTTGAGAACTTAAATGTTAAGGATTTGACGCTTGGTGACTTATCCCCCCTAACATTACCTACCAGGAGTTAGTAGAGGGGAATGAGGCATACTAGGAAGGATAGGGAGTGAGGTAGTTTGCCCTAGCTTTCCTCGCAGAGCGAAAATGTTATAAGCATCAGATATCCATGTGAGTGAATTAAATTAACTATAACACTTTTCTTGGAATTGCATGAGGAGAGACCTTAGTAAATGCCCCTGTTCAGCATCACTCATACCTCAGTAACTTTTACGACATATTGTTTAATTTGGAAAGCAATCCACTTGAGCCTAAAGTAGGTGTTCGCAATTGAAGTTAAACAAATATTATTTTTTATAATCGAATTTTATAATAATAATATTCATGAAACGAAGTTGAATAGATATATTCCATTAAAAAGGCATTTAAACTCCGACATACCCACTCTACGTAAACCTCAATCGAAGGCAAGTCGTTCGCCTTAAGAGCATACGACCATCACACACGTTCTTGGCTTATATGAGACCGAAAAATTTCTTTGAAACGCAGCGAAATCATCGACAACATCCAAAAGAATGCGAATTCTTGAAGTGAAAGCCGGAAATCTATTTAAAAACAATCGCATCACGAAAACAACGGCCCGAATTCCATCTGTACCAAAGTACTTTCATACACTCACTTCTTCGCAAACAAGCGATTGCACTCCACTTTCACTTTCAGAGAGCTTTCTTCCGATCACCGATTCGACCTTTCGGCGTAAGAGTTTCCCTATAGCAGAAGTCATCCAGGCATCCTTATATCTCGTGAGTGTCAAAGAGGAAAACCTTACGGAATTTTCCATGGACTCAAGATACGTCTTCAAATACAGGCGATCCTCTGTTTACGAGGAATTCCCTGATCTAGCGCAAACTATAGTCTATTAAATATATCATCATAGCTGAAGAGCGAGAAATGAAGTCTCTTAAGGCATGGCGTGAGAGACCGATCAAAAAAGGGAAGATTTAAACAAGCTGTATATGAGATGTAGTAGTAGTAGTATATTTATTTAGAAATACATTCTTTTAAGTGCAAATGAGAATTACAAGCAAAAGTACATGTAAGAAAAAGAATATATATATACATCACTCTTACAAATTTTTGCGTATGAATTTAATCAATCTAACACTTTATGTACATACAATACACATAGTGACACATCATTATACACGTAATTATACAGATTTTAAAACTTACAAGAAAAAAACTATAGAAATCTTTAAATTAAATTAAATTTCAGATTCAACTCGTTATTCCCTAGTTCCTTTTACAATCCTGACACATTCTCTTCTAAACATTCTTCCATTCTCAGTTCTGCGGACCCATTCAGGAAGACTATTGAATAAACTAAGTCTTTCACTCATTAATGATTTTCTAGAAAACTTTGATGCTCATTATCTCCCAAGATTCCCACGAGACCATCAGTCTCTTTAAAATCGGCGTTGCCGCGTTTACTGGTTTTCTTTTTCATTAAATAATGAATACCACCGCATATGCTCGAGTATAATTTTATCATTTTCAATATTACCCAATTTTATCACAAAAAAACTGGGAAAACAACGAAGTCGAAGCCTTTGGAGGGTAAATGCAGCAGTCACAGATTAATTCCAAATAAAAATAGATACCAATATGATAACAGTAAATGAGTTTTAATTGAGAAGGAATTGACAAAGAATTGTTAATTGAGAAAGTGAGGATTTCACAAGCCGATTTTCGGCACTTTTTCCACCGGAGAGCAAGTGAGATCCGCACTCAAACCGATCTTTCTCATCATAGGAATGTGCTGAAAAACTCGGCTTATAGACGATTATGTACGGTTACTAAATTTTATTTTTTCTATAGACTTCCAATCGTCTCCTAAGTTTTTCATCAACCCCCAGCAATGGCATTTAGTCCCTTTCATGTTCCCCCAAACCTTTTTCTAGTTTACAAGTTGCAGCAGAGAAAGAACCCTGCAGTAGGTGAACAGTACAATAATTTTGTATTTTATCACAGACTGGCATTATACGACAAAATACAGGGCCAAGCAATGCATTGATGAAGTAATTCGAAACGTCTTCTGCTACCTTGGTGGTTCCCCAAACGCCCCGTCCAGAAGGACGCTGATCTAGAAGGCGAAAAGACGCTATAAATTGGGGGATTCGCATGAAGTAAGTTTAATCTCGAGTTTAGAAATGGTCCAGCTCGTTCCGTCAGAGATTTAAGATTCGACAGCAGTGTTACAGCTATGATAGAATCCCTCGGTTGGAATTCGCTCCTGGTAAAAAGACCTGATTGCCGATGGAAGCTTTTAGAAAAATTCACCGTTTCTGTACCTTTATATCACTACTTCTAAACCTTTTTTTAGTCGCGACCCCATTTTAGATTTTTTTTAAAATGCTCGCGACCCCCCTTTTTTATCCGCCATTTTGATCAAATAAACTAAATATATATGGTTTGAAGTATATTTGAGAAGAAATGAGGAAAGGAATGAGGAAAGGCTTGTACTTTTTCCACAGATTTGTGGATTCTAAATCTCTGGAAAAAGTACAAGCTTTTCCTCATTTCTACGAGATGGATTTCTACAAAACGACGCCTGAGACTGTGAATTATATATTTGAGAACATAACATGAGTAATGATATTTTTTTACTAAGAATTAATAATCGATTATAAATGCAATAATTGAACTTGCATCTGATTAACAAGTATTATAATTTTTCTGGGACGACAACTCAAAAAGCCAAGGCGTAGTTACTCTTTGTATTTCTTTCCTCAGTCTATTAGAGAAGATAATAGGTTAGATTAGGCAAGGACGTTGGTGCTACTATACCCCTTTGCGGCTCGCGGGGTGTACATCAAAATTTAAATCTCTACACCTAAAGTTGAAAAATATTAATACAGAATTGGTATAGTTTGATCGTGTACCCTAACAGCCATCCCATAAAAAATCGAGCAGTAAGGAATACGGATCCCATTCGTTGGAGATTTAATCTTGCACTGCTAAAAGGTGCGTTATGCCCACAGGGGGAACGGAAAATATTGGGGGATCTTCATGACCTCTTTCTGCATGTTTTCCCAAGCAACGAGAGATATTACGGAAGGCTTATGCAACAGGTATGAAAGAGAGAGAAAAAAGGCGAAATTCGAGTGGATCAAGAGAGAGCCGAAAAGTGACACGAAGTGGGTCGCGAACCCACGAAAACCGTTCTAAGAACTCTCTTTGCATTCACATTACTCTCTGAAACGCAGTGCTTAATGGAGGAGACCTGAAATAACTTCATTTTGAAATGTCTTCGGTGAGAAATTTTCGCTGTCACTTCACTCAAATTCTTACATCATTATGGCCTCGAGTGAAACTTATTTACGACAACAATTGGAGATTGCTGATTCGATCTGCATAAATAAATCAAGTAAATTATACTGCTCTTAAAATTAAGCATTATTTGGTATCCATGCAGTATACGAACATCAATAATACTTTTGCAATTATTATCATTATATGTTTCCTCCAAAGTGAAAAATAAGACATTAGGCAGCGTTCTGAATCAATATGATTCATGTAAAGCCAATCAGCTAATTGCGTAATTAGTAAGACTTTAATCGAAATAAATACCAATTAACCTAGGGACTCAATATTATCCTACGCATTTAAACAACATTTCCTGACGAATTATTAAGAAATAAGATATTTACATTGCATTGAGCATCGCAAGAAGGCATTTGTTTGATTTTAGAAACAATGCAGAGTGCTCAAACCATTGTGAGATCACTAGCTGAAATTGTAGTAATTTTTAGGATATTATCATGTCAATCTCACCAAAATTCATTATTGAGGTGAGAATTTTTAATTACAAACCCAATTTTAAGGATAAATTCAGAGAACAAATTCCCTCACGATGTAAAAGTGGTCGAGGAACAATAGAATTGCGGTTAACATCTAAAAATTTGTTTATTTTGGTAAAAATGTTCACAGATTGTGATTTGTAAAAAGTAAAGCTTTTTACCTCGTGAAAACAAATGCTCACCTTGAGAATGGTTATAAAGAAAAGTCTAACCTTTTTCTAAAGCTACATCCTATTTTCTACTATATCCATACAGGTATATAGGTATAAATAAATACATACTTGGATTAGAACATACGCATAGATTAGAACTACTATCTTTTGGGTGTAAACTGCATTCAAATGGAACACTCATAATAAAAATCAAATTCAGAATAAATGTAAATATAGTAGAGTGAAATCTATCAATTGGCTTCATTACCAATCAATTTATTCATTTCTAATATGTATTTACTTTATATTTTGAAGCTATAATGAGGTTAAAAGGTGAGCAACTATTGAAAACTTCATGATATACGCCTCTTTTAGATAGAATGGACAGAAAATAATAAATTCTGTCAGCACGTTGACATCCTTCCAAACACATGCGGGTGCGACCTTTCTCATCCACGGTGAGACAGATGATTCTGGCCTTCCCTTATGGACAAATAGGATGAAAAGCGAAAGGCTGTTTTCAGTTATAAAAGTTATGTTGTCCTAGAGTCAACTCTCATTAAGACCTTGGAGTGATCATTGGTGAAAAACTGAACTTCTCGGTAAATATTAATTATGTAAAACACAGAGCTAGACTAGGGTCGTTCTACAGGTTATCAGGGATCCAGTCTCTCTCTCTGCACCTATAGCTGTGTTCTTCCACTTATTGTTTCCTTATATGTCTTCCGAATCGAAACTCTCCTTTCTCAATCGTATCTTACTTAAATTTATTTTTACTTTCTCCATATACTTAGTATAGAGAAAGTATTGTTTTCATGAAAAAAATCGACTTCGAGATTTCAACAGAAATACACGTTTTGGGGTCCCAAGAACGTTTTGACCATTTTCGGAATGATTTCTGTGTGTATGTGTGTCTGTGCTTGTGGGAGCTCTAACGTATAAACTATTGGTCGTATCAATACCAAACTTCATATATAGCACTGTGGTGTGTGCTGCCAGAGTTGATTAGTTTTTGGAGTAATTAAGTTAACCGGAAGTCGAGCTTCATTCATCAAAGCTCATTTCCGGTTTTCAAAATATCTCCATAAATATGATATATAGGTATATTGTATTACTTATGAAAGTTTTAGATAATGTAATGTACTATAACTTTTGTATTTAACATTTTTTTGTATCACCGGTTGATTAGGAGTTATTCGTGAAATACTAATAAACCGGAAGTTTCTGATTATGTACTTTGTTTGCGCTCTGGGCGCTGTGGGCAAAAAGGCAAATTTAATCGTTTTTCATCGAACATGTCCCGAAAAAAATTATTTATAATAAAATATAATATGATATAAATTTATCACTTATCTTCCGAGTTTAGATTGAATATAGAGTTCGAAAATACTGACGTAGATAAATATTTATATCTTATATATGGAGAAAGTCATGTGCTGGCCACATCAGATTTTTATATAGTCTTTTAACGAGTAACCTATCATAGAAATATGCCAAAGATTCATTTATTATCCTATGAAAATCTCTCATATTTTTTCTTCTTCTTGCTTTTCCATAAAATATTATCGACAACAAGGTTGATTTCTACTCTCCCTTTTCAATTTTCGAGGTCCAACAAGAACAATTTACCTATCTGATACCTTCTCTTTTAACATATACCTGTTATATAATTGATTACTCCGTCTCTATCGATTATAAAAAGGTCACTATTTACCAGATTACCGTCGATTTGAATCCCGGACCGCTTTTAATGAAGCCGATCTCGCTGCCCACTCGACTATTTGGGATCCTGCAAAATATATGACTACATGTCTGCTGAATAATTTGGAATAAAGTCGAAAGATGTATGTATGAATGGAGAGGACAGTACGCCAAGTGTATGCGCAAAAACATTTGAGTTCTTTGTATGTAATCATGAATTTTTCCATGCTGGCGAAAAGATTTACTCAGAGTGTTACTTTTCACGTATACTGCCCACGGTAACTAAAGAGATACGCGAATTTTGTTAATGAATTGAAATAACTGGTAACCGCGAGGAGACATCACGTTCCATCGAGATTTCCTTGTTTATTCAGCATCGAAGTTTGGCTGCCAAAGTTCCCACCCACCGAGGAAAAGCACCTCAGGCGTGTTCGTCAACAGGCGAAAAATCTGCGCAAATTTCCAGGAAAGTGGCCATGTTCTCTTCTTTACGATCGCGCACAAAAAACGGGCGGAAAATAAAGTTTACGCGCGTTCTCCGAGAGACGCAGTTCCCCATTCGACTCGTTTCTCACACTATTCTAGAGAAAGCTTTGAAAGCATCAGCGGAGCAAATATGAGCAGCAGAGAAGCGCTCTCGAGCAGTCGCCGATCGCTTTTACCGCTAAATGGCAGACGCGTGCAAAAAATGCACCCGAGAGAGCGGTGCCAAAGAATGTTGCAAATGAGCCCGAACGATAGAAGATGCCGATACAAGGTAGATACAAAGACTGGAAGAAACCTAAAGGTCCATCATTAATGCAGGTATGCAGTCCTACAGGTGATCAAGGGATTCAATGCTCAAGCGATAAACTTAATAAACTTGATTTAATATTTCATATGCTAGTGATTTTCTATATATTGTATAACATCCTGTATATACCTCTGTATAACTAACTGTATATACCTTTGTATTATTTAGTGATTTCATATTGTAAATATTAGTAATTTCATCATTTAGTTATTTAAAAATTATTTGTAATTTCATAACCACTCACAATGTATATATGTATATGTACAAGGGTTGAATGGAAGATGGGACTTTTTAGTCCCAATTTCGCCCTATTAAGTCGTCAATAAATAAATATATAAACGCGTCTTGTTAAGAAAATTAAGTCGATATTATATGAAATTTAAAAAAGTGCACCTATTGTCTCTTTGGATGAAGTTACATTTACATAATGGCCTTGCAAGACGCCAGTGGCGTATGGCAGGAGCTGTACAACACCAAATATCCCTAATTGCTATAAAATTCCATGCTCACAACATTGTCAGACGGAAGATCGGCCTTAACACTCCGAAAAACTGAGAGGTTTAAAGGAAAGAATCAATTTAAATAGAAGAATTATCTAAGGAGATAATTTATTATAGAATATAGGTACTATAATAATAGATAGATAGTATAATAATAGAATAAACTTAGAATAAAGGTATAATACCTATATAAAAACGAACAGAAATAACTATTCTATTAACTAATCTTTGCTATTACTTTCTGATAACGTTTCTTAGTTTTCTCTCGAAGGTAGAGAAAATTGTTAACTGGAATAACAAAATAAATTATTTTGTCAAAGAGATATGAATTTATAAATTTTCAAAATAGGTTCCGACTATAGACATATTTAAGTGAATAACACCCGAAGGAATTGCCGAAACACTGCTGTCAAACCAAAAATCACCTTCAACAAACCAAACTGCTTTACGCTGAACTATATCTACATTGGAAACTAATAGCGCAACAATATTATATTATTCTAGGAGGGATCGGATAAGGGAAAAGTACCCCCTAATTCTACTACTTTCCTTCTCTGCGAACGATCTTAGCTCATGGAACTTTCTCTTCATAGAATGAATCTAATTGTATTTTTAAATGTGACTTAAAGTCGCATTAACTGCTCTAATTTCCTATATGTATATAACTAACTAATAATACATTGTGACTTAATTAATGACTACGCAATACCGTTCATTACCTTTTCTTTTGGATAGTTGCCATGGTGACTTGCATTTTAAGCCTCCGTAATCGCATAATAATCAGGATATGAGCCAAGAATGACTTTCATATCCATGAACCGACAATAAAATGCCCGGAGGATCGACAGTAAGTCAACATAATTAGAGGGAGGAAGAAATAAACCAACTGAATAAGACCCATACTTCCAATGAATGATTCGTATAAAAATTGTCGATGTCTGCTATTATTTTCTATCAAGCATGGTTGATCCTAAAATGTGCACCAACTATACATTGGTCTGATTTAATTGGTTAGCGTTTTGGAAGAGGTCCATTTTTTGTATTTGAAGGCTTGTATAGCGAAATAAAAATTCTATGAAAATTCTTCTGTGTGTGCCCGCTAACGATAAGATTCAATTTCCAAGAAAAACGCTCACAAATAAGAAGAAAGAAGGCTATGCGTCGTTAGGTCGACCGATAAAATTTGCAGAAGTAGCAATTGTACGTACAGTCCTGGCCAAAATTAACGCAGCACCAGCCCTAAGGATCGCTAGGGAGGTGCTG
Source organism: Sympetrum striolatum (assembly GCA_947579665.1). Taxonomy (NCBI): domain Eukaryota; kingdom Metazoa; phylum Arthropoda; class Insecta; order Odonata; family Libellulidae; genus Sympetrum; species Sympetrum striolatum. The sequence continues at coordinate 65,150,555 of OX388351.1, read as the reverse complement.
CGTTAATTTTGGCCAGGAGTGTACATATAGAATCCATTATAGTTCAAAACTAATTTTATTAATTCCACTAAGAGGCTATGATAATCTTTTGGAATCATAAGAAGGCTTTGAATATGATACTTACATGTCATCACTACAAGTCACTGATTAATAATACTCGGAATATTCTCTACGAGACGATAAAATCACTACAATATCTCCATCAAAATACAATTAGAAATAGTCGGCAAATGAGCTTAAGGCTGCAAAAACCACGTGAAATAATATTTTGAGAGCATGTCGAAATGTGTTTACGGTTGAAAATTATAAATTATTTGATAAAACATGGCAGCATCCATTTTAATTTAGCATTTAAAGCATGTCTACAGCAGCTGAAAAATTGCTAGAGTCTGTCAGTAAGTAAAACGAATACCTCTTCCATATTTATACGTATTAACATAAGCTTAAGGGGATACTTACTACTCTTATTACTAACCTACTTTTTCCTAGATGGTTGCTTTTGAAAAATCTTGGTCTACCTAATTTGAAAAAAAAAATCGTTGTCATAACTAATTAATTTTTTTAAATTGCATAATTTTCTCGGAAGGTATCTTTAACCCTCGACGGACTACGGATGCCATATGGCATCATCCGACACCTACTATTATTTCATTTTGTATCACAGAGTAGTAGAGCTCGATGACAATGTTGCAATTTTGTATTTATTTGGATGTTTTCTGTGTCGTTTGTGTATGATATTTTATGGGTATTGTTTTCAGAAAATCACAAAGTGAAATACGTAAGAAATTTAAAATAATTACAAACAAATAATTCCGGCATGCAATTGGAAAATAAAAGTATATTAACGTCAATCACAGATTTATTTGTCAATCATTTAAGCATAGAGTGAAGAGAGGAGTGTATTACTTATTCATCGTAAATCCTCATCTTAAATTTATTGTTTTTTATCAATCTACTGTTTTCCAGCCCAGAAACGAGTTGTGACTAATTTTAATACAGGTTTAGCACGCAAAATTCACCCTTTTGCAAATGAAATTCATCCTTTTCATATCTGATTTGCCTTTTTGCAGTCCTTGTTTCTTAATTACTAATTACTGTTACTTGACTAGTTACTAGTTACTATTACTAGCTAATGTTACTTGATTCACTTATTATTTTGTTAATCTTTGAATACTTCTCATCTACCGTATCTTCTTTCCTTTTCTTTTTTACAGGCACCTCCGTTTAACAGGAATTACTTATATAATGACAAGGACTTCAAGACAGTCCATGAAAACATCGATTGACAAATGCCTCCGGCTGAAGAAAGTTTATGATTTTTTTTATAATACTATATTGTAGCTTTTAGAATATTAGATTATTTAGTTTATTATAGCTTTCAACTTTTATTATAACTAAATAAATTAGATCTTCTATACCTTTTGTTAAATTTACTTTGTAAAATAATTCTTCATATCTAATCTTTGCCACTTTTTATATATCTATGTTTGTTTATTATTGTATTTATTTTTATTTCTGTGTTTTCGCGGTTTTTTTCTCCCCCCTTCTCTGTGGGTGTTTTCCCGCAACGTGGGTTTTTTCTTTGTCAACCTTCAGCTGTAAAGATTTTTTCCCACACCCTACTCTTTCTTTTTGTATTTTTTAATAAGTTAACTATAAATGTAGTCGACATACGAGGTCAGGTGGAAGAGAGGCCCACCTGGGCCTAACCTCGCCAATAAAGGGTCCAACTAACTAACTAATTACAATATTTTCAACATCAGAATGATGTTAAACAACTGAATGTTAATAATAATTCACTCACTACTAATAAGACACACGGGTGAATTTAATTTGCAAAAGCATGAATTTGCAGGACAAAACCAGTAGTTTCTGTTGAAATGTTTTTGGTTTCTCTCGATGTGCATAAATATATAATACAATGTACAGTTTCAAATTTTCAATGCCATCATCAATTGCCATTCCAAGATAATTATGCAAGTGAACCTAAATCTATGTCTAATTAAATTTTCTTTAAGTGGAATTGCACAAAATGCTTGTTTTTATTTTTGTTATGGATAAGTTCCACAAAGTAACCTCTGAAACTTTCAGTCCAAGGTAATTTATTTCCCTCGTGGATTTCTAAAGAAGTGACATTCGCCATCTGATTCGACGAAATTCGGTATTAACCGCCTAGTAAATTCACTCTTCATGGTCGAGAATAAAATTGTTACGGTACATCGAACGTAAGGTAAGCAAAGTAGTTTTTTATGCGTACTCAGTTTCTACTACCATATGCTGATGGATGGGATATTTTTCATTTGTCATTTGGTACTGGATGGACATAAATTTATTCCTTCATTTATTTTACATTTACATAAATACTTTACAGTGAAACAATATTTGTCCCAATAATATATCGTATCAAAACAATTGATTAAAGCGTTGTGCGGAGTGTTACATTAAGGGCAAACTACCTCACTCCTCATCCTGCTTAGTAAGTATAAAATTCACAGAATCGGGCGAGATATGGTGGAAATCCATCATGCAAAATGAAGGAGATATTAGGTACTTTTTCCACAAGTACAAATAAAAAATGTTCGTAGAAAAAGTACCAAATATCTCCTTCACTCTGCTTAGTAAGCCTCATTCCCCCTTATTATCCCTTGCTAGCTGATATGATGAACTATCTGGCATTTGGGCTGAATTGCAGACCGACTGTTATAAATAAGGCGCCATAGAAAAAGGATATAACAAGGAAAAAGTCGCTCGCTGCAGCGAGAGCTGGAGGAAATATTCCAGGAACGCACGGACATTAAATCGCCAAGGTAAAGAGCGAAAAAAAGAGTGGTTTGCGCGGAATGGAGTTGATGAAATGAACGGCTCGTGGTGGTAAAGAGGATCGCTTCATCCACTTCGGAAAATCGTTGCTGGAATAAAATTCCGACAAAGTGCTTCCGATGGCGACGCGGTAACAATTAAGGATGGGCGCGTTTGGTTTGATAGCGTTGCCAAGGTAACAATTTGATACTTTTTCCCAGAGTAAAATCAGCATGCAAGGCATGTCCGTAAAGATTAATTTTTTATCGAAGCATTTTTTTTAACAAAAAAGGTCATCCTTCTAGAGTTTCATCCACATTCCATACTATTCTAAGCCTCCGATTTAGATTAAATCCAATCTTCCTCACTTTTTGTTTTTGTGAGAGCCGCTGTTAGTTTCAAAAGTCAACGTAGCTCGATTGAAATTTGATGGAGTTATTTTTTTGTGTTATTTTGGTGCGGTTACCTTTGTCAGGTAAAAGTGCAAAGCCAGTAAATCAAAATTTAAAAAAGTCTCCGTTCCATTAGTTTGATATTAAACGCAGATGTAAGGGCAGGAAAACATTTGAATTCATGAAAACATGACTAGATTTGAATCCAAATCTAGGATGTTGGAAGTGAGAAAATACCTGCATTTCGAGGCTCATTCTAAAGTAGGATATTCAAAGCATACGAGAATTACTGTTGCATTGATCCCTATTGAAAAATTTAAAGTCTTTCAGAAATATTGTGCCAATCCAAGCTCGCCAGATTTTTTGCCAATTCGGTCCTAGGAAATTAACGTTTTTAAGGTAAAAAGTAGTTGCTCTTCGATGATTGTCAATTAACTGAATTCCTACCGTTTTTCTGTAACTTTTTGCGTGCAGACTTTTTAGAACATAATATACATTTTTTGAGGCGGATTTTTTATATTCATTCAGTGAATAATATGTAAAAGAAAACGCCAAAGTCTTATTTATATAAACTAAAGATTTGCTATGCAGAATATGATTAAATGTGATTAAGATGTATGAATGATGAACATATTTATTTTCAGTATCACACTTGAGTTAATGGCGATATTTCTTTCGGTCGCTGAGCATTGCTTTCAAAACAATTATTGAATCCGTATAAATACTAATTTTAGACAGTGGAGGATTATTTTTGAATCATAAATCTCAGACGAGAAAAAGTACAATGGTTCCTCAATTCCTAAAAGGCCACACACCCAAGATACCCTATTTACACAAATCATTCCTAAATATTTTCCTCTCAGATACAAGTCGCATAATTAACAAGAACAACTAAATTTACAAATTATTGAGCGTTGACTTTCTCGCACTCCTTTTGATGGAAAAATTCTCAAATAAATAAAAAAAGGCGAGTGATACGAGAAGTGATCAAGAATACATTAGGTTCGACTGAACACATAAACATTATATTTATAGCATAGAAATGACAAAGAAGATGGAATTTGAATTTAACTTTAACAATGGAAAGCGTGCGCCTTAACATTAACATGGAACTTAATTTTTCACATCTAGTTCAATATAAAAATGAGTTTAGGTATTCGGAAATGAAAATTATATTTCTCAATCTTCGCTAATACGAAACTGTTTCCTGTCTCCTTTGTTCATATATGCTGACATTGACATCACCATAACTCTGCTCAGTGGTCTATCCAATAAGCTTCATCTGAATGGCGATAATTGCTCGTTGAAATGAATTCATATGAAAACGATTTGATGCTCAGAAAAGTGGAGGTAACAGTAAATATCAATCCCAAAAGTCAATCATCATGAAGGCATCATCTTAAGTGCATCTATCTCTTGTAATAGTTGAGTAAATGTATAGATAGTCAAGATTACTTACAAATCATCATGGAGCAAAAGTGATGCTGGTATTAACAGAATAATTTATATTTTTTAACTATTCTGATTCTATACGTGTGTGCGAGAGTCTTCACATACGTGCATCTAAGAATAACAAATCATTACATGCACAACTTAGCCTATAGATATCTGTTCTCAACCCTGTATTTTGGCTTGTAAATTCAAACGTTAATTGCTACATATTTGTATTACTTTCCAATTCTTTATGGATAAATTAGGCGTTCATAATTATAATTTAGAGCAGGATTAAACATGATTTCCACCCTGAAAAAGTTCTATCCGCAGAAAAGTCTACCTTTTCAATTCAGCTTTCACAACGTACGGAAAAAATCATCTATGATTTGGAAATACAGTAGAACTCCAATTATCCGAACTCCGACTATCCGAATCGCTGATTATCCGATCGCTTTAGGACACCATCTCATATAGCAGCTCTAAATTCGCTGACGTGGTAAGCATAACGGTATAAATCGAATAGATCTACACGAAAAAAAACACACGCGCCTGCCGCTGGGCTGAGTATACTGATTAAAATGTTTTATAAAAAATATATTTAATAATTTAAATACTACATTAGTTTGATTTAGTTAAAGTATTTTCATTAGCATTTAGAAGTTATGTACGCTTAACATGCCAAAGTGTTACCATTTCTTAAATTATTTAATACATAGCTCTTTTTTATACTATATATGTAGTATTTTTTCTCCCGTTTTCAATGTACATACAGAAATTAATTAATTATCCGAATTTTCGATTATCCAAATTTTCGATTATCCGAATTTTCGATTATCCGAATTTTCGATTATCCGAATGGGGTCCAGTCCCAATTGATTCGAATAGTTGGAGTTCTACTGTGAAATTTATGATATCGCTGTATCACTCTTTATAAGATTCAAAGCCTCTTTCCACCAAAGAGTTACGCTAACACTAGACGTAGTTTCATTCTGTCTGCCTTCAAGATTCCTTGACACCTCATTCAACTTGTAGAATGTTCCATATAGAAAGTTGGGAGCGTTCGTTGAACAGATTGGTAGCGTGTCGTTGAGATCCTCAAATGGAAATCCCCATTTGCGCCCCAAAAGGAACACTTTTTCCTCCTTTTGAACGAGGATTTGTAAAGAGAAAGTTGAAAGCACTCGAAACTTTTTGAGATATTTTACACCACCAAATGAATTCCTCCTTACGGAGGGAAATCAATCACCTTGTGCCAGATTCAAATTAATTGAGTACGAACGAGTTATGTTTTACTGGACTTTGATTTTCCTGCTATAATCGGTTAACGAGTGGCTCAAGAATCTCTAGGTGAACGACCGTCTATTATGGATATGGAGAGTACCGTGAGTGTAAGCAGACCCGAACATAACCCACGGCACCTAATTTTATCACAAAAATTGGAAAGAATATTTGATTCGAGTGTAAGCCTAAGGTGCGAAGTGCAGCAGTAAATTTCAAAATAAAAATAGAAAAAATAAAGTTAAAATATTTAAATCACATTTAGTGCATTTAGGTCAATATCGATGTAGAAAGTAAAGTAGTATATTACACGTGCACAAGGTATGAAATTCCGAAAATGGAACCACGTGGCAGGTTAAAGCTTCCTAGTTATGCTGGTTGTTTTCATTACAGTTTAAAAATCAAGGAGCAGAAAACAGATCAAGCGTAATACTAATTCGTTAACAGGGATCTTGGGAAATAGAACGTTTCAGCTGATGAATGTTTACACTTATGTAATAATTGTAAAAAGTGTTCAAAAATTCAATCTAGATGTATGCTGTTTTTACTATGTGACCTCATGGCTGTCTCCTTTTCCTCTATCTTCAAATCCTTACAATGTACATACACTGTATTATTTCTTAGTTAGCTAAAAAAATCAATGAATTGCCATGCAATACTTTCGAGTAGCAAATATTGAAATCCATACAATGTATCTGGATGTGTATGAGTAATCTACCAAGTGCATCGTTCTGTTAGCAGAACTCATCTTCACGATTTATCCAACATCAACTAATTGCTAAACTCAAGGGACATTTCATTTAGGCCCCATGTAATATCACAGTCTTAGAACAATCTAATCGCGGATTGCATTTGCCCAACTGTGGATCAATAAATAGCCCTTGATATCGCTGCAAATAGCGACAATACCTAAGCAAAACATGCCCGAAACATTTTCTTCCTCTTCAAAGAGAGTATCGGAGGCGGAATAAAACAATTTCGTAATCGCTCGACCCAGGTGGGATTCGAATCACGTTCTCCAGAAAACAGGCATATTTGAAACCTATCGGAGGGGCGTATGCCTTGAGTATTGATGGAAGAGAAAAGTATGTGCTGCGCCGACGCATGCGAAAGCAAACACGATCCATTGTATCCATGGTAATGGTCGTCTTCAATCGAGTTTCGCCAACTGATACGGAAACAAACGGGGCAGCACTATCGAACATCTAGGACTTTCAACTCGCGGCCGCCTTTAACCAGTCCTATAAGCGGCCTAGAAGAAAGACCGTTACTGAAAGTTTCAAGCACTATCCAAAGCTTATAAAGGAAAGACCAAACTTTAGTGTAAATATCTCCTGAAATGAAAAAAATTCCAAAATTACAATAAAGCTTAATTATTGTTTCATACTATGAACTGCTATTCTGTATTTTTATAGGATTTATGAAGCACAGCGCAAGTAAATTGTTAAACGCGGCATATGATGTTTGTAGTGGTTGTAGATTATTCTGTAAATTACAGTTATTTAAATTGTAATTTAACGTACTTTAACGTAATTTATAAAGAAACGTAGTTAATGGGGTTGGGGTCGTCAACTACTAATGTAGTTATATTCGCAGAACTGTGAATCTTCGTGTTCGCTGTTTAATTGATGGGTAAGATATAGTTTTGCAAAGGTATTCTTTAATAAATAAAATATTAAACTCTATTCCAGCGGTTGGTCCCAGCTATTGAACGTTGTTAGCTTTCAGGGGATATTTCCTAAATAATAAAATCGTCATACAACGACGAGAAAGCGTGAGAGTTAATAACTGAGGATATTTAAAAGCACTTCACAGGAACAAAGGCGAAAAATGCATCTCGCAGCAAAGTGAAATTATAAGATAATTTTTTAAATAAAAGTTGAGGTATATTAGTTTTATAGTGAGAAAAAAATCTTCTTATTAATTATACTCGCTTTTGCATTGTTAATATACAGGAAAAATATTTCTGAAGATATAATATTTTACGTTGTTCTTTTCGAAGACACCGATTCTCGTATCCTTGTTTGGTTACATTATACATATGCTGCATCGATAAACATTATCTTCCTTACAAATCCATTCTATATTATTACTTACATAAGTGCTGAGTTATAATATTGGGACACCTATTAAAACAGACTGTGCTTTTCTATAAAATATACAAATGTCTGTAAAGTCATTGTGGACAAGACATACTTAACCCTTTCTATAATAATTGGAGAGGGGATGAGGCGGAAGACGAGATGAGGTTTGCTTCCTTACTGACTCACAGTGCTATAAATTGAAAGCGTATATTTAAGTGCAGAACAATGGCCATATGAATAACACTTTTCATAGTACTCCGGTTGGGGAATTATCAGTAGAATGTCACTATTCGGTATCAATCGTATCTGTATCTCAGAGCCAATAGGATTGAGACAAAAGGAAATTGAAGATTGACTTTTCGCTATTCCACACAAAAAGACACAAAAGACGCATCCCATTTATCAAGATGCAATTCAGGATTACGACGCAGGCTTACGAGTTTTAATACATCCGTAATAAACTTAAAACTCGGATAAACGTAACAATAGCTATATCGACAGCGAGTTCATAGGATTTAATGCCCAGAGTGCATCAGAGTCTATCAGTTCAAAAATAATAAGCCTTCATCTAGATACAATAGCAGAAACACTCGGCGGAAACTGCTGCTAGTAATGATATACCGATAGGGTGGCATTTAAATTTACAACATCCTATGCCTCTGGAAGCAGATTATCAGATACTTCTTAAACACTCATTTGACGGCTGTGAAATTGTGAAAGAATGGAACAAAGGATGGAATTCATACGGAGTTATATAGTTGGAGATTCGCGATTATATTAAGACGTCTATATTCGCAATGGGCGTGAATTCGCCAGCAGAATGACACAATCATGCGTCATGGCAGTGGTTAATAAAGTCATTAATAATAATAATTTATTTGCGTCACAAAAACATTCATTACAAAAACAGAAAATAATTCTGCCCTGAATAGGTGACATGTCAATATACAGTAGTCAACTTAAACTAGTACAATTACACCTAAGAAGATATAAAATATTATTTTTTTTTCCAATTTAACAAAGATTCAACATATCTAAACATACAGCATCTTTGAAGATTTTACAATTTTTTCATTGAAATTCGCAAATATGCACATAAACATGATTGCCATCAAAACTACCAAAACAAAACAGAACTTATACTACTACGAGGCTTCATACTACTTTACCGTAGGGAATTGGAAAAGATTGAAATTTAAATGGTCGGTGATCCGTGTTCCTGCAACAGAATTCCGATGAATAGAATATTTGTCATTATTCATTTGGTACAGGGTGAAGAAAAATTTCTCTTTCACATACTTTTGTGACAGTTTTTTTCATAGCTGGGATAAAATTAAAGATATTGAGGTATGAGTTAATAATTGCACTGATTTTCTATTTTATAGAATAATAAAAGTGCCCCCCGTAGAGTCATCGTGCTTCACTTTCATGGGCATGTTCCACTTATAGCATACTTGTTAGATGAGGAAAGCAAGGGCAAACTACCTCACTCCTCATCCTGATGAGGCTGATTCCCCATAAAAGCTCTTGGTAGAGAGAGTGAGGTCTTCAACAGGCCTTCGGGATGAATACTTTACAGACAGCAATCCATCTTTTGGCAAGTTTATGAGGTCGAATATTAAATATTTTATATAATTTATTGAATGTTGGTGAGCGATATTTGAGGGAACTTCATGATTTAATAACCAGAAAACTTTAGAAAATTTGTACAATTCCACAAATAAACATATATAAAACTTGAGTTGAACGGTTTCGGTGAAATTTCACCATCAGTTCTGATGATGGTGTAATTTCACCGACAGTTCAATTTTGATGGTGGTGTAATTTCACCGAAACCGGTTAACTCAAGTTTTATATATGTTTATTTGTGGAATTGTACAAATTTTCTAAAGTTTTCTCAATATTATTATAATTTCTTAAAGAAAATTTCAACTGGCTGAGAGAAGAAAATTAAGCGGCGTAGAAGTAATAATAATAATAATAATAAAAGGCCTTTATTCAAGTACGGAGCACTTACTAAGTAAACAGATCTCTTATTTCACTTGTCATCGAAACCGAGCAGAGTGGAATAAGTAAAGGCAAGGAATACAAGACAGGGGATGGGGAAGCAGGAGATACTCAACTCCTAAAATAAAGTTGGCTAAAATACCGTTTCAGTCAAATATTAACTGAATATATACAATCTTAATCAACCAAATAATAATAATGACTCGTCTTTATTTTTGGGCGTATTTTAATCAATGATGACCATTCTTGAAAGTATCCCATTTTCCCAAACTTACAGAATATAGAAATATTCTACCAAAAACAGCAAAGGATCTAGGAAAGACTAGGAACGAAGAGCGATATACTACTTGAAAATTCTTAAAGAGACACAAATAATTAATCCTCTATAGCTAAGTTACATTTATGCAGAGATTCTAGAAAACGGTGTACTTCTTACAAAAGACCGTAAGTACTCATGTACGTGGTAGTACGGTTCATACATACTCGTACAGTATTACTTGAGTAAATCTGCCCAATTAAAAAAGAGGATGTACGCGCGAAGGCTAACGGTGGAAAGGTAATCGATCCGATTTGGCCAACGATTAGGAAGTTTCTTATATTTGGTCTCCATTGCTCTCGAAATCAGAAGTTCACGCAAACTGATTACCGCAACTCAATGTACACTCCTGGCCAAAATTAACGCAGCACCTCCCTAGCGATTCTAACGGCCGGTGCTGCGTTAATTTTGGTCAGGAGTGTACTTCTTTCATTTGCAGCCGACGCAATAAATATTCTCAAGGAATGAAGGAGACGTAATTGAGTCAAGGTGACGTCATTAGGAAATCGAACCCTGACCGTTCACTTCGACTAATTGAGCTACTACTTCGTGTAATCTTCTGGGAATGCTTAGTTCAGGGGTACTCAACCTGGTGCCCGGAGCGACTTCGTACAGTGCCCACCAAGCTTCGGTAAAAAGATTCTTTTTATTTGCTACAACATTATTTCTTGGGATTGCACTATCGGGGATAGAGTGGAGGTTTGGGTCAGAAACTTCCTGGTCCTGGTCTTGGGTTTCGTAAACATTTTACCCCTCTTATTGCCTATGTCCAGATTAACAAGACGCCTATCTATGTCATATTTAGTTCATTATGCGAATGCGAAGATGCAGCGCGGCTTATCAATGTATCAAACTCCTCGTAAACAAGGACTACTGCTTTTCGGAACGCAGCGGTGCACATGCAGTGAAAACCTTCATAACAGATGTACTCCCCGTTATCAAATCTTCCTCGGAGATAACGACGTTCTCACGTGAGAGGTTCTCACATATTCATCTAGATCTACATTAATACCCTACAAGCCGCCTTTCGGCGTGTGGCAGGGGGTGTAAACACCAGTGGAATCTAAACTACTTCCTTATTCGGTTATTGTCGCGTATCGCGGAAAGAATGAATTTTTAAAGCGATTCGTCCTAGCATCTATTTCTCTTAACTTACGGTCATTATCAGATCGACCGCGGTAGCAGGGGGGTTGCATGATACCGATTGTATCTTCCGAAAACGTAGTTTCCCTGAATTTATTAAGCAATCGCAGCCTCGCTTCCAATCTCCTTTCTTTCAAGGATTCCCAACCTACGTCTGAGAGCATTTTTGTTACGCTTGCTTTTTTATCGTAATATTTCTTAACAACATGAACCGCTTTTCGCTGCACTTTCTCGAGTTCGCGAGTACACGTTTCATCCGCCGGATCCCATATACTTGCCGCATATTCCAGAAGGGGTCTGACCAAGGTAAAATAACATCGCTCTCTCACCTTTTCATGGCATTTACCGACAATAAGCTTTACAAAGCCAAGCCTTTTATTTGCTTTGCCGCTGATTTTTCGAATATGCGTGCTCCAATTTAAGTTATTAGTAATGTCGATCCCGAGATATTCAACTGAATCTACTATTTTGATATTGATTCCATTAATTTTGTACGGGTGATTTGAACGCAATTTTTTCTTTTCGAAGAAATTAACTACGGAGCATTTACCTACGTTAATATCTAATTCCCATTTTTCACACCACCTTTGGATGAGGGCTAAATCCTTTGAGAGAGATGTCCAGTCTTCCTCGTTTGTTAAAATATTGGTCGAAATTATATACGTTGTAATATTTTGGATCTTATTTACCGTGGAAGGATTTTTTTTCAAACGGCCAACGGTTAACTGGTAAAGTGATGACATTGCCAAGGGATGGACTGAATATCACCATAGACGGAAATGTTATGTGGTGCCCGCTTCGCTTTCGGAAGCGGCCTTTGGTGCACGGGCGCCACTAAAGGTTGAGTACCCCTGGCTTAGTGGATCTAACTCATGAGGAGCGTGGCGGTAGTTGGTGATAGTATGGGTGAAAGAGACATCCAATCAACACATTGATGGCATAAAGAACCCTCTTGGTGTCCAAATAAAGAAAATTAAGAATATATTCCATTGGGGAAAAAACTGTTGCAAGTAGGAGCCGCAAGAAGAACTTAAGAACCTTTTGGAGGCGGGAATCTAATCACAGCGTCCAATGTTTACGAAAATAGCTCCACTAAAATAGAATATGCGATCCAATGTATCCTATGAATGATTAGCGTGAAAAAGATCATTGAATGATCAGAACATATTGGGGTAAAAGATATTGAAGTAAAAGAGCTCTAAAAATACTTTCCTTACTGAAGAATGAAAGCGATGTAGAAATATCAGAGCAGCGGAAAGAGTATAAAATTTAGCATCCCTTTCGTAGATGAGATACTGGTTGTTTACTATTCAACAAATCATGCAAAAATTTGATGACACAAGGAATAAAATTATACTACAAATATGTAGTTATTACCAATATGTTTACAGCAGAAACATACAAGTACATAAACACGTGATCATATGTAATCAATAGAATATAAATGTTTATTAGCTTCAATGAACATATCTCGCATATGACTTCGAAAATATCTCCATATCTATGGTTAAAGTCTCGCAAGTTCCTCTCCAAATGTTTAGGGAAATATATTATCTAATTTGTCCGACTTCTCTTTTCTTAACGATGCCTGCCGAATATAGACCAGGTTTTGATTTTGAACCTCTCGAAGGATCTGCCATGTAAAAAAAATGTAGTAATTTAAGATTGGCCTAAATTTTGTTTTATCAATAATGCAACGATTCAGATACAAATCACTGTAAACAGGACATCAGTTTAATTTCATGCTTTGATTAAAAGCGTAAGAATTTAACGGGTTCTAATGAAGGCAATTTTCAGCAGGCGGGACAGGACGCATCAAAAGACATCTTAGCGAAATATTGAACGTTCTAAATTAAAATTTGATCGCAAACTGTATAAAACAAATGGAAACATGCATCGTAATCCTAAGATGGAGTAGCGCAGTAAAATACATCGCATGCATATATGCCGTGAACCTGCACAGCCCTTCACGGCTCTTTATTCCGTGACATAGGAAATCTAGACTCCGAAACGATATGCCTTCCGGAACGCATGCAATTACATAAAGGATTGCGTGGGCACCGAAATAGCTGCACATCTAAACAATGGAGCACAATATATAATGGGAGAATGTTCTCATTTTGACAACTTCCGCTTTCTTTTGGGCACTGAGTGACTTAAAAGCTTTTTACAAAAATATCTGCGGAAATTTTAGCAAAATGTGAAATTTATGTGGCATAACAGGAAGTAAAGGGCTTTCTCACTCAAACAGAAAGGTAAATATTATTGTGTAGTCGCATGAAAAAATATTAAAGAGATTCAAGTAAAAATTATACACCTTTACGCCCATAATATAACGCTTAAACTGAAAAGAATCTCCAATGGAAATAACAATATAAACGTATTAAAGAATAAAAGCTATTATTTTTCCTCTGAATTAGATATATTTTAACTTAAGAGAATAGAATAATGTATATATAGAATGTGTGATTAACAACGCGAGTGAGAATAAAAAATGAGGAAAAACTTACTTATAATTAATGGGGATGAATATTCATAGCATAATTTATCGAGTAACTAGTTTCATCATTCTTTTGTAAGTTCTAATTGAAAGATATTGAAAAACTAAAATATTTATCTCGATTTGTATTAATTTTGCGACAAAAGATGTCATCAGAATTTATGAGATTATGGAGAAACCTTGAAAAAATAATTTAATAAACCCTTTATCTCCATGTAAATCAAATTCCGTTAGTAGCCTTAATTGACATTAAAAAGCGGAAACAGACACAGATAAGTAATGGGAACTCATTATGAATTTCTCGTTTCTGTATATACGCCATAAACGTAACAACTGGAAAAGATCTTACATATCGTTATAAAGAGCTTTAAATATAAAATAAAGGCCTGATGACATTATATCAATTTTTAAGAAGACATGATACGTTATAGACAATATGAATTCACGATGGAAGATACTGTGGAATTATTATTTCAATGCAACATAATTGCCTCCGGATAAAAGAATACGGAAATCTGAAATATGAGTCGAGCAGCAATAAATCTTTCTTTTGTCAAGGGAAAGTACGTAGGAAAACGTTTACGACTGTTTTATCTTCAGAAAACATTTCTGATACCGTCATAATGATGTGAAATGATAAGGTGTGGAGTTAGGCTCACGTTTTCTCACTTTCCTTCATCTGTCCGCAAATTAGAAGACCGAACTGTTTGCATTTTAAAAAGGCGATTCAAAGAGGTTTCTCCTTGTTCTAATCCTCTGAAATATAAATGTAAAACTTCATCTTCAAAACACACATATGTGAATAGAAATCTTAACATTATTATTCCATATCAAAGATCGAATTAAAGATTTAATTAAACGAAACTACACTTTCGAAATTTTCCCAAAAGCGTTTGAAAGAAATAGTAAACTCTTCAATGTCCACTATTCAATTATTATTTATTTATTTATTAATACAATAAGAACATATTAGTTCCATCAGGCAAGCGCCTGTCGATGGAACAAGGATGAAAGTTAAAACTTAAACAAGGTTAAATAGTTTCATTGGTACAATACAGTTCAGTCTTGACAAAAAGAACAGATAAAATTACATTTCGAGTAACATTTGTTTTAAAACAAATTTTTTTATAACATTCTTACGATATATTGTGCTGCTTAAATGAGATACTTGACTATGCACATTATATTTATTCATCAGTTTAGGGATTATAAACATTGTCTTTCACCAAACCTGTTATTTACCTTTGGGACAACGTAGTAAGTTTGTCTATTATTATTAATTGCGTTATATCCTATAAGATATTCTTCAGTGTTACAGTATTTACATAGTACTTTTATTTCAGTTTGGTAATTATTTACTCATTTTTTCTTGTAACCTTACTCCTTGCTTCCCACTATGCTCCTTACTTTTATTCAAGCATTTATCTCGATTTATCTATGCGAATAAGTTTCTGTATTGTTTTTGTTTGCCTCACATTTTTCCTTGATGAGGAGTGAAATAACTTAGCAAATAGTTCCGGCGATTGATTTCTTAACCTGCTGTCTCCGTTTAAATTTAATTAACTATACGTAGTTTTCGCATGATCTTTACATCCCCTTCTTGCGGGTGTTTTCCTGCTGCGGTGAATATTTTTTCCTAAGGGATACCTTAATCGATAAGACGAAGGCTTAAATGTAATAACAGGCTTATTAATGTTAACCTCTCCCTAATCAAAAACGTTAATATTATAATTAATAGTATTAGCGAACAAAATCTAGTAAGGGAGAATGAGGCTTACTATGTAGGGTGAGGAGTGAGGTAGTTTGCCCTTGCTTCCCCTCCAATGCTATAAGCAGAGCAGGTCCTCGTAAGTGAAGCACAAAGCCTCTACGAATAACTCAACAGTGTACTCATACCTTAGTAGCTTTCGTTTTGCCACAATCATGAACAAGACTGTGACAAAATAAAATGAAGGATATATATTCTATCCAGAACCGAATCACAAATGAAAGATATTAATAATCTTTCTAATTCATCACATTTCGCCGATTATTTTTCCGACTTCTCCCCCGTATTTTAAACCATGGACGAAAAGGTACCAACTTAGACCGGTTAGAAGAGTTTTACGTACGCCTTCACCAATTCTATTCCATTCCTTTAGCTAACGAGTTTTTGTTTTCCAACAGCCAGTCCCCACTCTTCAAGACTCTTTTCCCCCATTTGCCCTCCCCCTCGTGATGCAACTTTGATTCCTTTTTACCCCTCTTGCCACCCCTCCCCTTCATTTTTTCCTCATATATATGTTCTTGCTCCTTGAAATAACTTCTGTTCTGAGGATGGTGCTTTAACACCAAAACCGGTCAACAGCTTTATTAAAATTTGTGGAATTCGTACAAGTGTGTGTGTGTTTTTTACTTTTGTAAGTTTAGAATAAAGTTCCACCAAATAACACTGGAGTTGATTTCTGAAAGATATTCCATTCATCAGAATATGATAGCAAGAACATTCCTCAGTATACGTTCATATATTCAAATCCGCTAAAATACTGGTACTCCGTTAATCAAATTATTTTGCTGTGTGTCCTTTGAGGTTTGCAGACAGTGCTTTCAGAGGGCGCCACGTACTGAATTTAAAGGAGCAAATTCGTTGGTTGGCACATAATGTAGGCGCCGCGCAAAATTCGTCAGAACCGACCTAATCCACTGCGAACGACGCAGAAAATCGCGTTCTAAACATCAACAAAGAAAGAGAAAGTAAAACGGAGAAAGAATTAGAAGAAAAACGATTTTTTAACGGTGTGCAGAAGAGGAAAAAGGCGAGACGAGGTCGAGCATTTCGGTGGAGTTTTTTTGGGAACTTTCCCGTCGGATGGTGACCTCGCGGAAAAGAGCGTATTCAAATAAGCGAAGCGAGTCGGTGCATAAAGAGGCAATCCATCCTTCAAAGGGATCGTCCTTCGCAGCTATTTATGAGAGGACTCAAGAAGAAGAATGTACGGCAGAGAGCGGGCCCATAAGTTACGGGCCCTCTGGTTGAGGCCCTCAATTGTAGGGACCAGATGCCAGAGCGGTATTCCGTCATCGCTAAATATTCCCGCAGTAAAAACACGACTGCGTTTTATTGGGCAAAAAATGCGACGATATTCGAAGGCTGTTTATCAGTCGTGAAATTGATCGAAAGCAAACCTTAGCGCGGAAAAAACGGTGAGAAGTTGATCTCTGCTTGCCAACAGAGGAAAATCCTCCCCTCTGATCAATCTCCTCGTGTCAATTGATCACAATAACGTGAGTCAAACCGGGTTACTCGATTTTACTATTTTAGTAGTTCGGCATCACCTCGAGTATGCATTTAGTCTGTGAGACGCACACTGCTAACAATACATGTATATAGATACACACCTCTCTATCATTCCAATTAAATAAAAATTTAAATCTTGTACAATATGGTTGACTCGAATGATATCACTAACATGCTTAGCTTCAGAGTTTCACAAAGAAACACAAGAAATAACCTTACATTCATCACAAAACACACTCAAAGAAACTACACCTTCTACGCTCCAATTTGTCCAATTATGAGGAGTTTAAATGAGCTTAGTGATGAAATTGATTTATTTCACATTAACTTAGAAACTTTAAGAAGAACATTGCGATTGAATTGATTTTATTTTTATACTGTTCTACTTTTAGAATGTTTCTTTTTTCTCCTTCTACTAAATTTCTCTATTATCGATTCACTTGATTTTACTTGTACTTATTTCTCGTCTTAACTACTTGAATGTGTATATGAATATGTTATTATTGCTAGATTGTATTGTATATGAATAAACTAAAATATATATATTATGTGTATGTATGTACTTGTATATTAGCTTTAGGTAGTGATTAAGATTATAGATGTATATTGGAATTGTTTTCCAATACACTGATTCTATATATTGATTTTGTTGAAATTTTTCCTATATATTGATTTAATTTTGCAAATGTGATCTCAGTATACATTAATTGCATTATATTATTTTCTTTGTTATTGATGTATTTGAGTTTACTTGTATGTTTTGCTTCATTCTATATGTATTTTTATATTGATTATGTATTCTGTAAATGGGTTTAGTACCAGTGATAAATTCATTATTATTCCAGGAAGAATTCCAAAAAAATTCGGAAAATCCGCATAATATGTTCTTATGGAAAAATGAGAAATTTGAATCCTTCTAGGATCAAGCACATTATAGCTGTGATCGATATATATATATCTGGGAAGACCCTGTTCTGATTCATACGGCATGATGTCAGGGACATTTGTAGTGATCAACGGGGGTGAAAAATGTGTGTTGCGGGTCTGCCTATCTTTTCCTATTTTCAGTCGAAAATTTTGCTAAAACAATGACGAAATGGCCCCAAGTTTTAGGACCAATCTATTATTTTTAAGCCTGGAAAGTCTCAAGCGAATCCGTGTTAAGAACATCTTGTGTTCCTCTTTTTAGCGGAAGTTCAGGAAGCGGAAATGAGCGGTTTCAAAACTTAATTTCTCCATTATATGATTAGGGATGAAGAGTCAATGTGCAAACAGCCCCTGCCACATGCCGAAAGGCGGCTTGCAGGGTGTATACGAAGGTGCCTGGATAAACTCGATCTCTCGTAATTACATTTTAAGGTCCCTCATTTTTATTCCTCTAAGTAATATCCTCGGCTTTGAAACACATTTTCTATCGTTTTACACGATCTACATATAACCAGATGACAGAAAACTTCTTAGAAAGCTATTCAACTCATAACTTATGCCATTCATCACCCACTTTAACAATGAAAATCGTTGATACTAACTGACACTGTTTGTAATATTTTGATATACTAATATTCTGAAAAACTTAAACGCGTTTATCATACCATAGGTTAAAATATACGTCACTGAAATCGAACTCATCTCATCTTCCAAGAGAAAGAAAAGAACCTTTGGATCCCTCAATCGTCTATCTCTACGAAAAATTACTAAAAATCTTTTAAATTTGAACATATTGAATTACATAACATATTTTCCTTTAAATAATTTCGAGGGGGGTAATACCTTTTGAGCTAGAGAATCAAACAACAAAATTGAAAGTAGTTTTGTTGGTCTTTAGGAAAACAGGACTGAGAAAGAACTAGCTGATGGTTTAGCTGGAAAGATATTTCAGTACCATCATTGTTTTCTTTAGCTAAAATAACGCCCAGTTAAAATGAGGTATTATCTGCATTATTTAAGTATTCATCAAATTGTGAAACATAGTGACATAAAAATGCGTAATATTAGAAATAAATCGACTGCGCATTAACTCAAACAATCAGCACTCATAAGCTGGATGACATATTTTAAATCTATATATTAATAAAGATGAATTAGAACCCTCGAAACCGGTCGTTTTTTTTCAAAAAGTATATTTTCTGTAGACGGAGTCATAGCTTTCATTGGCACTGTATGAAAAGAGATTTTTCATTTTAATTTATGTACCTTACTAGTGTGGGGGCACACTAGTAAGGTACATAAAAACAAGCTATATACTTTGCAAAATAGAATTATAAGATTAGTTAACCACAACAATGAAATTCATGGAAATGTAGAGAATACTTCCTCTAAGGAAAAGATTGATATTAAACATATTTATGCTAATCTAGAGATACTGCCTGTTGATAAACTCTTAAACTATGTCTTGATAACAGAAAACTATTTCACGGATAAGAATAAAAGAATAAAATTAAAAGAACACAGTATGGAGACGAGGAGAATGATAAATTATGATATTCCTAAGAATTATAATAATTATGGTGCTCATGGGTTAAATAGTGTTGTACCGAATATCTATAATAAATTGCCAACACATCTGTTGTATTTAACATCATTACGAGACGTTAAAAAAAGAATGAAAAACTTCTTACTACACAATTAATCAATATAACTTTTAAATTATTGTTCTATAATCTATTTTGGATAAGATGTGTATATAGATTTAACGTGTTGTTTTGTGTAAAACTTATGAATGAGTATTCCTAAATTTTTTAGAAGTAAGGTATATTTCTGTAATTCTTTAGTATTCTATATTCTATTTATATTCTGGTTGTCTGTTTATTTGTGCACCTCCTGACGAGCCAATTATTGGCTCAGGAGGACCAGAAGGAAAACCAATACTTTCAAGTGCAATTTTTTGTTCAATTTTGTCTGATGTACCTAATTTACTTTGTAACTGACATTGTATGCACATAGATGAATAATTCAATAAATGTTTATACTGGAAAATCGTACTGATTCCATTTCGAAGTTAGTTCGGCTGAAAACAGAATGAAAAGAAACATTTAAAGAGGTTGGGACTTGGTTCTTTCTAGAGATAAAGAAATTCCTCTACCGAGACGCAATTAATTGAAACATATAACGCTCATCTTTTCCTCGATCTCAAAATGGATGTGTTCCCACAATAAAACGGTGAGACAATAGCGGCGATATTATTCGATGATAAAAAGACGAAAAGAGGCAGCTGAAATGTTAAAACGCCTAAAAAAGATATTTTTTACTCGTTTACACATGAATATTTTGACATTCTACACCCATATAATCGTCAACTGATATTTCCTCAAGTTTATTCGTATTCACGTTCAAGATAAAGAAAAAAGGAAAAAGACATTATCTTAAAGAAACTTCGCGTTTGAACGCATTATCAAATAATAAACATGTTGGTCCAATAAGCAACTTACTGAATAAAGATTTATATGACTCTTTTTTTAATAACATCCACTAGCTACCTCACATTAAATTAAAATTCCCAAAATTAACGAGAAAATATTTTCTCAAAATCAAGTGATCATTCCAGGAACATTACGTTATGTTCGTTAGCCCGAAAACATTCCTCATTCTCGCATAAATCGCGGTTCTAAAGGATGTTTTAACCTTTAGGGGTCGCATTTCCAATAACTGTTTTAGAGATAAGCCGAAGTTTTCCAACAACTGCCTTCTCCATTTCCTTTTCTCGTAAATCATGAGCTCATTACATCGATGACGACTATTCGAAAGAATTAAATCGCTATTTTCTCACTAAAGAGATACGTGGTATTACCCATAGAATATGTTTACAAGTATGGTGATTAATTAATATAGGATACTTCTAGTGATGCAAATCCTTACATTTATCGTTATATATACATCTATTGATATATCTAGATATAAATGTAGTTCATTAAAGAGGCATAGTTAAGTAATTGCAGTATATATGCATTATAGTATATACTATATTTTAACATTGTTTAAAAACATTTTATTGAAACAAAAACACGTATAACAATAAAAATCAGTACAATTCCACAATGTTTGTGTCAATAATACGAGAGTATCATTATTATTGTTACAAGTTTTTTGTTTCAATAAATTGTTTTGTAGGATGGAATTCCACGAAATATAGTTTAAGCAGTTCGATTTTAGTAACATTGTTTACTTTCATATCATAATAAATAATGATATACTCGAATATGTATTATGCATTGTATTTATCCTTATCATAATCTGATTGAGTCCCAAACGGATAAGTAACCATAAGCCCAGAAGTTGAACAATCTATTTAGCACGTTATTGCTACTGAGCAAGGATTTATCCAATTTCACAAGCAATCACGCTTCATCTACAAGAAATACGACCATAAGTTGTTTTAAACACAAGACCTTCTGTTAGAACTCCTTTTAATTATATATTATTTGCTTTCTGGGTTAAATTATTATTTATTATCATTAAAATGATAATAATTATTATTATTACGCAGACGAGAATATGAGGGAACTGATCCAACTAAACGACCCAGTATTCCAAAGATCAAAATGTCAAAACAATCATCTTGCACCTCAAGTGTCATGAACGAAAAGGTACTTCCAAAATTTGTAATATCTGTAAATGGCATAGGTGACTTGCATACTTTGATATATGCTAGTGCTGTAACAGTCTGTACTCATTCGGGGTACATAATGAAGACTATAATTAACAAGGCATACAAAAACAAGGAGCCACATTGGAAGAAAAGGTTAGAAATGAAAGTACGAAAACTAAGGGTTGATATCGGAAGACTTACACAATATGAACGAAATAATGAAGCATCAAAACTTAAAAAATAAGCTTCAGCCCATCCTTAATAATATGAAAGGACATACAAGACATGAAGGTTAGAATGTTACCATCAAGGAATACATTTTAAAGCAAGAATTAGCAGATGCAACAAGCAGGCTCAAACTACATAAGAAGTCATTGGACAGAAAAACCCAAAATGTACTCTTTAAAAACAATTAGAAACTATTTTATAGACAATTGAAGGAAAGCCAAGCTAGTATAAAGAAAATAACACACCTAATGTTGAAGAATTTTACACATTTTGGTCTTCCATTTGGTGTGAGATAGTGCAGTGCATATCCATGACAGGCATTGGATAAAACAAGAAGAAGATGCTAATCAAAGATTACCGAATATGAGTATGCCAAAAATAACACTGGAAGAAGCACGCAAGGCGATTACAAATACTCATAACTGGAAAGATACTTGTGTGGATGGCATCCTAAACTTTTGGTAAAAGCGTTTTAACATATTGTCACGATTTCCTAGCGAGATATCTGTCGCATTTGCAAAATAATCCATCTGATACGCCACCATTTTTCACTAAGGGCATTAAGTATATGTCACCAAAAAATGAAAATACAGAAGATCCCAAGCAGTATCGATCAATGACTTGACTGCCGACAGGATACGAAATCTAAACCCCATGCATAGCCAACAAAATATATGAGCACGTAAATAGCAATAAAACAATGGCTGAAAAGCAAAAGGGATGCCGTAGAGATGGGATGCAAAGAACAACTAATAATTGATTCTGTAGTGCTACTAATCAAAGGGAGTAGACAGTTGCATCTGGCTTATATAGATTACCAAAAAGCATTTGATAGTTTACCTCACTCAAGGTTAATACGAGTACTTGAAATTTACAAGGTCCATCCAATGATTATCAGCTTCTTACACACAATAATGAGAAATTAGAATAAATTCCTCGCTATCAACACACCAAAGACACAAATCACAACAGAGAAAATAATGATTAGGGGAGGAATATTTCAGGGCGACGCTCTAAGTCCTCTTTGGTTTTGCTTGACATTGAACCCTTTGTCTAACCTCTTACACAGTGAAGGGGCTGGTGTTAATATTAAATAAGGCAGAAGGAATCAATACAAAATTACTCACTAATTGTGGATGGTATAAAAAAATATGCAGTCACAGAAAACCAGCTTTCAAATTTCATATCTATAACAAAATCACTCTCCGACGATATATACATGAATTTTGGAATTGATAAATGTAGGGCTCTACACATTGACAAAGGCAGAATAATCGATGGAGATCTCAAGATCAACGAAGCAGTTAAAAGATATTAATGAAGGGGAACACTAAAAATATTTAGGATTCATGCAACCGAAGATGATGGAACAGAAATACCTAAAAGACAAATTGAAATTTGAATTCTCTCGGAGATTAAACAAAATTTTAAAGTCGCAACTTTCAGCCAAAAATATGATAAAAGCCATTAACTCATAAGGAATAAGCACATTGACATACTCCTTTGGCATAATAAAATGGAACGAAACAGACTTAATGGACTTACAGAGATTAATACGTACAAAATCCTTCAATTACCACCGCCCTAAATCTGCATCACTATTTCCACGACAGCTTGGAGGACGAGGCATAATAGATATCACATCACTACATAACCGACTGGTCTCCTCTTCTCAGAAATTTCTTCTCAACAAGAAGACATGGTGAGAGATGCACAAAGCCGTATGTCTTCCAGATAGAAACTACACTCAGTAAAATCTTGGGAAAGCTACCGACACCCCATACAATATGAAAACAAATGAGCAAAAGCAGTTAGAAGCATGGGCCCAGAATTAGATCCGCGGTAGGCATTACTATGACCTTAACCAACAATAAGTGGGCAAAGAAGATTCAAACAAGTGGTTGATGATAAGTGACCTCTTTTGGGGGGACAGAAGGATTTATGATGGCTATTCAGGACCAGGTGATTAGAACCAAGAACTACAGTAAATTTATTCTGAAAGATCCAGAAATCACTGATGACAGATGTAAGCAGTCAAACCACAGCCAATATTCAACACATACTATCTGGCTGCAAGATGATGGCTCATACAGATTACTTACATAGGCAAACTTGGTAGCAAAAATCATTCACCAAGAAATAGGCAAACAAACATTATTACTAGATAACAAAATTCCACCGAACTACAGTTATAACCCTGATTCTGTTTTGGAAAAATAAAAGGCATAAATTATACTTTAACCGCACAATAATGACAGATAACACAGACAGACAGACAGACCTGATATAACCCTAACAGACAAAGAAAACAAAATCGTTTTTCTGATAGATATAGCAGAAACGGAAAGCATGCAAAAAAAATTAATGAAAAAAGAAACAAATACGTAGAACTAGCGAATGAAATATAAAAGATCTGGGGTATGAAACAAGTTATAATAGTCCCCGTAGTGTTATCGGCCAAAGATATAGTCCCAAAATAACTCTTTCATAGCCTGGAAACTTTAAGTTTAAAAAAGAAAATTTAGATAAAAATTCAAAAGGCTGTTATTATTTCATCATGCCATATTGTATGGAAATTTTTAAATGTTAGTCTGTATTTAATTATGATAATAGCAGAAATATTGTTCTCTGGGAGAACCTGGTATTTACACCAGTACCCTAGTGTAATCTAGCAGTGCTGAGAAAAAATGGAATAAAATGGATAATAACAATAATAATTATTGTTATTATAAATTGATAGTTGTAGCCAACCATAGTACGGGTGACTACTGCGTAAGAGAAGTTTTCCGAAGGGTCTCCCTATGTAGCAAATAACACGCAGAGGACAAGTTTGACTTTCTGATATTTAATGACAATTTCTATTCATAATCATTTATTTCCTGGATTATATTCGTGGTCCTCTACAGCAACCAGAAAGACGGCTTTCTTAAATATATTTTAGTCTTTTCTCCTGTCCGTTTATTAAGTCCGAAAAATAGAGACAAATTTTTATGGCAAAATAATTCGATATCTAAATCACTAGTTATCAAGGGTTGTGTTAGTTAGTCGTGTTTTTAAACGACTATTTTGGCCGCCAAACAGCCAAAATACTTCATATGTTTAGAATGAGTAGTTTCGATCTATTTTTAGTGGTACTATGTCCAAGCTCCTGTTATCTTGATGAATGGAATATATTTTTACTTGTCTTTTGGTTCAGGAAAGAGAAAAACGTATCTTTCATTTACTTTTGTCAGTCTGCTGTAATGACGTAGTAGCTACTGAGGTATGAGTGAATAACTGCACTGATTAAGGTGATGGAGTGGCAAGAAATATGTTAAACGTGGAGTCATTGTGCTTTACTTACGTGGACATGATTGTCTTATTGAATTCTAAATTGGCGAGGAAATCAAAGGCAAACTGCTTCACTCCTCATCTTGCCTGGTATACCTCATTCCCCCTAATAACTCTTGGCAGCAAGTTTTAAAGGGGATGAAATACGAACCAGCGTTTGGTACGAGTATGCAGAGAGACATCGTCCATTTTTATTTCTGGAAACCCTCAGCACTCCACTAAATAGTTCGTAATTCTCTCTTTCATGGAATTTGGATATGTATGCATTGGAGAGCCAATATTCTCTAATACTCGGGAAAGAACAAAGCGGCCCACGCTAATCAGAAAAGTTGTGACGCAGCATTAATAAGGGCGGGAAGGTCAAAGGACACAAGGTTGGGTCCGAATAATGCAATAAACAGGGGACCAAGGTCATCCATCAGAGTATCTTGAGGGCCCAGCTAATGAAATAATCTCATTGTGTATCGGACCGCAAATCGAATTATCGTCTCATTGACAGAGTGGAAGTGCAAATACCATTTGCGCACCAAAAAACCGCTCTTTCCACTCTGAATAAGTTGACTTGATTAATCACCTTGGCAACGGCCTTGACGTGTGGGAGGGGCATCCTGTGGAAGCAAATCCTGTGGCCTAAGGAAAGTGCATGCCTGCCGTCCCGGAAATGTCTACTAAGTCCGAGTAATATATTAATCTTATTTTATCACCTGTCCATATACATACTTATAACCATTTTATTGTGATTATTTCTTTAATTTTCTCTAATTCCTCGCCTTTTTCAATGTGATGCATTCTGCGTGTACTCTTGCATTAATAACTGAAATAACCAGTAAACGAATTCTTCAAACGTATTTTCTCTTGAAAACGGATATTTTTTAAAAATGGAATGCAATAAGAAACGATTTAAGATGCAATTCTAAATTTATATTCAAAGATCGAATGCATAATTACTCCTTAATAACATCGAAAATAGAATCTTGCATGAAAATTGTGTAGTTACTGCTCAATCAAGATTGTTTTAGAAAATATTTTACTTATATCTATATTTTCAATAGGTGACATATAAAGGAGAATAACTAGGAAAGATCTTATCTACTAAACTAATGCTGAATATAGAATTCTAGTTATCTTCAGTAACTCAAAAACCGTACTTATTTTAAAAATCAAAAGGCAGACTACTTAGTAACATGGAAAGTTTTCCTGAATATGCATATTAAAGTGTTTATACTTGATTTAAATGTAAAATGTGGACACCTATAAACAAACTATCATTCGTATTTCTGTAGTATTTTATCGGTAAAACTACCGTATCATAATTGAGTCTTCTATTTTGATATAGGATAGGGAAATACTTCTTTTATTTAGTTCTTTCTCAGTATTACTTACAGCTACAATAATACTGTGCTACTGAGGAATTATCAACACCCACTTCTTATTGAATATTATGAAAATGATCATTATTATGGTCATTGAGTGTTACGTATCCACTTCTAGTATTCTGGCTCAGCTCTGATTTCGAGAGGAAAGTAAGGATAATCTACCTCAATCAGTATCTTCTGTGTCATTCCGAACATGTATAATTCCGTAATGGTGGAAGGGGGAGAATTCAGCCAGTTTGATAACTTAATAGATGACCAGAAGTTAATTAGTTGTGATTGATATATTTTAT
Source organism: Sympetrum striolatum (assembly GCA_947579665.1). Classification (NCBI taxonomy): domain Eukaryota; kingdom Metazoa; phylum Arthropoda; class Insecta; order Odonata; family Libellulidae; genus Sympetrum; species Sympetrum striolatum. Next base: position 65,123,516 of record OX388351.1, on the reverse strand, counting down.
GTTAAATCCGACATGATGTGATTACACTCGAGGACGCATTCAACTGCAAATAAACATCTACTTTTGGAACTCTACGAGAGCAAGTTAGCAACATTAAAAACACCAAAAACCATGGAAGAGTAATGCGTATGAATGTTCATTTCGCCCTCCAAGAAGACATCTTCAGAGCAAAGGCTATTCTTATGTAAATAAATTATTCTAATATATAATCATCTTTTCCTATTTCTTTTCTATACCTTTTATTTTGACTTTGGGTGCCAATTCCCCAGCACAGTCTTTTTCTGTTGTGTTCGCTATGAAGATGCCTCCTTGGTGGTTGAAATGTATACATTAGTGGTAAGCACAGTCTTTGATATTTTTGTGCTTTTAATTTTACTTGCTAATATAACCATAAATGGCCTTATAAACTTCGTTAATCTTCGAGTAATCTTCATCTGCGTTGTACGCGCACAATTTCGCTGACAATACTTTCTCTGCACTGCTCCACCTCATGGCCATAAGTCAAATTCGCCGCCGATTTTTCGTGCATGAATAATGAGAAGGTGACGTGGGGGCGTAAGTGGTTTGTTGAGAGATGATGCAAAACCCGCCGAGTACAGAGGAAAGCACTTAAGACGAGTAGGAATGAGACGGAGAAATGCACCGCGTTCTTTCACGCTTCGGTGCTTTCAATCTTGTAATTAATCGACCGACGAAAAAAAATCGAAAACACGAAAATATCGTTGAGATGTCCTTAGTCATCCGTGACATGATAACACAAAACGTACGATTCGAAGATTGGTTTGAAACTTTTCCCTGCGAAACGGATTCGACGAAATACACCAAAATATACTTCTGAGGATTCTAATGGCGGGTTGATAAAGAATTCATTATTTCACGAAAATATTCTCTAAGTCTATTATAATAGCTCACAGATCTACATCCAACAAAACTCTCCTAAACCAACTTTTAACTACAGTGAACCTTCCAATAAAACAAAATTGGTTCGAGAAGTAAAACATATTGTTACGAAGCTGGAAAGTGGGGGACTTGTGTTGGCAACGGAGTTTGTGTTCGCGACGTGGGGATTGTGAATTGTGTGATTGATTGAGAAAGAAAGACGGAACAAAAGGTTGGATCGTTTTTACGCGTTGTAATTTGATATGTGGCTTTGTTCAATTGAGATTAGGAAATAAAGTTTGTTGTTTCTTTTAAAACGAGTTTCACTTATCCAAGAGTCCACGGGTTACGTAACAATATCATAACTTATAATAAATATAAATACATAAAAATTAATATGAAGACTCTTGTATATTAAATATATAAGAATCCTATTCCTAATCATATCGTACCGTATCTTATGATTTATTAAAGTCAGATGTTGTGGCTGCTACTATTTCCTTGCCTTCCTCGCAGTATCAATAAGGTCTATTTAATAGGAAGGACTTTCTCTGATTGTATTCAACAAATTAAGCCATTCTTTACATATTCTAAAGATTATTATTATTATTACTATTATTAGGGGTCTTTATTAGGCGAGATTGAGACTAAAAAGTCTCCTCTTCCAAGATTCCCATCTCGCGTCCTGGATGGCGCTTACTGCTTCAACGTAGAAATTATTTTCGAAATATTTACGATATACCTTTTCCAATTCACGAAAACAACGTTTTGCATAAATGACCCACAGACTACATGCAAACTCCAAGTGAGACCCTTACCAGAAGTCACCAAAGTAAATATTTGATTCTCTAGGGCTTCAGGAAATTGTATATCCGCTGACGAAGATCAGGAACTAATGATCTTTCCCAGCGAGACATTGTAACATGCTTAAAAACTGTTAGATATATTTTTAGAAATTAGTGAAAGCAAAGACATCCTAGCTTCACTTTTAGAAAATCATCACAGAATTATGAATATCTCTATGAAGAAAATGAATTGCACTCATTCACGCTTAGAAAATAAACTAAATTTGAACATCTCCGTTCAAAAAATGGAATTATCCTCAAAGTTCGTGAGTAAAAGCAAAAAATTCTTCTCAACTTTTACTTTAATCGAACGTAAGAAATATTTAACAGCAATGCTATAATGTAATACAGATGAGTAGCGAATATCAGACAGCTTTCGCAACAAACAAGGCATTATGTAAAAACAGTTCAAACTGATATCGTTGAAAATAAAAACTGATAACAAAATTCTCTAAAATGCGATCCGACAGCATTAAGTTTCCATTATATCTCTAAATTGTATGCGTTTACCTTGTTTATCAGCCTCTGCATCCTCTGAATTTAATGTATCTTTTAATCCTTGAAGAATATTTAACGACTGTAAAAATCCACAATCACGCTTTGTTGAAGCTGAACCTCAGCAATTCCGAGGCATCAAATTTAAGAAGGGAGGCCGAAATCATAAAACGCCCACCACTTCGTAGCAGTCTTCTTTCGCAACTTTCGAAAGATAGAATTTTAATGACCATTTATTCCTTTCACTTTTTCGCTGCTTTTTAAATGTCGCTGCGGAACGGCTTTTGATTGGTTTCTCGGATCTCAGATATGCATATTGCACTAGCCCAAGGAAAACAGAAAAATATTAAGATCATATTTAGAACAAAGCATAAACATTGTAACTAATATTAATATGGCATAGTATATTTGTAGAAAACTAAATCTATCTGTAAATAAAATTTGTGGAATTCAGAAGGAAAACAATTTTAGTCTTCCAGCTTTAGAATCTCAAACGTGAGAAATGTTCAGGCAAAGCATTCCCTCCCATGCAGAGTAAAACCACTCACAAGATGATCTGAAATCCTTCACATCCTACTGAGTCTTTGAAAATTAGAGGAAGTGTGAAAAGAGTGCACGAGGAAAGAGAAAAGAAAATCATGAAATAATGCTGGCAATAGGTCGAAAAAAGATAACCATTTATAATCTTCCATAAAAGATACATGAAATATATACTAGGAAAATTATAATCTAATTAACTATCTATTCACACTTTCATAGAATGGGAACCGAAAATCAGCACAGGTTTCAGGGTTGAATATTTCAATTTTCCTGTACTGGGTTCGGTCCAAATTGAGGAAAAATGATTGTTTATCAACTTTCGTTTTCAGTTCGGCTCCGGTTCGATGTCCTGGCTTTCTCCCGGTGTAGAATTGAACAACCTTCGAGTAGGGGACATTCTCCGACGTCTGAAATTTAACCACAGAAATATATCTTGCAGAAATTTACGGCCTGTAAAAGCGGTGGCTGATATAAAAACTCGTTGTTTACTCGTAACCAAGACGATCGTAAACGCCGCTTGAAAGTGCACGAAGCGGTACATCCCGAGGCTTCAAGGCTGTTGCGCCTGCTTACTTCGACGATGCGGAACTCTCCGTGGAAATTGAGCAACTGTGCTCATCTTCCACAGGATCATCATCCGCGTTGCGAAATCCGACGTGGATATTCCGACCATTCGTGCCTTACCGTCTCCAAAGGCTAATTGATTTCCCTTTCTCTCGGAAAAAATATATCGGCTGAAACGCTTGGATCTCACGAATGCGAACGAGGCCCCGTTGCTCCATCACGCTTTCGATTCATCCTCAACGACGAACTGGTTGGATCTAGTGTCAAGTATCTAGTGAAGAGGATTACAGCTGCGCGGGTGTTTTTCAGTGTTATTTGCCACGTAATGAGGAAATCTGTGGACTCAGTTATTCGTCTTATACACAAGGGAAGAATATAAGAAATTAAAGAATGATGTGGCGATTAAATTAGGTATCGTCAACTTTTATGTGAATGATCTATGGTGACAGAGCATACTGTTTATTGATGTCAGCATGAGTTAGATGGAAAAGATCTTAAAAATTCATTAAAAAAATAATTTGAAATGTCAATATAATTTTTTAAGACGGCTTTAATGTTTTTAATAGTATCTCTTAAAAGTATAGAGTGTTCAACTATATTATAACTAGATCTTATCTCCAAATGATCCATCAATCCTTTATATACCTAAATACCATTTCATTTATTTCGGTAAAGTATTTTATGACGAATATTCTTATGAGGGGATGTAGCGTTTCAGCCTTCCTGAATTAGGGAATTCATGATTAAAATTTAATTCTACAAATTTCACAGAAAGGTGATATCGAAGAAAAATTCAAGGCGATGTGTATTAGAAACAAAATAATAAATACGTGATTGTAGAGATTGCAGACTAATTGCACGACTACGGATAGCAATTGCACTGACACATATTAGTTTTAGATTTTATCAGAAAAAAGGGTTTCCAGAAATTTCCACTTTACTAAGCAGTACATGCACTCTATGAGGCACTCCATCAGCATCATTTTCTCTTTCTAGATCCAAAACAAAATTTTTAAACATCTGCTCTTTCTCGATCCATTTTTCTCTTAGCAGTATTTTTTAAATTCGTACCCTATGATTCATACTGCACTATAATGCACAAAAGTATATCTGTTTCTATTGAGGATAAGTTTTATTAAATAAAAACCGGCCTTCGCACTTTTCACAACATCTTAAACCTTAGAGATAGGCGCTTCAGTTGATCGAACAACATAATTTAATATCTCCCACTTTTGTCGTATATTTTACATAAATTATTTCACACCAGCCTCGTGGTAAATTTAATTATGGTAATTCTATTCTACCATTGAGCTCGCATTGCGTAGTTTAAATTAAGGAAAGAAATAAGAACGACGAAATAGCGCAGAAACACCACTGAATTGTCTTATTTTCAGGTCTAAACTTCCAAGAGAAAGTTGAAACAGGACAGCAGTATTTTTAGGCGAAAGTCAGTCGAACCTGAAGGTCACCAATCGAATGCCCTTTACGGAAGAGAAGATTAAGCTCTGGTGAGGAATCCCCTTTGCACCGGATGTGGCAGTTGCAGAGAGGGAACTGACATCCAATCCAAGCGGAGAGGACATCGTTATTTACGTTTTTGCTTGCTAGGATGTTCAATCTTCTAAACAAAATATATCTTTTTCACAATCATGTACTAAATGACAAATACTTCATTCACCAGTGTATGATAGCATGAACAATTTATCATTATAAAATCAATAAAAATCCAGTTAATATGTAATACATTTCTGAACACAAAACTCAAGCACACCATCACTGCAAAAAAATTATTTTTTATCACGATTGAACTATTATAAGAACAGAAATTCATGACTCTCAGATATTCAATTTTCGTCAATTGCTTTGGGAAGGTTTTCCTCTATTATTATTATTATAATTAAAGCATAAACAACAGGTAGGCTTTAAACCTGGTGGCAGCATTTTCTGCATAGATACATTTATACCAGTTATTTATAATTAATATAAAAACATACATGGTAAAATAAACAATTCCAACAGGATGATTACATACAAATATTATATTCAATTAAAAACTAAATAATGCACACATAATATTTAATATTTGAAACTGTTTTACTGGATTTTTCGAGGTTCTATTTGTTACTGTAGGAGCACCAGATCCTCTCCTTTTCCTCACGAACGAAGCTTAGAGAGTTAAGTCTTAATTATTTTCTTAGAGTAACTCACATCATTTAAGTGCAGCTTCGGAAGTTCAGAGTGCAACAGAAGTTTTGATTTTTCGCAGTTTGAAATCAAAGTACGGCAGCTACAGCCGAAGATAATCCGATAAGAGTAAACTTGTTAACGAAAACTACTCTCGAGCAGAACCTCGTTCATGTGAACAGCTAGGAGCATTTCTTTTGCCATCAACAAGAAAAAAAAAACAAAAGAACAAAATTTGAGTGTTTAAATCAACCGTCAATTTTACAATAAAAGAAAAGGTAATGTAATGTTCCTGATAACTTTAACACATTAAGTTTTTTAATTCAATTCCTTCTAAACTTTACTTCTCTATTTCTATTTATCGTGTTATTATTCGTGTTTTTTTATTAATATCATTAACAGCGGGTTAGATTAAAGAAGAGACATTTTAGTTTCGCCTCTATAAATATACCTTATAGACTTGGAGATTTAAAAACTAATTAGGGCATTCAGTTACCTTTGTGAATTAATTTCCGCCCCTATTTTGTATCGTCCACCCGCTCGGTACCCGCTTACGACGCGACCCACTTCTGCTGCACACCCCAAACTCCTAAAAACTTCCACCATCACGAATACCTGGAAGGTGGCGTCAAAGAGAATAAAAAACAGCGGTCGTGTGCCCGCATCCAAATCGGAAATTCTTGAGTCGGACACCCAAGTTTCCACTGCGCGATCGACCCCAGAAGAACGCATTAACGGGACTCGCAGTATTTTGATGACTTTACAGATGGCGAAGGTTTCCTCAAAGTATTTTTTCGTCTTATTGACCCATCGGTAGATTTCTCATAAATTATAATCGCCTGATATTTCACAACGCGGAAGATTGATCACTCGTAATTCTGTCAAAACAAGATTTCCCCGAAATATTGAAATTTGAAGGCTGTCAGGAAAGTAACGGAAAATGGAACCCACGGGTAAAATTACAGCTAAAATTGAAACTCCTCTATAAATTTAAAAATCATAAGCCGAAATTATACGAAAAAATTACAAATAAATTGAGCATGGAAATAAGCTAATGAGACTCAAGGAAAATCCCAAAATATCTTTGTAGATTATTTTTTCAGAAAAATTAGAAGGCAACGTTTTTAGGTTAATATTTAATCTATTATTCTGTTGATAACGTTGCAATACACCGAAGTGTTTATATAAAAATATTTGAGAATGCACCCTCGCATAAAGAAATAGCGAATTAAAATCACTTTTATTAACGCATGAAACTATTTTCCAAATTCACTATCATTTAAATTCATAGTATATTCATTATTAGAGGTTTAAATCTCCAAAAGCCGTCTTTGTCGGCGTTCCTCCTCTTACCTCCCGGTAGTAAGATAAAGCAAGAAAGGAATGCTGGGATACATCAATAAACACAGTCATGTTGACATTTGAATAAATGCCAACCATTTACACAAGAACATAAAATAATAAGGGTATACATATTTTAAAGCATAAATACCATTAATTCAGTACATAGTCAATATTACATAAAACGTAGATATTAAAACAAAATAGGGATAGGAAACAGGTGAGGAAAGATTTTTTATTACTAGAATAAAGAAGAGAGAATTTTATTTACAACAGCAACAAGTATATGAAAATTGAAGACAAAATATCATATTTGTACAGTTCAATTGCACACATTTTTTGGTGTTTAAAAATAAAAAGGTTATTAGATCGGATATCGGGCGCAAGAATGGAAACATTTACCATTAAGTCTACTAGTGAGTAAAAAGGAAAAATTCAACAAAAGAAAATGAAAATAAAATTAGAGAATGACTCGCAAACAGCGGGTTATTTCCTACAGATATGGGATAGCGCGGGTGTGTCATGCTGGGTTGCATCCAATCAGATTTTCAATAATCGATTAATTATTGTAACGAAAGTAAGGTACATTTACTCCATTACGTAACGTAACGTAACGCCAATTTTTCAATATTTCACTTCCTGCATCAACACAAAAATTTTCATCAAAATACCCGAACAAAATGGAGACTCCCCTTCTAAGACCGACGTTTTTGGCATAATTTACTCAACTTTTACCCCCTGTTTAATTGTAACACCCAAGAATTGACTCAAATTACTCGCATTGTTTATTATCAGTTTTTCAGTATCAATTTATTTATCAGTAAACGTGTGAAGTTTCAAAGTCCGCACTCAAAAGAAAACCCTTTTCTATTTTTTCCAGCTTTACCGATTCTAGCTCACTGTATTTATTGTTTTATCAGAATAAATGCAAATCCAAAAAAGGTAGAGAATGCTAGAAAGGCAAAGAAGATGACATTTAATCGCAAAAAGGTAAGTTATCAGCCAAAACTGGAAGGACTTAATTTCCCAAGTCGAAAACTCGTGATCTGCATGGTAATGCACGTGTATGGCAGGGTTGCCTAACTCCAATGTTCGGTTGCTAATTTTTCACAAAGGCCCATTGAATTGGACACGTGTCCATTATTTTTAAGCAGACAATGTGCCCTGAAAGTTTCGTTTGAATCCGTTCCCCACAAACCTGGTGTTTCCCTTTAAGTATAAATTCACGGTCTTATATTTCACCAATTCAGCTGGTTTAATGAATATTTTCTTAAGTTTATCATAATTAATTCCACTCTCACAAGATTACTGTTGTACTTGATATTCAGAGGTATAATTAAATCAAATTCTACAAGGAGTACCCTTTTACAATGAATACACACATATTGTTCCTGACGTTGATCACTCTTAATATTACTAGATATTGTTAATTAGCACTTTGCAATGTTATGATCCAAGACTAAAACAATCCCAAACGAAATCGAAAAAAATCTGATGTGGACAACACACGACTTTCTCCATATTTATTGAAGAAAGAAGCCTACGCCGGTAATAAATAAATAACTCCAAAACGATGAATGCTACAGAAAAATGTTTCATACAAAAGTTGTACTAAAATACATTATCTATAACTTTTGTATGTAATTAAGCATACCTATATTGCATTCTGACAGAGATATGTAAAAAACAATATTTTGTTCTGGATAAACCGCAACTTCCGGTTAAGCGATATTCATAAAAAACTACTAAACTTTTGGAATTGTTAGGAAAATACTACATATGAAGTTTAGAAATGATCGGATAATTACTTTTTAAGATAGAGCGCCCACAAACCTTTTTACAACAGACACACACACAGCCAGACATGTTCGGGAAAATAGCACAAACGAACTCCATGGGACCCAAAACATCTATTACCGTTGAAATCTAGAGGTCGAAATTTATTGCGAAAACAATACTTTCTCTATATTACGTATAGGGAGAAAGTAATATTAAATGCAATTTAACAAAAAATTCCGCAGTAACGCAATCAGGGTGACACGAGTAACTAGGGAGTTCTGTTCTTGGGAAAACTTTGTATACGTACATTTAATCAACTAACTTCAAGTATATCATGGGATATGTGACATCATATTTAAATTTATCTTATAATTATTATTAAATAAGTAAGCCGTACGTTTCAGAACCGATGCAGTCGCCGCCACTTGTTACGCTTGGATGCCGAGGTGATATTCAATATAACCCACGAGTATGTATTTGCATCTGCAATGAAGTTACGCAGCAAACCCAAGAGAAATATGCATGCATGAACTGGTCTATCTGTGGACCTGGAGATGATGGAAACCCTTCTCTTAAACCACTCCATACCAATCCCAAAACCGGCAGCCACGCATCCCGCCTCGGTGATCCTACGTCTCGGCCCCATTAGACTAAACATACCATCAAATGGGGCGTTAACAAAAGAGGAGCGAAAATAAAAAATGGCGGGCGGAGAGAGGGGATAAATCTCTACTTCCATCCTTGAGAAAATGAAGACGGACGAAAGAAATGTATGCGTTTGCGAGTCGCATAAAGTTTGCCCGCCGGTGATTTGAATTTATGATCTCCCGTGCAGTGTTTGTTCCTGTGGCTGGAGCCGCGTCTACGAGATATGAGGGTGGAGAGATAAGCGGGGAAAACAGCGATCACACCGCTTTGCTGTGTTTTCAGCGAGAAATTAAACTCTCCACTCACATTGAAAAATGGTCGATTATTGGGAAGTGGTTGAAAATTTCAATGTAAACACAACCGATGAGATATTCACACTGACGGCACCTTAGCAACCGAATGTTTTGCAGAGGGAAACTGGTTTACCATACGAGTAGTGAGGTTTTCTCACTAAAGCAGAATACTAAGGGTAGAAAAAGCCCGTGTAATTGCAACACAATGGCTCTATGAATAACACTTTCCATTATTTTCATTGACTCTTATATGACTACCGAGCAAACCAACAGTTTTGTATGGTAGAGGTTACATTAACATCAACATTTCCATCTAACTGTAACCTTTTAGTTTCTCGACTACACCGCTGAAAAAATTTGATGTGGCCAACACATGACTTTCTCCACATTTGTTGAAAACAGAAGCCTATGCCGGTAATATACAAATAACTCCAAAACAATTAGTCTTACAGAAAAGTGTTTCAAACAAAAGTTGTAGTAAAATACATTAAATATAACTTTTGTAAAAATTGTATTTAAATAAATCACATTATAATTCACAGTCTCGTCAGAGATATTTAAGAAAAACTACAATTTTTGGATAAAAAGCAACTTACGGTTAGTGAGTATTCACTAATAACTCCTAAAAAGTCAGTGTTACGAAAAATGTTTCAAACAAAAGTTGTAGTAATGTACATTATCTATAACTTTTGTAAATAACTGTATATACCTACATCGCATTCTGACAGAAATATTTAAGAAACAAAATTTTTTTCCGGATAAACCGCAACTTCCGGTTAAGCGATATTCGCAAAAACTCTTGGCATTGTTAGGAAAATACTAAATATGAATTTTCGAAATTATCGGATAATTACTTTTTAAGATAGAACGCCCACAAACTTTTTTACCACAGACACACAGACAGGCATGTTCGGGAAAATAGCAAAAACGAACTCTATGGGCCCCAAAACATCTATTTCCGTTGTAATCTGGAGGTCGATTTTTTTAGCGAATACAATACTACGTATAGGGAGAAAGCTGATATGTCTACACAATGTGTTTGATCGATAAATTCCTGTAATGAATCCTCCATTCTTCTCTCAACCTTTTTACTGGTTGATCTACGAAGGACTCTTAAACTGCAATGACTGACAAATATATGTCTTTGCTCAATGAATAAAATAACAAATATTACCAATAACATAGTATGTAAATATATATATCATACTTCGCATCAATACATAGCTAACATGTACATTGTACTTGTGATCCTATATGGTTCAAGTGTCTCAATACTTAAAATAGTAAACAAATACTAAAAAGTAAATAGTATTATCGACTGATATGGCATTACATATCTCCTTAAAGATTCCTGACAAACTTAAATAAGAAAGGCAAAAAATACGGAAATATATCCCGTGGTAATATAAGAATGCCGATTAATTCCACTAAAAACGACCACTATTCTGTTATGCGGGTTTCATAAAATTAAAATATTGCTAAAATTGCTCTTAGAGAATGCAGCAAATTAGAAAAATATCGATCTATTGAGAAATTTCATTGAATTTTAATTGATGATATATTTATTTAACTATCAAAAATAAATACGCTCCTTTAAACCGAAGTTGCTTAATATTCACTCATCAATAGAGAGCGGGGAATGCTTTATCTGGAGAACCTATTCTAATGCAGATGAAGTTTGAAAATTAAGCTTTAATATTGTATTGCTTTTACTCATTTTCAATTTACTCCTCCTGGTTTTTGATGGGTTTCCTCCTGTCTTGGGCAATTTCCGGACTAACTGCGCTTCCCTCGACCATAGCCCAACGACCAAATTGCGACGAAATGCGAAATAAATAAATTAAAATTACGCCCCGTTTCTTGGCAACAATATCTAAGCAGTAAATCAATAACAAGCGAAAGCCATGCTGCCGATTAATGTAGGAATTTTCACACCCTAATCGTACACCCATAAATAAATCGATTTTATTGAAGTAATCGATATTTTTTCCAAATTCGGAAATTTTTCTTAGAGACCATGAGAACAACCAATGAAGATATTCTGAAACAGAAGAAAGAATTCGACAATCGGCAGCCGTTCTTAAGCGTCCCTTAATGAACCATTTCCTGTCCATAAGCATGAATTTGCTGTGAAACTATAACTTCATTCGGTTCGATACTTGACTGGAAAGGACTCGAAGGACGAAATTCAGAAAACGCGGCTATTCTTAAACACTAGACACCGCATTCATAATTTGTTTACTTTAATAGTAACTAAGATTTGCAAACCCAGATAAGCGAGTGACTAACATAGTGGGTTGCACCTTGTCAACGTACATGAATACGATAATTGCACTTTGTTGTAAGGGTTACTAAGCACACCAATTTCCAAAACCACACAATGTGCGAAATATACGGACTAACTTCGTCAAATCGCATATAAAAGTGTTTTCTGAAAAATCGGGGACTCGGAGTGCGTGCGATGGGAAAGAAGTTGATGATATTTTTAATCGTGAACAAAATGCATTAACTACCAAACAGAGAGGATGTAGCCCCAAAGGTGTGCGGGAATTGAACCTAGAAATAAAAAAATGGATACCAAGGAGGCCCGTTTCGTGCAAGAGACGCGCGGAGGAAGAGAATGAATATTCAAATCACACCTCCACTGAGAAGACAGTGATGTTAAATTTAGTGATTCGTGAGAAATCCCAAAGAAAACTCTGCAAAAAGTATTTCTACGACCCGAAAAACCTTAACCCGAGAAATGCACGCGAAGGTCGTATTCATCCGAAGATGCTGTTTTTCCGGTAGCTAAATCAAAAGAGATAACTATTTGAAGAGCGAGGAAATATTGATGCGGAGTAATTTTGAATTCAGACAGATTTTCCACAAGTTTGCTGTAAAGGAAAGAAAACGGTAGGTAGGAAAATTCGTAGAGATTGGCTATTTATAGCATTCATAAATTTTCCATAGTAAAACAGAAGTAAAGAATCCTTTAATGGAATCAACTCCAGTTTCATGTAAAGTAATTTTGTATTCTCCTTAAGATTTGTGATCTAATACTACAAACATTAAGCCAAGGATTTCAGGCCCAATCTTTACTTATTATTTCATGTAATAATGTTTATTCAAATTCAATAGGGATTACTAAATTCAGAATGATTAAATGATTACGGATCATGGCTCTATTAATTGATATTCACCAATGGAAAGTAGGCAGAATTGTTTAGCTTTTCCCTTGTCCTATGGAATATATGCTATTTGCTAAAAATGTTGCAGATAACTAAAGGAATGACGTAGACAGCGAACAGAAAGAGCCTCCTTGAGGTTTAATTTAAATTAAATTTAATGACAGTAGCATCGGTGATATATCTTGGAGTAACTCTCACGAATAATTTATCACGGAGTACCAAATCCCGTAATATACGTGGAAAAGCACTTGAGAAACTCGGATATTTATGCAAACATCTCTACCGTTATCATTGAAATCAGTGCTCGTAGATAAATAAAGGGTGGCACAACGTAGAGATTATAAATACTAAAGAATTAAGTATCGCATAGGCTTATAAATCTTAATATATTAAATTGTTGATAAAATTACAGGGAAATTATAACCTAAACCCTGATTTCTGCAAGCTATCCAACCTTTACCCGTACCGGTCAACCTACTCGTCTAATTAAATGGGTTTTTTGGTCAGTAATATTCCTTAATATGATTAAACTACATGAATTGCCTCCAAAAATATTGTATGAGTAATGATATGAGAAATAATACCAATAGGAAATAGTTCTTCTTCTTAAAATGCTGTTTAATCACAGCTAATTTAATCCCAAGTAGTAGATTTTACTGTTTAATCACTTTAAGCGAAGAGTCGGTGTTTAAATGATATTTTAATGTGGGATTTACTGCTTATTTAGTTATTCATAATATATTGAAGGAATTCCACGACGGTACGGCGCAGAGAGTCATTTTCAATGTTGCTTCATGGCAAGGGTAGCTTGATGATGATTAATAATTAAGCATCTCCTAGGCCAATAAAACTATAAAACGCTTACGATGAGGAGGGAAGATTAGCTTCGTCATAACTCCACAATATATTTTTATAGAACGACCTGTCATCTGCAGACGCAATTGCAAAAAGTGACTCAGTATATATATATAAGAACAACATTGGGACTTGCAACGAAGTTACTCATTCCTCCTCTCCCTTATGGACACAGCGGCAGCTAAATCAATTGGTTACATTAAGATACTCTCACTTATTGAGAAATACGCAGAGATGACAAATCTAAATGCATTCGAAAAGCACACCCTCTGCCGGAACGACGACGAAACAAAGCGCAATGTGAAGCAATAGAAGAGGAAACAAAAGCGAAAAAATAACGGGAGGGCCAGAGAAAACGAAATGAGATGAAAAGAGGGGAAGAAGGACAGGAAGAGATTGTGGGTGGCAGAGGGGGATTTGGTAGGGAGAGACAGAGGATCTATAGCACAATCTCACATCCTGTTTCCGCTCTTCCTTATCACAGTCTCCCACATAAGACCCCCTTAATACGGCTTTTGCCCCTCCCCTTCCTTCCTCTCCTTTCTGAAGCACGTATTTGAATATCGCCTCATTCAGACGGAAACCTAGCAACTCACGACTTAAACGGCCAACAATTTAAACCCCATTCACGTGCACGAAGGGGGAGCAATGGGGGCACTGATGCGTTTTCGTGTAGCCAGGAGATAACGTGGCGCCCCCAATATGACAGACAATGCCGCTTGTGACGTCGGCGGTTAACTGTTGAAGGCTGCCCACAGAAGGGGTAATTAAAATACCGAAAAATTATGTCAGTTTACGTTGTAATGGACGGCCTTGACACGGTGATACTCCGAACAGAGCCACTAAAATGCGACGCAACGCTTTAAATGCGAGCGAAAACAAAAGATGTCGACAGAGAGCTACAGACGGGTATTTCGTCATCCTGTCGTTACGTGTAAATTGAAAGTTTTGTGCCCACAGTAATTTATCCATCGATAAATTGATCAACTTTCGATCATTCCTTGTCGGTAACGACAGGAAGACAGCTAAAAACATACAATTGAACCAATTAAAACTAACTCCATAGTGAAAACTTTATTACGCTAATAATAAGATCACAAACACCCTGGTCATTATTTTCTAATTATCTGGTTAAGTTTGGAGTTTTGTGTTTCTCACTATCACAAAGTTAAGCCTGATATCATTAGTTGTAAATTAAAACCAACCAATTAAATTTGTCTGCACGGCATATAAACGCAAGACAATTAACTAAAATAAAGCGGAATGATGAGAAACCATCTTCAAACTTTCAACGTAGTTTTATCAGAAACTAAGGCGGTGTGCCGCAAGGACTTGCTTTTGCGCCACGGAATTTACAAAACATAATTCGCTAGCGATTTTATCAAACATATAAACTTTTTATTTTTCGATAAATATAATTGTTTAAAGTGAGGTTGCAAGGATTTTAATTGGTATTTATCTCTCCTAATTCGAATACTATAAAATAAAAGGTTAGTTGTAAGAGAGGATTAATTAGTCTCAATCTCGCCTAGATAAAATTCGTTATATCGCTATTATCACTTGTAATACCTATAATTATTATCAATTTGATTACAGACGGTAACAACCTATGGTTTCATTCACAGCGAAATTTTTGGTTAGACGTTTTCCTACGTATGATTTCGATTTGGACAGCCTGAGTTTATGCAACACAAAATGCAAATACGTCCTAATTTTATTCTAAACGAAATACAGGCGGGCTCCTCATCGAAAGTTCCTCTGAGTACGATGTAAATGAACTCAAAATATATAAATTTTAAATGAAGTAATGAAAATGAAAACTGCCCAATTGGATGAACGGATGTATATTAATTGCAGAAATATCGAGTAGCAGTGGAAAACATATTGAACTTACATATTAATCCATATTTCTCCATCCATGCTGTAACCAGAATAGTAGCAAAAGTTTTATAAGAACACGTTAATTTTAAAATGTTTATCTTTAAAAGTCGTAGACTTAAAAAAATGTAAAGCACTAATTCATCAAGAGAAATAAATATTCTATAACAAAGACTCCATGTCCAATCTCGCAATAAATAAGATAAAATTATCTAAATATACAATACTTCTTGGTTATAAACGGTACGATACTTAAAACAACTAAAAAGAAAAGTTAGTATATTCCAAGATTTTTATTCTACCAACTATTTCAATCATCAAACATAATTAATAATGAACATAATTAATGAACATGCAAATTAATGCTCTCATGCGACCTGATTATGATCATAATGAAAAGCTCTTGGAATAAAAGTCTGTGTAAAACATTAAGTTCTGACTTCAGTTGTTTTAAATAGCGTTACACGAATATAGACTACATAATTAATACTTAATGATTGTGAGGATCAAGTGCATAATAAATGTACTGATTACATTACTAACGCAAAAACCGAATAAAATGATTAAGTAGACGTTAACCATCTACGGTTGCATGAGACAGTAAATATTCACCGAACAGATTGAGGAATTGCAAAGTAAATTTTACTGATCTCAAAGCCATGCACCTCTACTCGGGAGAATGATCTTTCCTCCGCACAGATCACGGATATGTCATTGAGGATGAATATACTTGGATTGGTAGGTATATAGCGTCCGTTTTCCAGCCGAATTAATGAACCTGCTCTCTTTACATATCATTACCTTGCATACGAATTGCTGATTTGAATCGGAGTGACGCCTCAAGTCGAGCAGCACCTCGAAGCAGATAAGTCGAGAACTGAAATTTTGAGCTTCCATCAATTGAAACGATTTGCATGGGAGAATTTCAAAGCAAATCTGCAAAAAAAGTAATGCGAGACATTAACATAACATTTTAAAAATTAATTTTATGTGAGAAAACATTATGAATGAAAATATAAAAAAGCTTTACTTTAGTAATCTGAGGAGCTATGATCAAGTACTCCATCGAGATTCAAGATAAGGAATAATAATTAATGATAAGAAACGACTATTCAGCATCAGGAATATAATAAACAGTAAAACACAAATTGTTAAATTCACCAAGTAAATGGTATTGCAATCTCTATAAATCAAATGGGTGAAACCAAAGGAAGCTTACAGAACGTTAGCTAAGAAAAGTCCACAAACTTTAAATATACTTAAGTGATCTAACAACCTTTGTTTCTCAATATCCACTCAATCCTTCTCAATACTGATTTCAAGTCTTTACTTATCTCGAGTCTAGCGTGTAATTCGGGGGAAAAAACAAAGAGGAAGACGAAATATGTTGGATGACATAAGAGGTGGGGTTAACTATAAGGAAGGAGATGGAGCTTAATAGAGATTTTTGATTGTATATGAACCTACCGGAAGATTTAACACTCATCATGATCCCGAATCTTTAACTTGTTTAACGTCCAAACAAATTTGTATCTATCTGTATATGATTTTACTCGTTGTTCAGTAAATATATATGGACTTCGGCACTGTCAGACTTTTTTCGAGTCCGTTTTTCTTGGGATTGTTTCTGAGTGGACGCCCTAATGACAACAAATATTTCCAAAGAATACATAAGTGCTAAAATAAAAGACAATTGAAGTACTGGTATAACAGTGGAAACCATTTTATGATTGATTAACTAAACAAAGAATATTGAATAATATTTTTACATGTTACATCACAGCAAAACAAATTTCCTCAGCGTCCAAGGCGCCTCTCTCCCTCGTCTAGCTCGATTTTTCCATCTTTAATGCGTTTTGCGTAAACTTCGATGAAATCAATTCAGCGCGATTGACTATTAATGGAATTGGAGAGAAGGGCAAACAGCGCGGCTAAAATTCGAGCTTCGAAGGGCATTTTTCGAATTTCGTCACACGCGATGCATCATTTCTCACGAGTCATTTGAGGATCGGTATCCAAACATTTGCGGATGCATTCACCTGCACCTCCTCGTGATCGACGAAATTCAGGAGTAGAAGCGTGTTATGCAATAGCCGATTCGGAGGCGGTGGTAATGTCACAACGGAAGTGCGCGGCTGGTGTTTGGATGTCGGGACAGTATGACTTCTGTTTATCTGTCTGGTAACACGTGCACCGTTTGAATTTCTCGGAAATTCTAAGGAAAACTCATATGTTATTGTTTCAGTCGGAAACCTTTAATTATGCTTTCGCGACATGACTAACTGTCGTTGAAATAAAAGTGAACTGTATTCCAGGAAAACAATATCTTGACTCATTACTGAGATTATTTCATACTTCGTTTGAAATTCCTTAGAATTTTCGAAACAAGCTTTTCGCTTATTAAGTACCGTATTAAGTATGTATAACGTTACTTTTAAATGCTTACTTAAATGAACCCCTGCGACGAATGGTGAAATTTTACTATAGATTATTGGTGAAACCATGGAAACAAAAATATGTGCTATTCAACAGAAAAGGCGAGAAAACACAAATTTAATGTGGGATAGTGTTGGAATCCCATAACATCTCCTTTTCGTTTTTCAGCTTATTTCAGACTTATTCATGTAAACATGAATAAGTCTTTGATTGCACGTTTATATGTAAATAAAAATTGCCGGTTTACGATCCGACGGACGGAATGGATAGCCAAGATATCTTTTTAGAGTACCAATCAACTCTGGGATTTATTTTTCTGAAAATCAATGGCGAACTAAATCAAAACTGGTCAAAATTGCTTTCGAAAAACATAAAATAAAACAATAAATTGCCAGGAAATACACTTTTAAAGGACCTTTTGTACACTTACATTCAAAGGACCTTTTCCCCTAATAAAACGAGTCTTCTTAAGTTCCTCTTTCAACGAACAATTGAAAAGAAACACCTCTTTTGGTATCTTGAACCAGGCTTTACTTTTTCTTTCACTGAAAATTTCTTTTAGAGTTTCCACTGGTTAAAACAGTAGTGAAAAAATTAGACATTTATGACTGAATTGGAGTCAGAGAATGAGCAAGCATTCTTACATTTCAATTATAGAAATAGTAAATAAATTTAAAATGTTTTGTTTGACGCTTCGCTATTTTCAGAAACAGAATTTGACATTAGTTTATTTTTTTTCGAATAGATAGACACTTTTTCGTGAATCTTAAATTCAATTGATGTGAAAGTTCTTTCAAACAAAACTACGAGGACATTATCAATAAAACGAATAACCAAAGTTGATAATATAACAAATTGTCGGATTTTCAAATCTTAAACATTTACACGCACAAGGTTTCAATTTTTTCAGGAAATGGATTTTCACTTTTAGCTCATACTTCCTTTCACATGAAGGTAAAGAAGAAATAATATTCTTCTATTCATCAATTTCTCTGACATCCATTTAATGAAGATTTCCGTGAGTAGACGAAAGTAGTAACAAGAGAAGCATCGATTTGTTCAAACCTCGGTATGTTTTATATTGGACTCGAAATCGTACTTTCACTTCTCTTAGACTACCTACTTTATTTTCGGATTCTCTGAAATATCCTCTAAGATTACCATCAAGCAACTAGAATGAAAATTCCGTGCATCTTTGAAAAATAATAACACGGTATATATTAGTCTTATCACCTTTACTTTTGATAAACTTTGTCGGCCCTTTCGTGTACTTCACAAATTCAAAGATACGAGTGTTTCTAGAGAGTGGACACAAGTTATCGGCTTGTTTTTGTGTTTAAGGTTAAAATGGAATCCGAGGAAAAATATTTGAGTTCCATCTCTGCTGCATGATTCTGCAAGAAAAATACCACGTAATGTTCGTTAAACATTTAGTAAGCGCTTAAGAAGATCGTACTTGTGATGGTGATTCCGTTGATTCAATATTTACCATTTTTGTTCACTTTTCCATCGAAAGTATCATCGAGTAACAGAAAATTCCTTAATTGCTAATTTAGTTGTCTTTTAATTCTCAGGGCTCCTGGATAGCCAAGTGGGCAGTGGCTTCGGTGAAAGCAGTCCCGGGTTCGATTCCCATGAGAGCATGGTGATCAAAGCTGTCGAAGCACTTTCAATGATACTACAACTTCTAATTTTCCTACGATAGGAAAGATCTATAAGTATTCATTTTGAAAAATAATAAAATGTAACATAAAAATATAACATGATATAGTAAAATTTAAATTATTAAATTAATTTAATAATTAATTAATTATTTATTATTTAGGAAAGGAAGAGAACACTTTGTCTTAGTTCCTACGTTATGGAGTTCCACAAAGTTACAGCTTCGTCAATTGATTTTATTATTTATTATTATTACCGATTTTATATCCTGAACTTTGTGTTTTATTCACAACTTCTTCGATAAATCCTTAATTACTTTTGTAGCTGTCCCTCTCCCCTCAATATTTGACTCATCCATTTCCTGTCGAAATGTGGTGTTCTACCTTTCGTTAGGTTCATGTAAACTCAAAAATCCCTATTAAGAGCCATCTCCTTCATTTCCTTAACCCCACCCCTTATGTCATATCGTCAATTAATTACTTCAATTAAAACCTCCAAATATATAACATTTAAAGGTACTATTTTATGAGGAAGCTATAAATAGAGTAAATTAATATTTAGTATAAACATTCAACAGTTATAATAGTTCTAATAATTTCGTTTTGTTAAGAAATGCTACGATAAAAAAGCAAGCGTAACAAAAATGCTCTCAGACGTAGGTTGGGAATCCTTGAAAGAAAGGAGATTGGAAGCTAGGCTGCGATTGCTTAATAAATTCAGGGAAACTACATTTTCGGAAGCTACAATCGGTATCATGCAACCCCCTGCTACCTCGGTTGATCCAATAATGACCGTAAGTTAAGAGAAATAAATGCTAGGACGAATCGATTTAAAATTCATTCTTTCCGCGAACGATAGGCGACAATAACCGAATAAGGAAGTAGTTTAGATTCAACTGGTGTTTACACCCCCTGCCACACGCCGAAAGGCGGCTTGTAGGGTATTAATGCAGACGTAGATGAATAGGTTGGCTCAATATGCGAGGTATGTAGTATGTACATATTTTTTACGTTAAAGAATTTTTGTAAAGCTGCTAAGGCTGCCACCTGACAATAGTCTTACTGCGGAAAGAATTTTTAGTAAACAAAAAATTAACAAAAGAATTTATCATGCAGACATAGCAAAAATAATAAAATCTTTTAAGTCTGACCGACTTATACAATTTCATTATACCTTCCACATCCACAATTTGAGTTCTCCGGAGAGGTCTGAATAGTGGTCCGACCTCCGCCATCCACAATCACCGAGAGAATGAAAGAAACCCGCACGATTCCATATCTCCCCTAATCCACATCGCATTCCGTAGGAATGACCTGCCAACGCCAGCATTCCTACCAAAATACCACGCATTTTTCAGCCTTCACCTAAATCCTTCATTTTTTTTCAAAATGGAAACCTTGACGCTGCCCTTTTCTGCATTTTCAAATTGCGCGTCCCCGATTGAATGAGTGGGGATTGCGGGGGAGGATTGACTGATGCGATTATCTAATCAATGCTTTGTGTCGGTATTCGGGTCATCGGAGGAAATTAAGCCGAAGGAATCCGTTCTCCGCACGGTATGTACAAGGCAACCTGTCCGTTGTCATTTCGGATGCTTTCGTCCGGAACCGAACGAATGTCTCGAAGAACGGTAATTATTATAACGCAATCGATTACCTTAATCGATTATCGAACTTATTTATATATTAAATTTATTCCCTATAAAAATGCAATGAAAATTAGCTTTAACGATGAACTTGGTGAGTAAATTAATGAGTAATTGATAATGATTATGATGATGATATATGATTAATATACAAAATGTATATCATTGTAACGGCATCGGTTGTGGTTTTCAATTTTTAAGGCTCGCTCGTTGGCGCGGGTAGGGCATAGTTACTCTATTTTTTTACCATAATTACTTGTGATACTACATTTTAGGAGGAAATTTTTCGCTGAATTGTAGTAACATCGGGAATTTTTAATGCAGTGACGACATTTTTGGATGTAGAAAGGGTATGCTTTTCAAGGTGATGTTTGGCGCCCATGGCAACCTGGGAAACCTGTCATGAACCCCGAAAAACCAGAAAAAGGCAGATTATAAAATATTATTATAAATTTACAACTAGTGTCAGATATACTTCATTCATAAATAGGATCATTTAATTGTCATATCGATATTGTGTATATTAGTGTATGTATATCTCCTATCAATAGCAATTGAGATTAAGACTGCCCCCCAGGCGTTTGATTACAACTTGCAAAATATTCACGAGTCTTATCATATACATACAAATGGGAAAAACTGCATTATTCCTAGATTGAAATTGTCATTTAAGTTTCAGTTATTCTCAGACTCACAGTAGTGACATCACATCGTTCTTTTTGGGTGACCAATCCAGGCTTCGGCCACAAAAACAACTGAATCAGATATTTCGACCCATGAATGTTTCCTGTTTACATACACGAAAAGAGCATGTAAGAGCGGCATGAATGTGTTATCAACAATAACCTTGAAAATATAATGTCGCAGCCCTGAATTCTCGGAATTCTGCACTAATAGCTAAATGAGATTTGATAAAACGCTCGCATTCTTTATCGGTTGAAACAAACACATTTCTTTGGCCGTTATCTCTCGATAGTTGGGCTTGCCGTTGCAAATACGGTTCGTGACGCTTTAATAATGCCTAACCGAGTAAACTACTGTATTCTTAATATAGTAATGTAATTTATGGACCGCAATCAGATTCTGTCATTATGTGGAAACGATAATGAAATTATGAACTGCATTGCGTGTTTAGAGTAACTATGACTTCAGAGTTCATAGCCAGGAAAAATAAATCAGGAAACCAAACATTAGATCATATTTAAAAACAACAAAGAGCATACAGTGTATAGAATCGCTTAAGATAACGAAATAGTTTATTATTTATAGTAGTAGTGCACAAGCTATGAATATGGTGAAACCTGTTTGATGAACAAGTTATGTTTAGTAAGAAAAAATATATATTATTTATGTATCTAATAATATATATATAATGTAGGATTTGTAATGATTCCTACACTGAATTTTTTTATTGTATTAGCTGTAAGATATTGTAATGGTCATTAATTTTATATTATTATAATTAGATTCGTATACTGAATTGTATTACCATACAAGATAGCGCAGCAGTGATGTAATTGCAGTCAATGACTTGCCACGGGACCAACTGTAACAAATTAATAATAATTGACAATCAGCGTGAATAAAATCATTAATCGTTAAGCATAAGATAAAATAGGCTTAACTTGATTATAAATTTATATTATCCCATTTGTTTGGATGAAGTTCCACCAGTCAAGACCTAAGTTATTGAATGTATTTATCGATTCTTGTTCACTTATGAGGAATGAAAACATGCATCGGGCCGCACTTGGCCACACGGGGCGCAATTTATGTACCATTGCTTTAAAGGAAGCATAAATATCCTATCATTTAATAAACCTGCGTACGTAAAGCTTAAGATGGTGGTAAGCCTACTTACAAAGACAGTGGCTCAATCGTATGGAATGTATTGTACTTTATTAATCTCAGATGAGAACTTACATTAAGACCAAATGCTTCCCTGATCGGATTCGATGGGGATTAAACCCTATCCTCTCAATATTTCAAACTCAAAACTTGCTTCAATTGATTCAATCCACATTTTTAATTCGGTGCTCATTCACGCTGTCAATCACGGACTTTCACAAATTGCTACATATCTCCATATATAAACGAATGACTCCATGACGACGGATAAACAAACGCGAGCAGCGCCACGAGTGTCGGAGAGCGCTAATCCCGGACGCACTTCCACCAACTTTTTCGAAAGGCGTAATACGCTTTTGAAGGAAAGAGTTTGATCCTCTTTCTCTCCGCTTGACAAAACCGAACTCTTTCGAAAGTTGTTTCCCTCGATTTCATAAGAATCGGTTTTTCTCTCGTTAAAATTTCCCATTAACTAGTACTGGGGGAGGAGCTACATCTGGGGAGACATTTATGAAACAGCTTGGGGAAAGTTCAAAACGTTAATGAAAGACTCTATTCGGAAAAGTATCAAAGCGCTAATCTCTGGAACGAATGGAATTCCATCGCGTATCCGATTTTAATGTCTTTGACACGGGCGATTCTTTCACCGAGGAACTGTAGCGATCCGTGGATAACTGTGGTAAGTCCATCCATCACCGCAAGCGTTTGCAAGATATCAGAATGTGACGATTTTCCTCAGTGAGATTAACTCCTCGGCAACAATAAGGAGAAAGGTGAGTAAATTCTGAGGGGCTTTCAATTCACAGGGAACTAACCCGTAGAGAAAGCCACAGGAAATATTTTATCTACCATTCAGTCACGATTAAGCAATTGTAGTGTTGCTGGGTTTTACTGTTTTATTTCTAAACTTCACTGAATCAGGTAAGGTAATCCATAATAGAAAGAATCTAAAGCCGGGTTTACACCGCAGTTGACGACACGTGTTGACGACATTTCACAAAACAGCACTTATTTTGTCGTCAACAAATCGTGTCGACGACAGATTTTCCGTGTCTGCAACCGAAATTTTGTTTTCCACCAATGATGGAAAACAAAATTTCGGTTGCAGACACATTTGTCGTCTACAAAAGTTGTAGCGCCCATTCGGTGTTGCAGACATTTCCCCACTACCCCCCTCGTCCATCAGAACCAATCAGAACTACGTGGCTGTTTCCGCCCCTAACCCCTCCACTCATCACCACCACGTGGCGCCTTTGGTTAAAGCGGTCCCGGGTTCGATTCCCGGTGGGAGCCAATGTGCGAAATGACCTCAGCTGTCGAAGCACTTTTAACAATACTACTACTACCACGTGGCTGCTACATGCCGCCTCAATAGTCCGTGAAAGTGGAGCTTTTGTCGTCCACAAAAGTCGCAGAAAAATAGAGCGCATTAGTATTTTGTCTGCAACAAAATATTTTAGACGAATGACTTCGACGAAAAAAGTTGCATACAAATGTCAGCAACATGCGGTGTAAACCCGCCTTAAGAAAGATCTTTTACCATAAATTTTATTTTTTTACAAATAACAGTAACACGACCGGTTTCGATGTCAAGATGACGATCAATCGTCGAAACCGGTCGTGAAATCGTCCAAAAATACAAATTTGTGGTAAAAGTACAAATCTTTCTTGGATTCTTACCTGTTTTAATTCTGTTTAGTAATGGGGAATCGGATAACTGAGTAAGTTATCTTTCTATTCTACACATCCAACGGTTTTCAATTTTTTCATTGGACAAAAATCAATCGGTCTGCATAATCCATAGGCGGATTCAGAGCAGTTGTGACTCCACCCCCACCATGATTTTGCCAAAATAACTCTTTCATAAAGTTACGACAAAAACTTAACATCAATTTACGTTTTATAGCCTACTCTTCATTTTCATGCGATAGATTTATACCAGTTTTGATTACACAGGAAAAATGATATTTTATTATTAGAAATGGGTTTATTGGAGAAAATTACAGCACACTCTTTTCTACTATAAGGCGTGTTTATTAGTTATAACCCCAAATATACACGTTATCCATCCATGGCATAATTCAGATAGTTGCATTTACCAGGATCTTTTTTATTGAATTATTTTGTGCAGATAAAAGGAGTCATCTAGCAAAAAGATATGCATTGATAACTCCTATTCTATTTTTTATCTAATTTATCCTATTTAGTTCTTATAGCTGCATTTTATATCACACGGTTTCTCCTGTTAAAGTGAAAAAATAACAAACTACGTTCTGAACTATTTAATTTTTGTGAATTCAATTGATTATCACCCACATTTAGTTGTATCAATTTAAACTTTTATTATAGTGATTATATCAATTTATATATAGATTATTAGCAATACAAATTAATTTATAGTAATTTTATAGTAGGTGTTTCAAAGATAGGCGGTCCTTTTGAAAACAGTTCCAGGGTTTGTCTATGGTTCCTGCAACTACGGTAATAATCTCAACTGAAAAATATGCGAAAACCATAAAGTTTCTGCTTAAAATTCATCGTCCTCGGGATGTATTTTATCTCGTTCCGTAGATTAATCTCCCAACCGAGCGAAACAGCTCATAAAAAGTCGCGTCGATAGCATTTGTTTTTACGCGTCACACACCACTCGCCGCTTGAGTGCCCGGAATCGGAAAGTGTTATCTGAGCAGTTTTATGGACTTGCAATGCATACATTCGTCCAAATTGACTCGTCTCAGGGCATTGAATTTGGGGAATGGGGGTTTTCAGGGTTAATCCAAACGGAAGAATTGAAAGTAGTTGTAAATCCGTGCTAGCGAAACTGCTCCACCACAATAATTCTCTAAAGCGAAATATACTCGCTTAAATTGTGTGTAGTATTGTTAATATAAGAAGCGTATGCATGGGGTGTCATTATTCATTTAAAATAAATTGATGTGACGAATTAAAGTGAATCTTTCTTTGGATTGAATTGGAGAATACTCCAGAAGGAATTCCTTTGAGTTTGGCAAGTTCTGTGTTTTAATAATATTTGTGTTACTAAAATACTCAATAGCATTAGCTAGTAAAAATGTAATTTCCATATTATTAAGCTACATGCCTCTAGTTCAAGAATTAAATCGCATTACATAATTTAAAGTAAGAATTAATCCAAGATATTTTTGAATAAAATGTAATTTCCATATTATTAAGCTACATGCCTCTAGTTCAAGAATTAAATCGCATTACATAATTTAAAGTAAGAATTAATCCAAGATATTTTTGAATAAAATGTAATTTCCATATTATTAAGCTACATGCCTCTAGTTCAAGAATTAAATCGCATTACATAATTTAAAGTAAGAATTAATCCAAGATATTTTTGAATAAAATGTAATTTCCATATTATTAAGCTACATGCCTCTAGTTCAAGAATTAAATCGCATTACATAATTTAAAGTAAGAATTAATCCAAGATATTTTTGAATAATTAGCTCAGAATTTAAGAGAATCTGATATATCTAGCTTACTCACAACCAAAATACATCATGGAATATTATTTTGATTTTATAAAATATGAATTTCAAAAACAAATCATAATTCCGTACTTGACAAAGAAAGCCGTAGCACAGAGAAAATCTAGAGGATATGAATGTATGGTAAAACAAAGTTTCTGCGTACTTTCTTATCTGAAATATTAATTCATCGTCCGATCAACAAATAACAAACTCATTGGAGAGAATTCCTTTTGCTCTAAAATATCATTAGAAATTAAATTGTTGAAAACTGACATAGTATATATTAATTTGATCTAAATGCATTAAAGGAAGGTAAAAGTTCCTCGACCAATTATTTAAGGAAATAAATTAGGAGATTTAAACATTATGAGTAACAACAAAAAGAATAAAATAATTCCACGAATAAAAAAATTAAATGATAAAATTTAAAAATAATTATACCATCATAAGAAAAGAATATTTAGCGAAGCAATAAAAAGAAGGAATACGACTGAAACTTAAACGTACAATATTTGAAAATAATACATTGAACATATCAAAATCAAATGAAAAAGCGCTACCTAAATGAATATGAATTAAATATATATAAAATCAGTATATATAAATTAATAAATTAATTTTATAAATATTATATTAATCTTTTCAGATGAATAAATGGAATAGTTTTTAAATGAAGAGAGAGAAAGACAAAACCAGCTGAATACTTGCCTATTGAAAACATCCTCTTATTGTCGTGTTGGTTAGAATTATAACTAGAACGTACCAATCATCTGATGGCAAGAGGAAGTGTGTACTTCAATAAAAATGCTATTTCTTTCACATCTAAACACGTAACACCATATCCCTAAGCACTAATTAAATCTATGCATAATTGTCGTTTGTATCTGCACATCATACGTACTTAGGGCAGAATATTACAAGCAACGCTGATTCCAATGAGAATAATATTGCGAATGTTTTTCCTTTCGCTCGGTTTTAGCGCACGACTATTGTTGGTGAGAGGAACTTTGGGAAAGGTCGATGACCTGCGCGTGGGAAAGCCGCTCTTCTGCGCAGTGACAAAATATAAGACGGAAAATTGGTAAAAGATTACGAACGAATTCGCATTAATCGTGCGAAAGATTTCAAAAGGATTGTGACTACAGGAGAAGAAAATTTCTCACGCTTTACCCCTGAATGCGCAATAATTATCGATACTTTTTCTGCAGGAAAGAAAGGTTTATTTCTATACAAAAATGTACAATAATACCATCTTATCAGTTAACAATTCTTACAAAACAATAATGTTTTTGGTACCAACAGATTTAAGAGAGAAATTGAAGTAAACTTTCTGTCAAGTGAAGGACTTATCAGCATGAACAGATCGCTCAACCAGAATCAAATAATGCAGAAAATAAAGAATGCATAACTAAAAAGAAAGATGTGAATAAGTTTCTCTATTTTCTAATTCAGAGAAGTACCAATAAGTTTACCTATTTGCAGATCTCAGTAGATAATTTTTGAATTTTATTTTTATCTCTGAAATAGTTTTTAAGTTCTTCAGTTCCTTAGGTGATAGATTAAAAATTATAGGTACTCTTATATTCAGATTTTTTACCGTTTAGATTATAATAACGTGATAAATGGTACCAGGTATTATTATTTCTAATAATATCAGTTGTACAATTTTTTATAGTTTTATTTTTCGATATGAAGTAGTTATCAACAATAATAATGTATTACTAACAGCAGAGTTAGGGGCAGTATATTTAAACAAGAATATACGCTAACTATATCATTTTTATGATTATCATCATAATATTTTAATAATTCAGTAAAATGCCAGAGTAAACATCTACCAAAACTCAGTTAGGAAACGTCCTGACGTTTGAGATTTCGACTGACGCGACAATCGAACAGAGGAAACTTGAAAATATCTTGCATTGCGCTTAGGATATTCTTTTATTACTTCTGATAATATATAACTATAAATCCATTTGAGATACGAAAATTGCTGCGTGTTTTAAAAAATCATTCTAGAACTTAACCATCCCGAAGAAATATACAAAGCTTATACATATTATGTTTCGGAAACCTTTACAAACTTAATTTTATAATTTCCAGTTTACAAAACCGACTACTAGCTATTGGAGAAACCGTTCTAAACGGAGAAGTAAAGTAACTTTGACCCTAGATATGTTGCTATATATTGATAATATGGGTTAGATGGAAGAAGAGACTTTTAAGTCTCAATCTCGCCCAAATAAAGACGATTTATTATTATTATTATTATTATAATATATGATGTTTTTTTCTGGGATGAATCAACTAAGTAACAAGAAGTAAACTAAGTTAGAATGCATAGGATCATCATCAGACCTGAAGACGATCGAAATTAAAGCTGAAACCATTCACCGTAGAGTTTCAAAACCATCTCACAAGAAATTCCATGTTCTCCTATTCTATTTTAAGTATCTTCTGAGTTTATATAATCAACAGATGCTCTCCGAAAGGTCCATTCATTGACGACGGGAGGCCGCGCACGAAAGCGGAAGCTGCGCCTTTGACGGAGATTAATAAAAAAAGAAACGCGACGCCCGCAATCAGAGTTTTGGCGAATCCTACTTCCGTCTCTCCGCTAAAAATAAAATCTAACAAAACGGAGAAAATTAGAAAAACTGCCGTTTCTGAGCCCATCCAAACTGTTAGGGGATCAATTAATTTATTTCAATGCATCGACGGAGATGGTGTACAATGAGAAATTGTTAAAAAAATGGACAGGTCGAGAAATAGCTTCCGAGGGAAACTAACGCTTCTTATAGTAAGTAAAGAGGGATATACTGATAAAAAGGAGTGAAATCTATCGTCCATACAACTTGAATACCCTGAAGATCGTTCCCAAGGGAGAACGGACTTAAACAAAGTCTGACAGGGATTCTGACTGACCTGACAAGGACTCGAACTCGGACCTCCCGATTGCTGGTCTGTTGCTCTACCAATTAAGCTTAATTCCTATCATCCTTACGTAGCACTCTCACCAGGACTTCATCTTCTCATGGAAGTCTGACTCTGGTTTAGAGGATCGAAGCAGACTTTGAGTAGGTGACTGTGCATACACAATCAATGAATCCACACAATATGACTCGTCGACTTTTTATAATTTAATAGTTTTAGCCAGTTAAGTACTAAGAACCACTACTTCCACCTGATATCACCACCACCATCATAAACGTACCTACGCATTTATATTTTTATTCTATAATTACCTTGTACAATTACAGCCTACTACTGAAAGTTAATTCCTTCCACCACATCTAGATGGATAGATTATTTTTCATGTGTCATTTAGTAGAGGATAAACAAATGTATCTTTCATTTTCTTTTTCCACATCTTCTTCATAGTTGTGATGACATGAAAGCGAATGAGGTGTGAGTGATGCTGAATAATGGCACAGATTAAGGTTTCTTCCAATGGGAACTAACCCACTCCTCATCTTGCATAGTATGCCTCATTCCCCGTTTGGTTGCTATGTTATAGTGGTATCAACCGGCCTTCGAGGTGAATACGGACAGACTTAACTTTCGTAACGGGCAAGACGTGACTTAGGAGTGGCAGATCTTCATTTCTGCATTTAGTGGTAACACAGAAAGGGTAGGCATTAGCGAAAGAACCTCTACGCCGCCGTCAAAACAACGCCGTTTAAGGAAGTAATGAACGGTTCGTCACACGTGACAAAATCTGCATGTGGAGGTTAGTGCCGAACGGCACGTGGGGCGATAGAGAACGAAAACAGAGATAAGTCATATCGGAATCCACGTGTAGCGGAAGGGAAAGACTCCAAGAACTATTACCATGAAATCATATTCATGCGACATTACTTAAGAATAACGTCATTTCTTCGCTGTTTGCACTTCTTCTGACATTGCTCCTCATTTCTCTATCGGGCCGAAACCCTGTTGAAACCACAAGACCTCTAACATTAATTACCAAAAGCATAAGGAGTGAGTTTTACTTGTACAGATGATAATAATTTCGTCTTTCTTTGGCGTATTTCAATGGTGAACCTAACAACCAAAAAGCAGAATCCACTGCGCCGGTTCCTAAACATACATCTCCCACTAACGATCGTTATAATAACTTCGTGACAAAAGGTATTAGCGCGATCACCATTTTCCCACAGTAAGTTTCCCGTTGAGGCCGAAATCTCAGTTACAGTCGTTTAAAGTTTCCGACTCCTCAGTTCGGAAGCTGGTTTGAGTCCAATACCAAAGCTACCTACAGAAACGGAATGACGCTTACTACGCAAGATGAGGATATCGACCTCATTCCTCTCTGTGGTATGAGTGGATGACGTCCATACGATATTTTCAAAATGTCCCAATGAATTTCACTTCGTTCAGGGATAATTAATTTCACTTTATTAAGGGATAATAATATAAATTCACCTTCAGCATCATTCAGTTACTTTCATATCATCACAGTTATGAGGAAGATTGATGAAATTCAAATGAAAGATGCATTATCCTTTATCTTTACGAAAAGATAAATGACAAAATTATACTCCTCGAGTTCCTGCTACCATAACATGATTAATCGAATCATTTTCATGTTTCTGCTGATACGGGATAGAGAAAAATGCAACCATCATTAACTTTTATCACAGCCTTGTTCGTAGCTGTGATGGCATGTAAGGTGCTTGGGAATGAATATTGAAATCAATTAAGGTTTTAAAATGCTAAGTAAGTGCTACTCGTACAGTCATTATGACCTACTATACTCTGCTCATAGCATAATGGCTAGGTAACGAAAGCAAGGGCAAACTACCTCACTCCTCATGTAGCCTAGTAAGCCTCAATCCCTACCACATACTAGCTCTTGGTATTTTATATTTGAGAGGGTGAGGCACCAACCGGCCTTCGGGCTGAATACATTACAGACAGGGCCGGGATTTGATGAAAAGAGGCCCTAGTCTATTCCACTTATGAGGCCCTATCACCTCCCATTTTTAAGTTTGTAAATTACATGAGAGATAATAAAATACATCATTACTGTGATATATATCAATATGTCTCCTTATTTTTGGTTCAGTGTTTTAGTGTTCACTGTTTTTAGAATAGTTTAATTTTAATTATGCCAACGATTTAAATGCAGGCTTCTCTTGATCTTGAGGTCATAGGCTGAAGCCTAGTTAGCCTAATGGAAAGTCCGGCCCTGATTACAGAGAATGGATTTCATTTCGGTAACTTTGTATGGAAATTATTTTATTATGGAGTCTTTCTACTAACTATAGGTGGCAAATGTTAGAGGGGATGAGGTACCAACCGTTCTTCGAGCTGATAAAGTAGCAGACGTGATTATCAGTTCAATCGAAACCTCCTGCGTCTATCAAGCCCTTACAATTTCCATCATTTGAGAACGCGTATAAAGCATAAAAGAAGCTCAACATCAGTCAATGAGAACCGGCTTTCATTTTCGATTTCTCCTGCGGTCATGTTTCCCAGCGCAATCCGCGATGTTACTTTTTTGCCAAAGTTCAGCCATTGCTTCTCTTTTTATGTCTCTGAAGCATCCTTCGCTGGAAAAACCCGGGG
The DNA here is from genome assembly GCA_947579665.1 of Sympetrum striolatum. Taxonomy (NCBI): domain Eukaryota; kingdom Metazoa; phylum Arthropoda; class Insecta; order Odonata; family Libellulidae; genus Sympetrum; species Sympetrum striolatum. Next base: position 65,091,386 of record OX388351.1, on the reverse strand, counting down.
AAGAAAGGGCATTTAAAGCCAGCAGATAAAGGCGAATATAAATTCAAGGAGGATTTAATCTCCCTTCCCTGTCAAGTCGTTTCTTGAAAGACTTACGGGTAGTAATTAGTTTAGTCAAAGCCGCAGGTGTACCGTGGCAATCTGAAGATGTTTCCAGACGTCAATAGCGCAAATCTGTACGTTAGAGGGATTAATTGCTTGTATTTGAAATGGAATAATTGCATCACACGATGATAAAGCTCATATCTCCGGCTGGGAAAATGGCGCGGTATATAATACTCGAATTTACCGCTAGTATATCTTGATAACTATGTTTCGTTGCTCCGTCTGTATTCTCATTAAGGATCCAGAAACATGTATGTATTTCTCATTTAATTTTGCCTAAGCCTTGTGATTATCATGTTAAACTTGATAATGGTATTCTTCCAAGTCGTAATATCTTAAGAGCTATGATGATGATAGTGTTTACTCGTGAAGTATTTTTGCTGCAAGCAACGCGGTTGCTTTTCAATCCCAGAATTCTGGATCTGCAACGGAAACGAAGGCAAATAACCTCACTCCTGTCTTTTACCAATCTTCGCGTTTCTATGGCGATTCGTAGCTAATGACGGATGTTTTGAGGTTCAAACGGGTGATACAGACGACTGCACGTGTGCGACGTATACCTTATAAACGCTGATTTTCCACCGACTTCATACCGAGAAATTCCGCTCACAAAGCACGTTGCCTTTGAAATCTCAAAAACAAGAAAGCTTCCCAGAATTCGAATTATAATTCATACATACATACAAGTGTCTTTCTAAAGCGAATTAGGGACTAGGAAGTCCCATCTTCTGCTTAGCATGAGTCCAAAATAAGCAAAAAAAACGATAATGTGGACAGTTTATTAACGAATAATATGGAGTATAGAAAGGAAATGTGGAAAGAAAGAATGGTTTTGAGGAGCAAATAAAGTCTTTATTTCGTTCTCAGAGGAAATGTCCCCTACAGGAAAACACCCACAAAGATAAGGCGTTGTGAAAAATCAGCGAAATGTTTAGGAAATATTGAAGGAAAGAGAGAGATTTACGATGGAAATTGGATAAGGTATTAACAAATAAAATAAACAGCAGAATGAAATTGTTGATCGTCGTAGCATATAGAATATGACGCGAAAGCGTACAAGCGACAGAAAAAATACGGGATTTCTCGTTTCTGACAACGAGTATATCGAAATGACGACAATGATATTTTCAAATTCATTGAATCGATTCTAGAAAAATCGACCGATCGAAAATCAGTGCCTCAACGAAGATATTTAAATGGTTTTATTATGCTTACGAATTATCTCGTTTTAGAGAACGAGTATACAAAAACTAAAATATCGATATACACTAAACCGATGAAACGAAGATCGAAACATCGACCTATTGAAAATCGGTGTCTCGAAGAGGAAATTTAAATAGCCTCTCTCTTCCGTGGCTTTTAAACGCGAGAATGCACGCGATAGCTTCCCAGAGAGAACAAGCCACGTGTGTTGAAATGCCACCGTGCTTCCACACAAAAAACAAGCCTCCCCTCCTTTAAAACAACACTTGTTCCCATTTATCTAAAATCCCCTCTCTCCACGCGGCATGCCGTTTTTCCAAAGGTCAAGGATGAGTAGCCATCTTATCGTGGACCAGGACTCGTAAAGGGCAACGTTCGAAGATGCTGGAGGAGAAAGGGAAAGGAAGACTGGAATCTCGCCATCGCCAGTCTTCTGCGATCCTCTAAATGATTTACGCGACCAACGCGTTATCCGTAGCAACTGCAGCGCCTTAGATTCCATCAGCATTGAGGAGTGGCGGAGAGCGAATAAACATTCGTTATTCTTCAAAAATACTCTTTTTCGTAAACAAACGAAATTATAACGTGATTTAATACCATTCTGACGCAAAAGATAATAAGGTCGTTTATACCTGGATAGTAAAAATTATGATTATTTAACGCAAATGTATCATTTCCCAATTAATATACGTTTTAATATTTGGTATGAATACAAGCGCGGTTGCAAACAACCGAGCCACAGCTTGGAAAAATTCGCTTGGCCGAGACCTTGATGCTGGAAGGCAAGTATGCTACACATTTCGCCGCCATAGTTGGCAGCGTAAATGAACGAAAATCAATTTTAGAAACGGATTTAACATAGCCATTAAATGGGATATAAAATAAGTTAAAATTAGTTTATTCAGATGAGTCATTCCTTCCTTTCTCTATATTATAATGAATCATGATAAAGAGCATAAAGCAAATATTGCGCGTATGCTGCGCAGTACAATCTACATAATTTGAATATTATTTGTCTTCCTGTGAGAGGTTTTCATAACTTGTACAGCATATTGCAATACCTCTGTTTGTAAATGCTCTCATCCTAAATTATTGCAATGTAATTAGTGAAATATGAAACCATAACCATTTTTTAAAATCGGAAGAAATTCGCTGAATTGGCGAAAACGTAAAGTAAATGGACTTCGTTTGCCCTCGCCTTGAAGCTACAGATACATCATTATTATAATACATTATATTAATATATTTAATATATTTACGGGCGTAGTATCTTATACAAAACTACAAAATCGTAGGATAAATTAGGATGTTTCAAAACATTTTCCCCTCTATGTTTCTTCTCGAATGACATCGTTGAAACAGGTGTCACTCGACGTATTTGGAAGGATTGTAAACACTCTTTCGCACAATCCAACCTGTGGCTCCGTATGTTAGGAGAAAATTTAAAATTCAACCCGTGCATACCGGCTTCTCACCCACCGGAGGAATGAACGTGGGAAAAAGTTCCTCTGCTCGCGCTGCAAATGCAGTTCCTCTGCTCGCGCTATCGATCTGCAGACGGAGCATTGAAATTTCCGACAGAAAAATTCCGTTTTTCGCATCATTACAAGAGTTTCACATTAAGCGGAGAAGAGCTATCGCACGTTACATTCGGATATCCGAGAATGAAAATTCCTTAAACCGATCGGTTAATGTAATTGGAGGGACTGATCTGTTATAAATCTAAAAGGGGGTGAAAGAAGCGGAATTCCACTGTTTAAATGGCCATCATTATGATCTCTTGATCCGGTCTGCCCTCCGAGCGAATAGATGGAATTCCGTTTTGCAGCTCAACCGTATCGCGTGACGCCAATCCGTGAGCGAGGCTTTGAGAAGTCGATGCAAAAAATACGATATTCACCATAAGGAATTCAAGATAACACATTTTAGGACCACTATAGAACAACGATCAAAAGTAGTAACAACGTAACCGTCTGTTTCCAATGAATCGTTAAAAATTATTAACTATCCACATCACTTATAATAATAGCAAAATGGAAATCAACTATAATATATTTACGAAAGAACAAAAGAGAGATACATTAGCTCTAACTTCATAGATAATAGAATGATCGCAGATTTCGGCATTTCCTTCAGAATATAAATAACAGCGTTCAGCCCGAAGTCCGGTTGGAACCTCATCCCCTATAACAGTAGTTACCAAAAGTTTGTTGAGGGAAATGAGGCTTACTAGGGAGGATGAGGAGTGAGGTAGCTCTTGCTTTCCTCATCAAGCCGGAATGCTATAAGCGGTCCACGTAATTGAAGCATATTGACAATTAGAGTAACACTTTTCTTAGCATTTCATAATGAGAGACCTAAATCAGTAGCATTATTCACTCATACCTCATTAGCTTTCATGTCATCGCACCCATAAGCAACACTGTGAAAAGAGTAGATGGAAGATGTACGTTTCCCCATGCTGTACCAAAAGACAAATATTCCATTCTTCAAGATGTGGTTGCAGGAACTTCCAATAGGATATGGTGAATATATTTCAGTTATAGAAAATAGTTAACGTTTTGCCTTCTTAGTTTCTCGTTTGCTATCGGAAAAGATGGAATCAACTGTACTTAGATACAAAACGTAATGAATAAATTGATGTTATTATCTAAATTCAATTGAAGAGCTTCCAATCCAACCCTCACCAAGAAATCTTGTTTCAGCTTCATTGATTTCCTCAATAGTCATATACATGATTGAATATTCATCTGTGCAGCATCCTTAGATGAGATAAGGCCTGTCTCCATAGTGCTGCGGTTTATTAGATGCAATCTCAACCAATGAAAATAATATTTTCCAGAATTACTTTTGAAGGACAAACTGCATTCCTTCATATGTAATAGAAATTGTGAAATATGTTCCCAGAAATGCATCAGTTTTGTATAAATATATACCTATCCATTATTATTATTATTACTAAGGGACTTTATAAGGCGAAATTGAGACTTTTAAGTCCCATCCCTCATTTAATCTTCCATAAAGCATCGCCATGGTACTAATAGCAAAAAGCTAATCTATGCATCACATACCTTAAAACTATACGAGCACTGCCGTATGTAGTGCGTGGGGTTTAAGATCAAGTTAAATAAATTTTTAAATTAATTTAACCAATTTAGATATGGAACATAGGGAAATAGTCTGAATTATCCGGAATTTTCGCAGGAAATCATAAAATGCTGATTGAATAATGTTTTCATTCAACCAAACAATTCTCAGAACACACATTGTGTCAATAAAGTTGTGTATTGTGCGTATAGAATCCCATCCATTTCGACTAGAACAATAATGTGTAGCAATTCCTATAGTTTTAAAAATATGTTATGTGAAATAAGTTACTTAAATTGGTCGTGTAATAAAATATTTATACAAGTAGTATTGTTAAAAGTGCTTCGACAGCTTAGGTCATTTCGCACAATGGCTCCCACCGGGATAATATTTATACAATAAGGTATTTATGTTTATGGTATAATGTGATGTGGTGCATAAAATAGGGCAGAATGAATAAAATCTACAGATGCGGCCGTGATGCTGTGGTTATGCATAATAGAAAGAAAGGACAAACAATGAATTACAGTTATTACTTCCCATGATGACAGAGATTGTAATAGATGCATATACTCAGAAAAAAACTAAAAACTACTTTGCTAGCAGAAAAATGTGCAGAATCGTCTATGGTTGCATCATCTCCGATGTGAAACAGATGTTAGCATAGTCCGAGTAATACTCTTCGTTACTTAAGAAAATGATGTCACTTAGGCACTGGTTAGTTGTATCACTCCAATTATGATTACTGTACCCCTGTAATTTTAATTTACAGCAGTCGCACTTATATCCATTACAGACTTGAACTTCGGCTTCTGAGTCGGCTGCATTAAACCAATTAGAAATTAGCATCCTCGGCAAATCTGTTAACAAGGATACTGCTTCCCTCTGGTGGCAAATTAATCCTTTTTATCAACGGCGAGTCATCGATTAGCTTCCAGCATTCGTGACTCATCGTGACCAAATCCGATTTCCCCCTGACCCCGGCAGGCAGCGGCGAAATTAACGCTTTATTTAAACGTGGCGTCCGAAAAGAGCAAACAGCTGCCGATCTAGATGCGGTGATTTATCGGTTTATTAAACGCTGTTGTCGAGGGCGGAATCGACAGACGGATCGTCGTGCTGCATTAGAACGCATGCGATCAGCAATTTGTCTACGCGGAGTCGCAACTAGGGCGTGGCATCTGTTTATGGCCACAGTTCAAGGAAAGGGCAACTGTCGCTGAGCGCAAGATGCTGGTCGGGAGCAAGAAGACGCCGCTACGAAAAGGAGACTGATACACACAATTTAGTATGTGCATGCAGGAGCATGTTTTTAGCTTTGTATTCTTTAAACGTCATTCCCATCAACAAACTTTGGCTTCATCTTGAACGTTTTCGTAGAATCATTATGCTGCACTCACGAGGACTTTATCTACTCTTAATTGTCTGGCTCAGTGAGAACTGCAATGTACCTCACTCCTCATTTAACCTAGTCTCTACATGCCCTCTCCCATGCATTTGGTAGTTGCTGAGGGTTTGAGGAGGAAACCGGGCTTTGGATAGGCTACTGTGCAGACACACAATCATCTTATTAAATCCATGTACACGACGGCTTTTTATGGTTTAATAATTATAGCCAGTTAAGTACTAATTAAGCACAAATACTTCATTTTGATTTTACCACCATGATCCTAAACAAATAAATGTTATATTTTTATTCGGTAATTACCGTTTATAATTAATGTCCTATTACTGAACGACAGGGCATTTTTTAAGGATTTTTCACTAGGTGGCCGAAAGAAAAATATCTCCTCGAACACCCCCCACCCAAACCGCTCCTCCCCCGACATACATGCGCGAGTCTAAAAACATTATAAGTTAATAGGAGATTTTACTGATGAACTGTCATTCATTCGTTGATAAATTTCTTCGATTTCCACCAAAAAACTTCATTCGAATTAGCAAGTTATATATTTTTTGACATTTTGGGGAAATCATGTATGTAGAAAATTTCTGACATTATTTCAGTTGGGTGTTATTCACGCATTTCCGAAAATTTGTTATGGCCAGATAATTACTACGTGGCCACGGCAGACTACTACGTGGCCATTTGGCCACGTTCGTATTACTTAAAAAATGCCCTGCTGAACGATCATTACTGCTACCATCTCTTGAAAAATGGAATAGTATTAATTCGTCTTTTGGTACAGGGGAATGTGTATCTTTCATCTGCATTTGTCTTCTCCATGTCTGCGATGACATGAGTGCAAGGGAGATGAAACAGGAAAGATCACGTCTTCGAAGGAATTTTTATCGTAGCAATTCGAATTCAGCCAACAGCGCTCAACTAAATTCCGTTTCCTCAACTTCATAGCTGGGATATTGCCTTTCCGCCCAATCTTGCTCGCATCACACCTTGAGTAGGTGATATTTGCCATAGCGCTGTATTTTCAGAGAGAATACCGTCCTACGCACTTCTATTATTCTCAGTACTTCTCTGTCACTGTCTATCTTCCTGAGAAACTCGTCATTGCGCGCTCCTACATCACTAAAGTTCGTAAGGATCAATATTCTTCATGACCACAATTGTACGAATGCGGCGATCCCAGTTCTAAGATGATTCCCTGTCTTTGGAACTCTACAAGTGACATCAAGTAATGTTGAATGATAATGAAACATGGTTATGTAAATTAAATACCTTAGAGAGAAGTTAATAACTTTGGGTGCACGTATCTAGAAAACCCATAAAAAGCGATGAAAGCAAACACATCGGAATCCATTCACTATTTGCGATTTAGTCGCTAAACTATACTTAGATCAAAACGTTAAAATTAATATAAGATTTGATTCTTGAATGCATATGCCTTGCCTTTGTAAACAAGAATTTTTATGCCTTCTCGAGATGAATTCATTATTATGCTAAAGAAATAACGAAAATATGACTCGAGTTCTAAGTATACAACTGGATTGTGAAATTAAATTATCGATGCCTGTAGAGCAAACCTTCTTTACTTGGGAAGTCCAGAGTTGAAATACAAGTCTTATATCCGAGCAAATATCGTAGAAAGAGCGTAACGCTTCAAATTTTGGAGAAGTAAAACGTGAATCGATCTTATCTAAAAATTCTAACGTATAGAAAAGCGTATTTTGGGCAGTGTGTACTGCGATTGGAGTATGGAACTAACTTCCGGTCGAGTTTCAAAAACGAATATTTACTAAAGACTAAACCCACAGTTATTTCGCATAGTATCTCTTTAATTTAATAATTCCATAATCAATGACGATGGTTTAGATAGAAGAATAGACTTCTAGTCTCAACCTCGCCCAAATAAAGACGATATATTATTATTACTTATACCTCTTATATTTCAAATGAATCAGTTAAAACTTAAATAAGAATTAATTACAATCTAGTATCAATTTCGGCATTCAGCGAGTCGGCAGCAGCACTGGAAAACCTCCTATCCTAAAGCATTCTGGCTTGGTGAGGAAGGGCAAATTAACCTCACTCCTCATCAAGTAAGGGCAAACTACCTCACTCCTCATCAAGTAAGCCTCACTTTCTCCCAGCTTTAATGTTACAGGGAATAAGGTTTCAACCTGTCTTCGGGCTGGATACTTTACAGACGTATTTTTATTAATTTAGACATGAACTCTTACATAGCGACAACGAGGACCTCAACATTCCTCGTATTAACTTCATCCCCCTAATTTGGTCGCCACGCTGTTAATTAGAACCCGTCTCTGCTCGAACCAAGAGTGTACGTTCCTTTAAAACTCGTCCGAACCATATTTTAAGCCAGCCTTACCTTCTCCCGTCTACCCGAAAGTGCGTCCTCTTTAGCGTAATCGCATCGATATCTCGATAGAACCGCGATGTATCGATTATCTCGGAAAGATTAACGGCGATTGAAATGATCGCGCAACAGGTTACTCGTCCGAAGAGGTGCAAGCGGTGCACGAGATTTCCCGCATCCATCCACTTGTGCACAATAGAGGGCGTTGACCTTAGGAAGACGTGCCAAACGGCAGAACAACGGCATACCGATCTTATTGGAATGTCCCCATAACCTGTTCGGGAAGGACGTTGTTGATAAAATAACGAGAGATTCCTGAGCCGTTTTACGCTTTCCTAGCACTACTTTCGTCATCGCAATTTTACTTCATCTCGGGCTTTATCCATAACGTACACAAACGGTATCAGATTGCGCTGATAGGCAATACGACACAAAATCATTTAATGGGTATACACGGCGATTAATTGGTAAATAATCATGTAACGGCAAAAAGATGCAATATAATGATTTATGAGTTCATTTTTCATTTGCATTAATATTTGATAACAAATTTAAGATAAGTGTTTCTTCGATTTTTGCAGGTTCTCAAATCTTTCGAAATTGATAGTAACGCTTTGTTTAGCTATGTAATTAAAATAAACGGCATTTTTTCGTTCAGAGAAGCGCAAATTTTCAAGTGGATTATTTATGCTCTTAATACTTTTACACCTGTTCATTGAATGTAATTGGTTTTTCGATAACAATCGTTTCCCTTTGGCTGCATTCAGGGCCGGATTAAGGGCAGGGCCGCGGCCCCCACATTTTGCGAGCCCCCACAAAAAATGCGAACAAATAGGGTTTTCAATTTTTTATGGATTTAAGTTGACAAAATTTTCGTGAAAGTGATTCGAAATGCTGCCGGATTTGTTATATGTTGTCGCTGTATTAGATGACTAAGTTAAAATTGTGATAATAAATAAATAAAATGAATTGAAGACATAATCTTATCGTATAATGTAATTAATTTGTGACCGCAAAAGGACCTCCACACATTGATCGGCCCTGGGGCCCCCGCATTCTTAATCCGGCCCTGGCTGCATTAAAGTCATATTTTCCTCTAATTTATTTAGTTAGGACTTTTCCTCTTCCGAAAATCAATCTTACACTCCAATTGGTCAATGGTAAGCATTCTTCGTCGAAATTCACCCTTATTTCATACTTGTAACTTAACTTATACAATTGATTTTCTTCTTAAGGGAAAGGGGGCTGTTCTGTTTACAGGGAAGAAATAAAGAGGGAGTTGCAATTCCCACAACTCACGTTATATTCGATTACGTTAATCTTAGCTTCTTTATATTATACTTTAGTCAGCAAATGATGTATTACGAACATAGAATAATTGACATTTTTCCTTAAGATACAAATGAAAACTAGAATTTTATATACTACTTTTAGTTAATTGAACAGCGGTTATAAAAGAATCACGTTCGTAAAAAGAGACTGTAGAGGACATTACTGAGAAGTACCGTAAAAACACAAGTCACAGTGGTTATTTGTGGCAATACAGAAAGCCTAGGATCGACTAGAATTGGACTGATATCACCAAGTATTCGTTTTATAATAGAGGGGTTAAGTGGTAGTATTATTAAAAGTGCTTCGACAGCTTAGGTCATCTCGCATGTTGGCACCCACTGGGAATCGATCCAGGGACCGCTTTCAGCAAAGGCAAACGTGCTGTACGCATATGACTATCAGGGATGTGTTAAAAATGGAATGTCGCCTGATTTAGACCCTTACTGAAAAAAAGGAGTTATGATTTATATGACGGACTTTATTGTAAAATAGTGGAATGAATGCGAAGTTCCTGTAAATTTGTAACGTAATGATTGGCAATTTGGCAAATGATATATGCAAAGGAACGACGTAAACTATGTAGTAGTAAATATAATTATTGGATATCTGTGATACATATGTAGTAAAGAGGGGGAAGCTGTATAAATTAGGGTACGTTGTTGTTTTTTGATGTAATTATTGTTTGTAAATAGAGGGATTCAGAATGTTAATACGTGGGAGGGATTGTGGAGTGTGCTCAATGGCTGAGGTTTTCATTAGTCATACTGCAGCAACCCATAACATGAATACATAAATATTACTTAGGTATATGCAGTAAATAAGTAACCGGTGCATCCTTTTATTTTCTCCATGAGTATTCTACGAAGATTTGATAGAAATACATTCCACAAAGCGTCTACTGCGCATCGGTGCACCTTCCACAGAATAAAGGTCAGTAAACTGAACTTCGCCGTTCGGCTGAGGTTGTACAAGCGACTGCAGCCATCAAAACTTCAGAATAGAATTATTTACCGACTTGCTCGGCAAATGAACCCGTCGTTTATGTGATGAGAATGCAATGAGGTGCGTGTGTTAAGTTGCTCGGTGTGAAAGGCTTCTAGAAGATCTCTTTTAGATTTGATACAACGATTAAAATACTAGACTGTTAACAAGGAAAGGTATTTGGATGTAAAACAGGCAAATAAAATATGAGTACCTATTTCGATGAGATGATTCTCAGAAGGTCGAGATAATCACCGCTGCAAAGGAGAGGTTACCTGTTTCCAAACATTGTATTTTGCATTGCTATATAATACCATAGAGTAAGGATAATAGGCAATTTTGTTGAGTGGATTATTATTGGCGTTTGAATACTATTGTTTATCTAAAATGTATCTTAATGTATATCTAAAACAATTACTAAAGAGTAAACTTGACTCTGCTTAATGATGTACTAAACACATGTGCTTATTTATTGTGTATTTATACTTTTCGTGATTATCCCACTCATCATTTAGGTATTAGAGCAGGGTTTTCACACCTCCTCGAGGGGTTTTTCCTGAATTAAATAATGTTTCAGTAAAAAATCTCTTGAGTTTTTAGGTACACAATTCTTCTCTTATTTCCTTATATTATCTGTAAAATTAATACCTCAGCAAAAAATAGAAATTTAATAAACCTTACCATTGTAAAACGTCATGATAGAGATGTTTCCTTCCTAAAAAAACCGGGATTTTGTATAATAAATCGTTATAATTTCAAAATATGGATATCAATTCGCCAATTCAGTAAACATCGGGTTTGCGCAAAAAGTCACAATTTATCACAAAATTAGGATAAAACTCGCTATTATGTAAAGATAACATTTTCGCCAAAAATCGCTTTTTTTAAAACACAACTTTTTTCTAAAATGCCGTGTGATAATTCTAAAAAGAATCGCATTGAAGCACGAGATTTGGATATAAATTTGTTAATTTTGTAATGAAATTATTTCTGAACGTTCGTGGTTGAAATTTAACATTTGAAAGAGATATCTAGGAGAAGGTTGGTGATTTCGTTGTTAATGTACGATTTCGAACAAATTTGCCAAAATGAAAGGGGACAACTAAATGCGGAAGTGCGATCCATCGGGAAGAGCCGCTTCATTGGATGCGACTCGTTCTTCCAAAACGAAGCTGCTCAAGGCACGCCGATTCCACCGCAGTTCTCTCTCGGAGACGGTGGAAGAGGTTACCACGGTAACGAATTACCGAAGCCTGAGGAATTTGAAAAAGCGTTACTCTGTGAATTACGCACTTCGAATAAAGAGATGCAACGAAAATAATGTTAATTCACGAAAGGAAATCAATACGAAAAATCGCTATTTTCTAATATGCCTACATTTCATGAGTCCTTCATAGATGGTGCTTCGCCTCAACCTAGAATCGAATGAAGACAAATTTATTTCCATAAGTAATACCATAGAGTAACTATACATACTTACTATAGTTACTCTATGGTAATACAGACTATATTTTGACTCGCTATCGGTGATACACAGGGAAAATAATCTTTTAATCTCAAATAATTCCTGTACTTTCTGTAGTTCACTGTCCATTTCTTTTAATTTGTGCCTTTGTGCCTCTTTCTTCAATTTATTCTTAATCATTATTATTATGCTTCTTTATTTTATAAAATATATTCTAATACATTTGATTTGTTTTTTCCCTATGTTTAATAATATTGTATAATTAAATAAGACGAAAAGAGCATAGAAATTCTTCGATTAATTCAACGAGAAAACCGATCTTTGTATTTTACACAAGGTTGTTTATTTTGATGGTCTATTCAAAAATAAGGTAAATAATTTTCATGAAGACTGAAGTAGAGAAGAAAATGTATGTACATACGTTTAATACCAAACAAGAGCTTACGTTACGGTGTTTCGAGCAAAGTTATTTAAATCACATTTCTTATTTAGAAAGCCGGGATTTGGAATGGAGACGATGGCATTCTAAATATGCATTTAATAAATCACGAGGTAAGCACCGGAATATGCGTAATTAGAGGAAGTGAGTGCAATGTGTTAGGAAAATTAAATGTCAGCGCTGTAAACATAACAGAGGTGACATGAGCTGCTTCCATTTGGAGCAAGCGTTAGGCGTGCGAGACTAATAGTTACACAAGAAGCTGAGAGGAGCGAGCAATGACTCCATTAAAAAAATGATTTCGAGTTATTTTCATACGGTCTACTTGAATTAATGGGTCAGTGATTTCGCACTAACGCATATGAGAAGAGAGAAGTGAACGCTGCACGAAGAGATTGTTACACGAACCCACGAGTTAGGGTAATCTACACTGGGAATAACAAGCCTCGAATGATTGTCACTCTGCACTTTCATCACTTTAGAAATACGGTGCTATCGCCAAAGAAACCCTTTTCTTGAGATATTACGAATGTGTCTTCAGCGCTGGAAATTCGCGGTTTTCACACGAAAGTAGACGTCATCAGTGGTGAAATATCAACCAAGGGATCTAGACGTTTCACCCAAAGATGGTTCAGTTCTGATAGGACAGTTCACCCACGGAACTTTTCACACAAAGGCACAGCGCTACAAACTTATAACCCGAGAATCGGTTTACACAAAAGATACAATACCCTAAGGATGTTCCTTTCAATGAATGTTTTGCCACAATTTATGTACTTAAAAAAAGGGTTCGTAATGACGGCATTTAAATAATATAAGGAAAAATCCCGAAATATTGAGGATATTAATTTTTTAATCTCATACCTCTTCATACAATTTATGTACTTAAAAAAAGGGTTCGTAATGACGGCATTTAAATAATATTAGGAAAAATCCCGAAATATTGAGGATATTAATTTTTTAATCTTAATTTAATTAATACTCTTCATACAATTTATGTACTTAAATCTTCTAAGCTACCCCAGGAATAAAATAAAAATGAAAAGTATTATTTATTCATTAAGTAATATTTATTTCACAGAAATTAATTATAAGCAACAACGCTTTCCTGGAATACAATTAGGAAAATTTCATTTTGTTAGTAACCGATATGTTTAACTTAATTTACATCTTAAGTTTAAAATCCTTGGGTGATGATTGATGATGATTTCTATAGATGAAGAGACTTCTTGGTTAAGTGTCATTGTTATTCTGGATAAAACTTATTATAATATACATAATTCTTAATGTATACATCATATCACTAAAAATAGGTTAATCTAGAAAAGAAAGCTCGTAGTGAATTCGGAATTTTGACATCACAAGTAAAAATATACAAATTGATCTTGAATAGCAAATAAAAAAACACCCTTTTTCTATTTTCGATGAGTAAAAGCGTCCAAAACACTCGTCCACATTCCTTACTTTTATCTAAAGTCTCAGAACATTGCTGAGGATGCTCAATTCATGGATCTTCGACGCGAGGAAAATACAGATTAAAGATCACACTTCGCTCATTGTCAAATGAAGTAAGTTATCCTACTACAGCATTCTAAACGAGCAATCTCAAGAGAAAATTAGAGCTGAAGACATGAAATTTGCCAAAAAAAATTAGAATCTCGAAAAATAGGTTGGGCAGCATTTACAAAAGTATTGAACGGCCGCTCAGGCGCTTAGTTTAGAAGAAAGCATTGGAAAATGAAAAATATGAGCAACTAGTTTCACATCACATTTACTGCTCAAATTTGTAATTCTATCAAGAGAAAAACATTTAATCAATATGACGGCCTTCCAATCTCAGGATTCGAGATCTCTAAATTCGGGAATTTCTCGAGAATTCCCGAATCCAAACTGGCGTCCACGTTTAATTTCCAATAACATTTTATTTCGCCGTTCCATTCCGATAGAACGACGTCACCTCGCCTTAGGGTTACAGATACTTAGTTCGTTGACCTCGTAGGAGAGTGAAGCCGCACCTATTTCTCCCGATCCATCGTATCCTCAGAGCCCTTTTGCGAAGGCCAAATATTTGCACAAAAGCAACTCTTTTCTCCTAAAATCAAGAGACACGCTCATATCCAGCGATCCGTACGTCACCAGATGTCACTCTATTTCGTTATAGAATTCGAAGGATGAATATTATCATACGCGATCAATCACGAATGAGTCGAAAAATGTTTCTTTGAATACGGAAGACCAAGACAACATTTTATTTCCATTTAATTCGCGCAATAAAACATGTTTCTCTTTCAAAATTCATACCATGTCACGTTATTACATTTTTAAGGTATTAACCTCCTTATAATAGTCCATTGTTGTTATTGTAATAATTATATTAACTTAACTAGATGATATGTGTTTTATGATGGTCATAATCGTTGAATTCATTGTAATTGGTGTTGTATATAGTAAGAGTAAAATGTCGCTTGCAAACTGAAAGTTTACAAAAACCAACTTTCACATTACAATGTAGCTACCGAATTTTAACGCACCTCACTGACGAAAAACACTTTCCAACATTTTTTAAAGATAATAGTGTAATTATGTCTAATTAAAATGGAAATTGAAAAATAATACTATGATTAGTTTCTAAAAGAAGATGGGGAGTGAGGTATTTCGCCCTTTATTCGCTCAGAAATAAGCTCTGCACTTAGGTGCAGTTCTACGAATTCATTTTAATAGCATTCGATACAGTGTGACTACGATGAATGGCATTACGCAGGATCACAAACAACTCCTGTCACTAATCATACATCTTTATAGGCTGATCGTGGCTTTCAGTATTTGACTACTATCTCAATTTTCTCGTTAATGAATGATATTGAATTACTTTGATTATGCATAGGTTTAAAAGCTAAAAATCTCTTGTTTTAAACGTCATTATTAACCAATCTTGTCAATTTTATTACTATCTCCTATACATTAGATAAGTGATTATTTTAATCTCTTAAAATACAAAGTGACTTAACCCTTGAGTACTCGCGTCTGGGTCGAATCGACCCATGTGAATTTTAAAATTCCATATCTTTTTAATTGTGCTTTTTTACTTCTTCTTTCTCATAGTAGCTGAGTTTTAGAATGTTCTGAAGCAGCCATGCATTTTCGCCAGGTCAGAGATGGAAGTTTAATTATAAAAAAAAAATTTCTTAGCGGTAGAGCCAGGTAGATGAAAGACCTTTACGTAAAATATTGCATTTTTGACCTTGTTTCCGCCTTAATTGTAAGAGATATTATATAAATTTCATATAATTAATAATAATTATTAATATATTAAATGTTATTTTATTTTTAAACAGTTTACTTTTTATGCGCAATATTCCAAATTCATCAGCCATATACTCGCCGTCAGGGGTATCGAATTTTTACTGAATATTAAAATTATTTGAAAATATTTATTTGATTTTATTTTAATAACCAGATTAACCATTAATTAATATGACATCATCACTAATGAATTCAAAATTTATTCACTACATTTTGAGACAATTTTCCCCTTTGGAAGATGTCGGGTTGATTCCACCCAACGCGAGTACTGACGTGACAATTTGGGATGCGAGTACTCGAGGGTTAAAAAAATGCAGATTGATCATCCGTTTCTATTTTAGGAAGCGAAGCCAATTCAGTTTCCGATCGAACCTCGATGAGGAGAAAGCCTCTTCCTTGAGTAGCGGCGCGTATCCGAGGTGGAACAAGAGCCCGTGACGAGCGCAGTCCGCGGAAGTCTCCCCAAAAGCGACATCTCCGAGGGGATGAACGGAGAAACTCCGGAGTGTCTATTAAAACCTCTTCATCCGAAGGCTCCGTGCCAAGCGCAATATGGCGCCCCTTTATAAACACAGCAACGGACATCCTGCGATGACTTTGGGTGGTCGAGAGATTTGCTGGCGGATTTGTCGAGATCCCATTAAGAAAGACCTACTGCGATGATTATACCAATATTTTACCCTTGAGCCCCTGAATTTATTTATTCTTTCATTTATTATAATTATTTGCTTTAAGAAAACCTTGGAGATGGCTCGTAACATGCGAAATTTCTTTGAGTAGGTTTGAGGCTAGTTTTTGCGAAATAAAAATGTGGAATGTGATAATTTTCAAGGAAAGGGTAAAAGGTAACTATGAATGCTCCTTAAGAATAACGGACATGAGGAAAGTCTATCAAACCTGAGACTCGAACTCAGGTCTTCCTCTTTCTGGTTGTTCTGTCGAGGTATGTCGCTGAACATCATTGAATACCTATCTTTCATTAAATTTTTCTATGCCTAAGATAACATGAAGAGTACTGAATTAATGCTGAATAATACTCGCAGCATTACTCTTGGTCACTTCTTACGGAATATTTTGGTAGTGGAAATCATAGGGCAACTGTGTTTAATTTAGGTGGATCTGTGTAACTGCGTGGCCGGTGAATTGGTACGGGGGGAATTCGTACACGGGGAATTCATCCACGGGGATTTAATCTCCCGACAGATTGGTACGCGGGGAATTGATCCCCGCGCTGATGTTATTCAGTCTTAGGTTTATAACTACTGTTATTCATTCTTATGTTACTCTACACGCCCTGGTTATTGGTTAATGTTATAATTAAACTAACCGGAGGGGTTGGGTTGTGTTGGGTGGGGTTGGTTTTGGTTTGGTTGGTAGTACAACATCAGCGCGGGGGATCAATTCCCCGCGTACCAATCTGTCGGGAGATCAATTCCCCGCGGACGAATTCCCCGCGTACGAATTCCGTGTAACTGATAGCATTTTGGCTGAAGAATTGAAAGAGAATTCCCTCACTCCGCATCTTATAAGCCTCATTCCATCTCCGAAGCTGTCGATACTTAATGGTGGAAGAGTTTCTGACCAGCCTTCAGGCTGATAACTACACTGGCAAACGGACAATACGTTTATTTACCCTCCTTCACCTTCTCAGATCAAGCATAAGGTATTACCAAAGGTCTTTCCAATTTTTGAGTCCTTTTATTGAATGAAATCCTATCGATTATTAAACTTATTGTTTTAACCAAGGGTTATAATTATATCGCTCCATTAAGTCAATGTATAATAAGAAGATCTTAATAAATATTATGATAGAATACGGAAGAAGAATTCTCATTTCAATAGCCCCCTTAGAAGCATTAACCAAACATCCTTAAATGAGAATAAAAAGAATGTCGTGCGAGAGGAATGTTACCTTTTCCGCCTCTTAATTCTCACCCATTCACGTCACATCTTTGAACCTCGCCGTTACAGCGAAAGACAATCGCTTGTCGCATTGTCCCCACTTTGTAATTAGGACGCCTCTCCTAATGAAACAAACAATGGGTTAATGGAAGGGTTAGGAACTTGTGAATACGGATTTTTTCTAGGCGAATTCTTCGCGAATTCCTTGCGGTATGAAAAAGTCCTCCTAGTCGAACGGGGTACAGGGAAACGGTATTACGACTTTTTGTCCCGAGGGTCTCACGTGTGAGTAGTTTATTTTGAGGGAACGGGTAGTCCGTGGGAAAGGTCGTTAAACGCGGAGATCTTTCGCAAGACGAAGGGGAAGGAGGGGGAAGGGGTGGTGACGGAGGCATCCAATCTCGAAAGAAGACAATGCAGACTCCAGTGTGGGGATCAGGACCAAAATTATGAGCCACGAAAATAGGAACAGTCGGAACTGTGCCTCAAATGTGCCTTTCGTGACCTGTATTTCAAGGAATCGAGCCATTCCATTCAATCAAATATAGGAAAACTACCTCACTCCTCATCTTGTCTAGTCATTAAGCCTCTCCCCTACTAGCTTTTGTTGGCCAACGTTAGAGGGGATGAGGTGGTAACCAGCCTTCGGGCCGAATACTTAGCATTTCAGGTCGATATTCGTTCGGAAAATTCTTTGCAAAGCTAGTTCAAATGTATTTAAATTTCAAAAGAATCCTTGTTTCGCGATATTTACTATCTTAAGTAAATATTTATTGTTTAGTGGTTGTTGCAAGTTCTTGCAAACAAATCTACATATGAATTCATTGCATAATAATAATGTCTTGCGAAATGACCTAAGCTGTCGAAGCACTTTTAACAATACTACTACTACTACTAATAATGTCTTTATTTAAGCAAGTTTGAGGATAAACATCCGCTTCCATCGAACCCTTCGTCTACAGTGATTAGTTTAAGGAGATGGTTTCAGAATAAATAGAAGAATTTTGGATGTAAAACACCTAAGAGACGACAGGAATGACATCCAAAACGAAGAAGATGTGATAAACCTGCGCAAATCTACCAGTAGCTAAAAGTTGAGAAGGAACATGTAAATGCAAATAATAGAAAACATACACAAGCGTATATATGCAATGTTCAGTACATAATTATTGAATTAATCGAATTAATATCAGTATCTCTTTGGCAACGATTAAATAAGAATGAAATGTTTCCTTTCGTTCGCTTATTCATCTCATTCAATCGGAACGTGGATGAAAAAAGGAGGGGCTACCCCCACTCAGTTCAGCAGCTATTATCCAATTCAAACATATATTGAGGCACTTTAAACATCTTTGATCAGTTTGTCTCTTCCGTTCTTTCTAGATAAGCCCGCATGGACTAATGTTAATGGGATGATTATGGTCCAAGAGCAAATAGCCCTTCCTCGATTTTTATAGGCTCTACTCGAAAAAAATGTTGTCATTTATGAATTGTATTACAATACCTTATCCATTCTTTACTATATATTTCCTTTATAGAGAACCAAAAGAACAGCGTATAATTACTAAACATTCGCCATGAAGATGAGAAGTAAAGTTTATCAAAAAGACATCATAAAACCAGGAACGGATCTAGAGAAAAATTTTGGGGGGGGTCCGATCAAAAAATTTAAAAATAAAAGACATTTCGGCTTTCACAAACGTGACGTTAGAATTGTGGTAGACAAATTCGAATATTTTCGCTAGTGATTGCTTATTAAATTGTGTGTTTATTTGCGTTATTTGAGTTTCATTTTCGAAAAATAGGCACAAGTGATATTTCGGGGGGGGGTCCGGACCCCCAGGACCACCCCCCTGGATCCGT
Source organism: Sympetrum striolatum (assembly GCA_947579665.1). NCBI lineage: Eukaryota > Metazoa > Arthropoda > Insecta > Odonata > Libellulidae > Sympetrum > Sympetrum striolatum. The sequence goes on along the minus strand of OX388351.1, from coordinate 65,071,930 downwards.
CCCTGCATAAAACTAATCTAGATAAATTTTTGTTTCATTTCCCCTCACGTTTGCTTGTTGAATCAGCGAATTCAGAGGGGACATGTAGGCATCTAATAGTATCAGTAAACTCTCACACCTTCTCTTCAACGGTTTCCGTAGTGTAGTGGTTATCACGTCTGCTTTACACGCAGAAGGTCCCCGGTTCGATCCCGGGCGGAAACATTATTTTTTGTCGGCTGAATTGTTTAGCACAATAACCTAAACATATCATATTATCGGGCATCTGTTTGGAAGTAGATTTAACAAGCTTCAATTTATCGTACGATTATAAAATTATACATAATTACGATTTATAATCAATCAAACCAATAATTACGATTATAAAATTATGAGGTAAAACTATAAGTGCTTTGGAGAACACTTTACAGACTTTTGAAGCATTTTGTCCAAGAGTAAGAAAATATTCCTCCAAACATTTCTGGAGAAATGATTTGTCCGGTTTTTACCGGTGGGAAATGCCCCGTTTCCAACTCGTTTAGATATGTCCAGTATTACAAGTTTGATTTAATTTCAGCTAAGTTTCTAGAAGAACAAAAATTCTGAAGTAACGAAACATACAGTCATCCTTTATGATAATTACAAAACATAGGTGGAAAATTAGCAAGAAAATGTTAAGTTTTTTCAAAGCGAATGTGAGTTCTTACCGTAAAAATAGCCCGAGGATCTACCGCGACGAGAAATTATGGCGGTAAACAATCCACCTTGTTTGCTACATTCTATAACTATGTCTTTAAAAATAGAGGGAGCGACCTTTAATTTTAAAATTCTTCCAACTTTTTTCTTCATTACATTCCTCGAATGAATTTCCAATTCCTGTATAAATTATCTGGAATCAGGTCTACGCAAACATGAATTAGTAGCAGAGCACGACTTGTCTTTCTCCAACGATGCACTTTCGCCGCTTTAAAAGCAATGTTGCAAATTTTATCGATATTCATTTGCCGTTGGGTTTAACGTTCCGGGGATGTATTTGAGGACGCTCCAATAACACGTTGATTGAGGAATACGAAAGGAATAAATCGGAGAGTAAAATTGGGCATGGTGATGGAGATTTTGATTGGAGATTGAGATGGTGACGTAGGAAGTAGCTGATTGAGTAAGAGGCAGAAGGAGGGAGACAAATCAATTTGCCAACAGTTTCATAACGCAAATAAATAATTAACATATATTAAATTGCAAAATACTAATTTTACGATCACCTTATAGCTTTCATTACGCATACACAGAAACAACAATTGCTAAAAATCAAGAGAACAGTCTATATAACATGCCATCAATATCTATTGCCTCATTATTTTTGTTACATACTGTTTCCCGCTGATGTTTCATTTAATGCTGTGTTTATGTGAAAGGGGTATTCTTTGACAAATATTTTTGAACTACACATAGTTAAATAAAGTAAGTATTTTGCTGCGATAGAGTGTTGTATATCTCGTAGTATATTTCTTGAAATTCTCACAATATTATTAGCTCAATCTTAATATTAGGAAAATAATAAGGGAAAACGCTTTTAAATTTACATTTACTCAGTCTTGCACATTGGAAAGATAATGAAGTAAGAGTGACGCTGAATAATGGTATTCACCTAGTTCGCTATTAATTGACTGCTATAAGAAGTGACGATCAAACGGCCATTATTTTGACTTCGTCTTCTCCCGGCACTGAATGAGGAAACATCACTCCTCATCTGGTGTTCTTTATGTTCATATGTAACCATACTCCAAATGTTTATATGCAACTATTCGAAGCAATAATTAAGACAAAGATAGTACTACGACCCATCATATCGCAATATACTTATTTTATTGAGTAATAGTCTTTTTTGAGTAGAATCAGCTAACGACATCTAGTAGGAGCCATATAAGTTATGAAATCGAAAGTTAAGCCTTTAATTTGTTATTTCATAGCAGGAACAGGCGGATTAAAATAAATGTATATTGACGCCGTAAATTCTCACTGTATTTGATTCGTTTCCTCTTAATAAGGACAAATATTGACTGAAAAATAAATATTAAAACAAAACTGCAGATGAATAGATTCGCAATAGAGTTAATTGCAACCGGAAGGGAATTATTGAAAACACGCAAACTCTTAAATAAAACGGGATTATTGGCAACGTAAATTTAAGGAAATAAGAGACAGCAGAAAATACTTTACGAAAACCACTTTCGTACAGCAGGATAAACCACTCATCAAAGACGTATGAGAAAATTAGTTGAATCAAGAAAACTAAAGACAAAAGCAGTTATCGAAGCAGCATTTGTGGATTTTTGGAAATTCGCAAGGAAAACACGTATGCGCTGAAGGATGATAGTGTACCGTATTCTGTTTATATACGAGATATAGAAAAAGTGCGGAGATGTGGATGAGTTATGCCCCTGTGCGTTTTCGTGTGAGCACGAAGTCGGTTTGCTTTGCGATAAAAAATGTCAAAATATACGTGAGAAAGTGTGAATTTGTGTGAGCCGCGTTGCTAAGGCACAGAATCTCCCTCGGGAATAAATCTTTCCCTGCATAGCAACCGCCTGGATTCCAAGTCTCATTTTTATTATAAATCGAGTTTTCCACTCGGAGACTACTTTCACATGATAAGAATTCGCCGCGGAACGAGTTTACAAACACAACATCAAGTCGACAGAAGGGACTGCAATCACAAATGCCCCTGTGCAATTCTCATTTTAATACGATTGTATACGAATAATAACCCCGTCTTTGCTTAACGCAAATTACAAATCTTCATTGGAAGGCGAAACCTGGGTGAATCTTTTGGAATGTTTTAAATCGACCTCATAGCGCGAGGAGGCCTGATAATCCAGAATTTTTAACTTACCTCCGAAAAAAGTCAACCTTAGATTGTTTGTGGCTCTTAACATATGTAGATATGGGTCGACAGGGTGGGTATGTACGGTGGAGATCCACGCCGTGACTACTACGAGAAGGGCTTTCATAAAACCCAAAAAAAACAGAAAAAGCAGACCGCATACAATGAATTACTATATTTGTACTAATGAAGAGTCTGGTATATTTTGTCTATGTACAAGTGAAAAGGGGTGTACCCAACAAGAAAAATTAAGTCCAAATTTCGGGCCGGCGAGCCTTTATCTCGAGAAAAGAGGGAGAGAAAATAAAGATGGAAGACGTGGTCTGTTACGCTAACTCGGCTCTCACGTTTGGATGGAGAATTTTCGTTATTTATATAAAAATCATTTACTACTATCCATTATCTGCCACAATATTTGATGTGTTAATCAAAAATCAATCGCTTTTAACAAATTTCATTCCATGCGGTTGAAATTTTTACGAAATAATACATTAAACACTTTCCTCTTTGAATAATTTTAAAATGTATTATTAATTTAAAAGGATGGGAGATACGAAGGGGTCACTTATGATGCAGTTACTCCTTCACCTTCGCTGTTGCTCAGTCTGACAAAATGAATGGGAAAGTAAATAAAGGTATTCTAGCAAACATAGATACACCGAGAAAACACATGACATGAAATGTTTGTCATAGAAAATATTTTTATATTGCAACGCAATGTGAAAAAAGTGGAACTGTGGAAAAAGTACAAATTTTGTTATTTTCATAAATCAATAATCTTTTTCTTCAACTCGTAAAACGCGTACTGTTGTATTTGACGACGATCAATTGGAAAATAACTAAAGAAATGAATCGAATTGAGTGCAGCATCAAGGTAACTCTCACTTTGATTTTCGATAATAGATTATTAAATCATTTCCAAAACAATACAAATGAATTGAACTGAATACAACATTCGGTATCCAATTATCTCACATTTTGTTTTTCGAAAATTAATCATTTAAATCATTTCCAACGACTAATTAAGCACATCAATGTGAACGAAACCAGCAACTTTTCTCTTCTTCTTAACTTCAAATTGGCCAAAACGCAGGATCTCGGATTCAACAATGGCATTTGTCGTCAGGGGGACCGGTTGTTTATACCCACAAAATTTACAAAAAGTTTCGTGGATTTCGCATAAAATCTCGAAAATTCAATTCGAAAACAATAATACACGACCAAAATAAGGTTTTTTATTCATTTTTCATACCATTGGTGCCTGTCTCAATCTCGGGTGATTATTCTTTTTAATTTAATTTTGCTAAATAAATGAAGCCTGCAGCGACAAAAATGAACTTTACGTGCATTTCTTACGGAAATGCTTTGACTCGTCTGGGATCGAAGCAAGGACGAAGCGTCTCCATTTTTTTACAACGGAAACACCTTTGTATTTTATATTTCGTACATATATTTGAATGCAATGTTCTGTAAAAATTTACTGTAAGTCGACCGAGTGGTTTTCGAGTTCTGCGGCCACAAATATGCACAGGCTGAATTTTTATATATAAGATATATGCATGATTCGGTGGATTACTATAATGTGATTCATTTTACAAACCTTTCGTTTAACTTTCCCTATCGAAAAGCGTTCTATTATCAAGAGAAATAACTAAGAAATAAACACAAGGGAGTAAAAGCTCCACAACTTCCACACAAAAAGTCGTGTAACTTTGACAAAGTTATTTATTTCATTGTGTTTAGTTACCTATGGAGTTCCTCAAAGTTGAAGCTCATTCGATTGATTTAAATTAGGAATATTTTTTTCTAGATTACTGTATCTCCTTACTCTAATGACTCCTATAGATTGTATATTCCATGAATTTGTAAAATTAAATTATCCTTATAACAACACTGTTGAAAAATTAGTTACTCTGCGAGATTAATACCCCGCGAGCCGTCAGAGGCGTATGGCAGGGGGTGTAATACACCACCATTATTCATTCATCCCTATTAGCATCTCTAATAGCCTGGGGAAAAAACGATCAAAAGTAATTATCCGTCCTTGCAATTACATCCCTATAACGCTTCGTCTTGTCGATGCCTCTCGGAGATCGCGTTCGCTCCTTACTGGCACTATTATTTCACTTACTTCGTCTATAAATTCTGAACGATTTAACTTTTCGAAAAGTTTCCGTCGATATTCAGATCTTCTCATCTGTAGTGAATTCCAACCGAGGGACTCTATCATTGCCGTAACGCTGCTATCAAACCTGAAATCCCCGCAAACGAATCGGGCTGCTCTACGCTGGACCATCTCTAAATCTGAGTGAAAACCTACTTCGTGTGGGTCCCAAACCGCACAGAAGTATTCTATACTGCTGTGCATTAATGCTTTATGAATTTTGGATGCAAATGAACATTTTAAATGTATGTTTACATAACATCAAATGCAGTAAGTAAGAAAAATGAAACTTACAAACTGCCATAAAATTCGGAACTTTTTCGAATGGTTGATCTGATTTACATTCTCTCTGGCTGAACCATTGAAAAAATATTTTACGGTCACCTTGTAACCTGCATTATTTAGACTTAAAGTGTTAAGTGTTTGATTACGATGGTTAGAGTTGAAAAGAATCAACATCCTTTTCTTAGTAAGCATAAAATTTTCCATATCTCCATTGTTTATTTTCCTATCATCGTCTGCTTGATATACCCCATTCATATTTCTTCATCGACAAAATTTTCCTTATATCACCGTCCATAACTAAGAATGGCATTTTCAAGCAATTCTCCCTCTCATAGAAAAATCCTAAAAGATGCCTCGAATATTAGACGGACTGAAGACAGAAGTAACCTGTGACAGTTCCATCAGCGATCCTTTCTCTTTCCTCTCTCACCCCCACAGAGAAGCTCCCTTTGTCTCCTTGAGGGCTGTATGAATGGTACCGATTAACAATTATGTAGACAAAAACATTGAAAGCAGACGTAGCACCAAAATGAGAACTTGCCACAGAGCCCCTTAGTAATAGATTAAAAAATTTTTAACGGAGAAGGTTTAAATGGAAGGAATTAAATATTTACAATTATATTATTCAATTCTTTTTGCGCTTGACTCGACCCTGCACGACTAGTCCTTCTGATTTCATTACCAAAAACAAATTTTCGCGCGTAAAATACAAAGCGGTTCGTTAGAGACTACAGCTTAGATAGCAATGAGTCCAAAATGATCGCAGCCCTCCGCTGAGTATCTTTTAAGAATATAACTCGTAAAGACAATAACTATTAGATATATTCCTTAGCTGTGATTTACATGACGAAATACGCGACGACATGATCCCTATTCTCAACGATCGTGATTTTCGCAGCCAGATGGTAAAAAGATTTTCGCGAGATTATAGCGACGACAGATGGTCTATATTGATATCATCATACCTATAGTATAAGGTTGGTAAATATGTAAATTATTTAGATAGTTGAGTGTTTCACACCCTATGCAATAAGCCTTATGGAGGCTCGCGGAGAATTAATTTAAAAGTATTTCTAACTTAACTATTTATCATTAATCTACAGCACCATTATTATATCCATGATATTAGTGCTAAGTGTTACTCATATCATGCGACCATAGTTACATATATATATGGTCAGATCATCATATCTTTCAGCATATCTTTAAATGGAGGATGATTCTCTTTTTAAGTAGATTAATTACGTATATTAACCTCAAAGAACAATGGTTCTGCAGAGAACCTTCTAAAGTATCTCGATAATGTTGATAGGTAGATAGTAGTAAGTATAACACCGTAAAAAGATCTTGGATGATCACTTAAGTAAAGAACCCGCAAATTAGACAAATCAAATTTCCCTGCTAATATCAATGGCGCCCAAACAACTTCACCACTTTCACAAATTCATTTTCAATGAAAACAAGCACCTTATTTTCGCTTTGAGGTCCACTATCATCCAATGTTATTTGTAATAGCTGGTATTATTGCATTAATACTCCATTTTTATTCTTATTACGTTTTTTCTAATTTTTCCAACTTCCGTTGACCTAATAAACAGTAGATCATATTCTCTTAATGATCGTATCATAATTAAGCATAATCTTTACGAAAACGTTCATCCTGCGGGCATGTGGAGCATTAACTGAAATAACTAATTTCATTCTAAATCTGCATTGATGGAAAATTTAAGTAAGTAATTAAGATGTAAGAAGTATTTATAAAATATATATCATCACAAAAGCCTTCAAAACGTGCCAGGCATAAAGAGGAAGACGAAAAGCGCGCTCAAAACAGAGAATCTCAAAGACTCGCTCTTCTCGAGTTATGCTGGCAACTAGCATAACTCGAGAAGAGTATTAACTTTTTTTTGCCGCTTGCTGTGCATAAGAGCCACACTTAGCATCGCTCCTGCCTCAGTAACTTTCGCGTTACGAACACAGCTTTGAACAAGACTGTGACGTAAGCTAACGAAAGACATATTTTACTTTAACACTTTTCTTGGCTTTCCTCTTAATAAGTATAACTATGCAACATCACTAATACATATCACGTTATCAACTCATGAACAAGACTGAGACAAAAGTATATAAAAGATTTATTTTTATCAAAAGACAAATGAAAAATATTTCATTTATCAAGATATGGTAACAGAAACTTTATAATAATTAGTAATAATTTTTATATAATTGTTTTTACGTCAGAACCGTGCCAATTCTCTATTACTGGTACATTCTATCAGCTTTCACATGATTGTGATAACAAAATGGAAGAAACTTCCCGCAGCTAGCAGTAGTTACAGCAGTTATAGGATTATAGAGCATAAAACGAAAATTAAGCGACCACATTCTTTAAAACGACATTCCTCTGGAAATTATATAAAAATATACCCAGACTGAATTTTATCGCTTCGAAATTAACACTCGATCAGTGTCAGGCGATTCGTCTTTTCCTCGATAAGGTGACCACGGTATTCGTTTACAACCAATATCATTCTGAGCTACGCCACATTGTATCTCTAACCAATGAAAACATTTTCAAGGTTTAACTCCGTCTGGCGGAAAAAAATGCTCCTTCAAAATAAACCACAAAAAGGCCAACAATACCAAGCGGAGATAAAGCGAAACGCTGAAAACAAGTGAGGTTCGTTAACCCCAAAATTGATTATCTCTCCACTGGTTATCGGTGAAGGTCATGATATAAAATGAATAATAAGTTCTCCTTGACGACCGTAGTTAATAAACAAAGATAAGCGAAAATAAATGAGTACCCCAGAGATACTTGAAGGAGGTTCGGAGGAAGAGATTCGATTGGAAAGGAATCTATTGTGTTTTAACTGCGATTTTACATCTCTGAGTGTAACACGCGAAAAAAATAAAACATTGCGAATTGAATAATGTTACTGGAATTATGTTTACATACTTTCAAAATGTATATCAAAGAACTGAAAATAAATCGCTAAGGAGGAAAAGGTTGTTGGGTTCATTCAATCGATGGAAATTAATATTTAGGAGGTAAACAAAAAAGAAAATTAATATTTAATATAAATGAATAGAAAATTAATATATATACATTATTAAATATGGAATAAAATAACTAAATAAATCGCTAAGGAGGAAAAGGTTGTTGAGTTCATTCAATCAATGGAAATTAATATTTAGGAAGTAAACAAAAAAGAAAAATTAATATTTAAAATAAATGAATAGAAAATTAATATATATATACATTATTAAATATGGAATACAATAATTAGACATATCGTTTCTCTTTCATTCAATATCACCTACGTAATTCGCAGGTCTTTCTCATCCCCCTTTTTCATGTGTTTTCAAAATTAACAATTTTATAATTTGCTCCAAAGAACCATTCTTTCTTCCCATATTTCAGCTCTATTTCTACATTACTTGTTAAGATGTGTGCATACTATTGATTATATTCTGGTTTTTATATGTACTTCTGTTAGACAAGGGTTAACGTGGGGGTACTTCCTAGTCCCGATTCCACCTCAATAAAGATATGTATTCATTCTTCATGCGTAGATAAATAAAAATAGAAATCTCTATCATAAAATATTAAATTCTCTTCCTTAATGAATATCGGTAGGGCTTTGCTAATTGAATGTCTTGCAATGAAGTATAATAGAATAGGTCTGAGGGATTGGACTCCCCGAAGAGAAGAAAGTAAGCGAAATGGGAGACAATGAAGGACAACGGGGGGTAAATTACAACGACAAGATGAATGACAGGAACCATGAGATTAAAGCGATGATCTATGAGGACATTAGAGACACAAATATGTATTCAATTCACTGTAGTTATAAGGGTTCAAGTGAAAGGTGACCGTACTATACACTATCCCGAACTATATTTTTCATATTATCGCAGTACCTAGAGTACGTATTAGAAATATAAATTAGGTTTTTAAATTTATCTTTTATGTGAATCACGTGGTGTGAGGAAGTCTAATTACATACACAGATTTCAACCAAGAAGACTGAAAAGTGCTATTCCAAATTCTTCGATTTCCAGTTAATAATAAAATATATACAAGCATACATACATGTATATGTCAACTTTAGTCAATTCCTAGATTTTTAAGTCTGGCTATTTAGGTAGTAAGTAAATCCCTGTACTTAGGCATACATTTAAATGGAAAAGAAGAGATTCCACATTAAATGCTTCATTCCGACTGAGGTTTTGCTTCTTCGAGTTAAAGATATTACAAGCGAAACCAACGCCGCTGTAAGTTTTTAAGTTTCGAATTTTTCATACAATTCTTTCCGCTATTCGTGAACTCCATCAAGTGATGCCTGGAATCGTTTCAAACTTCGAAATTGTACATTCATCTTTAGAAAAGATGTCAAATTCAGAATACAACATTCTGATTACGATTGAAAATTCATGATCAAATCATACGTCAAGTTGAACGTTCACATATTTGGTCGGCAACACAAGATATGAATTCTTTAATTACTCATGAATAGATCTGACCAATGATCGAAATCCGCATCATGAAATAGCATCTGAGAAAGACGTTCGCACACCAGGTTTGATTTCCGGAGGACATTCCGCAGCCATACCGGTTTTTTCAGTCGCTACAAAGAAAACCTATTACTTACGATGTACTGAAAGCGAATTCCATAGAAAAAACTGCACCTGTAGCTTCGATTCTCGCTCGACGCCGCTTTCAACGGAGATAAGATGTCGAGTCACAGTTGAAGTGCATTCTTCGATCATTTTTACTTTCTCCATATACGTAGTATAGAGAAAGTATTGTGTGTGTCTGTGTGCTTGTGGGTGCTCTAATGTAAAAACTATTAGCAGTATCAATACCAAACTTCATATAGTACTATGGTGGTACTGTCAGAGTTGATTAGTTTTTGAAGTAAATCGGTTTGCCGGAAGACGAGCTATATTCTTCGAAGCAAATTTCCGTTTTTGCAAAATATCTCCATAAATATGATATTTAGGTAAGTGCTATTATTTTTAAAAGTTTAAGAAAATGTAATTTACCATAACTTTTGTATGAAACATATTTTTGTATCACTGATTGTTTAGGAGTTTTTGAGAAATACTGATAAACCGGAAGTTGCTGATTATGTACTGTGTGGGCGCTCTAACATGACAACTATTTGTCGTATCAACACCAAATTTCATATATAGCCCTTTGTTTGGTGTCGTTAAAGTAGATTAGTTTTTGGAGTAAACCGGTTAACCGGAAGTCGAGCTTTACTTTTCGAAGCTCGTTTCCGTTTTTGTAAAATTCGTCCGTTAATCTGATATTTAGGTATATACAGTTATTTACAAAAATTACAAAAAATATATTTGTATATATCTTCCAAGTTTAGATTGAATCTAGAGTTCGAAAATACTGTCTCAGATAAATATTTACATCTTATACATGGAGAAAGTCATGTGCTGGCCACATCAGATTTTTTTTGTTTTGGTCAATGGCATTCAAAGGATAAACTAAAAATCTTCTCGGGATGAGTCGCACACGACTTCCAGTCACTCACTTATTCGTGCACACGACTAAAGAGCTCGTGCACTCGACTAGACCCTTCTCGATAACCCCGTGTATATCTTCAATTTCAGTAATAAAGGAAGCTTAGACAAATGTTGGAAACGTAAGACGACAACCCAAAACCTGGTTTATCTTCTCCAATAAAATCTATTATTTTAACTAATTTAATCCTAAATTCACGAAGTGCGTTGTATGATAACCATAACAGCGTTGATAAGTCACGTAATTTCCGGAAAGGATAGTAAGGTAAACGGAAACAAACTGCATTTCTCTGTGACGAAAGAAAGTCATTACGGCACTAAAAGATAAGATTCACTTATCCAACCTGCAAAACACAGGTTCGGTTTGAAAATAAATGGATTTGATCTTTGTATTCTATCTTCTCGATTTTAAAGTTAAGTTAAGTTAAAAATATCCTAAAACAGTAGTTTCAAACTCAACACCATCCAGGTCATATACAACCATTATTTTTCTCTTAGAATTATAAAATAATTAATCAATTAATAAAAAACGAAAAGCGCCAAAATCCTCTGTTTCGTCCACAATGCTGTGGTAACTATCACCGACAAGAAAGGAACTAAACAAGATTTCCTCGTTACCAAATAACTTTATTCTAACGACTCAAGGAAATTATTACGACTAACGACTTTTCAATGCTTAGCTTTATTTCATTTTAGGTGAATGAGTGCAGAGTTATAAATCCAGGAAAGTTATAATTTGGTAATGATCATTTACCACAAGCCATTTAATGTTAAGCTACACAATCATCGATGATTCTATTCCCTCCTGAGGTACACACGTGGATGACCCAGTTTACTAACAACTAGTGTATTTTTCACATCAAAAATGACGGAGCTAAATTTAACTTATAAAAAATATGCAACTATAACTAATTACATCTTATTCTTCTGAATGTTCAAAAATACAAAAACTCTCCTAGAGATAAATTGTATCTCTATATATTATATCTGCTATTATATCTCTATAAACATCAAGCTTCAACAAAAATTGACGTAAAGATTGTTTTTTACTTGGTTTCTAAAGCAATATTGTGTTTATTTACAATTTTTCCTTGGTGATCAATTCTACGGCAATCCTTCCTATGTTTCTTTTGAGAACGAAAATAAATTTTGAAATTCTTATTCCCATAGTATAGCTTAAACTCAGCCACAGTAGAGAAATGTATATTATTTGAAATACGACATCGCTGTAATTCGATTGCAAAAGTTTGCTAGCGCATCCCTTGTCGGTTCTCCCTCCCTATACATTATTTATGGGTCTATATTTCCCATATATACAAAAATTGTTTCAATACTTTCAAGAGTATGCATATTACGCTAATTATTAGCAATACTTAATAATTTTGTAATTCGCCGGCGTTAGGAATATTTTTTCTTCGGATGCATAAAATTAGAGAAGGAAATGGAAATGTTTCCATTTTTTGAGAAAGTTTCCATGGAAATCAAAGATTTGACTGTCCTTATCTGTTAGGTAAGTGCGCCTACACTTTGAAACTTAACATTTGCTCACTGAAGCAAATAATTGTTGAAAATGGCGTCGAATGTAGGTAATTATTACACAATACCTTCTCTTTAATACTCCTCGTCTATCAATTAAAAAACGGTCACTCTTCTTCAGAATACCTTCAATTTCAGCTCTTCAAATGAAAACTTTGATAATTTTTATCCCCCTCTCAAATCGTTTCTGAATATGCTTGTAAGAGATTGATCACAGTAATTTTGTCTAATGAATCCATACAATGTTTTCTGTATATTTGTTTTCTTTCACGTCATATTTTACACCAGTATTAAATTAGTCGATCTTATATTTTACATTTATTTATTGTACGTTGTCACCGGACACATCCATTTTTGGCGTGATTATTATAATAAAACGAACGTAATTTCATATCATGGTGGAGAAGTATTTTGACACGGTGGCAGCCGGAAGGCGTACCCCTTTCTTCGTATCATAGCAAGCGCAAACTTCAAAACTATATATTGAGATAAATCTACGGCCACGTTCCAGAAGACTTCAAAACCAAATTTCCAAATCGCCCTTGATGGCAATTTCGTATAATTCCGAGAAGGCCGCAACGAAAGATGATTAATTATGCTCCACAGTCGAATGACTTCGTTTCCGTTACGACTTAAATCGCAACCTTCAAACGCCTTCTTCCCCAATTCCACACCTCTCCGAGCGTGAAATCACGGAGCCGCACTCTGGAAACGCGCCCGGGATGCGAAATCCGTCGAACGTGAGCCTCAACGGTGACTCCACGAAACTGCCGCCGTCTGAATTCAAGTGGACCAATTAAGAGTCATATCGCGACTTGTACCACACGAACTCACTTTTTATCGATGCCTCACGTTTATTTCCTTTTGCTAAACGGTGACTAAGCTGAGTTAGGCACAAGATAGAGAGAAATGTATCAACATACCATTTTCTCTCCTCATAGACGCATAGAGCGGGGCTAGTTGATACAGTTTTAGGTTTTTCATTTTTTATGATTGGATCTTCACTAATCTTATGACTAAATATAAGATTGAAGTATCCTTAATACATAGATGATTATTTACTGGGCTATCAATTAACTACCTACTACACAATCGTCTTTTTTCAATGATATCCACAGTGTGTCAACCTACCCCCGCCTGGGGCAAGTTGATACATCATTAAATTAGTTGGTAAAAACAAACTAAAACACAAAATTTTTCAAGGCCTCCAAAAACAGATTCTGGTTTTAACCGAAACCAAATAAAATTCGAGTTTAATGAAAAGATGTACATAACTATAGGTAAAGTATTAAGTCTGAATGACAGTAGGCATCTCACCCCCTATTAGTTACCAAGAGCCACTAGAGGATAATGAGGCTTACTAGGCAGGATGAGGAATGAGGTGGTTTGCTCTTGCTCGCCAAGGCAAAATAATTATAAGCGAAACACGTAAGTTGAGCACAGCCGCTCTATGAGTAACACATTTCTTGAATTTGCATAAGGAGAGACATTCATTTGTGCCCCTTATTGAGAATCCACAAAGTAAGAATTATCTTATTTTTTTTGCAACATAGAATCCATCTTCTTACGTAAAATTTCGTAAATATTTTGTTTACATTTCTCCATGATTTAGTGTGTAAATTTACAGCTACACTGCACCTGCGCATTAAGTCACCTCATAAAATGTTTATTGAACTTCACCTAAAAATTCAACGCATAAAATTTATTTTTAAACCATAGCGAGGATACCATTTTATATTTAAAAATCGTTAAAATCATTAGGAAAAGTACTGGATAGGAAAGATACGTAGATAATTCTCCGTAAGCCGAAACGCAGTTCTATAGGGGCCAAAATTCTAAGATACGCATTATAACTGCCCAAAAACTACCGTTTCATCTTATTTGTAATCATGAATATGCTAAATACATAATATTTTTCTCGTTAATAATTGTTTTGAGCACGTACATTAGCGCAAATAAGCAAGAGCATCTTCTTAAACAGAAATTAGCATAATTTTATATTTCGTCACACTATTCCGATTGCGGAAAAAGACAAAATATTCTTGTCCGAAATATTCGTTAAAACGCTTTCTCCTTAATCGATGAATCTCTTTCTAACCATTTCATTCGATATTGAATTTTATTCATAACTTAGCGAAGACAAATTGCGCAGCTGAATGGTTTTAAATGCAACGATGACCCTGACATACCAAATCTAAGACGCTCATCCATGACACAAATACAGACAATCAAGGTTGCATTAACCTCAACTATGACATATGTGTCTCATTACTTGATAGGTTTGCAATATATTGCGTGGCCATTTCGGTTTAAGATGCCTTGGCTGAGATGTATCTTCGGTTACCACAGGTCTCAAAAGCATTCCATAGACATTTATTTTTCATCAGAGTGAGTCTGCCGCAAAATCGCAAAACATCTTAAACAAATAAGCGATAAGAATTGAAACTATGTTAATAGGTAGTTGTAATCAAACTCTCAATTAACATTAATATTTTGTCTGTGAAGTATTCAGCACGAAGGCCGGTTGGTGCCTCAACCCCTCTGACATAAGCTGCTAAGATCTTGCAGAGAGAAATGAAGTTTACTAGGCAAAATGAGGAGTGAGGTAGTTTGCCCTTGCTTTCCTCACTAGGCCGGTATACTATAAGCAGAACATGCCCACTCAAGTGAAGTACAATAACTCTACGAGTAACACTTTTCTTTACATACCGAAAAGAGAAAACTTGATCAGCGCAATTATTCACTCGTAACTCAGTAGCTTTAATTTAATTGCAACCATGATCAAGTCTGTGACAAAAGTAAATGAAAGACATATATTTTTCTCCATCCAAAACCTATGAAAATATTTCATCCATCAGAATACTGGAGCTGGAACGACATTAATAAAATTAAACTTAGCAGATGCGTTGATCATCTTTACTATACCAAGTGGGTAAAATATTCTACATAAAGGAATATTGGATATCATATTATTTGTCCCACTTCATTTCATTAAGCATAAACAACTACTATTGCTTTCAGATAATGCCTTACTCTTGTAAGCATATCCTACGTCGCCTATGGACTGGTTGGTTTATTTTTCTCAAATAGCTCTTTTTGGTCCCCCCTCTTAAACGAAGTACCTACGAATAAAGCAATAATATCTTTATACCCATAACTAGGTTCAAAGTACACTATAAATACCTTAATTGCGACCAATCAACATTCGATTATTTCCATAGATACGTCAAAACAAAAATGTGTATACTATAGGATGAACGATGTGTCTTACATAACCCAACGTAACTGCCTGAGAAGAGAGAGGCCTGGGTTCGAGTCCCAATAACGTCGCTTTTTCGGAGGAAGAAAAAATTCTGCTAGTATTCAAAACCCAAGAATGATCTTACAAAATTTGACTGCTAACACAAACAACATCGAAACAACCATGAAAGAGCAATAATAAACAACCCTAAAACTAAATAACCATTCATTAAACCAATAATTCTCTCGTGATCGCTACGAAAATTCACGGTTGCATAGTCCTTCACGGCTCTTCGGTTTGCTCCATATTGGTAAAACGATCCATCCACTTATTTCAACATATTTCGTAATAATTCAGTTTCTACGCGTCGCACTTGGGCATCGAGGAGAAAAGCCTCAAATTCTACGAATTCAGTTAGTGCTCCACATTTGAGTCGGCCGTTAAGAGCATTAAGGGACGGATGCATAAACCACGCACGCCCTAAGCCTGATAATTGTTCCTTTTTTCCCCGCACGCCATCTTAAATGCATTTGCCATCCGAGCGGCAGAAAGAGCTTTTTAACCTCCCGAAACGAGGGCACAACGGGAGAGCAATGTGTTTTAGACAACGCTCTTTCGCGTGCAGAACGCCCCGTGTTCGAAGCCCCATGCGTGCCCAAGAAGAGAAAGTTTCTAATTTCCTTCCAATACGTGCTCATCTCACGGCTCGTGGCTTCGCAACTTCTAGACTGTTCTTCCTCCCGTCGGATAAAAGCCTCTTTCCCCCAATCGTTGGCCCTGGCGAAGAATAAAAATATCGAACACAATAAGGTCCTGCTTCGGGTGATGTTATTCGATTTTTTTCCGCCGGCGAGACTTTTTTTCCTCTTTCCCGGACAAACCGATTCCGTCGGCGGGGTTTCCACTCTATCGCAGATGAACTTTTTAAAAGCACGCGCTCCTTTTCGGCATGTTGCGACACCTTGAGGGAAACCGACTTGGCTCGTGGATTACTTCTGCAGCATAACTACGGGATTTGCACTAATCTCAAATTACGCAAAATCAAGCTCCGACGAAAGCTTGTCCCGTACTGAATTTGCTATTTCGGATTCGAATCAGGCGATGGGCCAATAAACGAAATAGGCAAAACCAATAGCCTAGAATAAAATTCTGTTAAAAAATGTATCAATAAATCTAGAATTTTATGGATATAAATCAGCAATAACCAGTTTTTCCGCAAGATTTTTACACAAGGTAAGAGTTAAGGTACTTTGCAGGTAAAGGGTAAGGGTTAAGGGATTACTAAAGGGTCAAGCTACATACTTTGCACATAAGGACGTGCACCCAGGAAAATTCCCAAGGACGCCACTTGGGTATGAGGCCATGGCTCGTGGACGATGCCGCTCAGTAGGACGAAACCACACTTGCCCTTGCACATAAAGTTCCCAAAACGGCTTGTTAAAATGTTCTGGCCGGGTAGCCTAGAAAGAGGAAGATCCCGGATTCGATTTCCGGTCCTGTCAGTTTCTTGGGCAAGATTTTTACGTAATTATAGGATTCATTAGCGGCCCGACGTCATAAATTACGCTAAATCTGACGATAGCCCAGAAAACGGAATTTATGATTACTAACATATATTGTTGTTATAAATTTAACAGTACGGGTAGCTTCAAAAGGATATACGGTAATGTTCAGAATAAAGCAAATATTATGGCAACGGTTACAATGGTAATGGAAAAAATTGAATCAACATAAAAATCAAACAAAAATACAAATAGCTGACGTATAAATGCAAATACAATTGTTGCGATTTTGTGGCCACCGCATTACTCATCACTCATTCCACATCATACTAACACTTACTACGGCTATTGAATTATGAACATGCATTTAAAACAGTTCTATGGATTCAATAATTGAGTATATGGAATATGAAACCCCTTTCATACAAGAAAATAATTCTTCGGAATGGATCAGTAGGTAGGCCTCTAAAATTGCAACATTAAGTAAACTTCAATTTCAGACGTATAATCTCTTTCTGAATATCATCCAGCTGTAACTGTCTTTGTCTTTTTACCCTTTCTTCTATCTTGTATCCCACCTTCAATCAGTCTGAACCAGAACGAGTTGCTGAATGAAAATACTATCAGAATAACGACAAAATAATAATGACTCATTGAAAACGAGAATGGAATATCAGTGTTGATCAGAATTCAAGCACATTCAATTCTCTGTCCTCGCGAAAGGCACTCCTTAGAACTTCACTTTGTTTGAACTCTGATCACTCCATAAATTCCTGTAAACAATGGCTTGCGTAGAAAAATAATTTAGTTTAATTTAATTAATCAATCAATAAATAATAATCAAATCGCAGCAGGGAAAATACAATACTTAATCCTCAACAAGAGACAATCCGAGTTGTTCTGTGCAGCAAGTTCTTCCATACCAAATAAATAAAAGTGCTTTCCGGAATGTGGTTATCAGTATAACTTCTGCACATAGTTAACTTTCATTAATTTTCAGGTTTTTGCCGAAACAATTAAGTTTTCCAGATGGCTTTCAGCATTAGATGTCTAAAAACCTCAATGCGATCCCCAGTAAGTTTCCATGTAATGTATTCGTACATCGGTTTGGATCTCAAAACCTATACATTTGAATTCTAAAAGCTCTGGCAAGAGAATGAGGCTTACTTAAAATAATGAGGAGTGAAGAAGTTGGCACTTGGTTTTCTCAATGAACCAGAATGCTGTCAATGATACAAGTTCACGCGAGTGAAAATAAATGACACAAACACCTTTAGTGAGGAGTGGCAGAATATGATTTAGCATAGTTTTTATTTAACTCGGAATGAGCAGGAAAAGTCAACGTAAGGGCAATGACCCTATACGTAGCATCCTATTGAGAGTAACCAGGATGTCGCTTCAACTATCATATCTCGATAGCTTTCACTACCATAGAATAAGACTAAGACTTAAATGTATATTTATAAATAATAAACATGAATGAGTAATGTTCTCTTTTCAGCAGAATATTTATAGCTCCGCACAAATTACAGATTTCATCCCTTTAAGCAATGATTAAGAAGAATTATACAATGTCCATCAGATTTCAAAGTAATATTGTAATTTCGTGCAGGTGACCTTTTCACAAATTGCAGTTCGCATCTAGGAAAATTATAAATAGACAATTTATGTTATCCTTTGCGACAAATTCTCAAAATTGCGACAATCCGGGCTATTCGGATATTTTCGTTTATAAAATGGTTTTCTGTGTGAAGGCACAAGTTGTGTGTGTGATATAAATCAAAAATGCAACAAAAAGGAATAAAATTTATAAAAGGAGTTAATTGGAGGAATAGCCTTCAAAGGCTAAAATTCGCCCATAAAAAGAGGGCATTATTATTATTAAATTTTACTACTCAAAGTGTAACTTTTCGTAGCATTCAATAGTTAGTGGTCGGGTTGTTTATCGTCATGCATCATCGCTTCGATCGCATTTGATATCGCAGCAATACTTAAGGTGGAAACAAAAGTTGTTGTTTTCTAAAAGTGCTTCGACAGCTTAAGTTATAAAAGCAGTAACGAGGAATAAAATTCCTAAACTTTAGATAAGGCATTTCTCAGTAATAAAACCTGACCGAGGAGGAAGGAATTACTTCCTTGTGCTGTGTTTGGAAAGCAGGACTGCTCCAGTTTGCATTTTTTCGCTCAGGGGTTATCCTAGAGACGGAGCTTTTTTCGAAAAGTCGTCGGGGTAACGCAACGGATATATATAACCCCGGTTTCTCGGTCGGCAAGGACATGGGAAAAAAAGCGCGAGAGACTAAATATATATGTTGTTGTTTTTGAGCAGCACTCGAAGTGATCTTTTAATCTGTCAAGCGGACGCTGGATTCCCAGGATTTCGGTGGAAAATAGACTCCTCGGGATTTTCGAATGGCAGCGATGATGTCGAAGTAAGCGGAACTCGATTCTCAGCTGTTTCTGAATCATGAATATGAGTTGAATCATAACAGACTGGGGGGCCTTGCCTTCAACGCATCTCACTATCTGAAATGATTGCATTCATCAAAGTAATTTCACTCCTTCAGTATAACTTATGGCATCAAGAAATGAATAAAACGGAAATGGTTCCGTTGCATAAATGCCCGCACTACCGAACTATACACAGTATAAAATCCAACTGTATAAAATCCCAGACTATACAACAACAGATTGGCAAAACCGCAACCCCAACCCAAATTAAAATGTAGCAATTCCACAGATGGTTAAGTAATAATCATTAGGGAAACTCGAAAAAACTTCTAAAAACTAACCAACTCACTAGTGAAACCACTCACTTCCCACTATTTACAACCCCACATTAACAAAAACGATATACTATAAAGTCTCGATGTATTATATGTGACAGCTTACATTCTACAATACTAATAATTGATATTATAATGAACTACGCAATAAAATTCATAATTATTAATTTAACAACAAACATTTTACTTCTTACTTTAACCTTTTAAGTTTAAAATTGGCCATGTGCGCATTTCAATATGTGGGCATTTGTCCATGTGCGCATTACAATATGTGGGCATTTGTCCATGAGCGCATTTATGTCTGTGTGGTTTTATTAATGTGGTATTTTCTAATGTGCGGTTTTGTCCATGTGGGCTGTTATCACTGTGGGGTTTAGTGGTGTGGGCATTTATATTCGTGGGGTGCTGCTTTGTGAGCTTTTAAATTTATTTTCCACCCACGTAACATACAGTTTATAAGATAGACTTCCTACATTGGTTTTCCTTTGTAAACTTGTGAGCTCGGAGTTCTTATATTATCACATCGGGATGCTTAAATTTGCGAAATGCTTGATTGCCTCATAATATCAAAAAGTGTCATTTTTATGTAGCATTTCTCTCCTTGCTAATTACGAATACGGATTACAAAATAGCAAATGTATAGTTCATTATGACTGAGAAGACTAAACTTATACAGACCAAAAAAGACACATGGCTATGAAATTATGAATCCTATAAAAGATTATTTTCTTCATTTAACTGAGGGTGGGGATAAGTTGCTAAAGAAATGGAATACATATATAAAGGAATATAATAATATGGAAGTACCGCAAACATATGTTGAATAATAGGAATATTGATTTCAGCATTTAATGATTTAGTAATTTATTTATCTAGACATATCACTACGGAGATCACGGATAACCAAGTGGACAGGGCGTTCGGCTTTTGCGTAAGCGGTCCCTGGTTCGATTCCCGGCGGGAGCTTATGTTTGAAATATCCTGAGCTGTCGAAGCACTTATTAACAATAATAGTACTGTTATATCATAGCATTCAGTCCAAAAGACAGAAAGAAGGGAAAATATTAAATATTATAGAACCTATCACATGTATTTTACTACTGACTGTTACGAACAGGCATTTTTAATAGGAAGTTAACAGTAAAACCGGATACGTAGAAATAATTTATAAAACTTCTTTTTAAATCACTATATGATATTTTTAAACATGACAAACTGCATCTGAAATACGGTTCAAAAATCCATTTACTATCAGAAAGTACCATTCCGCAAATCTTTCCCATTTTCCTTTAAATTACAACCTGTATATATTCCTTACTGATGCTTTAACATCCCCGAATTCTCACGCAATTATTCTCTCCGCCGATTAAACTGCCAGAGAACAGCCCGTTCGGGGACGCTAACATTATCATATAAATGGCGAATTTCGCCAAAATCGAGTTTTAGAGGGAAAAGGGCCAAAATTGATGAGAAACTGGGGAAAGAGAGCTCAAATCCAGCGATTAACTTCAGCAGTGGGTCAAAGAAAAAGGAAGTATCTCATTAGCAAAACCAGGTCCCAGAGCATTACTCCGGATCGGGTTTAAACCTAACCTATAATTTAATATAGATTTACGCTGACCTTTTTTTCGGTGGGGCCTTGCTGCGGAATTTAGAAAAAAAAGAAATCAAGCTGTTGAAATCGATAAGACTGGTAATTCAGCAATATCAGAGCATGAAATGTTTCTGTTGATCAGATCTAGTCTATCTAGTTAGCCAAATTCAGACCCATGAAGTAGATATGTTTTACTTATAGAATTCTGGCTTGGTGAGGAAGGTAAGGGCAAACTACCTCACTCCTCATCTTGCCTAGTAAACTCAATTAGCTCGGGCATATTGGTGAAATTTCATATTTAAATTAATATTATTTGCATAGTAAGCCTCATTCCCTCTACGATCTCCTTGTAGCTAATTCTAGAGGGGGTGAGGTACAAACAGGCCTTCGGGCTGAATGCTTAACAAACATACCCCACGGAGAGAGAGAGAAGACGTTGGTGGTATAGTTGTATGGTTATCGAAGGATATAGAATTAATGAATATATTTTTCTGGATGTAATTTATGTTAGCTGAAGGATAACATCCCTTCTGGGGAATTATACTGGCTTTGAGAATCACACAGAACATTCTGATAAAGACGCTAGTTAAAGCATAGAGTAGTTACTCTATGGCAGTTCAATCATTCGTCCAACCTCAACAAATTCAGATTCCATTATATGTCTGTTGCCATACCTTGATGAATGAAATATGTTTTCTTTAGTATTTCGATAAGAGATGAGGAGTTTATCTTTAATTTACTTTAGTCTCAGTTTTGGTAGTTGGTGAGGCAAATCTGATGCCGAATGGTAACACTAATTTTGGTCACTCTTTCTTGAATGCTACAGGAAAAATCTGATGTGGCCAGCACATGACTTTCTCCATATATAAAATATAAATATTTATCTACGACTGAATTTTCGAACTCTAGATTCAATCTAAACTTGGAAGATACATACAAATACATTTTTTGTAATTTTTTTAGATAACTGTACATACATAAATATTAGATTAATGGAGGAATTTAGCAAAAACGGAAACGAGCTTCGAATAATAAAGTTCGACTTCCGGTTAACCGATTTACTCCAAAAACTAATCAACTCTAACGACACCAACCAAAGTGCTATATATGAAATTTGGTGTTGATGAAACAAACAGTTTTTATGTTAGAGAGCCCACAAAGTACATAGTCAGCAACTTCCGGTTTATCAGTATCTCACCAATAACTCCTAAACAATCAGTGATACAAAAATATGTTTCATACAAAATTTATAGTAAATTACATTTTATAAAACTTTTTAATAAATAATAATATATACTTAAACATCATATTTATGGAGATATTTTGCAAAAACAGAAATTTGCTTCGAAAAATATAGCTCGTCTTCCGGCAAACCGATTTACTCCAAAAACTAATCAACTCTGACAGCACGTATCACAATGCTATATATGAAGTTTGGTATTGATACGTCTAATAGTTTTTACGTTAGAGTGCCCACAAGCACACACAAACACAGCCATCATTCCGAAAATGGTGTAAACGTGTTCTAGGGACACCAAAACATGTATTTCCGTTGAAATCTCGAAGTCAATATTTTTAATGAAAACAATACTTTCTCTATACTACGTACTATATGGAGAAAGTAAAATTTGTTCGTGGTAATTTGTCGGCAGTTACATGGTATTTCTCCAATCATAACTCTTTGACGGAGTGAAGAAAGCAAATGCAAATTGGTCCTCATCTTCTCTTAATTTTCATAGTTCGATGTGACTTCAGAATGATTACTAGAACGGAGGTGGCCGATATGCAAAGAATGTAATAAACGTTAAAAATAATTGACTTTAAACCGTAGTTTAAATATAATGCAAGAGAATGTCCAAGGGCCAATGTTCCCTCTCGAAATAAATAGCGAGAAAGACAGGATTTCTTGTTGGTTAAGGTCCATATGTCAAAATCCGCGCGGCCGTGGTGACGACAGCAAAAGCAGCGGGTCGACACCTACATACTCCACGTCTTCACTTGCGCGAGTAACATATGGTACGGAGATGGAAATTTCTCATTCGCTCGAGAAATGTAAACAGCTTCCAAGACTCAGCGCCGATGAATAATTAAGGTTGTTTACGCGGGATTTTCGTGGCCGATACCCTACGCACTCTGGCCGTGATAACTGGCCGAAATAATTTATGGTGACTTTCCTGTCGCCGACGCTTTGTACATAATCAAAATGGAGGAGTCTAGGCCGATAAGATAAACAACGTACACCAGGAGGTTTGTGCGAGGCCAAGCTTTATGGCACCCCTTTCATACTCAATCTGCCCCTTGCAAGTATGTTTCACTTATAGATCAATACTTAACTCAATCGGGCGGGAATATACGAGAATAAAACGAATTATTAACAATGGCTCAATTACCCTTCGATTATCGATACGAAACGCAATTGGGTGGGAATAAAAACAATTATCAATTACTCAATTAGCCTTCGATTATTATAAGTAAAAGGGAATTAATTTCACTCTTCTACTATTCAATATCTACTCACAACTGTATTTTATTATTTTACTAAAAATTTGTTCCTGGTACCAATTCATTTAATTCATATTAACATTATTAATTATAAACTTTGACGAAAATTAATTGTTACTACTCGGAAAGAAACTTTTATTCCAGCATATATTAAATAATAGAGATGAACTAAGTAAAACAATGCTTTTACATTGTTTTCTAAATTAACCAACGTATTATTCAGGCTTAGATTAACAGCGAATTGGCGAATGATATCCATAAGCTAATTAACCTTAATATGTGTCATCCTTGAGCCTGATATCCTACGCAAATGAATGGAATACTTTTTGTCATTTAGTACAGCGTAGTAAAAATATATTATTCACCTACATTTTGAGATGGACTTCTTCGTGGCTTTTTTGACAAACCTACTGAAGTATGAGTGATGCTGAATTATATTAAAGGTTAAGATTTCTCCTTATGGAATGATAAGAAAAGTGTTTCTCGTAGAGTCATTGAGCTTCACTTACAAGGGCATTCTCGCTTGGGCAAACTACCTCACTCCTCATCTTGCCTAGAAAGCCTCACTCCCCATCACCAGCTCTTGGAAGCTAATTTCAGAGGGAGTGAGGCTAAAAGCTGCCTTCAGGCTGAATACTACGGACAGCTTTAAAATTTATATAATTTTATGAGTATGCATCTGACACGCACGCACATATCGTGAATTTTCCCTTCGTGAATCCCTTTAGAAACCAACAAAGATGATCGAATTCAAACCTCTCACTCTTTTAAGAACTTTGTAAAGCTCGATCGTCCTCTTTGGCCGAGCAACAAGTGCAGAAAAAGCCACGACATCATCGCATCGGAACGAAGGATCAAACCTGAATTTAAGCCCTTCTTATCATATTTTCAGGAAAATGAGATTATTTTGCGACAACCAGAGCGAATAATTTTCGATAAAGAGTAAAAAGCGGGACGCTCCTACCTTTGACGACTTGAATGTGATCTCCCATCTGGAAGCTGACGGTGACTCCGGGATTCACGTGGAACTGGACCAGGTGCTCCAGCTGCCGGTTGAGGGGTGTCTGTGGTCCCTTGGTGCTCTCCTGGTGATCCGGGTTGGTGCACGGCTCTTCTGGTTCCGAATGCCTGCTCCTGTCCCTTTTGGACCTCTCCACCGGGGGTTCGATCCCATGGCTCTCTGGTTCGGGAGTCTCTGGGGATTTGCTCTTCCCCATCACTTCTTCCTCACTTATGCAGCTTCCCTCCTGTCTGTGCGGCCTCTTCTTGCGACTCTCTCGCCCCCTCTCCCTCCCTTCCTCTTCTTCAAAGTATCTTACCATTCGAAGAGTTCAACTGCAAGGGTACGAAAAGGGTTATAGAGCGGAGGTTCCTCGGTGGGAGCGAAAGCTAGATCTAAGGACCACCTGAAGACAGCATGCGGAAGGCGGGAATATTCAACCCAACAGGTTTCAAAACCGCGGGGGATGAAATCTCGAGTCGTTAGCGGAGAAGTAGCGATCTCTCAGAGGGGCCCGATGAAAATTGTTCTGTCTGAATGGTCCTAACGAGACTGGTAAGGATGACACATATCTGTCAATTGCATTTGGTGTCTTATACTCGTGGCACTGGTTTCGAGAGATCGATCAGCGCCGAGGTCGGAACTGAATTACAGGCTGAGGAGACGAGGATACTGAGGCGGAAAATGCCATTCGATGTATCGACCATCACAGCTAACACCCACGTGGACCACAACCACCCCCACCCGACTGGAAACGTGGGCGTCGGGAATAAAAAAAAGCTGCAATCACAGCTACTTATGACGACAGGCCCATTTTGGATTCCCGCGTCACAACAAAAATTTCCCCGAGTCGCGGTCGTGCAAAACACTCGGAAAAGCTTCGTTTGAAAAGCCCGACTCGACGTCAACCTGTGGCAACTTCATTCACATTTTTCGTTCGACGCGCACTTCAGATAGCAAAGTTTATCAGTCGGCAACTCGGCGTAAATGAGAGGTGGGCTTTCTAAAAGCCACGTTTCATCGAGAAAAATGTCCAAAAACACTTTCCGATGGTTAAATTTGATAGAATCATAGATAAAACCGGCTATCTTAGGGTGGAAAACCTAACATATGTACCCCTCTTCCACGATGCAAGCGGGCACGGAGTTGAAATTTATGATTAGCGGGATCATTTCACAGACAATTATAATTTATTTAACGCAAAAATAGTCTTCCTTGATCAAAATTGAATAATTTTTTCTGGGTGACAAAGCAATCGGAGCAAATGAAACAATGACCAATTCCGAGCAAACGTATTCCTTTCTTAAAAATTTGCACCGCTGTCCTTGAAACGGTCATCTTTCAACAAATAAAGCGAAATTCACTGAGAAAAACCACTAACGGCATACCACAACACACCCACAAAAATGTAAACAAGAATGACATGCCAAGAAATCTACTCGTCACTTGCAACGAACATCTTATAAAGGTTCAGCATTTGAAACTAATAAATAATGACCAGTTACGCAGTTGCTATTACTCACCAAACTTCTCATCTATTGGAAAAAATCGTAACACAAAATGCCAGCAGGTAAACCGCCATTTCTATTGATTTTTTGATGCGCATGTCCGAGCTTGAAGATCTTACAGTCGCGTTTCATTTGATATTTTGCCCACGCTTAATAAGACAATTCAAAGCCTAGAATTAACATGAAGGCAAGTTGAACGAACATAGTATTAATTATCTCTTAAACAGACAAAGAAATGTCTCTCGATTAATAGCAATCAAAATTAGTCACAAACCCGTCGCACATATTTAGGTTCGCCGCCGATAGATGACACCATATGTCACGATGTCAGAGCGCCATACTTGATACAGTCGAAAGTTTATAGTTGAGAAATCATGACAACAAGAGTTGGAGATTGGATTGATTGAATAAGTGTTGCAGAGCTCTCAAGCGCACGAAGAGATTATTTAACCGTTGAAATATGTTTTGCAACTACTAAACTCAAGTTTGGTGCATTAAAATTTTCATATCTGAAGAGCATCAATGAGGAAATGAATTACCGCCGGTCGAGTTTGGTTGTCATGACTACTGTTTAGAGGCCAAAAAGAAACTACGTGAACGAGTTGCAAACGTATTGCAGAATTCTGGTATTGAGCTTTTATATCATCTGGTAAAGTTGAAGGTATAGCTTTGTCGTTTTCGTATTGGAAGTGGAAACGATTGATAGAATTACTTTATTGAGTGTTATCATTATAAGACATGTTTGGAGATGCTGTTTTCCTGTTGGTGAAACATCAACGATATTCAGACCCCGGAGGTTCTCGAGTTCATTTTTAGTAAATGCAATTTAGGAGGACCCGTCTTCTTAGATATACTGCTTTAAGAAAATACAAATCAAGTTATATCGTTAATAATTTACTGAACTCATTGATAGTACTTCTTTCATTGGAAGAGGCGTCATGTACAAATGCAGCCACAAAATAATCGTCTTTTGATATTGGTGGGTGCTACAGTAATAGCTTGGATATTCAGAGTATCTTTGGCAGGTTTGGCTTGCCTCAGCAATCCTTGCTTAAATGGTATTTGCATCGATGAAATCAACAGGTATAATATTATTGTCTCTCAAAACTTACTTTGCACCTTACATCACCCTTTCGTTGAGAAAGTCAATGAAATATATCACGCACTGTGAATTTTGCATTTACATCAGCACAAAAGAGCTTCCTATGTTTTGCATGTTGCAATTTATCTTGCTACATTTTACTTTGCAAACATCTATCAAGACTGGTTTGAGACAATCATGATAGAGGTAATCAATAGATTAAGACATAATTTTGAGTAAGATGGAATGATTCATATAACTGGTGAAATGACATAATAATGAATTAAATGCTTTCCGATTTCAATATCACAAAATGTTTTAGGTTATTGTAAAATAAATTTTTATCTTGAGATACTGAATTCCAAATCTGTGCGTTCAGCAATATTTACTTCTTCTAACAGAACTTATTTCTAATGATAAACAATATTGAGTTTAAAGATAATATTGCTAAGCCAGGATCAGTTTTATCACTTCTATAATTTTCTTATTTGAAAGTTATTCTTAAAATGAATCTTTAAATTAAGCTATTTTACATCCATGAAGGACGTTTCATAACTTTTCCTCTTTTTACAAATACATTCACTCTCTTGTTATTCATCTGTCACAATTAACTTAAAAGAAAATGCACTCTGCTACAACAAAAAAGCACTCCACAAAAAAAAACATTCACGTTCCATATTATTCACAATTGCTAAGATACAAGCCATGATGAAATGTAAGTTGATTTATCTAGGGAAGAAAATATTAAAATCGAAAGTTGTTACTTTGCAAAAAATGGATATGAACATAATGTACATACTTCAATTGGCATTTAATGAGGCAGTCAACATTTCACTTTTTCGTTTCACTGTCCAATTGGGAGCTGTCAGGTAGATCGAATATTGTAGAATCAAGAGGTTTAACTCTCAAGTATTATTGATGTGGAACATTACAATAGAAATAATCATTGATAAAAGCTAATGCGATTGAAGTGTTCACTGTTAGCTCTACAGAAAGAATTTTAATTCCAGAAAATGATTTAGTTTCTACTATTAGGAACAATATATATTAAACTAATTTCAAAGGCAGAACTAAATCCTTTTATCTTTCTTTGGAATGTAAATTCAGTTCAATCTTTATTTCACAGGATTAACCCTATTTACAAAAATCAAATATATTAAAATTCAATGAATTTACGTTTAACAGTTAGAAATGTAAAAGAGTGAATGCATTTCACTGAGTGCTTCCTAAAAAAACCACTGACAAGCAACTCGTCGCAAGCTTCACTTAAAACTTAAGTGCACTGTGAGAAATATTTATGTTAGACATTTGTTCTCCTGAGGTAATAGAAAATTCATATACAAATTGTTATGCATGATCACAAATAAATCACAAATGCCTTAATTATATAATAAGGATGTTCAGTTATGGCATATAAAATAAGAACTAACCTTTAAAAGTTTCTTGACTATGCCATCTACAGTGTACTCCTTTGATAATTTCTAGTTAAAATCCAATTCTCTTCATCTAAAAGTTGTTCATAATTTAAAGACAACCATATATTTACAATGAATGCATACCTGCAACTATCAAATGGAATCCCAGTCCCACCAATGGAACTATGGTACGAATTAAAGGAAATAGTGATTCCTTTAAGATCTCAAATTTTTCAAAGTAAAAGTGAATATTACATCACAGAAATGTAAAGAGCATTGGAGGCCATCCTCAAATGATATTGCAGCATTTCCAACCCCTCTTCTCTTTCACATGGACCTCCATTTCTTCTTTTGTGTGTCAAAAATGTGTCATAGTTCCTTAAGGCTTCTTCTCTTTCATTTTCTACTCCAAAGATTCTAAGGGAAAAAATTGAACTGAAAACAGATGGAATGTTTTAAATCACCCTCTGGTTATGAGAGATTAACTTCTTGTATTAGATATCCCCATTAGCATATTAAAAACGTTACATTTTAGTGAAACGCTAACGTTAATACATCTAAAATAAAGCTTCCATCAATTCCACTTAGTTCATTCATATGCTTCTGTGCTGATGGGTTCACTGGAGAGCTATGTGGAACAAACTGGGATGAGTGTTGGTCATCCCCTTGTGAAAATGGTGGATCATGTACAGATTCCATCGCAGCATTCAACTGCTCCTGCCCTCCAGGCTTCTCTGGTAAGAACCAGCAGTAAAAAATTGCAATTTTATGGCAACTACCTCGTTAATCACTAATTTCTCCCAAGTTTTTGGTAAAATCTGTAAGAAAATCAAAATTGCATGTGTTTGAGAAATTTTTTATGGGATACTATATTGCTGAACTAAATTAACTTAATCTCAGAAGCATCTGAAATTAACATCGATAATTATCGTCATTTTATAGATAACATTCTTAATTCTGGCTCGGAATTCATCATTTCACGAAACGCTGGTGAATTCAATTTCCCTCGAAATAATTCTTATTTCGCTCAGTTAATAATGCTTATGGAAAGTATTTTTTTTTTCTAATTCAATTCATCACTCTATATTGAACGAAAGATAAAGAGAGACGGTGTAATTAGCCACTACTCTGAAAACATCAATGCGCTAACGTTACAAAAAGGCGCGATTTCACTTCGCTGTTATTAAACGTAAGGAGCCACCTACCCTGGCGGGAAAATGACTGAAATTGAACTTTGATGTTTTAATGAAATATCTTATAAAAAATATTCTCTTCATTTTCATCGTTTTTACTAATGTAGGCGTTGAAAATTCTGAATCTTGCAGACGCCATCTTATCTGCATGTAAAATTCGGTACAATTCATGCTATTAATTATTTAGTTTTTACCGATAGATTACACTATTTACAGATAAGTAAAAATTACGAATTGCTAAATATTTCGATATTTATGGAATTTCATGGTATTGGATGTAATTGACATATAGTGACAAGAAATAAGATACGTTTTTTGGGGTATTTTCCAACAGTTCGCCTCAAACACGAATAAAAAACAATAAACAGTTAGAAAACTAAAAACAATTTCAACTGAATGTATTTAAATGTATTTACTATGTCAGTGGTTTTATTGACTGGTTGCATTTAATGTTTATGACTTGTCCCAAATTTGTCTGCCATAAATCATTAAGGACCAATAAAGATTATTATTATTATTAAATATATACTCGTTTCTTCATATCTCGTGCCAATTGTCTCTTTCAGGAGAAAGATGTGAATGGAATGTCGATGAATGCGCATCCAATCCTTGCCTCAATGGCGGGTCATGCATTGACCAAGAAAATGGCTTTGTTTGCTCCTGTCCTGCTGGGTATGCAGGACATTTCTGTGGTATGGATGTATCTGTCTGCAACATTTCATACCCAATGCCTCACATTCCAGGTAAGGAAGGCATTTAAAAAATTTAATTTCTTGTTATCTCAAAGCTACAGTGAGCACTTATATTTTATAGGAGACCAAACTAAGCAATCAGTTTCCAAACCAAAGAGGACTACATTTGAATTGAAAATACAAATTAATAATTTTTAATAATTTTCTTTTACCCAAAGGATAAATATAAGACATACACATACACACACAGAATATCAAAACAACCAGAATATTAAATCAAAACTGGAAAAGGGAGAGATGAAAGGATCAGTATTTTTTTCTTGCTTCTTGAGGTTTTTCATTTATACAGTTTCCCTCATAGAGAGGCACAGGAGCGGCTTCTGTTAACTGTCAGCAACTCTCTTGGAAGGCCTATGGCCACTACAAAGACTCTTGGGGTATAGAACTCTCATGTTGCTATGCACATTTTTCTGTTATCTGTAGGATACATCCTCTAGGCCTGCTTATTTTGTCTCCTTTCTTTGGACTTCCATAGATATGATAGCTCTATTTCAAATTTTTGTTAGACATTGAATGGGTTAATCCAGGGCTAGCAACCACTTCACCTGCTTAGAGGTATAATAAACAGGATGTGGAATGCTCAGGGAATCAAGAAATAATATTGTAATTGGTAATTTTAAAATGATTTTTTTATATGAAAATGTTACACTTACCTACAGAAATCCCTGGTTCATAAGTTTGTCCATTTTGCTATTTTGCAATTGTTTTAAAAATCATAAAGTGACTGATGAATATCAGAATATCATATAGAATCCTCATGATTCTACTGACATTCATTCATACAGAGAATCTTTCTGATTCACATGTAGTGTATCTAGTGCTTGAAAAGGTTCTGCCTTCTTAGGAAAGGACTTCTGGTCAAGTACCCCTGGATGGCTCCTCCCCTGGCTCTGATGTTCCTCAGCCTCAGCTCACCATCCTCATCATTCATTTCTCCCTCCTGCACCTCGAAAACAAGTGAAAACTCCACTCACTGCTGCTCCTTCACCTGTGGCCTCATGGGAAAGATCATCTCCCTAAAAACAACATCTCGCACAGTATTCTTCCTCTCCTTCAAATCCCAGAGTCTATACCCCTTGACACCTTCCTCGTAACCCAAAATCATGCATTCCACTACGCGGGCCCCAAATTTTCCTTCTTGACTCTGTATCCACACCCACGCCTGATACCCAAACACCCTCAAGTATGAGGGATATGTCTCCCTCAGTGGTCTCCCCTTCCACATCTCCAAGGGTGTCTTGAACTCCAGTGGTTTCGATGGGCACCGGTTCCTAAGATTGTCCTCAGGGCCTAGAATGCACCAGGCACTCCTGTCATGATCAGCATACATCTGATGGTGTATATATTTATACTAACATAGGCAAGGTGGTCTCACAGGGGTATGAATGAGAAAAATGATTCTCTTTTGAAAATATTTCTCCCTTATCACTTCTAGAGGTATGCGAGTCTAAATATGATGGATTTGGCTGTTACTCTCACAGAGTTTTCTTTCTTATTCAGGTCCTTCTTGTCCCGGTCCTTCTCATTCATGTTTTACTGTACTGCATTCTGTTTACTCTTTCTTACTTGAAAATGGCATGGTATTTTTTATAGCAAAATATGTTTAATTTCTTAATTTTACTTCTTCATTATTACTTATTTATCTGCTCCAAATTTCAATTAATGGTTCTCTTGCTCATTTAAATGCTGTGAGGTGTTTTATGTTCTGGTACCTGCTAAATTTGTGTGGTAAGAAAAAGCTCTACTTTTAGATAATTCTTTTTTCTAATTGGGATTAGTTAACTATGCCCAACCTAATGTTACCCTACATGTTTGTTTTCCATTGTATCCTAAAGCTCCAACTGAATGCTAATTTACTTACCGCATTCTACCATTTTGCCATACATTATCTTTATTTTTACCAATGTTTCATAACAATTCCATCAAATTCTTTACCAGTCTATTTTTTCTTATTGTTTGATCCCTCTTTTTCTTTACATAATTTCTTTGAAGGCCCTTCTTTTACCTATATCTTCCTTACAGACTCTTGTTTTTCTAATAGCCAATTCATATCAAATCAATTAAATTTTAATAGTGTTCTCAGAATACTTTATCATAAATTTTGTTTGCTTCTCAAAGACTACTTTTGCCACAGCTACAATTGTATCAATTGTAAATGTGCAAGATATTTTCCAAAACGTAAAAGGCAAAAGAATATAACATCTATGATGAACTTCCTTGCAATTTTATGAATCAGAAAATCAATCGACCATTTTTACAAAAATGGAGCTTGACTGCTATATGTTTGTACTGTATTAGTTTGATATTACACCATACCGTATTTGACTGCATATAAGACGCACCTTTTTTCCTAAATTATGTCTCGAAAAATTTCCCTGCGTCTTATATGTGAAGGTTCAACCTCCACAGGTTAAATTTCAATACTGAATGCTATTTTTTGCCCAGATGGTCTATACTACCTATTTCATAATTGCATTCAATGCTTGTGTTAATATTTGGCTTTTACGAAACGTGACAACTAACTAACTATTTTCTACATCCCGATGCATTGTAGCAAAAGAGGTATATCCTTATTTCCATCAAATCCGGTGAGTGGTCAAACAGTGCTCCTAGAGTGAAAATACAAAGTTCAATAATTCTTTTTAATAGTGATATTGATATTATGTATTAAATGATAATTCTTAATATAGAAAAGATGAGCGCTAGTTGTCTTCAACTAATGTCCGATTGGTTAATTTAACTTTCATATTGAAGACAATTTGAATTGTTTTTGTAGGACCAAGGTGCTTCAATGGTGGAATTTGTCTTGATGGTCCAGGACCAAATTTCACATGTGTTTGTGCAGACGGATGGACTGGATCACGCTGTGAAGTGCAGACTGATGAATGTATATCAGCTCCATGTAAAAATGGTGGTCTATGCATTGATTTGCTGGCTGATTTTTCTTGTGCTTGTCCATTTGGTAAGTGATATATCTTTCGATTTGATTGGCAAAGATGAGAAGAATTTTCCAGTAAAGATTTAACTGAACTAAAGGAAAGGTAGTCATGTGTGTGTTTTTCACCATAATTTAGTTAAATTTTCTGATTCATTGTGTTTTTTCTCAAGATAGAATACTTGATTAATTAATACTCAATGAATTTTTTTACATCCTCTCTGAAAGTCACAGTTTACTTTAAATTATTATCAATCACTTAACCTTTTTCACTGTAACTTAATTTTCTTCATGAGAAGTTATGATTATTTCGATGTTGAAAAATTTAGTTCTAATTTCATTCTATTTTCTTCTGCTAAGTAAATAAATCCAAAGCATTTTACAGAAAAAAGAATTTTGTTACATTTATAAAAGCTATTTTACTGAATTTTGCCCTAAATAAAGTGTTTCATTTAAAAGAATTAACTGTAATAAGAAAAGCAATGATAATTGTAGTAATGATAAATCCCAAATTTAGAATACAGTTGATTTCTGAGTTAAGGAATAAGTTGTGATATATGTTTGTTCTTTCTTTGTTTTCATAATGGCAGGTTACACAGGAAAAACCTGTGAGATGACCCTACAAATGTGCAGAGGAATCAATGGTACCAGGATTAACATTTTTGGAGGAGTAACAGAGGAATCTTTACTAGAAGAAGATGAAGAAGACGTTTGTGAGAATGGTGCTTTGTGTTTGATCGAATCAGACGGTGAAAAAGTGTGCTATTGTGTTCCAGACTACCATGGCGACAGATGTCAGTTTCGTTATGATGAGTGCTTGTTAGCTGAATCATCATCATGGTTAGGGGATAACAGTAGTGAGGCAGGATTGGGCGGACATTGTCAGAATGGGGGAGAGTGTATTGATGGTGTGGATTCATTTACCTGTTTGTGTCCTTCTAACTTTACTGGACGTTTATGTGAATGCCCTGTCTTCATCCTGCCAGGAACTGATGTTCCCCATGACTGCCTTAACATATCAACAGAATTCATTCCATACACCTCATCATCATCACCATATTTTACTACGAAAGTTCCAGCAACTGTCACCATATTTTTTGAAACAACCATTCAACCTGAGTTGGAAACAACTCAGGAGATCTTTTCCAAAACCTCAGTTGAAACTTCATTATCAACTCTAGCTTTTACATCAACAACTGAAGAGATTCATAGCACTGCCATGGAAGATGAAGCACAGGTTACAAGTGATACTGAAGTGGTGATGGAGGTGGATGATTTTACCACTTCTACTTCTACACCCACAGCATATACATCTACAATATCAACTATGTCCTATACAGAATTTTCCACAAGAGAAAGTTCTGCACTAGACTCAGAAACAGCTGAAATAAGTACAAAATCAATAACAGAATCTTCAACTCAGGTCACATCAACCCTCAAAGATGTCATAGGGGAGGATAAGAAATGGTTTACAGAAGGAATTACACTACCAGAAATAGAGATCACTAGTTCCACCATCACTTACCATGATACTGAATCAACAACTCCTTTCACAAGTACCTTAAGTGCACTTACGACAGAGACAGTTACAGAAGAAGTTCACTCAGAAAGGACAACAACGTCAGTGGTAGATACAACAAGAGTGATTGATGAGGTGCTGTCTACTTTTAGCACAAAATCTGATCAGACTACTTATCCCTCAACTTTTCCCAGTGTCAGTGAATTAACTACAGTAAGAACTACAACAGATTTAATGCCTCAAACAGAAATTCCATCCTCAACTAAAGCCATAGTCACAGAAGTGGATGAAGCTTTTGCAAGCACTGAGGTTGTGGAAGTGACACAAACCACAGACTTACTGGTTACATATCTTTACTCGAGTGAGAAGCCTACATTTGTGCCATCTGAATCTTTGACTGAAGAAATAACATTCTCGTCACTTAGCACTGGAAAATCAGAAGGGCCAGAATATTACACGTCTACAAAATCACAGAAAGATGAAGGTAGCACTTCTTCGGAAGTTACATCAACACCATATGAAATCACAGCAGGTGAAAATGTTTACACTGAACACTCAACAGAGTCTTCGGCTATTCCTGATGAAATCTCTTCGAGCACATCTACTGAAGCTCAGTCAACTCAAACAGTTGACATTTACATAATACCTGAAGAACATTCTGAAATACCAGAACATACAACAGCCACCCAAGTTATACAATCTACTGAAACTGTCACTCCCACTCATTCAACAGCAACAACCACAATTTTTAAGGAAGAATCTGATGGTAGAACACAGTTTTCAGCAACTGAGGAACAGTCTACCATATCTATTGATTTTTATACAACAGAATCAATAGGCAAAACTGAGATGGTTACTGAGGTTACTTCAAAGATGCCAATAGAAACCACGTCATACAAATCTATTGACATGTCAACACCAACAACTTTGGCTATCACAACAACTATAGGAACCTCTGGAGAGGTGACTACACTTGGCGCACATGGAGATGATGACCACACTGCTCCCCTAACAACGGAACCAACTGAGGGAAGTGTCACAACTGAACTTGGGTGTAACGTAACTCCTTGCCTTAATGGAGGAACTTGTTACTACAATGAGGTAAATGCAATTGACAAGATACTTTTAAATAAATGTGATATCAGTTTAAACTTTAGCCTTAATGCTGAAACTTGTTCATTTCTTTGTACGAGACAAGCTTTTTTTTTAAGTCTAGTTAAGCAAATATAGTCAAGAAATTTAATTTAGATTTACCTTTTTTGGAAGGGAAACTCATTTTCTCACTGATTTGAGGAATAAACAAAAGTAATTTAGTCTGAATTATCTGAAGTGGTATTATAATTTGCTTTCAAAAAAGCATTGGACATAAATGATTGTTTTGATTAATTGTTTATTATTATAAATATAATGATAATTGAAACGTTCTAGTAGCTAGTGCTGATTTTCTATATCATCTAATTTTTCAAAGTATATTCAAATTAAAATTTGTGAATCTGTGATATAATATCATATAAAGGCAAACAAATATATTCTAAATAATGTTTGTATAATATATTTAAAATCTTTAATAAGAAGTATATGGTGTTCTCCCATTTATTAAACAACTAAATGATTCTGTTGTAATTGTTAGTTAATTTTAATTTTCAATTATTATTTTACTCTACACAACAATAAGGTTTTCATTACAATTCTTTTCAGTGTGAGTGCACCTTCAAATTCACAGGAGCCTTTTGTGAGAAGAAGAAATACATTGAAGTTGCTTCATTTAATGGTCATTCGTACCTACTGCATTCCTTGAATATTTCTGAGTTTCATGATCAAACAAGTCACAGTGAAAGTGGTGGATTAGAAGATACAAAAATAAATTTTAAGAGACATTCAAATCTTCCGGCCTCAAATAAATCACATAGTGAAGAGAGTGGTACTTCAGGGACTGAGGAAGAATATATGGAATTGTTTGAGGAAACTTATGATTTTTATGAAGAACACAGCTATGACTTCTCTGAGTATGATCATTATGATTCAGAAGAGGAAGATTCTGACCCTAAAGATCCACAACTTGTAACCACAGAGAAAGTTAATAACAGTTTTCAGAATTCAACAATTTTAGACATTTCACAGTTAGATGGTAAAGATAATTCTTCAACAACTAGAAGTCTCATTGATTTATCTACAGCAGCTACTTCTACTTCTTTGAATGTTTCCCTAGGACTTGATAAAGATAAATCATCAAATTACTCCACCACTGAATCCTCTGGCATTGGCAGTTCTTTGGAGTTGTCCACTGAAGACATCCTGAGCAAGCGTTCATCATCGCCCACACCCTCTACTGGCAAGAAAGAAAGGGGTGGCCGTTCTCTTAAAAGCTTGCCTCCCATATCTACTACAATTTCTGTCAAAATAAATCTTCAGGAGAGAAGCTTGAGAGTTGGAGGGTGGGGTTTGGTCATGAAAGTGACTTTGGGAAACATGGCTAAAGCATCTCTTACAATTAATCACAGCACTGGACTGCTGAGATTCCATTTTACCTGTGGTCTTGGAAGGTCCCTGTTGTTTGGAGAGGAGGATGGCCAGCGGTGGGCAGGCTTAGGCAGGCAGCAACCATTTCAGTCAATGATAATCCCTGTTCTTGTTGCGTAAGATGAATAATTCTTTACTAATTTCTATGTTAATGCTTGGT
Organism: Sympetrum striolatum; assembly: GCA_947579665.1. Taxonomy (NCBI): domain Eukaryota; kingdom Metazoa; phylum Arthropoda; class Insecta; order Odonata; family Libellulidae; genus Sympetrum; species Sympetrum striolatum. The sequence continues at coordinate 65,033,833 of OX388351.1, read as the reverse complement.
GGATCATCTTTTGGTCTGCAAATATACAGAAATTTCTAAGGATAGAATTGTAACATATCTGATATTATACTTCAAACATGAGATTATGTAACAAAGTTCATAAATGAATATTATAAATAGTAGTACTTATATATGGTGTTCATATGATAAAAATTATAAGGAAAATTAACATTGTCCAATTTTTAAGGACAGTCTACATAATTTCATCAACAATTTTGATGTTAAATAAATCATAGATTGAACATTATCAGACTTAATAGACACTATAAGTAAAAATATAAGAATTTTTGTCGATTACATACATTAATTGTAAAAATATACAATTATTTTAGGCTTGAGGTGTTTCGGTATGAAGCAGTTCATAAGAACAATCCTACTGGAGGAAGGAGTTACCTTCAGTGTGCAGCATCTTTGAAAATCAATGGTCAAGTTGCAGTCAAAGGACAGCAAAGAGCTCCAATGCCAAAGAAAACTCCATCAAGGAAGGATTCTTCACAGTTTTACCTTTATCTGGGCGGCATTCCTGAGATACTCCTTCCCTGTAACCAAGCCATTGAGGATTCCATCTCCAGTCAGAGGAGCAGTTATGAGCAAACAGATCACCATGAAGAAGAAGAGGGTTTCATTGGCTGCATGCAGGATTTGAAAGTAATATTATATTTTACATTTTTATTCCTTTCTTTTACTGTAGTAGTAGTAGTGATGTACTCATCCTCATATTGACACTTTCATGACAGCAAGCCAGAAGCTTTAAGATTTCCTAACGTGCTGTATTGTGCATTCTCTCTATTGATAACATTCCAATAAAATATGAAATTGGTGTAGATACTTTACCTTTTCCCTCTAAATAATCTGTCGAAAATCTTCTAAGATTGTCAGTATTATGAGTTCTTGGGAAACATGTTTTCAGCTATTTGCTTTGTAGCCCATTTCAGGGTTACTTACCCTACAAAGGACTTTTGTTTTGGGCTTTATTATTCTAATATTAGGGTAAATATTACGCATTTAATATCAACCATTAAATATATATATAATAATATATTATATATTTTATTATATAATAATATATTATAATTATATATATATTGAATATATATATAACAATATAAAAATTATATTTAATTTTTAGCACAGATATCATGTTTTAGTGTTGTAGAATTTGAAATAGATTTGCTTAAGCTCTTAAAATAAAATCCATAATTGAGAATTGTGATATATCAACTTTTTTAATTAACCCTACAGGTAAATGGAGTACCAAGACAAATTTTTGAAGATGCTCTGGAGGGTAATAGTATTACAGAATGTGGGGACAAAATTCTGAGTGGAAAGGAATCAGATGAAGATGAGAATCCTTGTTTTTCATTTCCTTGCTTTGGAAGTTCAACATGTGAACCTACAGGAAATGGTAGTTGGAGATGTAGATGCCCCACAGGGTAAGATCTTTTTATCTCTGAACTTTAAAAAAAAATCTGCTTTTGGAATTCTACTTGAGATTTAAGACCCTTCAGAGTCTCATGTCAGAAACGTCATTGTATGGAATAAAATGACATTGATAAAATAATCGGCATATATTTGATTAAATGTTCTGAACTGCTCTCACTTATTAATTTTAATTGCCCGATAGTCATTACCAGAAACCCTGTTCTTTTTAATGTTCCACACTTACATAGAAATTACATGTTTTATTTACCATTCTATCGCATCTTGAGGGAAGCCAATAAATACTGTAATAGAATTGACTTTTTTAATGTCTCAAACTGTACTTTCAGGAGTTTTGTTATGTCTAATGTAGTTTAGTTTCTGAAATAATTTTAAACTTTGTTGTATTTGTGATTTGCTTTCTTCCTTTTAATTGGGTATACAAATGTTTATACTTTTATTTTTCATATTTTTCATATATTTCTTTTTATTTTTTGTGAATATATTGTATTGTTTAATGTTCAAAGATTATCAAATTTATTTGTAACCATGATGTGTAATAGGGCTCTGCCCGTACATAAATAAATAATAATAATAATAATAATAACTATAAAAATATTCTACTTATTTTATGTTGCTTATCGATCAGTAGTGAGTGACAAAAGTTATTATTGAGGCCATAGAAATGAAAATGTTTATCTTAATAATTAATAATAATCTTATTGAGGTTGTTAAGAATAAAGATTTACAAATACTTTTTTTCCACACATTTATTTGAAACACGACCAGTTCGTGTTCGGCACAGATCGTGTTTCTAATAAATGTGTGGAAAAAAAGTATTTGTAAATCTTTATTCTTAACAACCTTTGTTATGGATTTCCACGTAATAAAGCCTGCCATAATCGATTTTATTTTATAATAATCTTATTATTCATTAATGATATTAGAAATCCTTTTGACTCTGTCAAGTTTCTCTTGTATGCTGATGACTTTAAATTCTATCATTATGTAAACTATTATCACTAATAGTGTAAACTACTGCAAAATTGTTTAATTGATGTCAAGGAATGGTCTAATCTCAAGCAAAAACCTAATGGAGCTCAATGTACAAAAGTGTAATATTATAAGTTATCACAAATCTAAACTTCCCATCTGTGATAATTACTTTCTATCAGAGAACAGCTTAAATAGAGTGAACTATATCTCTGATTTAGGAGTGGTTTTTGATGCAAGGCTAATTTTCGACTTGCATATCAAGAGCATCACTTCAAAAGTGTATAAAATGCTGGGCTTCATTGGTAGAACATGTAGTGACTGCAGGGATATCTATTGGCATAAAATATTCTCCACCTCCCTTATAAGGTCTCAGCTTGAGCACTGCTCAATAATTTGGAATCCTTATTACAATAAGTGTATCAACACTTTAGAAAGAGTCCAAAACAAATTTCTCAGAATGATATCTTTTAAATTCAACATTGTAATAGAACTTGGCCATTATGAAACCATACTAAGTCAGCTGAACCTGCCTACCTTTCAGGCCAGAGGGGAATACATTGGTATACTTTTCATGTATAAAGTTATCAATAACATGATTTCCTGTACCGAAATTCTATCCCTTGTAACCCACAAAGTTCCTTGTGTACCTGCCTGCAGTTTTAACCTATTTGAAGTCTCCTACCTTCCAATCTTCCACATCATGCGCTCACTAAATAGAACCAGTTATAATGTTGACATTTTCCATCTTTCATTAAACACATTTAAAAAGGTCATTAAATCAAAATTGTAAAACTATTGCAATTTTCCTCTTTCACCTGTATATGTACTTTTCTTCTATGTATTTCTTCTATATATCCTATTTTTTCTATCTATTATATTTCTTTATGTGTACTTTTCTTATTTGTATGAGCTCTTTTAGTGTATTTTTTAAGCTTAGTTATTGTACTTTTATACATGCAACTTCTTTTCTTTGGTTTATAATATTTATGAGTGTGTACTTTTTGAAAAGGGCAATCTCTCTGCCTGTAAAATAAACTATTATTATCATTATACATTCAGGTGTTCCTGCTACCATACTATGATGAATGGACTATTTTCATTTGTCATTTGGTTCAGGATAGAGAAAAATGTATCTTTCATTTTCATTTGTCCCAGTCTTGATCATGGCTGTGATGAAATGAAAGCTACCGAGGTATGAGTGAATAATTGCACTGATCAAGGTCTCTCCTTACGGAATGCCAAGAAAAGTGTTACTCATAGAATCATTGGCTCCACTTGCGTGGACATGTTCCGCTTATAGCATTCTAGTTCAGTGAAGAAAGCAATGGCAAACTACCTCACTCCTCATCCTGCCTGGTGAACCTCATTCCTCTCTGCAAGCTCTTAGTAGCTTATGGTAGAGGGGATGAAGTACCAACCAGCCTTTGGGCTGAATACCTTTACAGATAATTCATTCAGGATTTGAAACTGTAGTAAACTCTACCTAACTAAAGTTTTGCTGGAAATAACTAAGTAATTTAACTAATCTCTGTCTTCATTACATTGATATCTGTGGTTGCATTTGTAATTAAGATTATTTATTTTGGCAGTTGGCTTGGTGCTAATTGTGAGCACACTGTGTGTGATAATAATCCCTGCTTATATGGAGCTACCTGCCTACAGGACGATGCAGGAGGATTCGTCTGTTTATGTCCAGTTGGAAAAGGAGGCAGATTCTGTGAAAATGGTATTTTCATCATTAATTTCAATTACATATCATATTAATTCACTTCTTATATGTTGGAGACATATGATTACTGTTTATTTCCATAGATAAGATGATTGTTGAATCATAGAAAAAGGCCCCCAGTATCCGGGATTGTCTTATAGGACTGATAAAAAAAATACATTAAACCATTATAAAATAAAACAAATCTCTCACCAATGTAATTGAAACTATCTAATAATGAAGTAATGGTAAAACAATACTAAAAAATAGGTATTAAAAGTTATGCTTATTCAGCTACTGATATTCAAGGTCATTACCCAAATGCACAAATCAGTGTGAATGTTTACAGCAATTGCAACACAGTGCTGCCAAATGCAAAGAAATAAAATTTGTTCATTCAAAAAATTACAAATAGGACCAAATTCCAAATACACAATACAGTATTATTATTCAGATGATGATCACTGATCAAACTTAACTAAAGTCTTATTAGTAAGTTGATAGCATGAAGGTCATCTTATAGGACAGATGCAAAACTATAAAACAAACACAAAAATTCTACCTGGTCTTATCTTCAGAAATAAACAGTACGTCTAATCAGAGACAAATATTTAGTTTACTTCTAAAAATGTGGATCCAAAAAATATTATTCACCTTAATAGAATTTGATATGCTTTCAAAATATTTACTGATTCAAAACTTTTCACCTTGATATTTATAATGATATTAATTATTTTTCCAGATTTGGAAATAACCAAGCCCTGTTTCGACTCTAGTAATGGCTGGGATGTTGAAGAACACCAACCTTACCTTGCATATCCATTGGATCACAATCATCTTTCATCTCCTCAGCTGGTGTTTCGCTTCAAGTTTTCTCCTGCATCCGTCAATCAGATTGGTCTCTTAGCCTACATTGGTGATCTTAAACTGCCAAAATCAATCCACACATTCCACCCATCCTTCCTCTCAGAATTGAAAGATGCATATATGGAAACAACAACACTTCCAACGACATTAGAAGCATCTCATAGGGTGGAAGAACACACAAGTCCTCCTAAAGACTTTGCTTCTGATCACTCTCATTCAACAATCGAATCGAAGAACTTGCATGACTCTGATGTAGTTGCTTCCACAGAATCTATGGAGCAAGAAAATAGTACTCCATCAGAAGATACCTTAAAAACGCAAGACTTCCTACCTCCTTTGGACATACCTTTATTTCAAGATGAGGGACCATCTTATCTTCAAAACTTCTCTTCTTCAGAATCGTTCAGCTCATATTCCAATTACCTATTTTCTCCCTTTTCGCCATATCCTTACTATGTCAGACAGAATGGTAGAGATCACATGGCAGTTTCATATATTCGAGGACATTTGGTCCTCACATGGGATCTGGGATCAGGACCAAGACGTATATTTACTAGTAAACCATTACCTAAACTGAATGATGAAAGAGTAGAAGTTGCTGATAATGCTTTTGTCAATGTACAGGATGAATATCACCAACCCCTTCAAGTACAAAAAGGCTTGGAAAATTTGATTTCAAGTGCAAATATACAAACACCCTCGAATCAAAATTCCTCCAACTTAGCAGTTAATCCAAATGAGTCTAAAAGTTCAGCTTACATAATTGGAAGTGACAAAATGGTGCCCTCCAAAAATGTAAAAAAGGCTGTTTCCGTTGTCAATTCCACGAAAGAATTTCATCCATCAGAAACGCAAGAACAGTCTTCAGAAAAAAATTCCAACAACTCACTTATGTCACAGCCAGGAGTCAATATTTCACAAAGTAGAGCACACGCTTTGCATGGCAAGGAGAATGTACATTTGAACTTCACTTTTAGTAACCAAAATGGTAGCTCTACACCAGAGGCAATAAAAGAGCCTCAAAGTCAAGCAGTGGATTCCTCAAGAATCCATTCCACTGGGATGAAAGAGAGTGATAATGAATCACAGAAAACTTCATCATACTCGGGTAGTATTCCCCCTCCACCACATGCATCAAGTATCTCTTTGGAGTCAATTCCTTCTCCTGAGCACTTCCATGAAGTGACAGTTTGGAGAGAGGGTCAGCAAGCTTGGCTCAAAGTTGGAGACCAAGTTGTGAGAGGGCAGTCACCAGGAAGACATTATCAACTTAATGCTCATCGTCCATTTCTTTACTTAGGTGAGATAATTTGAGAGTATCTACTCCATCTTTTGCTAAAATTATAAACCTCATACCTGATTCCAGAAAAATTTAGAGTATAATAAGTAAATTAATGTAGGAAAAGACTGAGAAATGGCTTACTTTAAAGATCATATAATTCCAAGTTCTACATAAAATACAAATAAAGATAAATGTAATTTATAGTATAGAAAAAATTTATAGAAATGATGCTATAAATTTTTAGACAATAACTCCTCCTAAGTGTTTACTTTTTTTCCAAGTCATGCTATTATATAGTTGCTTAAATCTCAGAAATATCTTTTGCTCAGATGGTAAATTTAATCTCTCATTAAAATTTTGCTATCCCTAAGTTTTCTTTTAACACAAAAATGTGTCAACACCAGTTGCACTATCAGTAAATGCTTAATTTATTTTAGGAATTTTAACTTTTCAAAGTATGGTTAAGTCAGAATTCATTGAATTCTCCATTTGTGATTATTTTAATGATTGATAAATGAAAAATTTTAAATTCATTGAATGTAATTAAGGTAATTGATATGATAATTGTATTTTAACGAGGCCAAACTGTATTTCATTTTCTTCTCTGTGTCACTGCCCCTTTTATAAAAGAAAACTTTGCTGTAAAGAGCAATTTTATTACCATTCTTATATAGACTTTCTCGAACCTTTCAAATTATCTCCTACCCTTGATATGCTTGATTCCAAATATGTATAATAGAAATCCAATATAATCACATAATCTTTAAATAAAATAACATGTTGAGGGAAATATTAATTTAACATTTTATTTGAAAAAATTTTTTATAACAGTGACAAAAGTTTTTGTGCTTATAATATTTTTTGAGATCATTGTGCTGCTGTGAGCTATTTGAATATTTCTTAATCCCTCAGGTGGGCATGATGCAACAAATGTATCATCACTACCTCATGACATTCCATTGCATTCAAGTTTTTCTGGATGCATTTTTGATGCTAGCCTTCGTTTTGGTGGTGGACACACAGTAATGAGCAGAAGATTACCTTTGTTCACCAGTGGTAGAGGCATTGGTGAATGTGGACACGATCCTTGTAAGACGGCATCCAAAAGTAATGAATGTCTAAATGGAAGCAAATGCGTGCCTCGTGGACCAACATTCATGTGAGCAATTTTCTTTTCTCTCATTATCAAGAGAGTTGCGTAATATGCTAAGAAAGCAAATTTTATAAATTCATAACTATAAACCAACAGTTTTATAGCCATATCAAAGCCTAGCCAAGTGGTACATATTAAATGATATGTATTCAGCTTATTGATTACCACACCACTGTATTAGCCTTTCTAGACTGCAATGAATCTGCAACTCAATAATTCATGGAGCTTCTCAAATATTTTTGTAAAGTGCATTGTTGGTAAATGTGATAAAAAGGGAAGAGAGTGATGTAATTTCACTTGGTCAGAGCCATCTGAGATATCCAGCAAGTATATGGAATCCAGAAAATGAGAGCAAGGTGATACATTTTGTTATAAAACACTATTGTAAAATTACCAATATACCCTCAGACCCTGGTTGGGAATCTCTGAAAGGAAATTAGAATCCAGGCTGCAATTGCTTGATAAATTGAGATAATTTCAATTAAAATAAATTTGAAGAAGATATAATCAATATCATGTGACCCTCCTGCCACTTTGGCTCATCTAATGATAAGTGTTAATTAAGAGAAATAGGACAGGTCTTTTAATTGATATTATTTTCCATGCATGATAAAGGATAATAACATATTACACAAGTAATTCAAATGCCTGATGCTCATACCCCCTGCCACATGCTGAATATTGTCTTGCAGGATCATTGTTTCATGTATATGTAGATGAAATTTTCATAATACAGGGTCAACATCTTGTTTCCCACCATAAATCTAACCCAACACCGTTTTTGCTGAGAGAAATTTTTGGCTATACAGATGCTATTTTTTATTTTAATTCAAATATAATATGCTCTCCTCATAAAAGTCATTCCATTTTTCAGATGTATTTGCAAAAAGTCCTGGTTTGGACCCTTGTGTGCTGATTTAGGACATAATCCATGCGATGAGGGTGCACATGTTTGTAAACATGGATCAACTTGTGTTTCCCAACCTCATGGTGGATACAAGTGTGACTGTTTGCCGGGAACATATGGACATTACTGTGAAAGAGGTTTTGAAATACTATAAATATTTTTACAGAATATTATGGAAATAGTTATGAAGTTTATGATGCTCTCCTCACAAACTGTGTTTTTATGCCATAACTTGATCAGCCATATAGTAAATAAGTAATTAAGAATGCGTTAATGTCCGTGACTTGCAGAGGCACCAATTGGTTGGTCAGTTAAACTGAGTGGTCAGCGGTCTTTCCTGGGAGTAAGGATTCCATTCCGTGGCTGGAGGAAGAAGCCGCAGTCCATTTCCTTGCCTGACAGGTCTAAAAGAGAGGCCTTTTGCATTGACTTGGAAATAAAACCGAATCCCCCCAGCAGTGGAGGTATAGTTTTGTTCATTATGGGATCCCACCAAGATGAATTCTTAGCTCTCAGCATCAACAATAAGGGAGAGCCTGAATTAAGAATAGGCCCAGGTAAAATTCTTCACCATTGGCAAACTTATTTCATAATCTATATTGTGATCTTCATTGATATCTTTATTCTACTTGTTTTTTCATTGCTAATTTAATCATGTTAATTTAAATGTAATTAACACATTTTTAAGTATGGGCTCAAATCCGTTTAATTGAAACGGTAAGGAGGCATAAGTCATGCGCTATTTTCTTTCATGGAATAATACCAATTTGGCTAATGTTTGGTTGCATTGGAGACAAAGTTGAACATCCACATGACACATGGAATTTTTTGTTTTTCCAGGTTCTTCCAGAATGGTAGGACCTCTGGTGATTGGCTTCAATGGTAAATTCCAGAAGGAGAATATTAATGAGGAAGTTGAAAAGGCTTCTATGAGATCAGAGAGGAATGAAGAACTAGGCCAGTTGACTGTATGGAGGAAGATAAGGATTTTTCGACGAGGACTCAGAGTTTTCCTTGCTATGGATGGTTTACTGCATGGAGCAGGAACATTGAATGAGCCTTCTCAAACATTGCCCTCCATTCGTCCTTATAACACTTCAGTTGGATCTTCTTTACCTTTACTTTATTTAGGTTAGTCTACAAAGTTCTTTTAGCAACATCATATTAAATGAACTCTTTCATTTACTGTCTTATATATATTGAGCATTTACATTCCAATAGAGGTCTTTTTGAAGTTGTTTGAAATATGAATTTACTTAAAATAGAGCTGTATATTTAATACCAGTTTAAGTTTTCAATTGTTGATCTCAATGTCATTAATGATTACAACTTGGTGGTTGACTACATGAATTAGCTTTTTCATGCAAATGTTTCTCGTTATTTTATTTGTGCACTTAATGCTATTAGTGATTTTTATCCTCTGCAATGTGGGTTATGAATTTGATTTAATATTTCTAGAAGTAAACCCATTGCCCTCAATATGATGATTGTATTACTAACGATGAATAGCATAGTGGGAGGATATGGTTGGGCTTGGTTGAAAATATTTTGTTGCAAGAATATAAAATACATTAGCATAAGATGAAATTCATTCTTGATTGCAAAACAATACAAAGTTTCATTCATTAGGTAAGGAAGACATCTTTACTTTTACATCAGACTATCATAAAAGCCTAGTATACTTTTGTATAAGTATTTAAAAAGAGGTTAATAGCATTTAGAAAATGTTTAATGGATGTCTTTCTTGGCAGAAATTTTTCTGTGGAAATATAATAAAATAACCTTTTGAAAATAAAATAGCTATAAGTTCTCATTATCACAAAATTAAATCCCTAGCATTTATTAGAGATGTAGTCTCGACTTTCAAAAACACCGATTCATTCATATTTAAAAGGCAGAAGTTTCTATTAGTCAATACTAGATTCTGTTGAAAAATATTTGATGACATTTGTTGATACATATGCCAAAAGATGAATCCTAAGATCAGTAAAGCATGCAAGGAAATGATGTAGCTTTGGTTGTCATAGTATTTACATATTTGCTGTTGTTTAAAATGAAATATAGCTTGTTCCGTCCATAACATAAATCCACTTGTTTTATTATTCCAGGTGGTCTGCCTGATTTGTCTTTGTTACCCCAAAATGCTGTTGGAGATGTAAAGATGGCAAGACCATTTGCAGGATGCATTCGTAATGTAGCTGTGAATTGGCAGAAAGTGCCTTTAGGAGAGGGTTCAGGAAGTTATGGTCGAAATGCTTTTGCTTGTTAAGTAAATCAGTAAATATTCTGTAAATGGTACATTGAAATGGTTAGCTGCATATGAAAAACTATGATATACTAGAAATGTCCTGTACAATCCTGTATGTTTCTCTTCAGTCATTATGATTGATTTCATTAGAATATTTTGCATTTTCATATCTTCTCATTTTTTGCTGCTTAAGAGGGGTTGTTTGATTCTGCTGATTTTCTGTCAAAATTAGGATATTAACACATCTCCAACCTAAAGACTCTTATGACCAGATTGATTTCTCCAAACTTAAAACATTATTTACGATCTTTTTAGACTTTTGTAGCAAATTTTATAAAGCTCTATCAAGGCAAAATAAAGATTTTTTAGGGAGCAGAACAAATCATAGCAATATTATGCATATATGCAGCTTATTCTTGGATTGTCATATTTGTCAATACATATTATTACAACAAGGACAGAAAAATCTGTGGAGAAATGGTTTTTCCTAAAATTTCATCCATAGAATTATGAAAGATTACCAATGGAGGAAGAATTCATTAATCAGTAATATTATCTCAATCTTTCATCATCAATTACCCAAAATATTTTATGTATATGGACAACCCATGAGGTGAAAACTCTCAAAATTAGAACAAGGACCATTGGTGATTAAGTGCCAAATATCTATTTGGAGTTTAAAAATATGATAAATAGTTTTTGACGTAGTAAATAGTAAATTGTTCATTAGGAAAGTATGTGATTAGAGAAATGTTCAACCTTAAAGTTTAGATGGTTACCAAATATGCCTTAGGGAGTAAATAAACTACTCTCACATTAGTATTGTTTCATGTAGTTTTTTAACTGAATCAATTTTTAATAAAAAATGTATTAGATGCAGTGATGAAGCATTTCAATTCAGTATGAATAAACATTGGTTAACTGATTCCATGTGATCAAATTTCCAGTAATGATTTATTTCATGCTAAAAAATATGTGTTCAAAGAGGGAAAACATTTGACTTTAGATAATCATTTCTACATAAATGTATTACAGTAGAAAAGGCATCAGTACAAAGTAATTCCTCTCATGCAAAATATATTCTTCCACTGACCATCTTAAATTTGCATAAATATGTTAATCAAAGTATTTATTATGCACTGATTGATTCAGCATTGTAGATTTATTTATTGATATTAAGTGTGATCTTGAAGCAATAATATGAAATGTAATTATCAAAAATCTTGATCACTTGATGGTTACTACCGAATGTAATGACCTTAAAACATTTGATACTGTTTAGTGTGTGAGTGTTTGCTATGTTTTAAAATTAAATGCTTGTAATTAAAGACAAAAATTGAGCAATTTTGAATCCTGATTAATTCCCTACCTTTTGTTATTTTATTTAACGTACATTCTTCAAAGTCTCTGTGACTTCCACATTAAAAATGGTAAATTTGATATTTTGTTATAAAAGATTTTTGTTTGTTTGGAGATATTTCATATACTTGAAATATTTAGTATTCATTGAATATTAATTCAATACCATATGATTTATTGCAGTAAATCAAATAAACATCATTATTAACTGCCTTGAAAATATTTCAGAAACAGTGTTGATTGTAGGAGGTGGCTGAAATTAATGTTCTGTTTGTATGTACAGGTATGTTTCAGAAGTTGAAATTTTAATGTATTAGAAAAGAATTTAATAAGATCCATAATTTTATTCCCAAAATCTGATTCCAGAAATTTCAATGGGTTAGTATGTCCCCAGTTTGTGATGCCATCCCCCAAATTATATCATACTCTTTAAATTGACGTGTGCTAATCAATAAAAATATATTGGAAGAATCATTCTGATTCTGTTTCTTGATACAATTTTCAGTTACGGATTTCTAAATTTTGAGAATTTCAATTTCAGCTTTTAGGCAGAATGTGAACTCTTATATCCTTTTTAACTTTAAACCAGAGTTATGCTATGTATCTACATCTTACAAACTTTCCCTAATTTAATATTCATCTATAATACATATTAATTTCTTTAGCTAAATAAGATATTTTTGTAATGGAATTAAAAACATGCATTATTACAGTCTATTGATAATCATTGTAAATATACCTTGAATTAATCACATTAGCAGTTGGAATTGATACAACATTCATACCACTTAAACATTATTCTCTCCCTACTCTGTGAATACATTTTGGAAACCTTCTTTAGTATATAAATGTAATGTATTATTCTGGTTGAATAACAGTAATTTTAAGAATTTATTTTTCACCTTCACTTATCAAAGAAGAGAACTTTAAAATAGACATGATGTATTTTCTTATTTTTCAATTGCAATAAGGGTTAATCAATGAAACATATGATCATTAGTTATAGAGAACTAAATTAGTAACTGTTTAAAGTGATATAAATAGAATTCTTTTTAATCTGTAAATTAAATGAGATTTTCTATCACTCAATGATCTATTTTTATTCTCATTGACTTACAATAGATTATATCTGATTGACATTATATTAAACAGAGCACTAGTTTGAGCTGATGGAAAAAATCATTTCATAAAATCATTCATTTCGTTGATTTGATTCATTGAAAATTGTGGACCCGAGGAATTAGGAAGTTTCAGAGAATTGCTCACACAGTGCAGATATTTTCAAGAGAAGTCGATTTTCTACCCCTGTGAACTGCATCTCCAAGGCTTTCTTGATCTTCATTAAATAAATATTCTCTCAAAGAGTACCAACCCCTTTGGTTTTAGCCAATTGCTAAGGAAAGGAAGTTACTGAACTCATGTGAATAAAGCTTTTTAAAATCTTATGAGTTCTTGAACTATAAAATAATACATAAATCTATGATATGAAAAATATTAAATTTGTAATAAAATATTAGGCATTACTACTTCTCTGAAATTGTGAAATTATCATAAATAGTGTTGCAAAGAATATTTCAACACTATCTTTTCAAAAAACTTAGGGTACCCTAATGCATTTCAATTATGGAGAAATTCAAAACTCAGTGCAATATTATAATTAAATTTGACAAGGAACTAAATTGATAAGATTATTACCATAGAAGTCATGTCTGAGAAAACTCATACGCAAGAAGATTTAGGTATTAAGATGACTTTAAAACATTTTCATATAATTTCCACTTTCTTATAACACATCTATAAATTGATATTTCTATACCAAATATTAATTATTATGTCTCAATTAGTGAATTTTTTTGATGTCCTCAAAGATTAATTATTTATATTTGTGCATTTTTTATATAAGCTATAATACAATCTATTGCTATTTATTTCTCATGAGGTGGAAACTATAGCTTTTTTAAATCAAAACCTTTAATCTAATTTATTAACAGAGACTAAGTGGTATATATAGTAGCTAAAATAATCAATGTGAATATCGAATTAGCATCAAAGATTCCCATTCAATGTAACAGGCATATATTTAATTAAACACCTATTTTAGAAATTTCATTTTCATAAATGATAAACTAAAGATATAAACAAAAGTGTCTGAATTAATATTTACAGCTCATTATAAACCGGGATTTTTCTGAATTAACAGTTCAAATTATTCTTATAAATGTCAAATCTAAACCAAAAAAGTTTTGTCATCTATGAATGTCTTCCAAAGTACCTTGGATTGAGGATTGAACTGATCTGATCTAACTGATTTAATGTGATTTAATTTTAAAGTTTTGCTCTTGATTTTATTGAATTTGACAGATTCAGTTATTGGCATAGAAATTTTTGCTTCCAAGTGAGATACTTTATCAAACAAATAGCCTGGTGCCTTATGCTTGCAAAATTCTGACTTCTATTTTGCTGAAAAGAATTGAAGGTACAATCGAAATATTACAGTCAGATGATCAATTCGGGTTTAGAAGAGAAGAAGTTATACGTGCAGCTATTCTGGCTTTCAGACTTCTGGTGGGAAAAACATAAGCAAGGATAAGGCAACAAATGGATTTTGTATACAAAAGCCTTCGATGACTAAATAAGTTTGGTTTAAACTAAAAAGTTAGGAAGAGCCAATGGAAGTGCTAATGGAAATGAAAAAGGAAATTTGAATAAAATTTAGAGAAAAAGGACGATATACAATCTATTAAAGGATGAGAAAGGTATAATGAAGGCTGGAACTTACGAGGAGGAAGTTAAGGTGGTGCCGGGTTTGATTCAGCACATGTGCTGCTGCCCACTTCAGGGGCTATAGGGTAAGCAAGGCAACGGTAATTAACTTTCGCGGGAAAGTTTAACGTTTCCTTTGAAAAAGTTCACATTCGGAGGTTGATGCACCAGAGGTTTTTAACCAGAATATGTGCAATATAAGCTATAGAAGAACAACCATAGAAAAAAACTTACCCAAGTGTCTTCCAAGTATCGTCACTATGAATTCCTCTCAATTAACACAGCAAACAGCAACTACTAAGGAAATCGTGCTCCAGTCTTATCGGCGTGTCAATAGCAGTTCATTCTAGTTTCTCAGTTAAAGACAGAACACCTCCATGGAATTCTGCGAATTGAAATGAACTACGATCAACAACAGGAATGTCACAGGAGGAACATTTCACAATGAATATCTACAGGGTGGGGCGTAATGGAGTCCCTAGTTACCCACCTAGCTAACCAACGAAATCAGGGATTTCATTACGCCCCACCCTGTATATCTTCTGTTAAAATTGATTCAGCGATACTTAGTTATTTAATAGAAATAAGAAAAGAATATAAGAATTCAGGCTCACCATAGTTCGAATACCCGCGGTCCTTCATCGCAATTGGAACCTCGCGCTTCTAGGCACGGTTACACTGGACCGATTAGAGATAAATGCGATATGCCGTCAATGGTGTCTT
Source organism: Sympetrum striolatum (assembly GCA_947579665.1). Taxonomy (NCBI): domain Eukaryota; kingdom Metazoa; phylum Arthropoda; class Insecta; order Odonata; family Libellulidae; genus Sympetrum; species Sympetrum striolatum. Next base: position 65,018,408 of record OX388351.1, on the reverse strand, counting down.
TCTCCGCTCTGTAAAAGAATGGATTAGAAAGTTACCATTCCAGTCTTAGAAAAGAATAACAGCTGCGTACTTCTAATTCTAGAAATTTATATTCTAAAAATGAATCAAGAACTAACACATTACCAAAACAACTATCGCACGAAACTACCCTCCGGCAATGAATGCTTAATAATTATGAAGGTTAATGGTAGTTATGCGGGGGTTATACAGTTACTTTTTTTCAGGTAGAAATTTCGAGGGTCGTCGTCCTAATCCGGACCCTTAGCGAGGCTTGCGAGCTCGGGAGCGCCCGACATTCCCAGCATGGGGTACCATAAAAAAACTGACCGCGTGGAATACGATTTAAAAAGTTATAAACAATTCAAATGAGCAAAAATTTATTATCTTCGTCGTCTCACTCGTCCTGAGAGATATACAAACTTCTTTTGACCGACGTTCTACGATGAAAATTAAGAATTTACGAAATTCGCCTTCACTCTCCGAATGTTTAGTGCTTCACATATCTACTTGAGAGATGGTTTTGTAGGAGCTATGGTTGCCTTTCTTCTGATGAATGAATTCATTTTAATGAGAATAATATAAAAGCCAATACTTTGTGCATATTGTTCCACCAAAGGATTTTGAATTTGGCCTTATTCATCGATTGTAGGATGATTGACGAGCACTTCGAAAGGTTTCTATGTTTTATTCTTGTTCAAGTCTTGCATGTTTATTTGAGAAACCGAAGGATCTAGTTTCCAGACCTCGAGCGACAAGACACAGCTGATTGTGAGTGTGATTACATCGCATTTCTTTTTCGATTTAAAAAATGAAATTCCAAATATTTCACTTGATACATTTAATGGTATTATTTATTCCTCCAATGATTGAGAAGACTTTAATTTAGGAGGCTCTAATTGTTTAATTTACGTTAAAACATTCATTAGTCCTTTAGTACTTTCGGTAGGTTCACGTACGATCCAAAATCCCTATTAAGCACCATCTCATTCATTTCATTATACATTTCCCACCCCTTATGTCATCCAACATCTTTTGTCTTCCCCTCTGTTTTTCCCCTTAATCCTACCCTCAATTATAACCCTTACCAATCCCTCTCCCCATCCATTTCTTCTGACGATCACGCCAATTAAAGCCCTCTCCTCCCCAACCATCCATACTTTATAACACACGCTCAAAAAGAATAATTTCGTAACGGTTGACCTTTCTGTTCTTCGGACAGAAATTCAAATAGTTAGTATCATTTCTTAACCAAAAATACTACAACCGAATTATCATGGGCGTTATCTCTCGAGGTACTGACTCTGAGGCATTGACTAATAAGCGGGCGAAGGTGAAAAATTCCGATTCAATTGCTTAATTTCGTCACAATGGAATTCCCATTGCGCAAATTGGTTCTCACTGGATCCGCGTTAGTTTACATGGATGAGATAAATTATGCAAGAAACCCAATTTTACTCACTTTTACGAGTGAAGTGAAGCTCTGAAACGAGGTCCCGCAGAGTTGCCAAATGGTGTAGTAGCCACTAGATTCCCAACTGCAAGCTTCAAGCAAATGGTAATGCCTTCTTCCAGAGGCAACGCAAGTCCGGCAACAGAGGACTCATACTAGCCTCCGCCGTCGCTCATTTTAAGTCCATGAGTTGCCCTGAAATGTCAACAAATTGAATTTACCATAACATTTGGAAGGGAATTGAGGATCGTTACTTTTGTCTCATACAGAAATTGTTTTTCATTCAATTCCCGTAATACCAAGTTGGAATTATTTAAATCTTACCCACAACTCTTCGCTTGTCACAAACATTTGAGGAAAGACGAGTTTGCTTTCGTGAATGATTCTCCTACTGCCACTCAAGTGGATGATCCCTATACTTAATGGAATGTATTTATCTATCTACAATGCACTTCTTAGAGTAGCCGATAATCTGATTCACTTCACCAGAATAAGTTTCCAAACGTCTTTCGAACACATTGAAGACGAAGAACACGAAGAACTGTGTAGCTGCAAAAATGCTACCGATGAAAATCTCGTAAAAGGCCGAGAATGGGTGACGGTGTTGGACGATTAAGTTGTCTGTAGTTCCGAAAACAATTCTTTGAGAGAACGCGAGAAGTCTATGCTGAACATAGAGTTGCCTATGGCAGCTATTTTTTTGCACGCAAGTGATAACTAGTGTACATGAGTATCTCCCAGAACTGCTCGCCGCAGAATACGAAGAATGGATTCGGCTTAAAATCCGTCACGCAAATAAAGGAATGAGATCCCTTTGTAAGGCAAAAGGACGAAGGTAAGGGAAGCTATGCAATGTGAACGATTCAAATCTACACAAAATGCAACGTCCAAGACTTTGAATCGAGAAAAAAACTGATAAGTCCTTAAGTGAGTTATTTTTGGTGCTCTGAAAATGTTTTCCGGTAGAAACTGAAGCGTAATTTTTTTCCAGTTCCATGCCTTTTTTTGTGGGCACTTCATTAGTTGTTCTACATATAATAGTGAATTGAAAATTATACGTAGCTAGAGGCTAGGATACATTAATTTAATTTTAGATCATTCAAATGATTTTCTTAATATCTTCCTCTCTTTTTTTCTTTGAGCATCTGCTCTTCAGCTAATTTTTTTTCAAAATCAAGACTGACAATTGATTTAATATTTTCTTGCTATTCACAGTAACTGATAAAGCCTTTGTCTGTCTATAACGAAAGCGGTTTTATGACAATATTGCAATTAGAATTTTCAGTTAATGTGGCCAGGTTACGTATTATACCATAAATAATGTTAGTATTCTAGTTATGCAATAATTACGAAAGTTTTCCACAGCCTGAAGAATATGCATAATTAATTCATAAAATGGAATGAAATTCTATTTGAACCTGAAAATAGACAGTTAAAAACATGCGAGATTTAGCCAGAAAGTGGATTTGAACATAATCATTATAGGTAAACACTTAGATATGGTCCCAGATCATGACATTACAGTGATTCCCCCAACTCCTTGAATTCTGTTTTCCTTTCGAGCATTCATAGAGATTTTCGGATACCACAAAAAATTTGCTTCAAATCACAGTGCTTACAATTTTAACTTAAAATTTTGGTTAATAAATTGCAGTTAATTTCGTAGAAAATGCATCCACATTCATTCAGCATGCATATTTACTTTTTTGATGATTGCTCTTTTCCATGTAGCGACCTAAACAAGTAAAAATCCTCAAGCCTATTTTAATAACAGCCGAAATTTATTACAAAAAATTTCTCCCTCCAAAAATAAAACTTGCATAAAAAACCATCCCAGATTTTCTTTATGTATGAATTTTTAGAATTAATTTCTTTTCCTAATACTTCACGAAAACAACTTAATAGCCTTTGTTACATTTTTTCCGTTTAGTACTCCACAATGTAAACATTTATAATGCGATCAACTGCATGTCTAACTACTCTCTAATACGGCGAAAAGGCTACGCGAGAATCTTAGAGGGAACCTTTGCAATAAAATCAATAATACTGAGAGTAGACATTAATTGATGACAAATCTTTTAAACTGCATTTTATTGTTGGAAAATATTCATTTGGACTTTAGTATTTACCAAGTAAGTAAAGTCTGCTTACAAATAAAAAAACTGTCAAAAATGTACAATTGTTACTGCAGATGAAATCCGATGAATAAGATTACGAAAACATGTAGGTTAGGAACATTAATGATGGATGGATGGATCTCCTTATCGCGATTGTCCAACGTTGTAGTCATTGAAACAGAATTAAAGGCATTTTACGACCTGAATCTACTTTATCGTTTCTGTTCACGCATATGTTTACGTAAGAAATTAGTTATGGCCGCAAGCTTAAAATGCCAAGAAGACATAAGCTGCGGAAAGTTAATCCATCTTAAGCTAACAGTCCGAAGGTACGCTAATAAGAAACAAGGATAAATATCCTACTTCATGCGTTTTTCTGCATTCATCTATATCCAATTTGTTTCAAAAAATCAGTTCAGTTTGTTGCGAAGAGTGATTTGAAGACTAAAAACAAGGCCTACATTCACTGTAGAATCGTGAAAGGGTAACGCAAACAAGCTAAAGTAAATATCCTTACAATTCCGGAGATTGTTTACGAAAACAATACCTTGAACTTGTGCAAAGACCCTAAAGTAAAAACGGACGAACCAGTGGCCACCACCGTTAAAAGGATCCTAAGAATGGAAGAAATTGAAATTTGAGGAAGAATCGACCTTGAGGTGACTCTTGAATAGTAGTTGCTCAAACTCTGCTAACAAAAGAGTAGAAAATGAAAGTAGGAAAATATAAGTAAATAGGAAAAAAATGAAAAGATGAGATTAGAGCTGAAACGGAAGGCATGAAAGGGAAAACATATTAACCTAATGCCATCCGCTTTCACCACGCTGACATTGCTCCCGGATTTGAAACATCTAAATACTCAATGGTTAAAGAATTATTGGTCGTCCATTGCAGTAATCTTTGCCTTCGCAGATCGTTTTTTCTCTCTTTAACTTTATTTAAGAATATTATACAATGAAATTGGAATATACTAGGAACGTTTACATGGAATCCTAATTATATCATCGAAACTAGTACTCTTATAGAAATAACGAGAATTACACCCTAAAAAACCTGAACTAGCGATTTATGATCAACCTGAAATTAATAACCAACCCAAACGCTAATGACCCAGCGAATTTTTCCATTTTACCTGTCATTTTTGCTTACTATCATTTATATCTTAACAACGGTTTTAAAAGGAACATTTAACAAACTATTACCAATTCCTAAATGATTACTAAGCAGTGATACCAGATCTTAAGCTTGTGCCAGCGATTTCTTTACGATGACTGAAAATGGTAAATTACTACTCTTCGAACGCTATCTCGTAAAAACGAAGTAAATTTATTAAAATGGCCTAAATTTGCTTGAAAAAACGTGAAATCGCTGAATTATCAAAAGCGTTGTCTTGCAAGGTTAAGCAATTCTTTCAAATCATGAAATCTTAAAATGTATTTTCAATAGTTAGAGAAATGTTCCAGAAGCACCAAAAGGAATGTAAAACTGAACGACGAGAACAAAAAGTCATAATTCATTCTCTCATCATTCCATGCGCTCTCAATTTTGAATGACCTAGCGAACTAAGTAAATTGTAAAAAAATGAAGCCTTTGAAATGACTAACTGTTCATGAATAGCTTATGGGAAAGTGTCGCCATAACAGCAATAGAAAGGCAAACCATTATGAAAATAAAAGGTATTTTATATGCTTCAATGGAGAGACATTCAATAATCTTAACACGGATGGAAAAGATGCAAAAAAAATTTGACTCACGCATTTTGCATGAATTTTTCTGTTAATTGTATGATATTAATTTCAATTGACGTTTCTAAAACAATTTTAATAGTCCTTTACGATACTCTAAATTGAATGTTGGTCTCTACAAAATTTGTTCCAACCCCAATTTTTCAGAATATATTTACATCGATAAAATCCACATTTTCGGAAAACTCAGAATTATTTGAAACTTTTATGATGATTTTAAAATTAACAAGTACTCCATGCGTTACAGAATGTAAAATAGAAGTTCCATTTCAGACTGAAACCCATACGTAATTTCGAAAATCCAAATAATATAAATTAAAAGCGAATCAAATGTAATGCACATCTTCTAACATGGAGACATTGAACGAATGAAGGATATCGAAGAAAGAGGGAATTTGCAAACTAGAACTAAATTTATTAATTAAAAAAAATAATAAGTACTTACGGTATTCTATGTTCCATCGATAGACCGAATAACTCTCCTCGACATACTGCGCTCCTACTCTTGATCTTCAATGACGGAGAGAGGTTTTCAGAGTGTCGCTGAAGAATAAATAAAAAAAAATAAAATATCTTTTTGAAGAGATGAAACCCTATACTGATGCCAAAATACGCAGTATCTATAAAACTTAAATAGGTATAGCAAAAGCACCAGTTCTATATTACTGTATTATGTGTTCCAGCATTCGGCAAATAACTCTGCTCATCATACTTGTGCTCCTTCTTTTGCTCTTCCATGTCGGATAAATGTTCTGGGGGTAAACTGATAAATAAAATATCATTTGCAAGATATAAAATTTATACTCATATAAAATTCGCCATATCTATCACACATCATTAAGTATAGCAAAAGGACCGGTTCCGTATTATACTAACTTGTTTTATTTTTGTTCCAGCAATCGGCGAAATAGTTAACTCTCCTCAGTATAATTGTACTCATTCTTTTGCTCTCCCGTGTTGGGGGTGAAACTGAAAAATTAAAAAAACCTGTGAGTAAAATATCTTTTGAAAGGAATTTAGCACTAACTAATAATAAAATACGCAGTAACTATCAAAAATGGGTAGGTATAGCTTTAGAATCAAATTTTACCAATTTTTTTGTGTGTTCCATCAATCTGCGAATTCACTTACCTCAGCATCGTCGTGATTCTTCTCCTGCTTTTCTGGGATGGAGTAATGATTAGGGCGTGAAACTAAAGAATAAAGAAAAGTAAATAAATATCTTTTCGAAGATATAAAACACTATACTTATTCAAAATTACGCCATTTCTATTAAACATGAAATGGTATAGCAAAAGCATCAGAATCAAATTATACTCATTTTATTATGTTCCAAATCAGCAAATGACTCTCCTCAGCATCGTTGTGCTCCTTCTCTTGCTCTTCCGTGATGGAGAAATGTTTTGAGTTTGAATCTAAAGAAATAATAAAGAGCAGTAAATAATATTGTACTTCGAAAACAGAAAAACATGATGTTAATCAAAAAATACGAACTATCGTCAAACTGAAATAAGAATAGTTTATATGTAGTAATCTTACTCATTGTATTCACAGTCCTATGAGTAGACCAAATATTTCTCTACAGCAATGCTGTTCACCTTCTCAGCTCTTTTATGATTGAGAAATGATTTCTTTACCTCAACCTTTCACAAGTCGTTTAGGAATCCTGGAAAAACAATACTACTGATCATCGCAAGTAACATCACCCTTCATTGAATTACCAGGTCTCATGGAAGAGTAGTCTTCAAAATCTCTCTTATTTCCTTTATATTCTGAATGTATCATTTCAGGAGAAGTAAACAGTATGGGGTATTCTGGAGACTTTGCTTGATAATCCCGTGTTGAGCGCCCTCTCAGTATCACACCGGAGACACCAAGAAGAATCATCCTAAAGCAGGAGAATTCACTTCCTCTGAACTTGAGAATAGAAATAAGCACAAATTGATTAAGTATTTCCATAACCTATTGTACGATGTAAGTTTAAGAACGGCAGATCATTTACCTTTTTTCAAACTAGGATTTCCTTTTCGACGTCGTAGGACAAGGTCTGATGCCAAATCGAAGTGTTTGGGAGCGATTCCTTCGTGATTAAATAGAATTAGTTCATAGTAACTCAGGAACAGAGATATGTTATCTGAATTATACCTTATATATCCTATACAAATACAACAGACGACTCAAAGAATTCGATTTTTGAATCTCAATTAATATCCACTAATTATTCTCAAAGGAGACGGAAATTTAATAGTAAATGAATATACAAGATCTTAAAAGCGATAATCATTCGTCAATTAAAATTCGAATATTTTTCAGGACCTCCGTTACAAGAATAGTAGAAAATATTTACTGAAGTAATTAAAAGATTTTAATTAAAATCATTTCCGAAATTCGACTCCAGTATTTCATTCTAAGACAAAAAAAAGCTTTGACTGCAAACAGGATGACGTTATAGTTCAGGCATTAATATTAAGAATTCGTAACCGATAGATATTCGTGATTGGAAAAGCAAAAATAAAAATATACTTAAAAAGTAAAAATATTTTATATATATATTTTTAAATTCGAAAAGTAAAAATAAAAATATACTTATTCAGAAATAATCCGTATGTATCTATTATTCAAGAATTAATTGCAAGGTTAATTTGAATCTGATATTTTCAGGAGGGTTTACAAAGAAAACATTTGAAAGATAAGTGATTGAAGAAAAACAAGTTATGTTTCAAATATAAGCCGGGATGATATGTCTTCGGTTGATGATATCTGTTACTGATCCCAAAATGTTTTCCAAAAATAATACTTTACGTACTCTATCCCACCATTATTATTATTCAAAAATTATTGTAAAATATCTAAATCTTAATATGATTTCCCAATGCAAACTACCATGAAAATAAAAACACAAACACTATTCTTAACATAAAATTCAAACGGTTATCCAGATTCTTCCACTAAATGATCATTCACACATGATTTGAATTCAGTTACGAAAGAAGCAAACCGCATTGGAAATCCACCTTTTAACAGTTGGATGATAAAATAATGATGGACGGTGAAATAAACTTTAAATTTAAATAAAATAAATCGATTTGACTTCGGTAGATATTGTCCATTACTGACTTATAAATATTGGGAAATAAATGCTTGAGGAATAAAGTCCCGCTGCAACGTATTTGATTACTCAATATCGATTCTAAAAATTACTACTCTCAATGCGATTTCTGGTGAGAAAAACTACGACCCTAAAGAAATAGATAAAGGACTAATGGAATTCGAATTATAGAGGTTAGTTTAACTGTAATTCTAGGTCAAAGACAAGGTAATCTAACATCCACACTAGAAACAGCGGACTGAACTGTCAATGCCACAGCTACAAACACTCCATCTGTCAACTCACAATATTCGTTTACCATTAGAATCTAAATAATATACTATAGTCTAAAAACCAAATAATATCCTTAGAACTTAATTTAGAGTAATTCATGATGATGTACAATGCATATACTTACCAAAAATATCACTGACCAAGTCCACAAAAATGTTGACGAAAGGATATATCCCCTAATTTAATGCATATATACTTCTCGAATGAAAATAATCAATCAATAATTAAGTTGAACTCGGGAATTGGTTAGCTTATGCTCGGCTTCGAACTTATTGCTCTTCTACAATTCGAAAGTTAACGTTTCCTTCGAAAAAAAGACCGGCAGCAGCTCCTCACTAGATGACGTCTCCGAAGTAACTGATGTTTAAATCTTTAGAATGAATGTCGAACCGAATGCAGCGCTGTGATTGGTCGATGATTCAACTGATAGTCAACCCACCTGTTTCCCTCTAATTTTAATAGTTTTCATCAATTATAATCACAACTGAAATAAAAATTGTTTTTGAAAAAAAAAGTTCAATTTAAAATTAAAATTTATTGGAAAATGAATTTTACTTTGAAACTCGTCGATTATAATCCGCGTAGATTTCCCGTCTCCCCTGGGACACATCATGGTTCAAATTAAGAACTCTCTATCAAAGATATATTTACTAATAATTATTTTGTAGAATGAACCGATTGATAATAATATGTACTGAATATCGTATGAAAATATCGTATTACATAATGTTAAGGTTTTGCAATAATGTGACGGGAGAAAGCGAGTATCGATGTGCGAATTTAATTAGGAACAAACTTTTAAAACACATCTAAAGCAGTTATGTCTGTAAAAATCTAAAGCAGTTATGTCTGTAAAATTCATCGAATTTGCGAGTAATATTTCTTTTAGACCAATAATATATTAAAATAAAATTTATCTTTGAGCTGCAGGATTTCTCTTCTAGGTATATACGATGACATAATTACATGAGTACAGATTAATGTCATGTTATGAAGCTGGCATTAATCTTACTGTTATAAGAGATACTATTCAAAAGTATCATACTTTGTATCTTCTTTTGGAAAGTAATGCAATTGAATTCGTAAATGCATTCACGTTATGTAGTGAAAAATTATTTATCTCGAGGTCAACAATAAGATGAGAAACATGGATTACCAGTTAGTAATATTACACATAGGCAATATATCTAACATCATTTGTGGTACTATTCCGAGAGGAAATCTTAAATTACTCTCTTTACAATTCCAAACGATGACGGTCGGAGTTTTCAACCTCGAATTCTTTCGTTTATCTCTTGTTCGATCTCGTCGTTCCTATTCAAGCTGTGGGGAAACCCAGAAATAAATTTCTTTTGTATTAATAATGGAAAATTTACTGGTTTAAAATAGCTTACAATTATATGTACAGTGGTTATTGATACTATTATATATCATTCAACTGTTTATGAAATGGATTAGATTTAAGATATTGGACAGGAGTTCATTAAATATACATTGAGAACGTACACAAATTCTTTTAAAGCCGAAGCCCTAAGCTTGCAGTAAATGGCAAATCATTGGAAATAAGATAAGTTATGGCTGTATAATATCTATTTGTAAACCTTTGGAATAAAATCGATAGTCTCAGATTCAATTTTACAGCAATGAAACATGTCATACAGATATTCACATTCTTCGGAACGTTTTCATAGATTAACATTACCTTTAACTCCAGCATGAATCCATTCTGAGGCTTCGATTCCTTGACGATTCGTTCATCACAGTTGAGGAATTACACACCTTTTCAATCCAATCCAAGGATCAGAGCTGAGTTTCAGCTGTTTTGTCGACACAAAGCTTTTAACTTGATTATTGAACCCTTGCGTTACACTTGTGACACTCTCACTGTGTAAAAGTAATCCTGGAGTAAACGTGATCTTGTTCTCAGTCACTAAGGGTAATCCTCATCTGCGAAACATTTTTAGCACTAGAAAGTCACCAGTCTACAAAACACCACTTCACGTACGCCCTTAAGGTAACCACGTGGCTTTGGCCTTTTTGCGCGCTTTTGCGAGCTTACGATCGTCTTCTTCCAGAAAACTGAACAACGTGAAGGCGTTCCAAGAGCTATGACTAATGTCAGGTGACTGTTTGCTCTCGTGATTTTTTCATTATGGAGTCGTTATCTAACTCTAAAATTCCTTGCAGCGAATTCTTGTGGATATACAATGAGTTCTTAAAACATCGGAGGGATGAGCTCAGCTGACAAATATTCGTAGCAGAAGTTTCTTTGGGTGTACGAAGGAGGCCATCCATTTTGTGATTTCCTTCGTTAGTGCATTAATGAAAAATATTACATCGGTATTAGTTATACGTGTGACTTACGTGTGCAGCAGTGGTTTTAAATATTAATATTTGTGGCCCTTAAAGGTAAAAGTAACGACAATCAGGTGGATATTCATAATGTAGGAAGAAGAAGTATGGAGGTAATCTACATTTTGAATGACTGATTGCTCAGTGAAGGAAGCATTTCAAGAGGAAAGTATCAAGAGGTAAGATAATTTAGAGTCAGACCTATGTGAAATGCATTTCTTGTCACGAGATATTGAAATCTTGCATTAAAGAATGTCATACTTCTTTTGAGTTCGTGCCTGCTTAAATTTCATTACTACAGGATAAGGCAAAAATTAGAAACCATTTATCAAAATTGTGATTAACCATCAATCGAGTGAAATGTATGCAATGTGAATGTAATGTACGCTTTTGGTATCGTTAAGTTTTCAACCTAGGGCATTAATGAGGATCCATAATAAACCTTGTTACATTTCATATAACTTCCAGAAATTTCGATGGAGTTAAGTTCATGCTAGTGAGGAACCGTAATACATATATATATATATCTCATAGAAAGGATGTGATTAATATTTTTCCTCGATCCTTATAAGACCTCGATATCATCGAATTCCGGGAGAGTTTAATTTTAAAAGCAATAATAGATTTCATAAATTATAATGTGTAATAACAAAGTAAACGTGTGAGGTAGGGAAATGCTCTAATCACATTCTTTTGCAAATGAAAGATGGGAAGTTACGAATTAAGATAATTAGGGTACGATTACGAAGATTTGATTTCCTTAAAGACGCTATCCTACGTAGAGAGATATATATTTTTGATACGAAATCTTTTTTATTCTAATATTTCCCCGTAATTGCGAGCAATGGCTTGGTACCATCATCCAATTCATTTTATGAAAAATATGTTCCTTTAAAGCAAAATTTAATGTTCTAAAGAAATATTTACTTCGATAAATATCTATAATCTAAGTGAATGCATATTTAATTATCGTAAAAATTTTACGAAAATTAAAATTAATAGACTTGGGGACGGTGCGACGGACATAGATTTTAAAATCAACCAATCAGATAACAGCAACATTGTTTATACCGAACATCCAATTAATTTAGTGAGAAAAATGTGACTTTAAAGGAAAATTTATATTCCTAAAATATATTTACTTCTACAAATATAATATATCACATTAGTTAATGCATATTTAATTACAATTATAATTTACGAAAATTAAAATTAATAGGCGGGGCAAAGGACGTTGAACCCAAAATCGACCAATCAGAGAAGATCATCATTGTTTAAACCTAGAAAGACGGTTGAGTCCTCGATCGTCGCCGAGATTTCTTCCGGAGCAGTCACTTGGTAAGTCTTTAAAAATAACCGTTGCTGATTTGAATTTACTTTCTTTTGTTAACATGGTCCTGGTGAAGATGTTGGTCGTCGCGACCCATGATTAAGCTAAATTTCATAAAATATCTAAAAAAAATTTTCTTGCGATAATTTTTATGGAGTAATTATTAGAATTTCCCGTAAAAAATTGTTCTCGATGCACACTATTAGTCCATGTACTCTCGGTACTCATATAGTCATTTAAAATCTCGGTTATGCTAGGTAACGGTAGGAGCCAACGTCTTACATCGCGTATTTCTTTGCGAATTAGCCGGAGCTTATTTTGCAAATGTCATTCGTTTTAGCTGTCATTAATTTCAAGTACGTGCATTTTTTTCTTGATTTCGAGAATGATTTTTGAAAGGGAATCGAAGATAATTCCACAAGGATTTGCAAACGAAATTTGCGGTAGAAAGTTATTTAATATTTTGTTAAATGCTTAAACATGTTGCACGATGTTTTGATTATAGCTGATAGTGCTAAACATTTAATTCCCGTTAAATGCAATCCTTGAATGGTGTTAGTGCATGTGATTTATCGCCTATGTCCGTTCTAATTATGTTTCGTTTTCTTTTAAAACAGATGCATGCATAATATCTATTGTTTGTTCATTTGCTTAACATATAGTCCTGGTTTTTGGTGTTTATAAGTAATGCTAGTTAGAATTATTAAAAGTGCTTCGACAGCTTAGGTAATATCTCACTAAGGCTCCTACCGGGAATCGAACACGGGACCGCTTTCATCGAAGGCAACCGTAATAATAATTAAGTTTCCGTTCTTAAGCTCCAATTATATAAGCATAAGTTTAGTTATCTGTCACAAGTATAAAATTTCACCCCTTCTTTTGTAGTCAGTCGTTTGTTTTTTTCAAACTGGGTGTCATGAGGCATTGTGGGTAACGGTTGCAGCGGTTTCGTAAGTTATCGATACTAGTTCATGTTTGCTCATGGATGTAGGTTAAAACGTTTACCTAATTGAATTTATATTTTTTAAAATGTCGTTTTTAATTTTTTTTCAGATTTTAGAGCAATTTAATTTTCTCTGATTTCTATAGTGGGCTGCCACATAAGTAATTTTCCTTTCGATAGAAAGGGACTGCGGAAGGATTCGTCCTTGATGATACCCGATGGTAGCGAAAGACTGGATCTCTTAAATTAGGTAAGCGGAAATTTTATTCATGGGCCTCTTCGTATTCTAATTGAAAATTTTTCTAGATTAGGGTAAATTATCCATTCCTTAATTACGTGATTTGTGTCCGACAACAAAGCAAAAATTTTCTTCCTTTAAAAAGGAAGTCTTTACTTCCCTGTGAATCGTAATGAAAATCAATGTCAGGGAAGCGTGATGATCTAAAACCCTTGTAGGTATGATTAAGATAAGGATGAAAATCTACTTTGCAATATTACAGTATTATGCTTTTTAGGTTCACTTACTGAATCAATATTTTTGGATTACAAAAGTTGGCGTAATCATATGCCTCATACATACTATGAGAATTAAATAATTTTTTTCACTTGAGTACGATAATTTGTTATACCTTTACTGAATTTAATTGATTCAATTCAGTTGTATTATCATTGATTCGTCTCTGCTATGATACCAATTTTAGTTTTAAAACAGATGCCAATTTAGACTCTAAAGTTCATTCAGAAATTCACCCTTTCTACGGCATTAATAATCAGAGCTCTAAGACTTCACAGTGTTGGACTATCTTTTCTGTAAAAAATTAAGGTATAATCACGTCTCGTCTGATGCACTTTCGCCCTCCAATTAACTGTAAATCACCGTGAGCTGGTGAAAGTTGTTTACATGCATATTGACCTTTCGCTTTCCCTATTCTCTGCTCTCAATGCATTGTTATGGCCGAAAAGTTAGCTGAGATGCTAATGATTTCCTTAGACTCGAAATTGCGTACCGAATTCCTTGAATTCTGTATCCTCGATTTCTGAAGGTCAAAGTGCCGTCCTACCCACTTCATGCACTATGTTTGCCTAATTGTACCTATTGTATTAGTTTTTACGTTTTAATTTTTTCAGATTTGGGGAAAGTGAATTTTCTCGGATAATAATGGACTCCTGGATAAGCCATACCCGTTTCGACAGAAAGCGACTGCGAAAGGATTCGTCATGTAACGCTATCACATTCATAATATTATTTCTTTCTTTAATGGGGAGCACCTCATCTCCTGGTTTCGAGACCAATTCGTGAGTACTTCCAATCCTCTCCTCCCAGTCCCATTACTAAAAATACATCGCTTCCTCTTTATCATCGAAATCATTACATTTACTATGCATACATTAGATAAGAGGCATCTTTGATAGAAGTATAATGAGCTAAAGAATCATTACAAGATATTCTTTGTTGTTAATAAGTTTTTCAGTTTCTCAATTAAATTTCATATGACAGTTATTTTAAGTTTGACTTAATTGTTTGAATTATTAGACTACATTTAATAATTTATAATAGCCATTCAAATATTTGAAATAAAATATTCAAATATTTCTTTGAAAATATTCTGAATTCCCCATAAACATTTCTAGTCGGATGCTGCACTTAATAAACTTAAACACAGGGAATGCAGTGTTTGGTAGCTGTAGTTTCTTTCTGTAAACTTTCCAGTTGATATTTGATTAACATTTACTTTGAATTTAAATTTGGAGTATCATAACGTTGACACCGACTCTCTTGGTAGTATGTATCTTTTTATGCTCACCCTTGAATCATGAATGGATATCAGTTAGGAATCTTTAAAACTCAAATTCACGTAATTCTAAAACGTTTCCTAGCACAGTACTTTGTCTTTAACGGAATTTCTGGGGTAATCATTAATAACATTTTTGAATTCCATCAAAAATAATTCTAACGCACGTTCTGAAAAGAATTTGGATTTTAATTTTCCATTATTTATTGGTTTGAGATATTTGCTTTTTTCACATATTATTAAATTTCCGTTTCGCTTCAATATTGGATCCAAATTCAAATTTTAAATATGAATTAAATAAGCGAACAATTTCTAGTATTTTATTCATGTACATATATTAGTTAAGATATCTTTGCGTTTGAGGTTGAATTAATTAATTTACTGAATGCCAAAATGATAGTTCCTTAACATCTTCGATTTGGAATCCCATCGTATGAATAATAGTTAGCTGCTGATTATCTCTGATAATTAAAATCATTCTGTTCTTGAGGTTGATGAATAATCGAATTGAATCCCGAAGCAATATTTCCCAGACATCTTCGATGTGGTACTTAACCTCGTTTAACTACGTTGCATGAGAAATGCTAGTTAGATTGATTGCTACTAAAATCTGTTCGATATAATTCATGCTAATTTTATGGATATAATTAATTAATGGCCAAATTAATTTGATTTTTGATTTATGATTTTTTTCAAGTCTTGAGGAAAAACAATTCACTCAGTTATGGATGATTATTCTGGATGCCTTTCTGTGATACCGGAAATTCCAAAAAAATGAAGGATAATCAAAATAATATCTTCCGGATTCCCGATTCAGGTGAGTTCTTTTATAATGATATTTTCTGCCTAACTAGAATTTTCGCCGTTTCTTTCGTAACTTTCAAATTTTACACAGTCCGAGTGTAAGATATTTTATTGACCCTGTTCAAATATTCCAAAAGCTTTTTCTTAATAAATTAATGTACGTCTTAATATATTATTTAAGTCACCCAATTAAATGTTATTTTCTTAATATTTGAGATAAGGTCAGTACGGTTTATTGATAAAAAGCAAAGCGTCCGGTTTGTATTAAAAATTATTAAGCATCTTTAATGTGAGAGGATTTTTTATATGCAGTATATAGATATTTGAAGTTATAAAGTTCGGTATAAGAACATTGAATGTTTAATAAATAACATAAGTTTTCGAGATTTGAAAGATTACTTTAAAGGGACCTAGTATTCCAAGTTAATATTATATATTCGGTATCATCCGACGGACGTATTATTCAACCCTTTCGTTTTGCATAGATCTTCGCTGTTTTCTATTATATATTATTTCTGCAATCTATTTACCACTAAACAATTTCGCCATTTATTTCGGAATACAGCTATCAAAATCAGACAAAAACATATTTAACTGCATTTCGTTTTGTTCTATTTTTATTTCTATTTATTATATTTAGTCATTAGATATCAGACGGTTTTATATGCATAATAATAAGTGTTTCTATAATAGTAAAGGCTACACTTTCCCATAATATCCACATCTACAATTCATAAACTCTAAAGGCTTTATTTTATTTTTCGAAAATAAATTATCATGTTCGCGAGCTCATACGAATTCGAGAAAGCAGTAAACGAGAACTTTAATTTTAATTTTAATACACGTAATTTTCATTTGATATTCGATAGAATTAGAATTATCTTTCATATTAAATTCCAAATTTTTAAGTTTAAATTCAAGATTACTTGATCATTTTATACTACAGATAACTGCAATTGAAACTCCATATGTTTGTAGCATTGCGTACTTAACTTTTTCAATCGCGGAAACAAACGTTAGACCGATGTGATTTCCCTTTCATTCTTCTCGTTTTAATTCTAGTATCATCTTTAAATTCTTCCCTTTTTCAGAGAAGCTTACTTTCACTTCCTCATTTTTTCATACCATAACTGAAGCATTTTAACTACAGAAACATGTCCTCACCTCAAGGTCTAGGTTTCCTCAAATTACTTCCATTGCTACGTTTTTTCTAATCGGAAGCCAACTGTCCTCAAATTTCAACCTTCAGGTCTTTCCACAAGTTCAAGGTCTTGTTTTCGTACACAGTCTCTAAAAACGTACATAAATTTACTTCAGTTTGTTTGTGTTACTGTCCCACTTGTCTGTAGCGGGCCTAGGGCGTATTATTGGATATCACTTTAATAGTGAATCCAATTAAGGTTTTATAATTGATTAGATATCGATGAGCTCATAGGTCAATTTCAGGTAGAATATTTATCGTTTTTTTTACATCTTTCTCTTTACTGACAATTTGTTAAAGATATTTAATACAATGTTTATTTTACGCTCTATTGGACTTCTTGGCATTTTACATTTGTGGTCTTACAAAAATTATAACTTACTAGTTCGAAATAAGACTTTAAAATATAGAATAAATATCCATGTGTATGAGATTTAAAAACTTTCTTAAGTGATACGTCGTATTTTATGTAATTATGTAACCAGTGATGATCGGTAATACTATTTTTTGAGCTTTTTTGATTATAAGTCTTCGTTTTTTTCTTATATTTTTCAATCCATTTTATTTAAAATTTTGGAACCATTGTCATAATTCAAAAAGTGATTCCTAGAGTCTTTGTCCAAATCCTGTAGATATAATAATGTGATTTTAAACTTTTTCGGAAGCGCGATTTTGCCTTCATTAAATAAGTCCGATGTAAGCGGATGTTCTGCAGTTTATATCATTTTCAACTTTAATCAGTAATCAATCTTATTTTTGCAGTAATGCCTTAGTTTCAGCCTGCATAGCCACTAATATTTTACATTGTCTATCGCATCGAATATTTTAACGCATCGATTAGTTCCCAGTCTTCTTAGTAATTACTGAAGATCGATTTAAATATAATCTCTAAAGAAAAACCACCGTAGACTCTTTTGTAGAAACCTAAATTCAATTGAGAGTAGTGGGAACGGTTTTTAAATTGCTCCGTAATGGTCATAGAAAATCAATAGCCAACAATTAACGCAGAAACTTGTGTTCAAGTAAAAGGAGAGAATAAAAATTTGCACCTTTTTCAAACTTTAATGATTGTTAAATATCAGAATTTTAGGAGAATATTTAGTTGAATAATTATTAACCTTTCTATCACAGAAATTGCGACACATTCCCATAAAATATACATACACAGTTCGTCTTTTTAAAGGCTTTATTTTATTTTTGAAAATAAATTACTAAATTAAATAATTATCACGGTCATACGAAATCGAGAAGGGATTAAAAGATTATATATTTAATTCTTTATCTTTAATTTTGAATGCTCAAATCTACTTTCCGTTTAAAGATGCTACAGATATATTGTAATTATAGATAATATTGTAAGATTTCATGATTAGAAAAAACTCCATCTGAGTAACGCTATTAGTAAATTTAGAAGTATTATGCAAACATGACGAATTTAAAGAAAAGTTTGTTGGGTGAAGAAAGTTTGGGCTATTGCGCGGATATCCCCTCGAGAATGAATGTTTTCTTCAGGTACTATACAGTGAAAGATTCGTGATTTCAATTTAAGACGCTAAAATTAGGAATGTTTAAACTTATACTCGCACTTCGATATCTTATATACCTAGTAGTAGTAGTATTGCTAAAAGTGCTTCGACAACTTAGGTAATTTCGCACATTGGCACCCACCAGGATTCGAACCCGGGACCGCTTTAACCAAAGGCAAACGCGCTGTCCGCATGACTATCCGGGAGCCCTTAAATACCTATTGCTTTAATTTATTAAGATAATTTGTTTCTTTTATGTTAAAGATAAATTTAATGGATGAATCGATATTCTTTAGGCATTGTGCGCGTAGTTTTTTCTGACACAGAAACGGTATTGCCGTAGTGATAGAAATGCAGATATCATTAGTTCGATGTGATTTCACTTTCATTTCTTCCGTTTCAACTCTAGTATCACCTTTTTTTCCTTATTTATATAGATTAGCTTCCATTATTTTTCTCCCTTTTGTTAGTAGAACAAAGCATATTAAGTGCAAGAATATTTCAAGGTGGAGGCTTCTCAAATTTCAATTACTTCCACTCCTAAGATTATTTTAACAGTGATTGTCACTCGTTAGGGCAATTTTCACATTCCGGTTTTTTCACAAGCTCAAGGACTTGTTTCTGTTAATATAATGTTATCTTAAATAATCTCTGACATTGTAAAGACCTTGACTTTATTTCATTTGTATTACTATTCTTGCAGTAACTACAGTTTTATAATTTCTAATACATCGATAAGGTCATACAAATGAGACAATTACGATATTTATCGCTAAACTCGTGAACTCTTAGGAATTTTATATTTGCGGCCTTAAAGAATTTCTAACTTAGCCATGGTAATGCACAGAAAGGACGAACGGAGATTGTGGTCGAAAATATTTGATCGATATTTGAGGTGGTAACTCCAGCTTCAATACCTGCAATAGCATTGATGATGAGAACCTTTCATAACAAGAAACTCGAACCTTAAATTACTTCGTAAATAATCATCCGATTGCATTAACTTCTGCAACAATTTCTCACTTTTATGTTCGATTGATGTTTTGTCTTTGAAAGCAGAATAAATGACATTATGTACTCGATTTTTCCCCAAGTTTACAAATACTCGGAAAATGCTAACGTACAAATCATAAAAGTTTTCCATTAAATAGAAGCAGTTTAACGGACTTGTCGTCTAAGACTTTTTTCACTCAGTCTTATTGTGAATTCGACTTAGATTTTTCATCGCTTTAATAAACAAAAGTTGTTAATATATTTAATCGCATTCTTAAAATTTATATATTAAGGATCGCCAAAAAGGATAAATGAAACAGAGGTTTCCTAACTTCGCTGTCACCAAAACATACAAAAATAAATATGCAATGTAAATTTCACGATTTTGAAATCCCTTCAGTCATATATTCAGGTATCCAATATAATTATCTTCCACAGCAAATACATGTACCTCTTAATTTTTCTCCAAAACTACAAATTTATTTATTTAAATTATATTCTATACAAAGATACAGCAAAATCTTGAAAATGAAATCACTAAAATTTCAACGAATTGCCGTCAATGAATTTCTACTTTCGGACTATTTTTTATTTTATTAGAAATTGAATGTAGATGCTAAATTAGTTTAATAAAGGAAAGCTACTTACGCATGATTAATTTATATTTTGCTGAAAATGAAAATATCCGAAGATTATAAATTAATGCATCCAGTGTTAAAATATTCTAAAGTTAAACTTCATATTCAATTCTTTCATTAAAATTCGCTGTTATTGTTATTAGTTAGAATATATAAATTATATTGCTAAATCAGATAAAGTAGATTTTCTAAAATTCATTATACTTATTGAACATAAACTTGGAAGAAATAATCAAAATATTAAAGAGGAGTATGGTATCTTCTCGAAAGAAGACGCACTCAGATATTAGTTATTTTACATAATAAATTAATAATATGGCATATTCGATATGTATTTATAAAACTACCATTAAACTTGATTCAATGTGGATTAATATTGAAAATTAATACATTCCCAATTCAATTTTTTCCCGAAGGACTTACGAGAAAGAACAGCGTGGGAGGATCGCGACAAGCGGTGGCGTCTGGAACAAGCAACGGAGGAACACGGCACGGGAGACACCGACGAAGGAGGAACACGGCAAAGGAGGATCCCAGCGAGGGAAGACCCTGGCGACGGAGGACCCAGTCAATGGAGTATCCAAGCGAGGGAGGACCCCGGCGAAGGTGGATCCCAGCGAAGAAGGATCCCAGCGAGGGTGGATCCCAGCAGAGGAGGACCCCGCCGAAGGAGGATCCCAGGGGGAGAGGACCACGGTGAGGGAGGATCCCAGCGAGGAAGGACCCCGGCGAGATAGGACACCGGCGAGGGAGATGCCAAGCTAGGGAGGACCCCGATAAGGGAAGATCCAAGCGAGGGAGATTGACAGCGAGGGAGGATCAAAGCGAGGGAGGATCACAGCGAGGGAGGATCACAGCGAGGGAGGAACCCAGCGAAGGAGGATCCCAGAGAGGGAGGACTCCAGCG
Organism: Sympetrum striolatum; assembly: GCA_947579665.1. NCBI lineage: Eukaryota > Metazoa > Arthropoda > Insecta > Odonata > Libellulidae > Sympetrum > Sympetrum striolatum. The sequence continues at coordinate 64,997,227 of OX388351.1, read as the reverse complement.
ACGGAGAGTCCCAACGAGGTAGGATCCAAGCGAGGGAGGATCTACGCGAGGGAGGACCCAATCGATGGAGTATCCAAGCAAGGGGGGACCCAGGCGAGGGAGGATCCGAGCAGAGGAGGATCCCAGCGAGGGTGGGTCCCAGCGAGGGAGAATCCCAGCGAGGGAGGATCCCAGCGAGAGAGGACCCCAGCGAGGGAGGACCCAGTCGGTGGATAATCTCATCAAAGAAGGACCATGAAGACGGAGGAACCCAGCGAGGGAGGAGGATCCCAACGAGGGTGAGTCCCAGCGTAGGAGAGTCCAAGCAAGGTAGGATCAACGCGAGGGTGGACCCCGGCAAGGGAGGATCCCAGCAAGGGAAGATCCCATCGAGGGTGGGTCCTAGCGAGGGAGGATCCCAGAAGAGGAGGATCCTAGCGAGGGTGGGTCCCAGCGAGTGAGTCCAAGCGAAGGAGGACCACGGCGAGTGAGGATACCAGCGAGGATGGACCCCGGGGAGGTAGGATATTGGTGAGGGATATGTCCGGAGAGGGAGCACCCAGGCGAGGGAAGATCCAAGAGAGGGAGGTTCACAGCAAGGGAGGTTCACAGCGAGGAAGGTTTACAGCGAGGGAGGATGACAGCGAGGGAGCACTCCGGCAAGGGACAGTCCCAACGAGGTAGGAACCAAGAAGGAGAAGACCCACGAACAGGGAGGATCCCAGAGAGGGGAGACCCCGGTGTGAAGAGTCCTCCCTCGCTGGGGTCCTCACTCACTGGGGTCCTCACTCACTGGGGTCCTCCCTTGCTCGTATCCCACTCCGCTAGAGTCCTTCCTCGCTGGGGTCCTCCCTCGCTGGGGTTCTCCCTTGCTGGGGTCCTCCCTCACTGGGATCTTCACTCGCTAGGATCCTCCAAAGCTGGGATCCTCCTTCGCTATCATCCTCCCACGCTGGAACATTCTCTGGCTGGGACGCTCCCTCGCTGGGAACCTCCCTCGCTGGGATCATCCCTCGCTGAGATACTCCCTCGCTGGGATCCACCCTCGTTGGGATTCTCCCTCACTGGGGTTCTCCTTCGCTGCGATCCTCACTTGCTGGGCTTCTCCGTCGTTGGGGTCCTTCCTCGCTGGGATCCTCCCTCGCTGGGGACCTCCCTAGCTGGGGTCATCACTGCCTGGGCTACTCCCTTGCTGGGGTTCTCCCTCACTGTTGTTCTCCCTCGCTGGGATACTCACTCGCTGGGATCATCCCTCTTTGGGTTCCTCCCTCGCTGTGATCCTCCCTCACTGTGATCCTCCCAAGCTGGAACATTCCCTGGCTGGGACGCTCCCTCACTGGGATCCTTCCTAGCAGGGATAATTCCTCGTTATAGTCTTCCCCCGCTGGGGTGCTCCCTCGCTGAGGTCCACCCTCGGTAGGGTCCTCTCTCGCTGGGGTCCTCCCTAGTGGGGGTCCTCCCTCGCTGGGATCCTCCCTCGCTGGGATCCTCACCCGCTGGGCTTCTCCCTTGCTGGGGTTCTCCCTCGCTGGGGTCCTCATTCGCTGGGGTCCTAACTCTCTCGGCCTCTCCCTCACTGGGATTCTCCCTCGCTGGGGTCCTCCCCTGCTGGGATACTCCATCGCTGGGACCCTCCCTCGCTGGGGTCCTCATTCCATGGGGTCCTCCCTCGCTGGGATACTCCCTCACTGGGATCCTACCTCGCTGGGTACTCCCTCGCTAGGCTTCTCCCACACTGGGATCCTCCCTAGCTGGGGTCCACCCTCGCTGGGGTCTTCCGTCGCTTGGAACCTCACTCGCTGGGCTTCTCCCTCGCTGGGTTCCTCCCCAGCTGGGATACTCCCCCGCTGGGATCCTCCAATGCTGGGATCCTACCACACTGGAACGTTCCCTGGCTGGGACGTTCCCTCGCTGGGATTCTCCCTAACAGGGATACTTCCTCTCTATAGTCTTGCCTCGCTGGGGTGCTCCATCGCTGGGATCCTCCCTCGCTGGGGCCCTCCCTCGCTGGGATCCTCCCTCGCTGGGATCCTCCCTCGCTGGGATCCTCCCTCGCTGGGATCCTGTCTCGCTGCGGTACACCCTTGCTGGGCTTCTCCCTCGCTGGAGTCCTCAATCGCTGGGGTCCTCCCTCGCTGGGGTTCTCCCTCGCTGGGGTTCTGCCTCACTGGGGTTCTCCCTGGCTGGGGTTATCACTCACTGGGGTCCTCAATCACTGGGGTTCTCCCTCGCTGGGGTACTCCTTTTCTGGGGTACTCCCTCGCTGGGGTCCTCCCCAGCTGGGATACTCCCCCGCTGGGATCCTCCAATGCTGGGATCCTACCACGCCGGAACGTTCCCTGGCTGGGATGTTCCCTCGCTGGGATTCTCAGTAGCAGGGATCCTCCCTCGCTGGGATCCTGACTCAATGGGGTACACCCTTGCTGGGCTTCTCCCTCGCTGGAGTCCTCAATCGCTGGGGTCCTCCCTCGCTGGGGTTCTCCCTCGCTGGGGTTCTCCCTGGCTGGGGTTATCACTCGCTGGGGTCCTCAATCGCTGGGGTTCTCCCTCGCTGGGGTACTCCTTTTCTGGGGTACTCCCTTGCTGGGGTACTCCCTCGCTGAGATGCTCACTCGCTGGGCTTCTCCCTCCCTGGGATCCTCCCTCGCTGGGATCCTCACCAGCTGGGCTTCACCCTTGCTGGGGTCCTCAATCGCTGCGGTTCTCCCTTGCTGGGGTTCTTTCGCTAGGGTCCTCCCTCGCTAGGGCCCTCCCTCGCTGGGATCCTCCCTCGCTGGGATTCTCCCTCGCTGGGGTCCTCCCTCGCTGGGGTCCTCCCTTGCTGGGATCCTCCCTCGCTGGGATCCTAAATTGCTGGGCTTCTCCCTTGCTAGGGTCCTCAATTGCTGGGGTCCTCCCTCGCTGGGGTTTTCCCTCACTGGGGTGCTCACTCGCTGGGGTCATCACTCACTGGGCTTCTCCCTCGCTGGGATCCTCCCTCCCTGTGGCCCTCCCTCACTGGGATCCTCCCTCGATGTGATCCTCCCTCGCTGGGATCCTACCTCGCTGGGGTACTCCCTCGCTGGGCTACTCCCTTGCTGTGATCCTCCCTCGCTGGGATCCTCCCTCGCTTGGATCCTCACTCACTGGGCTTCTCCCTCGCTGGGGTCCTCCCCTGCTGGGATACTCCCCCGCAAGGGTCCTCCCTCGCTGGGTCCCTCCCTCGCTGGGAACCTCCAAAGCTTGGATCCTCCCTCGCTGGCATCCTCCCTCGCTGGGATCCTCCCTTGCTGGGATCCTACCTCGCTTGGGTACTCCCTTGCTGGGGTCCTCCCTCGCTGGGGTACTCCCTTGCTGGGGTATTCCCTAGCGGGGGTCCTCCCTCGCTGGGATCCTCCAGCGCTGGGATCCTCCCTCGCTGGGGTCCTCCCTCGCTGGGGTCCTCCCTCGCTCGGGTCCTCACTTGCTGGGGTACTCCCTTGCTGGGGTATTCCCTAGCGGGGGTCCTCCCTCGCTGGGGTCCTCCCTCGCTGGGGTCCTCCCTCGCTGGGCTGATCCCTCGCATGGATCCTCCCTCGCTGGGGTCCTCACTCGCTGGGCTGATCCCTCGCATGGATCCTCCCTCGCTGGGGTCCACCCTCGCTTGGATCCTCCCTTGCTGGGATCCTACCTCGCTGGCCTTCTCCCTCGCTGGGATCCTCCCTCGCTGGGGTCTTCCCTCGCTTGGATCCTCACTTGCTGGGCTTCTCCCTCCCTGGGGTCCTCCCCTGCTGGGATACTCCCCTGCTGGGATCCTCCAAAGCTGGGATCCTACAACGCTGGAACTTTCTCTGGCTGGGACGCTCCCTCGCTGGGTTTCTGAGTAGCAGGGATACTTCCTTGCTGGGATCCTACCTCGCTGGGGTATTCCCTCGGTGGGGTACTCCCTCGCTGAGATCCTCACTCGCTGGGCTTTTCCCTCGCTGGGGTCCACCCCTGCTGGGATACTCCTCAGCTGGGATCCTCCAAAGCTGGGCAAATCTTACCACGTTGGAATGTTATTTGGCTGGGATCCTTCCTAGCAGGGATACTTCCTCGCTATAGTCTTGCCACGCTGGGTTGCTCCCTTGCTGGGGTCCTCCCTCACTGGGAAACTCACTCATTTGGCTTCTCCCTCCCTGCATTTCTCCCTCGATCGAAACATACCTCGCATGGGTCCGGCTTCACTGACAGTTCCTTACCAATGGTTCTCCTTCGCTTGGATCGTCCCTCACCGGGGTCCTCCCTAGCCGGGGATCTCCCTCGTGGGGATCCTGACTCGCCAGGGTCATCCCCTGGTGGGTTCCTCCCTCGCTAGGATCCACAAATGATAGAATCATCCCTCGCTTGGGTACTCTATCGCAGGGGTATCCTACCTCCTTGGGACCCTCCCTCGCTGGAACCCTCACTCGCTGGAATTGTCTAAAACAGGAATTAAATCTAGATGATTTTCATAAGAAACTTATTTAATACAAGTTTTAGGATTTCTTATATCTTACCTAAATAAGAATGAAGAAGAGAGAATTAGAGTATAATAAAAACGATCTCACTGAATATAAAAATATAATTAAAATCATTAATTCTAATAATCGAAGCTAACATTAATCTCAAATATTTATATAAGATACTTATTATTTATAATATTTACAATTAGTCCTGTCTCTCCTCTCTTCCAATCCTCACAGCATCCCTTTTGATTCCTTGATACCCCAGGGAATTATCTAAGTAAGGATGAAAAAGAGCGAATTAGTGTGAAATGCAAACAATCCCATTTAATATAAAACAATAATAGATAGAACGAAATTCAACAATGGAAGTTAACTTAAATCCCAATTATTATAATAATATACATATTTAATATAATATTTACGATTTGTCCGGTCTCTCCTCTCTTCCAATCCTCAAAGCATCCCTTCAGATTCCTTGATACCCCAGGGAATTATTTAAGTAAGGATGAAGAAGAGCAAATTAGTGTGGAATGCAAACAATCTCATTTAATATAAAACAATAATAGATAGAACGAAATTCAACAATGGAAGTTAACTTAAATCCCAATTATTATAATAAGATACATATTTAATATAATATTTACGATTTTTCCAGTCTCTCCTCTCTTCAAATCCTCACAGCATCTCTTTAGATTCCTTGATACCCCAGGGGATTATCTAAATAAGGATGAAGAACAGCAAATTAGTGTGGAATGCAAACAATCTCATTAATATAAAACAATAATAGATAGAACGAAATTCAACAATGAAAGCTAACTTAAATCCCATTCACTATAATAAGATAAATATTTAATATAATATTTACGATTTGTACGGTCTCTCCTCTCTTCCAATCCTCACAGCATCCCTTTAGATTCCTTGATACCCCAGGGAATTATCTAGATAAGGATGAAGAAGAGCAAATTAGTGTGGAATGCAAACAATCTCATTTAATATAAAACAATAATAGATAGAACGAAATTCAACAATGGAAGTTAACTTAAATCCCAATTATTATAATAAGATACATATTTAATATTAGAAATACGATTTTGCCGGTCTCTCCTCTCTTCCAATCCTCACAGCATCCCTTTAGATACCTTGATACCCCAAGGAATTATCTAAATAAGGATGAAGAAGAGCAAAATAGTGTGGAATGAAAACAATCTCATTTAATATAAAACAATAATAGATATAATGAAATTCAACAATGGAAGTTAACATAAATCCCAATGATTATAATAAGGTACATAATTAATATAATATTTACGATTTTTCCGGTCTCTCCTCTCTTCCAATCCTCACATCATCCCTTTAGATTCCTGGATACCCAAGGGAATTATCTTAATAAGGATGAAGAAGAGCAAATTAGTGTGGAATGCAAACAATCTCATTTAATATAAAACAATAATAGATAGAACGAAATTCAACAATGGAAGTTAACTTAAACCCCAATTATTATAATAAGATACATATTTAATATAATATTTACGATTTGTCCGGTCTCTCCTCTCTTCCAATCCTCACAGCATCCCTTTAGATTCCTTGATACCCCATGGAATTATCTAAATAAGGATGAAGAAGAGCAAATTAGTGTGAAATGCAAACAATCTCATTAATATAAAACAATAATAGATAGAACGAAATTCAACAATGAAAGCTAACTTAAATCCCAATTACTATAATAAGATACATATTTAATATAATATTTACGATTTGTCCGGTCTCTCCTCTCTTCCAATCCTCACAGCATCCCTTTAGATTCCTGGATACCCAAGGGAATTATCTAAATAAGGATGAAGAAGAGCAAATTAGTTTGGAATGCAAACAATCTCATTTAATATAAAACAATAATAGATAGAACGAAATTCAACAATGGAAGTTAACTTAAACCCCAATTATTATAATAAGATACATATTAAATATAATATTTACGATTTGTCCGGTCTCTCCTCTCTTCAAAACCTCACAGCATCCCTTTTGATTCCTTGATACCGCAGGGAATTATCTAGATAAGGATGAAAAAGAGCAAATTAGTGTGGAATGCAAACAATCTCATTTAATATAAAATAATAATAGATAGAACGAAATTCAACAATGGAAGTTAACTTAAATCCCAATTATTATAATAAGATACATATTTAATATAGTATTTACGATTTGTCCGGTCTCTCCTCTCTTCAAATCCTCACAGCATCCCTTTTGATTCCTTGATACCCCAGGGAATTATCTAGATAAGGATGAAGAAGAGCAAATTAGTGTGGAATGCAAACAATCTCATTTAATATAAAACAATAATAGATAGAACGAAATTCAACAATGGAAGTTAACTTAAACCCCAATTATTATAATAAGATAAATATTTAATATAATATTTACGATTTGTCCGGTCTCTCCTCTCTTCCAATCCTCACAGCATCCCTTTAGATTCCTTGATACCCCATGGATTTATCTAAATAAGGATGAAGAAGAGCAAATTAGTGTGAAATGCAAACAATCTCATTAATATAAAACAATAATAGATAGATCGAAATTCAACAATGAAAGCTAACTTAAATCCCAATTACTATAATAAGATACATATTTAATATAATATTTACGATTTGTCCGGTCTCTCCTCTCTTCCAATCCTCACAGCATCCCTTTAGATTCCTGGATACCCAAGGGAATTATCTAAATAAGGATGAAGAAGAGCAAATTAGTTTGGAATGCAAACAATCTCATTTAATATAAAACAATAATAGATAGAACGAAATTCAACAATGGAAGTTAACTTAAACCCCAATTATTATAATAAGATACATATTTAATATAGTATTTACGATTTGTCCGGTCTCTCCTCTCTTCAAAACCTCACAGCATCCCTTTTGATTCCTTGATACCGCAGGGAATTATCTAGATAAGGATGAAGAAGAGCAAATTAGTGTGGAATGCAAACAATCTCATTTAATATAAAATAATAATAGATAGAACGAAATTCAACAATGGAAGTTAACTTAAATCCCAATTATTATAATAAGATACATATTTAATATAGTATTTACGATTTGTCCGGTCTCTCCTCTCTTCAAATCCTCACAGCATCCCTTTTGATTCCTTGATACCCCAGGGAATTATCTAGATAAGGATGAAGAAGAGCAAATTAGTGTGGAATGCAAACATTCTCATTAATATAAAACAATAATAGATAGAACGAAATTCAATAATGGAAGTTAACTTAAATCCCAATTATTATAATAAGATACATATTTAATATAATATTTACGATTTGTCCGGTCTCTCCTTTCTCCAATCCTAACAGCATCCCTTTGGATTCCTTGATACCCCAGGGAATTATCTAAATAAGGATGGCGAAGAGAAAATTAGTGTGGAATGCAAACAATCTCATTTAATATAAACAATTATAGATATAACGAAATTCAACAACGGAAGTTAACTTAAATCATAATTATTATAATAAGATACATATTTAATATAATATTTACGATTTTTCCGGTCTCTCCTCTCTTCAGATCCTCACAGCATCCCTTTAGATTCCTTGATACCCCAGGGAATTATCTAAATAAGGATGAAGAAGAGAAAATTAGTGTGTAATGCAAACAATCTCATTGAATATAAAACAATAATAGATATAACGAAATTCAACAACGGAAGTTAACTTAAATCATAATTATTATAATAAGATACATATTTAATATAATATTTACGATTTGTCCGGTCTCTCCTCTCTTCAGATCCTCACAGCATCCCTTTAGATTCCTTGATACCCCTAGGAATTATCTTAATAAGGATGAAGAAGAGCAAATTAGTTTGGAATGCAAAGAATCTCATTTAATATAAAACAATAATAGATATAACGAAATTCAACAATGGAAGTTAACTTAAATCCCAATAATTATAATAAGATACATATTTAATATAATATTTACGATTTGTCCGGTCTCTCCTCTCTTCAGATCCTCACAGCATCCCTTTAGATTCCTTGATACCCCAGGGAATTATCTAAATAAGGATGAAGGAGAGCAAATTAGTGTGGAATGCAAACAATCTCATTTAATACAAAACAATAATAGATATAACGAAATTCAACAATGGAAGTTAACTTAAATCCCAATTATTACAATAAGATACATATTTAATATAATATTTACGATTAGTCCGGTCTCTCCTCTCTTCAGATCCTCACAGCATCCCTTTAGATTCCTTCATACCCCAGAGAATTATCTAAATAAGGATGAAGAAGAGCAAATTAGTGTGGAATGCAAACAATCTCATTTAATATAAAACAATAATAGATAGAACGAAATTCAACAACGGAAGTTAACTTAAATCATAATTATTATAATAAGATACATATTTAATATAATATTTACGATTTGTCCGGTCTCTCCTCTCTTCAGATCCTCACAGCATCCCTTTAGATTCCTTGATACCCCAGGGAATTATCTAAATAAGGATGAAGAAGAGCAAATTAGTGTTGAATTTAAACAATCTAATTTAATATAAAACAGTAATAGATATAACGAAATTCAACAATGGAAGTTAACTTAAATCCCAATTATTACAATAAGATACATATTTAATATAATATTTACGATTTGTCTGGTGTCTCCTCTCTTCAGATCCTCACAGCATCCCTTTAGATTCCTTGATACCCCAGGGAATGATCTAAATAAGGATGAAGAAGAGGAAATTAGTGTGGAATGCAAACAATCTCATTAATATAAAACAATAATAGATAGAACGAAATTCAACAATGGAAGTTAACTTTAATCCCAATTATTATAATAAGATGAATAATAATATAATATTTACGATTTTTCCGGTCTCTCCTCTCTTCCAATCCTCACAGCATCCCTTTTGATTCCATGATACCCATGGGAATTATCTAAATAAGGATGAAAAAGAGCAAATTAGTGTGGAATGCAAACAATCTCATTTAATATAAAACAATAATAGATAGAACGAAATTCAACATTGGAAGTTAACTTAAATTACAATTATTACAATAAGTTACATATTTAATATAATATTTACGATTTGTCCGGTCTCTCCTCTCTTCAGATCCTCACAGCATCCCTTTAGATTCCCTGATACCCCAGGGAATTATGTAAATAAGGATGAAGAAGAGCAAATTAGTGTGGAATGCAAACAATCTCATTTAATATAAAACAATAATAGATACAACGAAATTCAACAATGGAAGTTAACTTAAATCCCAATTATTATAATAAGATACATATTTCATATAATATTTACCATTTGTCCGGTCTCTCGTCTCTTCCAATCCTCACAGCATCCTTTTAGATTCCTTGATACCCCAGGGAATTACCTAAATAAGGATGAAGAAGAGCAAATTAGTGTGGAATGCAAACAATCTCATTTAATATAAAACAATTATAGAAAGAACGAAATTCAACAATGGAAGTTAACCTTAACCCCAATTATTATAATAAGATACATATTTAATATAATATTTACGATTTGTCCGGTCCCTCCTCTCTTCAGATCCTCACAGCATCCCTTTAGATTCCCTGATACCCCAGGGAATTATGTAAATAAGGATGAAGAAGAGCAAATTAGTGTGGAATGCAAACAATCTCATTTAATAAAAAACAATAATAGATACAACGAAATTCAACAATGGAAGTTAACTTAAATCCCAATTATTATAATAAGATACATATTTCATATAATATTTACCATTTGTCCGGTCTCTCGTCTCTTCCAATCCTCACAGCATCCCTTTAGATTCCTTGATACCCCAGGGAATTAACTAAATAAGGATGAAGAAGAGCAAATTAGTGTGGAATGAGAACAATCTCATTTAATATAAAACAATAATAGATAGAAACGAAATTCAACAATGGAAGTTAGCTTAAATCCCAATTATTATAATAAGATACATATTTATTTGAATATTTACGATTTGTCCGCTCTCTCCTCTCTTCCGATCCTCACAGCATCCCTTTAGATTCCATGATACCCCAGGGAATTATCTAAATAAGGATGAAGAAGAGCAAATTAGTATGGAATGCAAAAAATCTTATTTAATATAAAACAATAATAGATAGAACGAAATTCAACAATGGAAGTTAACATTAATCCCAATTATTATAATAAGATAAATATTTAATATAATATTTACGATTTGTCCGGTCTCTCCTATCCTCCAATCCTCACAGCATCCCTTTAGATTCCTTGATACCCCAGGGAATTAACTAAATAAGGATGAAGAAGAGCAAATTAGTGTGGAATGAGAACAATCTCATTTAATATAAAATAATAATAGATAGAAACGAAATTCAACAATGGAAGTTAGCTTAAATCCCAATTATTATAATAAGATACATATTTATTTGAATATTTACGATTTGTCCGGTCTCTCCTCTCTTCAGATCCTCACAGCATCCCTTTAAATTCCTTGATACCCCAGGGAATTATCTAAGTAAGGATGAAGAAGAGCAAATTAGTGTGGAATGCAAACAATCTTATTTAACATAAAACAATAATAGATAGAACGAAATTCAACAATGGAAGTTAACTTAAATCCCTACGGTTATAATAAGATACATATTTAATATAGTTTCTACGATTTGTCCGGTCTCTCCTCTCTTCAAATCCTCACAGCATCCCTTTTGGTTCCTTGATACCCCAGGGAATTATCTAAATAAGGATGAAGAAGAGCATATTAGTGTGGAATGCAAACAATCTCATTTAATATAAAACAATAATAAATGTAATGAAATTCAACAATGGAAGTTTACTTAAATCCCAATTATTATAATAAGATACATATTTAATATAATATTTACCATTTGACCGGTCTCTCGTCTCTTCCAATCCTCATAGCATCCTTTTAGATTCCTTGATACCCCAGGCAATTATCTAAATAAGGATGGAGAAGAGCAAATTAGTGTGGAATGCAAACAATCTCATTTAATATAAAACAATAATAGATAGAACGAAATTCAACAATGGAAGATAACCTTAACCCCAATTATTATAATAAGATACATATTTAATGTAATATTTACCATTTGTCCGGTCTCTCTTATCCTCCAATCCTCACAGCATCCCTTTAGATTCCTTGATACCCCAGGGAAATAACTAAATAAGGATGAAGAAGAGCAAATTAGTGTGGAATGAGAACAATCTCATTTAATATAAAACAATAATAGATAGAAACGAAATTCAACAATGGAAGTTAGCTTAAATACCAATTATTATAATAAGATACATATTTATTTGAATATTTACGATTTGTCCGGTCTCTCCTCTCTTCAGATCCTCACAGCATCCCTTTAGATTCCTTGATACCCCAGGGAATTATCTAAATAAGGATGAAGAAGAGCAAATTAGTGTGGAATGCAAACAATCTCATTTAATATAAAACAATAATAGATACAAAGAAATTCAACAATGGAAGATAACCTTAACCTCAATTATTATAATAAGATACATATTTAATGTAATATTTACGATTTGTCCGGTCTCTCCTATCCTCCAATCCTCACAGCATCCCTTTAGATTCCTTGATACCCCAGGGAATTATCTAAATAAGGATGAAGAAGAGCAAATTAGTGTGGAATGCAAACAATCTCATTTAATATAAAACAATAATAGATAGAACGAAATTCAACAATGGAAGATAACCTTAACCCCAATTATTATAATAAGATACATATTTAATGTAATATTTACCATTTGTCCGGTCTCTCCTATCCTCCAATCCTCACAGCATCCCTTTAGATTCCTTGATACCCCAGGGAAATAACTAAATAAGGATGAAGAAGAGCAAATTCGTGTGGAATGAGAACAATCTCATTTAATATAAAACAATAATAGATAGAAACGAAATTCAACAATGGAAGTTAGCTTAAATACCAATTATTATAATAAGATACATATTTATTTGAATATTTACGATTTGTCCGGTCTCTCCTCTCTTCAGATCCTCACAGCATCCCTTTAGATTCCTTGATACCCCAGGGAATTATCTAAATAAGGATGAAGAAGAGCAAATTAGTGTGGAATGCAAACAATCTCATTTAATATAAAACAATAATAGATACAAAGAAATTCAACAATGGAAGTTAACTTAAATCCCAATTATTATAATAAGATACATATTTAATATAATATTTACCATTTGTCCAGTCTCTCGTCTCTTCCAATCCTCACAGCATCCTTTTAGATTCCTTGATACCCCAGGGAATTATCTAAATAAGGATGAAGAAGAGCAAATTAGTGTGGAATGCAAACAATCTCATTTAATATAAAACAATAATAGATATAATGAAATTCATCAATGGAAGTTAACATAAATCCCAATGATTATAATAAGGTACATAATTAATATAATATTTACGATTTTTCCGGTCTCTCCTCTCTTCCAATCCTCACATCATCCCTTTAGATTCCTGGATACCCAAGGGAATTATCTAAATAAGTATGAAGAAGAGCAAATTAGTGTGGAATGCAAACAATCTCATTTAATATAAAACAATAATAGATAGAACGAAATTCAACAATGGAAGTTAACTTAAACCCCAATTATTATAATAAGATACATATTTAATATAATATTTATGATTTGTCCGGTCTCTCCTCTCTTCCAATCCTCACAGCATCCCTTTAGATTCCTTGATACCCCATGGAATTATCTAAATAAGGATGAAGAAGAGCAAATTAGTGTGAAATGCAAACAATCTCATTAATATAAAACAATAATAGATAGAACGAAATTCAACAATGAAAGCTAACTTAAATCCCAATTACTATAATAAGATACATATTTAATATAATATTTACGATTTGTCCGGTCTCTCCTCTCATCCAATCCTCACAGCATCCCTTTAGATTCCTGGATACCCAAGGGAATTATCTAAATAAGGATGAAGAAGAGCAAATTAGTTTGGAATGCAAACAATCTCATTTAATATAAAACAATAATAGATAGAACGAAATTCAACAATGGAAGTTAACTTAAACCCCAATTATAATAATAAGATACATATTTAATATAGTATTTACGATTTGTCCGGTCTCTCCTCTCTTCAAATCCTCACAGCATCCCTTTTGATTCCTTGATACCGCAGGGAATTATCTAGATAAGGATGAAGAAGAGCAAATTAGTGTGGAATGCAAACAATCTCATTTAATATAAAACAAAAATAGATAGAACGAAATTCAACAATGGAAGTTAACTTAAACCCCAATTATTATAATAAGGTACATATTTAATATAATATTTACGATTTTTCCGGTCTCTCCTCTCTTCCAATCCTCACAGCATCCCTTTAGATTCCTTGATACCCCAGGTAATTATCTAAATAAGGATGAAGAAGAGCAAATTATTGTGGAATGCAAACAATCTCATTTAATATAAAACAATAATAGATAGAACGAAATTCAACAATGGAAGTTAACATTAATCCCAATTATTATAATAAGATAAATATTTAATATAATATTTACGATTTGTCCGGTCTCTCCTATCCTCCAATCCTCACAGCATCCCTTTAGATTCCTTGATACCCCAGGGAATTAACTAAATAAGGATGAAGAAGAGCAAATTAGTGTGGAAAGAGAACAATCTCATTTAATATAAAATAATAATAGATAGAAACGAAATTCAACAATGGAAGTTAGCTTAAATCCCAATTATTATAATAAGATACATATTTAATATAATATTTACGATTTGTCCGGTCTCTCCTCTCTTCCAATCCTCACAGCATCCCTTTAGATTCCTTGATACCCCATGGAATTATCTAAATAAGGATGAAGGAGAGCAAATTAGTGTGAAATGCAAACAATCTCATTAATATAAAACAATAATAGATAGAACGAAATTCAACAATGAAAGCTAACTTAAATCCCAATTACTATAATAAGATACATATTTAATATAATATTTACGATTTGTCCGGTCTCTCCTCTCTTCCAATCCTCACAGCATCCCTTTAGATTCCTGGATACCCAAGGGAATTATCTAAATAAGGATGAAGAAGAGCAAATTAGTTTGGAATGCAAACAATCTCATTTAATATAAAACAATAATAGATAGAACGAAATTCAACAATGGAAGTTAACTTAAACCCCAATTATAATAATAAGATACATATTTAATATAGTATTTACGATTTGTCCGGTCTATCCTCTCTTCAAATCCTCACAGCATCCCTTTTGATTCCTTGATACCGCAGGGAATTATCTAGATAAGGATGAAGAAGAGCAAATTAGTGTGGAATGCAAACAATCTCATTTAATATAAAACAAAAATAGATAGAACGAAATTCAACAATGGAAGTTAACTTAAACCCCAATTATGATAATAAGGTACATATTTAATATAATATTTACGATTTTTCCGGTCTCTCCTCTCTTCCAATCCTCACAGCATCCCTTTAGATTCCTTGATACCCCAGGTAATTATCTAAATAAGGATGAAGAAGAGCAAATTATTGTGGAATGCAAACAATCTCATTTAATATAAAAAAATAATAGATATAACGAAATTCAACAATGGAAGTTAACTTAAATCCCAATGATTATAATAAGGTACATATTTAATTTAATATTTACCATTTGTCCGGTCTCTCCTCTCTTTTAATCCTCACAGCATCCCTTTAGATTCCATGATACCCCAGGGAATTATCTAAATAAGGATGAAGAAGAGCAAATTAGTGAGGAATGCAAACATTCTCATTAATATAAAACAATAATAGATAGAACGAAATTCAATAATGGAAGTTAACTTAAATCCCAATTATTATAATAAGATACATATTTAATATAATATTTACGATTTGTCCGGTCTCTCCTTTCTCCAATCCTAACAGCATCCCTTTGGATTCCATGATACCCCAGGGAATTATCTAAATAAGGATGGAGAAGAGAAAATTAGTGTGGAATGCAAACAATCTCATTTAATATAAACAATTATAGATATACCGAAATTCAACAACGGAAGTTAACTTAAATCATAATTATTATAATAAGATACATATTTAATATAATATTTACGATTTTTCCGGTCTCTCCTCTCTTCAGATCCTCACAGCATCCCTTTAGATTCCTTGATACCCCAGGGAATTATCTAAATAAGGATGAAGAAGAGAAAATTAGTGTGTAATGCAAACAATCTCATTGAATATAAAACAATAATAGATATAACGAAATTCAACAACGGAAGTTAACTTAAATCATAATTATTATAATAAGATACATATTTAATATAATATTTACGATTTGTCCGGTCTCTCCTCTCTTCAGATCCTAGCAGCATCCCTTTAGATTCCTTGATACCCCTAGGAATTATCTTAATAAGGATGAAGAAGAGCAAATTAGTTTGGAATGCAAAGAATCTCATTTAATATAAAACAATAATAGATATAACGAAATTCAACAATGGAAGTTAACTTAAATCCCAATTATTATAATAAGATACATATTTAATATTATATTTACGATTTGTCCGGTCTCTCCTCTCTTCAGATCCTCACAGCATCCCTTTAGATTCCTTGATACCCCAGGGAATTATCTAAATAAGGATGAAGAAGAGCAAATTAGTGTGGAATGCAAACAATCTCATTTAATATAAAACAATAATAGATATAACGAAATTCAACAATGGAAGTTAACTTAAATCCCAATTAATACAATAAGATACATATTTAATATAATATTTACGATTAGTCCGGTCTCTCCTCTCTTCAGATCCTCACTGCATCCCTTTAGATTCCTTGATACCCCAGAGAATTATCAAAATAAGGATGAAGAAGAGCAAATTAGTGTGGAATGCAAACAATCTCATTTAATATAAAACAATAATAGATAGAACGATATTCAACAACGGAAGTTAACTTAAATCATAATTATTATAATAAGATACATATTTAATATAATATTTACGATTTGTCCGGTCTCTCCTCTCTTCAGATCCTCACAGCATCCCTTTAGATTCCTTGATACCTCAGGGAATTATCTAAATAAGGATGAAGAAGAGCAAATTAGTGTGGAATTTAAACAATCTAATTTAATATAAAACAGTAATAGATATAACGAAATTCAACAATGGAAGTTAACTTAAATCCCAATTATTACAATAAGATACATATTTAATATAATATTTACGATTTGTCTGGTGTCTCCTCTCTTCAGATCCTCACAGCATCCCTTTAGATTCCTTGATACCCCAGGGAATGATCTAAATAAGGATGAAGAAGAGGAAATTAGTGTGGAATGCAAACAATCTCATTAATATAAAACAATAATAGATAGAACGAAATTCAACAATGGAAGTTAACTTTAATCCCAATTATTATAATAAGATGAATAATAATATAATATATACGATTTTTCCGGTCTCTCCTCTCTTCCAATCCTCACAGCATCCCTTTTGATTCCATGATACCCATGGGAATTATCTAAATAAGGATGAAGAAGAGCAAATTAGTGTGGAATGCAAACAATCTCATTTAATATAAAACAATAATAGATAGAACGAAATTCAACATTGGAAGTTAACTTAAATTACAATTATTACAATAAGTTACATATTTAATATAATATTTACGATTTGTCCGGTCTCTCCTCCCTTCAGATCCTCACAGCATCCCTTAAGATTCCCTGATACCCCAGGGAATTATGTAAATAATGATGAAGAAGAGCAAATTAGTGTGGAATGCAAACAATCTCATTTAATATAAAACAATAATAGATACAACGAAATTCAACAATGGAAGTTAACTTAAATCCCAATTATTATAATAAGATACATATTTCATATAATATTTACCATTTGTCCGGTCTCTCGTCTCTTCCGATCCTCACAGCATCCCTTTAGATTCCTTGATACCCCAGGGAATTAGCTAAATAAGGATGAAGAAGAGCAAATTAGTGTGGAATGAGAACAATCTCATTTAATATAAATCAATAATAGATAGAAACGAAATTCAACAATGGAAGTTAGCTTAAATCCCAATTATTATAATAAGATACATATTTATTTGAATATTTACGATTTGTCCGCTCTCTCCTCTCTTCCGATCCTCACAGCATCCCTTTAGATTCCTTGATACCCCAGGGAATTATCTAAATAAGGATGAAGAAGAGCAAAATAGTATGGAATGCAAAAAATCTTATTTAATATAAAACAATAATAGATAGAACGAAATTCAACAATGGAAGTTAACATTAATCCCAATTATTATAATAAGATAAATATTTAATATAATATTTACGATTTGTCCGGTCTCTCCTATCCTCCAATCCTCACAGCATCCCTTTAGATTCCTTGATACCCCAGGGAATTAACTAAATAAGGATGAAGAAGAGCAAATTAGTGTGGAATGAGAACAATCTCATTTAATATAAAATAATAATAGATAGAAACGAAATTCAACAATGGAAGTTAGCTTAAATCCCAATTATTATAATAAGATACATATTTATTTGTATATTTATGATTTGTCCGGTCCCTCCTCTCTTCAGATCCTCACAGCATCCCTTTAAATTCCTTGATACCCCAGGGAATTATCTAAGTAAGGATGAAGAAGAGCAAATTAGTGTGGAATGCAAACAATCTCATTTAACATAAAACAATAATAGATAGAACGAAATTCAACAATGGAAGTTAACTTAAATCCCTATGGTTATAATAAGATACATATTAAATATAGTTTCTACGATTTGTCCGGTCTCTCCTCTCTTCAAATCCTCACAGCATCCCTTTTGGTTCCTTGATACCCCAGGGAATTATCTAAATAAGGATGAAGAAGAGCATATTAGTGTGGAATGCAAACAATCTCATTTAATATAAAACAATAATAAATGTAATGAAATTCAACAATGGAAGATAACCTTAACCCCAATTATTATAATAAGATACATATTTAATGTAATATTTACGATTTGTCCAGTCTCTCCTATCCTCTAATCCTCACAGCATCCCTTTAGATTCCTTGATACCCCAGGGAATTAACTAAATAAGGATGAAGAAGAGCAAATTAGTGTGGAATGCAAACAATCTCATTTAATATAAAACTATAATAGATAGAATGAAATTCAACAATGGAAGTTAGCTTAAATCCCAATTATTATAATAAGATACATATTTATTTGAATATTTACGATTTGTCCGGTCTCACCTCTCTTCAGATCCTCACAGCATCCCTTTATATTCCTTGATACCCCAGGGAATTATCTAAATAAGGATGAAGAAGAGCAAATTAGTGTGGAATGCAAACAATCTCATTTAATATAAAACAATAATAGATACAAAGAAATTCAACAATGGAAGTTAACTTAAATCCCAATTATTATAATAAGATACATATTTAATATAATATTTACGATTTGTCCGGTCCCTCCTCTCTTCAGATTCTCACAGCATCCCTTTAGATTCCTTGATACCCCAGGGAATTAACTAAATAAGGATGAAGAAGAGCAAATTAGTGTGGAATGAGAACAATCTCATTTAATATAAAACAATAATAGATAGAAACGAAATTCAACAATGGAAGTTAGCTTAAATACCAATTATTATAATAAGATACATATTTATTTGAATATTTACGATTTGTCCGGTCTCTCCTCTCTTCAGACCTCACAGCATCCCTTTAGATTCCTTGATACCCCAGGGAATTATCTAAATAAGGATGAAGAAGAGCAAATTAGTGTGGAATGCAAACAATCTCATTTAATATAAAACTATAATAGATAGAATGAAATTCAACAATGGAAGTTAGCTTAAATCCCAATTATTATAATAAGATACATATTTATTTGAATATTTACGATTTGTCCGGTCTCTCCTCTCTTCAGATTCTCACAGCATCCCTTTAGATTCCTTGATACCCCAGGGAATTATCTAAATAAGGATGAAGAAGAGCAAATTAGTGTGGAATGCAAATAATCTCATTTAATATAAAACAATAATAGATATAACGAAATTCAACAATGGAAGTTAACCTTAATCCCAACTATTATAATAAGATACATATTTATTTTAATATTTAAGAATTGTCTGGTCTCTACTATCCTCCAATCCTCACAGCATACCTTTAGATTCCTTGATACCCCTGGGAATTATCTAAGTAAGGATGAAGAAGAGCAAATTAGTGTGGAATGCAAACAATCTCATTTAATATAAAACAATAATAGATATAACGAAATTCAACAATGGAAGTTAACTTAAATCCCAATTATTATAATAAGATACATATTTGATATTATATTTATGATTTTTCCGGTCTCTCCTCTCTTCAGATCCTCACAGCATCCCTTTAGATTCCTTGATACCCTAGTGAATTATCTAAATAAGGATGAAGAAGAGCAAATTAGTGTGGAATGAGAACAATCTCATTTAATATAAAACAATAATAGATAGAACGAAATTCAACAATGGAAGTTATTTAAAATCCAAATTATTATAATAATATACATATTTAATATAATATTTACGATTTGTCCGGTCTCTCCTATCTTCAGATCCTCACAGCATCCCTTTAGATTCCTTGATACACCAGGGAATTATCTAAATAAGGATGATGAAGAGCAAATTAGTGTGGAATGCTAACAATCTTATTTAATATAAAACAATAAATGATATAACGAAATTCAACAACGGAAGTTAACTTAAATCATAATTATTATAATAAGATACATATTTAATATAATATTTACGATTTGTCCGGTCTCTCCTCTCTTCAGATCCTCACAGGATCCCTTTAGATTCCTTGTAACCCCAGGGAATTATCTTAATAAGGATGAAGAAGAGCAAATTAGTTTGGAATGCAAAGAATCTCATTTAATATAAAACAATAATAGATATAACGAAATTAAACAATGGAAGTTAACTTAAATCCCAATTATTATAATATGATACATATTTAATATAATATTTACGATTTGTTTGGTCTCTCCTCTCTTCAGATCCTCACAGCATCCCTTTAGATTCCTTGATACCCCAGGGAATTATCTTAATAAGGATGAAGAAGAGCAAATTAGTTTGGAATGCAAAGAATCTCATTTAATATAAAACAATAATAGATATAACGAAATTCAACAATGGAAGTTAACTTAAATCCCAATTATTATAATAAGATACATATATAATATAATATTTACGATTTGTCCGGTCTCTCCTCTCTTCAGATCCTCATAGCATCCCATTAGATTCCTTGATACCCCAGGGAATTATCTAAATAGGGATGAAGAAGAGCAAATTAGTGTGGAATGCAAACAATCTCATTTAATATAAAACAATAATAGATATAACGAAATTCAACAATGGAAATTAACTTAAATCCCAATAATTACAATAAGATACATATTTAATATAATATTTACGATTAGTCCGGTCTAACCTCTCTTCAGATCCTCACAGCATCCCTTTAGATTCCTTGATACCCCAGGGAATTATCTAAATAAGGATGAAGAAGAGCAAATTAGTGTGGAATGCAAACAATCTCATTTAATATAAAACAATAATAGATATAACGATATTCAACAATGGAAGTTAATTTAAATCATAATTATTATAATAAGATACATATTTAATATAATATTTACGATTTGTCCGGTCTCTCCTCTCTTCAGATCCTCACAGCATCCCTATAGATTCCTTGATACCCCAGGGAATTATCTAAATAAGGATGAAGAAGAGCAAATTAGTGTGGAATGCAAATAATCTCATTTAATATAAAACAATAATAGATATAACGAAATTCAACAATGGATGTTAACTTAAATCCCAATTATTACAATAAGATACATATTTAATATAATATTTACGATTAGTCCGGTCTCTCCTCTCTTCAGATCCTCACAGCATCCCTTTAGATTCCTTGATACCCCAGGGAATTATCTAAATAAGGATGAAGCAGAGCAAATTAGTGTGGAATGCAAACAATCTCATTTAATATAAAACAATAATAGATATAACGAAATTCAACAACGGAAATTAATTTAAATCATAATTATTATAATAAGATACAAATTTAATATAATATTTACGATTTGTCCGGTCTCTCCTCTCTTCAGATCCTCACAGCATCCCTTTAGATTCCTTGATACCCCAGGGAATTATCTAAATAAGGATGAAGAAGAGCAAATTAGTGTGGAATGCAAACAATCTCATTTAATATAAAACAATAATAGATATAACGAAATTCAACAATGGAAGTTAACTTAAATCCCAATTATTACAATAAGATACATATTTAATATAATATTTACGATTTCTCCGGTCTCTCCTCTCTTCAGATCCTAACAGAATCCCTTCAGATTCCTTGATACCCCAGGGAATTATCTCAATAAGGATGAAGAAGAGAAAATTAGTGTGGAATGCAAACAATCTCATTTAATATAAAACAATTATAGATATAACGAAATTCAACAACGGAAGTTAACTTAAATCATAATTATTATAATAAGATACATATTTAATATAATATTTACGATTTGTCCGGTCTGTCCTCTCTTCAGATCCTCACAGCATCCCTTTAGATTCCTTGATACCCCTGGGAATTATCTTAATAAGGATGAAGAAGAGCAAATTAGTTTGGATTGCAAAGAATCTCATTTAATATAAAACAATAATAGATATAACGAAATTCATCAATGGAAGTTAACTTAAATCATAATTATTATAATAAGATACATATTTAATATAATATTTACGATTTGTCCGGTCTCTCCTCTCTTCAGATCCTCACAGCATCCCTTTAGATTCCTTGATACCCCAGGGAATTATCTAAATAAGGATGAAGAAGAGCAAATTAGTGTGGAATGCAAACAATCTAATTTTATATCAAACTATAATAGATATAACAAAATTCAACAATGGAAGTTAACTTAAATCCCAATTATTATAATAAGATACATATTTAAAATAATATTTACGATTTGTCCGGTCTCTCCTCTCTTCAGATCCTCACAGCATCCCTTTAGATTCCTTGATACCCCAGGGAATTATCTAAATAAGGAAGAAGAAGAGCAAATAAGTGTGGAATGCAAACCTTCTCATTTAATATAAAACAATAATAGATAGAACGAAATTCAACAATGGAAGTTAACTTAAATCCCAATTATTATAATAAGATACATATTTAATATAATATTTACCTTTTGTCCGGTCTCTCCTCTCTTCCAATCCTCACAGCATCCCTTTAGATTCCTTGATACCCCAGGGAATTATCTAAATAAGGATGAAGAAGAGCAAATTAGTTGGAATGCAAACAATCTCATTTAATATAAAACAATAATAGATATAACCAAATTCAACAATGGAAGTTAACTTAAATCCCAATTATTATAATAAGATACCTATTTAATATAATATTTACCATTTGTCCGATCTCTCGTCTCTTCCAATCCTCACAGCATCCTCTTAGATTCCTTTATCCCCCAGGGAATTATCTAAATAAGGATGAAGAAGTTCAAATTAGTGTGGAATGCAAACAATCTCATATAATATAAAACAATAATAGATATAACGTAATTCAACAATGGAAGTTAACTTAAATCCCAATTATTACAATAAGATACATATTTAATATAATATTTACGATTTGTCCGGTTTCTCCTCTCTTCAGATCCTCACAGCATCCCTTTAGATTCCTTGATACCCCAGGGAATGATCTAAATAAGGATGAAGAAGAGCAAATTAGTGTGGAATGCAAACAATCTCATTTAATAGAAAACAATAATAGATAGAACGAAATTCAACAATGGAAGTTAACTTAAATCCCAAATATTATAATAAGATACATATTTATTTGAATATTTACGATTTGTCCGGTCTCTCCTCTCTTCCAATCCTCACAGCATCCCTTTAGATTCCTTGATACCCCAGGGAATTATCTAAATAAGGATGAACAAGAGGAAATTAGTGTGGAAAGAAAACAATCTCATTTAATATAAAACAATAATAGATAGAACGAAATTCAACAATGGAAGTTAACTTAAATCCCAATTACTATAATATGATACATATTTAATATAATATTTACGATTTGTCCGGTCTCTCCTCTCTTCCAATCTTCACAGCATCCCTTTAGATTCCTTGATATCCCAGGGAATTATTTAAATAAGGATGAAGAAGAGCAAATTAGTGTGGAATGCAAACAATCTAATTTAATATAATAAATAATAGATAGAACGAAATTCAACAATGGAAGTTAACCTTAATCCCAATTATTATAATAAGATACATATTTAATATAATTTTTACGATTTGTCCGGTCTCTCCTATCCTCCAATCCTCACAGCATCCCTTTAGATTCCTTGATACCCCAGGGAATTATCTAAATAAGGATGAAGAAGAGCAAATTAGTGTGGAATGCAAACAATCTCATTTAATATAAAACTATAATAGATAGAATGAAATTCAACAATGGAAGTTAGCTTAAATCCCAATTATTATAATAAGATACATATTTATTTGAATATTTACGATTTGTCCGGTCTCTCCTCTCTTCAGATCCTCACAGCATTCCTTTATATTCCATGATACCCCAGGGAATTATCTAAATAAGGATGAAGAAGATCAAATTAGTGTGGAATGCAAACAATCTCATTTAATATAAAACAATAATAGATACAAAGAAATTCAACAATGGAAGTTAACTTAAATCCCAATTATTATAATAAGATACATATTTAATATAATATTTACCATTTGTCCGGTCTCTCGTCTCTTCCAATCCTCACAGCATCCTTTTAGATTCCTTGATACCCCAGGGAATTATCTAAATAAGGATGAAGAAGAGCAAATTAGTGTGGAATGCAAACAATCTCATTTAATATAAAACAATAATAGATAGAAACGAAATTCAACAATGGAAGTTAGCTTAAATACCAATTATTATAATAAGATACATATTTATTTGAATATTTACGATTTGTCCGGTCTCTCCTCTCTTCAGACCTCACAGCATCCCTTTAGATTCCTTGATACCCCAGGAAATTATCTAAATAAGGATGAAGAAGAGCAAATTAGTGTGGAATGCAAACAATCTCATTTAATATAAAACTATAATAGATAGAATGAAATTCAACAATGGAAGTTAGCTTAAATCCCAATTATTATAATAAGATACATATTTATTTGAATATTTACGATTTGTCCGGTCTCTCCTCTCTTCAGATCCTCACAGCATCCCTTTAGATTCCTTAATACCCCAGGGAATTATCTAAATAAGGATGAAGAAGAGCAAATTAGTGTGGAATGCAAATAATCTCATTTAATATAAAACAATAATAGATAGAACGAAATTCAACAATGGAAGATAACCTTAATCCCAACTATTATAATAAGATACATATGTATTTTAATATTTACGAATTGTCTGGTCTCTACTATCCTCCAATCCTCACAGCATACCTTTAGATTCCTTGATACCCCTGGGAATTATCTAAGTAAGGATGAAGAAGAGCAAATTAGTGTGGAATGCAAACAATCTCATTCAATATAAAACAATAATAGATATAACGAAATTCAACAATGGAAGTTAACTTAAATCCCAATTATTATAATAAGATACATATTTGATATTATATTTATGATTTTTCTGGTCTCTCCTCTCTTCAGATCCTCACAGCATCCCTTTAGATTCCTTGATACCCTAGTGAATTATCTAAAGAAGGATGAAGAAGAGCAAATTAGTGTGGAATGAGAACAATCTCATTTAATATAAAACAATAATAGATAGAACGAAATTCAACAATGGAAGTTATTTAAAATCCAAATTATTATAATAATATACATATTTAATATAATATTTACGATTTGTCCGGTCTCTCCTATCTTCAGATCCTCACAGCATCCCTTTAGATTCCTTGATACACCAGGGAATTATCTAAATAAGGATGATGAAGAGCAAATTAGTGTGGAATGCTAACAATCTTATTTAATATAAAACAATAAATGATATAACGAAATTCAACAACGGAAGTTAACTTAAATCATAATTATTATAATAAGATACATATTTAATATAATATTTACGATTTGTCCGGTCTCTCCTCTCTTCAGATCCTCACAGGATCCCTTTAGATACCTTGATACCCCAGGGAATTATCTTAATAAGGATGAAGAAGAGCAAATTAGTTTGGAATGCAAAGAATCTCATTTAATATAAAACAATAATAGATATAACGAAATTCAACAATGGAAGTTAACTTAAATCCCAATTATTATAATATGATACATATTTAATATAATATTTACGATTTGTTTGGTCTCTCCTCTCTTCAGATCCTCACAGCATCCCTTTAGATTCCTTGATACCCCAGGGAATTATCTTCATAAGGATGAAGAAGAGCAAATTAGTTTGGAATGCAAAGAATCTCATTTAATATAAAACAATAATAGATATAACGAAATTCAACAATGGAAGTTAACTTAAATCCCAATTATTATAATAAGATACATATATAATATAATATTTACGATTTGTCCGGTCTCTCCTCTCTTCAGATCCTCACAGCATCCCTTTAGATTCCTTGATACCCCAGGGAATTATCTAAATAGGGATGAAGAAGAGCAAATTAGTGTCGAATGCAAACAATCTCATTTAATATAAAACAATAATAGATATAACGAAATTCAACAATGGAAATTAACTTAAATCCCAATAATTACAATAAGATACATATTTAATATAATATTTACGATAAGTCCGGTCTAACCTCTCTTCAGATCCTCACAGCATCCCTTTAGATTCCTTGATACCCCAGGGAATTATCTAAATAAGGATGAAGAAGAGCAAATTAGTGTGGAATGCAAACAATCTCATTTAATATAAAAGAATAATAGATATAACGAAATTCAACAATGGAGGTTAATTTAAATCATAATTATTATAATAAGATACATATTTAATATAATATTTACGATTTGTCCGGTCTCTCCTCTCTTCAGATCCTCACAGCATCCCTTTAGATTCCTTGAAACCCCAGGGAATTATCTAAATAAGGATGAAGAAGAGCAAATTAGTGTGGAATGCAAACAATCTCATTTAATATAAAACAATAATAGATATAACGAAATTCAACAATGGAAGTTAACTTAAATCCCAATTATTACAATAAGATACATATTTAATATAATATTTACGATTTGTCTGGTGTCTCCTCTCTTCAGATCCTCACAGCATCCCTTTAGATTCCTTGATACCCCAGGGAATGATCTAAATAAGGATGAAGAAGAGGAAATTAGTGTGGAATGCAAACAATCTCATTAATATAAAACAATAATAGATAGAACGAAATTCAACAATGGAAGTTAACTTTAATCCCAATTATTATAATAAGATGAATAATAATATAATATATATGATTTTTCCGGTCTCTCCTCTCTTCCAATCCTCACAGCATCCCTTTTGATTCCATGATACCCATGGGAATTATCTAAATAAGGATGAAGAAGAGCAAATTAGTGTGGAATGCAAACAATCTCATTTAATATAAAACAATAATAGATAGAACGAAATTCAACATTGGAAGTTAACTTAAATTACAATTATTACAATAAGTTACATATTTAATATAATATTTACGATTTGTCCGGTCTCTCCTCTCTTCAGATCCTCACAGCATCCCTTTAGATTCCCTGATACCCCAGGGAATTATGTAAATAATGATGAAGAAGAGCAAATTAGTGTGGAATGCAAACAATCTCATTTAATATAAAACAATAATAGATACAACGAAATTCAACAATGGAAGTTAACATAAATCCCAATTATTATAATAAGATACATATTTCATATAATATTTACCATTTGTCCGGTCTCTCGTCTCTTCCGATCCTCACAGCATCCCTTTAGATTCCTTGATACCCCAGGGAATTAACTAAATAAGGATGAAGAAGAGCAAATTAGTGTGGAATGAGAACAATCTCATTTAATATAAATCAATAATAGATAGAAACGAAATTCAACAATGGAAGTTAGCTTAAATCCCAATTATTATAATAAGATACATATTTATTTGAATATTTACGATTTGTCCGCTCTCTCCTCTCTTCCGATCCTCACAGCATCCCTTTAGATTCCTGGATACCCCAGGGAATTATCTAAATAAGGATGAAGAAGAGCAAATTAGTATGGAATGCAAAAAATCTTATTTAATATAAAACAATAATAGATAGAATGAAATTCAACAATGGAAGTTAACATTAATCCCAATTATTATAATAAGATAAATATTTAATATAATATTTACGATTTGTCCGGTCTCTCCTATCCTCCAATCCTCACAGCATCCCTTTAGATTCCTTGATACCCCAGGGAATTAACTAAATAAGGATGAAGAAGAGCAAATTAGTGTGGAATGAGAACAATCTCATTTAATATAAAATAATAATAGATAGAAACGAAATTCAACAATGGAAGTTAGCTTAAATCCCAATTATTATAATAAGATACATATTTATTTGTATATTTACGATTTGTCCGGTCTCTCCTCTCTTCAGATCCTCACAGCATCCCTTTAAATTCCTTGATACCCCAGGGAATTATCTAAGTAAGGATGAAGAAGAGCAAATTAGTGTGGAATGCAAACAATCTCATTTAACATAAAACAATAATAGATAGAACGAAATTCAACAATGGAAGTTAACTTAAATCCCTATGGTTATAATAAGATACATATTTAATATAGTTTCTACGATTTGTCCGGTCTCTCCTCTCTTCAAATCCTCACAGCATCCCTTTTGGTTCCTTGATACCCCAGGGAATTATCTAAATAAGGATGAAGAAGAGCATATTAGTGTGGAATGCAAACAATCTCATTTAATATAAAACAATAATAAATGTAATGAAATTCAACAATGGAAGTTAACTTAAATCCCAATTATTATAATAAGATACATATTTAATATAATATTTACCATTTGTCCGGTCTCTCGTCTTTTCCAATCCTCATAGCATCCTTTTAGATTCCTTGATACCCCAGGCAATTATCTAAATAAGGATGGAGAAGAGCAAATTAGTGTGGAATGCAAACAATCTCATTTAATATAAAACAATAATAGATAGAACGAAATTCAACAATGGAAGTTAACCTTAACCCCAATTATTATAATAAGATACATATTTAATGTAATATTTACCATTTGTCCGGTCTCTCCTATCCTCCAATCCTCACAGCATCCCTTTAGATTCCTTGATACCCCAGGGAAATAACTAAATAAGGATGAAGAAGAGCAAATTAGTGTGGAATGAGAACAATCTCATTTAATATAAAACAATAATAGATAGAAACGAAATTCAACAATGGAAGTTAGCTTAAATACAAATTATTATAATAAGATACATATTTATTTGAATATTTACGATTTTTCCGGTCTCTCCTCTCTTCAGACCTCACAGCATCCCTTTTGATTCCTTGATACCCCAGGGATTAATCTAAATAAGGATGAAGAAGAGCAAATTAGTGTGGAATGCAAACAATCTCATTTAATATAAAACTATAATAGAAAGAACGAAATTCAACAATGGAAGTTAGCTTAAATACCAATTATTATAATAAGATACATATTTATTTGAATATTTACGATTTGTCCGGTCTCTCCTCTCTTCAGATCCTCACAGCATCCCTTTAGATTCCTTGATACCCCAGGGAATTATCTAAATAAGGATGAAGAAGAGCAAATTAGTGTGGAATGCAAATAATCTCATTTAATATAAAACAATAATAGATAGAACGAAATTCAACAATGGAAGTTAACCTTAATCCCAACTATTATAATAAGATACATATTTATTTTAATATTTACGAATTGTCTGGTCTCTACTATCCTCCAATCCTCACAGCATACCTTTAGATTCCTTGATACCCCAGGGAATTATCTAAATAAGGATGAAGAAGAGCAAATGAGTGTGGAATGCAAACAATCTCATTTAATATAAAACAATAATAGATATAACGAAATTCAACAATGGAAGTTAACTTAAATCCCAATTATTATAATAAGATACATATTTGATATTATATTTATGATTTTTCCGGTCTCTCCTCTCTTCAGATCCTCACAGCATCCCTTTAGGTTCCTTGATACCCTAGTGAATTATCTAAATAAGGATGAAGAAGAGCAAATTAGTGTGGAATGAGAACAATCTCATTTAATATAAAACAATAATAGATAGAACGAAATTCAACAATGGAAGTTATTTAAAATCCAAATTATTATAATAATATACATATTTAATATAATATTTACGATTTGTCCGGTCTCTCCTATCTTCAGATCCTCACAGCATCCCTTTAGATTCCTTGATACACCAGGGAATTATCTAAATAAGGATGATGAAGAGCAAATTAGTGTGGAATGCTAACAATCTTATTTAATATAAAACAATAAATGATATAACGAAATTCAACACCGGAAGTTAACTTAAATCATAATTATTATAATAAGATACATATTTAATATAATATTTACGATTTGTCCGGTCTCTCCTCTCTTCAGATCCTCACAGGATCCCTTTAGATTCCTTGATACCCCAGGGAATTATCTTAATAAGGATGAAGAAGAGCAAATTAGTTTGGAATGCAAAGAATCTCATTTAATATAAAACAATAATAGATATAACGAAATTCAACAATGGAAGTTAACTTAAATCCCAATTATTATAATATGATACATATTTAATATAATATTTACGATTTGTTTGGTCTCTCCTCTCTTCAGATCCTCACAGCATCCCTTTAGATTCCTTGATACCCCAGGGAATTATCTTAATAAGGATGAAGAAGAGCAAATTAGTTTGGAATGCAAAGAATCTCATTTAATATAAAACAATAATAGATATAAAAAAATTCAACAATGGAAGTTAACTTAAATCCCAATTATTATAATAAGATACATATATAATATAATATTTACGATTTGTCCGGTCTCTCCTCTCTTCAGATCCTCATAGCATCCCTTTAGATTCCTTGATACCCCAGGGAATTATCTAAATAGGGATGAAGAAGAGCAAATTAGTGTCGAATGCAAACAATCTCATTTAATATAAAACAATAATAGATATAACGAAATTCAACAATGGAAATTAACTTAAATCCCAATAATTACAATAAGATACATATTTAATATAATATTTACGATTAGTCCGGTCTAACCTCTCTTCAGATCCTCACAGCATCCCTTTAGATTCCTTGATACCCCAGGGAATTATCTAAATAAGGATGAAGAAGAGCAAATTAGTGTGGAATGCAAACAATCTCATTTAATATAAAACAATAATAGATATAACGAAATTCAACAATGGAAGTTAATTTAAATCATAATTATTATAATAAGATACATATTTAATATAATATTTACGATTTGTCCGGTCTCTCCTCTCTTCAGATCCTCAAAGCATCCCTATAGATTCCTTGATACCCCAGGGAATTATCTAAATAAGGATGAAGAAGAGCAAATTAGTGTGGAATGCAAACAATCTCATTTAATATAAAACAATAATAGATATAACGAAATTCAACAATGGAAGTTAACTTAAATCCCAATTATTACAATAAGATACATATTTAATATAATATTTACGATTTCTCCGGTCTCTCCTCTCTTCAGATCCTCACAGAATCCCTTCAGATTCCTTGATACCCCAGGGAATTATCTAAATAAGGATGAAGAAGAGAAAATTAGTGTGGAATGCAAACAATCTCATTTAATATAAAACAATTATAGATATAACGAAATTCAACAACGGAAGTTAACTTAAATCATAATTATTATAATAAGATACATATTTAATATAATATTTACGATTTGTCCGGTCTGTCCTCTCTTCAGATCCTCACAGCATCCCTTTAGATTCCTTGATACCCCTGGGAATTATCTTAATAAGGATGAAGAAGAGCAAATTAGTTTGGATTGCAAAGAATCTCATTTAATATTAAACAATAATAGATATAACGAAATTCATCAATGGAAGTTAACTTAAATCATAATTATTATAATAAGATACATATTTAATATAATATTTACGATTTGTCCGGTCTCTCCTCTCTTCAGATCCTCACAGCATCCCTTTAGATTCCTTGATACCCCAGGGAATTATCTAAATAAGGATGAAGAAGAGCAAATTAGTGTGGAATGCAAACAATCTAATTTTATATCAAACTATAATAGATATAACAAAATTCAACAATGGAAGTTAACTTAAATCCCAATTATTATAATAAGATACATATTTAAAATAATATTTACGATTTTTCCGGTCTCTCCTCTCTTCAGATCCTCACAGCATCCCTTTAGATTCCTTGATACCCCAGGGAATTACCTAAATAAGGAAGAAGAAGAGCAAATAAGTGTGGAATGCAAACCATCTCATTTAATATAAAACAATAATAGATAGAACGAAATTCAACAATGGAAGTTAACTTAAATCCCAATTATTATAATAAGATACATATTTAATATAATATTTACCTTTTGTCCGGTCTCTCCTCTCTTCCAATCCTCACAGCATCCCTTTAGATTCCTTGATACCCCAGGGAATTATCTAAATAAGGATGAAGAAGAGCAAATTAGTGTGGAATGCAAACAATCTCATTTAATATAAAACAATAATAGATATAACCAAATTCAACAATGGAAGTTAACTTAAATCCCAATTATTATAATAAGATACCTATTTAATATAATATTTACCATTTGTCCGATCTCTCGTCTCTTCCAATCCTCACAGCATCCTCTTAGATTCCTTTATCCCCCAGGGAATTATCTAAATAAGGATGAAGAAGAGCAAATTAGTGTGGAATGCAAACAATCTCATTTAATATAAAACAATAATAGATAGAATGAAATTTAACAATGGAAGTTAGCTTAAATCCCAATTATTATAATAAGATACATATTTAATATAATATTTACGATTTGTCCGGTTTCTCCTCTCTTCAGATCCTCACAGCATCCCTTTAGATTCCTTGATACCCCAGGGAATTATCTAAATAAGGATGAAGAAGTTCAAATTAGTGTGGAATGCAAACAATCTCATATAATATAAAACAATAATAGATATAACGTAATTCAACAATGGAAGTTAACTTAAATCCCAATTATTACAATAAGATACATATTTAATATAATATTTACGATTTGTCCGGTTTCTCCTCTCTTCAGATCCTCACAGCATCCCTTTAGATTCCTTGATACCCCAGGGAATGATCTAAATAAGGATGAAGAAGAGCAAATTAGTGTGGAATGCAAACAATCTCATTTAATAGAAAACAATAATAGATAGAACGAAATTCAAAATGGAAGTTAACTTAAATCCCAAATATTATAATAAGATACATATTTATTTGAATATTTACGATTTGTCCGGTCTCTCCTCTCTTCCAATCCTCACAGCATCCCTTTAGATTCCTTGATACCCCAGGGAATTATCTAAATAAGGATGAAGAAGAGCAAATTAGTGTGGAATGCAAACAATCTCATTTAATATAAAACAATAATAGATAGAATGAAATTTAACAATGGAAGTTAGCTTAAATCCAAATTATTATAATAAGATACATATTTAATATAATATTTGAGATTTGTCCGGTCTCTCCTCTCTTCAGATCCTCACAGCATCCCTTTAGATTCCTTGATACCCCAGGGAATTATCTAAATAAGGATGAACAAGAGGAAATTAGTGTGGAAAGAAAACAATCTCATTTAATATAAAACAATAATAGATAGAACGAAATTCAACAATGGAAGTTAACTTAAATCCCAATTACTATAATATGATACATATTTAATATCATATTTACGATTTGTCCGGTCTCTCCTCTCTTCCAATCTTCACAGCATCCCTTTAGATTCCTTGATATCCCAGGGAATTATTTAAATAAGGATGAAGAAGAGCAAATTAGTGTGGAATGCAAACAATCTCATTTAATATAATAAATAATAGATAGAACGAAATTCAACAATGGAAGTTAACCTTAATCCCAATTATTATAATAAGATACATATTTAATATAATTTTTACGATTTGTCCGGTCTCTCCTCTCTTCCAATCCTCACAGCATCCCTTTAGATTCCTTGATACACCAGGGAATTATCTAAATAAGGATGATGAAGAGCAAATTAGTGTGGAATGCTAACAATCTTATTTAATATAAAACAATAAATGATATAACGAAATTCAACAACGGAAGTTAACTTAAATCATAATTATTATAATAAGATACATATTTAATATAATATTTACGATTTGTCCGGTCTCTCCTCTCTTCAGATCCTCACAGGATCCCTTTAGATTCCTTGATACCCCAGGGAATTATCTTAATAAAGATGAAGAAGAGCAAATTAGTTTGGAATGCAAAGAATCTCATTTAATATAAAACAATAATAGATATAACGAAATTCAACAATGGAAGTTAACTTAAATCCCAATTATTATAATATGATACATATTTAATATAATATTTACGATTTGTCCGGTCTCTCCTCTCTTCAGATCCTCACAGCATCCCTTTAGATTCCTTGATACCCCAGGGAATTATCTTAATAAGGATGAAGAAGAGCAAATTAGTTTGGAATGCAAAGAATCTCATGTAATATAAAAGAATAATAGATATAACGAAAATCAACAATGGAAGTTAACTTAAATCCCAATTATTATAATAAGATACATATATAATATAATATTTACGATTTGTCCGGTCTCTCCTCTCTTCAGATCCTCATAGCATCCCTTTAGATTCCTTGATACCCCCGGGAATTATCTAAATAGGGATGAAGAAGAGCAAATTAGTGTCGAATGCAAACAATCTCATTTAATATAAAACAATAATAGATATAACGAAATTCAACAATGGAAATTAACTTAAATCCCAATAATTACAATAAGATACATATTTAATATAATATTTACGATTAGTCCGGTCTAACCTCTCTTCAGATCCTCACAGCATCCCTTTAGATTCCTTGATACCCCAGGGAATTATCTAAATAAGGATGAAGAAGAGCAAATTAGTGTGGAATGCAAACAATCTCATTTAATATAAAACAATAATAGATATAACGAAATTCAACAATGGAAGTTAATTTAAATCATAATTATTATAATAAGATACATATTTAATATAATATTTACGATTTGTCCGTACTCTCCTCTCTTCAGATCCTCACAGCATCCCTATAGATTCCTTGATACCCCAGGGAATTATCTAAATAAGGATGAAGAAGAGCAAATTAGTGTGGAATGCAAATAATCTCATTTAATATAAAACAATAATAGATATAACGAAATTCAACAATGGAAGTTAACTTAAATCCCAATTATTACAATAAGATACATATTTAATATAATATTTACGATTAGTCCGGTCTCTCCTCTCTTCAGATCCTCACAGTCCCCCCTTTAGATTCCTTGATACCCCAGGGAATTATCTAAATAAGGATGAAGCAGAGCAAATTAGTGTGGAATGCAAACAATCTCATTTAATATAAAACAATAATAGATATAACGAAATTCAACAACGGAAGTTAATTTAAATCATAATTATTATAATAAGATACAAATTTAATATAATATTTACGATTTGTCCGGTCTCTCCTCTCTTCAGATCCTCACAGCATCCCTTTAGATTCCTTGATACCCCAGGGAATTATCTAAATAAGGATGAAGAAGAGCAAATTAGTGTGGAATGCAAACAATCTCATTTAATATAAAACAATAATAGATATAACGAAATTCAACAATGGAAGTTAACTTAAATCCCAATTATTACAATAAGATACATATTTAATATAATATTTACGATTTCTCCGGTCTCTCCTCTCTTCAGATCCTCACAGAATCCCTTCAGATTCCTTGATACCCCAGGGAATTATCTAAATAAGGATGAAGAAGAGAAAATTAGTGTGGAATGCAAACAATCTCATTTAATATAAAACAATTATAGATATAACGAAATTCAACAACGGAAGTTAACTTAAATCATAATTATTATAATAAGATACATATTTAATATAATATTTACGATTTGTCCGGTCTGTC
The DNA here is from genome assembly GCA_947579665.1 of Sympetrum striolatum. Taxonomy (NCBI): domain Eukaryota; kingdom Metazoa; phylum Arthropoda; class Insecta; order Odonata; family Libellulidae; genus Sympetrum; species Sympetrum striolatum. The sequence goes on along the minus strand of OX388351.1, from coordinate 64,961,739 downwards.
CTCTCTTCAGATCCTCACAGCATCCCTTTAGATTCCTTGATACCCCTGGGAATTATCTTAATAAGGATGAAGAAGAGCAAATTAGTTTGGATTGCAAAGAATCTCATTTAATATAAAACAATAATAGATATAAGGAAATTCATCAATGGAAGTTAACTTAAATCATAATTATTATAATAAGATACATATTTAATATAATATTTACGATTTGTCCGGTCTCTCCTCTCTTCAGATCCTCACAGCATCCCTTTAGATTCCTTGATACCCCAGGGAATTATCTAAATAAGGATGAAGAAGAGCAAATTAGTGTGGAATGCAAACAATCTAATTTTATATCAAACTATAATAGATATAACAAAATTCAACAATGGAAGTTAACTTAAATCCCAATTATTATAATAAGATACATATTTAAAATAATATTTTCGATTTGTCCGGTCTCTCCTCTCTTCAGATCCTCACAGCATCCCTTTAGATTCCTTGATACCCCAGGGAATTATCTAAATAAGGAAGAAGAAGAGCAAATAAGTGTGGAATGCAAACCATCTCATTTAATATAAAACAATAATAGATAGAACGAAATTCAACAATGGAAGTTAACTTAAATCCCAATTATTATAATAAGATACATATTTAATATAATATTTACCTTTTGTCCGGTCTCTCCTCTCTTCCAATCCTCACAGCATCCCTTTAGATTCCTTGATACCCCAGGGAATTATCTAAATAAGGATGAAGAAGAGCAAATTAGTGTGGAATGCAAACAATCTCATTTAATATAAAACAATAATAGATATAACCAAATTCAACAATGGAAGTTAACTTAAATCCCAATTATTATAATAAGATACCTATTTAATATAATATTTACCATTTGTCCGATCTCTCGTCTCTTCCAATCCTCACAGCATCCTCTTAGATTCCTTTATCCCCCAGGGAATTATCTAAATAAGGATGAAGAAGTTCAAATTAGTGTGGAATGCAAACAATCTCATATAATATAAAACAATAATAGATATAACGTAATTCAACAATGGAAGTTAACTTAAATCCCAATTATTACAATAAGATACATATTTAATATAATATTTACGATTTGTCCGGTTTCTCCTCTCTTCAGATCCTCACAGCATCATTTTAGATTCCTTGATACCCCAGGGAATGATCTAAATAAGGATGAAGAAGAGCAAATTAGTGTGGAATGCAAACAATCTCATTTAATAGAAAACAATAATAGATAGAACGAAATTCAACAATGGAAGTTAACTTAAATCCCAAATATTATAATAAGATACATATTTATTTGAATATTTACGATTTGTCCGGTCTCTCCTCTCTTCCAATCCTCACAGCATCCCTTTAGATTCCTTGATACCCCAGGGAATTATCTAAATAAGGATGAAGAAGAGCAAATTAGTGTGGAATGCAAACAATCTCATTTAATATAAAACAATAATAGATAGAATGAAATTTAACAATGGAAGTTAGCTTAAATCCCAATTATTATAATAAGATACATATTTAATATAATATTTGAGATTTGTCCGGTCTCTCCTCTCTTCAGATCCTCACAGCATCCCTTTAGATTCCTTGATACCCCAGGGAATTATCTAAATAAGGATGAACAAGAGGAAATTAGTGTGGAAAGAAAACAATCTCATTTAATATAAAACAATAATAGATAGAACGAAATTCAACAATGGAAGTTAACTTAAATCCCAATTACTATAATATGATACATATTTAATATAATATTTACGATTTGTCCGGTCTCTCCTCTCTTCCAATCTTCACAGCATCCCTTTAGATTCCTTGATATCCCAGGGAATTATTTAAATAAGGATGAAGAAGAGCAAATTAGTGTGGAATGCAAACAATCTCATTTAATATAATAAATAATAGATAGAACGAAATTCAACAATGGAAGTTAACCTTAATCCCAATTATTATAATAAGATACATGTTTAATATAATTTTTACGATTTGTCTGGTCTCTCCTATCCTCCAATCCTCACAGCATCCCTTTAGATTCCTTGATACCCCAGGGAATTATCTAAATAAGGATGAAGAAGAGCAAATTAGTGTGGAATGCAAACAATCTCATTTAATATAAAACTATAATAGATAGAATGAAATTCAACAATTGAAGTTAGCTTAAATCCCAATTATTATAATAAGATACATATTTATTTGAATATTTACGATTTGTCCGGTCTCTCCTCTCTTCAGATCCTCACAGCATCCCTTTAGATTCCTTGATACCCCAGGGAATTATCTAAATAAGGATGAAGAAGAGCAAATTAGTGTGGAATGCAAACAATCTCATTTAATATAAAACAATAATAGATACAAAGAAATTCAACAATGGAAGTTAACTTAAATCCCAATTATTATAATAAGATACATATTTAATATAATATTTACCATTTGTCCGGTCTCTCGTCTCTTCCAATCCTCACAGCATTCTTTTAGATTCCTTGATACCCCAGGGAATTATCTAAATAAGGATGAAGAAGAGCAAATTAGTGTGGAATGCAAACAATCTCATCTAATATAAAACAATAATAGATAGAAACGAAATTCAACAATGGAAGTTAGCTTAAATACCAATTATTATAATAAGATACATATTTATTTGAATATTTACGATTTGTCCGGTCTCTCCTCTCTTCAGACCTCACAGCATCCCTTTAGATTCCTTGATACCCCAGGGAATTATCTAAATAAGGATGAAGAAGAGCAAATTAGTGTGGAATGCAAACAATCTCATTTAATATAAAACTATAATAGATAGAATGAAATTCAACATTGGAAGTTAGCTTAAATCCCAATTATTATAATAAGATACATATTTATTTGAATATTTACGATTTGTCCGGTCTCTCCTCTCTTCAGATCCTCACAGCATCCCTTTAGATTCCTTGATACCCCAGGGAATTATCTAAATAAGGATGAAGAAGAGCAAATTAGTGTGGAATGCAAATAATCTCATTTAATATAAAACAATAATAGATAGAACGAAATTCAACAATGGAAGATAACCTTAATCCCAACTATTATAATAAGATACATATTTATTTTAATATTTACGAATTGTCTGGTCTCTACTATCCTCCAATCCTCACAGCATACCTTTAGATTTCTTGATACCCCTGGGAATTATCTAAGTAAGGATGAAGAAGAGCAAATTAGTGTGGAATGCAAACAATCTCATTTAATATAAAACAATTATAGATATAACGAAATTCAACAATGGAAGTTAACTTAAATCCCAATTATTATAATAAGATACATATTTGATATTATATTTATGATTTTTCCGGTCTCTCCTCTCTTCAGATCCTCACAGCATCCCTTTAGATTCCTTGATACCCTAGTGAATTATCTAAATAAGGATGAAGAAGAGCAAATTAGTGTGGAATGAGAACAATCTCATTTAATATAAAACAATAATAGATAGAACGAAATTCAACAATGGAAGTTATTTAAAATCCAAATTATTATAATAATATACATATTTAATATAATATTTACGATTTGTCCGGTCTCTCCTATCTTCAGATCCTCACAGCATCCCTTTAGATTCCTTGATACACCAGGGAATTATCTAAATAAGGATGATGAAGAGCAAATTAGTGTGGAATGCTAACAATCTTATTTAATATAAAACAATAAACGATATAACGAAATTCAACAACGGAAGTTAACTTAAATCATAATTATTATAATAAGATACATATTTAATATAATATTTACGATTTGTCCGGTCTCTCCTCTCTTCAGATCCTCACAGGATCCCTTTAGATTCCTTGATACCCCAGGGAATTATCTTAATAAGGATGAAGAAGAGCAAATTAGTTTGGAATGCAAAGAATCTCATTTAATATAAAACAATAATAGATATAACGAAATTCAACAATGGAAGTTAACTTAAATCCCAATTATTATAATATGATACATATTTAATATAATATTTACGATTTGTTTGGTCTCTCCTCTCTTCAGATCCTCACAGCATCCCTTTAGATTCCTTGATACCCCAGGGAATATCTTAATAAGGATGAAGAAGAGCAAATTAGTTTGGAATGCAAAGAATCTCATTTTATATAAAACAATAATAGATATAACGAAATTCAACAATGGAAGTTAACTTAAATCCCAGTTATTATAATAAGATACATATATAATATAATATTTACGATTTGTCCGGTCTCTCCTCTCTTCAGATCCTCACAGCATCCCTTTAGATTCCTTGATACCCCAGGGAATTATCTAAATAGGGATGAAGAAGAGCAAATTAGTGTCGAATGCAAACAATCTCATTTAATATAAAACAATAATAGATATAACGAAATTCAACAATGGAAATTAACTTAAATCCCAATAATTACAATAAGATACATATTTAATATAATATTTACGATTAGTCCGGTCTAACCTCTCTTCAGATCCTCACAGCATCCCTTTAGATTCCTTGATACCCCAGGGAATTATCTAAATAAGGATGAAGAAGAGCAAATTAGTGTGGAATGCAAACAATCTCATTTAATATAAAACAATAATAGATATAACGAAATTCAACAATGGAAGTTAATTTAAATCATAATTATTATAATAAGATACATATTTAATATAATATTTACGATTTGTCCGGTCTCTCCTCTCTTCAGATCCTCACAGCATCCCTATAGATTCCTTGATACCCCAGGGAATTATCTAAATAAGGATGAAGAAGAGCAAATTAGTGTGGAATGCAAATAATCTCATTTAATATAAAACAATAACAGATATAACGAAATTCAACAATGGAAGTTAACTTAAATCCCAATTATTACAATATGATACATATTTAATATAATATTTACGATTAGTCCGGTCTCTCCTCTCTTCAGATCCTCACAGCATCCCTTTAGATTCCTTGATACCCCAGGGAATTATCTAAATAAGGATGAAGCAGAGCAAATTAGTGTGGAATGCAAACAATCTCATTTAATATAAAACAATAATAGATATAACGAAATTCAACAACGGAAGTTAATTTAAATCATAATTATTATAATAAGATACATATTTAATACAATATTTACGATTTGTCCGGTCTCTCCTCTCTTCAGATCCTCACAGCATCCCTTTAGATTCCTTGATACCCCAGGGAATTATCTAAATAAGGATGAAGAAGAGCAAATTAGTGTGGAATGCAAACAATCTCATTTAATATAAAACAATAGTAGATATAACGAAATTCAACAATGGAAGTTAACTTAAATCCCAATTATTACAATAAGATACATATTTAATATAATATTTACGATTTCTCCGGTCTCTCCTCTCTTCAGATCCTCACAGAATCCCTTCAGATTCCTTGATACCCCAGGGAATTATCTAAAAAAGGATGAAGAAGAGAAAATTAGTGTGGAATGCAAACAATCTCATTTAATATAAAACAATTATAGATATAACGAAATTCAACAACGGAAGTTAACTTAAATCATAATTATAATAATAAGATACATATTTAATATAATATTTACGATTTGTCCGGTCTGTCCTCTCTTCAGATCCTCACAGCATCCCTTTAGATTCCTTGATACCCCTGGGAATTATCTTAATAAGGATGAAGAAGAGCAAATTAGTTTGGATTGCAAAGAATCTCATTTAATATAAAACAATAATAGATATAACGAAATTCATCAATGGAAGTTAACTTAAATCATAATTATTATAATAAGATACATATTTAATATAATATTTACGATTTGTCCGGTCTCTCCTCTCTTCAGATCCTCACAGCATCCCTTTAGATTCCTTGATACCCCAGGGAATTATCTAAATAAGGATGAAGAAGAGCAAATTAGTGTGGAATGCAAACAATCTAATTTTATATCAAACTATAATAGATATAAAAAAATTCAACAATGGAAGTTAACTTAAATCCCAATTATTATAATAAGATACATATTTAAAATAATATTTACGATTTGTCCGGTCTCTCCTCTCTTCAGATCCTCACAGCATCCCTTTAGATTCCTTGATACCCCAGGGAATTATCTAAATAAGGAAGAAGAAGAGCAAATAAGTGTGGAATGCAAACCAACTCATTTAATATAAAACAATAATAGATAGAACGAAATTCAACAATGGAAGTTAACTTAAATCCCAATTATTATAATAAGATACATATTTAATATAATATTTACCTTTTGTCCGGTCTCTCCTCTCTTCCAATCCTCACAGCATCCCTTTAGATTCCTTGATACCCCAGGGAATTATCTAAATAAGGATGAAGAAGAGCAAATTAGTGTGGAATGCAAACAATCTCATTTAATATAAAACAATAATAGATATAACCAAATTCAACAATGGAAGTTAACTTAAATCCCAATTATTATAATAAGATACCTATTTAATATAATATTTACCATTTGTCCGATCTCTCGTCTCTTCCAATCCTCACAGCATCCTCTTAGATTCCTTTATCCCCCAGGGAATTATCTAAATAAGGATGAAGAAGTTCAAATTAGTGTGGAATGCAAACAATCTCATATAATATAAAACAATAATAGATATAACGTAATTCAACAATGGAAGTTAACTTAAATCCCAATTATTACAATAAGATACATATTTAATATAATATTTACGATTTGTCCGGTTTCTCCTCTCTTCAGATCCTCACAGCATCCCTTTAGATTCCTTGATACCCCAGGGAATGATCTAAATAAGGATGAATAAGAGCAAATTAGTGTGGAATGCAAACAATCTCATTTAATAGAAAACAATAATAGATAGAACGAAATTCAACAATGGAAGTTAACTTAAATCCCATATATTATAATAAGATACATATTTATTTGAATATTTACGATTTGTCCGGTCTCTCCTCTCTTCAGATCCTCACAGCATCCCTTTAGATTCCTTGATACCCCAGGGAATTATCTAAATAAGGATGAAGAAGAGCAAATTAGTGTGGAATGCAAACAATCTCATTTAATATAAAACAATAATAGATAGAATGAAATTTAACAATGGAAGTTAGCTTAAATCCCAATTATTATAATAAGATACATATTTAATATAATTTTTACGATTTGTCTGGTCTCTCCTATCCTCCAATCCTCACAGCATACCTTTAGATTCCTTGATACCCCAGGGAATTATCTAAATAAGGATGAAGAAGAGAAAATTAGTGTGGAATGCAAACAATCTCATTTAATATAAAACAATAATAGATATAACGAAATTCAACATCGGAAGTTAACTTAAATCATAATTATTATAATAAGATACCTACTTAATATAGTATTTACGATTTGTCCGGACTCTCCTCTCTTCAGATCCTCACAGCATCCCTTTAGATTCCTTGATACCCCAGGGAATTATCTAAATAAGGATGAAGAAGAGCAAATTAGTGTGGAATGCAAACAATCTCATTTAATATAAAACAGTAATAGATATAACGAAATTCAACAATGGAAGATAACTTAGATCCCAATTATTACAATAAGATACATATTTAATATAATATTTACGATTCGTCCGGTCTCTCCTCTCTTCAGATCCTCACAGCATCCCTTTAGATTCCTTTATAACCCAGGGAATTATCTAAATAAGGATGAAGAAGAGAAAATTAGTGTGGAATGATAACAATCTCATTTAATATAAAACAATAATAGATAGAACGAAATTCAACAACGGAAGTTAACTTAAATCCCAGTTATTATAATAAGATACTTTTTTTATATAATAATTACGATTTTTCCAGTCTCTCCTCTCTTCAGATCCACACAGCATCCCTTTAGATTCCTTGATACACCAGGGAATTATCTAAATAAGGATGAAGAAGAGCAAATTAGTGTGGAATGCAAACAATCTCATTTAATATAAAACAATAATATTATTATAGTATTTAATTATATATTATATAATATTATTATAATATTTACGATTTGTCCGTTCTCTCCTCTCTTCAGATTCATACAGCATCAATTAGGATTCCTTGATACACCAGGGAATTATCTAAATAAGGATTAAGAAGAGCAAACTAGTGTGGAATGCAAACAATCTCATTTAATATAAAACAATAATAGATAGAACGAAATTCAACAATGGAAGTTTACTTAAATCCAAATTATTATAATAAGATACATATTTAATATAATATTTACGATTTGTCCGGTCTCTCCTCTCTTCAGATCCTCACAGCATCCCTGTAGATTCCTTGATACCCCAGGGAATTCTCTAAATAAGGATGAAGAAGAGCAAATTAGTGTGGAATGCAAACAATCTCATTTAATATAAAACAATAATAGATATAACGAAATTCAACAATGGAAGTTAACTTAAATCCCAATTATTATAATAAGATACATATTTAATATAATATTTGAGATTTGTCTGGTCTCTCCTCTCTTCAGATCCTCACAGCATCCCTTTAGATTCCTTGATACCCCAGGGAATTATGTAAATAAGGATGAAGAAGAGCAAATTAGTGTGGAATGCAAACAATCTCATTTAATATATAACAATAATATATATAACGAACTTCAACAATGGAAGTTAACTTAAATCCCAATTATTACAATAAGATACATATTTAATATAATATTTACGATTTGTCCGGTCTCTCCTCTCTTCAGATCCTCACAGCATCCCTTTAGATTCCTTGATAACCCAGGCAATTATCTATATAAGGATGAAGAAGAGCAAATTAGTGTGGAATGCAAACAATCTCATTTAATATAAAACAATAATAGATATAATGAAATTCAACAATGGAAGTTACCTTAAATCCCAATTATTACAATAAGATACATATTTAATATAATATTTACGATTTGTCCGGTCTCTCCTCTCTTCAGATCCTTACAGCATCCCTTTAGATTCCTTGATACCCCAGGGAATTATCTAAAAAAGGATGAAGAAGAGCAAATAAGTATGGAATGCAAACAATCTCATTTAATATAAAACAATAATAGATGGTACGAATTTCAACAACGGAAGTTAAAATAAATGCCAATTATTATAATAAGATACATATTTAATATAATATTTACGATTTTTCTAGTCTCTCCTCTCTTCAGATCCTCACAGCATCCCTTTAGATTCCTTGATACCCCAGGGAATTATCTAAATAAGGATGAAGAAGAGCAAATTAGTGTGGAATGCAAACAATCTCATTTAATATAAAACAATAATAGATAGAACGAAATTCAACAATGGAAGTTAACTTAAATCCCAATTATTATAATAAGATACATATTTAATATAATATTTACGATTTGTCCGGTCTCTCCTCTCTTCAGATCCTCACAGCATCCTTGTAGATTCCTTGATACCCCAGGGAATTCTCTAAATAAGGATGAAGAAGAGCAAATTAGTGTGGAATGCAAACAATCTCATTTAATATAAAACAATAATAGATATAACAAAATTCAACAATGGAAGTTAACTTAAATCCCAATTATTATAATAAGATACATATTTACTATAATATTTGAGATTTGTCCGGTCTCTCCTCTCTTCAGATCCTCACAGCATCCCTTTAGATTCCTTGATATCCCAAGGAATTATGTAAATAAGGATGAAGAAGAGCAAATTAGTGTGGAATGCAAACAATCTCATTTAATATAAAACAATAATAGATAGAACGAAATTCAACAATGGAAGTTAACTTAAATCCCAATTATTATAATAAGATACATATTTAATATAATATTTACCATTTGTCCGGTCTCTCGTCTCTTCCAGTCCTCAAAGCATCCGTTTAGATTCCTTGATACCCCAGGGAATTATCTAAATAAGGATGAAGAAGAGCAAATTAGTGTGGAATGCAAACAATCTCATTTAATATAAAAAAATAATAGATAGAATGAAATTCAACAATGGAAGTTAGCTTAAATCCCAATTAATATAATAAGATGTATATTTATTTGAATATTTACGATTTGTCAGGTCTCTCCTCTCTTCCAATCCTCACAGCATCCCTTTAGATTCCTTGATACCCCAGGGAATTATCTAAATAAGGATGAAGAAGAGCAAATTAGTGTGGAATGCAAACAATCTCATTTAATATAAAACAGTAATAGATATAACGAAATTCAACAATGGAAGTTAACTTAAATCCCAATTATTACAATAAGATACATATTTAATATAATATTTACGATTAGTCTGGTCTCTCCTCTCTTCAGATCCTCACAGTATCCCTTTAGATTCCTTGATACCCCAGGGAATTATCTAAATAAGACTGATAAAGAGCAAATTAGTGTGGAATGCAAACAATCTCATTTAATATAAAACAATAATAGATATAACGAAATTCAACAACGGAAGTTAACATAAATCATAATTATTATAATAAGATACATATTTAATATAATATTTACGATTTTTACGGTCTCTTCTCTCTTCAGATCCTCACAGCATCCCTTTAGATTCCTTGATACCCCAGGGAATTATCTTAATAAGGATGAAGAAGAGAAAATTAGTGTGGAATGCAAACAATCTCATTTAATATAAAACAATAATAGGTATAACGAAATTCAACAACGGAAGTTAACTTAAATCATTATTATTATAATAAGAAACATATTTAATATAATATTTACGATTTGTCCGGTCTCTCCTCTCTTCAGATCCTCACAGCATCCCTTTAGATTCCTTGATACCCCAGGGAATTATCTTAATAAGGATGAAGAAGAGCAAATTAGTTTGGAATGCAAAGAATCTCATTTAATATAAAACAATAATAGATAGAAGGAAATTCAACAATGGAAGTTAACTTAAATCCCAATTATTATAATAAGATACATATTTAATATAATATTCACCATTTGTACGGTCACTCGTCTCTTCCAATCCTCACAGCATCCCTTTAGATATCTTGATACCCCAGGGAATTATCTAAATAAGGATGAAGAAGAGCAAATTAGTGTGGAATGCAAACAATCTCATTTAAAATAAAACAATAATAGATATAACGAAATTCAAGAATGGAAGTTAACTTAAATCACAATTATTATAATAAGATACATATTTAATATAATATTTACGATTTGTCCGGTCTCTCCCCTCTTCAGATCCTCACAGCATCCCTTTAGATTCCTTGAAACCCCAGGGAATTATCGAAATAAGGATGAAGAAGAGCAAATTAGTGTGGAATGCAAACAATCTCATTTAATATAAAACAATAATAGATAGAACGAAATTCAACAACGGAAGTTAACTTAAATCATAATTATTATAATAAGATACATATTTAATATAATATTTACGATTTGTCCGGTCTCTCCTCTCTTCCAATCCTCACAGCATCCCTTTAGATATCTTGATACCCCAGGGAATTATCTAAATAAGGATGAAGAAGAGCAAATTAGTGTGGAATGCAAACAATCTCATTTAAAATAAAACAATAATAGATATAACGAAATTCAACAATGGAAGTTAACTTAAATCACAATTATTATAATAAGATACATATTTAATATAATATTTACGATTTGTCCGGTCTCTCCCCTCTTCAGATCCTCACAGCATCCCTTTAGATTCCTTGAAACCCCAGGGAATTATCTAAATAAGGATGAAGAAGAGCAAATTAGTGTGGAATGCAAACAATCTCATTTAATATAAAACAATAATAGATAGAACGAAATTCAACAACGGAAGTTAACTTAAATCATAATTATTATAATAAGATACATATTTAATATAATATTTACGATTTGTCCGGTCTCTCCTCTCTTCAGATCCTCACAGCATCCCTTTAGATTCCTTGATACCCCAAGGAATTATCTAAATAAGGATGAAGAAGAGCAAATTAGTGTGGAATGCAAACAATCTCATTTAAAATAAAACAATAAATGATATAACGAAATTCAACAACGGAAGTTATTTCAAATCCAAATTATTTTAATAAGATACATATTTAATATAATATTTACGATTTGTCCGGTCTCTCCTCTCTTCAGATCTTCACAGCATCCCTTTAGATTCCTTGATACCCCAGGGAATTATCTAAATAAGGATGAAGAAGAGCAAATTAGTGTGGAATGCAAACAATCTCATTTAATATAAAACAATAATAGATATAACGAAATTCAACAATGGAAGTTAATTTAAATCATAATTATTATAATAAGATACATATTTAATATAATATTTACGATTTGTCCGGTCTCTCCTCTCTTCAGATCCTCACAGCATCCCTATAGATTCCTTGATACCCCAGGGAATTATCTAAATAAGGATGAAGAAGAGCAAATTAGTGTGGAATGCAAATAATCTCATTTAATATAAAACAATAACAGATATAACGAAATTCAACAATGGAAGTTAACTTAAATCCCAATTATTACAATAAGATACATATTTAATATAATATTTACGATTAGTCCGGTCTCTCCTCTCTTCAGATCCTCACAGCATCCCTTTAGATTCCTTGATACCCCAGGGAATTATCTAAATAAGGATGAAGCAGAGCAAATTAGTTTGGAATGCAAACAATCTCATTTAATATAAAACAATAATAGATATAACGAAATTCAACAACGGAAGTTAATTTAAATCATAATTATTATAATAAGATACATATTTAATATAATATTTACGATTTGTCCGGTCTCTCCTCTCTTCAGATCCTCACAGCATCCCTTTAGATTCCTTGATACCCCAGGGAATTATCTAAATAAGGATGAAGAAGAGCAAATTAGTGTGGAATGCAAACAATCTCATTTAATATAAAACAATAATAGATATAACCAAATTCAACAATGGAAGTTAACTTAAATCCCAATTATTACAATAAGATACATATTTAATATAATATTTACGATTTCTCCGGTCTCTCCTCTCTTCAGATCCTCACAGAATCCCTTCAGATTCCTTGATACCCCAGGGAATTATCTAAATAAGGATGAAGAAGAGAAAATTAGTGTGGAATGCAAACAATCTCATTTAATATAAAACAATTATAGATATAACGAAATTCAACAACGGAAGTTAACTTAAATCATAATTATTATAATAAGATACATATTTAATATAATATTTACGATTTGTCCGGTCTGTCCTCTCTTCAGATTCTCACAGCATCCCTTTAGATTCCTTGATACCCCTGGGAATTATCTTAATAAGGATGAAGAAGAGCAAATTAGTTTGGATTGCAAAGAATCTCATTTAATATAAAACAATAATAGATATAACGAAATTCATCAATGGAAGTTAACTTAAATCATAATTATTATAATAAGATACATATTTAATATAATATTTACGATTTGTCCGGTCTCTCCTCTCTTCAGATCCTCACAGCATCCCTTTAGATTCCTTGATACCCCAGGGAATTATCTAAATAAGGATGAAGAAGAGCAAATTAGTGTGGAATGCAAACAATCTAATTTTATATCAAACTATAATAGATATAACAAAATTCAACAATGGAAGTTAACTTAAATCCCAATTATTATAATAAGATACATATTTAAAATAATATTTACGATTTGTCCGGTCTCTCCTCTCTTCAGATCCTCACAGCATCCCTTTAGATTCCTTGATACCCCAGGGAATTATCTAAATAAGGAAGAAGAAGAGCAAATAAGTGTGGAATGCAAACCAACTCATTTAATATAAAACAATAATAGATAGAACGAAATTCAACAATGGAAGTTAACTTAAATCCCAATTATTATAATAAGATACATATTTAATATAATATTTACCTTTTGTCCGGTCTCTCCTCTCTTCCAATCCTCACAGCATCCCTTTAGATTCCTTGATACCCCAGGGAATTATCTAAATAAGGATGAAGAAGAGCAAATTAGTGTGGAATGCAAACAATCTCATTTAATATAAAACAATAATAGATATAACCAAATTCAACAATGGAAGTTAACTTAAATCCCAATTATTATAATAAGATACCTATTTAATATAATATTTACCATTTGTCCGATCTCTCGTCTCTTCCAATCCTCACAGCATCCTCTTAGATTCCTTTATCCCCCAGGGAATTATCTAAATAAGGATGAAGAAGTTCAAATTAGTGTGGAATGCAAACAATCTCATATAATATAAAACAATAATAGTTATAACGTAATTCAACAATGGAAGTTAACTTAAATCCCAATTATTACAATAAGATACATATTTAATATAATATTTACGATTTGTCCGGTTTCTCCTCTCTTCAGATCCTCACAGCATCCCTTTAGATTCCTTGATACCCCAGGGAATGATCTAAATAAGGATGAAGAAGAGCAAATTAGTGTGGAATGCAAACAATCTCATTTAATAGAAAACAATAATAGATAGAACGAAATTCAACAATGGAAGTTAACTTAAATCCCATATATTATAATAAGATACATATTTATTTGAATATTTACGATTTGTCCGGTCTCTCCTCTCTTCCAATCCTCACAGCATCCCTTTAGATTCCTTGATACCCAAGGGAATTATCTAAATAAGGATGAAGAAGAGCAAATTAGTGTGGAATGCAAACAATCTCATTTAATATAAAACAATAATAGATAGAATGAAATTTAACAATGGAAGTTAGCTTTAATCCCAATTATTATAATAAGATACATATTTCATATAATATTTGAGATTTGTCCGGTCTCTCCTCTCTTCAGATCCTCACAGCATCCCTTTAGATTCCTTGATACCCCAGGGAATTATCTAAATAAGGATGAACAAGAGGAAATTAGTGTGGAAAGAAAACAATCTCATTTAATATAAAACAATAATAGATAGAACGAAATTCAACAATGGAAGTTAACTTAAATCCCAATTACTATAATATGATACATATTTAATATAATATTTACGATTTGTCCGGTCTCTCCTCTCTTCCAATCTTCACAGCATCCCTTTAGATTCCTTGATATCCCAGGGAATTATTTAAATAAGGATGAAGAAGAGCAAATTAGTGTGGAATGCAAACAATCTCATTTAATATAATAAATAATAGATAGAACGAAATTCAACAATGGAAGTTAACCTTAATCCCAATTATTATAATAAGATACATATTTAATATAATTTTTACGATTTGTCTGGTCTCTCCTATCCTCCAATCCTCACAGCATACCTTTAGATTCCTTGATACCCCAGGGAATTATCTAAATAAGGATGAAGAAGAGAATATTAAAGTGGAATGCAAACAATCTCATTTAATATAAAACAATAATAGATATAACGAAATTCAACAACGGAAGTTAACTTAAATCATAATTATTATAATAAGATACATACTTAATATAGTATTTACGATTTGTCCGGACTCTCCTCTCTTCAGATCCTCACAGCATCCCTTTAGATTCCTTGATACCCCAGGGAATTATCTAAATAAGGATGAAGAAGAGCAAATTAGTGTGGAATGCAAACAATCTCATTTAATATAAAACAGTAATAGATATAACGAAATTCAACAATGGAAGATAACTTAGATCCCAATTATTACAATAAGATACATATTTAATATAATATTTACGATTCGTCCGGTCTCTCCTCTCTTCAGATCCTCACAGCATCCCTTTAGATTCCTTTATAACCCAGGGAATTATCTAAATAAGGATGAAGAAGAGAAAATTAGTGTGGAATGATAACAATCTCATTTAATATAAAACAATAATAGATAGAACGAAATTCAACAACGGAAGTTAACTTAAATCCCAGTTATTATAATAAGATACTTTTTTTATATAATAATTACGATTTTTCCAGTCTCTCCTCTCTTCAGATCCACACAGCATCCCTTTAGATTCCTTGATACACCAGGGAATTATCTAAATAAGGATGAAGAAGAGCAAATTAGTGTGGAATGCAAACAATCTCATTTAATATAAAACAATAATATTATTATAATATTTAATTATATAATATTATTATAATATTTACGATTTGTCCGTTCTCTCCTCTCTTCAGATCCTCACAGCATCCCTTTAGATTCCTTGATACCCCAGGGAATTATCTAAATAAGGATGAAGAAGAGCAAATTAGTGTGGAACGCAAAATATCTCATTTAAAATAAAACAATAAATGATATAACGAAATTCAACAACGGTAGTTAACTTAAATCCCAATTATTACAATAAGATACATATTTAATATAATATTTACGATTAGTCCGGTCTCTCCTCTCTTCAGATCCTCACAGTATCCCTTTAGATTCCTTGATACCCCAGGGAATTATCTAAATAAGACTGATAAAGAGCAAATTAGTGTGGAATGCAAACAATCTCATTTAATATAAAACAATAATAGATATAACGAAATTCAACAACGGAAGTTAACATAAATCATAATTATTATAATAAGATACATATTTAATATAATATTTACGATTTTTACGGTCTCTTCTCTCTTCAGATCCTCACAGCATCCCTTTAGATTCCTTGATACCCCAGGGAATTATCTAAATAAGGATGAAGAAGAGCAAATTAGTGTGGAATGCAAACAATCTCATTTAATATAAAACAATAATAGATAGAACGAAATTCAACAATGGAAGTTAACTTAAATCCCAATTATTACAATAAGATACATATTTAATATAATATTTACGATTAGTCGGGTCTCTCCTCCCTTCAGATCCTCACAGCATCCCTTTAGATTCCTTGATACCCCAGAGAATTATCTAAATAAGGATGAAGAAGAGCAAATTAGTGTGGAATGCAAACAATCTCATTTAATATAAAACAATAATAGATAGAACGAAATTCAACAACGGAAGTTAACTTAAATCATAATTATTATAATAAGATACATATTTAATATAATATTTACGATTTGTCCGGTCCCTCCTCTCTTCAGATCCTCACAGCATCCCTTTAGATTCCTTGATACCCCAAGGAATTATCTAAATAAGGATGAAGAAGAGCAAATTAGTGTGGAATGCAAACAATCTCATTTAAAATAAAACAATAAATGATATAACGAAATTCAACAACGGAAGTTATTTCAAATCCAAATTATTTTAATAAGATACATATTTAATATAATATTTACGATATGTCCGGTCTCTCCACTCTTCAGATCTTCACAGCATCCCTTTAGATTCCTTGATACCCCAGGGAATTATCTAAATAAGGATGAAGAAGAGAAAATTAGTGTGGAATGTAAACAATCTCATTTAATATAAAACAATAATAGATATAACGAAATTCAACAACGGAAGTTATTTCAAATCCCAATTATTATAATAAGATACATATTTAATATAATATTTACGATTTGTCCGGTCTCTCCTCTCTTCAGATCCTCACAGCATCCCTTTAGATTCCTTGATACCCCAGGGAATTATCTAAATAAGGATGAAGAAGAGAAAATTAGTGTGGAATGTAAACAATCTTATTTAATATAAAACAATAATAGATATAACGAAATTCAACAACGGAAGTTAACTTAAATCATAATTATTATAATAAGATACATATTTAATATAATATTTACGATTTGTCCGGTCTCTCCTCTCTTCAGATCCTCACAGCATCCCTTTAGATTCCTTGAAACCCCAGGGAATTATCTTAATAAGGATGAAGAAGAGCAAATTAGTTTGGAATGCAAAGCATCTCATTTAATATAAAACAATAATAGATATAACGAAATTCAACAATGGAAGTTAACTTAAATCACAATTATTATAATAAGATACATATTTAATATAATATTTACGATTTGTCCGGTCTCTCCTCTCTTCAGATCCTCACAGCATCCCTTTAGATTCCTTGATACCCCAGGGAATTATCTAAATAAGGATGAAGAAGAGCAAATTAGTGTGGAACGCAAAATATCTCATTTAAAATAAAACAATAAATGATATAACAAAATTCAAAAATGGAAGTTAACTTAAATCCCAATTATTATAATAAGATACATATTTAATATAATATTTACGATTTGTCCGGTCTCTCCTCTCTTCAGATCCTCACAGCATCCCTTTAGATTCCTTGATACCCCAGGGAATTATCTAAATAAGGATGAAGAAGAGCAAATTAGTGTGGAACGCAAAATATCTCATTTAAAATAAAACAATAAATGATATAACGAAATTCAACAACGGTAGTTATTTCAAATCCCAATTATTATAATAAGATACATATTTAATATAATATTTACGATTTGTCCGGTCTCTCCTCTCTTCAGATCCTCACAGAATCCCTTTAGATTCCTTGATACCCCAGGGAATTATCTAAATAAGGATGAAGAATAGAAAATTAGTGTGGAATGCAAACAATCTCATTTAATATAAAACAATAATAGATATAACGAAATTCAACAACGGAAGTTAACTTAAATCATAATTATTATAATAAGATACATATTTAATATAATATTTACGATTTGTCCGGTCTCTCCTCTCTTCAGATCCCCACAGCATCCCTTTAGATTCCTTGAAACCCCAGGGAATTATCTTAATAAGGATGAAGAAGAGCAAATTAGTTTGGAATGCAAAGAATCTCATTTAATATAAAACTATAATAGATATAACGAAATTCAACAATGGAAGTTAACTTAAATCACAATTATTATAATAAGATACATATTTAATATAATATTTACGATTTTTCCGGTCTCTCGTCTCTTTCAATCCTCACAAAACCCCTTTAGATTCCTTGATACCCCAGGGAATTATCTAAGTAAGGATGAAGAAGAGCAAATTAGTGTGGAATGCAAACAATCTCATTTAACATAATACAATAATAGATAGAACGAAATTAAACAATGGAAGTTAACTTAAATCCCTATGGTTATAATAAGATACATATTTAATATAGTATTTACAATTTGTCCGGTCTCTCCTCTCTTCCAATCCTCACAGCATCCGTTTAGATTCCTTGATGCCCCAGGGAATTATGTAAATAAGGATGAAGAAGAGCAAAATAGTTTGGAATGCAAACAATCTCATTTAATATAAAACAATAATAGATATAACGAAATTCAACAATGGAAGTTAACTTAAATCCCAATTATTATAATAAGATACATATTTAATATAATATTTACGATTTGTCCGGTCTCTCCTCTCTTCCAATCCTCACAGCATCCCTTTAGATTCCTTGATACCCCAGCGAATTATCTAAATAAGGATGAAGAAGAGCAAATTAGTGTGGAATGCAAACAATCTCATTTAATATAAAACAATAATAGATATAACGAAATTAACAATGGAAATTAACTTAAATCCCAATTATTATAATAAGATACATATTTGATATTATATTTACGATTTTTCCGGTCTCTCCTCTCTTCAGATCCTCACAGCATCCCTTTAGATTCCTTGATACCCTAGTGAATTATCTAAATAAGGATGAAGAAGAGCAAATTAGTGTGGAATGAGAACAATCTCATTTAATATAAAACAATAATAGATAGAACGAAATTCAACAATGGAAGTTATTTTAAATCCCAATTATTATAATAATATACATATTTAATATAATATTTACGATTTGTCCGGTCTCTCCTATCTTCAGATCCTCACAGCATCCCTTTAGATTCCTTGGTACACCAGGGAATTATCTAAATAAGGATGATGAAGAGCAAATTAGTGTGGAATGCAAACAATCTCATTTAATATAAAACAATAAATGATATAACGAAATTCAACAACGGAAGTTATTTCAAATCCCAATTATTATAATAAGATACATATTTAATATAATATTTACGATTTGTCCCGTCTCTCCTCTCTTCAGAACCTCACAGCATCCCTTTAGATTCCTTGATACACCAGGGAATTATCTAGATAAGGATGATGAAGAGCAAATTAGTGTGGAATGCAAACAATCTCATTTAATATAAAACAATAATGGATATAACGAAATTCAACAACGGAAGTTATTTTAAATTCCAATTATTATAATAAGTAATATATTAAATAAAATATTTACGATTTACCCGTCTCTCCTCTCTTCAGAACCTCACAGCATCCCTTTAGATTCCTTGATAAACCAGGGAATTATCTTAATAAGGATGATGAAGAGCAAATTAAAGTGGAATGCAAACAATCTCATTTAATATAAAACAATAATGGATATAACAAAATTCAACAACGGAAGTTATTTTAAATTCCAATTATTATAATAAGTATTATATTAAATATTATATTTACGATTTGTCTGGTCTCTCCTCTCTTCAGAACCTCACAGCATCCCTTTAGATTCCTTGATACCCAAGGGAATTATGAAAATAAGGATAAAGAAGAGCAAATTAGTTTGGTATGCAAACAATCTCATTTATAATAAAACAATCATAGATATAACAAAGTTCAACAATGGAAGTTAACTTAAATCCCAATTATTATAATAAGATACATATTTAATATAATATTTACGATTTCTCCTGTCTCTCCTCTCCTCCAATCCTTACAGCATACCTTTAGATTCCTTGATACCCCAGGGAATTATCTAAATAAGGATGAAGAAGAGCAAATTTCTGTGGAATACAAACAATCTCATTTAATATAAAACAGTAATATATATAACGAAATTCAACAATGGAAGTTAACTTAAATCCCAATTATTACAATAAGATACATATTTAATATAATATTTACGATTTGTCCGGTCTCTCCTCTCTTCAGATCCTCACAGCATCCCTTTAGATTCCTTGATACCCCAGGGAATTATCTAAATAAGGATGAAAAAGAGCAAATTAGTGTGGAATGCAAACAATCTCATTTTATATAAAACTATAATAGATATAATAAAATTCAACAATGGAAGTTAACTTAAATCCCAATTATTATAATAAGATACATATTTAATATAATATTTACGATTTTTCCGGTCTCTCGTCTCTTTCAATCCTCACAAAATCCCTTTAGATTCCTTGATACCCCAGGGAATTATCTAAGTAAGGATGAAGAAGAGCAAATTAGTGTGGAATGCAAACAATCTCATTTAACATAATACAATAATAGATAGAACGAAATTAAACAATGGAAGTTAACTTAAATCCCTATGGTTATAATAAGATACATATTTAATATAGTATTTACGATTTGTCCGGTCTCTCCTCTCTTCCAATCCTCACAGCATCCGTTTAGATTCCTTGATGCCCCAGGGAATTATGTAAATAAGGATGAAGAAGAGCAAAATAGTTTGGAATGCAAACAATCTCATTTAATATAAAACAATAATAGATATAACGAAATTCAACAATGGAAGTTAACTTAAATTCCAATTATTATAATAAGATACATATTTAATATAATATTTACGATTTGTCCGGCCTCTCCTCTCTTCCAATCCTCACAGCATCCCTTTAGATTCCTTGATACCCCAGCGAATTATCTAAATAAGGATGAAGAAGAGCAAATTAGTGTGAAATGCAAACAATCTCATTTAATATAAAACAATAATAGATATAACGAAATTAACAATGGAAGTTAACTTAAATCCCATATATTATAATAAGATACATATTTATTTGAATATTTACGATTTGTCCGGTCTCTCCTCTCTTCCAATCCTCACAGCATCCCTTTAGATTCCTTGATACCCAAGGGAATTATCTAAATAAGGATGAAGAAGAGCAAATTAGTGTGGAATGCAAACAATCTCATTTAATAGAAAACAATAATAGATAGAACGAAATTCAACAATGGAAGTTAACTTAAATCCCATATATTATAATAAGATACATATTTATTTGAATATTTACGATTTGTCCGGTCTCTCCTCTCTTCCAATCCTCACAGCATCCCTTTAGATTCCTTGATACCCAAGGGAATTATCTAAATAAGGATGAAGAAGAGCAAATTAGTGTGGAATGCAAACAATCTCATTTAATATAAAACAATAATAGATAGAATGAAATTTAACAATGGAAGTTAGCTTTAATCCCAATTATTATAATAAGATACATATTTCATATAATATTTGAGATTTGTCCGGTCTCTCCTCTCTTCAGATCCTCACAGCATCCCTTTAGATTCCTTGATACCCCAGGGAATTATCTAAATAAGGATGAACAAGAGGAAATTAGTGTGGAAAGAAAACAATCTCATTTAATATAAAACAATAATAGATAGAACGAAATTCAACAATGGAAGTTAACTTAAATCCCAATTACTATAATATGATACATATTTAATATAATATTTACGATTTGTCCGGTCTCTCCTCTCTTCCAATCTTCACAGCATCCCTTTAGATTCCTTGATATCCCAGGGAATTATTTAAATAAGGATGAAGAAGAGCAAATTAGTGTGGAATGCAAACAATCTCATTTAATATAATAAATAATAGATAGAACGAAATTCAACAATGGAAGTTAACCTTAATCCCAATTATTATAATAAGATACATATTTAATATAATTTTTACGATTTGTCTGGTCTCTCCTATCCTCCAATCCTCACAGCATACCTTTAGATTCCTTGATACCCCAGGGAATTATCTAAATAAGGATGAAGAAGAGAATATTAAAGTGGAATGCAAACAATCTCATTTAATATAAAACAATAATAGATATAACGAAATTCAACAACGGAAGTTAACTTAAATCATAATTATTATAATAAGATACATACTTAATATAGTATTTACGATTTGTCCGGACTCTCCTCTCTTCAGATCCTCACAGCATCCCTTTAGATTCCTTGATACCCCAGGGAATTATCTAAATAAGGATGAAGAAGAGCAAATTAGTGTGGAATGCAAACAATCTCATTTAATATAAAACAGTAATAGATATAACGAAATTCAACAATGGAAGATAACTTAGATCCCAATTATTACAATAAGATACATATTTAATATAATATTTACGATTCGTCCGGTCTCTC
This sequence comes from Sympetrum striolatum, assembly GCA_947579665.1. Classification (NCBI taxonomy): domain Eukaryota; kingdom Metazoa; phylum Arthropoda; class Insecta; order Odonata; family Libellulidae; genus Sympetrum; species Sympetrum striolatum. The sequence continues at coordinate 64,938,947 of OX388351.1, read as the reverse complement.
CTCTCTTCAGATCCTCACAGCATCCCTTTAGATTCCTTTATAACCCAGGGAATTATCTAAATAAGGATGAAGAAGAGAAAATTAGTGTGGAATGATAACAATCTCATTTAATATAAAACAATAATAGATAGAACGAAATTCAACAACGGAAGTTAACTTAAATCCCAGTTATTATAATAAGATACTTTTTTTATATAATAATTACGATTTTTCCAGTCTCTCCTCTCTTCAGATCCACACAGCATCCCTTTAGATTCCTTGATACACCAGGGAATTATCTAAATAAGGATGAAGAAGAGCAAATTAGTGTGGAATGCAAACAATCTCATTTAATATAAAACAATAATATTATTATAATATTTAATTATATAATATTATTATAATATTTACGATTTGTCCGTTCTCTCCTCTCTTCAGATCCTCACAGCATCCCTTTAGATTCCTTGATACCCCAGGGAATTATCTAAATAAGGATGAAGAAGAGCAAATTAGTGTGGAACGCAAAATATCTCATTTAAAATAAAACAATAAATGATATAACGAAATTCAACAACGGTAGTTAACTTAAATCCCAATTATTACAATAAGATACATATTTAATATAATATTTACGATTAGTCCGGTCTCTCCTCTCTTCAGATCCTCACAGTATCCCTTTAGATTCCTTGATACCCCAGGGAATTATCTAAATAAGACTGATAAAGAGCAAATTAGTGTGGAATGCAAACAATCTCATTTAATATAAAACAATAATAGATATAACGAAATTCAACAACGGAAGTTAACATAAATCATAATTATTATAATAAGATACATATTTAATATAATATTTACGATTTTTACGGTCTCTTCTCTCTTCAGATCCTCACAGCATCCCTTTAGATTCCTTGATACCCCAGGGAATTATCTAAATAAGGATGAAGAAGAGCAAATTAGTGTGGAATGCAAACAATCTCATTTAATATAAAACAATAATAGATAGAACGAAATTCAACAATGGAAGTTAACTTAAATCCCAATTATTACAATAAGATACATATTTAATATAATATTTACGATTAGTCGGGTCTCTCCTCCCTTCAGATCCTCACAGCATCCCTTTAGATTCCTTGATACCCCAGAGAATTATCTAAATAAGGATGAAGAAGAGCAAATTAGTGTGGAATGCAAACAATCTCATTTAATATAAAACAATAATAGATAGAACGAAATTCAACAACGGAAGTTAACTTAAATCATAATTATTATAATAAGATACATATTTAATATAATATTTACGATTTGTCCGGTCCCTCCTCTCTTCAGATCCTCACAGCATCCCTTTAGATTCCTTGATACCCCAAGGAATTATCTAAATAAGGATGAAGAAGAGCAAATTAGTGTGGAATGCAAACAATCTCATTTAAAATAAAACAATAAATGATATAACGAAATTCAACAACGGAAGTTATTTCAAATCCAAATTATTTTAATAAGATACATATTTAATATAATATTTACGATATGTCCGGTCTCTCCACTCTTCAGATCTTCACAGCATCCCTTTAGATTCCTTGATACCCCAGGGAATTATCTAAATAAGGATGAAGAAGAGAAAATTAGTGTGGAATGTAAACAATCTCATTTAATATAAAACAATAATAGATATAACGAAATTCAACAACGGAAGTTATTTCAAATCCCAATTATTATAATAAGATACATATTTAATATAATATTTACGATTTGTCCGGTCTCTCCTCTCTTCAGATCCTCACAGCATCCCTTTAGATTCCTTGATACCCCAGGGAATTATCTAAATAAGGATGAAGAAGAGAAAATTAGTGTGGAATGTAAACAATCTTATTTAATATAAAACAATAATAGATATAACGAAATTCAACAACGGAAGTTAACTTAAATCATAATTATTATAATAAGATACATATTTAATATAATATTTACGATTTGTCCGGTCTCTCCTCTCTTCAGATCCTCACAGCATCCCTTTAGATTCCTTGAAACCCCAGGGAATTATCTTAATAAGGATGAAGAAGAGCAAATTAGTTTGGAATGCAAAGCATCTCATTTAATATAAAACAATAATAGATATAACGAAATTCAACAATGGAAGTTAACTTAAATCACAATTATTATAATAAGATACATATTTAATATAATATTTACGATTTGTCCGGTCTCTCCTCTCTTCAGATCCTCACAGCATCCCTTTAGATTCCTTGATACCCCAGGGAATTATCTAAATAAGGATGAAGAAGAGCAAATTAGTGTGGAACGCAAAATATCTCATTTAAAATAAAACAATAAATGATATAACAAAATTCAAAAATGGAAGTTAACTTAAATCCCAATTATTATAATAAGATACATATTTAATATAATATTTACGATTTGTCCGGTCTCTCCTCTCTTCAGATCCTCACAGCATCCCTTTAGATTCCTTGATACCCCAGGGAATTATCTAAATAAGGATGAAGAAGAGCAAATTAGTGTGGAACGCAAAATATCTCATTTAAAATAAAACAATAAATGATATAACGAAATTCAACAACGGTAGTTATTTCAAATCCCAATTATTATAATAAGATACATATTTAATATAATATTTACGATTTGTCCGGTCTCTCCTCTCTTCAGATCCTCACAGAATCCCTTTAGATTCCTTGATACCCCAGGGAATTATCTAAATAAGGATGAAGAATAGAAAATTAGTGTGGAATGCAAACAATCTCATTTAATATAAAACAATAATAGATATAACGAAATTCAACAACGGAAGTTAACTTAAATCATAATTATTATAATAAGATACATATTTAATATAATATTTACGATTTGTCCGGTCTCTCCTCTCTTCAGATCCCCACAGCATCCCTTTAGATTCCTTGAAACCCCAGGGAATTATCTTAATAAGGATGAAGAAGAGCAAATTAGTTTGGAATGCAAAGAATCTCATTTAATATAAAACTATAATAGATATAACGAAATTCAACAATGGAAGTTAACTTAAATCACAATTATTATAATAAGATACATATTTAATATAATATTTACGATTTTTCCGGTCTCTCGTCTCTTTCAATCCTCACAAAACCCCTTTAGATTCCTTGATACCCCAGGGAATTATCTAAGTAAGGATGAAGAAGAGCAAATTAGTGTGGAATGCAAACAATCTCATTTAACATAATACAATAATAGATAGAACGAAATTAAACAATGGAAGTTAACTTAAATCCCTATGGTTATAATAAGATACATATTTAATATAGTATTTACAATTTGTCCGGTCTCTCCTCTCTTCCAATCCTCACAGCATCCGTTTAGATTCCTTGATGCCCCAGGGAATTATGTAAATAAGGATGAAGAAGAGCAAAATAGTTTGGAATGCAAACAATCTCATTTAATATAAAACAATAATAGATATAACGAAATTCAACAATGGAAGTTAACTTAAATCCCAATTATTATAATAAGATACATATTTAATATAATATTTACGATTTGTCCGGTCTCTCCTCTCTTCCAATCCTCACAGCATCCCTTTAGATTCCTTGATACCCCAGCGAATTATCTAAATAAGGATGAAGAAGAGCAAATTAGTGTGGAATGCAAACAATCTCATTTAATATAAAACAATAATAGATATAACGAAATTAACAATGGAAATTAACTTAAATCCCAATTATTATAATAAGATACATATTTGATATTATATTTACGATTTTTCCGGTCTCTCCTCTCTTCAGATCCTCACAGCATCCCTTTAGATTCCTTGATACCCTAGTGAATTATCTAAATAAGGATGAAGAAGAGCAAATTAGTGTGGAATGAGAACAATCTCATTTAATATAAAACAATAATAGATAGAACGAAATTCAACAATGGAAGTTATTTTAAATCCCAATTATTATAATAATATACATATTTAATATAATATTTACGATTTGTCCGGTCTCTCCTATCTTCAGATCCTCACAGCATCCCTTTAGATTCCTTGGTACACCAGGGAATTATCTAAATAAGGATGATGAAGAGCAAATTAGTGTGGAATGCAAACAATCTCATTTAATATAAAACAATAAATGATATAACGAAATTCAACAACGGAAGTTATTTCAAATCCCAATTATTATAATAAGATACATATTTAATATAATATTTACGATTTGTCCCGTCTCTCCTCTCTTCAGAACCTCACAGCATCCCTTTAGATTCCTTGATACACCAGGGAATTATCTAGATAAGGATGATGAAGAGCAAATTAGTGTGGAATGCAAACAATCTCATTTAATATAAAACAATAATGGATATAACGAAATTCAACAACGGAAGTTATTTTAAATTCCAATTATTATAATAAGTAATATATTAAATAAAATATTTACGATTTACCCGTCTCTCCTCTCTTCAGAACCTCACAGCATCCCTTTAGATTCCTTGATAAACCAGGGAATTATCTTAATAAGGATGATGAAGAGCAAATTAAAGTGGAATGCAAACAATCTCATTTAATATAAAACAATAATGGATATAACAAAATTCAACAACGGAAGTTATTTTAAATTCCAATTATTATAATAAGTATTATATTAAATATTATATTTACGATTTGTCTGGTCTCTCCTCTCTTCAGAACCTCACAGCATCCCTTTAGATTCCTTGATACCCAAGGGAATTATGAAAATAAGGATAAAGAAGAGCAAATTAGTTTGGTATGCAAACAATCTCATTTATAATAAAACAATCATAGATATAACAAAGTTCAACAATGGAAGTTAACTTAAATCCCAATTATTATAATAAGATACATATTTAATATAATATTTACGATTTCTCCTGTCTCTCCTCTCCTCCAATCCTTACAGCATACCTTTAGATTCCTTGATACCCCAGGGAATTATCTAAATAAGGATGAAGAAGAGCAAATTTCTGTGGAATACAAACAATCTCATTTAATATAAAACAGTAATATATATAACGAAATTCAACAATGGAAGTTAACTTAAATCCCAATTATTACAATAAGATACATATTTAATATAATATTTACGATTTGTCCGGTCTCTCCTCTCTTCAGATCCTCACAGCATCCCTTTAGATTCCTTGATACCCCAGGGAATTATCTAAATAAGGATGAAAAAGAGCAAATTAGTGTGGAATGCAAACAATCTCATTTTATATAAAACTATAATAGATATAATAAAATTCAACAATGGAAGTTAACTTAAATCCCAATTATTATAATAAGATACATATTTAATATAATATTTACGATTTTTCCGGTCTCTCGTCTCTTTCAATCCTCACAAAATCCCTTTAGATTCCTTGATACCCCAGGGAATTATCTAAGTAAGGATGAAGAAGAGCAAATTAGTGTGGAATGCAAACAATCTCATTTAACATAATACAATAATAGATAGAACGAAATTAAACAATGGAAGTTAACTTAAATCCCTATGGTTATAATAAGATACATATTTAATATAGTATTTACGATTTGTCCGGTCTCTCCTCTCTTCCAATCCTCACAGCATCCGTTTAGATTCCTTGATGCCCCAGGGAATTATGTAAATAAGGATGAAGAAGAGCAAAATAGTTTGGAATGCAAACAATCTCATTTAATATAAAACAATAATAGATATAACGAAATTCAACAATGGAAGTTAACTTAAATTCCAATTATTATAATAAGATACATATTTAATATAATATTTACGATTTGTCCGGCCTCTCCTCTCTTCCAATCCTCACAGCATCCCTTTAGATTCCTTGATACCCCAGCGAATTATCTAAATAAGGATGAAGAAGAGCAAATTAGTGTGAAATGCAAACAATCTCATTTAATATAAAACAATAATAGATATAACGAAATTAACAATGGAAGTTAACTTAAATCCGAATTATTATAATAAGATACATATTTGATATTATATTTACGATTTTTCCGGTCTCTCCTCTCTTCAGATCCTCACAGCATCCCTTTAGATTCCTTGATACCCTAGTGAATTATCTAAATAAGGATGAAGAAGAGCAAATTAGTGTGGAATGAGAACAATCTCATTTAATATAAAACAATAATAGATAGAACGAAATTCAACAATGGAAGTTATTTTAAATCCCAATTATTATAATAATATACATATTTAATATAATATTTACGATTTGTCCGGTCTCTCCTATCTTCAGATCCTCACAGCATCCCTTTAGATTCCTTGGTACACCAGGGAATTATCTAAATAAGGATGATGAAGAGCAAATTAGTGTGGAATGCAAACAATCTCATTTAATATAAAACAATAAATGATATAACGAAATTCAACAACGGAAGTTATTTCAAATCCCAATTATTATAATAAGATACATATTTAATATAATATTTACGATTTGTCCCGTCTCTCCTCTCTTCAGAACCTCACAGCATCCCTTTAGATTCCTTGATACACCAGGGAATTATCTAGATAAGGATGATGAAGAGCAAATTAGTGTGGAATGCAAACAATCTCATTTAATATAAAACAATAATGGATATAACGAAATTCAACAACGGAAGTTATTTTAAAATCCAATTATTATAATAAGTAATATATTAAATATAATATTTACGATTTGTCCCGTCTCTCCTCTCTTCAGAACCTCACAGCATCCCTTTAGATTCCTTGATACACCAGGGAATTATCTTAATAAGGATGATGAAGAGCAAATTAAAGTGGAATGCAAACAATCTCATTTAATATAAAACAATAATGGATGTAACAAAATTCAACAACGGAAGTTATTTTAAATTCCAATTATTATAATAAGTATTATATTAAATATTATATTTACGATTTTTCCGGTCTCTCCTCTCTTCAGAACCTCACAGCATCCCTTTAGATTCCTTGATACCCAAGGGAATTATGAAAATAAGGATAAAGAAGAGCAAATTAGTTTGGAATGCAAACAATCTCATTTATAATAAAACAATCATAGATATAACAAAGTTCAACAATGGAAGTTAACTTAAATCCCAATTATTATAATAAGATACATATTTAATATAATATTTACGATTTGTCCAGTCTCTCCTCTCTTCAGATCCTCACAGCATACCTTTAGATTCCTTGATACCCCAGGGAATTATCTAAATAAGGATGAAGAAGAGCAAATTTCTGTGGAATGCAAACAATCTCATTTAATATAAAACTGTAATATATATAACGAAATTCAACAATGGAAGTTAATTTAATCCCAATTATTACAATAAGATACATATTTAATATAATATTTACGATTTGTCCGGTCTCTCCTCTCTTCAGATCCTCACAGCATCCCTTTAGATTCCTTGATACCCCAGGGAATTATCTTAATAAGGATGAAGAAGAGCAAATAAGTTTGGAATGCAAAGAATCTCATTTAATATAAAACAATAATAGATATAACGAAATTCAACAATGGAAGTTAACTTAATTCCCAATTATTATAATAAGATACATATTTAATATAATATTTACGATTTGTCCGGTCTCTCCTCTCTTCAGATCCTCACAGCATCCCTTTAGATTCCTTGATACCCCAGGGAATTATCTAAATAAGGATGAAGAAGAGCAAATTAGTGTCGAATGCAAACAATCTCATTCAATATAAAACAATAATAGATATAACGAAATTCAACAATGGAAGTTAACTTAAATCATAATTATTATAATAAGATACATATTTAATATAATATTTACGATTTTTTCGGTCTCTCCTCTCTTCAGATCCTCACAGCATCCCTTTAGATTCCTTGATACCCCAGGCAATTATCTAAATAAGGATGAAGAAGAGAAAATTAGTGTGGAATGCAAACAATCTCATTTTATATAAAACAATAATAGATATAACGAAATTCAACAACGGAAGTTAACTTAAATCATAATTATTATAATAAGATACATATTTAATATAATATTTACGATTTGTCCGGTCTCTCCTCTCTTCAGATCCTCATATCATCCCTTTAGATTCCTTGAAACCCCAGGGAATTATCTTAATAAGGATGAAGAAGAGCAAATTAGTTTGGAATGCAAAGAATCTCATTTAATATAAAACAATAATAGATATAACGAAATTCAACAATGGAAGTTAACTTAAATCACAATTATTATAATAAGATACATATTTAATATAATATTTACGATTTGTCCGGTCTCTCCTCTCTTCAGATCCTCACAGCATCCCTTTAGATTCCTTGAAACCCCAGGGAATTATCTAAATAAGGATGAAGAAGAGCAAATTAGTTTGGAATGCAAAGAATCTCATTTAATATAAAACAATAATAGATAGAAGGAAATTCAACAATGGAAGTTAACTTAAATCCCAATTATTATAATAAGATACATATTTAATATAATATTTACCATTTGTACGGTCTCTCGTCTCTTCCAATCCTCACAGCATCCCTTTAGATTCCTTGATACCCCAGGGAATTATCTAAATAAGGATGAAGAAGAGCAAATTAGTGTGGAATGCAAACAATCTCATTTAAAATAAAACAATAAATGATATAACGAAATTCAACAACGGAAGTTATTTCAAATCCCAATTATTATAATAAGATACATATTTAATATAATATTTACGATTTTTTCGGTCTCTCCTCTCTTCAGATCCTCACAGCATCCCTTTAGATTCCTTGATACCCCAGGCAATTATCTAAATAAGGATGAAGAAGAGAAAATTAGTGTGGAATGCAAACAATCTCATTTTATATAAAACAATAATAGATATAACGAAATTCAACAACGGAAGTTAACTTTAATCATAATTATTATAATAAGATACATATTTAATATAATATTTACGATTTGTCCGGTCTCTCCTCTCTTCAGATCCTCACAGCATCCCTTTAGATTCCTTGAAACCCCAGGGAATTATCTTAATAAGGATGAAGAAGAGCAAATTAGTTTGGAATGCAAAGAATCTCATTTAATATAAAACAATAATAGATATAACGAAATTCAACAATGGAAGTTAACTTAAATCACAATTATTATAATAAGATACATATTTAATATAATATTTACGATTTGTCCGGTCTCTCCTCTCTTCAGATTCTCATAGCATCCCTTTAGATTCCTTGAAACCCCAGGGAATTATCTAAATAAGGATGAAGAAGAGCAAATTAGTGTGGAATGCAAACAATCTCATTTTATATAAAACTATAATAGATATAACAAAATTCAACAATGGAAGTTAACTTAAATCCCAATTATTATAATAAGATACATATTTAATATAATATTTACGATTTGTCCGGTCTCTCCTCTCTTCAGATCCTCACAGCATCCCTTTAGATTCCTTGATACCCCAGGGAATTATCTAAATAAGGATGAAGAAGAGAAAATTAGTGTGGAATGCAAACAATCTCATTTAATATAAAACAATAATAGATATAACGAAATTCAACAATGGAAGTTAACTTAAATCCCAATTATTACAATAAGATACATATTTAATATAATATTTACGATTAGTCCGGTCTCTCCTCCCTTCAGATCCTCACAGCATCCCTTTAGATTCCTTGATACCCCAGAGAATTATCTAAATAAGGATGAAGAAGAGCAAATTAGTGTGGAATGCAAACAATCTCATTTAATATAAAACAATAATAGATAGAACGAAATTCAACAACGGAAGTTAACTTAAATCATAATTATTATAATAAGATACATATTTAATATAATATTTACGATTTGTCCGGTCTCTCCTCTCTTCAGATCCTCACAGCATCCCTTTAGATTCCGTGATACCCCAAGGAATTATCTAAATAAGGATGAAGAAGAGCAAATTAGTGTGGAATGCAAACAATCTCATTTAAAATAAAACAATAAATGATATAACGAAATTCAACAACGGAAGTTATTTCAAATCCCAATTATTATAATAAGATACATATTTAATATAATATTTACGATTTGTCCGGTCTCTCCTCTCTTCAGATCCTCACAGCATCCCTTTAGATTCCTTGATACCCCAGGGAATTATCTAAATAAGGATGAAGAAGAGAAAATTAGTGTGGAATGCAAACAATCTCATTTAATATAAAACAATAATAGATATAACGAAATTCAACAACGGAAGTTAACTTAAATCATAATTATTATAATAAGATACATATTTAATATAATATTTACGATTTGTCCGGTCTCTCCTCTCTTCAGATCCTCACAGCATCCCTTTAGATTCCTTGAAACCCCAGGGAATTATCTTAATAAGGATGAAGAAGAGAAAATTAGTTTGGAATGCAAAGAATCTCATTTAATATAAAACAATAATAGATATAACGAAATTCAACAATGGAAGTTAACTTAAATCACAATTATTATAATAAGATACATATTTAATATAATATTTACGATTTGTCCGGTCTCTCCTCTCTTCAGATCCTCACAGCATCCCTTTAGATTCCTTGATACCCCAGGGAATTATCTAAATAAGGATGAAGAAGAGCAAATTAGTGTGGAATGCAAACAATCTCATTTTATATAAAACTATAATAGATATAACAAAATTCAAAAATGGAAGTTAACTTAAATCCCAATTATTATAATAAGATACATATTTAATATAATATTTACGATTTGTCCGGTCTCTCCTCTCTTCAGATCCTCACAGCATCCCTTTTGATTCCTTGTTATTCCAGGGAATTATCTAAATAAGGATGAAGAAGAGCAAATTAGTGTGGAATGCAAAATATCTCATTTAAAATAAAACAATAAATGATATAACGAAATTCATCAACGGTAGTTATTTCAAATCCCAATTATTATAATAAGATACATATTTACTATAATATTTACGATTTGTCCGGTCTCTCCTCTCTTCAGATCCTCACAGCATCCCTTTAGATTCCTTGATACCCCAGGGAATTATCTAAATAAGGATGAAGAAGAGAAAATTAGTGTGGAATGCAAACAATCTCATTTAATATAAAACAATAATAGATATAACGAAATTCAACAACGGAAGTTAACTTAAATCATAATTATTATAATAAGATACATATTTAATATAATATTTACGATTTGTCCGGTCTCTCCTCTCTTCAGATCCCCACAGCATCCCATTAGATTCCTTGAAACCCCAGGGAATTATCGTAATAAGGATGAAGAAGAGCAAATTAGTTTGGAATGCAAAGAATCCCATTTAATATAAAACAATAATAGACATAACGAAATTCAACAATGGAAGTTAACTTAAATCACAATTATTATAATAAGATACATATTTAATATAATATTTACGATTTGTCCGGTCTCTCCTCTCTTCAGATCCTCATAGCATCCCTTTAGATTCCTTGAAACCCCAGGGAATTATCTAAATAAGGATGAAGAAGAGCAAATTATTGTGGAATGCAAACAATCTCATTTTATATAAAACTATAATAGATATAACAAAATTCAACAATGGAAGTTAACTTAAATCCCAATTATTATAATAAGATACATATTTAATATAATATTTACGATTTGTCCGGTCTCTCCTCTCTTCAGATCCTCACAGCATCCCTTTAGATTCCTTGATACCCCAGGGAATTATCTAAATAAGGATGAAGAAGAGTAAATTAGTGTGGAATGCAAACAATCTCATTTAAAATAAAACAATAAATGATATAACGAAATTCAACAACGGAAGTTATTTCAAATCCCAATTATTATAATAAGATACATATTTAATATAATATTTACGATTTGTCCGGTCTCTCCTCTCTTCAGATCCTCACAGCATCCCTTTAGATTCCTTGATACCCCAGGGAATTATCTAAATAAGGATGAAGAAGAGAAAATTAGTGTGGAATGCAAACAATCTCAATTAATGTAAAACAATAATAGATATAACGAAATTCAACAACGGAAGTTAACTTAAATCATAATTATTATAATAAGATACATATTTAATATAATATTTACGATTTGTCCGGTCTCTCCTCTCTTCAGATCCTCACAGCATCCCTTTAGATTCCTTGAAACCCCAGGGAATTATCTTAATAAGGATGAAGAAGAGAAAATTAGTTTGGAATGCAAACAATCTCATTTAATATAAAACAATAATAGATATAACGAAATTCAACAATGGAAGTTAACTTAAATCACAATTATTATAATAAGATACATATTTAATATAATATTTACGATTTGTCCGGTCTCTCCTCTCTTCAGATCCTCACAGCATCCCTTTAGATTCCTTGATACCCCAGGGAATTATCTAAATAAGGATGAAGAAGAGCAAATTAGTGTGGAATGCAAACAATCTCATTTTATATAAAACTATAATAGATATAACAAAATTCAAAAATGGAAGTTAACTTAAATCCCAATTATTATAATAAGATACATATTTAATATAATATTTACGATTTGTCCGGTCTCTCCTCTCTTCAGATCCTCACAGCATCCCTTTTGATTCCTTGATATTCCAGGGAATTATCTAAATAAGGATGAAGAAGAGCAAATTAGTGTGGAATGCAAAATATCTCATTTAAAATAAAACAATAAATGATATAACGAAATTCAACAACGGTAGTTATTTCAAATCCCAATTATTATAATAAGATACATATTTAATATAATATTTACGATTTGTCCGGTCTCTCCTCTCTTCAGATCCTCACAGCATCCCTTTAGATTCCTTGATACCCCAGGGAATTATCTAAATAAGGATGAAGAAGAGCAAATTAGTGTCGAATGCAAACAATCTCATTCAATATAAAACAATAATAGATATAACGAAATTCAACAATGGAAGTTAACTTAAATCATAATTATTATAATAAGATACATATTTAATATAATATTTACGATTTTTTCGGTCTCTCCTCTCTTCAGATCCTCACAGCATCCCTTTAGATTCCTTGATACCCCAGGCAATTATCTAAATAAGGATGAAGAAGAGAAAATTAGTGTGGAATGCAAACAATCTCATTTTATATAAAACAATAATAGATATAACGAAATTCAACAACGGAAGTTAACTTAAATCATAATTATTATAATAAGATACATATTTAATATAATATTTACGATTTGTCCGGTCTCTCCTCTCTTCAGATCCTCATATCATCCCTTTAGATTCCTTGAAACCCCAGGGAATTATCTTAATAAGGATGAAGAAGAGCAAATTAGTTTGGAATGCAAAGAATCTCATTTAATATAAAACAATAATAGATATAACGAAATTCAACAATGGAAGTTAACTTAAATCACAATTATTATAATAAGATACATATTTAATATAATATTTACGATTTGTCCGGTCTCTCCTCTCTTCAGATCCTCACAGCATCCCTTTAGATTCCTTGAAACCCCAGGGAATTATCTAAATAAGGATGAAGAAGAGCAAATTAGTTTGGAATGCAAAGAATCTCATTTAATATAAAACAATAATAGATAGAAGGAAATTCAACAATGGAAGTTAACTTAAATCCCAATTATTATAATAAGATACATATTTAATATAATATTTACCATTTGTACGGTCTCTCGTCTCTTCCAATCCTCACAGCATCCCTTTAGATTCCTTGATACCCCAGGGAATTATCTAAATAAGGATGAAGAAGAGCAAATTAGTGTGGAATGCAAACAATCTCATTTAAAATAAAACAATAAATGATATAACGAAATTCAACAACGGAAGTTATTTCAAATCCCAATTATTATAATAAGATACATATTTAATATAATATTTACGATTTTTTCGGTCTCTCCTCTCTTCAGATCCTCACAGCATCCCTTTAGATTCCTTGATACCCCAGGCAATTATCTAAATAAGGATGAAGAAGAGAAAATTAGTGTGGAATGCAAACAATCTCATTTTATATAAAACAATAATAGATATAACGAAATTCAACAACGGAAGTTAACTTTAATCATAATTATTATAATAAGATACATATTTAATATAATATTTATGATTTGTCCGGTCTCTCCTCTCTTCAGATCCTCACAGCATCCCTTTAGATTCCTTGAAACCCCAGGGAATTATCTTAATAAGGATGAAGAAGAGCAAATTAGTTTGGAATGCAAAGAATCTCATTTAATATAAAACAATAATAGATATAACGAAATTCAACAATGGAAGTTAACTTAAATCACAATTATTATAATAAGATACATATTTAATATAATATTTACGATTTGTCCGGTCTCTCCTCTCTTCAGATTCTCATAGCATCCCTTTAGATTCCTTGAAACCCCAGGGAATTATCTAAATAAGGATGAAGAAGAGCAAATTAGTGTGGAATGCAAACAATCTCATTTTATATAAAACTATAATAGATATAACAAAATTCAACAATGGAAGTTAACTTAAATCCCAATTATTATAATAAGATACATATTTAATATAATATTTACGATTTGTCCGGTCTCTCCTCTCTTCAGATCCTCACAGCATCCCTTTAGATTCCTTGATACCCCAGGGAATTATCTAAATAAGGATGAAGAAGAGAAAATTAGTGTGGAATGCAAACAATCTCATTTAATATAAAACAATAATAGATATAACGAAATTCAACAATGGAAGTTAACTTAAATCCCAATTATTACAATAAGATACATATTTAATATAATATTTACGATTAGTCCGGTCTCTCCTCCCTTCAGATCCTCACAGCATCCCTTTAGATTCCTTGATACCCCAGAGAATTATCTAAATAAGGATGAAGAAGAGCAAATTAGTGTGGAATGCAAACAATCTCATTTAATATAAAACAATAATAGATAGAACGAAATTCAACAACGGAAGTTAACTTAAATCATAATTATTATAATAAGATACATATTTAATATAATATTTACGATTTGTCCGGTCTCTCCTCTCTTCAGATCCTCACAGCATCCCTTTAGATTCCGTGATACCCCAAGGAATTATCTAAATAAGGATGAAGAAGAGCAAATTAGTGTGGAATGCAAACAATCTCATTTAAAATAAAACAATAAATGATATAACGAAATTCAACAACGGAAGTTATTTCAAATCCCAATTATTATAATAAGATACATATTTAATATAATATTTACGATTTGTCCGGTCTCTCCTCTCTTCAGATCCTCACAGCATCCCTTTAGATTCCTTGATACCCCAGGGAATTATCTAAATAAGGATGAAGAAGAGAAAATTAGTGTGGAATGCAAACAATCTCATTTAATATAAAACAATAATAGATATAACGAAATTCAACAACGGAAGTTAACTTAAATCATAATTATTATAATAAGATACATATTTAATATAATATTTACGATTTGTCCGGTCTCTCCTCTCTTCAGATCCTCACAGCATCCCTTTAGATTCCTTGAAACCCCAGGGAATTATCTTAATAAGGATGAAGAAGAGAAAATTAGTTTGGAATGCAAAGAATCTCATTTAATATAAAACAATAATAGATATAACGAAATTCAACAATGGAAGTTAACTTAAATCACAATTATTATAATAAGATACATATTTAATATAATATTTACGATTTGTCCGGTCTCTCCTCTCTTCAGATCCTCACAGCATCCCTTTAGATTCCTTGATACCCCAGGGAATTATCTAAATAAGGATGAAGAAGAGCAAATTAGTGTGGAATGCAAAAAATCTCATTTTATATAAAACTATAATAGATATAACAAAATTCAAAAATGGAAGTTAACTTAAATCCCAATTATTATAATAAGATACATATTTAATATAATATTTACGATTTGTCCGGTCTCTCCTCTCTTCAGATCCTCACAGCATCCCTTTTGATTCCTTGTTATTCCAGGGAATTATCTAAATAAGGATGAAGAAGAGCAAATTAGTGTGGAATGCAAAATATCTCATTTAAAATAAAACAATAAATGATATAACGAAATTCATCAACGGTAGTTATTTCAAATCCCAATTATTATAATAAGATACATATTTACTATAATATTTACGATTTGTCCGGTCTCTCCTCTCTTCAGATCCTCACAGCATCCCTTTAGATTCCTTGATACCCCAGGGAATTATCTAAATAAGGATGAAGAAGAGAAAATTAGTGTGGAATGCAAACAATCTCATTTAATATAAAACAATAATAGATATAACGAAATTCAACAACGGAAGTTAACTTAAATCATAATTATTATAATAAGATACATATTTAATATAATATTTACGATTTGTCCGGTCTCTCCTCTCTTCAGATCCCCACAGCATCCCATTAGATTCCTTGAAACCCCAGGGAATTATCGTAATAAGGATGAAGAAGAGCAAATTAGTTTGGAATGCAAAGAATCTCATTTAATATAAAACAATAATAGACATAACGAAATTCAACAATGGAAGTTAACTTAAATCACAATTATTATAATAAGATACATATTTAATATAATATTTACGATTTGTCCGGTCTCTCCTCTCTTCAGATCCTCATAGCATCCCTTTAGATTCCTTGAAACCCCAGGGAATTATCTAAATAAGGATGAAGAAGAGCAAATTATTGTGGAATGCAAACAATCTCATTTTATATAAAACTATAATAGATATAACAAAATTCAACAATGGAAGTTAACTTAAATCCCAATTATTATAATAAGATACATATTTAATATAATATTTACGATTTGTCCGGTCTCTCCTCTCTTCAGATCCTCACAGCATCCCTTTAGATTCCTTGATACCCCAGGGAATTATCTAAATAAGGATGAAGAAGAGTAAATTAGTGTGGAATGCAAACAATCTCATTTAAAATAAAACAATAAATGATATAACGAAATTCAACAACGGAAGTTATTTCAAATCCCAATTATTATAATAAGATACATATTTAATATAATATTTACGATTTGTCCGGTCTCTCCTCTCTTCAGATCCTCACAGCATCCCTTTAGATTCCTTGATACCCCAGGGAATTATCTAAATAAGGATGAAGAAGAGAAAATTAGTGTGGAATGCAAACAATCTCAATTAATGAAAAACAATAATAGATATAACGAAATTCAACAACGGAAGTTAACTTAAATCATAATTATTATAATAAGATACATATTTAATATAATATTTACGATTTGTCCGGTCTCTCCTCTCTTCAGATACTCACAGCATCCCTTTAGATTCCTTGAAACCCCAGGGAATTATCTTAATAAGGATGAAGAAGAGAAAATTAGTTTGGAATGCAAACAATCTCATTTAATATAAAACAATAATAGATATAACGAAATTCAACAATGGAAGTTAACTTAAATCACAATTATTA